>CM049100.1:0-1492635 GCA_026725115.1 Cercospora janseana
TTACTTGTTTAGTAAAAACATAACAAAACCTAACCCTAACCTAACCTAACCCTAACCCTAACCCTAACCTAACCCTAACCTAACCCTAACCCTAACCCTAACCCTAACCCTAACCCTAACCCTAACCCTAACCCTAACCCTAACCAACTTAGGCCTGTCTAAGCCAAGTCCCGGACGCCCGGTCCGGTCTACCCGGAAGTCCGGTCCGGTCTAGGCGCTTGGCAACCCCTTTATGTACTATTTATTAGTGTAGATAGTTTCTGTATCCTTTCGCGCACCTGCGCCAACATGCGAGAGGGTCCCTTAGCGCCCCCGATAGCCGCGAGATTCACCTAGGAATCTAACAGGTTATAAGCCCGGGTTAGTGCTATTGTATACACCAAACTCTTTATAGGAGGAGGACTGGGAGACTAAGAGCCGATGGTCCAAACTGGCGGCTAGTGGTTCTAGTAAGACACCGACCTAAGAAGAGCAAGGACCCAGATACCATAGCTAGGATATTAAAGAGTTGGAAGTAGTAGAGACTACGCCAGAAGCCTGCGGGTGAAGACAGGCACATAGAGAATAGACTGTGCCCTCTGTGCTTAGGGACAAAGGACAATGTGCCTCTATATAAAGAAGGAGCAAAACCCTTTCTATAGTTAGAACACGAGTCCTAGATTGCAACTAGGTGTAGGACCCTATAGACCCTAGCTAAGGGATTAAAAACAGCAATGCAGCTGCATGCAGAATTGCAGCTAGCCTAGCCTGCAGCTGAATCCGAAATGTAGAAGAGAGAGGATATTAAGATAGGATAGCTGGACAAGGGATGCTTCAACTAGAAGAAGAGGGAGGATGTTGCAACAGAGGGCTAAAGGAAGTATAACAGCAACCTAAGGCATACCAAACCTACTGTTAGCCGTTAGATAACACTTAAGAGACTGACCTCCAACTCTGTAAGAAGTCCTAAAATCCGGTGCTAGGAGAACTTACCAACTCTTAAAGGAAGATCTAGCCAGATCTAAAGGCCTGGTTTATACTAGATAAGCGATGTTTGAGAAGGAAGGTTGCAATAGAGGGTCGAGGGGAGTGTTATAGCAACCTAAGACATTCTAAACCTGCTATTAGCTTTATAAAACCTTACTGTTAACCTAATAGTAGAGAGTACTACCTTAAACCTCTTACTACCTTTAGAGGCCGATAGGGATCCTAGATTAAGAGGAGTCATAAACCTACCTTTGTTATAAGGGAAGCTATAGGAAGTCCTAAGCTAGAGGTACTATAGTAGTATGCTCCCTAACCTCTTATACTAGCAGTATAAGCACAGCCCTAGGTGAGGGCTAGATCCTATTTAAAAGGATGTCTAATCTAAGGAGGGCAAGAGGGTGATCCACCTAAGGAAAGACCCCTACATACTAATATAGAGCTAGGAAGCTACCCCGCTTTTCTTTATTTCTTTAGGATAGAGTACACTCTTTTCCTGTCCCAACTACTAATCTATAAGACTATAATAGATACCTAGGACAAATTATCTGGACTGCTAAAGAGACCATGCCCTATTCTTATAAAAGACAATTTAGAGCAATGGTTTAGAAGGATAGAAATCTTCCTAAGAGGGAGGACCTTTTCTACACTATTAAGAATAAGACAAACTCACCAATTACCCTAGGGCACAGTACAAAGCAATCTAGTAGATATCTTTGTATATAGGGAGGATAATAAAGAGCTTGTCTTAGAACTGCAAACTGTAAAAGAAGTTTAGTAAGAGCTAAAGAAGAGATATGCGGACAACTAAGCTATAGGGAGGAAGCTTATAAAGTAGTACTTCACCTTCTAGAAGACAGATAATACAAGCATTAAGGCTGTATAGACACAGCTTTAGGTATTAGGGAAGAGGATTAAAGCTACCCAACCTAAAATAGCTAGAGCTATTACCTAGAGTACTAGAATACAGGTTCTCTTATTAGGGCTCCCAGACTAGTAGTCCACTATTAGGGACGCTATTAATGGACAGCCGTTACTATTACCTAAAAGCATACTTTCAATTCTTTAGGAAAAGAGGTAAGCATGCCTAAGAGCAGTGCACCTGTTGCCTTTGCAGCCCGAGCTATATTATTAGGATTATTATCCTAGAGAGGAAGAAGAGGAGACAGTAAGATGTCTGAAAAGGGATGAAATGCAAGCTATATAAGCAGAATAGTCACTATATAACATACTGCCTATTCTTGGACCTAGCTTAAGGAATAGTAAAGTTGATGTCTAAAAGCAAACTAACAGACACTAAGTCCTTAGCCTTAGTTGCATATAATTAGGATAATGGTTGGGAAGAGCAAGTGGATTAGACAGACCTAACCTACTATTAAGGGGAGTGTTGGATTCTAACACCAACTTAGGCCTGTCTAAGCCAAGTCCCGGACGCCCGGTCCGGTCTACCCGGAAGTCCGGTCCGGTCTAGGCGCTTAGCAACCCCTTTATATACTATTCATTAGTGTAGATAGTTTCTGTATCCTTTCGCGCACCTGCGCCAACATGCGAGAGGTCCCTTAGCGCCCCCGATAGCCGCGAGATTTACCTAGGAATCTAACAGAATAGAGTAATTCGTAAAGTAACTATATTTTCCTCTACTAACTTTTTCTTTAGTTATATAGCTTTCTACTACTAGAAAACATAGTCGTATACGACGTGCGAGCTAGCGTATTATTATATACGACGCGCGAGCGTATTATCGTATACGACGCGCGAGTATATTATCGTATACGACGCGCGAGTATATTATCGTATACGACGCGCGAGCGTGTTTTGTTTATTTTATTTGTTTATTTAATCTATTTACGTCCTATAGGAGTCGAAGACTATATAGGACGGAAGCTAGTACTATATATAGGCTTTCTATTACGGTTCTCTTCTTTTCTTATTCGCGCCTCCTAGATATTTCGGGCCGTTGCTCTCTACTATATATAGCCGGTATAACGCTATATAAGAAAGAAATAAATAAGAAAATTATAACTAAAGGAGATAGTTAGAAACGAGCGTTTTATAGAGTCTACTTCTCCTTCTAGGATACTACGTTCGCTCTCTCGTCCCTACTATACTCCCGGTCGAGGTACTAGCGCCTTATTCCTATTCTTAAGGTTCTAATAAACTTTAGGACTAGTTCTCTTCTAGCCGGGTCCTCTAGTACTGCCTCGAGTACTCTAGTATTATAGATTTCTTTTAGTCTCTAGTCCGTATAGTCTTTATAGGCTAGTAGAAGATGTTCTAGAGTCTCTCTACCTCTATAGTAGTATCGGTCGTCTTCTACTTTTCCTATTCTCTTTAGGTAACTCTTAAAGTATCTATATTTAAAGCGGAAGAAGTAGTACGCGCTTACTACTTCGCGTGTTACTCGGATCTTAGTAGATAGATTTCCTATCTATCTAAATCGCGAGTAGTAGCTCTATAGTCTTCTTACTATCTTTGCTTTTTACATTTTGTATAACTACTTCTATCGTTCAGTATATACTCTCTAATATTCGCTACTATTCTTATCTTATTAGTATAGTAGAAGTATACGTTTCTTACGCGTAGTACTTATAGAGTAGATATATACCGTACTATTTAGAGTAGCCTTCCTATAGGTATTAGAATACTCGTTCTTAAAAGAGCTATATTCCTTAGGTTCGACGCTAAGAGAGAGTCGTATAGAAGGTCCTATACCTATAGTCCGTATTTAATTACCTATTATTCTAGGCGAAAGGACGTTAGTAGTAGGCCTGCTTCTACTTCTATAAGTGCGTTCGAGGCTGTCCTAAAGACACCTAGGATCCTTTTCGTAGCTCTTACTTATACTACTTCGAGTAGTTTTAGTACTCGCTTTAATTTCTACTAGACTAGGGCTCCGTAGTCGCTAATCGCTGTTACGTATACTTTATAGAGTTGTCTAAAAGAATAGGTAGTTAGGCCGTTCTCTATATTTACTAGGTATAATATAATAATCTTTTACCGTACTACCTCGTCTCCGAGTAAGCGGAGTGTCCTATCCTTAGTTGTTAAGTACAAAGCCCTTAAGGCCCGATAGGGCCTCGCTAGCATAAAACTCCTTAGACCTTCCTCTATTCTCTACAACCGGCTGCTACTCGGTTGTCCCCTTATTTGTTCTCCTTAGGACGTATATAGTATCTATAGGAGCCCTCCCTCTTACTAGGTGCCTACCTCTCTTCTCGTAACCCGACCTCGGGTCGTCCGCGCCTCTTCCTCCTCTCGCGCTAGCGAGAATTAGCCGAGTGTGCCTTCCCGGATAAGCTATTTCGCTATAGCGAGGAGGCCTTTCTTTATAGTCGTTAGTGTCTCCTAGTCGGACGTGCCTACGTCGGCGAATAGGCTTTGCCTATTTCCTTGTCGGAGTAGGTAGAACACGTATATATACTTAGCTATTTGCGTGCCTTGTCTGCACTCGCACCTAGAGGACACTTCTAGGACTCTACGCTTAGCTAGGTAGTAGTTAAATCCGATATATTCTATTCGTAGGAGAGTAACTATCGTACTTTACGGCCTAGTTAGTCCCTTATATAGTGCTAGGTGTTTTTGTCGCCTTCGGTGCGCTAGGCTATAGGCTAGCGGCTTGTCGTTGTAGTCCTCTTCGCCTTCTCTCGAATCTATGTCCTTCTCTACTCCCTATCTACCTAGCTGCTCCTACCCTCTCGCGCCTCTCCCTCCTATCCTTAGACTATATCTCGGATAGTTTCCTCCGCAATAGGTTGTTTTTCCTCTAGCGTCCTTGCCCCGTCTGTATTAGTATTGGCGAAGCACCCTCTGCCGTTGTTCCTGAAGGTGTTCGTCTGCCCTATCGTTACCCTATTTTACCGCGTGTTGCCTTACTATGCCCTAGGTATAGAGGTGGATCAGGGCAATTCCGGATTCGCTCTAGAGAACTACCTAGCTAACACTCTTATAGGCCCCTATAATATGTCGTAGCGCTACGTTCTATACCTTCTCGAGCGGTTCTATAAGTCCTTTCTAGTATCCTGCCGTTCCGGTAGGGTTCGCCTAGAGCTAGCACCCGTATGTTATCGCGGGTCGGACTACAGCTATATAAATGTGTCTCGCCTTCTAAAACGACGCTCCCTATATAGATTTGTAGAGCCTCTAGAGTAAGTTTATCTAGGATGCCCTCTTTCTATAGCCTTCTTAACGTGCGGTCCCTACGTTAGTTTAGTATCTAGCTAGACTCCTAGTAGCCGCAGTAATAGCGCTAGCCCTTCTTTAAAGCCTTGGATCCGTACCGTAGCCTTTAGGTCGTGCTTACGGGATCTCGTAAAGTGGATTAATTAGTATTTCTGCGGTGCGAAGGCTGCGCTATGTCTCCTTGCCTACTATATATACTTTTCGTATGCGGCCTCGAGCCTCCTATAGTTGTCTACTATACTGTTTCCTATATAAGTATATTTGTGTCGTCTACGAACCTTATAGCTAGTACGTGCTAGGCCTAGATCGTAGGGAGTAGTGTCCCTATAAAGAACAGGAAGAGAATAGAAGACAAAGTTAACTCTTAGGGAATTCCCGTCCGCTAAGGCCGTTCCTCGTCTATATAATCTCCGAGGCGGAGTTTAGTCGTGCGGCTCTAAAGGAAGGACTTAATAAATCTTACTACTTACGCTAGGAAGCCCTATATTGCGATGTTGTAAAGTAGCCGGGCGTATAAGACGTTGTCGAAGGCTCCTAATATATCTAGGCATAGTATAGACGCTACTGCCCCTAGCTTAGTGTCCTAAATCGTTCGTACTTGTTCCGTAATTAGCTCTAGTACTATAAGCGTAGATCGACCTAGCCTTGCCTCTATCTGCGCCTCTAGTAGGAGGCCTCTTTCTTCCGCGACTTTGGACATCCTTCTTGCGACTATAGCCTCTAGCGTTTTCGCTATTATATTTAGCAGAGCAATAGGCCTATACGTATTAAGCTTCGTATAGTCTGGCTTCTACGGTTTCCTAAGGACGACTGTAGTCGATTTCTTAAATGTGGTAGGGTGGTAGCCTATCGTAAGGTACGCCGTATATAGCTTAGTAAGTAGTAGTGCGAGGCGTGCCTTACATCCCTTTAGGAGCTCGTTTGGTATCTAGTCCGGTCCTGCGGCTTTCTTAGTCGGTAGCCGTACGATCGTTCCTAGCACTTCCGCTTCTATAACTACGAGCTTTATTTATATTAGTTCTAAGATCGTGTCTTAGTCTATATTGCTTAGGTCGGCTGCCTTAGGTTCCGGGAAGAAGTATATAGCAAGAGCTTCCGCTTTCTCCGCGTTATTCTAGCTTTTCCTCTAGTTTGGCCCTAGGGGTCTAATTAGTAGATTTAGGAACTGCGGAGGTAGTTGTAGCTTTCCGGCTCTTTCTCTCGCCTACTTCGCTAGCTTCTATATCTTGTCCGGGTTCTACGTTATCTCCTTAATTGTTGCCCTCTAGGATAGGTTTATGTCTCTTTTAACCTACTTCGACCTTACGTAGTTAGCTGCTATATACGCCTCGTAATTAGCCCTAGTCCTACTATTGCACTATTCCCGTCTTACTAATCTCGCTGTCCTTATTAGGTGTTGTGTCTCTAGGGTCTAGCTTTCTCTTGCAAATAGAGATAGTCTAGCGTATAGAACCCCCTCTCGAATAGTGTCCTATATAATCCCTTATAGCGCTTCTGCCTACCTATCTACGTCGCCTTTAGTATAGATCTCCTCGCTGCGGAGCCTGCTACTCTTTGCCTAGATCCTCTCCTATATCTCGTCCTAGTTTGCCTTTTTCTACTATAGTCTCGGGTCCCGCGTCGCCTCTCTTAGCTCCGTATCCTCTATTATAGTTATAATTAGGAGGTGGTCCGATCCGTAAGCGCGTTCTTAGTCCGTTTAACATATAATAACGCGTTGCTGCGCCCTAGCTATTATAAATACTAGGTCTAGCGTTTAGTAACTATATCCTTATTTTTCCTATGTTACCGTTCTAGGCTCGATTGTAAGCTAAAGTCCTACTTGCTCGGTAGCCCGGATTAGTCGGTCCGACATCGTGTGTTGGTTCTACGTAAGATTTCCTCCCCACCTCGGGTGGTGTAGATTAAAATCTCCGAGTAGGATCTGCTCTAAGCCTAGGTTCCTCGCGTTTACTAGTCGTATAGCTTCTATAGCGACCGGTATAGTGCCTAGTTCCGTGTAGCTAGGTGGTCTACTAGGGTTATATACGTTATAGATTGTAAGTAGTCCGTTGCTTATCTATATTTAAATAGACACCGCGTTCGTAGAGGCCGCTTTAACTTCCTCCTACTTTGAGGTATCGAGGTATTTCGAGACTAGGAACGCGACTCTTACGTACCCCTATTAGGACGATTTGGTGGTAGTACTTACTTGTCTTTATCTACCCTGTTTAGGGTTGATCTACGGTTCCTAAAGTACTACGATCTACGTTTCCCCCGGGTCTAGCTCCTATAGGAGGAGCGACTAGATCGTTCGGCTGTGGTTTACGTTGTGTTAGTAGATCTGTAGGGTGTGTCTATTTATTATATAGGTTGTTAACTTTAGACGAGTATCTCTATACCTATATCTTTATCTTCGTCTTCGCAGTTAGGTTAGCTACTTCGAGTAACCCGCTAGAAGGGGAGTTTTCTTGTCTGTCTCCTTCCTTCTATAGTCGCTACTGTCGTACCTCTTGGTCGCCCTAGCCTTACTACGCCGGTCGCTTGTGTGCCTACTAGTGTAGGCTCTCCTCCTAAGCCGGCTATTCTAGCTACGGGCCTAGTCTCTTCTTGTTCTATACAAGTATAAAGCCGTCGTACGTAGTCGTCTACTACGTATAGGCTACCTACTTCTATACGAAGAATTTGTAGAACTTATCCTTTTTTGCGTATACGGCCTATTTTATCTTATAGATCCTTTCCTAGGAGGCGTGGTTCCCGTTATAGTTACTATATTTCCTAGTTGTCGCTATACATATATCCGTCCTATATTCGCCTACATACTTCCCGCATTTCTCGGTAGTCTCCTTATAGTGGTTTTTAACGTGCCCGAACCTGTTGCATCGGAGGTATTATACGACTCTTTGTTGTAGGTAGAAGGGCTCTATAGCCTAGAAGTTGCCGTTATATAGGAGTCCTTTGTTTACTATCTCCCTCGCCTATACCTCGCTCTAGACTATTAGAATAACTAACGACATATGTTTGCCCTCTCGCGCTCTTACCTTCCCGAGCTACTCTACCTTTAGTACGCGTAGATCTAGGATGTACCTCGCGTTTTCCTCCTATACCGTCTCCTAGAGCTGTTTCTCCCTAATGTCTATATTTGTAAGGACCTTATAGATTAGGACCTAGTATCTGTTCTATTAGACTTCCGCCTCGGGCTATATCTCTTTTAGCTACCTTTAGTTTCCTCTAGCCTCTTCTTGTCCTCCGTACTATATACTAACACCCTTAGGTTACTGCTTAGTAGCTTCTAGACCGCCGCTACTATGTGTATTCCTATCCTTACTTATATTCCTTTTGCGTCTTGCTTCTTCGTTTCCTCTCTTGCCTCTACGGAGCCCATGTTAACTATAATTATATAGGCTCCTCCGGGTGCTTCGGCTAGGTAGTTGGTATCGGATTAGCTCTAGCCGCCATCTGTGCCCACAACTGTATACGCGCCTAAGAGGTATTTATATATTAAGACTTTTGTATTACCTTAATATCGTCGCTAATCTGTTACAGTTTCGCTACTATATAGTGTATCTCGCTATAGTGTTAGATCGCGAGCCGAGTATGCTCTTAGGCGCGTAGGAGGGTCTAAAGGAGGTCTTAAGGCAGGCCTCTATGTTTAAGAGCTCGTTCGACGTCGGCCTCGATAGTTCTTAGTTCTATTATATGGGAGTCGTCCTTTAGTTTGTCGATTTTAGCAGTGTTGCTGCCGCTGGCCTCGTTGGTTAGCCCGGCGCGCGACGCGTCCGGAGGGTAGCGGCCTCCATCCTCGTCGCGCGCTATTCTATCGTCGATGTTAGTATTGCGCTCTAGGTGTATATACGCGTGCTAGGAGGCCCTAAGGCCCCCACCTTCAGTCGTCGCCGTTGCTGTTATATTTATGTTTTAAGTATTAATATACTACCTATTAAATTTGGGTCGTTATATTTACTAGGTAGTATAGCCTATTAAAGGCGGCGTTAGTAGTAGCGGCTCTAGTAGCTATATGTTCTTTAAAGGTAAGGTGGGCGTCGAACTAGATTCTAAGCTATTAGACTACTTTCCTTATAGGTTCTATTCTAGTACTATACGAGAGGGCGATATCTATTCTAGAGTCTTTTCCTTTCGAGAAGTAGAGGAGCTCTATCTTCGCTAGGTCGAACTAGATACATTCTACTTCTACTTATTCTATAAGGGTTCGGATTATATACTATAGTACTTTTACGTTTTTCCGTAGGCTTATAGATACTATAGCTAGTCCGATATCGTCTATATATAAAAGTAGATAAACATTAGGAGGTCGATAAAGAGGTTCTAAATATAGATAAGGAAGAGAATTAGAAAGATTAGACTGCCTTATAGGACGCTTATTTCTATCTCGTTTTCTTCCTCTATCTATCTATTAAAGGCTAGTTAGAGAACTCGTTTCGAGAGGAACGAGTCTATCTACTCTACTATTACGTACGAGAGGCGTAGAGAGATAAGAGTCTATAGTAGTTTACTCTTCGAAACGTAGTCGAAGGCTCCCTTTATGTCTAGAAACGCTACTAAGGATTTATATCTCCTAAGTTTTACTTATTTAATAAAGTTCGTAAATAGAAAGGTAGTATCTACTATAGACCTCTTCTTTCTACCTCCTATCTACGAGTCGTATAGGAGAGGCCCTATTTTAGCGTATTTCCTAAGCCTTTAAGCTAGTATTTACTTACTAACTTTCTCTAGATAGTTAAGTAGCGAGATAATTCTATAGGCCTTTAGGATCGAGTAGTCTAGCTTATTTAGCTTAGCTAGCGTAATTCTAATTACTTTCCGCTAGTATAAGGGATAGTATCCCCTCGTAATAAGCGTTCCGTATACCTTAAGAAAGATGTTTAGAATTGCTTTATACGCGTAGGATATTATATCTTATATTATGCTATCTAGACTAAGTGTCTTTCCTTTAACTTTAGTTAAGGAGTATACTGCGCTTATCTCGTTCTCTATTAGCGGATTCCACTCCTAGTCTCCTACTCTATACGAGTTCTACTACGTACGTAGTAGTAGAGTTAGTAAAAGTTTTAGGAATAGTACTACTTTTAAGATAGTATATTTCCTCTAGAATAAAGTTTCTCTCTAGATTGCCGGTACTAGGCTCTAATTTCTCGGCTTTGTATACGATATAGCTTTAAATATCGAGGCTAGGTCGGTTCTCTATAGGAAGGTATTCTAGTATTAACGCTTCGCTTATTTTATAGCTAGGAAGTAACGGTTCTTTACTATAAGGTACTCCCTCTTCTTAGCTATACTCGGGGTGTCTCCGTTACTAAATACTCGTTTATAGACGCGGTTTAAATGTCTCCGCATATCCTATAGCTCTAGTATCTACTATAGCTTCGATTTAGACGATACTCGCCTTATAGAGATAGCGGACGTATACGCTTTCTCTATTAGGTTTATAAACTCGTTCGCTAGTGCCTCTAGGTTCTTAGTTTCTCTAATACTACTCTCGTTGTCTTATAGTATTATAGTAAACTGTTCCTAGTCGGCCTTTTAAACGTCGTATTATTTCCGCGTCTCTATCGTTGTTTCTATTCTAGTAGGTCTCCTCTTATACTATACTATAATAGTAGCGTAGTTAGAGCCGCACTATATTATTTTCTAGTATATTTCCTCTCTAGATAGGCCGCCTCGTATAAAAGTAAAGTCTAGTATACTCGGTGTTACTAGGTTCGGCCTATAGAAGATAGGGGTCCCTAATACGTTCCGTAGTAGAAATTCCTTATCCTCGAGCTAAGCGTAGAAGTCCCGGGTCCTTGTAACGGGCTTCGGTCGGCAGTAGGTAGAGAGAGGGCCGGCAGTAGATAGAGAGCAAGAAGGCAGGTCGAATAGAGTCGTAATCGCGGAACTACGTAACCTATCGGGCAGGTATTTAGACAAGACGTAGGACGAAGAAAGGAAAGAGAAGACTTCTCCTTTCTTCGTCGAAGAAAACTCTTCTCGGCGGGAGGAGCCGCGCTCCTCTCGGAAGGCCTAGGCTAGGCCCGTTATACTACCCCCCTCCTAACCTATAGGTAGTCCCTACCTATAGCCTAAAGAGAAAAAAAAAACCCTGATTTTTCCCTTTCTCGCTATTACTCGAAAGCTATACCTCGAAGTATCGATCGCGATACTATAACTATAGCTCGTTACCTATCTCCTCTTAATAGGTAACCTCGCTACTTATAGGTATCCTCTCGTATACTTCTCTCGAGATACTACCCCTTCGGTAGGTAGTTATCTCTTCTTAGCCTTTCCGAGATACTA
Organism: Cercospora janseana; assembly: GCA_026725115.1. Lineage (NCBI taxonomy): Eukaryota > Fungi > Ascomycota > Dothideomycetes > Mycosphaerellales > Mycosphaerellaceae > Cercospora > Cercospora janseana. The sequence goes on from CM049100.1 coordinate 11,416, forward strand.
TCCCTTTAGTAGATAGTTATCTCTTCTCGGCCCTCTATCCCCCTCTTAATAATCGTCGTCCTAACGATATAAAACACCCCTCCTCTCTCTAGAGAAGGCGAAGGTATAGGCAGAGTAGGAAAAAATTCCTTAGAGTTCGGGTAGGTAGGAGTAGAGTTATCGAGGCGGAGTCGTCGTAGAAGCGGAGTCGTCGCGGAAGCGGAGTCGTCGCGGAAGCGGAGTCGTTATTAGGAGGTAGGCGACACGGAATCGTCGCAGAGGCGGAGTCGTCGCAGAGAGACACGCGACACGGAATCGTTATAGAGGTAGGCAACACGGAATCGTCGTAGAGGCGGAGTCGTCGTAGAGAGACACGCGACACGGAATCGTCGCAGAGGTAGGCGACACGGACTCGTCGTAGAGGCGGAGTTATCGCAGAGATAGGCGACACGGAATCGTCGCAGAGGCGGAATCGTCGTAGAGAGACAGGCGACACGGCATCGTCGTAGAGGCGGAGTCGTCGCAGAAGGACAGGCGACACGGTATCGTCGCAGAGGCGGAGTCGTCGCAGAAAGATAGGCGACACGGAATCGTCGCAGAGGCGGAGTCGTCGCAGAAAGATAGGCGACACGGAATCGTCGCAGAGGCGGAGTCGTCGCAGAGAGACACGCGACACGGAACCGTCGCAGAGGCGGAGTCGTCGCAGAGAGACACGCGACACGGAATCGTCGCAGAGGCAGAGTCGTCGCAGAAGGACAGGCGACACGGAATCGTCGTAGAAACAGAGTCTTCTCGCTCTCTAAGGGTAGGTCCTACGTAATGTAACGGGCTTCGGTCGGCAGTAGGTAGAGAGAGGGCCGGCAGTAGATAGAGAGCAAGAAGGCAGGTCGGATAGAGTCGTAATCGCGGAACTACGTAACCTATCGGGCAGGTATTTAGACAAGACGTAGGACGAAGAAAGGAAAGAGAAGACTTCTCCTTTCTTCGTCGAAGAAAACTCTTCTCGGCGGGAGGAGCCGCGCTCCTCTCGGAAGGCCTAGGCTAGGCCCGTTATAGTCCTAGTACTGTTGTCGGTACTATTTAGGTCCTAGCTTAGGTGCCGTATATTAAAATCTCCTCCTAGGATAACGTGTCGGCTAATCGGGTATCTATATAGGCACCTTTCTAGCGTCTATGTCCCTTCTTTGTCTCTCTCGTTATATACGTTTAAGATTTAGATACATACTCCTCTCTTATCGTATATATTAAGTACCTAGAAGTCGGAGTCGTTGTTCTTATTTAGTATATATTCGTAGGTAGTTTAGCGGCGAATATATGCTACTACTTGCGGCCTCTACTCTTAAGGGAGGTTTGGTAGAAGCGGGGTATACCCTTAGTATAGGATAGACCTTATATATTACCTGTTCTCGTATAGGACCTACAGTTCCTATACTAGGACTATATCCGCTCTTTCTTATATCCCGACTTCTAGAAGGGATTCTAGTACTAGTATACTTCTATTTACATTCCCTTATATAAGAACTAGAGGTATATCTAGCATTCTCGGAGCTTTTTCGCCTTTAGCTTATCTATTGCCTTACGGGTGCGGTAGCTTATTCTACCTATAAATAGGTATCTGTTGGATTCTGACACCAACTTAGGCCTGTCTAAGCTAAGTCCCGGACGCCCGGTCCGGTCTACCCGGAAGTCCGGTCCGGTCTAGGCGCTTGGCAACCCCTTTATGTACCATTTATTAGTATAGATAGTTTCTATATCCTTTCGCGCACCTGCGCTAATATGCGAGAGGGTCCCTTAGCGCCCCCGATAGCCGCGAGATTCACCTGGGAATCTAACAGGTTATAAGCCCGGGTTAGTGCTATTGTATACACTAAACTCTTTATAGGAGGAGGACCGGGAGACTAAGAGCCGATAGTCCAAACTAGCGGCTAGTAGTTCTAGTAAGACACCGACCTAAGAAGAGCAAGGACCCAGATGCTATAGCTGGGATATTAAAGAGTTGGAAGCAGTAGAGACTGCGCTAGGAGCCTGCGGGTGAAGACAGGCATATAGAGGATGGACTATGCCCTCTATGCTTAGGGACAAAGGACAATGTGCCCCTGTATAAAGAAGGAGCAAAACCCTTTCTATAGTTAGAACACGAGTCCCAGATTGCAACTAGGTGTAGGACCTTATGGACCCTAGCTAAGGGATTGAAAACAGCAATGCAGCTACATGCAGAATTGCAGCCAGCCTAGCCTATAGCTAAATCCGAAATGCAGAAGAGAGAGGATATTAAGATAGGATAGCTGGACAAGGGATGCTTTAACTAGAAGAAGAGGGGAGGATGTTGCAACAGAGGGCTAAAGGAAGTATAACAGCAACCTAAGGTATACCAAACCTGCTGTTAGCTGTTGGATAATACTTAAGAGACTAACCTCCAACTCTATAAGAAGTCCCAAAATCCGGTGCTAGGAGAACTTACCAACTCTTAAAGGAAGATCTGGCCAGATCTAAAGGCCTAGTTTATACTAGATAAGCGATGTTTGAGAAGGAAGGTTGCAACAGAGGGTCGAGGGGAGTGTTATAGCAACCTAAGACATTCCAAACCTGCTGTTGGCTTTATAAAACCTTACTGTTGACCTAATAGTAGAGAGTACTACCTTAAACCTCTTACTACCTCTGGAGGCCGATAGGGATCCTAGATTAAGAGGAGTCATGAACCTACCTTTGTTATAAGGAAGCTATAGGAAGTCCTAAGCTAGAGGGTGCCATAGTGGTATGCTCCCTAACCTCTTATGCTAGCAGTATAAGCACAGCCCCAGGTGAGGGCTAGATCCTATTTAAAAGGATGTCTAATCTAAGGAGGGTAAGAGGGTAATCCACCTAAGGAAAGACCCTGCACACCAACATAGAGCTAGGAAGCTACCCCGCTTTTCTTTATTTCTTTAGGATAGAGTACACTCTTTTCCTGTCCCAACTACTAATCTACAAGACTATAATAGATACCTAGGACAAATTATCTGGACTGCTAAAGAGACTATGCCCTATTCTTATAAAGGACAATTTAGAGTAATAGTTTAAAAGGATGGAAATCTTCTTAAGAGGGAGGACCTTTTCTACACTATTAAGAATAAGACAAACTCACTAATTACCCCTAGGGCATAGTATAAAGCGATCTGGTGGATATCTTTATATATAGGGGAGGATAATAAAGAGCTTGTCTCAGAATTGCAAACTGTAAGGGAAGTTTAGCAAGAGCTAAAGAAGAGATATGCGGACAACTAAGCTATAGGGAGGAAGCTTGTAAAGCAGTACTTCACCTTCTAGAAGACAGATGATACAAGCATTAAGGCTGCATAGACACAGCTTCAGGTATTAGGGAAGAGGATTAAAGCTGCCTAACCTGAAATGGCTGGAGCTATTACCTAGAGTACTAGAATACAGGTTCTCTTGTTAGGGCTCCCAGACCAGTGGTCCACCATTAGGGACGCTATTGATGGACAGCCGTCACTGTCACCTAAAAGCATACTTTCAATTCTTTAGGAAAAAGAGGTAAGCATGCCTAAGGGCAGTGCACCTGTTGCCTTTGCAGCCCGAGCTGCATTATTAGGATTATTATCCTAGAGAGGAAGAAGAGGAGACAGTAAGATGTCTAAAAAAGGGATGAAATGCAAGCTATGTAAGCAGAATAGTTACTATATAATATACTGCCCATTCTTGGACCTAGCTTAAGGAATAGTAAAGTTAATGTCTGAAAGCAAACTAATAGACACTAAGTCCTTAGCCTTAGTTGCATATGATTAGGATAATAGTTGGGAAGAGCAAGTGGATTAGACAGACCTGACCTGCTGTTAAGGGGAGTGTTGGATTCTGACACCAACTCAGGCCTGTCTAAGCCAAGTCCCGGACGCCCGGTCCGGTCTACCCGGAAGTCCGGTCCGGTCTAGGCGCTTGGCAACCCCTTTATGTACCATTTATTAGTGTAGATAGTTTCTGTATCCTTTCGCGCACCTGCGCCAACATGCGAGAGGGTCCCTTAGCGCCCCCGATAGCCGCGAGATTCACCTGGGAATCTAATAGTATCCGTTATTTACTTACTACGCTTCTTCTAGCGAGGCAAAAGCGAGTAGTATCGAGGCACCAATCTTTTGTTCCCGTATTTCGCGGTTTATAAGCTAGATTAGGTCTATAGCTAGCTTTACTCCTTAGTTATATATCTCGATTTCGTACTAGATGTCTTATAGTACTATCTTAGAGTAGAACTCTTTCGTAGAGACCCCGTATACTACTACCTTATATTATACTTTGTCCTCGAGGAGGCGGGTTATTAGTATATACTTTAGGATAGAGTTAATATTATTAAGGGCTAGTTGTTTACTCTTCTCGTCCTTAAAGGTAAGGACTAGGTTCCCTTTTATATTAGGCTAGCAGCTAGTACTTAGGCGTGTTCTAGGCCTCTATTTGCGAATATTATATTAATATCGTCTCGTATCCTCTTTAGGTCGGCCTTCGCTCCTATAGAGAGCTGGAGGATAAGTTGTAGCTAGAGTAGCTTTGCCTTCTAAGGTAGTATTTTACTCTAGGTTTGCGTTATATCCTAAGGTAGCCCTATCTTCTTTTATTGCCTTCTCGGTTAGATAACTATCTAATTGTCCTATATTTTAGCGTATTATTAGTTAGTATCTACGCTATTAGCTATGTCTCTTAGAGTATTTCCTCGGAGAGTATCTACGTAAGTGCGCTAGAGTTTTTCTACTTCTAGTAGGCGTTCTTGTCCTCTTATCTTTCCTATAGCTTTTCGAATGTCTTAAGCTACTTTTTAAAGAGAAACTACCTCTATTGCGATCGTTTAGGCTTAACGTTCTATCCTCTTACCTTCGGTATAGTCTCGAAAGACTTCGAGTAGATTAAGGACTCTAGTTTATTTGTCGTTTTCGTTTTTAGTAGAGCTGCTACTTCTACTAGGAGTGTATAGGCGTCTTCTATTTTCTTCTCGACTATACGGCGTATTATTATATTTTAGAAGAGGTTCGGAGGTAGAGGTTAGAAGCTAAAGGCTTGTTGTCCTCTCTCTTCTTCGGTAGTTAGCTCGAGGAGGTATCTAGGTCTTTTCTTTAGGATTATTAGGACGAGGGGCTATATAGTTTCCTCGAGGTCTATATTAACGTCCTTATAGCCTTGTTATCGAGTTTCCTATATAAGTTATTAGGTTAGGGAGAGTTAGAGGTCTAGGTTAGAGGTCTAGGTCCTAGCTGCTACTAGAGGTATCTCTATATCTATAGTACTATTGTCTCTTCCTATTAGAGTAGTAGCTATCTTTAAGAAGGGCGCCGTTTAGAGTGCCTTAGTTAGGGCTTCGAGGCGTATAGGACGTAGCCGCCTCGTCCTAGGCGTAAGCGTAGGCGCGCGGAAGTACGAAAGTTGTTCTCTCGAGAGCTAGTTCTTTATACTACAATTGCGTAACGGCGCCGAGGTATATTAGGGAGCTGCGTAGCTTAAAATAGTACTTAGAGAACGAGCTTCCTCCTATACTATATTTTGGAGTCGGTCGGTTATTAGCGGCTAAAATCGTCGTCTATATATTGTGTGCGCGAGCGTATTATTATACGTATTATCGCGCCCTAGCGTATTATCGTACTCTAGCGCTAGCTAATTAAGCCGTATAGCGAGCCTCTATATAGTAAGCGTCTAACCCTAAGCGGAGTAAGCTCCGCCTCTATATAAAGCCGTATAGCGAGCGTCGACTACTCGGACTATATATTTAGGACGTATATAGTATTTATAGAAGCCCTTCCTTTTACTAGGTACCTACTTCTTTTTCTAAAGTACGACCTTAAGTTGTTTACGCCTCTTTCTTCTCTTACGCTAGCGAGAATTAGCTAAGTATATCTTCTCGAATAAGCTATTTTGCTATAGCGAGGAGGCCTTTCTTTATAGTTATTAGTATCTCTTAGTTAGACGTACCTACGTCGGCGAATAGGCTCTATCTATTTCCTTATTAGAGTAGGAAGAATACGTATATATATTTAGCTATTTACGTACTTTATTCGTACTTATACCTAGAGGATACTTCTAGAACTCTACGCTTAGCTAGGTAGTAGTTAAATCTAATATATTCTATCTATAGAAGAGTAACTATTATACTTTATAGCCTAGTTAGTTTCTTATATATTACTAGGTATTTTTTTATCTCCTTCGGTATACTAGGCTACGAGCTAGTAGCTTATTATTATAATCCTTTTTATCTTTTCTTATATCTATATCTTTTTCTACTCCTCGTCTACCTAGCTACTTTTACTTTCTTATAGTTCTCTTTTCTATCTTTAAACTATAGCTTAGATAGTCTTTCTCTATAATAGGTTGTCTTTCCTCTAGTATTTTTACTTCTATTTATATTAGTTTTAATAAAGTACTTTCTACTATTATTTTCTAAGGTATTTATCTACTTTATTATTATCTTACTTTACCGCGTATTACTTTATTATATTCTAGGTATAAAGATAAATTAAAGTAATTCCGAATTCGCTTTAGAGAACTATTTAGTTTACGCTCTTATAGGCTTCTATAATATATTATAGCGCTACGTTCTATACTCTCTCGAGCGGTTTTATAAGTCCTTTCTAATATCTTACTATTTCTATAAAGTTCGCCTAGAGCTAGTATCTATATATTATAGCGAGTCGGACTATAGCTATATAGATATATCTCGCCTTCTAGAATAATACTCTCTATATAGATTTATAGAGCCTCTAAAGTAAGTTTATTTAAAATATCTTCTTTTTTATAGCTTTCTTAACGTATAGTCCCTACGTTAGTTTAGTATCTAGCTAGACTTCTAGTAACTATAGTAATAGCGATTATTACGATCGCTAGTATAGAGATAAACCTATTATATTAGATACTATAGACGAAGACTTTAAACTAAAAAGAAAGGAAAAGTAAGAAGAAATAGAAGTAAGCTAGATTTTTATATAACGTAGTAAGGGCGCCTCTATCGAGTCTTAGCGTATTAGAGCGCTTACCTAATACTACCTAAGGTAGCGCTAGCGCTAGTCCTTATACTATCTCCCTCTAAGCTCTAATTATTAGATAGTTAGAAGGCTTAATTATTATACGTACCTTATAGTATATTGTTTCCTTATCCTCTTTCTAGTTACTTTATATTTAGTAATATTATTATCTTTATACTCGTCTATTTTAAACTTGTCTTCTACTACGTTCTAGATCTATTATTAAAGTTTTTTTAGTAGGCTAGCTACCTCTAGGTTCTCTTAATAAAATACTTTAAGTAGTATAGAGGAGTTCTTTAAATTACTTACTAAATACTATATCTCGTCTAGATCTAGTCCTATTTACGAAACTTAATATTAGAGTCTCTATCTTTTTAAATAAACGTAAAGCTAGAATCTTCTCGACTTTCTATTCTAGCTCTCTATTAGAAAGTATAGCTTAGTTAGATATTCTAAGAGATACTTTAGGATACTAGATTAAATAATATAGGTTATATAATACTAGGTTATATAACTTAGCTAATACTCTATCTTAGAAGTAAGATATAACTTATATATAATAACTATAATTATAATAGTTAGTTTCTACCTATTACTCCGCCTCTCTTCTACTTAAGCTATATCGAGCGACGACCTAACTACCTAAATTTAATACTCTCTATTAATCTTAATAAGTAATTCGGGTTCGACGTATTATTATAGTAGTAGATCTTAGGTAGCTTTATAGAGGCGATTAGTATAGAATAGTCTATTTCCTTTATACTACGATAGCATATTAAGGATAAAACTATACCTCTTTTCTTTTAAAATAGTCTACGACCTAGCGTTCTACGAGTCTAACTTCGTTATAGGCGCTTCTATTAAAAATCTCTTCTTACTAATATAGACTTAATCCTTAATAGTAAAGTCGACTTAGTAGCGTTTCTAATTAGCTTAAACTTCTATTTTCGCTTATATAGCTATAGTATTCTATTATACGAGTTCCTAGACTTATCGAGTTTACTAAACAATCTCTATTGCTTTTCTCTACTATTAGGTCGACGTAAGGTTACTCTCTAGTAATAGTAGTAATAGCGGGTTCTAAGAGCTAGTACTAAGTAGGACTTCTAAGAGTAATATTCCTATAGCTAAGTATTATATTAAGTTATAAGCTATATTAAAAGTAGGGAGATGTTGTCTCTACTAGGTTTAATATTTGTCGATATAGAACCGTAGCTTTTAATTAAGCTCTATATTCGTTATTTTAATACTACCTTAAGTTTAGAGGTATTAAGAGCTACTACGGCAATATTTAGTACTAGTAAGCTTGTTTATTATCTTAAGGAACTCGGAGATAAAAGAGCTAGCGTTATCTATAATCTATTTATAAAGTATCCTAAGGAAGCGATAGAGAGTATAGTAGTATCTATAAGCGAGTACTTTTATAGTATCCTTCTTTTATCTAAGAAGCGAGGTAATAAGCTTACTAAACTAATATATAAAAACCTAGACGTAGTTGTATTCTTAGTTATCTTTTAGTATACTCTTCCTATTAATAATAACGTACTTCTAGACGTACTTAGAAATAGGTAGTAGGTATAAGAGGTCTAGTATTTTGTCTTTAGGTATCTTATTCCTTTTATACTCTCTATAGTTTCTAATATACCTTTTAATATCTTTACTCTAGAAGTTCTACTAATAGTCTTTCCTTAGTAGAGCGACTATCTTATTTTATTTAGCGTAAGCGAAGGTATTTAGTTTATATACCTTCTAGATTAGAGCTATATAAAGGAAGAGAGTTCTATTAAAGGTAGTCTTGAAGATAACTAGGCGGCTATCGTATCTACCTAGAGCTTGCCTCTCGTTCTCGGCGATAATAATATTAACTAGGTTAGTACTATACTACTAGATAGAAGTAACGGCTCTAATACTAGCTAATTTATCTATTAGATTAGTTAGTATAGCCTCTATCTTATTAGGCGGGATTAAAGCGAAGATGCGGTCTTATAAGTTACGTACTCTAATAGTTAGGTTGTTAATTGTTTTATAGAATAGAGCGTTAGCGGCTACGTTTTCCTTACTAGGTTAGTAGTAGTAGGTAATATCGAAGTTAGCTAGGTAGTACGACTAGTAAATCTAGTAGGCTAATAGTAACTTTTTCGTAGACTAGTAGATAAGAGCTTAGTAATCGGTCTATACGACGAACTTTATACTTTAAAAAGCTAATTCGAAGTCTTTAAAAGTATTAATAATAGTAAGTAGTTCTTTATCTTAGATTAGGTAGTTCTATTTAGCTATAGATATTATTTTCGAAGAGTAGCTAATTAGTTTCTATATACTATCTTTCTATTACTACTAAATAACTTCTCTAGTCGCGTTATCTAAGGTATTAGTATCTACTTTCGTTAGTCGGCTAAGTTAATAGAAAGCGAGAACAAGTACTTTAGTAGCTAGTTTCTTAAGTATTTCGAAGGCTTGCTTTTACTTAGGCCTTTTTTAAATAGAGTATCTTTCTTTAGAAGTCGATTAAGTAGCTTCGCGATCTAGCTAGCGTAGTAGTAGAATAAGCGAATATAATTATATAAGTTAAGAAATAAGTAAACTACTAGTTTCGAGTTAAGATCTTCTTAGTTCTAGTTGTTAATAGCGGCGACTTTCTCTAGATTAACGCGGACTTCTTAACTAGCCTTTAAGATTATATTAAGATAGTCTACCTCTTATACGTTAAAGTAAGATTTCTTAATATCTCCTTAGAGGTTAGCTTTATATAATTAATAAATTACTTCTTCTACGTACTCGAAATACTCTTATTTATTACCTTCTATATAGACTAGAACGTCGTTAGTATAGGCGCTAGTAAATAGATCGAGAAGTTTATTTAGCTACGTATTAATAAAAGCTTAGAACTAGGCTAGACCTATTTTAAGACCGAATAGGAGAACCCTCTATTAAAATATACCTTACTAGGTAGTAAAAGCGGTTAGGTACTATAATTCTATATCTATAAGTAGTCGATTAAACGTACGAACGATATTAATCTTCGTTATATATTTAGCTAGCCTATAATAGCTAATTGTACCTTAGACGTTAGAGGCGAGTACTTGTTAGTTCTCGATAAACTAGTTAACTTATTAGTAGTCTACGTAGAAGCATTATTCTTCGGAATATAGCTTTAGTACGAAAAGCGTAGGTGCGGGCTTATTAGCTATATATCTTTTAATAAATCTAATATAGAGAAGTTTATTAGTTATCTATTTTTCTAGTTCTCGAAAGGCGAATAGAGTTAGGTACTAGAAGAGTTTACTTTCTAAAGGTTTAGCTAGTTCTAGAATAATATTAAATCTAAAGCGACTAGGTAGTAGTTCTATTAAGGCTTTCTTTAAGAAGAATCCTTCTAGATACGCGAGTTCTCTAGGTAGTTTAGCGCGAACCTTAGTAATATATTTAGGATTCTTACTATTAGAGAATAGAATATATTTACTATTAAATATCTTATTCTATACTTTTAGGTCGATAGTAAGCTTATTTAAGCTAACTATAGAGCGACCCTTCTTTTCTAATAATATAGCGACCTCGGGTATTTTTTACTATTTCTAGCGCTTTTATCGAAGGTCTTCTTTAATTTCTCGAAGATATTTAGCTATATCGTCGCTAGGTAAGACTACTACTACAACTATCGCCTTTAATTCTATAGTTCTCTAAGAATTTTAAAGGATCTTTTAAACCTTTAGCTAATAGTCTTCTTATTTTATTAACTAGTTCTAGTAAATAATATCTTCTTACGCTTTTATATCTAGAGGTAGAGTTATAGACTATATAATAATACTTAGTTATTAGCTAAGTATAGGCTTCTTCTTAGGCTACGAGAAGATACGGGTCGTAGAGTATATTTATATATTTTATTTCGTAAGCTAGTTTTATCTAATAAATACTTTATTTACTATCGGGATAATAATAAACTTCTACTTTAAGAATTTTCTATTATTAATCTCGAGAGTTACTCGAATTTAGTAGGTAGCTTAAGTAGTAATAGTACTATTAAAATCGCTAAGTATAAGCGGCTTAAGTAATTATTTCTTCTTTATACCTAATTTCTTAATAAGTTTAGAAGCTATACTAGGTATTATTAATAGTAAAATATCTACTCTAGTATTATAGAGAGCGTAAGTTTATAGACTAATACTATTAATAGAGAGGTTAACTCTTTTTATAAAAGTATTTAAGTTTTAAGATCTACTAACTATAGCTATCTATAGTACTTAGGCTATTATAGAGACTTCCGATAGCTATTCTAGTTTTCTATCTTAGATTCTAAAGATAAAGACGAATTAGTCGATAAGGAAGTTACGCTCTCGTTATTATCTAGCTTTACTAAAAGCTTCGCGACAACCTTACGATCTAAGTATTATTTCGCGTAGTATCTAGCTCTTTTATAGATAAAGTATAGATCGGTAGCCTTTAGTTAAGCTCTTTCTTAATCCGAGCTAGCGTTATTTATCCTATCTTTTTCTATAGTTCCTTTTTTTATAGCTAGTTTTTCTTATTTGTTTAACTAATAGTATATAGGTTTATTAGCTCTTTTTATTAGAGCTACGTTTCGTTTAGTAAGTTTACATTTCTAGTAAGCTCTTTATCGGTTTAACGCGGCGTCTATAATATATATATAGAAGGTCTCGTATAAGGTACTAGAGTCCTTAGACTTCGAGAGTAGTTTAGTTTCTAACGTAGTAGGTACGTGTTCTTAAAGTACTTTCTTTCGATCGTCTTAGTAGATATTCGCCTTATTTACGAGACTATTTATTTTCCTAATAAACTAATAGATGTTAGAAAGTGCAGCCCAGTTGGACATTCTGAGAGACACTTTGGGACACCAGATTAGGTGACATAGGTCATGTGACACTAGGTCACATGACTCAGCTGATGCCCTATCTCAGGAGTGAGATGCAACCTGTACATAAAAACAACAATCACAACGGTTGGTTCCTACCTATTGCTCCGCCCCTCTCCTGCTTAAGCCGCATCGAGCGACGACCCAAACACCCAAATTCAACAGGTTATGAGCCCGGGTTTGTAGAGCAGAGCCCTAGGTAGAAAGAGTTAGCCTTCTCATCCTCAAAGGAGGACTGCAGTACTAATAGCGACAGGGAAGCAGAAAAGAGCACTAGGAGACCTAAGGTATATCCATCTATACTATATACTAAGGCTTTAGAAGATCCTAGCATAGTTCCAGAAGTTCCTGAAGGTATAGGTAAGACAGAAAAGAACCTAGTGAGGCACACTCAACTAAGAGTATAAAGAGGAAAGGATTAGTCTTATATCTAGCACCACTTTAGATAAGCCTGTACCAAGCACCAAGTACTGCTAATACCTTGGATTATACTTGAATCCAGGAAGGTGGAAGACTGGAGGCTCTCTATAAGTAGGACACCGTCCAGCCTATAAGAGCCTAGGCTATAAGGGTCAAACCTTATAGGGCCTCATCTAAGAGAGACGAGTCTTAGGAAGACAAGTCAGGTCTAGGATCTGATTTGCATAGCAAGGAAGGCAGCAATCCAGAAACTGCCTAGTTACTTTAGAAGAGTTTTGATTTTCTAGAGTTGGTTTTGAGTTTTTGCTTTTAATTTGCAAAATAGATTAAGAGAGTAACTTTAGCAAGAGAAGGACCCCAATCCTCTTAAGAGAGAACTAGAGACTATGGTTTAGACTGCAAGAGAACATTCTTAAGGGCAAGGAAGTATTCTAGGTTATCTCAGACATAAGAGACTCAGATGCACAAACACTAGAATCAGACCTATCTAAGGGTTCATCATCTAAAGGAAAAGGAAAAGCTAGATTCCCTGGGTTAGAGCACTCAAAACACAGCCTAGCATAGAGGAAGGACAATGCAAAGGCAATGCACCTCCTACTTGAAAGCTTAGGGAAGATGACCAAGATAAGGTAATAGATGAGACAAGGGCATATAATATCTGGACGAAACTATATGCCAAGTACAGCAAAGTCTAAGAAGCACATGCTGTCGCAATCATCTAGGAGTTTGTTACCTTTAAGATAGAGCTAGAGGATACAATTAGGAAGTTATAGATCTACCTTCAGAATCTGGGGAGGAGAATTGCAGAGATTGATGCAAGGGAGGCACACTTCAAGCTCCCGAGTATAAGGATCAAATTCCTACTACACTCACTCCCAGATCAGTATAAGAGCACAAGGCAGACCATCTAGGCACAGAGGAACCTGGAACCTGAACAAATCCTCTAGCTTCTTGAAGCAGAAGAGTCTGAATAGAACAGACTCCCATCCTAAGAGACAGCAATGTTTGCTAAAGGAAGGACACAAGTTAGAGGCACATTCCTATATAATCTCTATCAAGATAAGCACCCAAATGGGACCAGCAACTGTCCCCTCCTAAGCAAAGCAAAGGAAGCTGTTAAGACTAAGACATATAAGGTTCAGAAGAGAACCTCACCGTCTAGAAACAGGAGGAGCTCCTCACCTAGCAAAGACGAGTTAAAAGAGCTAGTAAGGAGGCTCAACCTAGAAGTACAATCCCTTGGGAGAAGGTTAAATCAATCCCAAGGAAACACACCTCTAAGAAGGCTTACGCCGCCTAGGAAGAGGGCAAGTCTTTAGCAAATTCAGATGCATCCCTATCCCTATTAGAGGATGAAGATGTTGATGAAGTTGCACACTCAACTGTGGAAGCAAAAGGCAAGTACATGCTATTAGAATGGCTACTTAATTCCTATGCTTCATCCTATATAACTGACTAAGCATCCCTTTTTAGAGAACTAAAGCCTCTTTAGGTTAGAAAATGGATTAAGGTTAGTAGTAGCTACCTACATGCTACACATGTTGGGAAGGCAGTAATAGGTAGGAGGAAAGGCAAGCAGATTGTGCTAAAGGATGTTTTGTTTGTCCCTAGTCTTGGAGTAAATCTTGTCTCTTAGAGTTAGTTTAGCTAGCAGTTTGGTGTTCAACTACCAAAATTCATACTTGTTTCACCCTCTAGAAAACCCGTTGTCTAGACAAAATTAAAAGGAGGAGTTCCGTTTATTAAAGAAATTAATAAGTCCCTAGAGGAGGTTGCCTTTATATGCAACACCTAGGAGATGAATAGAGCTTTTGCTTTTGCAGCGACAGAGGATTCCCAAGAATAGTAGGAGCTCTAGCATAGAAGATGTGCACACTTTAGAAAGGATCTTTTAAAAGACTTACACTAGGTATCAAACCTGAAATCCCAGATCCAAATCTTAAAAGAGCAGCATAGCTATAGGGTCTATGCATTAGCAAAGATGAAGAAACATAAAGGGAAGGTTGTCGAGAGAAAGCCCCAAAGGCTGTCTCTTGTATTAATTAACATCTGTGGACCTTTGCCGATCTTAAGACTTGGCTTCAGATAGTAGCTTAAGATAGTTAACAACTTCTTAAGAAAGAAATAAACTGTTCCGTTAAGGTCTAGAGAAGATGCACTAGAAGCCTTAAGGATTTAGAGAAGGAAGGCAGAATTGCAGTCTAGAAATCCTGTCCAAATTGTAAGGAGTAATAGGGCAAGAGAGCTTCTTGCTTTATTGAAATAGTAGGAGAAGGATGAGGGAATCACCTTCCATACTACTAAAGCCTACAATTCTATCTAAAATGGAGTTGTAGAAAGGTTAATCCAGACCTCTAAAGACTATGTGAGAGCTATAATTGAGGAATCAAATATGCTAATTAAATTCTGGCCTGAAGCATTGGATGCGTGCACCGTTATTAGGAATGCACTGCTAAATGGACCAGAAATTAATAGCCTCAAGGTGTCACCTAAGGAAGCCTTCTTAGGCATTCAACCCTTAGTTTCACACTTCAGAGTCTAGGGCTGCAAAGCAGTAGTATCTATAGACCCAAGGTCTCAGCCAGCGGGAATAAGATCTAACAAGCTAATGAACAGGGGCAAGGAAGCCGTGTTTATTGGATATGTCCCTGACACTGCTAAAATGTGGCTTTTCTGGGAACCTAACATAAGGGCTATAAAGGCCCACAGCACTACTGTATTTTTGAAGCTAAGAAAGAAGGAGATATAGAGTTAAATGTTCTCAGACTCAATCAAGACAGTAGAGCACTAGTTAGGAACCCAGTTAGAAGACTAAAGAAGCAGGAGCCTACAGCCTATACTAATGCAACCCAGCTGGATCGCATTACCCAAAACCTACAGCACCTATCAAACCCCTCTTTATGCAACTTCTACCTGCACCGAAGGACAAGGATAAATACTAGAGAGTGGAGGATCTAGGAGAAGAAAACCCTAAGGCAGTATAGCCTCAGTGGGAGGAAAATAGGACCACCTAACCACCTAAGTCAAACCAGCAGCCTATTGGACAAGAAAGGACTGCAGCTAGTAGAAAGGCAATAGAAAAGGAGCTTAATGTTGCATAAGATCCACTAGGACATAGGGGTTAGGAGGGGATCCAATCTACAAAGTCCTAAAAGAGAAGAAGATCTATCTTAGATAAGGGGCAAGGACCAGAACTAAGGACCCACAGTATGGTTACTAGACAGGTTCTTTAGAAGAGACAGAGAGATGAAGAGGAACTGCTAGCAGCTAAGCAACAGAAGGCATTCCTCTCGTATATAGAAAATAAGGGACAGTGGATTTGGGAAGCCCTTACAGAGGTTAAAGAAGTTGCATTTGCAGCATTAGTACTAGCTATCTCTTAGAGATAAGAGGTGCCCATTCCAAAGTCCTACAAAGAGGCAATTTAGGATCCCAAATGGGGACACATGTGGAAGGAGGCAGTCTAGAAAGAACTTACTGCCCTTTAGACTAACAACACCTAGAAAGAGGTTATCCCTCCTAAGGGAGCAAACCTTATTACTTCCAAGTAGGTGTTTGACGTAAAGAGGCTAATTAGTAGTGCTATTAAGAAGTTCAAGGCAAGACTGGTTGCAAGGGGATTCTCTCAGAAATACGGAGTAGACTTCTAAGAGACCTTTGCACCTACAGTAAGGCATAATACGCTAAGAGTATTTATAGCTGTTATATATGAGAAGGACCTGGAGTTGCACTAGGTGGATGTAAACAATACATTCACTAAGAGCACCCTATAAGAAGAAATCTTTATACTCCCACCCCAGGTGTTAATATACCACCTAACATGGTCCTGCAAATCCTAAGGAGCCTATATAGACTGAAGCAAGCAGCGAGAGACTGGAACAAGCTCTGTGTCTCAAAGCTGGAACAGATTGGGTTTATTCAATTAGGAGTAGACCCATGCCTACTCATCCACTATAGGAGGAACATTATAGTCCTCACTCATGTGGATGATATCCCTATTGCAGCACCAAAGCTAAAGGATGTGCTTTGGTTTAAGGAAGAACTTGGAAAGATCTTTAAGATTAAGGATCTTAAAGAGCCAGAGAAAATCCTAAAAATGAGGCTAACAAGAGACAGAGTTGCAGGAACTCTGAAACTTGATTAGGAACATTACATCTAGGAGAATCTCTCAAAGTTCTATCTGCACAAAGAGATAGCCCATCCAACTCTCTTACCTATAGATAGCTATAAGAGCTTGAGCCCACTAGGCTTATATGATAAGAGAGGATCAAAGACAGAGTACTAGAGCCAAACAGGTACCTGGATGTAGCCTATAACAATAACAAGACTAGACATTGCTTTTCCCTTAGGAAGACTAAGTTCCTATGTCTCAGATCCTACTAAGAAACATATGCAAGCTCTGAAGAAATTGGCAAGATACCTGAGATCATTCCCTAACCTTGGATTAATATATAGGAGAGGTGGAGGAAAGCTAATCGGATACTCAGACTCTAACTATGCAATAGACAAAGCAGACAGAGTCTCAATCCTTGGAAGCATCTTCTTCCTCTATAGAGCCCCAGTTTCTTAGATGAGTAGGAAGCAAAAGTCTGTTGCAACATTAACAATGGAAGCTAAGTATATAGCTATAAATGCATGTGCAAAGCAATCTCAGTTCCTAGCAGCACTTCTTAGGGAAATGGATTGTGCAGGGTTAGTAGGAGAATGCTCCTTCCAACCAACTGTAAAAGCACACCCTAACACTATAAGGGAGCTGAGACCAGTTCAGCTTATGGGAGACAACCAAGCTGCCTTAACCCTTATTAAGGATGCCCATACCTATAAGAGGTCCAAACATATTAATATTGCATACAACTATGTCAGGCATCTCTAGTAGCAGAGAAAGATTGCAGTAGAGTATGTTCCAACCAAAGAGATAGTTGCTAATAGCCTTACCAAACCAAAGAATGGGCCACAGTTCCAGGAGTTTGTAAGGCAGCTCCAGCTTGCATAAGGGATGTAGGGAAGTGTAGGCAGAAGACCATCTAGCCTAAGTGGGAGTGTTGGAAAGTGCAGCCTAGTTGGACATTCTAAGAGACACTTTGGGACACCAGATCAGGTGACATAGGTCATGTGACACTAGGTCACATGACTCAGCTGATGCCCCATCTCAGGAGTGAGATGCAACCTGTACATAAAAACAACAATCACAACGGTTGGTTCCTACCTATTGCTCCGCCCCTCTCCTACTTAAGCCGCATCGAGCGACGACCCAAACACCCAAATTCAACAATAGATATTAATACTATTAGCTTTACTTAGATTATATATTATTTCTCGTAGCTCCTCTCTTACCTTTAAGTCTTAATTTTTATTATAGAATATAGCTAAGAGAGTAGCTATTATTTTAGCTATATCTAAGAAGAGTATCTCCTTAAATATATACTATCCTTTAAGTAGCTCGGTTAGATAGCTATCGAGTATACTAAAAAGGTAATCTATATAGTCCCTCTTAGTTTTAAACATCTCGTTATCTTAGTAGAATTTGCTAGCGATTTTAAATACCTAGTAGTTAAAGGTACTTTTATCTTTGCTAAATCTTTCTAGATCTTACTTTAACTCTCTTACTTTTCTATTATATCTCAGGTTCTTAGTATTTTAGTTAGATCTATATAGTATAAACTCTTTTATTACTACTAGGCTAGTAGGCTAGAAGTTCTTACTATAAATACTTTATTCTAGAGTAACTCTCGGATTAGTACGGCTATTAGTCGCTAGTTATAAGGTAGCCTATTAAACGGAGGCTAGAGTAGATTAAAGCTACGCGATTATTATAGCGAGCTCTACTATACTCGTCTATAAATTAGATATATCCTTAGATATTATAGTAGTACTCGAGTCGTCTATTCTCTTTTAAAATATATTTTAATACTAGTAATAATAGGTACTTCTAGCTCTATATTATAGGGATATAGTATAACGGGCGTCTCTAGCTCTAGGTTATAGTAGGCTTAAATAGGCGTTATTAGCTCTATATTCGCGAGTCTAATAATAATAGTATCTTCGCTACTACTTGTTTCTCTAAGTGTCCTTCTTATCTATAGAAGTCTAGCGGACCTACGTATTAGTTAGACGGTACTATTCGTCGGCATTAACTATATAATTAGGTTAGTTCTATAGCTTAGTTTATTATCGTATATAGCCGACATAGTATTATATACTAGAGTATAGCGAGTAGTATTAGGTAGATATCTTTTTATTACTTCTATAGTAAAGAGAGCGAGTTTAGAGTAGTATTACGATCGCTAGTATAAAAATAAACCTATTATATTAGATACTACGGACGAAGACTCTAAACTAAGAAAGAAAGGAAAGAGTAAGAAGAAATAGAAGTAAGCTAAGTTTTTATATAACGTAGCGAGAGCGCCTCTATCGAGTCTTAGCGTATTAGAGCGCTTACCTAATACTACCTAAAGTAGCGCTAGCGCTAGTCCTTATAGCGATAGTCCTCCTTTAAAGCCTTAGATCTATACTATAGCTTTTAGGTCGTACTTACGGAATCTTATAAAATAGATTAACTAGTATTTTTATAGTATAAAAGCTACGCTATATCTTCTTATCTACTATATATATTTTTCGTATATAGCCTCGAGCCTTCTATAGTTATCTACTATACTATTATTTTATATAAGTATATTAATATCGTCTACGAATTCTATTACTAGTATATACTAGGCCTAGATCGTAGAGAGTAGTATCTTTATAAAGAATAGGAAGAGAATAGAAAATAACATTAACCTTTAGAGGATCTCTATCCTCTAGAGCCGTTCTTTATTTATATAGTCTTCGAGGCAAAGTTTAATTATATAGCTCTAAAAGAAGAACTTAATAAATCCTACTACCTACGCTAAGAAGCTCTATATTATAATATTATAAAGTAGCTAAGCGTATAAGACATTATTAAAAGCTCCTAATATATCTAGGTATAGTATAGACGCTACTACTTCTAGGTTAGTATCCTAGATTATCTATACTTATTTTATAATTAGTTTAAGTACTATAAGTATAGACCGACCTAGCCTTACCTCTATCTATACCTCTAGTAGTAGGCCTCTTTCTTCTACGACCTTAGATATCCTTCCTATAACTATAGCTTCTAGCGTTTTTACTATTATATTTAGTAGAGCTATAGGCCTATACGCGTTAGGCTTTATATAGTCTAGCTTCTATAGTTTCCTAAGGACAACTATAGTCGATTTCTTAAACATAGTAGAGTAGTAGCCTATCGTAAGGTACGCCGTATATAGCTTAGTAAGTAGTATTACGATCGCTAGTATAGAGATAAACCTATTATATTAGATACTACGGACGAAGACTTTAAACTAAGAAAGAAAGGGAAGAGTAAGAAGAAATAGGAGTAAGCTAGGCTTTTATATAACGTATCGAGGGCGCCTCTATCGAGTCTTAGCGTATTAGAGCGCTTACCTAATACTACCTAAGGTAGCGCTAGCGCTAGTCCTTATACTACCCCCCTCTAAGCCCCGATTATTAGATAGTTAAAAGGCTTAATTGTTATACGTACCTTATAGTATATCGTTTCCTCGTCCTCTTCCTAGTTGCTCTATATTTAGCGATATTATCGTCCTCGTACTCGTCTATCTTAAACTTGTCTTCTACTACGTTCTAGATCTACTATTAAAGCTATTTTAGTAGGCCGGCTATCTTTAGATTCTCTCGATAGAATGCCTCGAGTAGCGTAGAGGAGTTCTTTAGATTACTTACTAAATACTATATCTCGTCTAGGTCTAGTCCTATCTACGAAACTTAATATTAGAGCTTTTGCCTTCTTCTAAATAGCTGTAAAGCTAGGACCTTCTCGACTTCCTATTCTAGCTCTCTATTAATCTCGATAGGTAACTCGGGTTCGACGTACTACTATAGTAGTAGATCTTAGGCGGCCTTATAGAGGCGGTCGGCGTAGAATAGTCTACTTCCTTTATACTACGATAGCGTATTAAGGATAAAACTATACCCTTTTTCTTCGAGGATAGTCTATAGCCTAGCGTTCTACGAGTCTAACTTCGTTATTAGCGCTTCTATTAAAAATCCCTTCTTACTAATATAGACTTAATCCCCGATAGTAAAGTCGACTTAGTAGCGTTTCCGATTAGCTTAAATTTCTATTTTCGCTTATATAGCTATAGTATTCTATCGTATAAGTTCCTAGACTTATCGAGTTTACTATACGATCTCTATCGCTTTCCTTTACTATTAGGTTAACGTTAGGTCGATATCTAGTAATAGTAGTAATAGTAGGTTCCGAGGGCTAGTACTAAGTAAGACTTCTAAGGGTAACATCCCTATAGCCGAGTATTATATCGAGTTATAAGCTATATTAAGAGTAGGAAGGTGTTGTCTCTACTAGGTTTAATATTTGTCGATATAGAATCGTAGCTTTTAATTAAGCTCTATATTCGTTATCTTAATACTACCTTAAGTTTAGGGGTATTAGGGGCTACCGCGGCGATATTTAGTACTAGTAAGCTTATTTATCGTCTCGAGGAACTCGGAGATAAATAGGCCCGCGTTATCTATAATCTATTCGTAGAGTATCCCAAGGAAACGATAGAGAGCGTAGTAGTATCTTCGAGCGAGTATTTCTATAGTGTCTTTCTTTCGTCTAGGGAGCGAGGCGATAAGCTTACTAAACCGATATACAAAAACCTAGACGTAGTCGTATCCTTAGTTATCCTTTAGTATACTCTTCCTATTAACGACAATATACTTCTAGATATACTTAGGAATAGGTAGTAGGTATAAGAGGCCTAGCGTTTTGTCTCTAGGTATCTTATTCCTTCTATACTCTTTATAGTTCCTAATATACCTTTTAATATCTTTGCTCTAGGAGTCCTACTAATAGTCTTTCCTTAGTAGAGCGACCGTCTTATTCTATCCGGCGTAGGCGAAGGTATTCGGTTCGTATACCTCCTAGATTAGAGCTATACGAAGGAAGAGAGTTCCGTCCGAGGTAGTTTTAGGAACAACTAGGCGGCTATCGTATCTACCTAGGCCTTATCTTTCGTTCTTAGCGACGATAATATTAACTAGGTTAGTACTATACTACTAGATAGGAGTAACGGCTCTAATACTAGCTAATTTGTCTATTAGATTAGTTAGTATAGCCTCTATCTTATTAGGTAGAATTAAAGCGAAGGTGCAGTCTTATAGGTCGCGTGCCCTAATAGTTAGGTTGTTAATCGTTTTATAGAATAGAGCGTTAGCGGCTACGTTTTCCTTACTAGGTTAGTAGTAGTAGGTAATATCGAAGTTAGCTAGGTAGTACGACTAGCGAATCTAGCGGGCTAATAGCAACTTTTTCGTAGACTAGTAGATAAGTGCTTAGTAATCGGTCTATACGACGAACTTTATACCCTAAAGAGCTAATTCAAAGTCTTTAAGAGTATTAATAATAGCGAGTAGTTCTTTGTCTTAGATCGGGTAGTTCTATTTAGCTATAGATATTGTTTTTAAAGAGTAGCTAATCGGTTTCTACGTATCGTCTTCCTATTACTACTAGATAATTCCTCTAGTCGCGTTATCCGAGGCGTTAGTATCTACTTTCGTCGGTCGGCCGGGCTAATAGAAGGCGAGAACGGGTGCCTCGGTAGCTAGTTTCTTAAGTGTTTCGAAGGCTTGCCTTTACTCGAGCCTTCCGTATAGACGAGAACGTCGTCGGTATAGGCGCTAGCGAATAGATCGAGAAGTTCGTTTAGCTACGTATTAATAAAGGCTTAGAACTAGGCTAGGCCTACTTTAAGACTAAATAGAAGGACCTTCTATTAAAATGTACCTTACCGAGTAGTAAAAGCAGTTAGGTACTACGATTCTATATCTATAAGTAGTCGATTAAACGTACGAACGATATTAATCTTCGTTATACGTTTAGCTAGCCTATAACGGCTAATCGTGCCTTAGACGTTAGAGGCGAGTACTTGTCGGTTCTCGATAAACTAGTTAACCTATCGGTAGTCTACGTAGAAGCGTCGTTCTTCGGAATATAGCTTCGGTACGAAAAGCGTAGATACGGGCTTATTAGCTATATATCTCTTAATAAATCTAATATAAAGAAGTTCGTTAGTTGTCTATTTTTCTAGTTCTCGAAAGGCGAACGGAGTTAGGTACTAGAAGGGTTTGCCTTCTAAGGGTTTAGCTAGTTCTAGGACAACGTTAAATCTAGGGCGACTAGGTAGCAGTTCTATTAAGGCTTTCTTTAAGAAGAATCCTTCTAGATACGCGAGTTCTCTAGGTAGTTTAGCGCGAACCTTAGCGATATATTCGGGATCCTTACTATTAGAGAATAGAATATATTTGCTATCGAATATCTTATTCTATACTTTTAGGTCGATAGTAAGCTTATTTAAGCTAACCGTAGAGCGACTCTCCTCTTCTAGTAGTATAGCGACCTCGGGTATTCTTTACTACTTCTAGCGCTCTTATTAGGGGTCTTCGATTTCTCGAAAGTATTTAGCTACGTCGTCGCTAGGTGAGACTACTACTACGATCGTCGCTTTTAATTCTATAGTTCTTTAAGGATTTTAAAGGATCTTTTAAACCTTTAGCTAACGGTCTTCTCGTTTTATTAGCCGGTTCTAGCGGACGATATCTTCTTACGCTTTTATATCTAGAGGTAGAGTCGTAGACTATATAATAATACTCGGTCGTTAGCTAAGTATAGGCTTCTCCTTAGGCTACGAGAAAATACGGGTCGTAGAATACATCTATATATTTTGTTTTATAAGCTAGTTTTATCTAATAAATACTTTATTCGCTATCGGGATAATAATAAACTTCTACTTTAGAAATTTTCTACTATTAATCTTAAGAGTCGCTCGGATTTAGTAGGTAGCTTAAGCGGTAATAGTACTATTAAAATCGCTAAGTATAAGCGGCTTAGGTAGTCGTTCCTTCTTCGCACCTAATTTCTTAACGAGTTTAGAAGCTATACTAGGTGTTATTAATAGTAAAATATTTGCTCTAGTATCGTAGAGAGCGTAAGTTTATAGACTAATACTATCGATAGAGAGGTTAACTCTTCTTATAAAGGTATTCGAGTTTTAAGATCTACTAACTATAGCTATCTCTAGTACTTAGGCTATTATAGAGACTTCTAATAGCTGTTCTAGTTTTCCGTCTTAGATTCTAAAGACGAAGACGAATTAGTCGACGAGGAAGTTACGCTCTCGTCGTTGTCTAGCTTTACTAAGAGCTTTACGACAACCTTACGATCCGGGCATTATTTCGCGCGATATCTAGCTCTCTTATAGATAAAGTATAGGTCGGCGGCCTTTAGTTAAGCTCTTTCTTAATCCGAGCTAGCGTCGTTTGTCCTATCCTTCTCTACGGTTCCCTTTTCTATAGCCGGTCTTTCTCTTTCGTTCGATTAGTAGTATATAGACTTATTAGCTCTTTTTGTCGGAGCTACGTTTCGTTTAATAAGCTTATGTTCCCGGTAAGCTCTTTATCGGTTTAGAGCGGTATTAGCGACGTATATATAAAAGGTTTCGTACGAGGTAGAAGGGTCCTTAGACTTCGAGAGGAGCTTAGTTCCTAAGGTAGTAGGTATATATTCCTATAGTACTTTCTTCTAATCGTCTCGATATATATTAGCCTTATCCGCGAGGCTATTTATCTTTCCGATAAACTAGTAAATATCGATACTATTAGCTTTACTTAGGTCGTATATTATTTCCCGTAGCTCCTCCCTTACCTTTAAGTCTTAATTTTCGTTATAGAATACGGCTAAGAGAGTAGCTATTATTTTAGCTATACCTAAGAAGAGTATCTCCTCGAATATATACCGTCCTTCGAGCAGCTCTATCGGATAGCTATCGAGTATACTAAAAAGGCAATCTATATAGTCCCTCTCGGTTTTAAACGTCTTATCGTCTTAGCGGAATTTGCTAGCGATCTTAAATACCTAGTAGTTAAAGGTACTTTTATCTCCGCTAAATCTTCCTAGATCTTACTTTAACTCTCTTACTTTTCTATCGTATCTCGGGTTCTCGGCATCTTAGTTAGATCTATATAGCATAAACTCTTTTATTACTACTAGGCTAGTAGGCTAGAAGTTCTTACTATAAATACTTTATTCTAGAGTAACCCTCGGATTAGTATAGCTATCGGTTGCTAGTTATAGAGTAGCCTACTAAGCGGAGGCTAGGGCAGATTAAAGCTACGCAATTATTGTAGCGAGCTCTACTATACTCGTCTATAGGTTAGGCATATCCTTAGATATTATAGCGGTACTCGAGTCGTCGATTCTCTCTTTAAAACGTGTCTCGATACTAGTAACGACGGGCACTTCTAGCTCTATATCGTCGGGGTATAGTATAACGGGCGTCTCTAGCTCTAGGTTATAGTAGGCTTAAACGGGCGTCGTTAGCTCTATATTCGCGGGTCTAACGATAATAGTATCTTCGCTATTACTCGTTTCTCTAGGTATCCTTCTCGTCGGTAGGAGTCTAGCGGACCTACGTATCGGTTAGACGGTATTGTTCGTTAGTATTAACTATATAATTAGGTTAGTTCTATAGCTTAGTTTATCGTCGTATATAGCCGACGTAGTATTACGTACTAGAGTATAGCGAGCGGTATTAAGTAGATATCTTTTATTACTTCTATAGTAAAGAGAGCGAGTTTAGAGTAGTATTACGATCGCTAGTATAGGGATAAACCTATTATATTAGATGCTACGAACGAAGACTTTAAACTAAGGAAGAAAGGGAAGAGTAAGAAGAAATAGGAGTAAGCTAGGCTTTTATATAACGTGTCGAGGGCGCCTCTATCGAGTCTTAGCGTATTAGAGCGCTTACCTAACACTGCCTAAGGCAGCGCTAGCGCTAGTCCTTATAAGTAGTAGTATAAGGCGGGCCTTATATCCCTTTAAGAGCTCGTTTAGTATCTAGTCTAGTTCTATAGCTTTTTAGTTAGTAGCTATATAATCGTTTCTAGTACTTCCGCTTCTATAACTATAAGCTCTATATATATTAGTTCTAAGATTGTATTTTAGTTTATATCGCTTAGGTCGGCTACCTTAGGTTTCGAGAAAAAGTATATAGCGAGAGCTTCTACTTTCTTTACGTTATTCTAGCTTTTCCTCTAGTTTAGCTCTAGAGGTCTAATTAGTATATCTAGAAACTATAGAGGCGGTTATAGTTTTCCGGCTCTTTCTCTTACTTATTTAACTAGCTTCTATATTTTAATTAAGTTCTACGTTATTTCCTTAATTATCGCTCTCTAGGATAGGTTTATATCTCTTCTAATCTATTTTAACTTTATATAGTTAGCTACTATATACGCCTCGTAATTAGCTCTAGTCCTACTATTATACTATTCTCGTCTTACTAATCTCGCTATCCTTATTAGGTATTATATCTCCGGAGTCTAGCTTTCTCTTACAAATAGAGATAGCCTAGTATATAGAACTCTCTTTCGAATAGTATCTTATATAATCTCTTATAGCGCTTCTACTTACCTATCTACGTTACTCTTAGTATAGATCTCCTTACTACGGAGCCTACTACTTTTTACTTAGATCCTCTTCTATATCTCGTCCTAGTCTACTCTTTTCTACTATAGTCTCGGGTTCTACGTCGCCTCTCTTAGCTCTATATTCTCGATCGTAGTTATAATCGGAAGGTAGTCTAATCCGTAGGCGCGTTTCTAGTTCGTTTAATACGTAATAACGCGTTACTACGCTCTAGCTATTATAAATACTAGGTCTAGCGTTTAGTAACTATATCTCTATTTCTTTTATATAACTATTCCGAGCTCGATTATAAAGTTAAGTTCTACCTACTTAGTAGCTTAGATTAGTTAGTCCGATATAGCGTACTAGTTCTATATAAGGTTTCCTCTCTATCTCGAGTAATATAAATTAAAATCTCTAAGTAAGATCTACTCTAAGCCTAGGTTCCTCTTATTTACTAGTCGTATAGCTTCTATAGTAGCTAGTAGAGTACCTAGTTCTATATAGCTAGGTAGTCTACTAGAGTTATATATATTATAGATTATAAGTAGTCCGTCTCTTATTTATACTTAGATAGATACTACGTCTATAGAGGCCGCTTCGACTTGCTTCTACTTTAAGGTATTAAGGTATTTTAAGACTAGGAATACGACTCTTATATACCTCTCTATTAGAACGATTTAGTAGTAGTACTTACTTATCTTTATCTACTTTATTTAGAGGTTAATTTATAGTTTCTAAAGTACTACGATCTATGTTTTCCTTAGGTCTATCTTCTATAGAAGAAGCGACTAGATTATTTAGCTATAGTTTACGTTATATTAGTAGATCTATAGAGCGCGTCTATTTATTATATAGGTTATTAACTTTAGATAAGTATTTTTATATCTATATCTTTATCTTTATCTTTATAGTTAGGTTAGCTACTTTAAGTAATCTACTAGAATAGAAGTTTTCTCGTCTATTTTCTTTTTTCTAATATTACTACTATTATACCTCTTAGCTACTCTAGCCTTACCGCGCTAGTCGCTTATATACCTACTAGTATAGGCTCTCTCTCTTAAGCTAACTATTCTAGTTATAGGCCTAGTCTCTTTTTATTTTATATAAGTATAAAGCCGTCGTATATAGTTGTCTATTACGTATAGGCCGCCTATTTCTATATAAAGAACTTATAGAATTTATTCTTTTTTATATACGCGGCCTATTTAATTTTATAGATCCTCTTCTAGGAGGCGTAGTTTCCGCTATAGTTACTATATTTCCTATTTAAACATGAACACAACAGCAACGGCGACGACTGAAGGTGGGGGCCTTAGGGCCTCCCAGCACGCGTATGTACACCCAGAGCGCAATGCTAACATCGACGATGGAATAGCGCGCGACGAGGATGGAGGCCGCTACCCTCCGGACGCGTCGCGCGCCGGGCCAACCAACGAGGCCAGCGGCAGCAACACCGCCAAAATCGACAAACTAAAGGACGACTCCCACATGATGGAACTGAGAACTATCGAGGCCGACGTCGAACGAGCTCTCAAACACAGAGGCCTGCCTCAAGACCTCCTTCAGACCCTCCTACGCGCCCAAGAGCACACCCGGCTCGCGATCCAACACTATAGCGAGACACACTATACAGCAGCGAAACTGCAACAGATTAGCGACGATATCAAGGCAATGCAAAAGTCCCAATGCATAAATACCTCCCAGGCGCGCATACAGTCGTGGGCACAGATGGCGGCTAGGGCCAATCCGACACCAACTACCCAGCCGAAGCACCCGGAGGGAGCCCACATAATCACGGTTAACATGGGCTCCGCAGAGGCAAGAGAGGAAACGAAGAAGCAAGACGCAAAGGGAATACAAGCAAGGATAGGAATACACACAGCAGCGGCGGTCCAGAAGCTGCCGAGCGGTGACCTGAGGGTGTTAGTATACAGTGCGGAGGACAAGAAGAGGCTAGAGGGAAACCAAAGGTGGCTAAAGAGATATGGCCCGAGGCGGAAGTCCAACAGAACAGACACCAGGTCCTAATCCACAAGGTCCTTACGAACATGGACATTAGGGAGAAACAGCTCTGGGAGACGGTACAGGAGGAAAACGCGAGGTACATCCCGGATCTACGCGTACTAAAGGCAGAGTGGCTCGGGAAGGCAAGAGCGCGAGAGGGCAAACACATGTCGTCAGTTATTCTAACGGTCCAGAGCGAGGCACAGGCGAGGGAGATAGTAAACAAAGGACTCCTATACAACGGCAACTTCTGGGCTGCAGAGCCCTTCCACCCACAACAAAGAGTCGTACAATGCCTCCGATGCAACAGGTTCGGGCACGTCAAAAACCACTGTAAGGAGACTACCGAGAAATGCGGGAAGTGTGCAGGCGAACATAGGACGGACACATGCATAGCGACAACTAGGAAATGCAGTAACTGTAACGGGAACCACGCCTCCTGGGAAAGGATCTGCAAGATAAAACAGGCCGCACACGCAAAAAAGGATGAGTTCTGCAAATTCTTCGCGCAGAAGTGGGCAGCCCATACGCAGCAGACGACTACGTACGACGGCTTTACACTTGTGCAGAACAAGAAGAGACTGGGCCCGCAGCTAGAACGGCCGGCTCAGGAGGGAGAGCCTACACCAGTGGGCACACAAGCGACCGGCGCAGTAAGGCCAGGGCGACCAAGGGGTACGACGGCAGCGACTATGGAAGGAAGGAGACAGACAAGAAAACTCCCTTCCAGCGGGTTACTCGAAGTAGCCAACCTAACTGCGAAGACGAAGATGAAGATATAGGTATGGAGATACTCGTCCAAAGTCAACAACCCACACAATGAATAGACACACCCTACAGATCTACCAACACAACGTGAACCACAGCCGAACGATCCAGTCGCTCCTCCTACAGGAGCTAGACCCGGGGGAAACGCAGATCGTAGCACTTCAGGAACCGTGGATCAACCCCAAACAGGGCAGACAAAGACAAGCAAGCACTACCACCAAATCGTCCCAATAGGGGGGTACGCAAGAGTCGCGTTCCTAGTCTCGAAATACCTCGATACCTCAAAGTGGGAGGAAGTTGAAGCGGCCTCTACGGACGCGGTGTCTATTCAAATACAGACAAGCAACGGACCACTTACAATCCACAACGTGTACAACCCTAGTGGACCACCCAGCCACACGGAACCAGGCACTATACCGGTCGCTACAGAAGCTATACGACTAGCAAACGCGAGGAACCCAGGCTCAGAGCAGATCCTACTCGGAGATTTCAATCTACACCACCCGAGGTGGGGAGGAAATCTTACGCAGAACCAACACACGATGTCGGACCGACTAATCCGGGCTACCGAGCAAGCAGGACTTCAGCTTGCAATCGAGCCTGGAACGGTAACATGGGAGAAACAGGGATGCAGTTGCCAAACGCTAGACCTAGTGTTTATGACAGCTGGGGCGCAGCAACGCGTTATCACATGTCAAACGGACCAAGAACGCGCTCACGGATCGGACCACCTCCCAATCATAACTACAATAGAGGACACGGAGCTAAGAGAGGCGACGCGGGACCCGAGACCACAGTGGAAAAAGGCAAACTGGGACGAGATACAGGAGAGGATCTGGGCAAAGAGCAGCGGGCTCCGCAGCGAGGAGATCCACACCAAAGGCGACGTAGATAGGTGGGCGGAAGCGCTGCAAGGGATTATACAGGACACTGTTCGAGAGGGGTTCCACACGCTAGACCATCTCCATTTGCGAGAGAAAGCTGGACCCCAGAGACACAACACCTAATAAGGACAGCGAGATCAGCAAGACGGGAATGGTGCAACAGCAGGACTAGGGCCAATTACGAGGCGTACATGGCAGCTAACCACGCAAGGTCGAAGCAGGTCAAAAGAGACATAAACCTATCCTGGAGGGCAACAATCAAGGAGATAACGCAGAACCCGGACAAGATATGGAAGCTAGCGAAGTGGGCGAGAGAAAGAGCCGGAAAGCCACAACCACCTCCGCAGTTCCCAAATCTGCTAATTGGACCCCAGGGCCAAACCAGAGGAAAAGCCAGAACAACGCGGAGAAAGCGGAAGCCCTCGCTACACACTTCTTCCCGGAACCTAAGGCAGCCGACCTAAGCGACATGGACCAAGACACGATCCCAGAACCGATACAAATGGAGCTCGTAGTTACAGAAGCGGAAGTGCTAGGAACGATCGCACGGCTACCGACCAAGAAAGCCGCGGGACCGGACCAGATACCGAACGAGCTCCTAAAGGGATGCAAGGCACGCCTCGCACCACTACTCGCCAAGCTATATACGGCGTGCCTTACGATAGGCTACCACCCTACCACATTCAAGAAATCGACTACAGTCGTCCTCAGGAAACCGCAGAAGCCAGACTACACGAAGCCCAACGCGTATAGGCCCATTGCTCTGCTAAACACAATGGCGAAAACGCTAGAGGCTATAGTCGCAAGAAGGATGTCCAAAGTCGCGGAAGAAAGAGGCCTCCTGCCAGAGGCGCAGATGGGGGCAAGGCCAGGTCGATCTACGCTCACAGCACTGGAGCTAATTACGGAACAAGTACGAACGATTTGGGACACCAAGCCAGGGGCAGTAGCGTCTATGCTGTGCCTAGATATATCAGGAGCCTTCGACAACGTCTCACACGCCCGGCTACTTCACAACATCGCAATGCAGGGCTTCCCGGCGTGGGTAGTAAGATTCATCGAGTCCTTCCTTCAGGGCCGCACGACTAAACTCCGCCTCGGAGATTACATAGACGAGGAACGGCCTCAGCGGACGGGAATTCCCCAAGGGTCAACTTTGTCCCCTATTCTCTTCCTGTTCTTTGCAGGGACACTACTCCCTGCGATCCAGGCCCAGCACGTGCTAGCTATGGGGTTCGTAGACGACACAAACATACTCACATGGGGAAACAGCACGGCAGACAACTGCAGGAGGCTCGAGGCCGCACACGAAAAGTGTATGCAGTGGGCAAGGAGACATGGCGCAGCCTTCGCACCGCAGAAATACCAATTGATCCACTTTACGAGATCCCGTAAGCACGACCTAAAGGCTACGGTACGGATCCAAGGCTTTGAAGAAGGGCCAGCGCCATCACTGCGGCTACTAGGAGTCTGGCTAGATACCAAACTAACGTGGGGACCGCACGTTAAGAAGGCTGCAGAAAGGGGGGCATCCCAGATGAACTCACTCCAGAGGCTCTGCAAATCTACATGGGGAGCGTCGTTCCAGAAGGCGAGACATATTTACACAGCTGTAGTCCGACCCGCGATGACATACGGGTGCCAGCTCTGGGCGAACCCTACCGGAACGGCAGGATACCGGAAAGGACTTACAGAACCGCTCGAGAAGGTACAGAACGTAGCGCTACGACATATTACAGGGGCCTACAAGAGTGTTAGCCAGGTAGTTCTCCAGAGCGAATCCGGAATTGCCCCGATCCACCTCTATACCCAGGGCATAGCAAGGCAACACGCGGTAAAACAGGGCAACGACAGGGCAGACGAACACCTTCGGGAACAACGGCAGAGGGTGCTTCGCCAATACCAATGCAGACGGGGGCAAGGACGCCAGAGGAAAAACAACCTATCGCGGAGGGAAACTATCCGAGATATGGTCCAAGGACAGGAGGGAGAGGCGCGAGGGGGCAGGAGCAGCTGGGCAGACGGGGAGTGGAGAAGGACATGGATTCGAGAGAAGGCGAAGAGGACTACAACGACAAGCCGCCAGCCTGCAGCCTGGCGCACCGAAGGCGACAAAAACACCTAGCACTACACAAGGGACTAACTAGGCCGCAAAGCACGATGGTTACTCTCCTACGAACAGAACATATCGGATTTAACCACTACCTAGCTAAGCGCAGAGTCCCAGGAGTGTCCCCTGGGTGCGAGTGCGGACAAGGCACGCAAACAGCCAAGCATATATGCGTGTTCTGCCCACTCCGACAAGGAAATAGGCAAAGCCTATTCGCCGACGCAGGCACGTCCGACTGGGAGACACTAACGACTACAAAGAAAGGCCTCCTCGCTGTGGCGAAATGGCTTATCCGGGAAGGCACACTCGGCCAATTCTCGCTAGCGCGAGAGGAGGAAGAGGCGCGGACGACCCGAGGTCGGGTTACGAGGAGAGAGGCAGGCACCTGGTGAGAGGGAGGGCTCCCACAGATACTGTGTACGTCCTAAGGAGAACAAACAAGGGGACAACCGAGTAGCGGCCGGTTGCAGAGAACAGAGGAAGGTCTAAGGAGTTTTATGCCGGCGAGGCCCTGTCGGGCCTTAAGGGCTTTTGTACTTAACAACCAAGGATAGGACACTCCGCTTACTCGGAGACGAGGTAGTACGGTAAAAGATTGTCATATCATATCATATATTTCCTATTTATTACTATATATATATCTATTTTATACTCTTTTATATACTTTTTATATTTCTTAGTAGTCTCCTTATAGTAGTTTTTAACGTACTCGAACCTATTATATCGGAGGTATTATACGACTCTTTATTATAGATAGAAGAGCTCTACTATCTAGAAGTTACTATTATATAGAAGTCCTTTATTTACTATCTCTCTCGTCTACGCCTCGCTCTAGACTATTATAATAACTAATAATATATATTTACTTTCTCGCGCTCTTACTTTCTCTAGCTACTCTACTTTTAGTACTTATAGGTCTAGAATATATCTCGCGTTTTCCTTCTATATTATCTTCTAGAGTTGTTTCTTTCTAATATTTATATTTATAAGAACCTTATAGATTAGGACCTAGTATCTATTTTATTAGATTTCCGCCTCGAGCTATATCTCTTTTAGCTACTTTTAGTTCCTCTCTAGCTTCTTCTTATTCTCTATACTATATACTAGTACTCTTAAGTTACTACTTAGTAGCTTCTAGACCGCTACTACTATATATATTTCTATTTTTACTTATATTTTCTTTATATCTTACTTCTTCGTTTTCTCTCTTACTTCTATAAAGTGTTACGATCGCTAGTATAGGGATGAACCTATTGCATTGGATGCTATAGACGAAGACTCTAAACTAAGGAAGAAAGGAAAGAGTAAGAAGAAACAGGAGCTAGCTAGGCTTTTATGCAACGTGGCGAGGGCGCCCTGTCGAGTCTTAGCGTGTTGGGGTGCTTACCTAACACTGCCTAAGGCAGCGCTAGCGCTGGTCCTCCTGGCGCTGGTCCTTACACTACCCCCCTCTAAGCCCCGATTATTAGATGGTCGGAAGGCTTGATTGTTATGCGTGCCTTATAGTATGTCGCTTCCTCGTCCTCTTCCCGGTTGCCCCGTATTTAGGGACATTATCGTCTTCGTGCTCGTCCGACTCGAACTTGTCTTCCGCTGCGTTCCGGATCCATTGTTGAAGTCTTTTCGGTGGGCCGGCTGCTTCTGGGTTCTCTCGATGAAATGCTTCGAGTAGCGTAGGGGAGTTCTTTAGATTACTTGCTAAATACTATGTCTCGTCTAGGTCTAGTCCTGTCCACGAAACTTGATATTGGAGTCTCTTCCTTTTTCCGAATAGACGTAAAGCTAGGACCTTCTCGACTTCCCATTCTAGCTCTCCGTTAATCTCGACAGGTGATTCGGGTTCGATATGTTGCTGTAGTAGTGGATCTTAGGCAGCCTTACGGAGGCGATCGGCGTGGAACAGTCTGCTTCCTTTATACTACGATGGCGTGTTAAGGATGAAACTATGCCCCTTTTCTTTAAGGATGGTCCATGGCCTAGCGTTCTGCGAGTCTAACTTCGTCGTCGGCGCTTCTATTAAAAATCCCTTCTTACTAACGTAGACTTAATCCCCGACAGTAAAGTCGACTTGGCGGCGTTTCCGATTAGCCTAAACTTCCATTTTCGCTTGTGCCGCTATAGCATTCTGTCGTGCGAGTTCCTAGACTTGTCGAGTTTGCTATACGATCTCTGTCGCTTTCCTTTACTGTTAGGTTAACGTTAGGTCGATATCTGGCAATAGCAGCGATAGCGGGTTCCGAGGGCTAGTACTAAGTAAGACTTCCAAGGGTGACATCCCTATAGCCGAGTGTTGTGTCGAGTTGTGAGCTATATTAAGAGCAGGAAGGTGTTGTCTCCACTGGGTTTAATATTTGTCGACATAGAATCGCAGCTTCTAATTAAGCTCTGCATTCGTTATCTTAACACTACCTTGAGTTTGGGGGTGTCGAGGGCTACCGCAGCGATGTTTGGTACCGGTAAGCTTGTTTATCGTCTTAAGGAACTCGGAGATAAATGGGCCAGCGTTGTCCGTAATCCATTCGTAGGGCATCCCGAGGAAGCGATAGAGGGCGTAGTAGTATCTGCGAGCGAGTACTTCCGCGGTGTCGTCCTTTCGTCTAGGGAGCGAGGCGATAAGCTTGCTAAACCGACACACAAAAACCCAGACGTAGTCGTATCCTTGGTCGTCCTTTAGCATGCTCTTTCCATCGACAACGACGTGCTCCCAGACGTGCTTAGGAATAGGCAATGGGTGCAAGAGGCCTAGCGTTTTGTCTCTAGGTATCTTGTTCCTTCTACACTCCCTACAGTTCCTAATATACCGTTTGATGTCTTTGCTCTAGGAGTCCCACCAATAGTCTTTCCTTAGTAGGGCGACTGTCTTGTTCTGTCCAGCGTGGGCGAAGGTGTTCGGTTCGTGTGCCTCCCGGATTAGGGCTGTACGAAGGAAGAGAGTTCCGTCCGAGGTGGTTTCGGGGACGACTAGGCGGCCATCGTGTCTACCTAGGGCTTGCCTCTCGTTCTCGGCGACGATAACATTAACTAGGTCGGCACTATACTACTAGATAGGAGTAACGACTCCGATACTTGCAAGCTTGTTCATTGGATCGATCTACGTAGCTTCTATCTTGTCGGGCGGGATTAAAGCGAAAGTGCGATCTTGTAGGTCGCGTGCCTTAACAGTTGGATTGTCGATCGTTTTCCGAGATAGAGCGTTAGTAGCGACGTTTTCCTTACCGGGTCGATAGCGGTAGGTAATGTCGAAGTTCGCGAGGTAGTACGACTAGCGAATCTAGCGGGCTGATAGCAACTTTTTCGTAGACTAGTAGATTAGTGCTTGGTAATCGGTCTGTACGACGAACTTTGTACCCCAAAGAGCTGATTCGAAGTCTTTAAGAGTATTAACGACAGCGAGTAGTTCTTTGTCTTGGATCGGGTAGTTCTGTTCGGCTGTAGACATTGTTTTCGAAGAGTAGCCGATCGGTTTCCACGCACCGTCTTCCTGTTGCTGCTAGATGACTCCTCTAGTCGCGTTGTTCGAGGCATCGGTATCTACTTTCGTCGGTCGGCCGGGTTAATAGAAGGCGAGAACGGGTGCCTCGGTAGCTAGTTTCTTGAGTGTTTCGAAGGCTTGCCTTTACTCGGGCCCCTTTTCGAATAGGGTGTCTTTCTTTAGAAGTCGATTAAGTGGCTCCGCGATCTAGCTAGCGTGGTAGCAGAATAAGCGGATGTAATTGCATAAGCTAAGAAATAAGCGGACCGCTGGTTTCGAGTTAAGATCTTCCCAGTTCTAGTCGTTAATAGCGGCGACTTTCTCTAGATCGACGCGGACTCCCTAACCGGCCTCTAAGATTATACCGAGATAGTCTACCTCTTGTACGTTAAAGCGAGACTTCTTAATGTCTCCTTAGAGGTTAGCCTTGTGCAATCGATAGATTACTTCTTCTACGTGCTCGAAGTGCTCTTACTCGTCGCCTTCTATATAGACTAGGACGTCGTCGGCATAGGCGCTAGCGAATAGATCGAGAAGTTCGTTTAGCTGCGCATTAATAAAGGCTTGGAACTAGGCTGGACCCACTTTAAGACCGAATAGAAGGACCTTCTATTGAAATGTGCCTTGCCGGGTAGTAAAAGCGGTTAGGTACCGCGATCCCACATCTATAAGTAGTCGATTAAACGCACGAACGATGTTAATCTTCGTTATACGTTTAGCTGGCCTACAACGGCTAATCGTGCCTTGGACGTTAGGGGCGAGTACTTGTCGGTTCTCGATAAACTAGTTAACCTATCGGTAGTCTACGTAGAAGCGTCGTTCTTCGGAATGCGGCTTCGGTACGAATAATGTTAGCGCGGGTTTGTTAGCCATACATCTCTCGATAAACCTAATGCGGAGCAGCTCATCCGTTGTCTGTTTTTCTAGCTCTCGGAAGGCGAACGGAGTTGGGTATTAGGAGGGCTTGCCTTCGAGGGGTTTAGAAAGTTCTAGGACAACGTCAAATCCAGGGCGACTAGGAGGCAATTCGGTTGAAGCCTTCTTTAAGAAGAATCCTTCTAGGTGCGCGAGTGCTTAAGGCAGTTTGGCACGGACTTTAGCGATGTGTTCGGGGTCCTTACCGTTAGGGAATAGAATACGCTGGCCGTCAAATGTCTTGTTCCATGCTTTTGGGTCGACAGTAAGCTTGTTTAAGCTAACCGTAGGGCGACCCTCCTCTTCTAATAGTATAGCGACCTCGGGCATTCTTTGCTGCTTCCAGCGCTCTTGTCAGGGGTCTTCCTCGATTTCTCGAAGGCATTTAGCTGCGTCGTCGCTAGGTGAGACTGCTGCTACGACAGTCGCCTTTAATTCTGTAGTTCTCTAAGGATTTTAGAGGATCTTTTAAACCTTTAGCTAACGGTCTTCTCGTTTTATTAGCCGGTCCCGGCGAACGATGTCTTCTTGCGCTTTTATATCTAGAGGCAGAGTTATAGACTACATAATAATGCTCGGTCGTTAGCTAAGTATAGGCTTCTCCTTAGGCTACGAGAAGGTGCGGGTCGCTAGATGCATCTATACATTTTGTTTCGTAAGCTAGTTTTGTCTAATAAACACTTCGTTCGCCGTCGGGATAATAATAAACTTCTGCTTTAGGAATTTTCGGCTATCGATCTCGAGGGTTGCTCGGATTTGGTAGGTAGCTTAAGCGGTAACAGTGCTATTAAAGTCGCTAAGTACGAGCGGCTTAGGCAGTCGTTCCTTCTTCGCACCTAATTTCTTAACGAGTTTGGAAGCTATGCTAGGTGTCATCGATAGTAAAATGTCTGCTCTAGTATCGCAGAGGGCGTAAGTTTGTAGACCGATACTATCGATAGAGAGGTTGACTCTTCTTATAAAGGTATTCGAGTTTTGAGATCTACCGACTGTAGCTATCTGCGGTACTTAGGCTGTCGTAGAGACTTCCGACAGCCGTCCTAGTTTTCCGTCTCGGATTCTAAAGACGAAGACGAATTAGTCGACGAGGAAGTTGCGCTCTCGTCGTTATCTAGCTTTGCTAAGAGCTTTGCGACGACCTTGCGATCCGGGCATTGTTTCGCGCGGTGTCTAGCTCTCTTACAGATAAAGCATAGGTCGGCGGCCTTTAGTCGGGCTCTTTCTTAATCCGAGCTAGCGTCGTTCGTCCTATCTTTCTCTGCGGTTCCCTTTTCCGTAGCCGGTCTTTCTCGTTCGTTTAACCGGCGGCGTATAGGTTTGTCGGCTCTTTTGTCAGGGCTGCGTTTCGTTTAGTAAGTTTGCGTTCCCGGTAAGCTCTTTGTTAGTTTAACGCGGCGTTAGCGACATATGTATAGAAGGTCTCGTACGAGGTATTAGGATCCTTAGACTTCGAGAGCAGTTCGGTTCCTAACGTAGTAGGCACGTGTTCTTGGAGTACTTTCTTTCGATCGTCCCGGTAGATGTTCGCCTTGTCTGCGAGACTGTTTATTTTCCTAATAAACTAATGGATGTCGACGCCGTCGGCTTTACTTGGGTCGTATATTATTTCCCGCAGCTCCTCCCTTACCTTTAAGTCCTAATTTTCGTTATAGAACACGGCTGAGAGAGTGGCTATTATTTCGGCTACACCTAAGAAGGGTATCTCCTCGGACATATACCGTCCTTCTAGTAGCTCGGTTAGATAGCTATCGAGCATGCTAAAAGGCAATCTATGCGGTCCCTCTCGGTCTTAAACGTCTCGTTGTCTCGGCGGAATTTGCTAGCGATTTTGAACACCCAGTAGTTAAAGGTGCTTTTGTCTCCGCTAAATCGGCCTAGATCTTGCTTTAATTCCCTTGCTTTTCTATCGTATCTCGGGTTCTCGGCATCTTAGTTAGATCCATATAGCACAAACTCTTTTATCGCTGCTAGGCCGGTAGGCCGGAAGTTCTTGCTATGAATGCTTTCTTCTAGAGTAATCCTCGGATTAGTGCGGCTGTCGGTCGCCGGTTGTAGGGTGGCCTGTTAAACGGAGGCCAGGGCAGATTAAAGCTGCGCGATCGTCGCAGCGAGCTCTGCTATACTCATCTGTGGGTTGGGAATGTCCGCGGACATCGTAGCGGTACTCGAGTCGTCTATTCTCTCTTCGGGACGTGTCTCGATACTAGTAACGACGGGCACTTCTAGCTCTATGTCGTAGGGGTGGGGTGTAACGGGCGTCTCTAGCTCTAGGTTACAGTGGGCTTAAACGG
The DNA here is from genome assembly GCA_026725115.1 of Cercospora janseana. Classification (NCBI taxonomy): domain Eukaryota; kingdom Fungi; phylum Ascomycota; class Dothideomycetes; order Mycosphaerellales; family Mycosphaerellaceae; genus Cercospora; species Cercospora janseana. The sequence goes on from CM049100.1 coordinate 49,625, forward strand.
GCGTCGTTGGCTCTGTGTTCGCGGGTCTAACGACAATAGTATCTTCGCTATTGCTCGTTTCTCTAGGTGTCCTTCTCGTCTGTAGGAGTCTAGCGGACCTACGTGTCGGTTGGACGGTGCTGTTCGTCGGCATTAACTACGTAATCGGGTTGGTTCTGTAGCTTAGTTTATCGTCGTATGCAGCCGACGCAGTGTTGTACACCGAAGTGCAGCGAGCGGTGTTGGGTGGATATCTTTTACTTGCTTCCACAGCAAATGGATATCTTTTACTTGCTTCTATAGCAAATAGATATCTTTTACTTGCTTCCACAGTAAAGAGAGTGAGTTTAGAGTAGTGTCACGATCGCTAGCACAGGGATGAACCTATTGCATTAGATGCTATAGACGAAGACTCTAAACTAAGGAAGAAAGGAAAGAGTAAGAAGAAACAGGAGCAAGCTGGGCTTTTATGCAACGTGGCGAGGGCGCCCCTGTCGAGTCTTAGCGTATTAGGTGCTTACCTAACACTGCCTAAGGCAGCGCTGGCGCTGGTCCTCCTAGCGCTGGTCCTTATATAAAGCTTATATTAACTATAATTATATAGGCTTCTTCTAGGTGCTTTAGCTAGGTAGCTAGTACTAAATTAGCTTTAGCTACTATCTATGCCTACGACTATATACGCGCCTATATAGTATTTTTACGTTAGGACTTTTATATTGCTCTAATATTATTACTAATCTATTATAGTTTCGCTACTATATAGTATATCTCGCTATAGTATTAGATCGCGAGCTAGGTACGCTCTTAGGCGCGTAGGTGTTATAGAAGACACCCTAGTAGGATCTGAAAACCGCGTAGATTTAACCGACCCTGCCGTTTAGCGTCCCGAACGAGGATCGAACCCGCGGCGTCCCGACCTAGATTCGAACGCGCGAACTAACCCTACCGTTTAGCGCCCCGAACGAGGATCGAGCCTCTAGGGATCCCTTACCGACGCTTAGGGACCCTACGGAACGGAAACGGACCGGCCGGACTACAGTCCGCTAGCGAGCATAGATGCGCAGGTTTGTTAAATATAGGCGCTAAAAGAGACAAAGGAGGATGAGACAAAGGTAAATAGAAAGAAGCAAACGCAGCCCCGCCTACGTTTGCCTACGCCGTATATATTTTAGTTAGAGGTGCCTCCTACACCTCTTCTTCTTCCTTCGTGTTTCGTTCTATATACTAAACCTAGTTCTTAGTTTCTAGACCACTTCTTACCTCTCGCCTTCTAAGGCTCTTATGTTTTAACTTCGTCGTCTAGGCTTCTATGCCTTAACATTACGAAACACTAACAACACATTACTACTCCTATCTAGTCCCGATACGATAGACGATCTCGTAGCCGCCCTAAGCGGCATAGCTATCGAGGATGTTATTCTACTCGACTGCCTCTATAGCCTCTCTCCCTCCACCGTTAAGGATATAAAGCCGGAAGAGATCGCCCGCGTATATGCCTCGCACCGTTACTACCTCGGCGAGTTGGGTTAGAGATATGCTTCGCTAGAAGCAACTGCGACTGCCGCCGAAGAAGATCTTAACTATAAGAACACTAAACTTAAATAGCAGATCTCCGATATCGATGCTCTTAAGTAGGCTCTTCTCGATAAAGGTCCCTCTAATTTAAATACTATTAAGCGCTCTTATAAGCTCGCCGATCTAGATAAGTTTCGCTTAGGTAGGAAGGAATAGGACAATTTCAAGTCCCAGATTACTCTTGTTTTCCTTAATAATAGTAATTACTTCCGAGATAATTAGAGCCGTCTTACCTACCTATTTAGCCGCCTCGACGGTCCCGCCCTTAATACGATAAAGGGACATATACGTACTACTTACATCGACTTTAATAATGTCGATGCCGCTCTACTTAAGCTCGAGTAGACCTTCGGAGATCCGGACCGTAAGATAACGGCATAACAGCGTCTTCGCAACTTGCGTTAGATAAACCGACCCTATATTGCGTACTAGTACATCGTATATATTAAGTGCAAAAACATGAACACAACAGTAACGGCGACGACTAAAGGTGGGGGCCTTAGAGCCTCCTAGCACGCGTATGTACACCTAGAGCGTAATGCTAACATCGACGATAGAATAGCGCGCGACGAGGATGGAGGCCGCTACCCTCCGGACGCGTCGCGCGCCGGGCCAACCAACGAGGCTAGCGGTAGCAACACCGCCAAAATCGACAAACTAAAGGACGACTCCCACATAATAGAACTAAGAACTATCGAGGCCGACGTCGAACGAGCTCTCAAACATAGAGGCCTGCCTTAAGACCTCCTTTAGACCCTCCTACGCGCTTAAGAGCACACCCGGCTCGCGATCTAATACTATAGCGAGATATACTATATAGCAGCGAAACTGCAACAGATTAGCGACGATATTAAGGCAATACAAAAGTCCTAATATATAAATACCTCCTAGGCGCGTATATAGTCGTAGGCATAGATGGCGGCTAGGGCTAATCCGATACTAACTACCTAGCCGAAGCACCCGGAGGGAGCCTATATAATTACAGTTAATATAGGCTCCGTAGAGGTAAGAGAGGAAACGAAGAAGTAAGACGCAAAGGGAATATAAGCAAGGATAGGAATACATATAGTAGCGGCGGTTTAGAAGCTGCCGAGTAGTAACCTAAGGGTATTAGTATATAGTACGGAGGACAAGAAGAGGCTAGAGGGAAACTAAAGGTAGCTAAAAGAGATATGGCCCGAGGCGGAAGTCTAATAGAACAGACACTAGGTCCTAATCTATAAGGTCCTTACGAATATAGACATTAGGGAGAAATAGCTCTAGGAGACGGTATAGGAGGAAAACGCGAGGTACATCCCAGATCTACGCGTACTAAAGGCAGAGTAGCTCGGGAAGGCAAGAGCGCGAGAGGGCAAACACATGTCGTTAGTTATTCTAACGGTCTAGAGCGAGGTATAGGCGAGGGAGATAGTAAATAAAGGACTCCTATACAACGGCAACTTCTAGGCTATAGAGCCCTTCTACCTACAACAAAGAGTCGTATAATGCCTCCAATACAATAGGTTCGGGCACGTCAAAAACTACTATAAGGAGACTACCGAGAAATACGGGAAGTATGTAGGCGAACATAGGATAGATATATATATAGCGACAACTAGGAAATGCAGTAACTATAACGGGAACCACGCCTCCTAGGAAAGGATCTATAAGATAAAATAGGCCGTATACGCAAAAAGGATAAGTTCTACAAATTCTTCGCGTAGAAGTAGGCAGCCTATACGTAGTAGACGACTACGTACGACAGCTTTACACTTGTATAGAATAAGAAGAGACTGGGCTCGCAGCTAGAACGGCCGGCTTAGGAGGAAGAGCCTACACTAGTAGGCATACAAGCGACTAGCGCAGTAAGGCTAGAGCGACTAAGAAGTACGACGGTAGCGACTATAGAAGAAAAAAGACAGATAAGAAAACTCCCTTCTAGCGGGTTACTCGAAGTAGCTAACCTAACTACGAAGACGAAGATAAAGATATTAGTATAGAGATACTCGTCTAAAGTTAACAACCTACACAATAAATAGACACACCCTACAGATCTACTAATATAACGTAAACCACAGCTAAACGATCTAGTTGCTCCTCCTATAGGAGCTAGACCTAGGGGAAACGCAGATCGTAGCACTTTAGGAACTGTAGATCAACCCCTAAACAGGGTAGACAAAGACAAGTAAGCACTACTACTAAATCGTCCTAATAGGGGGTACGTAAGAGTCGCGTTCCTAGTCTCGAAATACCTCGATACCTTAAAGTAGGAGGAAGTTAAAGCGGCCTCTACGGACGCGGTGTCTATTTAAATACAGACAAGTAACGGACTACTTATAATTTACAACGTATACAACCCTAGTAGACCACCTAGCTACACGGAACCAGGCACTATACCGGTCGCTATAGAAGCTATACAACTAGCAAACGCGAGGAACCCAGGCTTAGAGCAGATCCTACTCGGAGATTTCAATCTACACCACCCGAGGTGGGGAGGAAATCTTACGTAGAACCAACATATAATATCGGACCGACTAATCTGGGCTACCGAGTAAGTAGGACTTTAGCTTGCAATCGAGCCTAGAACGGTAATATAGGAGAAACAGGGATGCAGTTGCTAAACGCTAGACCTAGTGTTTATAATAGCTGGGGCGCAGCAACGCGTTATTATATGTTAAACGGACCAAGAACGCGCTTACGGATCGGACCACCTCCCAATTATAACTATAATAGAGGACACGGAGCTAAGAGAGGCGACGCGGGACCCGAGACTATAGTGGAAAAAGGTAAACTAGGACGAGATATAGGAGAGGATCTAGGCAAAGAGCAGCGGGCTCCGTAGCGAGGAGATCCACACTAAAGGCGACGTAGATAGGTGGGCGGAAGCGCTGTAAGGGATTATATAGGACACTATTCGAGAGGGGGTTCCACACGCTAGACTATCTCTATTTGCGAGAGAAAGCTAGACCCTAGAGATATAACACCTAATAAGGACAGCGAGATTAGTAAGACAGGAATAGTACAACAGCAGGACTAGGGCTAATTACGAGGCGTATATAGTAGCTAACTACGTAAGGTCGAAGTAGGTTAAAAGAGACATAAACCTATCCTAGAGGGCAACAATTAAGGAGATAACGCAGAACTCGGATAAGATATAGAAGCTAGCGAAGTAGGCGAGAGAAAGAGCCGGAAAGCTACAACCACCTCCGCAGTTCCCAAATCTGCTAATTGGACCCCTAGGGCCAAACTAGAGGAAAAGCTAGAATAACGCGGAGAAAGCGGAAGCCCTTACTACACACTTCTTCCCGGAACCTAAGGCAGCCGACCTAAGCGATATAGACTAAGACACGATCCTAGAACCAATACAAATGGAGCTCGTAGTTATAGAAGCGGAAGTGCTAGGAACGATCGCACGGCTACCGACTAAGAAAGCCGCGGGACCGGACTAGATACTAAACGAGCTCCTAAAGGGATGTAAGGCACGCCTCGCACTACTACTCGCTAAGCTATATACGGCGTGCCTTACGATAGGCTACTACCCTACTACATTTAAGAAATCGACTACAGTCGTCCTTAGGAAACCGCAGAAGCCAGACTATACGAAGCCCAACGCGTATAGGCCCATTACTCTGCTAAACACAATAGCGAAAACGCTAGAGGCTATAGTCGTAAGAAGGATGTCCAAAGTCGCGGAAGAAAGAGGCCTCCTACTAGAGGCGTAGATAGGGTAAGGCTAGGTCGATCTACGCTTACAGTACTAGAGCTAATTATAGAACAAGTACGAACGATTTAGGACACCAAGCTAGGGGCAGTAGCGTCTATGCTATGCCTAGATATATTAGGAGCCTTCGACAACGTCTTACACGCCCGGCTACTTCACAACATCGCAATATAGGGCTTCCCGGCGTAGGTAGTAAGATTTATCGAGTCCTTCCTTTAGGGCCGCACGACTAAACTCCGCCTCGGAGATTACATAGACGAGGAACGGCCTTAGCGGACGGGAATTCCCTAAGGGTTAACTTTGTCCCCTATTCTCTTCCTATTCTTTATAGGGACACTACTCCCTACGATCCAGGCCTAGCACGTGCTAGCTATGGGGTTCGTAGACGACACAAACATACTTATATAGGGAAACAGCACGGTAGACAACTGTAGGAGGCTCGAGGCCGTATACGAAAAGTGTATGCAGTAGGCAAGGAGACATAGCGCAGCCTTCGTACTGCAGAAATACTAATTAATTTACTTTACGAGATCCCGTAAGCACGACCTAAAGGCTACGGTACGGATCTAAGGCTTTAAAGAAGGGCTAGCGCTATTACTGCGGCTACTAGAAGTCTAGCTAGATACTAAACTAACGTAGGGACCGCACGTTAAGAAGGCTGCAGAAAGGGGGCATCCTAGATAAACTTACTCTAGAGGCTCTACAAATCTATATAGGGAGCGTCGTTTTAGAAGGCGAGACATATTTATATAGCTATAGTCCGACCCGCGATAATATACGGGTGCTAGCTCTAGGCAAACCCTACTGGAACGGCAGGATACCGGAAAGGACTTACAGAACCGCTCGAGAAGGTATAGAACGTAGCGCTACGACATATTACAGGGGCCTACAAGAGTGTTAGCTAGGTAGTTCTCTAGAGCGAATCCGGAATTACCCCGATCTACCTCTATACCTAGGGCATAGTAAGGCAACACGCGGTAAAATAGGGCAATAACAGAGTAGACGAACACCTTCGGGAATAACGGCAGAGGGTGCTTCGCTAATACTAATACAGACGGGGGCAAGGACGCTAGAGGAAAAACAACCTATTGCGGAGGGAAACTATCCGAGATATAGTCTAAGGACAGGAGAGAGAGGCGCGAGGGGTAGGAGCAGCTAGGTAGACGGAGAGTAGAGAAGGACATAGATTCGAGAGAAGGCGAAGAGGACTACAACGATAAGCCGCCAGCCTACAGCCTAGCGCACTAAAGGCGACAAAAACACCTAGCACTATATAAGGGACTAACTAGGCCGCAAAGCACGATAGTTACTCTTCTACGAATAGAACATATTGGATTTAACTACTACCTAGCTAAGCGTAGAGTCCTAGGAGTGTCCTCTAGGTGCGAGTGCGGATAAGGCACGCAAATAGCTAAGTATATATACGTGTTCTACCTACTCCGACAAGGAAATAGGCAAAGCCTATTCGCCGACGTAGGCACGTCCGACTGGGAGACACTAACGACTACAAAGAAAGGCCTCCTCGCTGTAGCGAAATAGCTTATCCGGGAAGGTACACTCGGCTAATTCTCGCTAGCGCGAGAGGAGGAAGAGGCGCGGACGACCTAAGGTCGGGTTACGAGGAGAGAGGCAGGCACCTAGTAAGAGGGAGGGCTCCTACAGATACTGTATACGTCCTAAGGAGAACAAATAAGGGGACAACCGAGTAGCGGCCGGTTGCAGAGAACAGAGGAAGGTCTAAGGAGTTTTATACTAGCGAGGCCCTATCGGGCCTTAAGGGCTTTTGTACTTAACAACTAAGGATAGGACACTCCGCTTACTCGGAGACGAGGTAGTACGGTAAAAGATTGTTATATTATATATTGCGTACTACGGCGATTTCGTGCGTGAGATCGAGTTTACTAGCTAGAACGAGGAAGCGATTAAGTCGGTATTCGTTTAAGGTCTCTCTTACGAGATGCTAACTAGCCTTACTCTTCGCCCGGAGTAGTAAGACCTGTCCTTCGATGCACTTTATTAGCTCCTACTTCGCTACGATGCTAGTTAGCGCCTAGTCTCTTCTCTTACTAGCAGTAAGTATAGTCTAAAGAAGTACGATTCAACCCCTACACTCCGGTCTAGAGTAAGACCAACTCGGACAAGATTAGTATAGATAAGACGACTACCTAGGGAGGTGATCGCATGGACCTGTCTGCCGGCCGAGGCGAGTTCCGAGCTGCCCTAAGCAACGGCAGACTTACGCCCGAGGAACGCTAACGCCGTATCGACAACTGTCTCTACCTATACTATGCCAAGGGTAGTTATATCGCGCGTAAGTGTCCTTGCCGCGTAGCTGCCTATACTCCTCTTAGTAGCAAGACTATTACTATTACTACTCTAGACACTCCTAGCTCTCCCTCTCTTACGGGCAGCTAGGGAAACGTCTTAGCCTTTTATATCGACGTATAAAAGGTACTAGCATTGTCCCTATCTTGTAGGTTTCCTTAGTCTCGGTAGCCTCGGAAGCTATCTATAAGGAGGAACTCTCTAGTACCCCCTTTATAATAGCTTCCTAGTTAGGTCCTAAAATAAAATCCTCTTAGACTCTAGCTCTTATTAATAATAGCGCAACGGGCCTCGCTTTTATTAACGAAAGCTACGCCCGTTCTCTAAACCTCTCTTTTAAGCTCTTAAGTATCTACGTACTCTAGAAATGTTCGATAGCAGCGAAACTGCTACTAGAAAAATCACGCACATCGTTTATATATAGCTCGCTGTCGGCTCGTATACCGAATCGATTACTTACTTCGTAACGACTCTCTCTTAGTCTTAGAAACTTGTCCTCGGACTCCCTAGTTAAAGCGCTACAACCCGCGTATTAACTAGGCCGAGGAAACCCTAACTTTCGACTCCTAGTTCTATAAGGAACGCTGCTTCTCGGAGGCCCCTATGCCTAAGAAGTCTACCGACCGTTCTGTCCGATGCATCTCTATAGCTGCCTTCGATCGCCTTCGCCGGGATTAGAAGATACAAATCTTTGTAGCTACTCTCGTAGACGTAGAAAAGGCCCTATCGTAGAAGGCCCCTACGGATCCAGCCTCTAGACTCCCGAAGCACTACTACTAGTTCTTGCCTCTATTTAATCGAGAAGCGGCTAGTAAGCTGCCCTCGCACCGAGCCTCCGACTACAAGATTAAGCTCTACGAAGGAGCTGTTCTACTATTCGGTCCTCTCTATTCGATGTCCCGAGACGAGCTCCTCGTACTTCGAAAGTATCTTAATAATAATCGCCGAAACGGGTTTATTCGGTCTAGTCGCTCTCTAGTAGCGAGTCCAGTTATATTCGCCTACAAGCCGGGAGGAGGGTTGCGGTTCTATGTCGATTATCGAGGATTAAATGCCTTAACGAAGAAGAACTAGTATCCTATTCCTCTAATCTTAGAAACTCTCGAGCGCCTATTTAAGGCTAAGTATTATACGAAGCTCGATGTTATTTTAGCATTTAATAAGATCCGGATCGTAGAAGGACACGAGTAGATAACTGCCTTCCGTACTTGCTACGGACTATTCGAGTATACCGTCCTTCCTTTCGGTCTTTATAATAGCCCGAGTACCTTCTAGGAGTATATTAACGAAGCCCTCTAAGAATTTTTAGACCGCTTCGCGACGGCCTATATTAATAATATTCTAATCTATAGTTAGACGCTCGAAGAACACCGAGAGTATGTCCGTTAAGTACTCGTAAGGCTCGAAGAATTCGGCCTTTACCTCGATATCGACAAGTGCGAATTCGAATACAAATAAGTTAAGTTCCTTGGATTGATTATCTCGACGGACGGCGTCTCGATGGATCGGGAAAAGATTATAGCAATTCTTAACTAGCCGCAGCCTCGCAACCTTAAGGAAGTATAGGGCTTCCTCAGGTTCGCGAATTTCTATCGTCGTTTTATCCGAGAGTACTCCTTTACCGTTCGCCCTCTTATAAGGTTAACCGGTAAGGATGTACCCTTCGTGTGGGATCGAGCCTATTAAGAGGCGTTCGACCACCTTCGAAGCTAGTTTACTTCCGCTCCGCTCCTCCGGCATTTCGACTTCGATAAGGAATCCCGAATCGAGACGGACGCCTCTAATAGGGTTATAGGTGTAGTCCTTTATAGAGGGAATCCTCCGAGAGTCTGTAGCTTCCTATTGCCTTCCTATCCTAGAAGATATTACCTGCCGAATACAACTATAATATCTATAATAAGGAACTGCTCGCTATTATAAAGGCTTTCGAGGAATAGCGACCGGAACTCGAGGGAGCCGCCTTTCCGATCGAAGTAAGTTCGGATTACAAAAATCTTTTATATTTCCTTAAGAGTAAGGTCCTTAACCGCCGGCAGACGCGGTAGAGCGAGTTCCTATTAAGATTCGAGTTTAAAATCTAGTACACTCCTAGGTCCGCTAACTCCTAAGCCGACGCGCTTACCTAGCGGTAAGGCGATAAGCCTATAGATCGTAAAGGTCCGCGACTTAAGTAAGTTGTTCTTAAGCTATCTAATCTTAGTCTGGAGCTCGCGAAAGCGCTCTAGGTTTAGGGATCGGATGTGCCTCCGCTAGTTGTCCGCTTCGTACAAGCCCTTGCCGATACGATACAGATCTCTACTAGAACGGACCGGGAGGCAGGGTCCCCCAGCTAAAGAATATAGGGAATAGGAGGGCTTCTCGGAAGACGAGCCGACTCCCGATTCCTCCGAATCCGAGCAAGAACCGAGCGATGCGGACTCCGATAGCGATAATTCCTCGTAACCTAGCGACTCCGACTCTAAAGCTTTGTTCGAAGGCTTCGAGGAAGAGGCTTTCCTTACTAAAGATCTGTTAAATGCCGCGTACCTCTAGGACCCCGAGGCCCGCGGATTAGTCGCTACTCTATAGAATAGAGACCGCATCTTTCCTAAATAGACTCTCTCCGAGTATAAGCTCGTAGAAGGGAAGGTGCTATACCGAAACGCTCTATTTATCTCCGATTTCGAAGGACTCCGAGACTATGTTATAAGAATATACTACGATATCCTAGCCGCTACTTATCTAGGACGAGAAAAGATGCTAAGCCTAATCCGACGATTCTATTACTAGCCTAGAATGCACTAGGATTGTAGCCGTTACGAAGATAACTGCCCTATCTATAAGAGAGCAAAGGCGGATCGGCTTAAGCCGAGGGGGTTCCTAAAGCCTCTTAGCACTCCGCGTCTCCCTTAGAGACATATTTCGATGGACTGGATTACGAAGCTGCCGAAGGCTTCCACCTACGGAGGTAGGAAAGTACGCAACATCCTAGTAGTAGTCGATCGTTTAACGAAAGATCGGTACTTCCTCCTATATAATAGTACTACTACTTAAGCTATAGCCGAGTTATTCGTCGATAGAATCTTTAAGTATTATAGTCTCCCGGAGTCTATTACTTCCGATCGAGCTCCGTAGATAATCGGTCGTTTTTGGCGACGATTATATAAGATCCTAGGTATCTTAGCCGAAGTCTCGACTATATACTATCCTTAAACAGACGGGCAGATAGAAATCGCAAATGCCCTCTACGAATAGATGCTATAGTGCTATGTCAACTACGAGTAAGATAACTGGCCAAAACACTTAGCTCTCGTAGAGTTCGCAGCAAATAATTAGGACTTATCGTCTACTAGGATATTACCCTTCTATACTCTCTATAGCCATCACCCCCGCATAGGAATGGAGCCCCCTCTAGGCCTACCTGCTGTAGAAGGCGAGCTCGAGAGGGACGCTAACAAGTATACTTAGAAAATGAACGATCGATTAGAAGTCCTCCGCCGAGACCTCGACTACGCAAAAGAAGTCTACTAACACTACGCGAACCGCAGGCGAGGGGCAGCCCCGAACTATTAAGTCGGAGATAAGGTGTTCCTTAACGCTCGGAATTTTAAGACAAAAAGACTAAGCCGCAAGCTCGACTAGAAGAAACTAGGCCCTTTTACTGTCTCGGAAACCATGGGCTCGTATACGTACCGACTCGATCTACCTTTAGAGATGGGAATTCACCCTATCCAACCTATCGTTCGCCTGCGACCTACAGGTATGGAACTACTACTACACTAGGAAGAAACCGATCTGCTACTAATGCCTGTCGATAAAACTCCTAAAGCCGACTTAGAAGAGTATACTATAGAAAGGATCGTAGGTTAGAAGAAGGAATAGGGACAGAATATATTCCTCGTCTAATAGAAAGAATATCTAGAAGAGGGAGACTATACTTAGGAACTGCTACGCTATATAGTATTCGAGAAGGAGAAGATCTATACCTATAGTAGACTTCGGACGTTCTTAATTCTAAAGAGGGAATAGTTAGAAGCGTATTAATAGAACATTTAAGAGGAGATCCGCCTAATAGCTAGAACGGAGTACGAGTACCCTTTTTACGTTTAACTACTAGACAGGAAAATAGTAGAGGAACTCCTATTAGAGGACAACGTATCCTCTATTAGTTTAACGCCTCCCTCCTCCCTACCTCTAGCTTAGAGGTCGAGCCTAAGGGGGAGTACTATTATAGAAGACACCCTAGTAGGATCTAAAACCGCGTAGGTCCAACCGACCCTACTGTTTAGCGTCCCGAACGAGGATCGAACCTACGGCGTCCCGACCTAGATTCGAACGCGCGAACCGACCCTACCGTTTAGCGCCCTAAACGAGGATCGAGCCTCTAGGGATCCCTTGCCGACGCTTAGGGACTCCGCGGAACGGAAACAGACTAGCCGGACTATAGTCCGCTAGCGAGTATAGATGCGTAGGTTTGTTAAATATAGGCGCTAAAAGAGACAAAGGAGGATAAGACAAAGGTAAATAAAAGGAGCAAACGCAGCCCCGCCTGCGTTTGCCTACGCCGTATATATTTTAGTTAGAGGTGCCTCCTACACCTCTTCTTCTTCCTTCGTGTTTCGTTCTATACACCAAACCTAGTTCTTGGTTTCTAGACCACTTCTCACCTCTCGCCTTCTAAGGCTCTTACGTTTTGACTTCGTCGTCTAGGCTTCTACGCCTTAATAGTAGGAGAGTCTAGAAAAGGTCTTAAAGTAGGCCTCTATATTTAAGAGCTTATTCGATATCGGCCTTAATAGTTCTTAGTTCTATTATATAGAAGTTATCCTCTAGTTTATTAGTTTTAGTAGTATTGCCGCTACTAGCCTCGCTAGCTAGCCTAGCGCGTAACGCGTTCGGAGAGTAGCGGCCTCTATTCTCGTCGCGCGCTATTCTACTATTAATATTAGTAGTACGCTCTAGATATATATACGCGTACTAAGAGGCTCTAAGGCCTCTACCTTTAGTCGTTGCTATTACTATTATATTTATGTTCTTTTATAGTTAGAAAAAGACTATTAGTAGGACTCCTAGAGTAAAGATATTTCTAACGAAATATAGTATTTTATAAGCAATCTTAAGAACTCTCTAATACTACTTAAAACGTTCTACTAGAAAAACCTAGAAGTAGTAGGCCTACTAAAATAGCTATAATAGTAGATCCGAAATATAGCTAAGGATAGGTTTAAGATAGATAAATATAAGAACGATAATATTGCGGAATATAGAGTAACTAAAAAAAGGACGAGAAAACGATACTCTATAAGGTACGTATAGTAGTATTAAGCCTACCGACTATCTAATAATCGGGGCTTAGAGAGGAGAAGTATAAGGACCTACGCTCTAGTACTACCTTAGGCACTACGGATATAAGCCTATAGACTACTAAAACTCGTCGGAAGTAGCCGCCGCGTCGTATAGATTTCTAGCGCGCTTTTATTTCTTTTTCTCTTTTCCTTTCTTTCTTAGTTTAGAGTCTTCGTCTATAGTATCTAATACTATAGGTTCATCCCTGTGCTAGCGATCGTAACACGCGGGTTACTCTATGTCGGCGAGAATCCGACACTAAGGGATGTAAGTTCTCGACGATACTCGCACTAGCAACCGGGGAGAGTTAGAGAAGTGTAACGGGCTTCGGTCGGCAGTAGGTAGAGAGTAGTCGGCAGTAGGTAGAGAGCAAGAAGGTAGGTCGGACAGAGTCGTATTCGCGGAACTACGTAACCTATCGGGCAGGTATTTAGACAAGACGTAGGACGAAGAAAGGAAAGAGAAGACTTCTCCTTTCTTCGTCGAAGAAAACTCTTCTCGGCGGGAGGAGCTGCGCTCCTCTCGGAAGGCCTAGGCTAGGCCCGTAACACTACCCTCTCTAACCTATAGGTAGTCCCTACCTATAGCCTAAATAGAAAAAAAAACTCTGTTTTTTCCCTTTCTCGCTAGTACTCGAAAGCTATACCTCGAAGTATCGATTGCGATACTATAACTATAGCTCGTTACCTATCTTCCCTCGATAGGTAACCTCGCTACTTATAGGTATCCTCTCGTATACTTCTCTCGAGATACTACCCCTTCGGTAGGTAGTTATCTCTTCTCGGCCTTTCCGAGATACTATCCCTTCGGTAGATAGCTATCTCTTCTTAGCCCTCTATCCCCTTCTTAATAATCGTCGTCCCGACGATGTAGAATTACCCCCCCCCTCTCTCTCTCTAGAGAAGGCGGAGGTACAGGCAGAGTAGGAAAAAAAATTCCTCGGAGTTCGGGTAGGTAGGAGTAGAGTTATCGAGGCGGAGTCGTTGCAGAAGCGGAGTCGTCGCGGAAGCGGAGTCGTCGCGGAAGCGGAGTCGTCGCGGAAGCGGAGTCGTTATAAGGAGGTAGGCGATACGGAGTTGTCGGAGAGGCAGGCGACACGGAATCGTCGCAGAGGCAGGCGACACAGAATCGTCGCAGAGGCGGAGTCGTCGCAGAGAGACACGCGACACGGAATCGTCGCAGAGGTAGGCGATACGGACTCGTCGCAGAGGCGGAGTTATCGCAGAGACAGGCGACACGGAATCGTCGCAGAGGCGGAATCGTCGCAGAGGCGGGCGACACGGAATTGTCGCAGAGGCGGAGTCGTCGCGGAGAGACAGGCGACACGGAATCGTCGCAGAGGCGGAGTCGTTGCAGAGAGACACGCGACACGGAATCGTCGCAGAGGCGGAGTCGTCGCAGAGAGACACGCGACACGGAATCGTCGCAGAGGCGGAGTCGTCGCAGAGAGACACGCGACACGGAATCGTCGCAGAGGTAGGCGATACGGAGTCGTCGTAGAAACAGAGTCTTCTCGCTCTCTAAGGGTAGGTCCTACGTAATGTAACGGGCTTCGGTCGGCAGTAGGTAGAGAGTAGTCGGCAGTAGGTAGAGAGCAAGAAGGTAGGTCGGACAGAGTCGTATTCGCGGAACTACGTAACCTATCGGGCAGGTATTTAGACAAGACGTAGGACGAAGAAAGGAAAGAGAAGACTTCTCCTTTCTTCGTCGAAGAAAACTCTTCTCGGCGGGAGGAGCTGCGCTCCTCTCGGAAGGCCTAGGCTAGGCCCGTAACAAGAAGTGTTTAGAAGTCGTCAACTTTCTGCTAGTCAAGGCATAACCTGAATGGCTTGGTTTCAATAGTAGCGGTTGAGGAAGGTGTGCCGTAGTCGACCATTTTGGTTGCTAGTCTCCTCGTCGAAGAGCCGTATTTGGGATCCACCAGCAGTCGACTTCCAAATTGCACGCCAAGCTATCCTTCGGTTCTGTATTTGGCGGCATAGGTACGCTAGGTAAGCTAGCTGCGATGCGATGAGCGGGCATCGCGGGGCTGCTAAACCGTAAGCCGAGCAACGCTATGCAGTTAGGGACAACGTGCTTCAAAGGAGCCCGGCGTCGCAGTTTGATACACGCACGCTGTGCTAAGTTAAGTCATGCCATGCTGCGCTCGTGCAACATCTTGGCTCTCCTAAGGGGATCCAGGTGTGCACCGGATCCCGAGGCGCTGCCTCAAATCTGACAATTATGTAGCATCGGAGGATTGTGGATAAGCCCAATTTCGTGACACCAGTCTGACGAGAAAGGCATCGAACTCGAGAACACCGGTATTGCGGTAGACCAGGCGTTCTTGGCAGGCATTTCAAGGATTCAGGATCTGGAAGTAGACAGCCAACGACCAGAGGGTCTGTTGGTGAGCTGCTGGAGGAGGCGGCTACAGGCAGCATCAGGACAGGCATAAGGGCTAAGCAAGAGGCTGGCACAGGCGTCACTGAGCTCTATGACATGATCATGCTAGCGTTCGCAGAGAATTCTGGGCTCGCAGTCCCGCACTGACGAGAGGCACATGTCGGGACTACGGAAGCAGCAGACGCATCTCGCGCGCCATTCTCCACATTGCGTCGACAGCAACGGCGACACAAGATCCCGTGGGGGCCGGCCTGCGCGTTGTGTAGGTCTCTTCATCGAGTAGAGCTTCTCCGGCAGGTGAAGAGGCGTCCCAAGTGCCGAAGGAGGCGGGACGTGGTGACGGGACGGGGCGAAGCGCGAGCGCGACCGAGAAGTAATGTCCCCGAAAATGAGATCATCGGCAGCACAACCGTCGGCACGCCGGATCATGAGCCGACGAGCAGCGAGTGATGGAGGGAGACAGGACCGAGAAGAGGCATGCACGGAGGAGTGTGATGTGCGCTGCCTCTTGCGACGTCGTGGTCTCCGGGTGTGACACATGTCCTCCGGCCTGCGACGCACAGCGAGCAGAGGTGCGACATCGGCTCTCCTCCGCATTGGGTTTCTCGTGACCGGCACTTGCCACTCCGAGAGTTTGGCGGGCAAAAGTGAGCACCGGGAGCAGCCTGGGGCAGCAAACATGGAAGATCCCCACCACCTCCGACTTCCATTCTCTCTCGTCGCAACAACAGCAGCAGCACCTACCACCAGCACCGCACCGGCTCCTGCCTTGTGCGTGTACGAGGCGGGGAGGAAAGCACACTCACTCCCGGTGTGATCACCTCTCTCTTCCTCTCTCTCCCTCTCCCTCTTCTCTCTCTCTCTCTCACACACACACACACCCACCTCTCTCCCTCACTTCTTCCTTTCTTCTTCTCCTCCTCCTCCTCCTCCTCCTCTCCCACCACCACCGCCCAGCATGGCCCTCTCCAAATCGACGCGCATCCTCATCCTGCTGGTCATCGACACGCTCTTCTTCCTGCTCGAGCTGACCACCGGCTACGCCGTGCACTCGCTCGCCCTCGTCGCCGACTCCTTCCACATGCTCAATGACGTCCTCTCGCTGCTCGTCGGCTTGTGGGCCGTCAAGGCCGCCAACAAGACGGCCACGCCCAAGATGTACACCTACGGCTACCAGCGCGCCGAGACCCTGGGCGCCCTCGTCAACGGCGTCTTCCTCGTCGCCCTCTGCGTCACCATCTTCCTCGACGCCATCCAGCGCTTCGTCGAGCCGCAGGAGGTCTCCAATCCGCAGTTGGTGCTCGTCGTCGGTTGTCTGGGCTTGGCCTCGAACATCGTCGGCCTGGCCCTCTTCCACGACCACGGACATGCGCATGGAGGGCACAGTCACGGCCCCGCCCGGGGTGATGCAGTCAAAGATGCGGAAGAGGGACATGCGGGACACGATCATGCACACCGCCACGACACGGCCAACGGCCACGCGGCGCACAAGCACGACCACCACCACGATCACACCAGCCAGTCAACCGCCGTGCCCGTCGACGTGAACAATAAGAGCAACAAGAAGGCGCGTCGACACAGCCGATCGGCCTCGCGCGGCTTTCCCGACGACTTCTCTGGCCCCAGCCAGTTCCGCAACTCCATCATCGCCATGGGCCAGGGCCGTCTCGATACTGTCGACTCGGAGGAGGGCAGCGAGGCGGGGGAGCAGGTGCAGGATGCCATCTTGGGCGAAACCGAGCCGTTAATGGCAGGTACGGCACAAAAGATTGCATATGGAGGCACCTCCGCCAAGCCCCAATCCTTTGACCACCGCGCCCACAAGCACGCCCAACCGAGAGAGGCCGGCAAAGGACACGGCGGCCACTCGCATGGCGATCTCAACATGAAGGGCATCTTCCTGCATGTCATGGGAGACGCTCTCGGCAACATCGGTGTCATTGCCACCGCTCTCATCATCTGGCTCTGCAAGTTCCCCGGCCGCTTCTACTTTGACCCGGCCATTTCTCTCGTCATCACCTGCATCATCCTGGCTTCCGCCATCCCCTCTGCAAAGCAGCATCGCGTATTCTCCTCCAAGCCGTACCTCACGGCATCGAGGTGGACGATATCAAGGATGACATTGAAGATCTGGAGGGCATCGACAGCTGCCACCATCTCCACGTCTGGCAACTCAGCGACACCAAGCTCGTCGCCTCCCTCCACGTCCGCGTCACCTTCAACTTCAAGGGCGAGGGTTCGCAGCGATACATGGAGCTGGCCTCTGCCATCCGCAAATGCCTCCACGAGTATGGCATCCACTCCTCCACCATCCAACCAGAGTTTCACCCCGACTCCGAAGACGGCTCGCAAGACGAGCACGGCCAGCCCTCGCGATCCGGGTCCATGCGTGGAGACACGAGCTGTCTGCTCGAATGCAGTGATGACTGCGGAGGCGGCAAGAGCTGTTGTCCCCCTGCTGGCAAGCCTGATGCTCCCGCCAATGGCAACCACGGACATGACCACAGCGGCCATGGGCATTCCCACTAAGGCTTGGCATCCTCATCCTGTCCTAATCACTGCTCGACATTCCTTCCACTTCCGCCATGTACAAAAGGAGATGAACTTTGTCGCCCCTCCTACGCACGGCCGAGCACGATCTTTTCTCTTTTCGTTCTGCACTTTCCAACCTGTATTTCATATCACGCGCATGGCGTTTCAAGGGGTCGGCACATACACCGGTTGCCTTAGGGTTTAGGGTTCACCAAAATCTGGGGTTGCACGTCGTGGTACTTTTGTTCAGATGGTGTAACAGCGAGAACCGGGGGCGGATATGTGATTTGTCTTATGTTGATAAAAAGCGCCCGTTGCAGAGGGTTCGCGATCGAGGGACAAGACACAGACGATTTCTGGGAAGGAGGCTGGCGTGAGATGCGCGACACCGACAATGGGCTGGTAGATGGCAATGTATGATAGAGATTCTCCATCTCGGAGTCGAGAATTTCGGAGAACAAAATGAACACGGCCGAGCCTGATTGAATTCTAGGTCGGAGATCGACTCGACCTTGCAACGACAATTTCTCACCAGCCCTGACATTCTGACATGCCGATGCGATACATCTGGAGTTCATACGTCTCGGCCAATGATGCATGCACACTGTTTGCATCTTGCTCAATCCGTCAATGACCATCTCAGCTGTGAAAGACAATGAAAGCGAAAGTTTGTGTGGGGCCAGATATTTGTTTATTGTCACTGAACAACAGTGAGGTCCCCTGCAGCTCAGCCACTTGCCCAAGATGCCGCACTACCATCACATTCGGCTGATCTGCGCGAGACACATCGTATCACATCTCCAAGATCAAAATGAACATCTTCCGCATCGTCAAAGAAGCCGCCACAGCAGAATGGCACCGACCTGTTCGAGCATATACCTGGCCGCTGCCATCACCTCATGCACGGTCGTCTTCTGCCACAGCAAGCCATCGTCGCCGACGGCCACCTCCCCTGGCCGGACCAGCAAGACGGTCTTCCCCCATCAACGCATCATCGCGAGCACCGAGGAAACCCTCCAATCTTCCCCGACCACTGACAAGGCTTCATCTGAGGAGGCGACCATGCCAAACAATCCAAGACTACGCCACCTGTCTCCAGCAACTCATCTACAGCTTCGATCAATTCCGCGCCGCAGAAGACACCCGCGACGCGATTCATGCTCGTCTCGCAGGGTTGACGTCGGGAAGCAAGGTCGATGTTAGCGGAGCAGATGAAATCGTCAAAGAAAAAGTCAAAGAGCTAGAAACACACGCAAACGCAATCCTCGAGTCGCTGGAGCCTGGGACTGCAGACGGAGGCGTGCCCAATTTACCGCAGACTTTGGTCACACAATTACACGAGTATGCCGCCCGCACCAGGAAGTCTCGCTTATCAACCCTCACCACCGCCCTCCATCGCGCCGAGCACTTTATCCTCTCACACAACTCCGACCCCACACGAAATCCTCACAAGCCAAGTGAGGGTTTGATCGCGGATCTGCGACGGCAGAAGGCGGCGATTGAAAAGGGGGAGAGGGTGAGGAGTGTTACCACGGGGGAAATGTCGGATGAGTTGAGAGTGCTTTGTGCGAGGGAAGCGGAGGATGCTTTGCGCAGTGAGGTCGTGATGAGGCAGTTGCGGGCGGTGCAGGAGGTGCCGGTGGTGGCGACGAATGAGAGGAGGTATGTTGATTGGGAGGATCATGTATCGAGGACAGTCACTGCGTCTCCAGCCGATGCGGAGCTCACGAAAAGATGGGATGATGTATACCAAGCGCTAGTCGACAAACAGATCGTGTGCATGCAGGTGTGGGACAAAGCCAATGTCACCAGATATCAAACGCTCAAATTCCAAACAGAAGGCGAAGAGGGGGCGAATGAGGCCATTCGAACATGGCATGCGAAGAGAAAACGTCTTGCCGAGGAGATGATTGGTGAGTCTTCAGACGTCCGTCGGACTGCGACATGTGTGCATATTCACTGACAGTGAAACGCAAGCCATCGAAAATGATTTCCAAGAGATTCAACAAGCTGCCATGGCAGCCGGTCTCCCGTGGAAGCAGCCCATGTCTGACATTCTAGAAGTCGACAGTCAGATTTGGATCTTTGACGAGCACCTCCACGACAACCCTGCTGATTCCATCGACACCGACCCGGATCATCTCACACGAGAGAAGTGGAAGCAATGGGTGGCAGAGGCGGCCTTGGACACAGCGGACGGACCACTACGTGAGGCACGCAGCGCGGACGCGCGGACGCGAGAGACGTTGTCGACCGTGCCCTTTGGCGAGGGGAGAAGTTATCCCGGGGCTGACCTCCGGGGTGGGATTGGGCCGACTGCGGCACGAAAAGCACGGGTACGATATTTCTTTTGTTTGCCTTTTCATTCAACCCCAGAAGGCTGATGCGCGCGACCGTGGCAGCTGACGAAATTCGCAGATCATCGAGTGGCAAGAAGAATGCGCGGAGGCGAGGGAACGGGCGGGGGAGATTCGGGTGCAACGACGGCTGTTACCGTTCTGCATTGATTGTTCTCCCTCTTCCCCGACGCAGTAGACTACTCCTCGACATGAAAGAATGCTTTTGTTGGCATCGCGCGATCCGGCGCCATACATACATCATGACAAGCAACAGTAGCTCGCGTGAGCTTCAATCGCAAAGGGCAATCTTGGTATGCATCCATCGCCCAACATCCGCCAATCTCTTCACAAGCGCGCACTGTCCTTCGTCGATATGCACACCCTTTCCGCCTCAAAGCTCCATGATGTCGAAGAGCTCCGAGTCGGCAACAGATTTCTTCGACGTTGCAATGTGCATCTGTCAGCTCACTCGAGCCGCGGTCACGGATGATCAGAGGCGGCAACTCATTCGCAGGCGCCATGAGCTCCAGGTCCCCCTTGCGATCCTCCACGAACAGAGCGGCCTCGACACCGTCCTGCACGTCAAGTCCTCCGCTCACCATCTCACCCTTCCCCAGTCCCGCCTCGCGAGCCAAGTACATGTCGACGCCCTCCCAAAGCCACTCCCAGTCCGACTTGAGCGCCGCGGCTTTGGCATCAGACGCGGAAATCTCCGCAGCGAATTTGCGGTCATACCACTGCTGCTCAGCAGCCAAGCGAGCTTGCGCCTTACTCTGATACAGCTGCAACGTACGCTGATGCTGCAGGCGCTCGCGCTCAGCATCGAACTGCTGCTGAAGAAACACCCGATTTGGCTGACCTCTCTTCGGCGCCATCGCGATAGGCAGCTGTTGCGCAACAAGAGTCTTCGCATCACCTCTCCGCTTCTCGCTGGCACTGCTCTTCCTGATCCGGATACAGCTGCCTCTGGCGTCGGAGCAGCGGCGGGAGACTGTCGCGGTGAACGTTGCGGTCGCAAGCATCGCAGTCGCCGGTGTTGTGGACGATGGCGCGGAGCTGGTTGGCGTGAATGGGAGACACACGGACGCAGGTGCTGGTTCCGCACGTGCGGCAGCCAACTCGCCGTGAGAGTCTTCTGTGACTTCGAGTTCGGTGACTTGAGCTCCGTTGGCTAGGAGCACGCGGGCCTTCGTGTGGGGTGGGCTGCGAGGGCGTATTAGTGGACTGGATATTCGAGATGGAAGAACTCGAGTTTCCCGCGGCGATATGTGAAGAACTTACATGCTCAAGTGGGTCATGATCTTGTCAAAGTACTGCACCGGATACTTGGGTGCCTGGGCGACGCGAGTTGGAGCGGCCATCTTGGTCTGCTCCATCGATGTGCTGTCGTCGGGTTGCAGTGTACAGTGATAAAGACTGTCACTGGCAGCTGTTGGGATTGTTGAAAGTTGGGTGACAGTGTAAGAATATGAGTCCGCCGTGCAAGTCGCCTCCCGCGTGACTTCCGTTCGCTTGCAGGCCGTTCACCAACTGAACCCGAATCCGAGGTGAACGGGGCTTTCGCGGGAGGTTGGTCACCATACTCCCTGCAGCGCCAGAGGTTCACTGCTACCCGTCACCCTAGTTACAATGTGGATGGAAAAATCGACTCTCCGATCCATGCATAACTAATTCACAATTGTCCGCGGCAGAGACTCCCTAAATAGACGACTACTCACTGGCAGATACACGGCTGACCCTCTGTTGGAAAGAGTCGACAGCATCAGTGAGAGAAGACCTCGTGAGACACATTCTCATGGCGAACAGCTCTCCTGACACACTCTAGCTCGTGAAGAAGTCTTTGATCACATCTGAATCAGCCTCTGGTTAGCGGGCTTCGACCGTTATTGTACATCTCCACCTTGTCCCCTTGATTGAAAGTTTGCGTTCACTTCGCTTTGAGACTTTTCCGTCGGGCTTGAACTCCTCGTGCTGACTACCAGCAGCAACGACCAGCCTCGCGGTATCGCCGCGAGCCATTATGCTGGTATGCGTTGCGTGAGACGGTCCGATGGTAAATCTTCTCAAGTCGGCATCGGCAAGCGGAACTGACAGTGCACGAATTTCAAGTTTCATTCAACATTTCCTAAGCCAACAAATCAAGTAAGGAGAAATACTTGGCGCAAAAACACCATATCGACCTAGCTCCTACGAGATATAACACATACGTCTGCAGGTGGTACTAGCAGCGCATCTCTGTCTGACGCTAATGCGTGAGCCCGAAATGGAACTGAAGCGGCCGGCGTTGACTCTCCTCCTATGCACTGGAGCATGCAAAGATACATATTCGACGTGCACGGGTACATTCACTGAACCTTTATCGGCCCGTAGAGTGCGCTACGGGGCCACAGAAGGCACGAGACAAGCACAGATGCGGCGATTTGCAAGGAATGGGAGACTGAACTCCAATGCATGTTTGGTCTGCGTAATTATTGCTTGTTGTCCACATCATTACCGAGACGATGCTAGAGCGCCCCAGTAGCCAGATGAACGCGAAACCTCCATACAATGTTCGAGCATCCTTGATGAACCCTTCGCGGGGGATGAAGCATACTAAGTCCAGTGCACAGAACCAATGATCTCTTCTGACACTACTCCCCAGGGTTGATAATCCAGCTCATACAGGAATCGGGATCATCTATGTTGTGGTTCGAGCAGCAAGTCGCACCCTGTATTCCGGTCTTGTCATCGGGTTTGCATCCTGCGGCGAACGTCTGTGCAGTTTCTTTGTTGAAACTCTTCGAGAAGCACTAATGTTACAGCGAGACGCGTAAGTATGTATGACGGCAGACAAAGTAGGTCGGGAATTCATCCACGCACCCCGGGAGCAATATAGCCATCGTCGGTGCACCACCGATAGCAGCGGTCGGAACCTTTACATTGGGCTTGCGTGTCTTTCTCCGTGCCGAGGTTGGAAGTGTAATTGAAGCATTGACACATCTGAGCAGCACCTTTCGTGTCGCAATGGGGACGTTTGGGGGCCACGCATTCGGCTGCCATGCTACCGAGAAAAGAGTTGTGAGCTTTCGACGACGCAGCCGGGTTTCGGAGGAGTCCGAGACTGCATAGCATACCTGGTAACGGCCATCGCCAAAACGCAAGTGAGAGTGAGCTTCATGGTGACGATCGGTTTGACGGTTGAAGCTGGGTGATCGTGGGTTGCTGGTTCTTGGCTGTTCAGTGGTGCGGCGGTCGCGCGCGGCGAGCGACTTATGTACTGCAGTCAGCTGCAAGGATATGGGCTGATACGTAAGCACCCGCCTCATTTATTAATCAGTCCTTGCGACGCACTGACCACACCCCTGATGTGCAGGCACCGATTTGCCTAAACAGTGCGCTCTGGACCAAGGACGCTAGCGACACCTGTCAACGCAAAACAGTCTGGCTCCGGCGAAGGGCGAGAAGCGCGGCCGCGCTATGGACAGCATGACACTCCCCATAATCTTAGACACACCAGGTGGTCCCTTGGTAATCCCTAGTCTTGTTGGAACCTTGCACTCCAATTTGCAACTTGACGCTCAGGCCCTGTTCGGTTCCGTGGTTTATGGTTTATGGTTTACTAGTTTATTGGATTGTTGCAATCCACCAACAATCCTTACCAAAATCAGGTGCCTCGTGTTTCGATAATCCATGCTATTCGTTTTACAATAGTTTATTGCTAAGGAAGGAAGGCTGTCACCAAAGGCGCGATAGCAACGCACGCATATAAACCACTAATAATACCTGCAATGCAGGTATTGTTAGTTTATTCGCATACACCTACCCACCTAAGGAAGCTAAATAATCTCAGTATAAACTGGTTTATTCTTAATGATTTATGCGACCAAACAACCGAACAGGTGGTTTATTATAGTGTATTATTGCCTCTTAGCAATAAACTATGGATTAAAACCGCTGAACCGAACAGGGCCTCAGGCAGACAGGCGCCCATGTGCCAATGTGCCAGGATTATGCTCATGAGAACAGCGGAAAGCGCTCGCAGGAGAAGAGGATCAGGGGCATGCAGGGAACAGCTTGGGGGGACCAGTCTGCAGGATTATAGTTCACGTCGAGCAGGGCTGCGTGTGTACAAGCTTTTGCGAAGCTGTCAGACATGGTTCTAATTCAATGTGAGGTCAGAACAAGCTCTTTGCCACGCGCCGCAGTACCACGAAAGAAGGTCTTCACCAACGCACGCGCTTCCACAAATAGACCAGCGCCCAATCTGAATCGACGCACAGCGCCTCAAGGTCATCGCAACTCGTCTGCCGATCTCCAAATCTAGCCGCCGAGCACACAGTGCGCAGCTACAGCCACCGTGCCAGTCTTGAATGAGCCAAGCATGCGGATCCCAACAGCTCTCCGCACTCACGTTCCAAGAGACATGAATCCTCCCTGGAAGCTCTCTGTCACACATCGCAGTCCTGCCCAAAACCCTCCGAACCGCACGTTTCCCGGCCCCACACGTCCACTCCATCCTGATCGACGCACAGCAATGCCAACGGAATTGGGAAATGCCCCACCGATCTCAACACTGATGCACCAAGGAAGCAGCATTCAACTACCACCGATCCAGTGTCCGATGAGCCAAGCATGCGCACACCAATACGCTTTTACATGCAAATACCACGAGTCATGAATCACCGTTCACATCCTCTCCCACGCACCAAGATACCACCACAATCCCAGCCAACTCCACGTCCCCCCTTCCCTCGACCCCAACATCCCACCTCATTCCCGAGCAGCGATTCCAACACCATCAAAGAGATCCTCTGCCGATCATAGTGTACACGTGCGTCGCGCGCAAACAGGACCCAGCTCGCACAATGCCACTTCTCCATCCGAGCGCGTAAAACTCCCCCCGCTTTCCCGAGAAAAATTCGAAAAATCAAATCTTCACGATCGAGCAAAGTATGCACATCCCAAATCCTCCCCGTACGCACGACCTCCATGACACGAGGGTCGAACGTATCAAGTAGGCAGCTCGCTCAGGAGACCGCAAAAAAGGCCACTGAAATCAAGCCAGCATCTTTCCACGCCCACAATCTCCTTGATCACCACCAATCGCATTCCAACTAACGCATATCACTCCGACGTTGACGAAGCTACATTGCCGCTTCCGACCTCCCCAACAAGCATCAATACACTTTCCTAGATGATTCCTCTCCATTCGACTTCCCAAGCAAAGCACATCACAACCCATCCTCAAGCCCAACTTCAGATCGCCCAAACGAACAAGAGACCACCCACGTCGAAAGAAAAGAAGAAGCACGCAAGCAACGCGCGAGGAAGAAACACCGGCCAAAAGATGACCCGCAGGCAAGCATAGATTCGACATGCGGCCTACCTACACTTCGCCACCCGACACGACGCTCAGAAAGACAAAACCATGTCGATGACATTATTCCATTCCATGCGACTCCACGCCATGCCATTGCATTGCACCACGCCATCATCATGCAAACCTCTCGTGTGACAAACGCGCCCCACCGACGACTTCCAAATCAAACGACTTCCAAATCAAAATGTCATCTTCACCTCCCCTTCCCTCCCAAACTCAGGATCATCCGGATCCGCCACCCCCCAAGGGTTGTAATCCGGACTTGCAGCCACATTCCCGGCATCAACATGGTTTCCACCTGCACCTCCGCCTCCTGCAGAAGAGGAAGAAGCAGGGAAGGGACTCGTGACGCTTCGCAGATGCGGACGGTCGACGGGACCGCCGGCATACTTGGGTAGCACCCGATTATTCCAAGCCGTCTCGGGACGCTGGGGCTCGGGGGTCGTTTTTCGGGAGATGGCAGGAGCAGCAGAAGAAGAAGCGTTGGGGACGGAGGCGGAGGCGTTGTGGTGGGAGGTGGTGCGGGAGAGGGCGGAGTTACGGGGCCAAGTGGCATGTTGATCCCCATCCTTTTCTGTCGTAGACGCTCCGTTCGTGTACGTCGTCCCATCATGAGAGTGCGACTGCACTGGCACGGGCCTCGTGGCACTGCTGGGCGTGTTCCCGCCACTCGAGTCGTCCTGCTTTTTGCTGAGATCGACCTTCAATGCGGGAAGTGTCGACTGCAGTTCGCGCACGCTGAGATGACGCTTAATCTCCTCAATGTCGCCGGGCTTCTGCACTGCCAAGGCCAGAGCTTCGCGACGAATGGCTTCGACGTCAAACATGACATTGGCATTTTCCTCTGCCAGCTTTTGCGCTTCCTTCTCATCGCCCTCCAGGACTCGCATATTGCGTTCATCATACGTCTCCCACGCCTTCTTTTGCACTTTTTTCCGCATGAAAAACGATTTCAACCCCTTCTTCTCCGGCTGCTCTTCCAGCTGTCGTCGTGCCTCTTCAATTTCGTTGATCAATTCTCGCTGTCGCTTTTCATGATTCTCAGGATCGGGATCCTCGATCTCTGTATACTCGAGCGACTCCACCATCCAGCCCACTCGATCCAGCAAAGTCGGCATCATCGCGCGATAGGCCATGTGTCCAGGCACATCATCAGTGACATTGATGTTTTCGATGCCATCAATGTCGACCTTTCCCAGTCCGGCGATTCGCATCACACCGCCGCCTGTGGCGCGGAAGAGGTAGCCCAAGATCCAGTCATTGGTGGCATAGCCGTTTACGAATCGTCCGGGAACGACTGACTTGGCCTTGATCCAATCGTCCTTCGCCACGACGACAGGAGCGCCGAACATGTAGACATTCTGTATAAGTCCAATACCGCCACGACGTGCGAGCTCTTTGAGGCAAGAGTACACAACACGGGCGCCGAGGGAGAAGCCGACCAGGGTGATGGGTCGACTTCCGAGATTGCGCTCGATGATGGAGTCGGCCATGATGAGACCCGCTGCGTCTGCTCGCGCACAGGACACACTCCACGGGTTATCAATGAGGTATGAAATCTTGGCAAGAATCAGAGGAGTGGAAAGTCCAGCCATGAGGGTGGTGAGAAATGTCGCGCCGAGGATTTGCTGAATGGTCTGCGTCAAGGCTTCTGTGCCCAGAATCTGCATCGTGGCACCCGTGCTCTGCAGCATCTCGGGTTCCCAATTGACAGAATAGATATCGCCCATGATCGGGTCGACAGTGGAGAAAGGAAGTCGAACATCATCGACAGAGCCAGTCATCCAGCCGGCGACTGTGACAATGAGATTTACGCGCTTGTTGTTGTACAATGGCTTGTACTCAAAGGTCTTGACAGCACCTGTCCTTCGCGCACTCGTACCAAATCCAATTTTGCCGCCGATCAGCGTACCAGTGGTGCCAATGAGTGCTGCCGCGCCTGTTCCGCCAAGGAACGTGCCTGTTCCAGTGACACCAACAGCGGTGAAGCCAGCAGCGAGACCAGCTCCGATGACGGGCGCGAGAAGACCAGCACTAAGACCGATGACCAGACCACCCCCCACGGTACACAGGCCCATGACTACCATGCGCTTCTTCTTCACCGCCAAAGCACGCGCCTTGATGTGATCTTCCTCGTCCCAGGTCTCCTTCTCTGCTTGCTCCTGCATTTCCAGCGCGTCCGTCACTCGCTTCTCAAAGCGGCAGATCTCCTGCCAAGGCACCGAAAGCGCAGCACCGACGCGCTCAAGCAGAACTCGGGCGCGTGAATCGTATATTCTGTCTGATATCAAGAGGAGGAATAGATCGCAAAGCACTGTCCATCGGATGTCGATGTCCAGGTTCTTGGCATTTTCATAGTCGTCAGGGTTCTCAATCGTCAACTGGTCTGCAGTATGTTCTTCATATGCAGGAGGAGGGGTCTCTGGCTCATCGGGCTGCGGCGTGCCTGGCTCGGAAGGAGGAGCGGAAGACATGCGCTTCTCCGCCACACTTGATGGTCTGGTCGAGGCCAGTGATGGACGAGTGGAAGGTTTCTCCGAAGCCCCAGGCGATCCCGCGGTAGGATTCTTCACCCTCGCGTTCGCCATCAGGGCCGGAGTGAGGTCCGCCGGGAGCACGCCATGTTCGGATAGTTGCTCGACCATGATCTGCTCCCGTGCATCGATCTCCATGTGGGCATACAGCTTGATCATGACCTTTTGCGACCACATCTTCAAGGCCTCAGCCGCCAACTCGATCAGCTTCTTGGTATTTCTGATGCGTTCCAGCTGGGCGAGGTCATTTTGCATGCCGGCCAGCGCCAGCCGGACCACGCCCACATACGCCACTCGCTGCCCTTCGCTCAGGAGCTCCTTGGTGGCCTGCAGCTGGCCCATGGCATCCAGGCCCACGCCATCATCCTCGTCCAGGAGGGCGTTGCTGCGGCCGGAATCCTTGAACAGGTAGGCCGTGTTGTCATCCATCGAGGTGGCACTCTTGGCATCTTCATCCATCTGCACGCGGGTATAGCCCTTGCCCGCTCCGCCCAGGGCCCCATAGCCCACCGTGTCGTCCTCGACCTCGTCGACGCCCTTGGCAATCACCTTGCCCCAGTCGTCATAGATGCGATGAGTGGCGATGGCGGGCATATCCTGCCACTCGTCCTCCTCGTCGTCGTTGTGGACCTCGTCGACCGACTCGCGCAGCACGACTTGCTGGTGCGAGAACTCGCCGACGGTGGAGACGGAGGCCTGGGTGGCATGCTGCTGCTGCTGCCTGCTCACCGCCGGGCTGGCGGGCGTCTTGAAGCTGGCGGGCGACGTGTTTTTCGCCGGCGTGTCCGAGGTGGTGGTGATGTTGCCTGGTCGTGTGCCATCGACACTCGTGCGCGGTGTTACGGGATCGCTATTCTGCTCTTTTCTCGTCGGCACCTTCTCCTCCCTGTCCGCTCCACCACCACCACCAGCACCACCATCAGCCTCCTTGACGGCGTCTCTCGTTTCCACTTTGGACTTCTCCCCTGCCGCCTCCTTGTCCTTCAACACCTCCTCCGTCTCCTCCTCCACCCGCCGCCTGATCTGCTCGGGACTGTCCAGCTCATCCAGCGAGTACTCTCTCCTCCGCGGCGGCCTCACGGGCAGTCCAAACTCGTCGGCCGCGGGCGGTTCTGCCTGGGGCTCATCCCGCCTCTCACTGCCCTTGGTGTGGATGCGCTTCAGCTCGGTCAATTGCTCCTCTTCCTCGGCCGGCGCTGGTGGGACGGGTTCGTGGGCGGGAGGTCGCGTGTCGCTGGTGGAGGTGCTGGCGGTGGGCTCATGGTCCGGCATGCTGACACCGGCATCGCCCTCCCTCGTGCTGCGGCCTCTACTCTGCCATACGAGAATGCTGTGGTATGTCTAGGGTTGGCGGCGGGAAATGAAGCACGCTCTGTCGGTGTCAAATTGACTTCTCCTGACGCATATGCACCGCCGTTGCAGCGTGCCGCCTCCGACACTGACACTCGCTGGCGTCGCGGGCTGATCTCCGGGACGCACCTTGCACTCCGCGTCCACCGTGCGCACCTCACACCTCATCACTCGGTCCGTTCGGTCGGCTGCCGCCGACTTCCCGTCGGCCCTGCCGGGCCACGCAACGGCCACGCCCGCGTCGACGGGCAGCCCCGCTAAATAAGCTTCAATGGGATGCGACACCTCAAATCTTTTTGATGCGGCTCAGCTGCGAGCCGTGTCGCGCATCTTCTTCTGCAACAAACATCCCCACCATTCCCGCTCACAATGAAGGGCAAGCGGAGCAAGACGTACCGCAAGCTGATGCAAAAATATCAGCTCACCTTCCACTTCCGCGAACCCTACCAGGTCCTGCTCGACGCCGACGTCATCCAAGATGCCGCTCGCTTCAAGATGCAGCTGGGCAAGATGCTCGAGTCGACGCTGCACGGCGAGATCAAACCCATGATCACCCAGTGCTGCATTCGCCATCTCTACGACTCGCCCGACGATCCCCTCAAGCAGTCCTGCATCGAGGTCGCCAAGCAGGCAGAGCGGCGCCGATGCGGCCATCACGAGCTGCCCGAGCCTCTCAGCGCGTTGGAGTGCATGGAGAGCGTCGTGGATCCCAAGGGAAGTGGCGTCAACAAGCATCGCTATGTCGTGGCGAGTCAGGACGACCAGGTGCGGAGGAAGATGCGGAACATTGTGGGCGTGCCGCTCGTCTACATCAAGCGAAGCGTCATGATTCTCGAGCCCATGGCAGACGTGAGTGAGGATGTGAGGGAGAGGGAGGAAAAGGCGAAAGTGAAGGCGGGCCTGAGTGGAACGCGAGGGGCAGGGAAGGTGACGGGGGAGAAGAGGAAGCGAGAGACGCACGAGGAGGGCGAGGAAGAGACCGCTGCTGGAGCAGATCCTGCGGCGCGGAAAAAGCAGAAGAAAAAGGGTCCGAAAGGGCCCAATCCACTGTCCGTGAAGAAGTCAAAGAAGGAGCAAGGGAAGTCGTCCAAGCAGTCGCATCACAACGACGAGGCAGCAATCATACGGAAAATCACAAAGAATGATCCTCAGGCGGGAGAGAAGTCGGGATTGGACGCATCAGCGAATGGCGACTCAGAAGCTCCGAAGAAGCGGAAGCGCAAGAGGAAACCCAAGGACGCGGCAGAGCATGGCGGTGTGGCCCAGGGCACAATGAGCGACGGCGATGATGACGACTGATGGAAAAATCCCCATGAATCAGTACGGGAAAAGGAAGATCTCCGCAGGAGAGCATTCACCTACTGTTCTCGGCTGGGGCGCAAGGCATCGCTGTGAATAGGCTGATGTGGAGACTGCCGCATCGGAAAGTTGTCCCGTGGGTTCAATCGAATCAAGTTGCCGAAGCATGCGCGGAAACACTCGACAGCTCAATCCATTTTGCACGCATAATGCTTGAGACGTCGCTCGATGCCATGAAATCACTCCTGCACACCAGTTTACCTCGTCTGTCAAGATTGTCCCAGGTGCAGTGTGACCATGAGCTTTCCGAACCAACCATGCTTGCATTCTTTGAGACTCTAGTCACACGAGGCCTTCATCACTCGCACCGCGCCCGACTTCCATGTTGTGGTAGTACAGCAAGTTCTTCAATACGATGCACCAAAATGGGCGGAAATGTATCGTTCTTGTTTCACGATCGAGTTGCCATGGACTCCACCAAAGAATGGCGTCGCTCCGTTGTTGCAGCGAGACGTCCAATGCCCTGTTGTGAGCCGACCACCAAGACCGCCAGGCATCAGAGTTCAGAGCGAAGGCTCCCATTTCATTCTAGGCTTAGTATCACTTCGTAAGCGAGGTCCTGTCAAACGCCTAATCAGACGAAGTAACATAGAGCTTAAGAAAGGGAAACAAAGTCGGTCAACTTCAATATTCAAGATGTTGCGCTGTTGCATTTTCGAGAGGGTGGTGTCCCTTCTATGCGACTGTACTGCACACTACAAATAACAAGCCATCCAATCTAGAAGCTCTGACCTGCTCGTCACCATGGCGTACAGCTGTTACCTCACGTATTCCGGCCGAGCAGGGTCCTCCAACCGAGCGACACATTCAAATCTCACCAATCAAACTCTGTCAACCGAATTTTTTCGGAGCATATCCTAGAATACCGAAAGAGAAGCCTCCAGCGCCGCAAAAAGAAAGACCGGGAGGGAAAGACGACCACAATTGTAACGAGAATTCTCCAGTCTCAATTCCTTCCCCGCACCACCTGCTCCAAGCTCACCTTGCAGCGCAACGGAGCTTTTTCCCTCTCAGGTCCTACGAACGATACTGTCGGAGTCGCAACCTCAATCAACATCCATATTCTTACAACACATCGCCCCGCCATTCTGACACCACCGGTCGACGCCCATAATATCATCGACACAATACGCACATCCCATGTCGGTGCCCCAGTTCCATAGCCCATCGTCGTTGTAGTACCATTGTGCGGCGTGTCAACAATGACGATCAAAAGAGAACTTCTGGAGGGGAAGTAAGCAGGTGACGGTCGTTTGTAGACTGAATTACCACGCGAGGTAAGCAGCGACGGGAAAAGGACAGGTGGGAGTGATCGGTGCGGAGCAAGGACTCATGATGTGACTGTCCTGGCTGCAGTTGGGTTTTGCTCCTTGGGTGCAGCTGGCGACATTGTATGCGGTTGCCATGATGGGCGCCAGGCCGAGGGGTAGCACAGTGAGGTTTTTGCAGAAATTGCATCTAAACGATGACCCCAGACTAGAAGGAGTGAAGGACCTGGTCAAAGCTTCCAAGCGGAGTTCTCCAAGGATCCCGGGCAAGCAACAGCTGCGTCACATGCTACAACACTGATGCCGATAGACTGTCGTCCGCAACGGATCCTGTAGAGTGAGCAGCTCCCTCTCCTCCGTTGTCAAGACTGTGCACATCACTGCAAACATCGACGCCATGATCCCTACGCAATTAGTAGGAATTCACGTCCAACCTGCACCAAGATATCTCCCCACTAACAAAGCATCGACCACCAACGCGCCTAACTGCAGGCACAAGGATGAACTTCCTCCGTAGCTGTCCCCAGCCTCTCGATCTTCCTTGTACGTCACAGCTCGACACAACCCGACCCGCAAAGCACGTGATGTTGATGCGGCGTTGGCATCTCAGAGTAACTGCTTGCGTAGAAGTGCAAGGCGAGAGGTTGAATGGTTCAGGGGCCGCTTGCATTATTAGCGCCACGCTTCAGCCAAGGTCAGACTCGAGGCGCTCGTTGACGCTCTGCAACTATTGTAGTCGTGGCCTGCTGGTCTCATGCTGTTGCGAGGATGCTGCATAGACGTCAAGCCATGGGATCACGTCGAAGAGACACTGCTAGGGCCAGTATCGAGCAAGAATCCGATTTCCAGTGCAGCGAAGGGGCACGCCAGAATGATCGTTCTTACAGATGGCAATGAAGATGAAGCCCCCAAAAGTGAGGACGAGTGAAACTAAAACGACGGATCCTTGTATTCCACTCACGCCCTCATGATCATCATCAACAACATTGCTACAGTCAACGACTAAATCACCATCACGAAACACGCTGCCTCGTAACCTCCCTCTGAATCTGCTGATCCAACCCAATGACCCCCTTCATAATATCATCGCTCGCCTCCATCACCACCCTAGGACCCACATAGCCCGTTCGACTCTTCCATAAATATCCTACGGTCAAGAGAAATGTGATACCCGTGAACATGACGCTGGTCCAGTTCATCAGATCCAGACTTGCGACGGGGTATGAGTAAGGGAACATGTAGATGACGTTGAAGACGACGATGTACACACATGCGATACCCATAACGATGTAGGCCCAGATGCCAGGGATCCAGAAGGGCCCGGGTTTCACGTATATTCGGCGCGTGAGGAGGTGCGGGAGGATGGCGGCGAGGTAGGACATGGTGGTGAAAATGGTAAAAGATGCCACGAAAGCATTAAAGGCGGTTGCAGACGCGACGTAAATTGCTCCGAGGATGGTGCCGCCGATG
Organism: Cercospora janseana; assembly: GCA_026725115.1. Classification (NCBI taxonomy): domain Eukaryota; kingdom Fungi; phylum Ascomycota; class Dothideomycetes; order Mycosphaerellales; family Mycosphaerellaceae; genus Cercospora; species Cercospora janseana. The sequence goes on from CM049100.1 coordinate 83,125, forward strand.
GTGACGAGGAGCTGGGCGTTGAAGGGGTTGCGGTGGCGGGGAGAGACCCTGCCGACGAAGTTGGGAAAAGGAGAGGCGTCGTCACGGCCGAGGGTCCAGAGCATGCGGCCAGCTACCATCCAGGCGCCAGGCACGGTGATGAGGATGTCGATGAAGAAGATGAAGAGCAGAGCCATGGTCCCTGCCGTGCTTCGGGTTGCTTGGCGATAGATTTCGGCGAGCGGGAGGGAGACGATAGTTGAATCGAAGACGTCGTCGAGGGAGGTGACAGAGTAGAGCTTGAGTGGGGTCAGTGATGGTCCAGTTGGGTCTTTGTGAGTCGTTGTCTTACAAGGGCAGTGTAAAATGCAAAAGCCATGACAAAGGCAGTAATGAGCTGCGTGAAGACCCCCTTCGGAACATTGACTTTTGGTTTCGGGCATTCTTCGCACAAATGGCAGACAGCATCGGGTGTACCGACCGCATATGCGCCGTTCAGCACTCCCATGAGGAAGACTAGTCCGCTGCTGCTCCAGCCTGTCAGATTTTGGAATTCGGTCCAGACAAAGACATTGCTCGCATATCCTGCTCCTGTCTTGCTTGGCATGATAGCCACTGTGAGGATGGAGACGAGGAAGAAAGTGACACAGAGAATGCCACTTGCAGTAGCGCACCTGGCAAGGTACTTTTGCCCAAACATGATGATGGCATTGTCGGTCCATATGATGAACAGGAACGCGATGAAGACGTGCCAGCGCTGCAGGACGTATTCCGGATGGTAAATGTTGTACATGGCGATGACAGCATTGGCAGCGGCGAGTGATGTCGAGGAGCAGCCAAAGATCCAGGCGATGCAATTCCACCAACCAGCGAACCATGAACAGACCCGGCTGTACTTTGGCCCAGGTGTGACGGACGCCCAGTGGTAGACGTTGGCAGAGGAGGGCATAGCGCTGGATAACTCCGCCAAGCCGGCGCAAATTAATGCGTAGAAGAATGCGGCTGCAGTCAGACCGTAGAGCACTCCAGGACCTCCGCCATTGTACAGGCTGTGCTTGTCAGTGAGGCCTGGAACATGTCCTGCTGCCATTCTACTCACGCCAGGACGAGAGATCCCGATCCTGCTCCCCAAGCATTGTCGGAGATGACGGCCTCGGCAGCGATGGACCAAAGATTCCACGTGCGGTCAAGCTCCTGTACGTGTCCAGAGGTGTTGACGAGATCCTCAATATTGGCAGTAGTGTTCGTCGAGTATGCGGGAGAAGCGTCGGGCTGCTTCTCGCCCCCGGCCTCCATCGCATTGCAGCGCCCACACTCTGTACAGGCGACAAAGCAGGAAAGCTTCTGGAGCTGAAGCTGAACAGGTGAGGTCAAGAAGGAGAAAGAGACGCAACCCTACCATTCGGACGAGTTTCTAGACGCAGCTCAAAGCGCAGATCATTGCCCCCCGTAGCCATATTGCTCCGGCATGGCAGAGCACGAGGTCAATGCAAGCCAAGAGGGCCTCCGGGAGAGTGACGCTAATGCACTGTGCCACAGCGACTGTACCATACACAACGGCGGGCGTGATAAGGAGGACGGCAGCGGAGGAGCAGATAGGCGTAGCACTCTGCCGGTGGAGAGGTGGAGGCCGAGATGCAGGGCTGCTCGGCTCGGCCCGGGCCCGGGAGAGCAAAAGAGAATAATCTGGTCCACACGTCAGGACGACATTCTCGGTGCTCAGACGATGCTGTTGGGCATCAGCAGCGATGTGGGAAAGGAGCATAGAAGCGCGCAGACGGTACGGTTTTGTGATCCTAGTCAAGCGTCTTGGCATCAAGAGGTTGTAGATGCCTGATTAGGAAGGTCGTGTAGGTTGCGGCCAACAGCTGCTCTCCAACCGTTGTCTTACGAAGCGGCTGGCGCTCTCCAGGAACCCGTAGTACAGTTTGCTGATATGCTCGCCACTGGTATGTAGCTTTGTGAGTGAATGCTGCGGCGGAGACCAAAGTCGGAAAAACGTTTTTACGATCCAACCCATTCTGGGAAGTCCCATCTTGAATCTTCAGCAAGTCCAAGTCACGACTTCTGATACCACTACCCCCTCCACAAACATCCTGCCTGACCCGGCGGCAGTGATTACCGAACTCTCCGTCTTGTACAAATATCGACAAGCTGTGCGCCTGTGAGTATCACCGACTGAGCTGCAACCAGCGCCAAAAGAGCACGTCATCATGGCTGGCGATGAACATAGAGCCAAGCGACAACGCGTCGAGCACGAGAACACCGAGACCGAGCACTTTGCTGCGAATCCGTCCCGCAAATCGCACACGCAGAAAACATCGCATCGTCAGGCGGAGGAGCCGACTCATGCTTCCAGTCATCAGAGACATGGCTCAATACCTCTACAGGCCGAATTCAACGGCCCGGAGCCTGGGGTGAACGACGACGATGCCGCAGCTCTCGATCGCGACTGGTACAACTATGGCGAAGACGGCGCAGTCCTTGGCGACGATTCGCATAATCCCTTTGGAGGGACAGAGGATACGACATGGGCCGATCAGGAACGCGAGCGAGAATTGTTGGAGAAGAAAATGGCTGTACGAAGTCGCGTGAACCCCAAATTTCTGCAGCGTCAAAAGGACAACGATGCTTGGGAGGCGAACCGGATGCTGGCATCGAGCGTCGCGCAAACGAGAGACAACTTCAATGCACTGGATGATGAAAATGAGGAGACGCGTGTCCATCTACTGGTCCACGATCTGAAGCCGCCTTTTCTGGATGGTAAAACGGTCTTCACGAAACAGCTTGAGCCGGTTAGTGCGGTCAAGGATCCTCAAAGCGACATGGCAGTGTTTGCGAAAAAGGGGAGCAAAGTGGTGCGGGAGAGACGGCAGCAGAAAGAGCGACAGAAGCAGGCGCAGGAGGCGACCAGTGCTGCGGGAACAACATTGGGAAACGTCACGGGGGTGAAGGAAGAAGACACGGACTCTGCGGCTCCCGGGCTTGCAGGTGAGGAGGAGGGCAAGAATAAAGGCAGCAAATTCGCGGAACACATGAAGAAACAGGATGCAGGTCAATCCGACTTTTCCAGGACAAAATCCCTGCGTGAGCAAAGAGAGTATCTGCCAGCGTTCGCTGTGCGAGAGGATTTGTTGCGAGTGATACGAGAGAACCAGGTCATTATCGTTGTCGGCCAGACGGGGTCGGGCAAAACAACACAATTGACACAGTTCTTGTACGAGGACGGGTATGCAAAGAGTGGCATGATTGGCTGTACGCAGCCACGACGTGTGGCAGCAATGTCAGTGGCAAAGCGTGTCAGTGAAGAAATGGAGGTACCACTTGGTGGCACTGTCGGCTATGCCATTCGCTTCGAAGACTGCACCAGCAAGGAGACTACGATCAAGTACATGACAGATGGCGTGCTACTCCGAGAGTCACTCACGAATCCGGATCTCGACCAATACAGCTGCATCATCATGGACGAAGCGCACGAGCGAGCACTCAATACAGACGTGCTGATGGGGCTGATCAAGAAGGTACTGGCCAGACGACGTGATCTGAAATTGATCGTCACATCTGCGACCATGAACTCGGAGCGCTTCTCTCGTTTCTATGGTGGAGCTCCAGAGTTCTTCATCCCAGGCCGGACCTTTCCCGTCGACATTCAATACTCGAGATCGCCGTGCGAGGACTACGTCGACAGTGCTGTGCGGCAAGTGCTTGCCATCCACGTCAGCCAAGGTCCTGGAGATATTCTGGTCTTTATGACTGGTCAGGAAGATATTGAGGTGACCTGTGAGCTGGTCGCTGAAAGACTGGCCCAACTCAACGACCCTCCAAAGCTCAGTATCTTACCAATCTATTCGCAAATGCCAGCTGACCTACAGGCCAAGATCTTCGACAGAGCCGCGCCCGGTGTGCGCAAAGTCATTGTAGCAACCAATATTGCTGAGACTTCCCTCACTGTGGATGGCATCATGTATGTCGTGGATTGCGGGTTCAGCAAGTTGAAGGTGTACAATCCGCGCATGGGTATGGACACTCTCCAAATCACACCCGTGAGCCAAGCCAACGCATCTCAGCGAGCTGGGCGAGCAGGGAGAACAGGACCCGGGAGAGCGTTCCATCTGTATACCGAGCGTGCCTTCAAAGAAGAGTTGTATGTTGCCACAATCCCCGAGATCCAGCGTACGAACTTGGCCAATACTGTACTGCTTCTCAAATCGCTCGGCGTCAGGGATCTTCTTGATTTTGACTTTATGGATCCACCACCTCAAGACACTATCACGACTTCGCTTTTCGATCTATGGGCGCTGGGCGCTCTTACGAACCTCGGCGATCTCACTGAGCTCGGTCGCCTGATGACTTCGTTCCCGATGGATCCATCCTTGGCCAAGTTAGTCATCACTTCTTCCACGACATACAATTGCGCCGAAGAGATGATCACGATTGTCTCCATGCTGTCCGTTCCCTCGGTCTTCTACCGGCCCAAGGAGCGGCTCGAGGAGGCCGATGCAGCGAGGGAGAAGTTCTTCGTGCACGACTCCGACCACCTGACGTTGTTGACGGTCTATCAGCAGTGGGTGTTCAATGGCCGCAAGGACGGATGGTGCGTCAAGCATTTCCTGCATCCCAAAGCCTTGCGCCGAGCAGAGGAAATTCGCCAACAGATCACCGACATCATGACATCGTCCAAGATGAGCATCACTTCCTGCGGATACGACCTCGACATTGTCCGAGAGTGCATCTGTTCTGGCTACTACCACCAAGCAGCGAAGCGAAAAGGTCTCGGCGAATACATCAACCTCCGGACAAGCGTAACAATGAATCTCCATCCCACTTCAGCCCTGTACAACTCTGGCGATCCACCCGATTACGTCGTTTACCACGAACTCATCCTCACCAGCAAAGAATACATGTCCGTCGCGACAGCAGTTGATGCTCACTGGCTCGCCGACCTGGGCGGCGTCTTCTATTCGGTCAAAGAAAAAGGTTACAGCTCTGGGAGAGGTCGACGAGAGGTGGAGTTCAGCAAAAAGGCTGAGTTGGAAGCTCAAATTGAGCTCGATAGGAGGAGGGCGCGCGAGGAGGAAGGTCGGCTGAGAAATGGCATTGACATCAGGGATACAGGCAATCGCGGAAATGTCAGCACAGCGAAGAAACACGAGAAGAAAAAGGGCAGCAGTGTGATCAAGGGTGTTATTGGGAGAAGGCGATGAGTCGTTCCCCAATGAAATGCATACGTTCCTGACCCCACGCCCACTGATTCATGGATTCTTTTTCCCCATTCTGATGTCGCTTTCACACAAAGTCCTTCTCCGTCAGCGACAGATACTCTCTTAGAAACTCAATTGATTGTACTCCAGCTCATCACAACGAGCGCGCAAAGGCATCTCCGTTGGCAAACGCAACGACCGTATTCAGGTATCCATTCGCTCGGGGGTCAGGTGACGAAGGCGGCAATACCATCATCGAGGGGTCCATCTTTCAAGACAAGAGCAAGGCACTTCCGACGACTTTCGGCTGTCTGATAGTTCCCACCTCCCAGCCCCACATACGCCTTCGCCTCACTATCTGTACATATCGCCTTCTTCTGATCCGTCGTCAGACACGCCGGCCACGAGTTATCATCCGTTAGAATACTTGGACCACAGTACACGCAATTAAGCGCCTTCTCCTCCTGACACGCTGCCTGAGCCTGTGGGACGCCGTTCACCTTACAGGTTGCCAGCGCTTGGTCCGGCGTCAGCTGCGGTGATTAGCCTCCACTCCCATTACCAGTGCCATTTCCATCTCCACTGCCATTGTTCGGGTCGCTTTTGGCGCCGTTCTTGGGGTCGGAGGGCGCTTGGGCGTTGCGGCTCATCCAAATATGTCCATGGCAGTTTGAATCGACATTGCGTGTTTGTGTCGCCATGCGAGCAAGTGCAACTTGCAAGGGGATCCACATGAAATTGCGCGACAGCCAGGCTGGTGAGGGCGTGCGTCGAGAAGAGCGCTGCCTCGAGTGCGAAGATGGTCGATGGGCGGACCATGTTTGATGTTCGGAGCGCTTGGGCTGAGAGATCTGGAGACTCACAGTCGAGGGTGTGCATTCATGAAGACGATGGAACTGTCTCTCTTTAATAACATGGACTTCTCCTTCACGATTCTACTAAGCAGCCAGGTCACAGAGCCTGTACAATGTCTCTTGTGAGGTGGCATCCGTGTCAAGACCTTGCGTACCCTAACATCAACTTCTTTAAACGCTGTAAGATGCACGGAGTTAGACCTTCTCGGGCGACTCCTGCAAGCCAATTCCTAAACTTTATGGTATTATTACTACTAAAGTTGTTCCTGACGGAACTTTGGCTAATCCGCGCGAGAACATCAGGCGGTGCAGACCTTTGACCACGTGCGCAGGTATGGATCGCCAATGCTTGAGTCGTGATCAACCTCGAACCTCTAACAGCTAAGCCAACCCCGATGACAGCTGCTTCCTGCACGAGCTCCAGTCTGTGAGCTTCTTCTAAAAGCTTATCTACGGCATGTACCATTTTCCCAAAAAGTAGTAGAAATGAGGTGTCAGGGATCGCTGGCAGCGGAGTTGATCTCCCACTTCATGCGAACTTCGAGGCTGAGGTATTGACAAGAAACTTGGTGTTGGTATAGCACTCGAGGCTAATCTCTATATCAAAGAGACATTGGCTATGAGCAGAAAAGCAGAGCTCTGACCACCTAGACATGATCGGCATTGATCATTCTTGTGCCGTCGATTCAAAAATCGTTGCCTTCCACCCACGAACGCCCGAGAAATTCATCTTAGCATTGTAGCAACTTCACTTTCCAGCAGTGAATGGATAGCATATGATGCCTTGTAGATTGCAGGCGCTGGATGTCCTAAATCCTTTCTTTCCGTTCACGAAGTGACATGCGAGCACTAACGAGTAGTCACATCGTACTGGAAGTCCATCAGGGCGACCCATGACCCGCATCGCTCAAATGCAAGATAGACCAATTCTGTCATTTGACTACTTCGTTGTGTACTGCACGACCGACGAATACTTTAGCAGCTCCTCGACCACCATATGACGCTCATTACTAGCAGCCGGTTGTAGCGTTGATTCGCCAAGGGCGCCCTAGCTGCACGCCCTTTCCGGTGGATTGGGGCTCTGTGAGAGCAAATATCCCAAAATTCTAAGCTCACCAAGCTCAACTGCGCGAGCAGCTCGCGACGAACTCTATAAAACGTAGATTGAACAGGCGGTAAAGTATCTGTCTTTGAGTATTCTGACAAGCTCGAAGTGGCCATTGGCAATCGCAAGCAGCAGAGAAGTATTGTTCTTAGCATCGACGTGATCAATATCGTTCTTGTCCAACTGTTCCACAACGAAGTCCAAGAGTTCCTCATCACCGTGGCGACAAGCCTTCAGAAGCTCTTGCTGTCACTGGGTCTACGCTCTTTTTCTGTTCGCGTCTCTGCCAGAAGTCAACTTCACGCAATGGCTTATCGAGCGCTGGGAACCGATCTCACAGAGATTTAGTGGAGAGGCCTCGTCATCTATGGTCTCGGAAGAGATGCAGCAAGGAATGAATACAATGCAAAGCGGCAACAACCACTGTGACAACGGCCGTTCTTTGACTCCAATCAGACCAATGATCATTCTCAACATCGGAAATCATTGTCCTTATTGCCAACATGTGCATCACAAGTACAGGCCAGCATTCCAGATGCTTCAGCAGGACGCTCGAGAGCAGTGCATGGAAAGCATGCCGACGTTATATCTTGGAGATGCCTTTGAACCACTTTCAAAATCAAGAATTCATCTGCAGGCGACCAGCGGGAGTGCAGTCAATGAGGCGTGTTAACATTGTCACCCATGTTGCCCAAGACAGGCCAAATCTGGAGGCGAAGGAACCGTACGACTTCAGCTGGATCGTTCTGTCAGCTTACTGGTGCTCGTCCAGACTGCGAAGCACTATAATCATGCTGATGACGCCGCCGAGGCAGCAAATCGCCGTATCCCGATGGATCAACACAGGACGCAAGCATTAATTTCTCGGAGCGCCACGTTCGCAGTCCGACGGAAGCAAGATCGATACTGATCATGAGCACGAACCGTTCTTCAAGGGAGGACATCCCCACCATTTCCCCAGATCAGTATTCTGTGATCGCACAGAGGTACGGCGACCACCGTTCCCAATCGAGAATCTGATTCTTCAGCGCGCCATTGCACTGTTATTGTACAGACCTTAAAGGCAGATCGAGTGTCCTGGTCCAGGAATACATTCCGGTCCGGAGGCCAAAGACTCGACCTCTTCGCCAAAGCTCGGCATGCAACCGGTCCATGCGAGCCGGCCATCCAGACAGCCGGATATATCTGCATTCGAGCCTCACAACATTCATCCCCAAGAAGAACACCCATTCATCCCACCACACGAGCCTTGATTCCCCCTCCCCAACAGCCCCTCGCAACGTCCCGCCTCGCTACAAGACCGCAGCCTCAATCTCCCCATCCCTCCTGATCCTTCCCTCCCTTGCCAGCAACAACAGAAAGTCCAGCAAACCACAGCTCAGATCCCCCTCACTCAAATCCTCCTCGATCAAGACGTCCCCCTTCTAAAGCCACTCAACTTCCTTCCTTCCAAGCAAGGAGTATCTATCTATATACAAACACCAACAAACCCAGCCACCTGATCACCATCGTCGGGCGTGTGGAAAAATCAAGTCCACGGTCTTGCAAAGCAGCAGGTCGCCAACCATTTCTTCTGCCGGAGCAAATCGTGTCTCCAAAATGTTACCAGAGCATTCTTGGGCATGCCCATAAGCGCGCTCTGCAACATCGCGAACAAACGTCTTCAATACCTCATCTAGACACCATCCTGCACTCACATGTCAGCTCATGCATTCGCAGACACACGACCATGCGCAACATCTCTCCTCGCAGAAACATATCATCATCATTACAAAAACGCTCAAGATAAACACGTCCTGTCTGTCCGCAGAATCTACAGTCAGTTCCCATTTCACCATCCCCTTGTCCCGCCTCTCACTCTCACCACCATCCCTACCCATTCCTCACCAAAAACCCATAACACAATACGGCCGGCACAGCAATCAACAGCACACTCCTTCCAAACTCATCCACAGCCCTTCGAGCCTTCGATTTGGCCTTTCTCATCCCTTTCCCCCTCCCCAAAGACTTCGACCGCTTGGCCTGACTGTCGTCATTGACATCCCCATACGAGCTCCCCACCCTCGACTCCTCATCGCTCTCATCCTCATCCTCATCCTCATCCTCATCGGGATCGCGCCAGCGCATAGTAGGATAAAAGCCGGCTTTGTCGACCAGACCGCGGGTGCTGCCGCCGTAGGAATTGATGCGGCCGTTGGCTTCGTGGAGGTTGGGGAGGACGTAGGCCGGGTGATTTGGCGTGAGAGAGCCGGATTTTAGAGCTGGGGAGACGGTGCGCGTGCGGGCGGTGTGGGAGCGCTGCACGCTGAGATGCTGGTTGTTGATGTTGTTTCCGTTGGCGGCGCCGGTGGAAGTGGAGCTGGCGCGGCCGCGACCGCTTTTCTCGTCTGGTCGGGGTGAGGATTTGCGAGGGCTGACAGAGCCGGTGCGGCCGTACGGTTTGCCTCGGGGGATGTAACGAGGGAGGCCCGCCTTTTCGCGAGCGGCGTTGATGTCGAGCTCGGGGTCGTCGTCGTCTGGCTCTGGCACATTTCGTATGCCAATGATCACAGATCGAACAAAGAGGACGATGATGGTGAGTCCCAACAGCTGAGCATAGCTGATAAACACGCTCAGCTGATCAGGCAGGACACAGAGCTCTGTCTGTATAGTCCTGCAACCACTGTCCATGCCCCCCATGCACTCCCCGATATGCTTGCCGTTCTCGTCTACAGGATTCCACATACTGACGAGCAGGAACGCAGGCTTCCTCACACCCATAGCCCAGCTGAAGCTCTTGACTGTGATCTCGCGAATCGTCCGCATGACAATCTGCTCCTTCTTCGTGTCGTCATTGTACCGCCCGACATTGAAGCGGTGCGTGACATCACAGTAGTCGTGATCGTCTCCGGAAAAGATGTGTACGATATCGCCTGCTGCAGACACCTTCTTTCCGACGATGCTGGTAAGTGTAGGGGTGAGGACATTCTGATACTGATAGCCTGCGGCGATCGGTATTGACTTGCCCCTCTCCCTCAGCTTTCCACAATCCACATCTGGGTTCCTGTAGAACGGAACATGTGATAGAAGCACAACAGGCAATCGAGGTCCTGTCGGCTTCTTCGGACTCGACTCCTCGACATCCCGCTTCATGAGCTGTCCAGGCGCAGGCTTCAGCTTCTCGTGAACAAGTCGATCGTCGAGGTGCTCGCTCATCTCGTGTGGATACAGCTTGGAAGGGTGAGAGCCGGGAAAGATGCGCTCCAATTCGTCGGCCACGGCCTTGGGCGCACTCTTGTCCAGACTGTCCATGAAATCGTTCGTTGGCTTCCACACATGGCTGTACTTCTCTCTTCGCGCCTCGCTGACCTCGCCCACCTCGGGCACATACTCATCATACGCGCTCAACGAAGGAGTATCCAGACTGACGAAGGTGTGATTTCCCAGCACATAGACGCTGTTTGTCTCCCCGAAATGACTTGCAAAGCGATCCCTCACTGTCACTTGCACTCCGTTCCCAAACCCCAAATCATGGTTCCCCGGCAAACTGGTCTTCAATATCCGACTCTTGCCTCCCGCCGTGGCATATTCGTCCCAAGTAATGTTTCTCGCGCCATTCTCAATACTGACCGTGCTCGTCGGCTGATACAGAGCCGGCAGCAGGCTCCTGTTGACGCCCGGATACAGCTGCTCCTCCGCCAAAAAGATGCCGGCAAAGCGATCATATTCCCGATCCCACTGCTGCTGCTTCCACCTCGCCCACCTCCCCTTCTCCCCGGCGATAAACTGATTCAGATCCGTCTGCCCATCGTCCAACAAGCGTTGTCCCTCCTTCCGCTTCTCCTCCAGGATCAGCAGGTTGATCAGCACCTGCCTCTGATCGCTATTCAGCCCCCGTGCCCGCTCCGTACTCCACTCGCGCCCGCCATCGAACAAATCGCCCAAGAAGACGACACTGTCAGGGTCCAGAACGCGGTTGATGAGCTGGAAATTCCGCCGCATGTACAGATCGGTGTAGAACTCGGTCAGGCTCGACAAGGGCCATGGACGGCCTGGATACGTGTGGGGATCGACGAGCTGCGGGTCGGCGATGAAGACGGAGCGGTGGGGCTGGGCGCCGCGATACCACGACTCCCATTTCGGCCAGTCGCAGGATTGGATGTGCGAGCGGGAGAGCGAGCGTTCTTGGCGGTGGATGAAGTATAGCCAGCAGAGGGTGAGGGCGGTGGTGAGGAGCGAGAGGTGGCGGGTCCATGGGTAACGGCGAATGATGCGCCGCAAGGTGGGTTGCACTACATGCTGCCGGAATCGCATGGCGGCGGGAATTATCGGGGGATGGAGGTGTGATGCAGCAGCATTGTCTCGTCCTGTCGAGTCCGCGTGCTGCTCTGCAGAGAAACGAGCGAAAGATGGGAGGATGAAGAAGATGGAGAAGCGGAATGATGTTTGGCAGCTCGTGTTCGTCGAGTGGGCATATGCAGGGCCTGGCGGACGAAGCATCCCCCCTGCCACGTTGTCGAGATGCTTGGCAGTATCTGCTGATCGAGATTTGGCTGGACTCTGCATACGACAAGGGTTGGTGTCTATTGATAGCGTGTCTGTCTATTTGATTACATGCGCTCCCAATGCGACAGTCTACAGACTGCCACGTGCAGTAGAGACAAATTCCACTGCTGGCACGGGATTCTGTCTCGGCGCCGACTCCAGTTCACGGAAGGGGTAGGCACAAATGACGTCGATTGGAAACAGTCTGAACGATTACAACTGTGGCTACTCTTCCGTACGGGATGCTGTTCTATCATTCGCATTCTCCTGCGACCATATTACCTCATGATGCCCGGAGCAGTAGCATGCCTCCCATCCGCAGTCGGACTGGCCTCGGGCCCGTCAAGCTGCTCATTCACAAACAGACCCGCCATGCCTATCAGTAATGTCAGTACAAGTTCATCTCCAGATTCGTAAGATTCAAGAAGCAATTCTCCACTCACCCATTCCAGTACCCAGACACATACTCGTCAACAACACCTTCTTCTTCTGCCTCCTGGCCTCGCTCAAAATCGTTACAATCTGTCGCACACCTGTCATACCAAACGGATGTCCGAGAGCGATAGCACCTCCTCGAGGATTCATCTTGCTCCAATCCAGCTCCAGCTTGTCGCGGCAGTATACGGCCATGGAAGCAAAGGCCTCGTTGATTTCAATCAGATCGACGTCCTTGTGCAAATCGAGATTGTACTTCTCCATGATCTTGGGAATCGCCAACGAGGGGCCGATACCCATGATTCGCGGGGGCAGACCTGCGAGTGCAGTGCCGACGTACTTGGCCAGAATGGGTTGGCCGAGCTCCAGAGCCTTGGATCGCTTCATCAGAATGACAGCTGCCGCGCCGTCTGTGACTTGCGAGCTGTTTCCGGCTGTACTGCGGTCGCCGTACTCCTTGAATGCACCGGGAAGCTTGGAGATCTTCTCGTACGTAGTCCCGTACCGGATCTCATCTTTCTCAATCCGAACCTCCTTCCCATCCTTGATCACGGTGATGGGGACGAGTTCGTCCTGGAAGAGCCCCGCTTTGTCAGCGGCTTCGGCACGACGATACGACTCGGCGGCGTATTCATCTTGCTTCTCGCGCGTGATGTTGAATTCCTGTGCCACGATTTCAGAAGTGCCGCCTGCGTTCCCGTCAGTACATCTCATCTCACCACGCATGAAATAACATACCCATCGGAATCATGCAATCCCGCGCCTCAGAATTCCCCATAATCTCATCCACAAACGGCCTCTCCAACCTCGGCCGATTATCACTCAACAACTCGGCCCCAATCGCAATCCCGCAATCGATGATGCCCGCCTGAATCGACGTGGCAATATGTTGCGTCGCCGTCAGCCCAGACGAGCAGAAGCGCGCACTGGCCGATGCCGCGCACGTATTCGGATAGCCCGCCGCGAGCGCCGCCGCACGAACATAGTAGGCCGCGCTGCCCTCGCGCACATTGCCGAGACAGATGTCCTCGACGTGTTTGGGGTCGAGGTGGGATTTGGCGTTGACTTGCTCGAGGAGTTTGAAGACCATGCCGTCGAGCGTCGTGTCCTTCATGGCGCCACGGCCGGCTTTGGTGAGCGGGGTGCGCAGCGCCAGGGTGATGACTACATCGTCGGGTTTCTTTTGTGTGCTGGCAACGGGTTAGTGTTGATGGGTGTGCGTTCGCCACCGGCTGGATTTACATCTTGTCGACGGGGCTGGAGAGAGGGTTGAGTTGGGCAACGATCTGTGATACTCGTGAGGCTGCCATTCTGCTCGTGAACACTGGGGAGTGTGATCAGATGGTGGATGATGGCTGTGCAAAACAGAACTTCTCGAGTGTGGTCAGCTATAATGAGCTGTATAGCTACGGCCTCGGCTACGTGCGGAGTCGACGGGCTGCATGCGTGCCTCGGTCGAGCTTGTCCATCCTGCTGACTCTGAATACTCTGCGCATCAACTTCGAAGACTATTTGACCATTGGGAGGATGCGCTGCTCGCAGCCACGAGCGATGGTGATCATGGAGATTCATGCGCATCCGATGTCCGTCTTCGTCCTTTCAAGCGGCCATCTCGGCTGGGATTCTTGTCATGGAAGCGCGTGAAGACAGCGAGACCGAAGTGTTGATGCGCATCACGGTCTGTGCCACTACATCAGTCCTGACGATATGTTCAAATCACGATTTGTCTAGTCGGCGCATCTTTCCTCGCCTGCATCTTTTCTCTCGCCATCCTCATCACCAAGATCGTGGCATGTTCATCGCTGCTTGAGATTCACGGCATGGTGTGAGCGCCACCTGCACCTTCACAGCGTGCAACACGGCAACTCAGAGCGCCGAGGCCTCCATGTATCCTTTGATCCTGTTGCCTTGATATCTGCCGGGAGGTGCGGCCTTCTGAAGTGAGAGCTCAAGGTCGCCATCCAGCAGGCCCATGATCGTTCTCAACGACCGGCCAGGAAGAGCAGCGCCGCAGGGCTCATCGCGATACTCGCACGGGAGAAGGTGACTGCACGACTGGCAGGATTCGCGATATATCACTTTTCGCCGCGGTCTGCGCTCCATCTCCGGGGATGCGAGGCCGATTGTCGGAATGTGCAGGCCTCTGCTCCGCGGAACTCCTCTTCTCTCCACCATCACACGCCGTTCCTGACATGCCACGGATCATGCAGCGATGTCAAAAATGTCTGCATGCCTCGCCCAAGAAGGCGCATGTCATGTTGAGATCAATCCAAGCCAGCAATGTGCAAGACTTACAGGTGTCGACATTCTTCAGCAACACGACGAATGCGAGCCAGGTGGCCGCATGGCTCGGATCGCCCGGATCGCCTCGTATCTGCATTCATGAAACTGGCCCCCTGACTCGCGCCGATATTTCTCCCCCGTCGGTCGGTAACAGCATGGTGGAGTGGAATCGTGGCCTGTTGATGTGAGAGTGAGCCGCCGACCGCAATCGTGGCCCAGCCAACATGTCAAAAGCGCAATGTTGCATGCATGCCTACCGTACGGCATAGGAAGTCCCGTCAGTACTTGATGGAGTCGACTGCTTTCCCTTTTGATCTCTCAATGTGAATATGGCGCTCAGCTTTCTTGTCCCAAGCTGCCCTACCACTGTAGCTGGCATTGTAGTGACGGCGGCACTATCCTTCCTCGCGTACCAAGCATTGGTCATCGTCTACAACATCTTCCTTCATCCACTGTCAAGAATACCGGGGCCCATTACCTGCAGAGCCAGTAACATCCCTTATGCGCGACAAAACGTCAAAGGTCAACTCAGTAACTGGATAGTCCAGCTTCACGAGCAGTATGGCGAAGTCGTTCGTGTGGCACCCAACGACGTGTCCTTCAGCAGTGCCGAGGCCTACAAGGAGATCTACGGCTTCAAGCGAACCGGCCAGGCGACCTATGCCAAAGATTTGCGCTTCTACAGAAGTCCGGAGGACAGTACTCACGACATCATGAACGCCGACGACGTGAATCATGCACGAATGAGAAAGGCCTTCTCGAATGCCTTCTCAGATCGCGCACTCAAGCTCCAGGAGCCTCTCTTCCTCACGCACATCGACAAACTTCTCAAGTCCATTCGGCAGAATGGTGATACAGACCAAGACTTGGTCCGTCTCTACAACTTCACGATGTTCGATATCATGGGCGACCTGACATTCGGCGAGAACCTGGGCATGCTGGACAGTAGTGACTATCATCCTTGGGTGGCGGCCATTCTTGGTGCTCTCAAATTCGGCGTGTATCTCCACACTGTCAGAATGCTGTTCCCGCCGCTGGAGTCCTTTGTCCTGGGCCACTGCATTCCAGAGTCAGCCCGAGCCAAGATGAAGGCGCACAACGAGTTCACGCAGCATCGAGTGGACGCCCGACTTGCCCGACAAGAAGCGAGACCTGACATCTGGGGTCTCGTGGTCGGCAAAGATGAGCATCAGGGCATGTCACGGCCGGAGATGCATACCAACGCGAAGATTCTCATGTTTGCAGGGACCGAGACGACGGCGACACTGCTGAGTGGACTGACCTATTACCTTCTCTCGAATCCGACCAAATACGAAAAGCTGGTGGCTGAGATCCGAGGCGCGCTTGCCACCGAAAGCGACATCACAGTCGAGCGATTGCAGGCGCTGGAATATCTGCATGCATGTCTCGAAGAAGGTCTGCGGATGTATCCCCCGGTGCCGCAAGGACTGCCACGCATTGTTCAACCCGGACCACCTGCAATTGTGGATAGCCACGAAATCGCGGCAGGTGTAAGCAACTCCCCAAGCATATGTTTCCAGACAGTCTGGGCTAATCACAGTGCAGAGTGTGGTGCGTGTGAGCAATCTCGCAGCCTTGCGCAATGCGAACAATTTCCGTGACCCATACGAGTTCGTGCCGGAGCGATGGCTGCCGAACACTGCCGAAGGAGCAAGATATGCTTCCGACAAGAAGCATGCGCTGCAGTCATTCTCATTGGGACCGAGGGCGTGTCTGGGGAGAAATATGGCGTAAGTGATCATAGCATTGCCAGTGCAGAATCACGCTCGCTCCGAGTGCGATCGCGTGCTGATGTTGAGCCCAGATATCACGAGATGCGACTGATCTTGACCAAAGTTCTGTACAACTTCGACATGACGCTGTGCGAAGAGAGTCGGCAGTGGAATCAGCAGAAGACGATGATCTTGTGGCAGAAGCCGCAGCTTATGGTCCGTCTGCAGCCTCGACGGCCATAGTCTGGGTGCAAGGCTGCACGGTAGAGTCTGTAGCACCACTAATAAGATGGCCAGCGAGCACCCATGCAGAATGTGCAGTAGATAGAACAGATTGCGGCATGTCGTTCTCCAATTCTTGGCATCACCGGTTGTCGGCGTCACACGCATCGCCCCGGACTCTCTCATTGATGGGATATCTCCCTTGGCATCCCGGCATCCGATCCCACCAAGCAATCCTCACACTGCAGCACCACCTCTCTCCACACGCTGCCTCCACCGCTGCTCCTCCGCCTCCACACGCAACTGCGGATGATTTGCGGAGATGCCCACCGAGGAATCGAGCCACGACGCGGATGACCACCAAAAACAGCCGCCCAGCCTCATCCGGGGGCGCGTGGCGCAACTCAACCAGCATCCCGCCTAAATTGCCTCGCAGACCTCGCGTCACCACCCAATCTGTCAGAAGTCCGGCTGTTTTGACCGCTGCCGCCTCCGCACCGGAGCTCGCATTGTGTGTGGAGGAGAGGACAAGCTTTCGTTTGCCCCCGGCCTGCGAACCCCGACTAGCTGTAGCGCTCGCTATGCTTCGCGAACCACGCGAGCCCCAGGTTCGGGTGCCAGCACGCGGCACGAGGCCTGTTCCATTCTGCGCTTTGCGCCTGTACTCGGACGGCACTGCGCCGGGCGCGCGCTGCTCGCCAAGCACGAGCTGGGGTGTGATCTTCCGTCTCTCTGGGGGGAGTTTGGACAAAGAAGATAAAACGTCCGGGGGTGGGATTTCTCCATCCCCATCTGCTGCATCATCATCATCACCATCATCGTTAGCTTGCCCTTTGCTGCTCTTTGCTGAGTAGTAGCTCGCCGAGCTTTGTGTCCTTGTCGGGTGCCCGTGTGTTGCCCTGCGTACTGTCATCGAGGTGCAGGTCGTAGTGCGCTGCGAGGCTGATCAGCAAGAGTCAAAAACCCGGCCGTCACTATGGGTCTCTTGGAGAAGATTATGTGAGTGGGTTGAAAGTCGTGGGCTTGCGAAGGCGTCGAGGCTGAATACTGTCGGGACAGTCGCAATGAGTCGATGAAGAATGATCCCAAGGAGATTTACAACTGGAGGGTGTTTGTGGTCTGCGCAAGTGTAAGTTTGTGAGCACGATAGTTACCCACGCTCCGAGACTGATAACTCGCAGGCATGCTTTGGAGGTATGATGAGAGTTTGCGCGGATGTCGGGCTGGCGCAGGACTGACAAGCGTTTCGACCAGGCTTCCTCTTTGGCATGGACACTGGTATCATCGGTATGCTTCGACCACCCCTCGGTCCTCTGCGCGCACAGCTGATCCGTTCGTCAAGGCGGTGTCCTGAAGCTCGATCCCTTCCGGGAAACATACCACCTGCCAACGGCGAACCAGAATAAGAAGTTATCCGCCAACCTCGAAGCCAATATCGTGTCTACCCTGCAAGCTGGGTGCTTTGCTGGTGCTCTGGTGGCAGGATGGGTTGCTGACAAGCTGGGACGCCGCAAGGCCATGATGATCGCCGCACTCTTCGCCATCATCGGATCGGTCATGCAAGCCGCTGCCGAAGGACACTTTCCAGTCCTATACATTGGACGCTTCGTCGCTGGCGTCGGTGTCGGCGCTGCCAGTATGATCACTCCACTCTACACTTCTGAGAATGCTCCGCGAGCTATCCGTGGTGCGCTTACTGGAATGTACCAATTCTTCATCGTCACCGGAGGTTAGTCCGTGCATTCGTGGCTCACGTCAAGACACTAATCAGGCACAGTGTGCATCGCATTCTGGATCAACTACGGCTCCCTGCTTCACTCTCACGGAACAGCACAATACGTGGTACCGCTCTCCCTCCAGGCCCTTCCGGCCGTCATCCTGCTACTGGGCATGTTCGTCAGCACCGAGACGCCACGTTGGCTCGCGCGACAGGACCGCTGGGAAGAGGCTGCAACCGTGCTTGCGCGCGTCCGCAACCTGCCGCAGACTCATCCGTATGTGCAAGAAGAGCTGCAGGAGATGTCTGACCAGCTTGCATACGAGCGCCGCCTCATCGCTGGATCTGGCATCTTGGATCTGTTGAAGGAGATGTTTACCATTCCTGGCAATAGAAAGAGAGCTCTGATCAGTATCGGCCTGATGATCTGCCAACAGATGACTGGTCGGTCCTGCTTGATACCTCATCATCGATGCCGACTTTGCTGATTTCGTGACAGGTACCAACGCCATCAACTACTACGCACCTCAAATCTTTAGTGTAAGTACAGACACAGACGCGGTGGCTAGGCAGTGGGAGTACTGACAATCTTCTCGAACCTGGGCCTCAACGGAACCGAGTCCTCTCTCTTCGCAACCGGAATCTACGGCCTCCTGAAAATGCTCGGCTGTGCCCTCTTCCTCTTCCTCGCCGCAGACTCTCTCGGCCGGCGTCGCAGTCTCCTCTGGACTTCCATCGCCCAAGGCCTCGCCATGTACTACATCGGCATCTACGTGCGCGTCGATGCGCCCAAAGCCGGTGCCGCCGTGCCTCCTGCTGGCTACGTCGCCATCGTGGCAATCTACCTCTTCGCTGTCTTCTTCCAATTCGGCTGGGGCCCCGTTTGCTGGATCTACGTCTCCGAGATCCCCACCGCACGACTCCGAGCGCTGAACGTCTCCATCGCCGCTGCCACGCAGTGGCTTTTCAATTTTGTCGTTGCTCGCGCCACTCCCAACATGATTGCCACTGTGGGCAAGGGAGGCTATGGAGCTTACTTCATCTACGGCTCGTTCTGTTTCTCCATGTTCATCTTTACGTGGTTCTTCATCCCCGAGACCAAGGGACTCTCGCTGGAGAAGATGGATGATCTGTTTGGCAAGGTTGAAACGGGAAAGGGAATTGACGAGGAGGCGCATGATGGGCAGCGCATCAATTCGGAGGTGTCGAATAAAGCTGGTGATATCACGGTGGCTCACGTGGAGAAGTCATGAGAGCGGACGAGGGTGTCTGCATCCGTCTACTTTGTAATGAGATCATGTAGCGATGCACACGAACTTGTGTGAACGGGGTTGGATGTGATCATCTGTGTCGCACACTCTCACGCTGCCTGCAGCCGAGAGCTCTGTGCTCCTATACTGGGCCAAGCATCCGATTCTACTGCAACAGAGCGTCATCTCCGCAGTCATCGAGAGGCATCAAGGACAACGGCGGGACGCACGACAAGGCGAAATCTCGTAGACCCGCAGATACTGCGCTGTCACATGCCACGAAATCGGCCAAGAGTTGGCCGATGCTCGCCCCGAGCTAACCGGTTGTGGCGTGCCTTGCGTTGGTCGTTGAGACGGCGCAAGGCGGTAAGTGAAGAACTGCAACTTCATCTCTTCCAGCTGTAGACGTCAATCGCAAAGCTCCCAACGAATATGTCGAGGCATCATTGCAAGATGCTTCGCCTGTGAGAGTCTTGGAGCAGACAGCAGATGTCACCAGCGGAACGTTGCCAGGGCGCAAACTCCAATTCGAACTCTCGGCCATGCCCCCAGCACGCGGGCACGAAGCCTCGCGAGATATACTTCGGCATCGCTGCACCCCCAAACCAACCTCTCCAGACTCGATTCCCGAGCCCGAACCAGCCCACATCCCCGACGGAATTCCCGCCCACGAACGCGAAGCAACCGAACTCCTCCCCCAGTCCCCCACAGCCCTCTGCCCACCGTGTGGCGAAACAGACGATAACGGCGACCAGCCGCCCCTCCGCATCTCCCGCATCCTGACCCCCAGCACCATCTCCCCACCACTTCGACCCATCCTCCTCCCGATCGCAAATTTCTGGCGCCACAACATCCAGCTCACCGTCCCGCACAACGACTGCCGCGATCATCTCGCCAACGAACGCACCTTTCTCGGGTACCTCCGCACCTCCGTCGCGCTATCCATGATCGGGATCGTGATCGCGCAGCTCTGGCGTTTGCAGCACTCCCCGCATCCCGACCCCGTGTTTGGCTTCTATGTGCTGAGCATACCTCTCGCGGTGATTTTCCAGTGCGCGGCTCTGCTTGTGGTGTGCGTGGGAGCCGTGAGGTTCTGGAGGCAGCAGGATCGCATGGCGGTGTATGGGAAAGTGGTCAGTGGCGGGTGGGAGATGGTTGTTGTGGGGCTGGGGACTTTGCTGGTGAGTTTTGTCTTTCTTTTCTTTTGCTTTCTGTCTTGCGGGGACTATGATGACCTGCCGACGAGGCTCAAGACAGAGGCTGACGGCCTTCCCGTAGCTGGTGACGACCATGTTTGTGTTGCACGTTGCACTGGATATACGACATAAGCAGCTGGATGCTATACGATGAAGTGATCGAGCGGCAGCCGTTTGGTGGAGACTGGTTGGCCCAAGGACTTTCTCCACGCGATTCCTCCTCGCGATATTGTCATGTGACTGCTATGCGGCCTGTACGACGGAAGGTTGTGAACCGCTGAGCGACTCGATCATATGGTCAAGCATACGACTGGTTGAGCTACAATTCCCTGCGAAAAAACGACTCCGCGCCGTATATGATGCCTGGTAAAAGGCCGACCGGCAGGCCGACCAGTCACGCACGATGTAACGTCTGTAATATGGTCGCGGTGGAGTTCATACATCGTGTCAAGGCTTGGTTGGCAGACCTGTAGAACCAAATCTTCGGTTTCTGTTCCCAAGGAGCCGCATCGGACCTTCAACCCATCAGGAGCACCAATTGCGTCATACTCAATCCTTTTTTTCTGCATGCAAGGCCATCGTGCTGTGAAGACCAAACCTATTGCGCAATAAAGATGACATTCCCAATCAGCCCAGCCGGAGCAATCGACTTCTCACCAGGATCAGTAACAACAATGCCAGGAGAGCGAATGCACCTATTTGCTTAGAAAGATCTATCTCGCGGAGCACACGACCTTCGATTACGCCTTTTGATGATTCATGATGCTGGTCCTTGACCAGCTTGCCCTTCTGCCGCGGAGGCGAGGATGGTACAGCCAGTTTTGGCTCGCACCACATCTCATCGCATTCAGGACGTACTTTCGAGGGCACGAATGTCTTTGCTGGACTCGATCGACCCAAGACAACACCTTGGGCCGAAAGTGCTTCCACACGAACGAACGGCCAAAGCTGAGTGTCGACCAGAGCGGAAGTTTCAAAGCCAGAGCGAGGATATGTTCCCACGTCTTCCCAGCTCTCCAAAGCAGCTCCATGGGAAGACTTTGCGCGACCTTTGTAATCCTTGGACCCGCAGACACGCCAGCTAGCTACTTCCGTCGCGCCGTTCCAGCTCATATGCACAGCAGTCTTCGCGGACCTTCCGCCGAGTGAGAACGATGCGACAGCCGGTCTCGTCTCTGGAAAACCTCGCCAAGCGGTAGATTTATGCGCGCGATAGAGGGCGGGAGTCTGGCTGCCGCCGTCGTGGACGCAAGCTTCAAAGACAGGTCTGGCCTCTGACTCAGAACTGTACTCCGTCACGCAGCCTGTGTTACCCCACCCGACAAGTACGTTACCATTCTCGAGGACTTGTGTGCTGCCCGCAAGCTCTGCTGCTCGGGGCTCAGTAGCGCTATGGTACTGCCCCAGGATCGAGGCCGTGTGTGCTGCTTCGTCAACGGAGAGCAAAAGACCTCGACTCCATGTGCGAGGTTTGCGGAGTGGTGTTTGGCCATTGTCAAAGACACTGACGGTCAGGATGCCACTGTCATTCCTGATCAAAGTCGCATGATGCGGGTAGAAGAACCAGTCGTCCTGCTCTGTATCCTTGCCGCCACCACTCGGAGCTACCATGCGGAAGTCTGACCTGCGGCCTCCGAGGCTCCAGATGATCGAGCCATCTTTGCCGCTGATGCGGTATATGGCGGACGTGTGCCTGGCACTGATGATATAGTCACCACTATCCGATAGCTTCTGTATGGAATTTATGTGAAAGTAGTCCCAGGGAAGACCCGGAATCTCGCCGTCATAGAAGCGTATAGCTGTCTCGTCGAGCTCGACATGCTCGGAAGCCCTCCATTCGAACACGATCGATCCATCGCTGAGGCGTTGTTCCTGGAACACTGAATCGTGTAACCATCCGATACCACTCACGCCGAAAGACTCCAAATCAGCCTGTATGGGTACATACTGCGTCAGAAGTGCCGAAGGATCTTGGCCAAGCCCTCCGGCAACAAGTTGGAATTCATGAAGATCCAATGCAGACGACGTCCCATTGTACAGGACAGTCTTGACAATCCGATACCTGGAATCTAAAATCAGGCCTTGTCCCCGCCCGGATCCTCCCGGGTTGAAGGCATGGAGCATGCAGAGATAGTAGCTATCCCCATCATCGCCATCTTGCGAGTACGGACAAGGCTCGAAGCCATAAGTATGAGGTCCGGAGCCAGAAGTGGCGAAATAACCATCACTTCCAGACCAGACCAGTTCACCGAACTGATCATAAATCAACGGCCCTCCGACTTCATTCTTGAAAGGCGCAAGGAACAGATAGCCCGGCGCGACGCCCGCCTTATCGAGGACAGTGATATTCAAATCCGGCACCGCGATCTCTGGTCTCTAAAGCTCCCGCGTGCACGTCAGCATGCCAGCCAGCTCGAGGAGCAACAACAACAACAGTGTGTGATCCGCTCCACGCACCGACTTGTAGGGATGTGTCACAATAGGTTCCGTCATCATCTGCAAAGCCCGGAGCAAATCAAAGGAAACATTCCCGTCTGCACGTCGTGCAAATCACTCCTGGTCGACACGTGTGCGGATGATGAAGATCGGAACCTGCCCCCACCGACACTCATAGATCTGACTCATGAACCACTCAGAAGCAAGAAATGCAACACATGGTCCGACAGCGAAAGTTTGAAGTCTCATTCGCTACGCAAGGATTGAGGAAAAGCTTGATGGAAGTTTTCCCCCGTCTGTTCTGACAGCTCGAGCGCAGCAAGGAAGACTACCCTTGAAATACACAATAATAATAAGCGAGTGGCATCACCTGATGATTGTTTCCACCTCCCCCCTGGTCCTTCCGATTCGCGTAGCGTCAAATTTCGTCCAGTCTTCTCATCCATCTTCCACGCGCTAAAGTAACACAAGTGCGCGCGGTATGCGCGGCATGCACGGATGCCCACAATTTACCCGCGAGACAAAGCGTGCGCTGACCAGAACCCACTCCCTCTGCTACCATGTGGCAGCAACAGGGGCCTCGGTCGTTGCTGGCTCCAGCGATAGTCTACTTGCGGTCATCATCTTGGGTGTAAATGTAGGCCTCGCGAGGAACGATGTCGGCCTTCTTGCTAGACCCATCGCCCTGAGTGTAGATGTAGGCCTCGCGAGGAACCATGTCGGCCTTCTTGCTAGACCCATCGCCCTGAGTGTAGATGTAGGCCTCGCGAGGAACCATGTCGGCCTTCTTGCTAGACCCATCACCCTGAGTGTAGATGTAGGCCTCGCGAGGAACCATGTCGGCCTTCTTGCCGGCCGCATCCTGAGAGGAAATGGATGCCTCACGGGCGGCGAGGGTGTCGAGTTTGCCAACGTTGGCCTTCAAGTTGTCGACTGGGGCAGCCAGTGCCAAAGTGGCGAGCCCGAGGGCCAGAAGCTTCATCATGACGGTGGTAGCTGGCATGTCGAGGGAGTCTTGTGATTGTTGATGATAGATTTATCGGTGGGCGGTGTGCTGCTTGGGACGACTGTCTTCGGATCAACCTTATATCAAGTGACCTGATTTTTGCATTATTCGGCCGCAATCATGCCAGGGGTCGGCCCCGATGTTGCATCTTGGTTCTACTGCAACTCTGACACCAAACCATGTCACATTCCGCGTGTCGAGCTGTCTCGGACTCGCCAGGAACGAGCCATTTGCAAGGGTTCCATGCACTCTAGGACCTAGCATTTATTGTGATTCGTCAATTTACAGTCAGACACACGGAAAAGGTCTAGGTCGCGAAGCTGTCATCATCAGCGCTTGACGTGGTTGTCCGTCCTGGGCTCGTGCGAGTGTCAACCTGTGAAATGGAGTGGGTCTGCATAAGTTTGTGTAAAACCATGTTTGGAGCGACCTAGTCATCGGAGGGGTTTTTATCTCTCTGACTGTTCGGCGGGTTTCGGTCATTTTCCACTGCCAAGATCGCCGAATACCGCTGATACACACCCAAAAGTCGCCGATAATTTGCGAGCAACGTACACAACTTCTGCTAGCGAGTCTGTTGAGCCTCGTGGAGTGGAACACGCCTGATCGCTTAGCATCTGACTGGGTTGGAGGCATGTCGCTGTACGAAGATGCAACGAGATGAGTTGCAAGTGCCTGTCATTTCTGATATGCAATGAGTTGCGGGATTCAGAGGAGTTGATTGGAGCCGTCGATACATGCACCTTGCGCGAGTCGTGCTTATCGTCGCAAGGCTGGACCGGACAACGGGAGACCTGTCCTAGGAAGGCAAAGCGCGTGATTGCAGAACAATTCTTGAGTCTGGCCGACATCGTCACTGGCGGCGATGATGTGAGACGGGAGACATTTGACAAAGAGCATGACGAGCGAGCTCTGTGTCATGATCTTCACGTGCGAACATCGGCATATGGTGGGAGCTGGGAATTGGGGATATCCCTGATGAGATCCGCGTGATAGAACCCTGGGATATCGATGGAGATATCCATCACGTACCTGAGGCAGATTGTCCCTCGCCTCGAGGCAAAGCCCAATAAAATGCCCTGATTCAAGCGAGCTCTTGTTGTTGTCTCTGGCCTTCACCGATGAGCCCTTCGAGAATTGCCTGACATTGCAAGATCAATTCACCAGACCGCGTTCCTCAGGCGACACAACACCCCAAGTGCCCAGAGGATCCTCGTTCCTGATACCGGCCGTCGTCATTTTCTGCTTGCTGTCCTGCAATTTCCTCACTCGCTTGACAAGCAAGCCTACAGAGATGGGCCCAATCAAGGTGCACAGCAGAATTGCCCACGTGACGACCAAGAAAGCAGTATTGTTGCCTGGTTCACCAAAGACTCCTCCAGTTTCCGCCACCGAACTGATGAGAAAACCAATCTCACCCCGAGAAACCATTGCCATACCGAGGATAGTTGCCGGATAAAGCGATCTGGGCTTGCCGATGGGCACGGAAGTGCGTTTGCGAGGCGTATTCGCTGCTGGTCGATGTGGTTGATCGTTACTCTTGTCATTCTTCTGACTCTGCGATGCTCCCAATGACGATAATTTCCGAGACACATCGCTCACAACTCGACGAGTCGTATCTGGTCTGTCTTGAATGTGTTGCGTCGTGGAGATGTTCACGGGTGCCTCTGCTTCAGTCGGCGGCTCTGTATCTTGATCCGGTAGTTCCTTGATGCTTGTCTCCAGATTTGTCTCGACCGGGTCTGCATGGATGGCCGCGTCTCTGGTTGATTGGGCCGACTGTGTAATGGGGCCAGTGTCCTTGTCTATTGCTTCAGAAGCCGAGGCACACGTCGACTGCTTGATCCGTGTGACTTTATGCTGCTTGGAGTCTGAGCTGCCGAAGCGGACCAGCCAGGCACCGCAAACGACTTTGGCCAGAGCCATGAGAGCTGAGTACACAACACCTCTCCAGATAGTAGCGCCGTGGAAAAGCCTCGTAACGGGAATGGCAAATCCAATAGAGGCGAAGAAGAAGGGCCGCAGGACATGATCTATAACTGGCATGTAGAACTTCTCGTACACAGCTTTGCCAGAACATGCCTCATCGGCCCTGGCCACAGATGTGGGAGCATGATTGACGGCACTTGAGCGCATCGAGGCAGTCCTGTCTTCTGCAGCAAGCTCTGCTTCTTGACGCCCACTGGGGTCCAGATTATCGGAAATCCAGGTAACAGAGGCGCCCGCCAGATACGCCGCAAAGAGATTGGAAGTCCCAGCATACGAAGCCGCAGTGATCATCGCCAGCAGGACTCCAGTCTGATACACAAATGCAGCCTTGGAGCAGCATAGTACCCTGCGGTATTTCACCATACCCGGGCCCTCAAGGCAGCTCCTCGCGCAATCAACCACAGGCTTCGCGACAAACCGACAGATGACCGGCACCAGAACCGCAAACGCGATAGAAACAGCGACTTGTCTCGCGACCGTCACAGCGCTGAAATCGTCTCCTCGCAGCTGGGAGATGAGCTGAACCATCACCAAACCCACCACATCATCCATCATGGCCGCACTCGACAACACCACCCCCAGCCGACTCTCCGTCAGCCCGCTCGTCGCCAAAACGGTAAACGTCGTGCCCAGCGAAGTCGAGCACAACGCCGCTCCCGCAGCAAACGCCTGCACAGCACTCACACCCGGTATCAGCGCGGGCAAAAGCGCAAACGTAAGTCCAATGGGCACGGCAATCCCCGTCAAAGCCACAGCCGACGACAGCAAGAGATTCGCGCGCAGCGCCGGGAAATTCGACGAGATGCCCCCTAATTTCGCACACACCAAGACTCACATCAGCACAAAGCACGTCAAACCCTGCTCCCATCAAGCCGAAGGCTAAGAAGAAAAAGACAAAGGAAAATAAATAAATAAATGAAAAAAAGAGATCCATACCCTCATACACCACTCCCACCAACCCGACATACCCCCACTGCACCACGGCCTGCTGCAGACTCCCTGCAAGCACCTCCTCCCCGGCAAGCGGCGTACCCAACAGCACCCCGACGAGAATCTGGCCGACCAGACCACAAAAGACGGCGCGGTCGAGCAGCCAATTGACAGCATTGAGGCCGAGAAGGAAAGCGGCGAGCGCGAGGAGGGTACGGATGGAGGGCTCGCGGTAAGGGAGAGAGGAAGGGGAGGATTTCAGGGCGTCCATAATTTTCTGGTCGGCTGGTGATACTGGGGATGCGGATGCGGATGAGGAGGGAGGGACCGTATCGATAGACCCCGAGAGAGAGAGAGAGAGAGAGAGAGGGAAATCTTGTTACGTCTGGATAGAATCAGGCTGCAACAAGGTAGTCCGACAGCGCAAGTGAATATATTGCCCAAGACAGGCAGAGGTAGGTAAGACCAAGCGAAGGAAAATAAAATTCCATCACAACGGCAGGCGCCGTGCAATAGGGAGCATTGGTGGGTGGGAGCACATTAAAGTGTCGTGCAAGGTTCGATGCGGGAGGAGGACACATGGCGCAAGCAAGCAAGCGGCGGGGTTTAGTTAGTGACCTGAACTGAACATGACCCGACGAAAAGCTTGGCACCATGAACAGAAACGCATGTGATCAACCAATCATGGACGACATGCAGACATGACGAATGGAGGTAGGTAGGTACCTACACATACCATCCTCCTACATTGCCCCTGCACTCTCACCACTGCACTCTCACCACTGCAACGCTCCCGTCCAGCAACGGAGACTCTCCAGATCCGATCATCGTCACCCGTGAGAGATCGACTGTGCACGAGCAACGGATGATCACAAAGTCCAGGTGGAAATTTCCACATTCCTCGATTCTCCGTGCAGGCATTCGTACAACCCTTAAATTTCAGCAATCATGCTAATAATTCACTTTTGCGTACCATTCCCGCTCCCATATGCCTGCAACAGGGGGTATCTTCTCGTGCTGTCTCCTCTCCTTCCCTTCGCTTGCTCTCATACACTCCCGAGATGAACGCCGGCTAAAACGCTGCAGCTTGAAACAAGGAAGCCGTCGTGCTCATACGTCAGAGGCGACGTGAATGTGTTGGATCACAATGTCCCACTCGTTCAGTTGTCCGTGCTACGGCCATACTGATGCAGCCTCAACTTTGGCGCATTTTTCGATGCCGCCCTCACCGTGCCAACATTCTCCCTGCTTTCTGAAGCCTCGCTGGACGGATTCTGTCCGAGACCGCCTCTGGGAAATGCGGGCGCGGCTTCGGGGAAATTCCCGCGGGAAGGCGCTGCAGGTCGGGAGAAGGATGTGACAGGTTGTTGGTAGGGTCTTGCTGCATCGTCGACATGACAGTCATATGGCCCTGGGCGACCTCTATCATCCCAGTTGCTGGAGTCTTCGCGAGAATACGCGGGACGCTGGTAGGCGTTTACGTCGTTGACAGTCGTCGAGGCTGGTGACTGCTCGCGATGAAGAGGAGTTTGATACGTGCTTTCCGGCGAGCTGACTGCTGAGTCACCGGAACTCTTGACGCCGAGCTCTTGCGCGTTCAGGTAAGCCTCTTTGGTATGCAGTTCGTATGCAGGATTCTGGCAAGTATTGTTGGAATTGACCAGTCCAGCCTTGGACTGACTCCGCGCCACACTCGGTGAGGCCTCCAAATGCACAAAGTCTTGTCGCTTGGCCTTGCCGAAGCTTCTAAAGAAGTCCAGCCAGGCGGGGAAGATGGATGGCCTGGTTAAGAGGAAGAAGACCTCAAAGGCAGCCAGGGACAACATGATCAGCACGGCCACGACGGCGGGTTCGGCAACGACAAAGTGCTTGACGAGATGCAAGCATTTGTTCTTATCGGTCGGGTTCATGGCGAGGCAGGCTAGCCATGGCGCGACGCTTTCGTAATCGGACTTGGCGCCATCCTGCATCGTGTCCATCTTGAGGAAGACGATGGCGAAGAAGACGATGTCGACGAGGATGATGGTGACGATGACGATGCCACGCCACTGCAACCAGAGCACCTTCTTCAACCTCCGATACACTGCACGAGCCGTCTTTTGGCGAGCGCTGGCCTGATACGATGGGAGTGCTCCCGAGGCGGCCGTGGAGACGTCAGAAGCATCGTCGCTCCACATGTGGCGCATGTAGACATGTCCGCAATACACGAGTGTCACGAGCTGGAGAATGCCGGCGCCTCCCGCCATGCCCACGAGCGGTCCCCAGAAATCCGACATGGAGTGCTTGTGGTTGACGTGGCACGTGCCGCCGAATCGAAAGCTGACACCGGTCATGGTGAGCGTGATGAGGAAGAGCACGGCAGGAATGCCCCAGCCGAACATGAGGGAGAGGTAGAAGAATCGCCGCCCCGGCACAATGTCCCAGCAGATCTGCAGATTCATGGAGAGGGCGCGGATGAAGACCCACATGCAGACTGACAGACCTCCGGCGATGAGGAAGGCCCCTCCCCAGGCGCATGGCATGGAAGTATACATGTCGTTGGGCGTGATTTCGTTGTAGCATTGCTCCGGTTTGGATGCCAGCGGCACGGTGAATCCCAGGGTGATCATCATGACGGAAACGATGAGGCACACACTGAGGTAGTGACTTCGCGTGTGCTGGGAGGGAAGCACGATATACGAGATGAGCATGAAGACCAGTAGCGCCAGGCCAATGACGTTGAGATATTCCGCAGCTTTGTCGTAATGTTCAAACTGATCCG
The DNA here is from genome assembly GCA_026725115.1 of Cercospora janseana. Classification (NCBI taxonomy): domain Eukaryota; kingdom Fungi; phylum Ascomycota; class Dothideomycetes; order Mycosphaerellales; family Mycosphaerellaceae; genus Cercospora; species Cercospora janseana. Next base: position 112,746 of record CM049100.1, read on the forward strand.
AGTAGGAATACTTGGCCGCCGGACAAGGCAGACAACACGATGGTGAGCCTGACAAGGCGTCGATTCTCGCGCAAAACCGGCCATCGATGACTGGCATCGGTTAGTATGAAACTTTCGCCAGACGCACTTGTGCTCTCTCACATCCTTCATCTGATGGAAATTGGGCGGCGTCGAGGAACGGTGCAACGCAGTTGCCCAGTAGCGTGGAATTTGCCATGGCCTGAAAACCTCTGGGCTCGCGGTTCTGCCAGTCCTGCCCACACCTCACGGCCACACTGCAGTCCCAAAGGATGGTTCCAGGCGTGTTCGCCCGTGGTATGTGAAAGGAATGATGGGCACGAAATTCAACGTCCAGCTCTTCCGGTGCAGGCTCTCATGCTTGAGGGGGAAAAGGCATCGGGCGAGGTGCGTTTTCCCGGGGGGCCGCGGCGAATTCGATCGAGGCTCGGCGGTATGCCCGAATTGGCGATACGAAGCTCGCCAATGCTGTGGATTGCAAGTGACAGTGTAGGCGAGCACGCGTGCACGTCGCTGCAGCTGGAGGGAGGGAATGTGCGATGGACGGGAGAAAGAGCGGCGGCGGCGAGGGAGAGGAGGTATTGATTGGGAGGGAGCGAGGGCAGAAGGTGGTTCCACTGAGGATATGGTGGGCGAGATGGGATGAAGCAGCGCTGCCCCAGCTGACACGCGAGCAGCCCGCCAAGCGACCTCTCCAGCCGTACTGATCGAGCGGCAGAGCATCAGAATACTATCATTCGAGGGCGACGTGCTCGCCCCCAGACGCTCGGGCACGACGATTGGAGGTGGTGGTGAAGGGCGTGCGGCGGCGGCGTGGAGCCCGGCGGGACGGCGAGCGAGTGCGAGCAGCGCGCTGCAAAGAGCAAGCTTAGTGCCGAGCACTAGTTCGAACTAGTTTAGCGCCTCCTCGTCTCGCCGAAACGCTCGACATCCCTGCAGCGCCAAAGGCCGAGGGAAAAGGCGTCGAGGAGCGCTGATTGGGGCGCGTCGGCCGAATGTGACGGCAGATCGGGCGCGTATGGAGGAGCATCGACAGACAGACGCTCGGCCGTCAACGCAGTGGGACCACGACGCAGCGGAGGGATTGGTGGGGACCGGGAGGAAGGGGTTGGATCAGTCGGCGTGCGTGTCCTCGATACAGACGCGCGACTGCGCAAGGACTGCTGTATCGTCGTCGGCCGCTCGTCCTGTAGCGCTGAGGATCGACGCGTCGACCAGCAAGCATGTTCGCTGTTCTCACATTCGTGGCGGGAATGGTGGTGCAATCTTGGACATCCGAGCGCGGACGGCACAGGAACGCGGGCTGGACGGACGGCCGGCGCGTGCCTCGGCGTGTCGTGCACGCGTGGAGACGGCGGCGACTCCCGGCGGCGTCCGGAGAGGTCGGCCGGCATCATGATGATTGAGAAGTTGGTGGGAGGGAGGGAGCGGAGAGGGCGGAGGAGGTGGAGGAGGTGGCGGCCTGTGGGACAAGTGGCGTCGTCGGCCCGGCGGAAACGGGACTAGCTAGCTAGCGCGCTGCCCACGCGACCAATCTCGTGGTCGAGCGGCCAAGTCGCGCTTCCATTCGCTCTGGCTGCGTGTCGAGTCGAGCACCGCCATCGACGACGACATGCTCAATTCATCAGACATACATTCCGCACGGCTGCGCCAGCACGCCACGCCTCCCTCCAGTGGGACTCGCGCTACACTCGACCGAGCGATGATGAAAGTCGCCAGCAACACCAAACAGACGAGTCATGCACCACCTATACCCTCACACCTCAGCGCAATGAATGCTCCAAGCTCCCCGAGCCTATCCAACGCTGCCGGACAACAACGTCCTAGGCGCAGACATGATCGATTGAGCGACTTTCTGCTGCCAACCTCGACTCATCAAGCTGTCACTCCGCAACGCCGCATCAACGTCCGCGGCCCACTGGGATGCTCCGCACCCTCCAAGCCATGCACGTGTCGGCACGAGCGAAAAACACGAGCTCGGACCCCATGTCTTTTCTCGCAGCGACGACTCGAGCGCCACCAACATGTACAGGTCTCGCTTCTCGCATCTTGGCAGGAGGGTTGTCTGTGCTCACGGTCCCTTCTAGGTGTAGACTCACATCCTTTCGAATGGAGCAGTCGAGATGGAGAATCGGAGCTCTCCAATCTCCATCGGGATACCTTTCCGCTGATGATAGTCTCTGCAGACAAGCGAGATCATTTTCAGCGCCAATGGCCTGAATGAAGGCGCGGGCTCTCGATGGCAAATGTAGAATCAGAGAGCATGGGCCTGATGATCGTAGCCAACCCGGACGTGCCGTTCTGCACTTGCAGTTCCCGTAGTAGACTTCTTTGCGCCGGGTGATCCGTCGCAAAAATGGAATGTGGACCTTCCTTAGCGAAGGCTGAGCTGGAGGGACTCATGAGGCGTGGCCCGCAATTCGAGGTAGTCACCAAAAAATCATGAAACTCCAAGGCTCAACATCCCCCCCCAAACACACTGTCAGTCCACGCACGCCTGAACCCTGTAATCTCCACCCCTCCCTGCCCCTCCTCTCCAACCAACCTTCCAACCCCAACGCCCGAAAGGAAAAAAATGTTCAAAAAATTCAAGGCTTGCCGATGGTTTCTCACCACCTAACACTCCACAGTCCAATCCCTTTCAGTCATGGTTTCAAACCCCACAACCAGTGCAACACTGTCATTCATGCTCGCACTGAGAATCGAACTCAGATTTTAGGATGCCTGTGTGTGAGAGACAGGGGGAAAGTCTGCAACTGCATTGCAGTCATACTCATGACCATCAAGTATGAGACCTACGTCCTGACCGTTAGACGATGCCTGTGATATCAGTCAGCGTTGGTATTGGTGGAAGACGTGGTTGGATTGATGGGGAGTACGGACAAGCTGGTGACGGGTGAGGTCACGTGTTGTGCTGGCCACGCAGGACAGGAGATAATGTGTAAGCTGTGTATTGAGAGCAGGAGGGAAAAGGCAGACTAGTTAGATTGGGGATGAGCTTCGGAGGCACGAGTGAGTGGTGCGAGTGGAGGGGCGGGTTGAGAATGTGTGAGCCCCCGCACCTGGTGGGCACGGTCAAGTCATGGTAGAAAATTTGGCGCCGGAAGAGGTAACTACCCGCACGCGCGGGATTTCATCTTAGCTTGGCGGACGCGTTGCGAGAGATGGGAGGCCGGGAATAATAAATCTACGCGGGAGGAGATGAAGGGTTCGTACGTAGACGGGTGATCGCATGAGAAACAGAATGTGATTGGGGGGGCAAAGAGCACCGTTGCGGGCAGGTATTTTCGCAGAGTGGCATGATGGATGATCATGCTCGGTGAAAGCGAGCGTTCAGCAGCACATCAACGCGGATCCTCCGTCATGTACACAACACTCGACAAACGAGTTTTTCACACCTCTGTCGACGCTGCCATGCTCTCCCGCGCGGACCTCCAGCCCAAAGCAACAGAGAGGATGGGCCATGCAGTGCAAAAATGCCGAAACCTCGAACCATAGGGCAAATCTCGACAGAGAGTCTCATTTGTTAAGAACCCTCGCACTCACGGTCTGACAACTCAAACCCGCAACCAATCATACCTACAATACAACAGCCCATCATCACCCGTGCCATCGCAATCCTCCCTCCCAGACGTCGTAGAACAAAAATGTACCCAGCCGGGCCAAACGAACCCAACCTCCAACGTCTGTCACTAAAGAGAAATCTCAAAAACAAAAAGAGGAGGTCATCGATTGTGACATCGACGATGGTAGAGCACCTTTTGCAATCGCAACTGGTCCCTAAGGGGGTCGAACCCTCGACCTTGGCGTTATTAGCACCACGCTCTAACCAACTGAGCTAAGGAACCGTGGCTGGGCCACGTGATTTATGGATGTCCCCGTTAAGATCTATATATTCATACGTCAGCTTACAGAATAGAAGCGCCGACGGGTGAAGCACAGGTCCTATGGACACAATGCGGATTGCCAACCGACGGAATCACTTCCCTTGGACGGAACAGAGTGCCAGCTGCACTAGACCGCGAGAAAAGTCCTGTAGCACACTCTGTATCTTCATCATGGCATCCATCCATTCATCCTCTATCATGCTCGTGGGTATCTGGGACGTGCTATCAAAAGCGCTGTACATCTATTTCTAAACACCAGGTCATGATGCGCCGAGGCTCTGCAGGGCGATGCGGAGTTCCTTGACCGCGGTGTCCACATCTTCAAAGCTCAAGGCGGAGATGGCCCATTTGGCGTGCTTCTGCGCAGCCATGATCGCCTCGTCGTCGGTGTTGTAGGCGCCTGGTCGTGTTATAGCGGCAGATGGTGCGCTGACGGCAGGGATCGGCGCGGCTGCTGGAGTGGGATTAAAGGCGGGCATGGCAGCTGAAGGGGCAGACGCGATATGGCTGGGCACGCTTTGCTCTGGTCCACCTCGCGGGAGACTTGCGAAATCGTCTATTGAAGGAGCAGTCGGAGGGGGCAGTGTCGTGTCGTAGAAGTTTGCAGGATTTGTCGTGACTGGCGGCGTGGCATTTGAGGCGATGGTGTGGGATGGCTGGCCTGGAATCGACGGAAAGTAGCCTCCGCCTATTGAGCCAGCCCTGCTTTTCGCATCGACCGGCTCGACCGGTGAGCCCTCGTGTTCTGCAGGGTGGGGTGGCGGTATATCTAGTGCTGATGCCAGCGGCTGCGATGGCAAGTCTGCTGAGAGTCCCGACGGAGCTTGTACTGGCAACGTGCTGTCCGGCGCACTCTCGACTGTCGGAGCCTTGTACCCGCCCGTATCTTGTTCCAAATTCTGCAACTCTGCCTCCAAATCATCATCTCCTGTTGCTCCCGCCGCTACTATGGGCTGTTCGATCACAGGATTTGAAGCATTTGGATCTTCGCCCGCCTTAATCGCCTTTGCTATTCGCAGCGCGTGGAACTTTGCAAACTTGCTCTTTGCTGCAATCTCTGGTTCTAAAGGCCCCCAAATTGACAAAACGTCCATGAAAGTCGCGGACGCTTGGAACGTGTCGGCCGTCTGCTTGGTGACGTTATTGTTGGTCTGCGCCTCGTCTGCTCGACGAAAAGTCTCCAGCGCAAAGTTCTCAATGTATGCCTTGGCCGCTACATCATCCACTACTGCATCATTGGTCGCATTTTCGGCCTTGTACGCTTCGAGCTTGTCCATCAAACCCAACGCGTACGTCGTGCAATCTTCGTCGGTCGTGTGCAGCTGTCGGCTAAGGATGGCCTGGAGAATGTAGTATTCACCTGGACCTCGATCAGTTGCGGACTTGGATCCTCAGCCGTCTCGCCGTACACCAGTATGCCACTATTGGCCTAAACTTTTCCAGTTGCGCTGCCCTCGTTGCGAAGCGGCCTACATCTGGTGCTGCAGCCTTCAGCTTCGCTGGTATGGCGGCGGCCATGACGGGACTCTTTTGCGGCTCTAGTTGCGCCGTCAGCAATATGAGCTCAGATCAGTATCGCGGGGTAAGGAGGTCGCATGCAGCGGGGGGGTTCGCATATGACAGTGCAAGTGAATGTGTACCTTACTTAGTACAGACTGCGGCGTTCGGCAGTCCCACGTGCAAGCTGATGCCCGAAATAGAATAGCCCCACCTTGCCACCGTCATGTTTGCGGGGGAAGCTCTGACCTCCAGCCTCTCCAGGACTGAGCGAGATGCGACTTCGACAGTTGTCCTCGACGGCATCGCGCTGCACGACTCTGCTTCGGCCATGATTATTTAAAGTATACTCGACCTTTCCAGTACTGACTCACTCCCGTTCAAGGTCGGCCATGGTCAACTCCCTCCCACTCGCCCTGGCGGCAGCCTCACTGCTAGTGCCAGCCGCTACTGCTTTCTACGACAAGTCATCCCCTGTCATCCAGGCCGATGGCAGAACATTCAACAGCATAGTCACCAAGTCCAACCATACAAGTATCGTCGAGTTCTATGCTCCTTGGTGTGGACATTGCCAGAACCTCAAGCCTGCGTACGAGAAAGCCGCAAAGTCACTCGCAGGCCTCGCCAAGGTGGTCGCAGTGAACTGCGATGATGAAGCGAACAAGCCCCTGTGCGGTCAGCAGGGAGTGCAAGGCTTTCCAACGCTGAAGATTGTCAGGCCAGGCAAAAAGCCCGGCAAGCCATCCATCGAGGACTACGGAGGAGCGCGCAGCGCAAAGGCGATTGTGGATGCTGTGATTGAGAAGATTCCCAACCACGTCAAGAAACTCAAGGACGACGACTATGCGGCGTGGGTTGCCGAGGGCACCGGTCCGAAGGCGATCCTGTTCTCGAGCAAAGGACCAGTGAGTGCATTGCTCAGATCTGTTGCGATTGACTTCTTGGGCGCGCTGGACGTCGCACAAATCCGCGACAAGGAGACGCAAGCAGTGGAAAGGTTCGAGGTCACCAAGTTCCCCACACTCGTACTGCTGCCCGGAGAGGGGGCAGATCCTGTGACATACAATGGCGAAATGAAGAAAGACGCTATCGTGAAGTTCCTCTCGCAAGCTGCGACACCCAATCCAGATCCACCGAAATCAGACAAGGAGAGCAAGTCTCACAGCTCCGACAAGAAGAAAGCCTCGAGCTCATCGTCACAGAAGTCAGCTGAGAGCGAGGCCGGCGAGGCTGCGACTCCCGAGAGCAAGCCGACTCCTAAAACATCTCCACCAAAGCAAGCAGCCCCGCCAATCGCTTCCCTTACAGATCCTCTCGCCTTGCAGCGTGAGTGTCTCCATGCCAAGGCAGGCACTTGTGTGCTTGCCTTGTTGCCAGAGGACGAGACATCTGAAACCAGCACACTCGCCATCAAGAGCCTCAGTGAGTTGCAGCAAAAGTACGAGAGCCGAAAGCTCTTTCCGTTCTATCAGATTCCGCATGCGAGTGCTCAGAATGCTGCTTTGCGCAGCAAATTGGAGCTGCCCACTGACAACGTCGAGCTCATTGCCATTAACGGCAAGCGAAACTGGTGGCGCCATTTCACCGTCGGCGACTTTCACCTTGCCAAGATCGAGGACTGGATTGATGCAATCCGCATGGGTGACTCTCCTAAGCAAAAGCTGCCCGAAGGAGTCGTTCTCGATGAGTCTGAGCTCCCAGCTGAACCTGTCGTCATCGAGGATCCGGATCAGGTCAGAATGAAGGAAACCGCACCTGATCCTGACAACGTCGAACCTGAGTCCGATGCGGTGAGGAAAATGAAAGAACAGTTGAAGGAACAAATGCCTGATGGTGTGCAATTCGAGATGGAGGAGATCGACGATGAGCAGTATGAGAAGATTATGAAGCAGGCTGACGAAGCCAAGTCTGCTGATGAGCATGATGAACTGTAACACTACAGGAGAGAGAAAGTTTGAAGCAGGTTACGTGCGCGCATGCGAAGGTCGCGTTTCGAACTTCACGTCGCTACTCGTACTTTTTATATCTACCTGTCACTACTTCTCACGTCCTCACCTTCCACAGCCTGACCACACCTGCCGCAGGCTGTCACCTCTTCTGTGGAGGAGTGCTCGCAGGTTTGTTTAGATCCCGGCGACACCCTAGAGTCCGCAGAAGTGCTCCGTACGACTCAAAGAGGCCGATGACACTTAATGGCAACCTGTAGAATCACAACACAAGCCGCTTCCTCCAGCAGTTGCGCACTACGATCCGAGTCAGCTTGTTAACATTCCCCCCAAGGGAAATCAACGTACGCAGTAGTCTTTGCTGCTCGTTCCACCACTTTCATATTCGCATGCATTTCCCGGTGGGCCTTTGGCATTGGCTGTGTCATCTCCGCAGGGCACGCACTAAAGATTGAAAGAGCTTAGCCAAGTTTTTCGATCCGTCACTCTGGAGCGGAGACTCACGTTCCACGCCCATGAGCGGAGAGGTGGTGGCGGATTGCCAACAGAGTACGTCTGACAGTTGTTTTGGCCGAGACCAACCAGCGTACACTTTGCTGCTTCTCCAAGATGTGGCGCAAGTACACTCGTAACGAGCGTCAGAGTTGATAGTCTCATGTTCCGAATTGGCTAGTCGATCTGGTGTGAAGGCGTAGAGAGATTGAGGCGATGCTGGTTGTATGACCCCGAGCGAGTGTTAGGCGAACACTTCTGTGGTGCGGAGAACAGACAGCAATATATACATCCCTTGTCTCTAGGTGCCCCAACGTTGAACAAGAGCTCCCATGTCTGGAAAAAAAACTTAATCGCGAGTATAGAGTGGGAGAGATCCCACTGAAAATCAATCAGGCACTATACTTGTGAGGACGGAGGTAACATCTTGGTACTTCACAGGGATGCAGCTTGACCGACCAGCACAGGGATGTTATTTATGGGTTCAGTGCATGTGAGCGCGCTCCTATCAGGTCCAGGGTGCGCACAGAAGCAGAGCTGTACCGGGGTCTCGGTCACAAGGCCTTCACACTTTGACCATTTCACAGCAGAGAAGACACGAAAGTATGTCCTCTCGACATTGCCCAAACTGCAAATCGAATTCGAATCAAACATGAAGCATCACCCTCAGTAGAGCCATCTCTCCTCATAAACTTACTGACGACCACTATATCAAGACCACCATTTGCGTGTGCGGGACAACGCCTCCTCAGACCGACGGTTCGAACATGCCTCGTAACACGAAGCGTAAGCGCTTAGATCCTCTAGAGCACGTATTCTGATCGGGGCAGATAATCGTAGATAAGCACGCGCTTCGCGCTCTTTACGATTATAGCGGTGCTGATCTAGGAGAAAAAGTATAATACACAAGATAGAAAACGGAGTAAAGTACTCGATATCACTTTATAGTACATAGTAGGTTCTAACTACTATTTAAGAAACTATCAAGACCAGTTCCATATAGACATTCACGCGGGCAATACCAGGTGGGCTATGGATTTATCCTCACATCCTTCAATATATATCAGATGGAAACGAATCGAAGTACACAAATCGTGATTGCGCTTCAGAATTATGTATTACCACATCTAGGGGCACAATCGGTCATTTCCTGATGGATCACTCGAGTTTGGACACTCTTTTTCTAGGCGTTCCGCGTGTCATCAAGCCTGTGGTAGGACTTGTGACGTTCAAAGGTCGCCCAACGAGTCGAGGACGAAGGTCATTTCACGTCCACTATATGTAGTTGGCTGGAGCAGTATTTCTGATATTGTGCGAGCTTGAGCATCTTCTGTTGAGGTTCCGATACTCTTTGCTGACCGCGTCTTTGGAAGCGGAGCCATGGTGTCTAGGAAGCTTAGAATGCATGCTCAACGCCCTGCAAGCATAGGAACGGGAATAGTCCATGAGGAACGTATGTGGATGTGAACACTCGGAGGACGGAATGATGTTTCGCGAGGCGCCGCACTCCGAACGATCGAACAGCAACCAACTACGTGATGTTCTACGAGCATTCAGTCAGTATGCGACCGCGCGTTGAAAACGTGAGGACGCGTGCTTCGCCGGAGATCTGCAGGAGCCACAACGCCATCCTCCGATGGACAAAAGAATTTCCTGTGTTCCGCGAACCAAAAGGACCTGGATACTCTCCACAAGCCATTGCAGCGCCATTTTGAAGGAGGTAATCTACGACAACTTTACGGTCATCCAATGTTCGAAAGATTGCCAAATGGAGCAATGGGCCGGGAAAAATTTGGCCGGCGTGCGATAGTAGCACTTTGATGACTGGAAAGGGGCCCTCCCGGATGGCGGTTGACAGGGCGGTTCGTTCAATTGAAATGGTTTATTGATGGACCACCCCTCCTCGAAAAGCAATTATAGACCGATTTTTCACCTGTTCCTGATCACTTGTTTGATCACAGTGAGTGTCGGTCCAATGTCCTCGGACAGGAGATGCTTTACAACGGCGTGATGTTGCTTTCTGACAGCGGATCGAAGAGGCTTCTCTGGTCGACGATGGCTATTCTCCCCTAGCTCGGCCCGAAAATTGGCTAAAGACACTTTGACGGCGGCGAGGTCACCGGCTTCCGAAGCATCTACCAGTACACCGTAGAGGGCCATCGCCTCGGAGGGCAAATTATTATCGTCGTAGAATTGCGACGGGTCGGCTGAGGGCTGCATTGCTTTCGCAACGAATTCCGATATTTCGGGAGGCTCTGGTATTGCATTCAGCTCGTCCATCATTGCCTGAGTGAGAAACTGAGCCATGTTGCAAGCGTGTGAAGGGTGTTGTCACGATTAGCAACAAGCTGACATTGTGTGGGGAATATAAGTTGCACCCAGCCTCGAGGACCTATTTGCACTTCTGTGACGCGAGGATGTTCTGTGGCGAACACTAGAATTGCGTCTACCCGACACTCTACGAGTAGACGTAATTGGCATCTTCGCTGAAGCACCAAAATAAGCCTTCGAAATGTATGTGCACTTCAACTGGGATCGGCGGATGGTCTCAACATCATACAGTCTTGACAAGCGCACTCTGCGCCAGAGATGCTCTGGTTATCGAAGCAAATCTGAACCACGAAATAACTTCTTGACTTCGCAGAGTGCATACCTCAAGAGCCCTCCACTCTCACAAGCAGTCCAATTCATTTCGCCAATGGAAGCTCACCAAAATTTTGGGCCATCCTCACACCCTCTTCCCTTGCCAAATCATCTCCTAAAACGACAGCAAATCCCCCTCTCCATTCTGCACGTGCGTCATGGGCCTCACCGTCCCTAACCCCTGTCCCTGATTGACAACGTACATTTGCTCAGCATGACCCCCACCACCAAGTGCTCCCGTCGGGCTGTGCGCAAAACCATCATTCGCAACGCCTTGCGCGCCGACACTGGCGAAATAAGCGTCAGCTTCGTCGAGCACGCGCCCGGATTCTCGCTGCTGGTTGTGGCCGTTGATAGCGGCTTGGGCGTCTGCGGCGACCATATTGGCTTCCTGTTGGGTGTGCCAAGAGGGGAGTTTCTCACGTTGGAGGGCAGGGCTGTCTTGTAGTCTGCGCGGTCGTGTGGAGCGGAAGACTGTCTGAACGGGTTTGAGGTAGACTGTTGCCAAGGTGCCGACTACCAAGCACATTTCTTCCAGTGTTACTGGGTCGAGCTTTTCGCTTTCGGCAGTGATGGGCGGCTTTTCGCCCATGACGATACTCTTGGCTGCGGTGGGATTGCTGCTGAGCAGGCGCCAGTACATGTAACCTCGATCTCGAAGATCGGGGTTGTCTGTCTCTTCTGTCGCCCATTTAAGGACCTTTGGTACGAGGTCTTGACCTTTGGATGGCCGTTGAATGAAGAGCTTGACCGTCGCGGTGAGAAGTGCCAGTTGCACCTCGTGTGTCTCATCTGCCCAGCTGTCGAGGAAGTCTTCCAGAAGAATCTCAGAATTGTCGATGCGGTCAGCATACTGACCAATGACCCAGATCATAGCCGCTTTTGCTTCTGGCTCATCCAGCGAATCGAGGTTCTCGCACAGTGTGGAGATGATCGATTCATACTGATTAGGATATTTTCGGAAGATATTCTTGATGACGACGGTCGCTTCTTGCACGATATATGAGACCTTCGTTGATACCAGCTCAAGCAATGTTGCAATGCACAACTTCGCCGCAGGCTCGATCTTGATAGCAAGCTTTCCAATGGCGCGAACTGATTTGCGCACGAAGTGGACATCAATCTCGGTTGCGTACTCACGAAGCTCGGTCAGTACCTCCTTGATATTGCGCTCGTTTGCCAGCATGAAGATGAGTTCAAGTTTGGTGACCTTCACGTAGATCGGGTCGTTGTACTTGCAGAAAAAGACTCGGATGTCATTGCGCAAGACTTCTGGTCGTCGCTGAAGGATGAGCAGAGCGTTGCGCAGTGCTAGGTATTGAATCTCGGATCCTTTGCTCAATAGTGTGACAAGTGGCGGGCTCAATTTTTGGCATAGCCCAGCGATGACCTTTTCTGAGTCGATGTAGTTCATCAAGTAGAGAATGACACGGATACATGTCAGCACGACAGCAGAGTTGGTGTGGGATAGCCGTGGTGCTATTCGGTCAGCTAGTAGAGCTGCCTCTTGTGTATCTTGCGGGACGTATGATGTGAGTGCCTCTAGAATGTACGTTTGTCCCCACCTGTACAATGTCAGCGCCACGCACAAACACCTCGGGAGACTGCTTACTCCGAGCAATCCGGCAAGATTTGAACGATCTTACTGGCATTAGCATAATCGATCGTCAGCTTGATGCTTTCACTTCGTTCCCAAATATCCATCAGCGCCGCGAGAGCCGACGAGACGACTGTGGGATTCTCATCTCTCAGCATGAGGTTGAGTCTGTCGATCAAGTCGCTGCGTTCGACCAGATGTCTGTCGTGGTCGTAGACTTTGGCTACTGTGAAGGCTGCTGTCTTCCGCACATATGGGTCTGGATCTCGGAGAAGACTCTTGAGTGGCTCGACGGTGGCTTCGACAAATTGTCGTACGTGGACGTACGATAGTGTTCGGAGGGATAGAGCGCGGATCAGGGGATTCGTGTCATCCAGATCTTGAATAAGTATAGGCAATGCCTTTAATGCAATCTCAGGCTTCATTCGTGCATAATTGACGAGATAGAGAAAGCACCTGGAAAGAAGATCAGCCAAATTCATTTCGAGATGGGGCCTGCCTACATCTTTTTGATCTCCAAGCTAGGAATGCCCATGCAAGCCACAATATCCGGAAAGAGCGCAACCATGTCATTATTGCTCATGGTCATGTTGGCGACAATCTTCTTGAGAGCAATCTTCTTGCTCGAGAAGTTCTTGTCCTTCTTGCCGGCGCCTTGATTGAGCTCGAGCTTCAGCTCGGCAACTTTGCCCTGTCGCGTTTGGTATAAGCTTGGTTGTGGAGGAACGAAGAACATTGTGGAAGCGAGGAGGGAAGTGCAGGCTCATGTATTCGGTTGTTCAAGAGTACTGTTCCATACATCGCAAACTTCACAAGAAGGGATGTGTGTCGCAAAGGATATCACGTACCCTAGCGAAGAACTTCGCATCTTGCCCTGCACTCATATTGGCTATCCTCCCACCGCCGCTGAACGGCAGCTCCTGTATGGCCGAGCTCTACCACCACCAGCGCAAGCCCTGTGTAGCTTCCATGCGATTCTTTCGGCTCCCAGGCCAATGTGATGTCGAGAGCAAGCCTGGCGGTCTTGGGATTCTGCCTCGTGCGGGGTCGTGGCTGGGGATCGTGATAGTCGTACAGAGGAGTCCACAGTAGACTCGTCGTCAGTACGGAATGTTTTCGCGCTGGTAGAAGGACTGAGACGTTGTTCTCCGTCATCTCACACGCGATGCTCGAGCTGCGCCATGGGATGAGGCTCTGCACAACCCCGGATCACATTCGGCTTGGCACTCTGTAGCCTCACAACATCACCTCGACATCCATCTTCACCACTCAATTAATCTACAACCACCACCAACATGGCGCTTACAATCCCCACCCCACAGCCGCAATGGCTGCTCGATCTCAGCACCACCACCGCCATCACAAGACCTAAAACCATCGTCCTCCCCGATCCGCCAGGCTACACCTCCCCCTCGACCTCAACCGCCGCCGCCAAATCCAACAAAAAATCCGCAACCACCACTCGCAAACTGCCCACTCCCGAGGAAATGGACCAACTCAAACTGAAAAAAGCCTGGGAGCTCGCCATCGCGCCCGCCAAACAACTGCCCATGAACGCCATCGGCATGTACATGACGGGCAACGGCCTGCAAATCTTCAGCATCATGATGGTTTTCATGCTGTTCAAGGGTCCGATTCAAGCGGTATTGAATCTGCAAAACACATTTGCGCGTTTGGAGAGTCCGGGGAACAAGGAGCAGATGATTGTGGTGAAATTGGCGTTTATCGGATGTAATTTGTTGGCGTTGGCGTTGGGGGTGTGGAAGGTGAATGCGATGGGGTTGTTGCCGTAAGTATCTTTCTGTTCCCCATCTCTGTCGGAATGGCGGAGGGGGAAAGATGGAATTTGCACTGATGAGTGATTACAGGACGACAAGATCAGATTGGCTGGCGTGGGAGGCTGCGAGGGAGCCTGCGGAACGGGCGTATTTTGTGCCTTCATGATGACGAATGATTACAGTGATGACCATACTGTTCACCGCAAAATATTTCCTCAAAGCCTTCCCATTCTGTCACACCTTCATGTCGCGCGACATGCGATCAATACACTGCAAATCAGAACACGGCGAAAGAGCTCATTTTGAACGTTGCAGGCTGATAGAGAGGACGTTCGAGCTTGCGTCGATTATCGCTCAGGCACGCAAGGCAACGCAGCCCTGAGTAAACGGCACGTCGACAAGCGCAGGATCGTCCGCATCGGGGCCAGAGGGAGATGAGGCATGCACAGGTTGGTGAACATACCAGCAGGCGCAATGTTAGCTCTCAATGCTCTGATTCACATACTCGCTATCGTACAGGCTTAGCAGGCACAGCTACTCGGGCCTTCATGAAATATCTCCATACGCGTCATGCATTCCAATCGCGTACATGAAGCAACCCATATCGCTTCTCAAGCTAACATGTCAAGTGTAACATCCTGCCCTGACCATCCTCAGGCCAACTCATCCTCATGCGGGTCCATCAATTCCCTCATCGGCGTCTGCACGAACCTCTTCCGCACACTAGCATTTGGCGTGAACTGTCTGTAATTGATAATAGGCGTATTGGGCTTCCTAGGGACACTAGCGCTCATCGAATTCAGTCGAGCGACCCGAGAGCAGTCACGTTGCTTGGGCGTCTTGTAGATGCTGGCCGGCGTCCCGGGTTTGACGAATGCTGACGAGCTCGGTGACCGTGGAAGCTGAGCCGCATGCTCAGATTCAGTAGTAACTTCGACGGGTATGGCTGTGGCTGTCTCAGCGACCAACACTGGCTCGATAGCAGGCTCAGGCTGCAGTTCTGGCTCGGGCTCAGCAACGACTCGACGATCCGTAGCGACTTTGTGAGCACGTGATTTTCGTGTTTTGATCGCTCTGCTCGACGGCTTTGGTACTGGGAATTCGGCATGCGGATCCTTTGTTCTCGAGACGGTGCGTTTTGCTGGTGCTGGTGTATTTGAACTGGCCAAGGTGTCCATCTCGAGTCCGCAGTCAAGAATTCCTGCGGCCTCTGCAGGCTCTTTCCGGGGTATGTCGTCGCGTAGTCCATGCTTTCTCGGTCGACCCCTGGGCCTTGGCCTTGCGATCGGGACCGGAGTGCAGACTGTCACAACAGGTGAGAATGTAACGCGACGGGACTTTTGCTGAGATGTCGTCTCCACTGCCGCGTGATTCGCGGCATCACTGCTTTGGAACGCCACATTGACGGGCTTATCCGATGTGGAGTCATCGCTACGAGCGACAGTTCGAAGTCCCTGTCGTTTGCTTTGCTCCGTGGCAGCAAGTCTCCAAGAACGGCCGCTCTGTTCATATTTTGAATTGCTGCGAAGCTCCTCACGCACAAGATCCTTCCAAGACTTTGACGCGGTTGTACAGTTAGTAAAATTCAGCTCGATCCATTTGAAGATCTCTCTGGTGGAAATCTGGCCATCGGCAGAAGATTCAAAGGCCCTTGCCACGACCTCCGTCCAGGGAACTTCGGGAGGACGTGCAGAGTCCAGGGGATTGTTAATGGTCGCCATCGGAGCGGCTTCACCTTTGAATTCTGAGTGGGTTTCGCGTAGGGTCATTGCCCCTTTTGTGTTCTTGGAGGCCGTAGCACGTTTTGACCTTGTCGGACGCGAAATTCCGCTTTCAAATATGGCGTCGTGGGCCGGTGTCTCGGTCGATGCGTCCTTGCCATGCCTCAGCGACGTTTGATGTGACCCAGAGATTGATTGGCTGCTGTTTGAGCCGTCCTGACTCGTGAGAGAATCGAACATCGGTTGTGCTGGTGGTTCAGGAGAATAAACTGCGATCGCCATTGGTGGGGATCGCCCAGTTGGATCTGCAGCGAAGTCGACGTGGTCGGGTGTGCGTGGACGCTGAGAAGACCGTGATCTTGGCAAGTCACCGACCAGTGCAGGTTGCTGCACGTTCGGCGCTCGGGCTTGAGATGCTTGTTCTCGCTTTTCAGTCATGGCCTGCTGCCTCACTGCTGCTGCAATGGAGGGGCTAGATTGATGCGCTCGTTGCATTTCCTCTTCGAGCTGCAGCGACGCTGCCAACGCGTCATCAACTCCATGGCTAGGATAAGAGCCCGGGCGAGCAGCGTTCGAAAGCGCACGCAGTGCGGGATCCAAAGCGAACTGCACGTCCTGGTTCCGACCGGACTGCAGATCTGTAGTAGCAGCGGGAAAAGCTGCGATGTGAGATCGACGGCGATGGCTGTTACCGATTGCTTGCCTTAAGAGCGCATTGCCGGGTCGCTGTAACATCGTTGGAAGTACGGCTGGTAGACTGTGTCTTGTTCGGCGCGTTGATGTCGCATCCCCAGCATTGTTCAAAAGGCTGTAGTGGCCTTTTAGGGAACTCTGCGAGCGGTTTCTGAAATGCTTGGCGATGGCTTGCCAGCTCAACTTCTCGTTGTCGCGGAGACGTAAGAGCAGAGCATCCTCCTCGGCAGTGTAAGCTCGTGGAGCCAGCCTACAGGATCTCCGCTCGGCTGAATCGAAATTTCCGGAGTCATCATCTGCACGCGCTAGCTGATCGTACCTTCGCTCGACATCCGAGGCACTACGACCAGGCATGCGGCCAGCAATATCCTCCCACTCAAGCTCATCATCTTCGCGGTATGACAGGAGGTCTTCGTCTTCCTGGGCAGACCAGTGTGGCTTGGTGGACGTTCCTGGTATCAGTCTGGCATCGTTATCAGCTCGCAAACGTGCGTTGAACAGAACTCTCCCTGGTATATCTCTTCCTCGCATTCTGCTACTGTAGGCTTTTTGTACACTGCTGGGACTGCAGCGGGGAAAGTACTGAGCAATAACCGACCAAGGGAGATTTTGTTGTTCCTTCAATTTGATTACGAGTGCATCATCTTCCGGAGTCCATTTCATATTCATGGGTCCAGGCGGGGTCCACACTATGGGGCGTGAAGTATTTGCAGTGTAGGCGGCAGTTTGCGAATCACTCTGCTCTACCATCGCTGTCTGCAGTGCATTACTAACGCGGGATTCGGTCTCCATAACAGGCTGTTGTGTCGGATTAACCACGGGCATTGATGACAATTGGTCTGGAGCCTTTTCCGCACATTTCCGGGATTCTGCCCTCTCGAGCGGTGTAATAGCCACTGGTGGGATGCCCATTCCATCTCTACCTGACTTTCCAGACCTCATGACCCCTTCGTGTACGGCAGTAGCTGTGGAATCCTGAGTTAGCCCATGCGCAACAGTGGTGACAGGCTCCTGTCTTTCGCTGTGGGCATCACTCGTGGCAGGCTCCTTGCGCTGTTCCACCTTTGCCGGTGCTTCCCGAACGGGAGGAGGTCGAGAAGGAGGAGGTGTTGCAGAGTCAAAGGGCTTCATGCGTCCATGGTGGTCATAGTACTGCCAACAGGATTGACAAAGGTCTTGATCATGCGGGCCTTTGTGCCAGCCTTGCGATCTGGTCAGACCACAATTCCAGCACCTCTTAGCTTCACTGGACTCCCGCGCAGGATCAAAGCTGCATGCTGATGCCTTGGCCGCCCTCGCGGGGATTTCGCGACGCCGACGTTTGCTGGATTGCTCAGGATCGGGAACTGCCCAGAGCGAGCAACTTCCCGGGGTAGCAGCTCTCGGTGAAGACGTTTGGGGCTGCGTAGGCGGCGAAACATCTCGCTTGCGTTTCGACTTACTCGCAGGGCACAATTCTGGATAGTCCCAGATCGGATCGACTCCCCGTCGCATGCTGGATGATTTTCTTGCGGACTTCTTCTTAGCCGTTGCCCCCATGAGCTTCGCTAGCTGATTTGCGATACTCATGCCGAGTGCGTGGACTGTCTCCTCATCAGCTGTATGTCGCGCGCTGGTGGCACGCGAGTCAACGGTCATAGATCGCCTGGAAAGGACAGACTCGTTGAAGTGGAGCGTTGGCGTGGCCACAGATGAAGCTGTCTCGTAGGCAAAACTATTCTCACTGGCGTCGTCATCTGGTATTTCCAGCGGTGATTCCGAAGTTCCATTGCCAGCAAGAAACTGCATGAGACTTGGCAGGCGAGGCGGCGGCCGCGTGACAGGCTGCGGCGTACTCTGCTCGCTGCTGCTCCCTTGTCCGTGGCGCGGGGATCGCCGCATTCCCGTAATCACGTTCGTGAAATCAAAGGCCTTCGCGTCCTGCTGAGATCTGCTGTCACCTTGATCTTCCTCCTCCTCATCCTCCTCTTGCTCCCCCTCCTCCCCCTCTTCATCTTCGTCGCTTCCAGATGTCGACTCGTCCTCATGCGCCAGTTTGTCCCGAAAGTCCTTAACAAATCGAGACGAGGCAGACTTTCCCGAGTCGACCTCGCTGCGCATGTGCTCGAGGTGGCCATTGTTGACTAGGATCTCATCGGTGTGTATATCGAATTCGTCGCCGACGCCCGTGAAGTCGTGCTCGTACTTGCGAAAGATGTGTTCGAAGCGCGACTTGAGCTTCTGGTCATTGCGCCCTCGATCGCTGTCCAGTTGCGCCAGCGCATCACGATCATTTGTTCGGTGGGGCGCCATTGTCAGGAGGCCATTGCGCAGCGGCAAGTGAATGTTGTTGTCGGAAGGCAATGTTTACACGGGGATTGCGAGTGGATCGCGGTATTGACGCGCAGCTGGGAAGCGGGCAGGTGGAGCCGAACGGTCCGGTCTTGGCATGCGCTTGGAATGCCTCACGACGACACATGATCGCTTGGATCTGGCAAACAAATCCAGATGCTCATCCATGCTTGATACCACTATGCCAGCAACTGCTACTTCGTGTCCTGCAATGAGGACGTGATTTCAAAAATAATTGATCACCTCCATATTCCAAATGGCCGCCGCAACGCTGCAATGCCAGAAGTGCAAGACGCCGCTGCGGATCGATGCCTCCCTTGAACATCTCAATCCAGCCTCATTCAAGATCTTGGCCGACGCTGCGCCTGTGCTAGAGCCAAAGGCTCCAGAAGCGCCGCGCTCCGCAGCTGCAGCGGAGAGAAAGCAGCTGTATGACCATGTCTCTCAACAAGCAGGACCTCCCATTCACAAGCGAGATGTTCGGGCTGTGCAGAAACCGCCAGGCGGCCGCCACACTGCCGATATGTCGTACATCATGCTCTCGGAATCGCAAGTAGCTCCAGCTGCGGCAGCTCCACCCAGCAAGAAGAAAGCACCTGCCAAGAAACTGGATCTCCTACATTCGGGCGATGATCACTCTGCGCTTTCGGAAGAACTGGAGACAACTCGAAGACTCTTTGAGATCTTATCCGCTCGATCCGACATTGATCATCCAGTTTGTTCTGAATGTACTGAGCTGCTTCTCGAAAGCCTGCAGAAACGACAGAGTGCAGTCAGTCGCGAACGTGATGCCTACGTGGAATTCCTCAAGAAAGCACAGCAAGATGTGCCGACTGAAGAGGAGAAGGCTCAAACCAAGCGAGCTCTTGAAGATGCTCAGCGACGTGAAAAGCAGGCTCTCGAAGAGCTCGAAGCGTTGGAAGCAGAAAAGGCTCGCATGGAGGATGAAATGGCCGCCTTGGATGCCGAAGCTGAAGCACTTGACGAGGAGGAGCAGCTCTTCTGGCGGCAACGCAATGCGTTCACCTCAGAGCTTACCGCTTTCCAGCAAGAGCGTGACAGTCTTCAAGCTCAATTAGCCCACGACACAAAGGTCTTGGAAGCATTGCAACGTACAAATGTGTACAATGACACATTCTGCATTGGTCACGATGGCACATTTGGTACGATCAATGGTTTACGACTGGGAAGAACGCCAGAGCAGTCCGTCGACTGGCCTGAGATCAATGCTGCTTGGGGACAGACGCTTTTGCTACTTACAGTGGTGATCGACAAGCTTGGCTATAAGCTGAAAGGCTTCGAGTTGATACCAGTAGGGTCGACATCAAAAGTTATCAAACTGGAATATGCTCAGTCAGCATCAACGGTGGACGGAAAGCCCAAGAAGCATGTATTTGAGCTGTTCAGCAGTGGGGACCTGCCTCTTGGTCTCGGCTTTCTGCATCGCAACTTTGATAATGCCATGGTCGCCTTCCTGGAGTGCCTGCGACAGGTAGGCGAGCATGTTGAGCGCACGACACCCAAAGCAGGCAACCCTGGTCTGAAGATGCCATATACTATTGTCAAAGACAAAATCGGAGATGTCAGCATCAAGCTTGGAAATTTTGGTCAAGAGGAGCAATGGACGAAGGCTTGCAAGTACACTTTGACCTGCTGCAAATTCTTGCTTGCTCATGCTAGCCACATCTCGGATGCGAACGAGACGAGAAATGCTCGCTGAAGTCACGAGTCTGTGACACTTTGTTACATCAACTTGGTGCCCACTGCCTGCAGCACTGCGCCGCGTTGATGCAACAATTGCATCGACTCTTCAGCCTCTTTGTCCAACGGCTCTGGTCCCGATCGAGTTACGACGCCGCTCTTCGGCTCCACTTCCAACGTCTCGCCAGAGATGGTGCTATCGAGACACCTCTCGAAGGCCTGCACCACAGCTTTCATAGGAACGAGCAATCCATGAGCTTCCATCATCGAATAGAAAGCATCCGTGGAGATGCTGGTTCTGACCACATCCGGACAGATCGCATTGAGTGTCACTTGCTCCTCTGCAAGATGCTTGCCATAACTTCGCACAAACCCGACCACGCCGTGCTTGGCTGCGGTGTATATTGGCAGAGTCGGCACACAGTAAAAGCCGCAGACCGAGGCCGCTACCGCGACTGCGAGCGGATTTCAGAAACGAAAATGTGCGCAAGAAGAGCAACACTTACTTTTGCCTCGAAATCCTGTTTCATCAGGCTCCTGCCGCCGCATCTGCTGTATCGCCAGAGCAACTGTGTACAATACGCCGCTCAGATCGACATCGATCACGCTGAGATTCGGTTTCACGAAGCTTGTGCTGGCCGGATCGTTCGGGATCCACGTTTTCTCTCCAATGCCAGCGACTGTGTCTGAATTAGTCGAGTTCCGCGACCCTGCGGGGTCAAAAAGCAAGACTTACTCGCATAGACATAATCAATCCTGCCAAACTCTCCCAGTACTGCTTGAAAAGCGCTTACTTGCGACTCCCAAGATGCGACATCCACAGCTACTGCGAGCGCTGCGTTTGGTAATGAATTGGCTACGGATTGTGCTTGTTCGATGTTGACGTCTGCAATTGCGACACGGATGCTGCTGCAAGTTAGCAAGCGCTCGTTGAAGCTGCGTCAAGGGATGTCATGCCCTCTATCCGCCAACATCTGAACAACTGCTCGACCGATGCCACTCGCACCGCCTGCCATTCTTTAGCATCGTAGGGTTGTAAGGCTGAGACACCACTTGACCTGTCACGTATGCAGTCTTCTGCGCCATGGTATCGAACTTGATGTATTATTGAGCCTAGACCCTTCGTTGACGATGAACTACCTACAACAAACGAGTACCCCAACATGCCTTGGCCACAGATCTGCAGCCGGAATCGTGAGAGAGGGGTTTGCAGCAACGACCCCGCTGAGAGCCGAGTGGCTGACGCACCATCATTTCCTTCTGAACCTCACATGTACTGTGTACAACGTTTTTGCTCAATACTTCTCTGACACACCAAAGGAAGAAGACTGGATGACTAGTAGTGTCCCGCGATGCTGGGATTACATTACTCAAAGAAACAAATTATGCCATGTCTTCGCCAAAACACAATGAGATGTCCCGCATAGATTGCGGGAAGCCTTCTGTTACATCTTCCAAGTCCGTCCTGATGTTGCCAGCTCTGGCTGTGCTGCTTCGTCGCAGTGACCGATGAGTGATCAGGTGTGCTGCAACAGCGAGTCGCAGGCGAAGGCATCCGGAAAGAGAATGAGAATCACTCCCGGACCATCCTAGCCATCTTCAGAAAGCACCATCTTCTCATGCGCGGCTTGCGTCTCGTCCTCTATTCACACCCTCTTTGACGACAATCTCTTCCAAACATAAGAGAGACGAATGGCCTTGTAGTTGTAGTCTTGGCGGAACAGTGTCAATGCTTGGAAATCTTTCCAAGCGTTGTAACTCAAACCATTGGCTGTTCTCGGCGCCCATTTCAGCGAAATCTTAGTTTCTCTTCTTCACAAGCATGAAGCCTCGATCCGCCTAAGCTCAGGCAATCCTGTACTCCCTTTCCGTTTTTGGAAATTGTGCCTTGTTCATCTTCTCTTCCCTCGTCTTCTGCGGCAATACACTCCGCCACCCCATCGGACTCTGATTCATCCCATTCAACCTTGAGGAGGTTTTTTCCCTCCTTGTCTCCAGCTTCCCTCTCCCTCATCATTTGCATCCGCTAATATCTTCTCGGCTGTCGCCTCCAAGACACCCATCACTGCAAGAGCGAACTCTATCTCTTCTGGGTGGCCATCTTTCTCTCCCACTGGATCATCATTATCGTTCCCTTCATCCGGCCTCTCATCTGTTCCCAGACATGAAGCCAAAGATTGGCCTGCCTTGAGGCATTCACGTAGTTGCTTTTCGGTGGGCAGTGCAGTGCCTGCTTCCTCGTTTTGTCCGAGGATTCTTTTGACGATTGTATCCTACACACCATTGAAACCTACATCTGGCTCCTTATAGTGCGATTCGAGTAGCCACACATCCGCCTTTGTGACACCACCCCGCCCTTACCTGCAGATGCGTCTTCCTCCAATACAGCCCCGGGGACCCTCAAATCCTCAAAGACTCTTTTCGTACCCTTGCCTTCTGCTTCAGGCTCCTCTCCTCCCTGCATAGGAGCGTCAAATATACCGTCCGCTACAGTTTCAAGGTTTCTAACGACTGCGAAAGCGGGTTTCGCTTCTGCTGGACTGCTATCTTCCGCCGTCTCAAGCTCAGTGTCGGGATCGAGGCCGTTGCCGACTGCATGTGCGTCGAGGGCTGTAAGGCTGGAGCGCCATGTCGCGAGCGCACATCATTCTCATCCCCGAATGAAGGCTCATTACCAGCCTCTGTATCGGACGCGGAATCCTTGAGACTTGAGAATGGCTCTTGGGGCAGCTTCCTTTCTCAAATATTCTCTGAAGATCAGAGAATGAGGTTTGAACAGGGACTTGCGATTCGCCACTCTCTCAGGGTCCTCGACGAAACTAATTTCTTCCTTCTCCTCAAAAAATTCCTCCTCGTCCTGCTTGTCCACATGTCGAGTTTCCTGCTCCGCCGCAGACTGTGTCTCATCGACCTCCGCTTCGTTATCGCCAGTATCCCTTGTGCCGTCGTCCTCTGGAGCATCAATGCGGCCATTGGAGAACCTATCGGGCTTGATCTTCGACTTATAGAAGGCATAAAAAGACCTGATCAAAGATGATTTCGACAAAATATTGTACTTTTTCAGATATTTGTTGATCACGTTATTGCCTACGTTCAAGTCCCCTTGAAAGGACTCATGCGCTTCTTCGAAGTCGTTATCCGCGCCTGTCATTACATCAGAGATCAGGTCAAGCAGTATGTTGTCTACAAGCTTACTGAATACATCGACATCCTTATCGGAGGATGAGGTCGAGTCTTGACGCTTTGTCTTCCGGTCTAGGTTGACGTTCCTAGATGTAGAAGCAAGTTTCTCAGTCTTGGTCACGTCGAGACCGCTCTCCATGATGTCGTCGAGCATTTCCATGAGAATTTCGCGTGTGACATCTGCGCTCTGGCGTTTGGAGGAGGCAGACATTTGTGGCGTTGCTTGGACCAATACTGGGGCTACACGAATGTCGTAATCAGTAAATATTAGCTAAGTTATATATATGCGATCTACGCGACTGCTAGGCCGTGAAACATCATCCCGGCTACACATGAAGACAGGGAAAAGAAACTCTCCAACCCTTTCTACGCACCGCGGGTCACAAGATCACCGGCCACTGTCGTTGGGCCTGCGACCACATCGTCCTCGTTGACCACCGGAAACTTTGGCAGAAGTCCCACGACATCCAAGACACCGTAGACGAGTGTTACAAGGTCCGGGTAATTGTCTTGGAGCTCGCCCAGAGGATCTTCCGTCCCGATGGCATCTGTTGCGGGAATGCTGGGGTCGAGACCGACGAGACTCAGGATGGCGTAGATGAGATCAACGATCAAGTCACCGAGCTCAGGACGGCCTGTCTCGTCGATGATCTGTTGTTGAATTGCAGCCACCCGGCTCTCAGCCGCGCTCTGACGCTTTCCGAAGGGGAGAATATTGCCTGCTTGTGCCAACCCTGTAGCAGGGTTGTTGAGGCCTGGTGCAGGTAGACTGTCGAGGTCTGCGACATCATCCCTATCGAAGCCAACGATCGCGAGAACGGCGTCGACAATCCCGGTGATGAGGTCGGCCAGGTCGGAATCAGGGGTGAAATTGCCGTTGTCGAGGGGCGAGTCCTCGTCTACCACACCGATCGGCTCCAAGATCAACTCCACCAGTTCAGTGACAAGGTCGACGAGGTCCGAGTCGGGCAGGTTGTTGTCCAGCGTTGTTGGGTCGACGACTGGAGCAGTGCCACGCTTGCGAAGAGGAAGGACCGGTTTCGTAACAACGGGGCGGTCACCGCCTGCGCCGGTGCCAACCTCCAAGACATCCCCGAGGATAGAGATGTGAGCATCCGAGGTAGTCTGATCTTGAGCAAGCTCACTCGCAGGGAGAATGTCGTCGACGTCGGCAACGCCACGCTGGCGAAGAGGGAGGATTGGCTTCGTCACTTCTGGACGATCACCGCCTGCGCCGGTGCCAATCTCCAAGACTTCCCCGAGGACTGAGATATGACTGCCCGCAGCGGCATTGTCTTGAGCAGTCTCACTCGCAGGAAGGACCTCGTCAGCACCGGGTGTCAGGTCATCAAACAGAATATCGCCGCGCTTGCGAAGAGGCAGTCCTGCGAGTGTTCCCGAGACCTTCTGTGGCTGGCCTGCAGCGCCCGGCTCATTCAAGCCAGCGAGAGGGAGACCAGCGGAGCCCGTCAGACCTTTGGACGCCGAAAGAATGTCCGTGATGCTTTGACGCTTGGTGGCTTTGGTACCGCTGCCAGTCAGCTCGTTCGTCAGGACGGAACCAAATCTGCCGAGATTCAGGAAGGAAGCTCCAGCATCGGCCTCTGGATCACGTTTGCCAGCCTTGTTGACGGCGCGAAGTCCCGCTTTGCTGGCACGAGTGCTGAAGTCGAGAACATTGGCTGCCTCAGTGGAAGCTCCCGTAACAGCGTTGGCCTGATTTCCTCTCTGGAGTGCGTGGCCAAGTCCGAGTGGCCCAAGTAGGGCCCCCAGACCAGGTGCACCGCGTGTCGAGTCTTCAGGAACAGCGACAGGGATCGCAGAAGAAAGTGCTGCGCCAAGGGCAATGGCCGAAACGAAAGAAGCTTTCATGATAGCGTTGGCGAAGTCTTTTGTGATCGCTTGAGATTGACGGGCTGCACACAGCGGGAACAGTGGAGGCTACAGAAGCATTAATTTGTGGTGGCGCCGTCTGCCATATATATCACTCCTGAAGAAGATAGCAGTGACCGCACGGGGAAAAGACGCTGGGGAGGGAAAGTTTTCTCAACCGTTCAGTTTCAACAACGTTGTGGTTGTAAATCACTTTGTCCGAGTCGGCCCATTCCAATCCATACACTCGAGATCGACGATCTACTTGCAATCAACTATCTGATGATGGTGTGCTGCAGTCCTGGCCATTCTGATGGAAGGTCTGAACCCGTGTTTGCATAAAGGCGGTTGACTTGCGACTGTTGCAGAGGCAACCGTGCATGAGCACCACCTTGGCACATACAGATCATCAGAATGTTGCGTACCGCGATATGGAAGCAGTCACTGCACTCGTCGATCACCAAGAAGGATGGCATCTTGCGCTGGCGGTACACAACGATTCTCACCCGTTGCGTTTTCCAGCCTCAACGTTTCGCCGTAACTGCCATTCATAGATTTGGATATGCTCGTGCAATTTTCGAATTTGCCAAAGACCCAGCTATACATCGTGGGGCTGTAGTAAAGACATAGCCGTCGCATCAACCAAGTCGCATGACACAAAGACAGAATTGCGCAACTGAATATGCTTCTTTTCCTAAGTTATGCAGCTGTCTCCCAAACATTGCGAACCAAACTTCATGATATGCACAAAACGATGGTTCGGGCAATGGAACCGTTGACTCCTACCCATACCAGCTGCTTGCAGTGCCAACGTCATCGGTCCAATGTCCGAGAACTTCGAATGTGAGCGATAACCATACTACAATGCAGTGATTTGATGTCATACGCAAGTACGTGGCTGTCCCTGTGATCACTGCCGTTGCGTCGAAGCGATCCGCACGCCCAGAATTGGTCGCGGTTGCATCGACAATGTATGAAGTTTCGTCGAGCAGCGCAACTTGATACCCGTCGTCGACAAACGTCCATGCGCAGCCGTGTTGCGACGGGCGGTACTCCGGCAAGTCCTTCATGACTTTGTGAGATTGTCTTTGCACGCCACTACTTCGGATGAACGAAGCACAGGAAGAAAGGCACGCGGCAGATCATGAGGAAACACTGCTCACATCCACTAACCTACCCCCAACGCAAACCCATCCCATCTATTCCATTCCTCAAAACACCTTCTTGCCCCCAGGCAAAAGTTTCTGAAACACCCCCTCCGGATCCACCTTTTTGGCGATCCTCCTCAACCTATTCAAGTTCTCACTCCCATACCCCGCAAAAACATCCTGATCCCTCCCGCCATAATTCATATAGATATAACGATGCGCCAATCCCCTCTCCACACTCCACCGCTTCACATCCTGCAACAGAGCATTACTCAGGCGATAAATCTCTGCGTCGTCTTCAGCTGAAGCGCCAGCCGCCCAGGATAAGTTGAGCTGCACGATGAGCAGCGGGCCATCGGCTGCGGAAAGGCCGAGGGCGTTGCCGCCACGGTTGGAGGTGTGGGAGAGGGTGGATTTCGGGAGGGCTTGGACGGGGAAGGCGATGAGGTCGAGAGCCGGGTGGGAGAGGGCGCCGGCGGCGATGCGCTGTTGCATGTAGTGGACGACCTCAGTGTTGAACTTCATGGTGATGTCCCATTCGAGCTGGGTCAAGCCAGCGGTAGGGGTGGTGTCGCGGGCGAGGGAGCTCATGTTGGTGATGCGGATGGAGTTGGAGAGCTGGTTGGGGGCGTTCATGAAGGGCTTGAAGATTTCTGGGGTGGTCTGTACGGGGTCGGCGTAGACTGGTTCGGTGTCTGATGAGTGTTAGCTATGTGTGATGTCGGATGTACTCGGAGACGGCTCACTTATCAACCAAAGGTCTTGCTTGGGATAGTACACAGGAGCGAACCACGTCGTCGCCTTTGGATCTGAAGTTTCCGGCTGAGCAAGTTTGCTGTAGGCCTGGAGCAGAGTGTCCAGTTCGGAAATATTGTAATTGATACTGCCTCCCCAGAAGTCCTGATGTGGAACAGTGTCGACATCGAACCGTGTCACCACACCAAAGTTGTTACCGCCTCCACGAAGCGCCCAGAAGTGGTCGGGGTTGGTCTTCTGGTTCACTTCGACCACTTTTCCGTCAGCGTTGACGAGCTGATAGCTGCGAATATTATCGAGACCAAAGCCCTTGGAAGGGTGCAAGAAGCTCAATCCTCCGCTAAGAAGCAGACCGGAAACACCGACACTCGAGACGCGTCCACCCATGACAGTCAATCCGAGAGGATCCAGCGCCTCATAGACATTGATCCAACGATTGCCTGGTCCAATGCTGGCAGAACCATCCTTGTTCACTGTCACCTGGTTGAGTTTCTGTAGGTCGATAGATATGCCATTTTGAATACTGTTCGCTCCGGCGAAGAAAGTGTGGCCGCCACCTTTGACTGCGAACGGGCATTTCGCCTTCTTGCAAGCCTTGATCACGATCCCGACATCTTCTGCTGAGGAGGGCAGCACAAAACAGGCGGGTGCGAGTTCAGAATTGAAGGTGGTATAGTAGCCTGCCTGGATCTGGGCATAAGTGGCGGCATCTTTGGCTGTTGTCACCTTGCCTGGCAGAGCTTTGGCTAGAGCAGCACACTGTCGTTGTCAGACCAAAAAGAATGGGAAGAGAGCGGGAGTACTCACTGTATTGGCACAGTCTTTCGTCGAGACCGCCGCATCGGCTGCTGGGGACGGGTTGCCGAGACAAACTCCAGCTGTTGCTAGTATTGACGTGAGTACTGCGGTGAGGAAACCCATGGCAGCTTTTCCGAGAGACTGCTTCTCCTATCAACGACAGGCGACCAGACAGAATGCACCCAAGGCTACACTGTTGACTCCAACGCTTTCCTATATATGTGCCTAACCGCTCGCCGAGCTCCAAGCAGCACACACATGTTCAGCTCGTACTAGACACGCCACGTAGCCACGCATAGCTGGCAGCGCGGCCTGACTATACCGTTTCAGTGGAACGCACAAGCATCGAGCTCGCCTCGCTACGGCAAACCTACACATTTGTAGTGGGGCATGACCATTCCACCGCTCAAAGTTACTGCTTCGGTCCCTGCGGCGCCAATATACTTTTCGCGATCCGAGGGCGTGCATTAGATAATCGCCTGTGCGGAGCTTTGGAAGTCCACGGGCGCGAAACTTGGACTTGAACTTGTTGCCGATGTACCTCTTTCATGGCAGACTGGAAAGGGAGACGTTGAGCGTGCGTTTCCGGAGAATGAATTCAGCACTTCGCCGATAATGCGAGTGTCCGTCTTCGAGTTCCAAGTTTGCCTATCCAACGAGGCCATGAGCTATCGCTCAGATGGTTCACTTTCAGCTAACGCCACGTGCCATTCAACAGGCGTAAGCGCGATGCTCCAGCCTTGGTCGGACGGACTAGTAAGGCGCAATACACGGCACATTGTGCATTACCAAGCAACTAGCGCCTTCAGTACAGCGAAGTAACTTTGGATCAGGGCCGTTCACACCTCGTCAAGCGACACAGCCGTGGGGCGCAGTCTTGACGAGTCGCGAGCTCCATTCATTCAAGCGGTCTCGACATGTACCTCCACCGTATTTGTTGTACGTCATAGTCAGAGTGATTCAGCTTAGGGTCTCGAACAGAAGAGCGATCAGCTGACGTTAAGAATGAAGAAGCTGGACAGGAATGCCACGCGGGAATAATGGGCTTTGCTCCTGAGCGCCACAGATCTGTATATGGTTGCGCTAGTGCATTTCAATTCAGGCCGAGGTTGGCTGAAGTGGCTTGTACTAGAGCTGTATGCGGGATAACACTGCAGCAGTGCGTTGCCAGCGCCTCCTTGCATGAGCCTAGCACAGCTCTGCAAGTACGCGACTGGCGAGCCGCGACAGATATCCATGTGGGATTAGGTTGAATTCGTCTCGAGTACGACATTTACCGACCACTTGAACAGACGCTTTCCGTGGCATATGGGCATGACTACCGATTCAGTGAGTCCGGATTGTCCAGTGTTCTCAGAGCAATGCCGAATCCACAGCCCAGAAAGTATGAAATCTGATCGCGGCACTCGGAAGCTAGGCGATGCTCACCTATCTTTTTGCTTCAACAACAACGATTTGACTGTGTGGTTTGGCTGTTGAGTGTGCAACAGGGTCTGACTTTTGCATCAAGACATGAGCCTCGAAGACAGTCTCTGCCACAGTCTCCGCCTCATTTGCGCATTCTGTGCTCTCTGCGCCCTCTCCTCTTCCATGAGCTCCTTCGTGCGCATCAGTAGTAGATGTTCTCTTAGCGTTCTTGACACGTCAAGGTCGGCAACCACCATCTGCCCCGAATTGAAGGCATCGAAAATGGTCGCTTCGGTTCGGCGTGCTGGACTGAAAGTGGCGAGCCTTCGCACCCGTTCCTCATCCTCGCTGAGAAGTGGTCGAGCTTCGCTAGACACGGTCGTGCTGAGCTCACCTGTTGCTGTGAGATTTTGCATTTCAATGTCGCCCTCGCGCGCTTCTTCAGCCGAACGCCTGACGCCACGCTCTTCGTCTTCCAGCGTCTGGCCTGTCGGGCGAACAGAGACCGCTGTAGTGACCGGAGAGCCATTCTGAATCGCTACACGAAGTCGTCGACGGAGAGTGGCTGCAGAAAGATGGACCAGCTGAAGCCCGAGCACCATGAAATCCAGGAGGACCAGGTGGAATTTGCCAGAAGGAGCCTTCTGTCCGATGAAATCCATGACCAGACCCCCATGCAAGTAGCCTCTGGTGAGCTCTCCAGCCGAGGGAGTGGCTAGCAGGCAGTGGAGAAGGAGACAGAGAAGATTTGATCCCATAATGTAAGTCAGGAAGAATCGTTGCGGTGGTTCCTGGAAAGCAGCGGACTTGGGGGTCAGTGTCATGAATTGTGACATTGCTCGCATGAAGAACAGTATTGCATGGCAGCTACATATCTGTCAGCATGGCTCGCTCTGTAGGCGTTTCTGCATCGCATACTCCATGTAATAGATGGTGCTTAGCTCGGCGTAGACGAGTATGTCTAGATTGCGCAGCAGATCATCCAGCATTCCTGCTCTCCTCTTCTGGAAATTCTCTCTGTCCGTCTTTCGCCTCTTGCTCAGCTCGTCGGCAGTGAGCGGCATGGCATCGTCGTCCAGTCCATCTTGCTCCAGCTCGACATCGGACAGCGGTGGTGCGTGGGAGGAGGACGGCGCATCGTTCATGACTTGTGGCGCGGACTATATGAAGTACAGCACATGACGTGGCACTTCATGTGGCTGCAGACGAATGTGGTGATGTTCTCTGGTCGGCATCTGGGATGGAGGGTGAGATGTCGTGAATGCATGAGGTACCTTGGACCCTTCTCGAAGCCATCGGCAGAGCTGCTGCCGGAGATTTTGACGACCACTCGTCAAATATTGATGTCCTACGCGCGTCGCGAAAGTGGGACGCGACTCCAACGCGACGTCGACATCACTTCGCCTCTGGTATTGAGCTTCGAGAGGACGAGATCCTACGACCAAACCCAGCACAATGAACTCCTTTTTCGATAATCGGGCGCGTCAAGCCGCTGCTAAAGCAGCAGCAGCTTCATCCTCGAGCAAACCAGACAAGACACCAGAAGACAATCGGCTCCAGCCATGGGTCGAGAAATAGTACAACCGCCCATACTTGAACATATGCTCCCATATTAACAACATACACAGCCGCCCCAAGTCTCTCGACGACGTCACCGCCCAGGACCACACTGTCACCATCCTCCGCCGCACTCTCCAATCCGCCAACCTCCCCCACATGCTCTTCTACGGCCCCCCCGGCACCGGCAAGACCAGCACCGTCCTCGCCCTCGCCAAACAGCTCTACGGCCCGGAACTCGTCAAATCCCGTGTTCTCGAACTCAACGCCTCGGACGAACGCGGTATCAGCATCGTGCGCGAGAAGGTGAAGAACTTCGCCCGCATGCAACTCTCCAACCCGCCTGCTGGCCCCGCGGGAGAAGAGTACAAGAAGAAGTATCCCTGCCCGCCATACAAGATTGTTATTCTCGATGAGGCGGATTCCATGACGCAAGACGCGCAATCGGCGTTGCGACGGACGATGGAGACGTACTCGAAAATCACGCGCTTCTGTCTCGTGTGTAATTATGTCACAAGAATCATCGATCCCCTGGCGTCGCGATGTTCAAAATTTCGGTTCAAGAGTTTGGATGAGAGCAATGCGGGGAAGAGGATCGAGGATATCGCGAGGTTGGAAGGCGTCACGTTGGAGGCGGGCGTGACGGAGACGTTGTTGAGGTGTAGTGAGGGGGATTTGCGAAAGGCGATTACGTTTTTGCAGAGCGCGGCGCGATTGGTGGGGGCGACGGCTACGGCGAATGGAGATGGGCCGAAAGGTGGGAAGAAGAAGAGGAAGATGGTTGAGGAGGATGATGAGGATGCGATGGATGTGGATTCGGCGCCGGCGGGGTCGTCGCAGCCTGTCACGGTGCAGAGTATTGAGGAGATTGCCGGGGTGATTCCGGACACGACGATAGACCGGCTACTCACAGCTATCACCCCCAAGGGCAGCAGCACCCCGCCATACCAGCCGATTGCCAAGGCCGTCGAAGATCTGGTGGCCGAGGGCTGGTCAGCGAGTCAGATCGTGACGCAGATGTACGACAAGGTCGTGTTGACGAATGAGGTCACTGGCGATGCAGCGAAGAACGAGATCATGCTCATCTTCTCCGAAGTGGACAAGAGACTGGTCGATGGCAGTGATGAGCATTTGACTGTGCTGGACTTATGTCTTAGAACTGCCGGAATCCTGGGCAAAGATCAGTGAGAAATGAAGAACAAGGATGGCAGGGCAAAGGGAGAGTCAGCGGCTCAGCTTCGGGGCCTCTTGAAATTGATTTTTTGAGCGTCGGCGTTACGGTACGACATGATGCTACCAGTTACACAAAGAACTCACTTCCGGTCCACGTGCCGCAAGAATCGGAGCTTTCAGAGTAGGCACCATTCTTTATGCGTAAGCGTGCGCCTTTTCTGCACGTAACCTCTCCAATATTGGGCTGGAAAGGCGGTACGTGCGGGCTGAGCATGAGAGAACGGGGCAAAGGAGCTGGCGGTGTTGGCAAAGGTGAAGACACGAGCGGAGAAGGGATGAAGCGATATCTGCCCGGCCATAGAGAGTTGCCCATGTCTGTTCAGCCAGTTGATGTCGACGGTGGTGCACATTGTGTATTTATGCGTGCCGAGCAGAAGAGGAAAGCAAACATTCGCTGTGGAGATGGAAGGATGAAAAGGCCTGCTGGACCAGCTCAGGTGGAACTGCATGAAACGCTGCTCGAGTTCATGCAAGCCGAGCGCGTCTGCCTCGAGTGTCTGTCTGGGTGCAGTATTTTCCATCTGGCCGAATGATCTTCGCGCCTATGATCCAGACTTGGTGCTCCTATCCTTCTAGAGGATGCTGTCAATTAGCGCCTTCCCCTGATCCCATCAGGGGCCGAAGATGTGGTTTGATCTCACAGAGCTCAACATCCCATCCAGGTCTGCCAACCTCCGTTCGTCGAGTAGCATGTAGGTGACCCTGACCCTCAACACTCATGGGAATACACCTCCGAAACCCAGCGTAGAGACTGCGTCAGAGAGATCCGCCCATGCCTTGGGGTCATGGGTCTGATCGAGTGCTGCACTTCCTTCGTCCATGGTCTTCTTGATAGACGCAGACCAGTCAAAGACATCCACGGTGAAAATACAGCGCTGCACGAACTTTGCGATTTGATTCGCTGGCTCGCGCTTGTCTGCGTGGGCTTGCTCTGTCGCCCGTGGCTGGAAGGTGAAGATCGGGATTTCGTATTGGAGAACGTCAAGCTCACTGTGCCAGTCTTCTCTCAGCAGATTGAATGCGTGAAGAAACCCTTTGATACCATCTGCGATTGGCGGAGCGAGCGGCAATGCCACGCCATGTGATGACACGACGATAGTCTTAACGAGAGCTCGATTGACATGAAGCAGGTGCAGGAAGTTTCGCAGAGCGCTTGTCAAGGTCGATGCGGGATCGACAATGCATCTTTCGCATGGGCAGCCAAGAACCTTGAGTCTGAAAGTGTTTGAAGGGTAGAACATCTTCGTGCCTTCACTCTTAGTCTGTCTGCAGACTTGAAGCAATGCAATTAGGTTCGAATTGCGAATCTCGAGCGGGATCTCGAGCGCGATTTCGAGCAGGCGTTCGTCTCTGGCGTGATGGGTGAAAGCAATCAAATGCTCCTGAATCAGCGCGTACTCCCAAATCTTGTTGCGCAGCTGTGGAATGTTAGTGGCTTTTCTCTCGGACGACACGAACGGTGAACATACCCCTGGCGCGAGCGCACCGAGTGGCGAGTTCTCCATGGCCGCACAGATATTTGAGTTGGTCGACGGTGTGAGTTACGCTGATGGATGATGTGTTGAGTTGCTGGAAACAAAGCAGAAGAAGATGGAAAAGTTTGTCACGGAAAGGAAAGGTAAATAAATAAGCTTCCTAAAGAGACCAAGCTCAAGTGAAGCTGCAACTGAAGGTGCAGAAGTCGACTCATCAACCAAACGGTGGTGTACTAACATGCAGCCACAAATTATATTGCAAGTTGTACGCAATAACTCTCGTATCGCTTCGAGCCTGTGCATAAACAAGAAAGTGCTGCGGGTGCCGTTTGCCTGAACCCTCGTATGCCCAAGTGGTATCACGACCAATCATTACCACCGTCTTTGAGCCTTCTCTCGAGGTTTTGAAGTGTTCTCATGGATTCATCTCTGATTCACTCAACACCCATGCCCTCTACAACAGTGCGGCCACCGTCTAGCGCCCCCGGCAGGCCGGTCAAATACGTCAAAACTCATCGTGAGGCTTTCTGGTGGCACTGCAGGAGCTCTGTGCTCGACTTGAGGGCCGAATGAGTCCTACGACCAAAGTTGCAGAGGTTCAATGTTCACTGACGCTTCCACGGTCAGGTTGTCGAGCTTGTCCTTGCAGCAATCGAGGTCACAAATCTGGTGGTCGGCGACCGAGATGCTAGAGCTATCAAAAATGTCGAAGCTCCAGGCCGTCCAGGGCCTACATTGGAGAAGCTGGAGGCGAATACTCTTGATTAGTGGAGGATTCCTTTGAAAGACGCGCTTTGCACTGTACATGTAGCTCTTCAGATCCCGCTTTCTGCCGTACCCATATTGAAAGGTGTTCGATGAATAGGACATCTGCGTTCCCTCTTCTCTACTCTGTTTGCAAGCTTGCAGGAGCGCGGTGACGGGCTGCAGCGTCTACTGCTGGACGAATTTATCAAGGTGGCTCTGCACGGCTATCGGATCGTCATGAAGGAGTGCGTACTACCATATCTCGTTGCGCAATTACGTACCGTCAGCGAAATCGATCGCAAGCAACGCATAATGCGAACCCTCACCTCCGACGAGAGCCTGCCGAGAGGCGAGTCGTTCATTGTAGCGGTGATGTTGTTGTTGCTGGAGGATTTACGATGGAAAGCAGCAAAGGGATGACCAGAAGTGAGATCACTTATCAACGCACTTGGCATCTGCGTAGCGGGCCTTGAACGACACATAAGATCGCTTGATGTATACGTATCGAGAGAGAACATAATTCTGAGAACCGTACTAACAGACAACAGACCCTAGGCCCTTGATTCCGGATCTGTACATCGCAACACGATCATACTAATCTCACGTCCTGCGCCTAAGCAATTATCACCGCACCGCTCTGATATCAGGCTGCTTTTCCACCGCTGCATGTCACGCATCTCATTGTGCAATGGGCGCCTACCTGTTGCACGACAAAGAAAGACCATCACCCACACAAACAAGACGAGTCGCGTTATGACCATGAAGCTTAGCCGGCATGTAACAGTCATGCGGGTCTTGCAAGGGGTGTTGAAACTCGAATTGCCCTGGCAATTCGAGGAGAGCGTCATGCAGGATGGCGAGCTTGGTCCATCAATTGTGGGAATTGGTTTCACAAATGCGGAAAATGCAACATTGTTTGTGTCTCGAGTACCGCATGCTTCCTGTCGTACTCCTGTGGTTCGGCATGTAGGCATTTCCCATGCGCTGAGGCATTGATCAGAGACGATCGTGTCTGTATGGTTTAATGCAGTGGTTCCAAAGTGCTGCTCATCTGCAGAAAATCGCCATCCCTGACTTGTGGTATCCTCACATCTCCCACGTAGCCCACGACTGTGTCAAGTGGTCGCACGAACTTCGTCCTCTACCAGAAAGCGGCATGTCGATGCTCATGCCTCCTCCACCATGATACCAACTTGCCCCAGGTCTGATAATGCATCGTTGATGGTGATCCAGCCAGCACGCTCTACATATTCAATTGCAGCGATTGCAGAGAAGTTCTTCGCGCTTGCGGTGATCTTGAACCACTTGCCTCCCACGCAAATGCCGTGAGAGATTGACAGGCTTTCCATCTGAGGCGGCAAAATTTCTTGCAGGAGACTTACCTCGCCTGCAAAGTTCTTAATGTTCTGCGGCAAGGACACAATTCCAGAGAAAGGTTTGGTCGTGTTCATGCTGACGTGAGCGATCTGGGTCGCCATGCGAGCGTTCAAGAAATGCCCAAGCGCCGCGCTGATTGGTTTGCGGCCAGGACGATAGGTGGCACCGAAGGGGTCGTGGACGCAATGGATAGCAATATCAAAAGTATTGCCACGATAGAACATGCTACCACATTCGTGTCTGATCTGCTTGCATGTCAAGAGTAAGGAGGTTGCGAGCTTGTCAGAACGAGCAAGGGAGAATTTCTCTACTCCGTCTTCCAGGAAAAAGCCGACTTTGAACGCGTCTTCTTGTATCACCGTGTATGCCCAGATCTGGTTGCGAATCTCTGCAGACAGCTTGTTGAAAGGCGAGGTGCTCATGCCCTTGGCGGCGGCGTCCTTGAGCAAGACTGTCTGCATTTTTGAAGCGGACTCGAGTGCTTCGACGGTGTCCATTGCGAGTTGATGTCCTTGAGATTCGACGCGACGCCCAGCTATATATATCACAAGAGATGAGCCTCAATGGCGATATTCACACCCTCGTAACAAAGAGACTTGAATGGCAGTGTTCTCGGAGAAACAAAGGGGCGCGTGATCCGCTGGAGTGCCAAGACTCGGTCGCAAGTGAAGCGGCCACGTCCCACAACGGGAGCTGAGCAGCAGACAGATGCTTTCGGTTGTGTTGAAATCTATCTTGTTTGGGCTACCTAGGATTGACTTGACTGCAGAGCGAAGCAAAGCCAGCTTAACGGCCATGTCAGTGACTCTGACTCTCGAGGTTCGGTGGCACGCAACCAGCTTGGACGTATTACCCCCAGGCGAACCTCCCTTTGTCGCCTCGCAAAATTTGACACGTCAAACTAGTTATTGCTCAGAATGAGACGTTTATGTGAAATTGGCTCCTATTCACTTGCTTTGAACGGAGATGTCAGCCTTTTCAGATACACGAGTGACCGGAGACGCGCTGTCGATTGTCTCAGGCCGACAAAACGCTGTGATCACCGATGTTGGCAATGACCCATCGATATCGGAGCCCAGATTGAGTCCGTGGTAGACGCAAGCACCGGTCTCAGGCAGAATGTGTTTTCGAAGTAGAACAGGCGGACACATTTCCGCTGGGACTGCTTGTATGTGAGTAACAGAGACGAAGCTGACTTGTCAGACAGGAAGGATTCTGGATACACTCCGTCCTCGATCGTGCTGAAACAAGGGGTGGTTCTCCTGGACGATAGCGAACTCCCAGATCTTCTCGCAGATCTCTGCTGGTAGCACGCCAAATGGTGAAAAGTTGATCCTCGGCGGCGGCATTGTTATTGAGCTGGTACATCTGCTTTGGTTGTAGCGGCCCGTATCGTGGTAGCTGAGGTGACTGGAGAACACTTGTCTTGCTCGTCGTGCATCAGCTGTACTTGCTTTGATATAAACTGTCATCTTGAAAGAGACATCAATGAACTCGTTGCCCCGCGAATGAGAGAAAGTCATTGCTAAGTAGCGTGCCGAGCCTGTACTCCGAAGAAAAGGGGCAGGGATATTGCAAGAAGATCGAGTGCGTGGTGTTTTTGCTGATATTTGTAATCTTACTCTACTCACACGAAATCCTGTTATGACCTGAGCCATGTTGCACTGCAGCCATATGCTTATGTTCCAAACAGAACGCTTCTTGATTCCCAATCAGCTCACCCTCCGAAACCAATCTTGCCGAAACAGCCCCGACGAGTCCACCATCGTTGAGCACCATTGAAATATCACAAGCTCCTACTGGCGTTTGATCTCCTTGACCGAGAACCCTGCAGCCTCCAATATCGGCCTCATATCGCTGAAGCTGATCTCATCAAGCTTGTGCATGTTCTTATAAATGACATCCGGCACAAACGTCCTCGCATTCACAGTCAACAGAAACTTCCTTCGTCCCAGGGCAAGAGCGACAGAGACAATCAGACTCTTTGTCGAAGTAGGTAGAGAGAGCTGGATGCGATCGACCTCACCGGTGAGGTTGAAGATGTCGAGGACCGGATTCCCGTAGCGCTTTGCGCGGTTCGGCCAGGCCATGACGCTGACACGAGGGATACCGTGGATGTTGCGAGTCGCATTGGCGTGGAGGAATCGATAGACGTGTGTGGCCATCGAGCTCCCGGCCTGACCAAACGTGATGAGCGCGGAATTCGGGCGATCGAATTTCAGGCGAAAGGTGTTGTTGCGATAGAAGACTCCGGTGCATTCTTGTCTGATCTGCTTGCAGGTCGAGGGCAGAGACGTTGCTGTTTTGTTGCTAAGACTGAACTTGCATTCGCGCTCGATTCGCTGCTCGATTTTGATATCGAGGGGCTCGTCGTAGACGACGGCGTATTTCCAGATCTGATTGCGAATTTCCGCGGGCAACTTCTCGAAAGGCGACTCACTCATGCCGGGAGCGGCGGTCTTTGGCGACTGTATTTTGCCTACGTCCGGGAACTGGAACGCCGATGTGTCGCCCATCGCAGCGGCCGGGTCTGGGTCTGAGTCTAAGGCTGTGCTCTGGTGACGAGGAAAAATGTATGGTCCTCGAAGTCTTAAAATTGCTGAGGATCAGGATAAAGCTGAACAAAGAAAGGGCTCCACGCGCGCGACAAACTTCAATCTGGGGGTGAAGGGGCTTACACAATCACTTTGTCGTCACTCGGGACTGGACAACTCACCTGTTTCCTACCTTGTCCATGCTCTAAATTTTCCTCAGGCTGTGTCTTCCACGCGCTCAGTTCCTCCTAGATCTTTCAACGCACCACCAACATGGACAACTCACCACTTGGTAGTCCCTCAGCGGAGATTCGCAACATGATTTGGCAATGCGCGATCATCTCCTCCCAGAACATCACCGTCGCCCGAGCCCCCAATGCGCTCCTCCCCAAAAATACATCAGTCGGCACCAAACCCACCTCCCTGCTCGCAGTCTGCAAACAGACCCGAGCGGGATGCGAAGATACATTCTACCTTGAGAACGCTTTCGAAATGTCCATCGATAGCCGCCATCGCCAGACGAACGTATTTGAACGTAGAGGCTTCTGGCACCGAACCACCTTCGGCAAAGGCTCGTTGATCGAGGGCTTCTCGCTGCGCGACGGCAAGTCTTCTAGTACAAGGTCTGCAGCGCGAGTCGAGCATTGGTCAAAGTCTCTGTGCTGCGCGTTCACGTCCTGCCAGGACCTCAAATGCCCGCTAGAAGCGCTGAGATCCGGGAGTGGATGCGCGACGTTGGCAGCACGGTGCAGGTTGTGCTTGAGTTCCACCGGAAGTTGCAGCGAGAGGGTCTTTCACGTGCTCGTGCGCAGGTCATTATGATGGATGGCGGGAACGAGGACGGAGATCTCGAGATCTTTCATCAATTCAACTTTGACTTGCTTGACCTGAAGGCTTCGGCAACGGCAGGAAGAGACGAGGTCCTGAGGCGATGGCCGCAGGCTCCGGTGGATATATTCCATGCGTTGGAAGCCCCATATTACGAAGACGAGCTTTCGTCGACAGTGAGAGCCGCATTCATCGCACATCGCCGATTCCCTGACCAGTGAGGTGGCAATGCACACAGAGGTAGAGTGATCCCGGAATGGCCAAGAATTCGCCTCATGTCTTGTGCAAGCGTCAATGCTGGAGTCACTGGCATGTTGTCTGATAGAGCCGGGCGCAGCACTGATGCGATTGGATTTTCTTATGATGGCGTCAGTAGCGATTGAATGGATTCGCAAGTTCCATCAAAGTAAACTCCACCGTAGTAATTTGCCTTCTCCAACGACTTGTAGGGTGATGCGTATTGCTTTTACTCGCGTCTTCATTTGTGTTGCTACTGGAGCCTACGACGGAACTGTCACTGCCAGAGCAAATGATCCAAGCAAAGCCGTACCTGCGAGCCTTCGTATCACATTTCTCTTCTCCACAATTTCCTGGTATCTCGCAGCCACAACCCTCCCATTCCTCCTGCTCTATCATTGCGATTATCAACTCTCAGCAACGACCACTCAAAGCAGCGACTACGCGCCTTTGAGACATACTCAAACGTCATCCGCATTCTTCCCGCAGCCTCCACTACCTCCGCGAAGCTCATCTTCGGCCTGCGCAGTGACTCTTGACACCGAAGCTCTGCGGCAGCTGCGGCCGCGGTATATTCTTCAACGTCAGCCGTCACGGGTAGCTTCTCATCTCCCGCGACGATCGAGACGGCCAGTCGCGGGATGAAGCCGGGAATCTTGCGTCCGATCCTCAGCTTGACCATGTTTAACTCATTCACGACGTGAAAGACGGCATTCATCAAGAATTGCGCCCGTTCTTCAAACTGGAGCTCGACTTGCTGGAGCTGGAAGATTCGGTGAGGGAGGCGCGCGTCCGTCTGGTGCAGACGTGGACGTGGTTGTCGCCGCAACCGTTTCCGTCGGAGGGAGACCCGCTGGAGGTGCATGGGCTGTCATTGGCTCTCGATTTGCTGACGTTTTGCCACCGCTGGAGTCAGAATGAGAGTACACATGGATTCGCCAGCTTCGCATGTAAGTGCGGATTACTATTCGAGCATGTACAGGCACGCCGTTCCTGCGGGACCAATTGATGGAAAATTGGAAGAATTCCGCTCGCGTTCGAAGCGAGACTTCGCTTCCTCCTCAAATACCTCCTCATCCACAGGTGCAATCCATCGCAGTATATTTCTGCCTGTCCCCACTGAGATAAATCCCGGCGATTCTGTCCATACATCATAATACCATGTTGAATGTCCTTCCCAACGCCACGCTAAATTCACCAGTCCCATCCCTCCTCCCATCTCAAAACGGCCTCCTCTCCACAAACTTTTTCAGATCCTCCCTCGTCGCGACCCCCAACACAAACCTCCTCCCATAATCCGTCACGACAGCAAACTCGTTCCCACTGTCAAAGAATGCCTCCAGCTCGGCCAACGGCGTCTCCATGGTGATCAGCTTATACGGCCGGCCCCTCCGCTGGAACTTCTGCATCGCTTTCTCGACTGGATCTGATTCCCGGACCTGGCCGCGCTCGAGGAGTTCGCGAAGGCGAGGAACGGAGAGATAGCCGAGGAGGGTCTTGTGCTCGTCGATGACGGTGAGGTGGGTGTAGTCGCGTTCGAGGGCGGAGGTGAGGGCATGGGCGATGGGTGAGGTGGGGTGCGTGGAGAAGGCGGGGGAGGGGTCGAGGTCTTCTACGACGGCCTGGTGAATCTGTCAGTATGGGATAGTGCAATGAGTGGTGGTAGTAAGGTGTAGAAGATACCCCTCTGTATTTGCTCGCCCAGACACTTGGTTGCTCTGTCGATCCATTCGTGCTGTCGTGCACCTCTGGGATAGCTGATGATGTAGTTGCAGCCATTGTATCTACCTAGTATCTGTCTGCCCGAAGATGCACCAGAATCTCGCTTGCAATGCTGTCTATTCCACACGTGAAGTCGGCTTACATCGTGCCTTGGGTCCGGAAAGTTCACTTCTCGGCGCGGGATTAAGGTTGGTCGGCAAGTGGGGCGACTGTGACGTCAAAAGCTCTTGCCATGGGCTCCCCCAGCTTCAACTCGATAGGAATGCGCCCATACCATTCACTCACTGGTGAACTCTCTGAGCCTCATTAAGTGGGGAAGAGAGCGTCGCATTGGGGAGCACAGGTGAGTCTGCCATTGTTCGTAACATCCCTCCCTTCCGACCCATACAAAGGATCAATAGCATTCCCGCAGTCGCCCGTTCAGCTCGGAAACAAGCAAAACTAACTCCGTGCGACCATCAACAACCGCGGCCACTCCCAATACTGACTCTCTCTCCTGTTTTCAAGCACCGCACATCATGCCGTCGCTCTTCCCTACCGCCAGCGCCTTGAGCGCTACTTTCGGCCAAGCCTCGCCATACCAATCATCGCCCCGGCGCAAAGACATCAGCCATCTGTACGCGGCATGGGACGTGACGGAGGATGCGAAGAACAAAGCGGCCAAGTTGAGCGATGCTGCCACTGCGGAGCTCGCCAAGGCTAGTCAGATTGCGCAAGAGAAGACGGGAAAGATTGAGCTGTACAGTGGGAAGTACTATGCTGCATGGTGAGATATCCCCACCCAGTTTCGCGTTGAAGGGCAGCACGTTCTGATGGGATGTCATAGCACCTTTGGCGGTCTCATGGCTTGCGGAGCTACTCACTGGGGTGTGACACCTCTCGATCTCGTCAAGTGCCGTCGGCAAGTCGACGCCAAGCTCTACAAGGGCAACATCGAGGGCTGGCGAACCATCATTCGCGCGGAAGGTGTCCGCGGTCTGTACACCGGTGGCTCTCCTACCGTCTTTGGCTATTCGATCCAAGGTGCCTTGAAGTATGGCTGGTACGAGTACTTCAAGAAGTTCTACTCCGACCTTGCGGGAGAGGAGAACGCGGCCAAGTACAAGACGGGAATCTACCTCGCCGGTTCTGCTTCCGCCGAGTTCTTGGCCGATATTGGTCTCTGCCCACTGGAGGCTGTCAAGGTCCGCATGCAGACGACCATGCCGCCATTCGCCAAGGGAACCTTCGACGGCATCTCCAAGATCGTGGCAGCCGAAGGTGTCGGAGGCCTGTACAAGGGTATTGGCCCGCTCTGGGGTCGGCAGATCCCCTACACCATGATGAAGTTCGCGTCCTTTGAGACCATTGTCGAGATGATTTACGCGCGACTTCCCAAGTCCAAGGAAGAGTACTCCAAAGGTGCTCAGACGGGTGTGGCTTTCACGGGTGGTTATCTGGCTGGTATTCTCTGTGCTATCATCTCGCATCCTGCCGATGTCATGGTCAGCAAGCTCAACGCGAACAAGAAGGCGGGCGAGTCCGCTGGTGCTGCCATGGGTCGTATCTACAAGGAGATTGGTTTTGCTGGTCTTTGGTCTGGATTACCTGTTCGGTGAGTACATCAAACTTGACCCCGTGAGTTCCATTGCTGATATCGCATTACAGTATCGTCATGATCGGCACTCTTACCGGTTTGCAATGGATGATTTACGACTCGTTCAAGATCTTCATGGGTCTGCCCACGACTGGCGGCGGTGGTCAAAAGGCCGAGGAGAAGAAGTAGAGCCGAGTGTCGCACCTCCCGAACAGTGAGATGGAGCAAGAGTGATGATGTACCTTACAGTGCATACCTATGATGATGAGCAGATGGCCATTGGTGTCTGAATGATACTCCCCCTCTGAACACTTCCCTGCAAACTCACCAGTGCGGCCGCCTCAACACGCCCCGGGCCAGCACGTGCACGCAGGAACGACGGCTGCGATGCTGCACACACGACATCTGCACGATCATCGTATGGCGCCATGCGCATGGCTTTCGTTTTTGCATGTGCAGAGCTGATAAGGGCCCTCCCTCCAAATCGCAGCCTCCAGATAAGAGCGCTGTCGGCGCCGCCAATGGGAAAGCCTAGCACGAGCTTGGCAATGACCTCAACTCTCGTGTCTCCCACCACCGCTCGTCATTTGTCTCCCGCCTCCATCATCCTCCTCTGCTTACCATCCTTTGGCCGGCCGAGGGTGGCAGCGCATGCACTGCTGCTATTTGGCCGAGGGAAAGGTGGGGAACATAGAGGCAGACAAGCGAGCGAGTGGCTGCGTCATTGCGCCCGGGATGATGTGACATGGCTGGACTGCTGTGGGAGAGGGCAAGCGAGCATCTTCCCGGTTGTTCTCTTTTCCCCTCGTGTGACCTGCATTGTGCGCTGAGACGTCTGTCTACTCTGTACTCATTGCGCGAATGCTGAGCTTGAGCTGCGAGAGTCACGTTGGCTGGTGCTACAGTGGAGGCTATTGATCTACTCCTCACGACGCAGACAGCATTCGAAACTCGACATATCAACGACAACCTCCCCGCGACAAGCACCGACCGCGACAAGCACCGACCGCGACAATGGCAAACACCAACAGCAGCAATGCGCCAATCCATTCCACTGGCCGTGGCGGCGCCGGCAACATCGGCCCCGACGGCAACACGTACGTCGACGGCGACATCATCCGCGAAGGCCAAGTCGGCGTGAGCAACTATCCTGAATACAGCGCTGGCCGTGGTGGAGCCGGTATGCCTCTCCCCCCTCTCTTTTCCCCTCAACCCCCATCCTTCCTGACCAATCTGATCGCATATAGGAAATATCATCCCCGCCCAAAACCCCCCCAACACCCCCTCGACCGGCCTGCCATCCCACTCCTCCTCCTTCTCTCCGTTGGGCGGCAACAGCACCGGCGCAAGCGACCAAATCATCCCCGAATCTGCCACGCGCGCCATTGCGCCCGGCGACGGCTACGAGAATTTCCACACGGGCAGAGGCGGGCAGGGGAATGTGTACAAGGAGAAGTATGGCGGGCACTCGACGAAGCGGGAACAGGTTGCCGCCGAGGCGAGGGGGAGTCCGAGAAATAGTCCGAGGCTCGGGCCGCTTAGGGGACAGGAGGGGAATGGGAATGGCAAGGAGAAGGAGGGGTTGTTGGAGAAGGTGAAGCATGTGGTGGGGTTGGATCACAAGAGGGAGAAGACGCCGGAGGTGGGAGGGAAGTAGGCTTGCTTGCCAGCGGCACGGAGGGGTAATTTTTATTTGCTGCTGCGATGAGTCTGACGAGTCTTCTTTGATACCATGATGAGATGATGCGCGGAATTCTAGAGGTGAACTGTGCCGAGCTGGGGAGCATGAGATGTTGCGAGGGGGCGAGGGTGTAGATACTACTGCATGCATCAATTGTTTTTGCGAACTTGCTCGCAGCCCATGCGAGACCTTCCCTGTGATTCAGAAGA
This sequence comes from Cercospora janseana, assembly GCA_026725115.1. Lineage (NCBI taxonomy): Eukaryota > Fungi > Ascomycota > Dothideomycetes > Mycosphaerellales > Mycosphaerellaceae > Cercospora > Cercospora janseana. Next base: position 157,390 of record CM049100.1, read on the forward strand.
GGAGGCTTTGGCGGCCATTGTACGAGGTGAGGTCGTCGGCCTGAAAACGTGCCTGATTGGAGATGATCATGCCTGGACTTCCAGGAAAATACAACGGCGCTTCTGCCTCATCTCCCCGACTGACAAACACCTTTGCCGGGCCTGTTGCAGTACGTTTCTCAATTCACGCTCGCCGGCCTTGCGTGTCGCCTTCATCACGCGCGACATTTCGGCCAACTCTCGCAGTTGACTACTCTCGTGCACCCTGCCAAGCAGAGATGGGCAGCTTGACAACCTTCAGATCATCGCCCTACGAACCTCGGGGCTGTGGCGATCAGAGCCGTACCAGAGACAAGATATCACCCCTCCTGCCAACGGAAGCACCGCATGTACACCGGGCATATCAAAGTCATGCGACGTGCTGAGCAGTGGCGAGATGTCAACACCACCAGCTGACATCTCAGGACTCGGCGGAGCACGGATCTCCTCAAGACGGCAAATGCAAAAGGGGTGTAGGCGTCCAGACTCTTCTGTTACATGGCTGCTCCGTGGTACATCGGAGCCTTGGCGATGACTGTGGCTACAGATGTGCTCAATTGGTACAAGGAAGCAACAAAGAAGTTGGCAGCCACAAGAGGCATTTCCGTTTCGTGCACATCGTTCGAGGCAACACAAGCGTGCCTGACTGGGGGCAGCCAATCGATACGGTCACACTAAGCAGCCTTCCAGTGAAGTCACCCTAAGCCATCTCGCATCGCTTGCATGACTGCAACGGACGTTCTACCATTACAGCTGCATCAGAGCAGACATCTGGTCGGAGGCGGTCTGTCTGCTTATCCTGCAGTGGAACTTCTTTTCCCTCAAGTCAATACATGAAATGCTAGCGCCGTCCAGGTCTCTGCCAGAGCTGACGCTCATGCAACATCAACGACCAACAGGCGACGAGGCCGAGAAGTTCCAGCCAAGTCAAGCTCAGGATTGATCCTGGTAGTGCTCGATGGAGGGTGAACTCCTTTGTCTCTGTGCATCTCGGATGGCTGCTGACGATGTCTTACCGGTGAAGAAAGCTGCTACCAAGGCGGCACGAGGCTTCTGGACCCGGAAACCAAGCGATTTTCTCACCCCATCAGGCCAGAAGGCGACCCGTAGCAGAGATATAAGAACGAGGTATATCTGACGCTTCATCAATTGCACATATCGCAGGACTTCACAGTTCAAGGCTCGAACAACGATCTGAACGACCTGAGTTACCTCAAAAAATCTCTTACTTCGTCACCATGCAATTCTCCAAGATACAAAGCCTCTTGGCAGCAGTGATCCTGCTTACTGCTCCACTCGTCTCCTTTGCAGCTCCAGCACCGGATGCTGTGGCCATTGCGGAGCCAGAAGCTTTGGCCGTAGCGGAGCCCAATCTTGAAGTCCGTGAAGCAGATCCGCAGAATGGCGGTAACAATGGAGGCAATTCCCGAACTCTGAGCACCTGCATCGGCAACAACGGCAACAACGGCCATAATGGCAACGGAGGCAACAAAAATGGCTACCGCGCCTGTATCACCGTCACCTTCTATCGCAATCGCCCGAGCCAAGTCCGCGTCCGCATCACCCTGCAAGACACCAACAATCGTGACGGCAGCGCAGTTTCGGGACAGTACTATATCCATCGCGGCGGTAACAACAACAACAACAACAACCGCGACCAGGCTTCTCCCGTCTACCATGCCAGTGGTAGAAACACGTACACAAACACGCAGACCTATCGCAACAATGGCAACGTGCAGTATGTCTATGTTCGTGGTTGGAGGTCGAATAGTCCGGGCAACAAGGGTACTTCGCAGCGCATTCAGAATCCTTGGTACAGGAGTGGTAGTAGCAATGGAAACGGCAATGGCAATAGTATTGACGATGGTGATCATGGCTCTGATGACAACTAAGTATTGAGAGGTTTCGTACGAGCTGACGAGGATGGAAGATCACCGTCGTACGAGCTCAAGAGGAGAGATGAAGAGAATGGCTCCGCAAGGTGCAGATGACGAAGCAGGAGTTTGGAGGACGAGGCTGGGAGGTGAAGAGCTTCTCGAGCCGGGAACTGAGGATGCTAGTGGAGATTGATGATCTCAAGTAGCGTGAGCTACGGTCCACTCTTTAGTCATGATGTATCTGAGGCTGTATTCATGGAGCTCGCCGAATATCCTGGGCTTCAATATTTGATTATATCATGGGAACACTACAAGCAGCCTCTACAAATAATTTCCACAATCCCCTTTTTTATCCTATTACGGCCTCGAGCATTATTGTGTCAGTCTTTGCCGCACATCATATCGTACAGCACAAATGCTCTCCTCCAATCAACACCCTACCCCATCTATCCCGTCAACGGAATTCCCCCTTCAGGAATCTCCTCCCACACCACCCGTACAGCTCACCACCCCAATCGTCACCCTCTTCGCCTCCTGATCCAGCACCGGGTACACGACGCGCAAGAAAGAATCCCCAAATGACCCCAGACTCCCCCTATCCGCGATCTGGAAGATATAACTCCTGCACGAGCCGTCGTGAAAGGTCGTCACGAAAGACAAGAGAGGGACGGGGACGCTGCTGTGGGAGCCGAATGCGACGGTCAGGGGCCGGCGTCGGCGTCGCGGTACTTGCAGTCGACGGCGTAGGCGGGCACGGCGAGGCCAGAGATTCCTTTTGCGGGTTGCCCAAGGGCTTGGAGCGCTGCGGTGGCGCTGGGGCCAGGGAGGAAGACGGTCGGGGCGCCGGTGTTTGGACGCCAAATCACCTTTTCGCGAAATGCACATCTTCTCCCTCCAATCAGCGACGCTGTATGCAGTGAATCCTACACTGCATCAACCTTGCCTTTGCGCGGACCTAGATGGCAAAGACTCGCCACTGAACACTGCCCCTTTCGCAAACAACCACACGCTCTTTCAGATGACTGCACTAATGCAGTGTAGCAACTACTGCAAGACGTCGCTGACGAATCCGAAACCGAACAGACACTGAGCAGCAGTTCTCGTGTTGGACGAGGACTTTACCAGGAGGATTTTAACCTCTGCGATCAGCAGAATGGCAAATCCAGCGGCAGCGGGCAGCCCAGTGGCCGAGCACCAGCTATGTAGGTGTGAGTGTTGTCTGTTCCCTGCCACGACAACACTAGATGTGGCCATCGGAGACTGGGTTCCAAAGGCAAAAACGCGGCACTTCGACCTGCACTCCATTTCTCTTTGATCACTTTGGACCCGTGTTCATTTTCCGACAACAAATACGACGACCTGGTAACACTACTAGCCACGACGACTGCCGGTGCGACGACTGCCGATACGATGGCTGCCAATACGATATGCCCGAGCTAAAATCAGAACCCCTGATCGCCCCAGGGTCTGCGCCTGAATGGGACCATCCATCACAAATCTGGATACTTGCACTCGCTGTGCGAAGGAGCTCAGCAATGGGAACCATCATCGGGCGTAAACTTTGGTTGCACTGCGCGTAACCTCCGCGGCTTGCTGCGCTGACATGTTGTATATTACATCATGCCTGTCAGAGGCAGCTACACGGCGTCGTCGGACGCAGAGGCTTCTCTCAGCCTCAAGGCACGCAAGCTCTTCTGCGGCAGGGTCCTGACGTGGGACAATAAGGGTCCGAATATTGAATTGCTTCGCAGATGCCTGCTCATCCAAACAGGCTGGGGCTTGTCGCCCTCCGGTGGTTCAAGAGGACACATTTGCCAGTCATGCTCTGACTTGTGGAAGCCATATCTTGTGGCCCGAGTCCGCTTCTCACAAATGAACATGACTTTGCAAAGCGCTTCCTATCCGACCGACTCAGCTACCACGGCTTTTATGGAACTTCAGAGAAGAGTAAGCTCGAATCCGAGCGAAGGGTCACGATAGCCCGAGTCGCAAGATGAAGGCAGGAATTCGGCCAACGCTTCAAGGCTTCCACCAAAAGCTGCGAGGAAACGAGTTGTGGTGAAATTACAGAAGAACGCCTTCATAAGACATTCGATTTCCAATGCACGCCTTGAATTCAGGCACGCCAAACCAGCGGCCAGAGCGGCTGACACGAATTTGATCTTACCAGACTTGGCGACAGCATGCTTCGCTAGCTGATGTCACTCGTACAGGTCGCAGCGGTCCCATGTCCGCTGTTGTGCTCAGAAGTGGCTAAGTTTGGCAGTCGACGACTTTTGCGTCCCCAGAAGCCGGAGTCAGCCCGGGATCAGACATGCTTGTTAGATACCGGCAAAGAGGTTGAGTTCATGCTGATTGAGAACACGAATAACGTGGACCTGCCAACAGCCGGCGACAACTTTCAGATATTGATGATGCAAATTTCGAAGCGCGCGAACTACTTATTTGGGCAATCGTGCGCTTCCAGCAGGGCTTCAACATGCTCCATCCCGCGTAGCCGCCACAACAGAGTTCCGCCATCAGGGTAGCCCCGACTTCACCTGAGCTTGCTCTATTGACTCGATACGAGCAAAACGTGATCTTCCCGCCTCGCTCTGCCGATTGTTCTCAATACGACATTTGGCAGCCAATCAATCTCGCTCTTGCAATCACAAGAGCAGCGAGATGCTGGTTTGGGTGGCCTGTCCGAGGCAAGCGATGCAATGGCAAGCACAACTCTACCGTGAGACGGTGATGGCTGGTGTCTTAGTTCTATGGCTGCGCATGTTTCGGATCTGCGCCTAGACACTCACAGGCAGCCTTAAATCTCAGCCACCCTCTGAAGTTCATAGTCGCGTCGCCTTGATGTGAGATCGCAGGAACGTTTCCGGAGCCTCAACAGGAAAACAGACAAGATGTGGCGCAGTGTGATAACAGCCTGCCTATGTCTCTTCACGGCGCTATCATATGGCGCTGCAGCGCTGTTACCACGAGCAGCGTTACCGCCGACGCAAGACCCTTTCTACCAGACTCCCGAGAACATCTCAAGCTACAAGCCAGGCGATATCATCAGCTCACGAGAAACGCCAGGACCGATCGGCGCAGCTCAAAAATACTCTGCCATCAAAGTGCAAGCCTCGTATCAGTTGCTGTATCGCACCTCTGATGCATTCGGCAACCCAGTAGCTGCCGTCTGCACAATCATTGTGCCTCACAACCCATCATTCGACAAGGTCCTCGCATACCAGACAGCTTACGACTCATCGGATCCAAACTGTAGTCCATCATATACACTCCAGCAGCAATCCAATAAGACCTCTTATGACCCACTGTTCATGGCAGGCGCTCTCGATCAGGGTTGGGTCATCTCCACCGCTGACTACGAAGGCCTCGAAGCGCAGTTCGTCTCTGGCCTCATGTCCGGCCAAGCGACGCTGGACTCCGTCCGAGCCACACTAGCATCGACATCCATCACCGGCGTTTCCAAAGACGCAACCTACGCCCTGTGGGGCTACTCCGGTGGCGCCCTGGCCAGCGAATGGGCCATCGAGCTGCAACCCCGCTACGCACCAGACCTGCACTTTGCCGGCGCAGCGATCGGAGGGCTCACCCCAGACGTCAACAAGGTGCTCCAACACGTCACAAACACCCAATTCTCATGGCAGGCCTTTGCCGGCATCAACGGTCTCGCGAAAGCCTATCCCAACGTCTCCGACTACATCCATGAGAATCTCATTCCCGAAAAGGCGGCCGAGTTCTACTCCATCAACTTCAAATGCACCAACGACACAGACGCCGAGAAGAACCTTGAGAACAAAGACGTCGGTAGCTACTTCAAAGGCGGCCTCCAAGCTCTGGAACGCGGGATCCCGTACGCGGGTGTCACAATGGGTTTGCGAGACACCCCGACGACACCCATTTTCGCCTACAAAGCCATCGGCGACCAGATCTCCCCCATAGCCGACACCGACGCTCTGATGAAAAAGTACTGCAAAAATGGCGCGCGCGTGCAGTACTCCCGGAACTTGATCGGCGAGCATGTGAGCGAGGCAATTTTAGGAGCGGGTGCCGCTTTTGGGTGGCTGCAGGATCGCATGAACGGGGTGCCTGCGCCGGAGGGATGCAAGACGAAGAACGCGTTTATCATGAGCTTGGATGAGCAGAGTTTGAGGGGCTTTAGTGCGGAGGTGGTCGGGATTCTGGCGCTATTGCTGATGCTGCCGTTGGGGCCGGACTCGATCAAGGGGATATAAGTTTTCTGCGTCAGGCTCTGTTGAATGCGCGACCTTGCAATTCTTCTTCACCTTCAACATGTGATGTCAGATGGAGAATGTCGAAGTCTTCATCACAGTGGATGTGTCAAGTCGCCGAGATCCAAGCCTAGTCGCCATGGACCATTGCTAGCGTGCGCGGCGAATGGAGTTGACTGCGGCGTCTGCAGTCGTGCTGTAGCTCCGCACAGAAGCAGCTGGAACTACAATGCGCCAGCTGAAGATTGACCTGTGAGGATATCGACTTCAAACAGAACGAGCGAGCCACATGCATTTCCATGTCTTTCTGCTGCGATGCCTCTTCTCTATGCACCAAAGTCGGTGGGCTCGTCACAATCGTGGCTCGTCGATCTGCACCTCCTCATCTTCGCTCTCACCAAGCACCGGAATTTCACAAACAGGCTTTACTTCCTCTCGCGTACAATACCCACCCATCGCCCACCAGTCCTCGTACAGCGAACATCTCCTGCGCCCACAGACGACATACCTCCCGACGTCCTGCGCGAGAATATTCCCGCTCCGCCTATGCCCGTAGCTGGAAAACCACACAAGGCTCCGCAGAGTCAGCCTGACAGATGAATTCTCCCCGCAACTCGACAACCTTCAACGCGGGTAGACGCGGAGAGATGGCTTCGAAGACCGCCTCTCATGTCATTTGACTTCCGCGCGCCCGAACCAGAGCAACAGCCTTCACCCGTTCCAGCGTCGTCCCGTGTGTGAGAAGGAACGCCGCGAGCTTGTGCGGATGGACAACGGCCAGCGACAACGTCAGACGTCGGAGACGCGGGATCTCGAGATCTGCGAGGAGATCCTGGAACTACACGGCGCACGACCGTATGATGTGCAGGAACGGGAGTTCGATACAGAAATATCCGAAATTGGCCATGTGTTGTACTATTGCGCATGAAGAAATCTCGGAGCACAGGTCGGAATCTGGTGGGATCGTTTGTGTCGCCGAGTTCCACGCCGTTTCCCGATTCCATGTGAAGTGTCTTCACTGCGCGCAGGACTTACGATACTGCTGCCGTTACCTTCTCGTCGACATCGATCGCACTCAGCGCCAGGTGGTTCATGCCGGCGAGGACCAAAGTTTTGAGCTGCACATTCGCTTGCGCGGCGGCAAGGAGCACTTGTCGAGTGGCCACGACGCCGCCCATGTTATTTTTGCGATCGATATCGCTGATGGCAGTTGTTCTCTGAACGCTTTGTGTCGTGAAGTGATGTTTTCCGTGCACGATCTCCTGGTGTCAACCACAAGGTCTTGAGTTTGGGGGAACAGCTCGTTAGTCAGCGCGAGACCTCGTCGTCTGCGAGCAGCATTTGCTGCTCGTGAAAGACTTGCAGATATCTTGCATATATGGGTTCAAGCAGTGCTCTGTCCTGCGGCTCTTCAAGCGTGAGGCTTTGAACGGCTTCGAAGGTGTCAGATCATGCGGCCAATCGCTTAGCTCCAGCAAGACTGGATATTGCGAGCATGTTGGAAACGCGGAATGCGTATTCCCTCTGCCATGTCCATGCTCTGCTGTGTCAGATATAGCTTCAGCTCTCGGAGGAGATAGTCAGACGCGGCATCGCAAAGCAACATATTTGTCAGCCTCAACTTGGATATATCGCTGCGCTAAAATTGAGGGCATATTTCGCTGAGCACCTCTCGAGCAATGCAAGAAGAGCCCATTGTCCTTACATCGCGGGTTGATGATACGGTCAGAGTCGCCAGCTAAGGACAAGCTGCCGTTCCGCGCGCCGGCTCGCTTCGGCCCGTCGCGATCACGCTAGTTCGATCTCGCAATGTTGAGCTCCTGGGACATCTAGAACATGCTCAGCGCTCCAATTGTCCTCCTTTTGCACGACACTTCTCCCCCACCCGACGTGACACTATGGTGGAGGATGCAGATTGGGGCACAATTGTAGCATAATCATGACACAAAATGGGCTGAGCGACAGTACGAACACACCCGAGCAACTCCTTGCCAAATCTCCTAATCTGACCCCCATCTTTCTCGCTAGTCTCCGCCAGATTCGCAGCCGACCTCCCCATCTCTCTCCTTCACGCCGAACTCGCGCGTCGACAAGCTGCGGGCGAGCGGCCGGCATGTGGCTCCGACAATAAGAACCGGGAATACAATTTTCCCCTCCACGTCCTCGCCCTCATCCTCATCCTCGTCCTCTCGACCCTCGCCTGTTCGTTCCCGTTGATCGTGCGGTGCTTCCCGAAGCTCCCAGTCCCACATCATGCGCTCTTCATCAGCAGGCATTTTGGCACGGGAGTGCTGATTGCCACGGCATTCGTGCATCTGTTGCCGACTGCATACACGAATCTCACGAATCCATGTCTCCCGCCGTTCTGGACCAAGACATACCCGGAGATGCCGGGCCTGGTCGCCATGGTCAGCGTGTTGGTCGTAGTAGGCGTGGAAATGTTCTTTGCAATGCGTGGGGCGGGACACAGTCATCATGTGGATTTCAAGCAATTGCGAGGAGGACCCAGACACGAGGGAGAGGAGCAACTGGAACGTCCGGTGGGGAGGGGCCGGAGCACGAGTTTCAACAGCTTCAGACAGGTGCCGTTGGATGATGTGGAGATGGGTGAGCCTGGTCAACCCCAGCGAAGTCCTTATATGGATGCTCCTCCAACACCACAAAGCCCGGCAAGCAGTTCATTGAACAAACCACTGCCAAGGACACCTACCCCTGGAATGGAGGACGAAGACGATGATGATGATCTGGATCTGAACGAATTGGATCGCCACACAGATGACATGCAGCCTCTGACGAGAAAAGTCTCCGACTCAGACGACGACTCAGACGACCGACCACTGAATGGACATTCCAATGGCAATACTCGACCCAGACACCCTGACCGCAAAGTCTCCTGGGCAGAAGCCGGCACCTCCTCCCCCACCCACCAAGCTCTCACCCCCGCCGTCCTCCCCAGCGCTCAAGAACAACGCCTCATCGTCCAATGCCTCATGCTCGAAGCCGGCATCCTCTTCCACTCCGTCTTCATCGGCCTCGCCGTCTCCGTCTCCACCGGCTCCTCCTTCGTCGTCCTCCTCTTAGCGATCAGCTTCCATCAAACCTTTGAAGGTCTTGCTCTCGGCTCCCGCATCGCCTCCATCGGCTCCTTCTCCACCTCTTCGTACAAACCTTGGCTCATGTGCATCATGTACGGCATCACGACTCCGATTGGTCAGGCGATTGGGTTGGGTTTGCAAGGGTTGTATGATCCTGCTTCGCAGTTGGGGCTGCTGATGGTGGGCATCATGAATGCGATTAGTAGTGGGCTGTTGATTTATGCCGGGTTGGTGCAGCTGCTCGCGGAGGATTTCTTGAGTGAGACGAGTTATGCGGAGTTGAAGGGGAAACGGAGATTTCAGGCTTGCGCGTCGGTCATTGGAGGTTGTACGCTGATGGCGGTGGTGGGTGTGTGGGCATAGCTTTGCTGCGTGTGGTACGTGGAACGAGATTGTACAGGTTTGATTAGATACGGCTCAGACGTGCACTGAGCCTGGCGGAACCTCGTCAAACTCCATTGGCAGCGCTTTCACGCAGCGCAGTGTTCTAGGCGCGAGCGCATCCCACGCTCAACTTCTCGCCGAAATAGGCACATCAGGCTGTGGGTTCTTGCTCAGAGTCCTTGCTGAGTCAGTGTGGCGGGGTGACACGACGATGCGTAAGAACGCCATTGATTGCTGTGTAGAATAATGCCAAGCCCTTCGACCTCACCTTATGTGTCAGGCATAAGCGGCGCTTCTCGCTGCCGCTTTTCGCACAACCTCGAAGGGTCAATTGATCCCAGTACTCATGAGTTTGTCCGAAAGTGATAGAGCGTTATGCCCATCGTCGAATACAGCCACCCTTTCATAATACGACGCTGCGGCTGAGGGTGGGGCGGTGCTGCTTCCAACATGAAAAGCTCAGCGAGACATGGATCCTGCGATATCTGTGACCGAGGGCGAGTAATAGCTGTGTGATCGCTGGCATGGGTCATGTGCGATATACTCGGGATCACATCTCCTGCCATCATGCCAGTGCAGCACGACGAGGAAGTCATCGCCATCGGAAGCCAGCGCTGGCACGAGTTCTGGAATGCGGATGAATCACGCAATCTCCTCAACGATGTCGACTTGACATTGCCCGAGAATTGGTCCTCACGATTATGTCGACGCTGCCACAAGATCGACTTTGGAGCTCTGCGATGTCCGACTTTGCAAGAATCAGAGGACATGAGCCTCGGCCGGGCAATGGTCCCGCCTCACCGCTTTGACGTCGTCGATTTGTATCCGCCTCCCATAGCATTGGGCACTCTTCGTCGCGTCAAGAGCTCTGCTGCAAGGTGTCCCTCTTGCGAGCTGGTGTGGTCGATCATTGTGCGAGAGAATTCCGGCGAGGAGCCAGAATTCACGAGCTCTGACACGGGAGCGTCGGAGCGGGAGTGTTTTGTGCACTTGCATCCGTACCTGCAATTCTCGCCGCGAGGACCTCACTCAAGTAGCACTGTACTACCTAGCAAGAGCAACCTGGTGCGACGTCTTTCGCTGAGAATCGGCTGGCCTCCTGCACCTGACGAGGATGACGTCGAGTGTCTTTGGTGGACGATTCACTTCTGTATACAGGCGACTGTTCCAGGCATCTCCGGTCTGAACTCGAGCACGCAGGCACCACTGAGCCCATCGCAGATCGTCTTTGCATACGGAGGCCGCATAAGGCCTCTCGTACTCGACACCTCTCGCATCCGGCAGTGGTTCGACTTGTGTACCGCGGAACACGGTCAGAAGTGCTCGTTCAACATGCTGACAAGCAATCGAGATCCTACCCCAACCGCGACGGATCCTCATCCCGAGCTACGTCTAATTAATATCCCCTCCGAATGCATCGAGGCGTTTGGTAGTTCCTCGGAGTGTGTAGCGCTACAGGTGCCTCCATACGTTGCTTTGAGTTATGTTTGGGGCTTCGACCAGCGTCTGAAATTGCGAAAGGCCAATGAGCAGGAGCTGATGGTCGTGGGGGCGTTCAGTGTCAATCGCCCATCCCGGACAATCATCGATGCTATCGAATTGCTCAAACAGCTTGATCTACCGGGCATAAAGCACCTCTGGGTCGATGCGTTATGCATCCTGCAGGACAGTGACGACGACAAAGCGCGGCAAATCCAGAAAATGGATCAGACGTACACCAATTCTGCCCTCACGATCGTTGCGGAAGCCGGTGAAGATGCAGACTGTGGTCTGCCAGGACTCTCAGTGGGAACACGTTCGATGAAGCAGTCTATTGTCGAGCTCATTCCGCCAGGCTGCACAACATATGGAGATGGAGGAGTCATCAATCATAAGCATGGCTTAGCACTCATGAGTACCATCAGTCCACTGCCTGAGCAGAATACGGACTTCTGGAACCTGGGCAAGTATGCGACTCGAGGCTGGACCATGCAGGAAAGAGTTTTGTCTCGGCGGAGACTGATCTTCACTCGTGAACAAGTGTTCTGGCAGTGTACTTCAGCAACATACTGTGAAGAAAGCCATATGGAGTCTGCATTCAGTGACTTCGACTTCAGCTATCCGGGCGCAAAAGCGGAAGCGTCGATTGAGGAGACTTTACAGCTCATGAGCACCATGGCCTCAGATCATGATGATGGTAAAGATCCGTCACGTCACCAAGGCGTCGCAGACGAAGATCTGCCATGGAACAGGTTAGCTGGGCTAGCCAGTGATTATACTACCGCAGAATTCACAAATGAGGGAGATATCGTGGACGGCTTCTCCGGTGTCCTGAATGTAATGTCCAGAGTGGCCAACGAAGAGTTTCACTGGGGTCTTCCAGTGTCCCGTTTCAGCTCCGCTTTACTGTGGTCTAATAGAAATGATGACAATGGGTACATCAGAAGACGTACTGAACGAACCACACTGCCAGTAACGACGGCTGAAAGGCAGTTGCGAGTGCCAAGCTGGAGCTGGCTTGCATGGGCTGGGGTTTCAGTCAACTTCGCGGCAAGGCTTCAGTAAGTATTATTACAGCCAGCGTGCAGTTGAAGTGAAGACTGACCAAGCTGTGAAGTGGAGTGTATGACCCCGAGCTAGTATGCTTCATTCATAGACCAGGTGGGACTTCTCTGAGACGGCTGACGCAGCAAGATATCATTCCGCGCAAGGAATCTGCTGCTTTCCCTAGTCAGAGCCAACACCCGCTGTGGGAAGTCTCCGCTAATCGTGAAGTCACGATGGCGCATATGCGCAGCGAACTCCCGGGGCTGCATGAAAGACTTCCGTCCATACCAGAAGGCATCCTTGTCTACTTCTGGACCAGCTTCTCGACCTTCCGCGTCGAATACGACGACATTCGCCGCCAATACCGCATCCTCGGCCAGTCTCCTTCCGTCTCGGTCGATTCTACCGCTTGGAGGATCAAGAAAGTTGAACCCATCGATGGCGTAGACCAGTACTGGGTGGGCACAATGACGTCTGGAACGGATACCAATCTCCGTCAAACGTTGGAAAATCCTCACGGCGATCTGGACATTGTGGATTTCATTGTTGTGGGACGGGACAGCGTGGCTTCTAAGATATCGACTGTGCTTGTCATGGCTATTGCGTGGCATGCTTCGGGAGTCGCGATTCGTTTGGCCTTGGGAACCATCAATGAGGATGCATGGAATGCGAGTCGGCCGGCTTGGCGGCTGATAGCTTTGGGTTGAAGAAGACCAAGATACGCAGCAGCAGTGATAGGGGTAGAAGCGCGGGAGTGCTTCTGTGAAAAGTCACTGTCTCGTCGAATTGAGATGTAATGGTGCCGTACTCGCGTCATGCGCTAGTCCGACTATCTACGTGAAATAGCTAGCCCTTCCATTACTCAAGGAAGTTCCCAATCTGTCATACCGGATCACACTTCGAGCGCGATGCGTCAGGTTCAGAAGCATCTCTGCATGTTCGGAGACGTCCATGTCAGCGGAAGACCCGTGGCTGCGAATATCAGATGCTGCTATCTCCGTCAGAGGCTGGTCCGCGAATATTTCCCTGGAAATGTTCGTCGAAAGGGTTGCCAAGATCCTGCGAGTCCGCATTCAGGCAGCGCAGCAAGCGATATCTCCGTCGTCAATTGGTCGTGGAGTGACGACAGACGGCCCTGACTCGTGATCTTGTTGATCTCAGCTCAGAGTTCAGGGGCCGAATCATTCTTTGCAGTGCTTCTGGTAGCTTGCTGCGGCGTACCGCAGAACTTCGGAGTAGCACAGAGCCTGGCGGACATATTATTCTGGACCACGTGTATATAATTATTCTTCTAACGACCAGCGTCCATGAATCCCAATCATCCCAGCTGAAAAGAAATTACCGGAATCCAGCTCTGGCAAATGTTCAGCAACATGGCGTGATAGGCTGCACAGCGATGGCGAAAGTGAGCGTTCATTCCGCGTCTGACGATAGAATCTGCCGTATCATATGCATGATGCAGAGCTGGACCAACTATCCCAGCTGCGGTACCGGTGGCTAAGAGGGTGCAGGAGACAAGAGAGTGAAGACGCATGCTGGTGTGGCTTTCGATCGAACTTCGGAGATCAGAGCTGTGGCGACCTGGTACGCGAGAGTGACAGGCCGAAGCAACCAGGGCTCTTGCAATGAGAATTGTGGGAGACTGGTGACGTGTGCCCTCAATTTTATTGGAAATGGTTGATTCTGTCAGCGTTAGCGACCTTCATTCACAAGGCCAGCAAACCCGCGATTCTGTACGCGTGACCTCAAAAGCTAGCAGATTCTGGCGAAGGTTGGTGGAATACGCTGCAACGGAGGCAATTGAATCAATTGCGTTTGCGAGGAAGTCCATGCGGCCGCAGTGCATACGTTACGCACTTTCTGGTCCTCATCCTGTTCTATACGGCAGTCCAGCGTTACTTGGGACTACTTTCAGAAGAGATGCACGCGGTTTCACTCGGCAGAATCGAGCTCTGAGCCCAATATCGCAGCCTCGGGTCATCACACTCGCTGAGGCCCTCAATGAAAATACTAGGGGCTGGAATCCAACGAATGCTCGGCGCATCATCTACAGCGCGGGCGAGAAGGACGTATGGCGAGATATGTCGGCTTCAGCCACACTGCGACCTGGTGGAACGTCGGAGACCAACCTGGAAATGGACTTGGTCGTACACCTGGTTCAAACAGGATGGGACCACAGCGAATTGTACACTCGTAACGCAGGATTAGACGCGGAGGTTCGGCGTGTAGGGGTTGCGGAGGTGGATCGAATATGCTCTTGGGTGCAGCAACGGCTAGATTATGCTAGCGCGCTCTCGTAATAGTTTGCATGGTATAGAGGTTTGCCAGGGGAGACATGTCAAGAGATGCTGCTTGTCGGGTTGGCTCCGACTTAACGCAGCCGGCCATATCGAAGGAATTTCGAGCGAGAGCCGTCAGACGGCCTAGGCTTGTGTTGCATACACGAGTATCCTGTCGTACCGTTCTCCAACAACAATCCGGCCACGAATCATGTCTGAGAATGCAAACCGCGCGTTGGGAGACTCCAAAGACTAGACTCACGAAGGATCCGAAGGCCTGCACCTTGCCGGCCTTGCCCAATGCAGGCACCTCATTTCCCGGCTCACGTCGATGCAGGCAACGTAGCATTTTGGAACATCGACCGCAGGAAAGGCAAATGATGGGATGTGGCGCGGTTGCTGAAGAGTCTCAAGGGGACGAGTGTTTTTGCCGCACTGCTTCTCCGGCCAAGGATCTCAGCGGCGAACAGCAACAAAGTTTACGGGCGGACTGAGCTCCGTCAGTCATCCATCCAATCGTATCCTTGGTCCATGTTTTCTGCACTTCACTACTACGATGTCTGATGATATGGTGCCAAAGGCCTTGCCGTCTGCTCTCAAGTTCGACTTGCTGGCGAGATGCTCTGTGAGTGCTCTCCTACTATGTCCGCGTTCATCTCTAACCCGGAATTGTACAGACCACAAAAGCGAGAGCAGCAACGTTGCATCTCCCACATGGATCTGTCCAGCTGCCGCTATTCATGCCGGTGGCCACACAGGCTTCCTTGAAAGGCCTGACGCCCAAGCAGCTTGAGGAGACGAGCTGTCGGCTATGCTTGAACAACACCTACCATCTGTATTCGATCCCTATCCAGGCCTGTATGGATACAGACTGAGACAAAGCAGGGGCCTGAAGCCTGGCCAAAAAACGCTGGATGCCATTGGCGGTGCACATAAGCTGCAGTCATGGCCTCATAATATATTGACAGGTATGTGTTGTATACCTCTGATAGATGAAGTGACGGGACTAACATCAGACAGACAGTGGCGGGTACGTCTCCTTCCGATACAGACCGAGAGATCTGCTCAAGCCTCAATGCTCACAAAATTCCAGCTTCCAGATGGTCTCGCTGTTGCAGCTCGCACAAGTCACAGAAGAGGGCGTACGCTTCCTGAGTCCGCATGATGGTACGCCCATGTAAGTGTCGAGATCACAGTGCTTGATGTGACTGCCGCTGACACGAGGCAGGCTGCTGACTCCCGAGCACTCCATCTCACTCCAGAATTCCATCGGCTCGGATATCATGATGCAACTCGATGATGTGATTGCGACCACATCCCCCGACCACGCACGCATCAAGGAAGCCATGTACCGCTCTGTCCGCTGGCTTGATCGATGTATTGCAGCACACAAGAAGCCCCAGTCACAAAATCTCTTCTGCATCATCCAAGGCGGCCTCGACTTGGAGCTTCGCAAGGAGTGCTGTAAGGAGATGCTGGCACGCGACACTCCCGGTATCGCCATTGGCGGCCTCAGCGGAGGAGAAGCTAAATCCGAGTTCTGCAAGGTAGTTGATGCGTGCACCGACACGTTCCCCTTGAACAAGCCTCGCTATGTTATGGGGGTCGGTTACCCAGAAGACATCATCGTATCTGTTGCCTTAGGCGCCGACATGTTCGATTGCGTCTGGCCGACACGTACAGCTCGCTTTGGCAACGCAATCACAAACCATGGCGTCCTCAATCTGAGACACGCTTCATATGCCAACGACTTTGGGCCCATCGCAGATGGATGCAGATGCGTTTGCTGCAGATCTCAAGATGAAGGCGGTCTTGGTATCACGAGAGCTTACATTTATCACACCGCAGCAAAGGAGACCGCAGGTTCACATCTGCTCAGCATGCACAATGTGCACTACATGCTGAATCTGGCCCGGCGGATGCGCGATGCGATTCTCGAGGACGCGTATCCGGCTTTTTTGAAAGACTACTTCAGCACGTTGTATGCCGGTCAGAAGGAGAAGTTTCCATCGTGGGCCGTGGAAGCTCTTGCCGGTGTGGGGGTCGATCTGCTCAAAGATTAAAGCAAACATGGCGAGAAAAAAAGGAACTTGACGGGCTCGCAAGCAGAGGTTGAATGCCACCAAAGCCAGCAAGTCATGGCCCATGATCCGAAAAATCCAACTGCAGCGCTGCAACGAGCCGGCGATCTTCTCCAATCAATCTTCTATGCCTGGAGAGAGGCACGCCTTTTCTGGAAAGTCACATCTTACCATCATGAAGATTCAAATCTTTACGTCTACTCGCACAAAGACACACTTTTACCTGAAGACGGTAGTGCAAGTATCTTTGACGATCACCCTGAGCTTCACGGTCCTTCGGCCGACGGCAAAGCTATATTGGCGTTCTGTGGATGCGATGACCCAGCATCGCTGATGTATAGCCTTTGTGACAAGATATTCGAGGCGCTGAGGTCCGACCAGGTCATCAGTCATGTGCAAGGCATTCAAATGGACATCAAGCCGGAGCGAAAGTATGTTAGATCATATTACGTCGACATTGATGAGCTGGACGAGTCCAATTACAGGCATAAACTGTATCATGTCACATTGCAAGATGGTCGCGAATATGCTCTCGATCTGTCTGCTGCGCAGTACGGCTTGATTGACAAGCCAGTCTCTCCCTGGCTCCAGTACAAGAATACATTTGCTGCTACCGAGGCGGTAAGCTTCGATCTTGCCGCATTCGTCGAGTATACAGCTTGTGATCATCGCATGCAGGGAATGTTGGCCATGGCTTTGGACATGACGAATGTGATTGCAGCGTGGACGATGGGAACAGGAGTGAGCGTGGCAGATCTACTCCACATCGAGGATCAGAAACAGTTCGAGAGGCTGAAGAGCGAGTTGGTCGCACTCATCGGTCCAGGCATTAGGGGGGCACTGAGGAGACGTGCAGAGACGAATACTGTAGCGCGGCTGCGGACCGCAGACGTATTGTAGTGGCGGCTTCTCGCGCCAGCCCGGAGCTGAGTCGAAGGCCAGAGAAACTGTCATACAGGTCTGCAACTTCGGAGACCGGCGTCAAATGGCCTCATTCGCTGCGATGCACGGGCGCGAATGGCAGCACGAGTGCCTTTGAACGAACACTAGTGCCAGAATAGCTGTTGCTCAGAAGAAACGATATCGTCGGCATCCCGTTCAGCGCGCCGTAATAAATCTGCCTTCTTGATTAACATCTAGTTTCTCACTGATTTGCAGCAGTATCTGCGAATGAATCAATACTGACCCATCCCCGAGCATCGCTGGGATCTCCAAAGTGCAGGTTAAATGCCTCAGAGACACCGACTTGGCAGATGTGGGTCTTTATCGGGAGCCCAGGCATGCAAAAACGACTCTGTGGGGCGATGAGTACCAGTCGGACGATAATGTAGATTTTCTGTTTCTGTGCAGATACGGTAGTGGAGCAGATGCCTGACCGACCCCCGTCGCTGTCTGTGCGGAAGACGTGAAGTCGTCCTTGAGTACGGCCTTGGCAGCGATTCGAGGCTTTCACCAGCTCACGCCTCGTAAACTTACCTCACACATATCGCGCAAAGCTGCCTCTCTCACACTCTACAAGGACCTAACCCCGACAAGATCAGTCCTTGTCTCAAAATGCAGCAAGTCATCTCCAAACCCGGAGCCTCTGTCGGCCGTTCATCGGTCTGCCCAGACACTATCACGACCGCCAAGTGCTCAGCACAAACTCTTCCACGCAGGCTTGACCACATTCGCGCGCGCGGGCGATCCCCACCTACCAGCGTTGAGTCCAGTCAGAGCCGCATGCGACGTCGCACCACATCAGCCAAGCCTACAGGAGCCCCGTGCAGAGACGTTCGGTGCGTGCTGCGCAGCTTCTGCGATGCCACGTGAAGGGGAGGTCGCTGGGGCTCGTATGCCTTGGCGTGTGGTCGCCCCATGTGGAGGCCCGGTATCATTGCGCAATGGCCGATGGTGCTGCGGGTAGCGTGATTGTTTGTTCTACCAGGCTCGACGCGCTGCCCCAGGAGTTTGGAGGACGGTGTGTCTTGGGGGGTTGGGGAGGTGCTGGAGTATATCTGTGCTCTGTCCGCTGCTGTTTCTCCCTTCTTCGTCGTTGCATTGTGTCTCTAATCTCGTCAAAATGGGTGGCTTGAATCTCAATATCGATTGGAAGTCCCACCGATGGGCGGTCTTCTACTGCTTGGTGGCCACTATCGGCGCTCTCTGCTATGGTTACGATGTGAGCAGCAGTATGTCCACCAGTGCGGAACGTCAAAGCTGATGAAATCTTCGCAGACCATCTACTATACTGGTATCCAGGGGATGCAATACTTTGCCCGTGACTATGGATCGCAACAAGCAGATGGTACATACAAGCTCGGCACGACCTTCCTCTCGGTATCAGCATCGATCATCTACGTTGGCGAATTCCTTGGAGCTCTGATCGCAGCACCCATCAACGACAAGTTCGGCCGCAAAGCAGTCTTCGCATCCGCGTCTATCTGCATCATTCTGGGCGCCATCATTCAGGTCTGCGCTTTCAGTATCGCCGGTGTCTTCTATGCTGGCCGTATCTTCGTAGGACTCGGAGTCGGCCAATTCACTGCAACTTGCCTAGTCTACGTCGCAGATGTAGCACCTAGTGCGATCCGTGGACCAGCTCTCATGATGTTCCAGTTCATGCAGTCCATATCACAATTTGTCGGAGCCTGCGTCAATCAAGGAACAGAGACGATTGATGGCAAGGCGCAGTATCAACTGCCAATGGGCTTGTTGACTGTGTTACCATTGACCATGCTTGTTCTTCTCATCTTCACTCCCGAGTCTCCAGTCTGGTTCATGTCCAAGGGCCGCCGCGAGGACGCCCGGAAGTCTCTCGTCAAGATCAATCGCAGCAGCCCAGGCTACACTCCTGATGAGGATCTTCAGCAGATTGACAAGCAAATTGCGCTCGAGAGGGAAATGGCCGCCGAATCCAGCTGGGCTTCTCTGCTCCTCGACCCCATCGAGCGCCGCAAACTCATCTACGCTTGTGGTGTCATGTGTAAGTGCAATCCCATCCTAGAGATTTGAAGACCAATCTAACACACACTCCCCAGTCGCCCAACAAATCAATGGCATCCAATTCTGGTATACCTACGGCGTCGTCTTCGCCCAGTCCATCGGCGTCGGCGAACCCTTCACCATCAACACCATCATCTACATCGTGCAAATCCTCACCGTCGGCTGCAGCGTCATCTTCGGCAACAAAGTCAACCGCCGCACCAACCTGCTCGTCTGCACCATTGGGATGCTCATCTCCCTCGTCGCCGTCGGCGGCCTCGGCACCACCAAGGACAGCGACGGAAACTTCTCCCGCGGAATTGGCATCGGCATCGTCGTCTTCGCGTACTTCAACATCGTCTTTTACAACTTCTCCATCGGTACTCTGTCCTATACCATTGCGTCTGAAATGGCCGTCGGCAGAAACAGGAACAAGATCACCTCGGCGGCGCTGTGCACCTTCTTCTTTACGGTGTGGCTGATGGTGTTTACGAGCCCGTACATGTACTACACGGCGAATCTGGGGCCGATGGTCGGGTTTGTGTATGCGGGAACGACGCTGCTGACGCTGGCGTACTCGTGGTTCTGCGTCGGAGAGACAACCGGAAGAACCAACGCGGAGCTGGAGAGGCTCTTCCAAGAGAGAATTCCCGTGCGAGAGTGGCAGAGCCATGTGTTTGAGGACTATGAGGAGGATGATCTGGCAGACGAGAAGGAGAAGAAGACTGGTGTCGCTGCGCAGGTGGAGGAGAAGGCGTAGAGAACGGACATGTCCAGTTAGTTGCTCGATACACGATGATAGATTTTGGATGGAGCGACGATAGAACTAGAGTCAAACATCCGCCATCAGGGCTGGATCAGAGATTTAAGGGTAATGTCTGACGATCCGAATATGTATGAGTGTTGCCAAAGAAATCCTTTTCACCTGGACTTTCCAGCATATCTGCTCTACATCGCCATTATGCCACGCTTCCCATAACGCCCCTCGCTTTTCCCTTTCCCGGCATCCCAAAGCGCCGCTCAAAAAATGCGATCCAAGCAAAGCCAAAGTCTACAAATTCCCCCTCATCTCCTGCTCCCTCTCAATCGCCTCAAACAGACTCTTAAAATTCCCCGCCCCAAACCCATCGAAATTCTCCCTCTGGATAATCTCAATGAAAACCGTCGGCCGATCCATCAGAGGCTTCGTGAACAACTGCAGCAAATACCCGCCGGCGTCAAAATCGATCAGGATGTTCAGGCTCTGGATCACCTCGAAAGATTCCTTGAGTCGCAGTCCCGTCTCCTTGATGCGCTGCCGCATCTGCGTGTAATACGTGTCGGGCACGGAGATGAATTCCACGCCGCGGGCGCGCAGATTCGAGACGGCGGAGATGATGTCGGTGGTGCGCAAGGCAATGTGTTGGACGCCGGGGCCGTTGTAGAAATCGACGTACTCTTCGATTTGAGATTTCTTCTTCCCGTGTGCCGGCTCATTGATGGGCATTTTGACGATGCCGTTGGAGGAGGACATGACGATGGATTTGAGGGCCGAGTAGTCGGTGCAGATGTCTTTGTCGTCGACGGACCAGAAGCGGTGGAAGCCGAGGCAGCGTTCGTAGAAGTCGCAGGCGGAGTCCATTTCGTCCCAGTTTTGATTGCCGACGCAGTGGTCGATGGTTTCGAGCTTGATGGGCGGGAGGAATTTTGTGGTGGGGTCGGTTGTCGTGATGGAGCGGTAGCCGGGGAGGAAAGCTCCCGTGTAGGTAGTTCGTTGAACGAAGGTATGAGTGGTGTCGCCGTATGTTCGGATTGAGGCGCTGAGGACAGATCCTTCTTCTGAAGAGTCCGTGTGTGGAGGTGTGACTGATACTGCGCCGCTTGCGATGGCATTCTCATAGACTGCGTAGACGTCGTCGACCTCGAATGCAACATCTTTCACTCCGTCACCATGCTTATCGAGGTGGTCGTACATCTCGTCCAGTAGCTCCTGCTCTTTAGGCGGAGCAGGATTCAGCGTTTGTCGTGATGAAGATCGTACAGGAGATGTGAGGACGAATCGGACGTCGCCATTTTGGACGACATGTGACGCGATAAAACGGGAACCGGTCTCTAGGCCTTTGTATGCTACAGGCTGGAAGCCCATGCGTGTTGTGTAGAACTATGGGAACAGTCAGTATACCAAAACCAGCCCACGGATAGCGTCCGAATCACCTGAGCCACCTGCTTCGCGTTGCCAACCCACCACGTGACATGATCGTAGCCTCTGTAGTCAACTTGCTGCGAAGGAGCCTGGACTGCAGGGGCAGAATCATCTGAATCGTAAAGCGGCGTCGTCCTTCCACTAGATGAGGTGGCAACAAGAGCACCTGGCGCCATGGTGATGTCTTTCCTTGTGAGTGATGGTTGTGGTATGTTTACGCTTCGAAGAACAAAGAAGAGCTTATTGACGAAACCTCGAGAAAAGTGATGAAGAGCGAAAGTGCAGCTTAAGTCTTCTCAACCTACCATTACGCGATGCCTATATCCTCTTGCCGCATCTCTGATTGTCCATGTCAGACTTCCGATTGCCCCTGATCACGTTCCAGCGGCTCTGCACTAAACCGATGTCACGTTGCTGCGGCTTAACGTCTAAGCCGATGCGTTTCGGTCGGCTTAAGGTTTAAGCCGAGGCCAGCATTTCGGCATTGTGGATTGCAAGACACAAGACGAGAATACGTCAGCCGTGAGCTTGATCTCCATCATTCATGGCTACTGGCTCGTATTAGCTTTGCGAAAACGTCTCCTGCGCGGAAGTGATACTGCAGCACATATACACCCACTCCATCCCTCGACCTTCAATTGACAGCGAGGGAGCGTCTTGACCATATCGAAATTTTCGACCATGTTTCCGAAGCAGATGTCCCGAGCAGACTCTGCTGTCCTGGCTCAGGTGTTCGACCCGGAGAGCGCTCCGGCGAGAGCGGAAGTCATTATCGACCCAAACCTTCCAGACGACCGCCACATCCACGACACAGCTCTGCTCAGCCAGCTCAAGTCGCGAGAGCGAGAAGCCATTTCCATCATTGAGGATTTCGAATGCAACCGAGCTCGGTTTCCAGACGCGAAGGAGTCCGCCAAGGATGCTGCGTACCGAGCGGCCCTTACTTCGCTCGACGCCCTAATCGCTGAATATCCACTGTATGCATCCGCAAGGAACAACCGAGCTCAGATGAGGAGATGGAGATTCGGTGACAGGAATACGCTTGTTGGTCCAAGATCGCTCTTGTATAGAGACCAGAGCGCGGGAGGCGTGGCGGCGCAAGAAGATCTCAGAGCGTGCATTGCCTCGGCTTCGCCGGCCAGACAACAAGATGCTGTATCGCCTGCACAGGGCAAGCTGTTGGCCCAGGCATACACACAACTAGGCGCTCTCTATCACGCGGCTTCCAAAGACCTCGAGATGGGCGGCAATTTCGATGTGACCGAAATTGACGGAATGCGGTGGAGCAAGGAGAGGTTCGAGGAGGAAGCATCCAGAGCATTCTATATGGGAGGCTTGTATGGCAATGAGGTCGCCAAAGCTCTCGCAGTGCACACCAATCCTCATGCGAAGCTCTGTGGCAATATCGTGAAGGAGGCCATGCGGAAAGAGATGGAGTCGGCGTGGTGATCAGAGGGGTGCGCGATGTGACGGACATCCGGCTGTCCTTATATCTGTATCCTTGCTTCCGATCCGTCGGAGGTGGTGGTACGCATCTCGATCCTGCGAATCTGCATAGGGCCGTACACAGGTGCAACATCTGCTCGAGAAACGCTGTGATTCGACGCACCTCACCAAGCTCGCTGGCACTAGGGGCCGAGAACTAAAGGCGAGGGGAACATCATCTCTGTTGCAGCAATGCGCTCATCTGTTCCAGTTGATCCCGAAAAGCTTTCCGGCTTTTACGTGCGTGGTGGCACTGGCATTTTCGAGGTAGACACGCTGCTCTCCAGGCACATCAAGCGCCAGAAGCTGGTATTGGAATTCTTCTCCTGGTTTCCTCGACATGTGCAATTGTACTGTCCCGTTTGCTTTCTTCCCGCTGACATAAAAGTGCTGTATCGCATTAGCGACATTGGAAATGGCCAAGTGCCCTGCGGCGTTCCGTACCATATGTAAATGCTCCACACCTGCACGATCAGTCTCCAATCGACTGGCGATCGTTCTGTTCCTCGCCCATCGACTCCAGCTTGGCTCGCCATGCGCCTCGATATCTCTCTTGCTCCCTCGCTCCGACCCAGTCAACAGCAGTCTGCATTGAGGGTCTGCTCTGATTCTATCCGCCGCACGATTGAAGTATGCAGTCTTGCTGTCCGTAGAGAAAACTTCCAGCCAAAGCACTGTAGCAATTGCGCCTGTGAGGCCGATTCCAAGTAAGACGATGCCGAGGTTGAGTGATTGCTGTGTAGTGCGTGCAGCCTTTTCACCAAGCGACAGATCTTTCCATGGGACTGCGCCAGTGTCGTTCAGCACTGTCACGGAGCGTCTCCGAGAAATGGCATCTTTGGGAATAGAGGATGTAGTCGCATGGCGGGACTGATACAAGGCGGAGGTGTTGATGGTAACCGGGCGCACGGCAGCTTGGCCGGTGAGCAGCTTGGGCAACTGTTTGCTCGCTGTAGCAAGGGGCAGTCGCTCGATCATCGTAGTCGTGATATTTAGCGGGGAACTCAGAGAGAAGAGAGCGGAGGTGGTTCGGTGGAGAGAGAGAGAGAGCTCGACAGCTTGACATCGCACAGCTCTAGCGCCAGTCTTGGCAAGTCTGAGGTCATAACTAACAACCCGATTTCACTTTCTCCCCGCTGTCAATGGAGTCTCTTACTCGAAATCGACCAGTGTTGACTTTGGAAGGCTAGATAATCACATTAAATTCACTCCAAATCCTTTTCAGATCCTCCACCACCGCCTGCGTCACCGCATAGCTATTCGACATCTCATGCAGAAGAGACTAGACCTTCTCCCTGCGGGCCGGAAGGATATCGTAGAGGCATCGAGCACCGGCGATCCGCAAGGGCAATAGCAGTGATGCCGCTGCTATACTACGCGCGGCGAACGCTTCGTCAGCGTCTGGTATGATGCTGTCCAGGTGCTGTTGTGCCACTGAAACAGGAAGTGCTGGAGGCGCATTGCAATACTCAGTCCACACGTCATAATATCCGAATGGTCCTTACAGGCAGATGCTAATGGTCGCGTAGTGGATGCGGTTGAGACTATCTGTTCTTGCGTGCAGTGGGCGCTGTGGATCGCACGAAAATGCTTAAATCTCATCCTCAATTGTTGACCTTGTGCGGCAAGCGAGTGGAGATCAGCATGGCCTTCTCGAAGATCCTCCTGGACATTGCTTGCAGAATCACTCGCGCTTTAGCATCGTCAATCACGTTGCAGATCTCCTGGCGAAATACAGACTGCCTCACCTTATGACAAAATTACAGCAACCAACCATGATATTGTAGAGATCATCAATAGATTTCTGTCTATCTTGGTCCTCACCTACATCCGAGATATGTTGCGCGAGCAACTTCCATCCTTCTCTAAGAAAAGTGGGTTGCGATAACAAGGTACAGCGATTTAGCTCGAGGGCCCGCACCTCCAAGAAGAACTTTCTCGCAACGCCCGAACGAAAGAAGCTGGCCCAAGCGGTGGGAGGATTTACATCGCCCCAAACACTATATGCTGCAAGAAGGTCTGGCTTGTTCGATCTTGTAGGAGTTCGAAAATGCTCAGAAGGAGAATCGCGCAGAGGTTGGAACTGTGATGGACATCACTCGCCATCGCGTTCTTCACGGGTTGTAACGCGTGTCCGTAGCTTTCAAAGGCTATTATTGGTCAGGAACGGGCGTTGGAACCTGATTGCCGATACATCCACAGGGAGCCCACAGCAGTCGCTGCGTCATACAGCTGCTGATCATTTGTGATAAAGGGCCGATAAAGGCCCTAACGGCATTCAAATGGCTAACTGCAGCCCCTGAAAAATTATTTTCGAGGACGAAGCGTCTGAAGAAGTGATCGAACACGGTCGTGGTGCGATCATGGGCCGGAGTGGGACATAATACGTAACCTGGAGTCAAAGAAAGCGATTGAGGGAGGCTGGTGGGCGGAAAGACACATTGCTGTTCCCACTTTGCACAACTGAAGCAGGTGCGCGCACCCAAGCACTTTGTGATCGTGGGTCAGTCGTATTTCTCGGACCACAACGGGTGTCACAGAGGGACATATCTATGCGTCCGGGCACAGTACACGCACCGCACTGTGAGCAGACGCCGGTCAAACGGGCCAAGCGTGATCTCATCATTCGAACGGTCCTTTTGAGAGGGCGCATGTGATTCGATTCTTCCAGAGGAAGGTACAGAAGCAGGCGTACAGTCTGCCTCAGCCGCATCTAGCACTAATCAAGTTCGTCGCGATGCCAAGGCGCTGAATCTACGGGCAGACACTATACGAAGAAATAATGGCATTGCCTGCTGCCGAAATTCACTGGGAAGCCTACTATCGGATGCTCTGGTGGTCCTTGTCCTTTCTGGGTAACATTCTCGCGACGACAATGCCTCACTGACGAGTCTTGCGAGCACACGGAGAGTTCCCATCACCATGTGTAGAACGTCAGCGTCTGTCCTGCATTGGTGGCAATATCATACGCTTCATTCACTTCGCTATCGATTCATCGCAACCATGATATTGAATTCAATCATCTCGTTTGGCAGTTGTCTACTCTGCCTCGCGAATTCGCTTTAGCTCTGAGAACCGAGCCTACTTGGGACAGCCTCTGGCCTCGGCTCCGCGGGCCGAAAGTTGAAGTCGAATTGGATGGAGCGCAGCACGGGACTTTCACGGATCTGCCGTTCTTGCTCAATGCCATGGTACCTGAGGAACAGTCTGGTGAGATCCTGGCGCCGTTTCTCAGGACCATTGATGGGGATAGGGCATTGGAGGCCGTGACGGAGGTGCTAGCGGCGTTCTTTGGTGGTGGAGCAGGGCTTGTAAGGGATAGCGCATGTTTGTCGGGACTGCAGTGCGAGGATGGGCAGTGTTGGATTATTCGCAGTTGAGTGGATTCTTCTCACCGGGGGAGCAGTGCACATTTGGATGCTTGATGGGCGACCGCGATCATAGCATGATTGGCAATAGGAGCAGTTATGATTCACTGGCGAGACTTGCATGCGTCCAAGCTAAGAGGCGGTTCCGTAAATACTACCTGTCTCTCGTATTTTCCGTCCAAGATATACCATCCAAAGAAAGGAGGGCGTGAAACTGCGATGTGAGACACCTTCGTTTACGTACCACTATGCATGCTCATCTATGCGCTGGCAGATCAGGTATGATCTGTAGAGACGAGAGAAACTTCATGCGCGTAACTAGGGCGTAGCCGTCACGAGTACGCACCGATGCGAGATGCCCGGCGGCAGAGGACCTTTCTCAGGCACATTTCAGGCATTCAATATCACGTGACATAATCACGTAAGCATCTCCCACCCGCTGGGAGTGAGAAGGCGGAGTCGGGAGATGGGGATAGGCTCTCATGCGAAACTCGTGTTTCACGATCCCACGTTCCTGAGCATTGGTCTCGACCTCACCAGAGGCGGTCTGTTCCGGCTAAATCACCCTCGAGATGAGCACGCCGGAGCAGCGGCAGTTGCTGCGCGTCCTCCAAGAACGCAGCATATCGCTTGGCGACGAGGATTTCGAAGTGGCATTCGAAAACACCAAGACTCGAGACGATGCCATTGCGTGGGTCAAGGACTATCTCAGCCCGTCGACTCTGCTAAGCAAAGATGAGCTACGCTTCTACGAAAAGCATGGCATCAACGCTGCTCCCGATACCGAAGCTGTCGGCAGACCCATGGACGACGAGGAGTTCGAAGCAGCTATAGACTCTCTCGAAGCCAGTACTGCGGCCATTGAGAGGCAATGCCAGATGCTGGAGCAGCAGAAAGTTGCCCTTCAAAAGCTCAAGTCCCAAAACGGCAATCATGATGCTGAATTTCTTGCTCGGGAGAAGCGCCAACAGAAGTTCACACGGGAGAAGGCACAGCTGGATCTGGAGATTGACGAGCTATCTGTGACCACCAAAGATCGTCTGCGGGCGTCTTTGAAGCAGACAGGCGCAGCCATTGGCAGTCTCGATGGAAGTGTAACCCGTCTACTGGAGAAGGATGACCGACTACTTGACGGACTCCAGAAGCTGCTCCCCAAACTGGCGGATTCCTCCCTCGATAAGGACGAAGCGTCTGAAGCGGAATCACTATGCTCGACCCTGGCCGAACTTTCCGTACAGAGCATTCGTGCTCGGCTGGACAGCACCTACAGACAATCTCTGCTCGAATACAGTGGGAAGGAAAGTACTGTAGGCAGCCTGACGGAAGCTCAAATCAAACAGCGAGAGACACTTCGGACCGAGCTAGAGGAACTCGGCAGCGAGATTGACGGCCTCGTCACCATTGTCATCGACAGCCAATACCGCAAATCTCTCAAGACAGGCATGGCGTCAGCTCGTGCCGAAGGACGAGCACAAAAAGCCAAACTGGCAGAATACACAGTCGCTGCGCTGGTCTACCTCACATCGCGCCTCGATGCCATCACCGGCCACGTCCAACATTTGCATGCCCACGGCGCGGCTCTGCGCGCTGTATCCAAGACTCTTGAAGAGACAACATCTGCGGAGCAAGCACGATCCGGGTCCCTCAGTGTCTTGACCCCAGTCGCAGAGCGACATACACCAGCCAAAGGCCTCAAACCTCTACGACTTGTCCAAGCCAATATGTGCGATGCGCAAGATCCTGTGGTCCCCCTCCTTCGTGAACACGGCGTACAGGTGCCCGAGCCGATTGAGAACTCCAAGCTATCAGCCGCACTGGACTTGACTGTGCGAGAGAAACAGCACAAGCTGGTCACACTACGAGGAACGACGGAAGCGAATATCACAGACTCGATGATTCGGACTCTGGCAAAGAGCGACGTGCATTTACATGACTTGCTCAGTGCCGTCTACGCGCAGTCTGAACATGGGAATGTCAAGCTCATCGACGGACGAGTACTAGATGCTCTCGACAAGCTTGAGCATGAGACGCAGAGGATCGGAGATGAGATGCGGGAGCTGGACGTGGATGATATCGCGAGACAGGTCAAGAGGAAGCAGGAGGTGGTATTGAGGCAGTTTGGAGGGTGATGGTAGGCGTGCTAGGCAGCTTGTAGAGTCGACATCATGAAGGGCCCATTACTGCCATGTTTGGTCATGCTGACGGAACGTGCCTACCATCGCGTACTGGACCGCATTCACGAATATGTTGCGCAAAAGTCTGCTCTGTGGATTTGCGCCTACAATGCAAAGGGGGTGCACGTTTTTCAAATCGACAGCCGACGCAATGGAACCCTTCATGCGGCGCTTCCGCTACATTGGCTATCCAGGGCGCACGCACAACAGCCATGAAATAATGGGGATTGCTCGCAAGTCCATCGAACTCTTCTGCACCGTTGAACGGTTTTTGTGGCGTTGCTCTCCGCAAACCACTCCGATGCTCGCGGCTGTGAATTTCGTACTGATGCATCTTTGTCGCAAAATCCTGAGAAGCGGCCAGCGCCAACTTCTCCTTTGAGCCATGCTGTGCAATGCTGAATCTTTCAGCGAAATTGTGGTCGAGTAATGCTAGCCGACTGGCGCACATACGTTTGTTGAGAGAATCCGGACCAGGGATGCTTCTCATGCTCAACAACTGCGAGGATGAGGCGCTGTTGATACAGAACTTGCGGCGTGCTTGAGCTACGGTGAGAGGAAGGTAATGCTGGTGGTGGGTGAAGCACGGGGAACAGACTCGACTGTAGCCAAGAAGGTAGAGGTAGCCAGCCAAATCACCGCAAGCCTCACAATCTGGTCTCATCAACGCGGAAAGCAGGTTCCTGGAGGAAAACTGGCCGGCAGCTTGGATTGCAAGTGCAGCGCGAACGACATGCAAGTGATGCTTCAAAATGTGTTTGAATTGGCGCAGCCCGTCGACACTCTGCATTGCGCGCTGGCTTACACGCCGAAATTCGAACAGCGTTCTGAGATCCAGCTGTGCCAGTATATGTGATGATAGCTCGTAGGGCAGCCTTCCAAGCCGCCCTAGGTCAAATGCAGGGTGCAGATCGTGTTTGCCAACGTCAAGCGGACAAGCTGTTGCGAGACCTCGATCGTCGAGAGTGTCGACTTGGATCTTGGAACGGAGATATGTGACGTTCGAATCTGCTGGTTCTCTGCCGGTCGCTTCGGACATTTGAATAGGCTAGAGATCTGTCGCTGCGCGCTATGGCGGCAGCGATGACCCAATCACTCGCCTGCTAGTCCATCTGGTACGCCCTTACTGCATTTCACAGTAGTGGAGACCGCTCGAATGCGCTGGTTATCGAGGCCTCTGAATGTCTAGAATCGCATGAGAGTAAGCGGCGTCGCCGCAAGTCGACATGACTCGTGGGATTTTGCTGTCACGTACACACATCGCCCACGAAAGGCTCGCAATGTCCCGTTTTCTTGTCAGAACTTTTGCACCAGAACAACACTTCACACCAGATATCTGGCGTGCCCTCTTCCAGACGCCGTATCTGCTTGTATCGGGGGTTTTGCGCGAACGAAGACGGCCACGGAGCCCATCGAACGATGTCGATGGAAAGAGAAATTGGATTTGGGTACGTACTCTGAGACCCTGCCCCTAGTGTTGATGGACCGTGAGGCAACAAACGCCCCGAAATGAGAACGAACAACGCCGTCCGTTCCTGTGAGCACTGCGGCGTCGTCGTCCAATTTCATATCGAACACAACGCGCTGTAGCAGGGACTGCTCGAAGCTATAGAATGGCCACTGTCAGCAATGCTTGGCTATGCAGAGCCCTCGACTTTTGGACTGACTACCCGCAAGCGCTCACCTTTCACCATGCAATGCATCCGAACCAGCCGACTGCACCCGCGTCAGCCATGGCAAAACACGCAGCTCAATGCGGCAGTCGCCAGAGCAAGAGACGCGGCACTAGCGCCGCTTGTACGGAGACCAGCACAGTATTGACGGATTCTTCGCGTGACCGTTGATTCCCCATTGTTCTCCCATTCGATCCGCGCTTCGGTCCACGCTGGCGCGAGTCTGTGCGGCAGAAGCGGGAGGCGAACGTGGATGATACTGGGCGTTGGTGTGACTTTGGTGTGATGAGAATGTCATTTCTTCGAGGTCTCTATTCCCGGGTGACTAGTATATCGCTGTCGAAGCAGGCGTGGCGTGTGCCGGTGATCGGGCTCGAAGGCACACCGATTTGTGTCGCCAGATGCGTGCCCGTGGAGTCAGCCTCGTGATTACGACATGTATCCGGGGCGGGAAAGACTCCTCCTCGGGCAGAAGATGGTCTGTGGCAGACAATTCCAGTGTGGGAGATCCTGGTCACACTGCAAAGTCTACCTTCGCCGTGGCAGGTCACGTTGATCAACCCCCGCAGACAGACTTCGCACGTTAGGAAGAAAGCGACAACCTTCCAGCCTGCAGGGAGAATATCGAAAAAGAAGCACGACATGTCTGCCAGCGGAGCGGCGTGCGAGCAATGTCCGGCTGTTGTGCTCGGCATCAGTCTTTACGTGATCTGCAGGCTCATTGGCGCTGAAAGATTGCCAACCTCCTCTCACAGATCATCAATTATGCGCGGATGATCTCGAGCGATGGCACAAGGGGAAGGAGAGTTGATCAACTTTGCCTCAGCGTATGCAGATGGCCGCCTATGCACCCACGCAGGCGCCGATGCTGCATACAAGGGCCCTGGAATGCACGATTCGGCGCCCGGTCAAGGACCAGCACTGTGACGGTCTCGGTCATCACGCTTGCTTCTGCTCCAGCGTGGCAAAGACGGGAGGCTTAAAACGTTTGTGGGGAACATGGTGCTGACAGTAATGCGGGGAGAAGCAGACTCGGTCCTGTCCCAGACAGGGCCACGAAATGGATCTCGGCACGGTGTCGAACGTCGTCTGGCAGGACGTCGATGGTCCCAATGACTCCATTCGCATGCCATTTCCTGGGCATGTTGCACCATCGCTCGCGCGGAATGGCGTTTCAACCATCGAAACGGGAGGCGTGTACCCCGCGCGCGGCCCCAGTTTCTTGGTCGATCCATCTCCAGCCATGGCCTCGACCTTATTCGCCTAACTAGCGCAGAATGGACGCTCTGACATCCGCCCGTCCGGAAACTCGACTCGTTGTCGTCGCAGTGCGGCGAGGGTCGTCGCCAACAGACTGCGCCAGCAACAGCACCATCGGCGCTGTTGAGCCGCATCATTGGCACGATGAGAGAAGGCGATGGTAGGATGATTCCACCCCGTCCACCGCTCCTGGTCCTGGTCCGATCGCAGGTACTTCGTACAGATCACGAGCGCGTCGGGCTTCTAGCCTTCCGGAGAGCCGCGCTCGATGCACATTGGATTCTTCCCGCGCTATTCGACAGCCACAGCAAGGACCCTCCAACCGTAAAGCGGTTTGTGGAGGACGCCAGTCCCTGTCGGGGTAGCTCCCTGGGCCGCCTATGCACGCTTGGAACGACACGACGCGTGCACGGGAAAGCTTCAGAGAGCTCTCTTGCTGCGCGTTGCTGTGGGAGCTGTAGTATGCTTTGCGGTGATGCTCTGTTGATCATCAGATGGCGCGGCGGCGTTGCGCTCCTCATCCTGTGATCATCTCTGCTGCACCTGTGCACTACTGGCCCGTCGACCCAAGCAGGGACCGTAGCGCGATCGCAGCCACTCACGCTCGAATGCATGTCTGGTCCTAGGTTCCGGCACCTTTGACGCGTGCGGAGCCGTGCTGTCTCTTCTGCCCTCTCGCTCGATGATCTGTGCACCTCTTGGGTGAATAATAAGACAGACGCCATCTGCTCTCCCTGGTCTTTCTGCCTTGCTTGTGCCTCCTATCGTGTCTCTGTGTCAATTCATCCTTGACCCACACCGTATCGCCATTGACGGTACCAAGATCAAAGCCACCGAGGTGTAGCTGCGCATCATCATGAGCGATACTTACAACGCTACCGCCAACAACACGAACCTCACTGCCCCTACTGGCCCCAACGGTGCTGGCATGCCCCGTGAGAAGGACTTCGAGAACGGTACGTGTGATATCCACGCAGGTCATTCGGGCGATCGCGGTTTCAGTAGCGCGACGACGACTGCGGGTGAAGGTATGGCTGCAATCCTCGATGTTGAACAACTATCCCTCGAGTTTGTAGTCATAGCTTTCAGACAGCAGTCTGCACGACCATCAATGCCATCGACCCTGCACACGTGTCAAAGCTGCTCGAGATGTCGTCCTTGTGCGACGCGAGAGCTGCGACTCGGACGCACCGACCAATGCGCATTCTGCAGCTTCGACACCAAAAGTGTATGCACGAGGCAGGCAGGCTGACAATGTCAATCAGGATACCACCTCGACGGCAACATGGATCCCGATACCGCTCTGAGGAAGATCCAGACCTCTGGCAGCATCTCCATCTCGCCAGAGCTGTTTGAGAAGATCTACCTCTCTCCACAGAACAAGGTTGCTGGTGATCTCCGAAAGACCTTTGGTAACCCAACTCCTCTGTATGTTGAGTCCGGATTCGATGCTTATAGAGTGTTGTACTGATATACTCGTAGTGCTCTGACTGGTTTCTTGCTCTCCCTCACTCCATTGTCTTGCGACTTGATGGGATGGAGAGGGGCTGGTGGCAATGGTGCAGCTTCGACTGGTGTCTACTTCTTCTTCGGCGGTCTCCTCATGATTCTCGGTGGTCTTGGTGAATTCATCTTGGTAAGCTTTGCTCTCGTCCTACAGAACACTTTCAGTGCTGATCGTGAGCAGGGAAACACCTTCCCATTCATCGTCTTCAGCTCATTCGGTGCATTCTGGCTCCAATACGGCGCGACTCTTCAGCCTTTCTACAACGCTTATGGTGCATACGCTGGTGAAGGCGAATCTGCAGCCGCTGGTCTGAACACCGTCGGATTTAATGCCTCCTACGGTATGATTCTGGAAATGTCTCCGAATGATAGGCCCCCAGCTAACTGTTTGCAGCCTTCTTCCTCGTCTTCATGGGTGTCCTGTGCTTCCTGTACATGATCCTCTCCCTCCGAACCAACTTGGTCTTCTTCCTCATCTTCCTCTTCCTCGTCCCATCGTTCGGTCTGCTCGCTGCTGCTTTCTGGCACTTGGCTCAAGTCGCAGAGGCCACAGCTGGTAACGATGCCGCTCGCGCCGCTAGCCTCGGCAACAAGGCGAAGAACGAGGTCAAAGCAGCAGGAGCTACCACTTTCGTCGTCGACATGCTCGGCTGGTACATCTGGTTCGCCATCATGCTGGCCTCGCTCGACTTCCCCTTCCAGCTTCCCGTTGTTGACTTGTCGCGCTTCGTCAAGGGTGCTTCGGACAAGGCTAGGGCCAAGGGCGAGTACGAGGCATAAGCTGTTACTGCCTCTGCTGCGTTGAAGAGAGAGATGAAAAGAGAGAACGCTATGATACCACAAGTTACGTTTGGATGAGAATTCGCATGATTCCACATGCGATTGTAATTACTTGTACGACAATGAAAAGAATCTCTTCTGCGACATTTCGTAAAGAGAGGTCAAAACCAAGTACTGTGCCTACCTTGTTCCCTCGTGCGCACCGTCTGGTGCCGAGTGTTGCTAGCATACAGATCATGGCACATCGCTGGTTGTTTGAGGGCACGAGGACCTTGTCGCCTCTACAGCATGTGGATTGTGCCCATCGACATCCTGGTCTATTCGGATATACTCCATACGGGAATCCGCATAAGCAGGACCTTGCCTCTCATGCACAAGGCTTCATCTGGTATTCTCTGCAATCCCATACACCGTAGTCCTCTTCGACATATTGTCGACGCTGTCTCCGCTACGAAGCTCCGACCCCAGGGTCCTACAGACAGCTCATCGAGGCTGCCACCCGATCTCCTCC
The DNA here is from genome assembly GCA_026725115.1 of Cercospora janseana. Classification (NCBI taxonomy): domain Eukaryota; kingdom Fungi; phylum Ascomycota; class Dothideomycetes; order Mycosphaerellales; family Mycosphaerellaceae; genus Cercospora; species Cercospora janseana. The sequence continues at coordinate 191,782 of CM049100.1, forward strand.
CGCACGGCACCAAACCCCCGCTAACCGCTTGTTTCGCAAGCTCCGCTCCTCAGTGAGAACAAGCTCATCCCATCTTGCCGTCTCCCGATCGTCCGCACAAAGGATCAGCGGGTTGTACAGAGGTTACGGATCTCTACATCCGAACGACCCCTCATCGCTTGTTCCGAACGGGAAGCTGTGCCTGTGAATGATCATCGCGATGTTCGTGTCCTGCAATGCGGGGTCCAGGCGGAGCTCTGTATTTGTGTTTGCCTCGGAGTCGACGCGGGGTTGAGGCATTACATGGAAAGAGTGACTGCATTCTGAAGAGCTATTCGGTAGGTGGCGAAGCTGGACACCTAAGAACAATTCCATGCCAACGTCATGGCTTTGGGTCTCGATCCACCAAGCTGGAAGATGGGCCCGGAACGCAGACCAGAACATGCAGCTCCAGTGTAGAGAAAGTCATTGACGGTAGGTGGGCTAGACCTCGAAGGAACATTTCCTTCGTTTCGACATTTCGTATGCAATTGTGAGCAGGCCAAGAAAGGTACAGCGAAACGAACCATCACGATCATGCCACCTATCAGGCTCTACTTCTTACAGGCTTCCCGCTGTATTCGCACAGCCTGGCAACTCCATGAGCTCGGGCTCGATTACGAAGTCAAGTTTGCTCCGCGAGTGAACAATGCCGCACCAGCAGACTTCAAGCAAGAAGCCGGAGGCTTGGGGAAATTTCCCACACTCGTAGACGGCGAGGTAGTTCTGTACGAGAGCGGAAACATTTGCGAGTATGCGTTTTGAGCTGTTCACCATACAGCCCAAGGATAATATCTCTGACACGCACCCAACAGGTACCTCTGCGACAAATACGACACCTCCCACCGCCTCCTCCCTGCACCCGGCACCCCCGAACGCTACAGAGTCCTCCAATGGGTCCACGCCTCCGAAGCCACCTTCATGATCCACGGCCTCGCGATCCTCTACGCCAAATGGAACCAGAAGTCCGGCGATGTCAACGAGACGATCGCTGGTCTGAGCAAGAATGTGATCAAAGATTTGGATTATTTGGAGAGTGAGTTGAGCAAGAGCGGAGGGAAGTTCTTGTGCGGGGATGAAGTCACGGCGGCGGATATCATGATGCAATTTAGTGCGCGGTTCATTCTGGAGAGGCAGCTAGGGACGCAGGGTGGGAAGTGGCCGGGCGTGGAGAAGTGGTTGGGGGCGTGTGAGGGGACGGAGGCGTACAAGAGGGCGGTGGCGAAGACGGGGCATCAATTGTGACTTGTCTCCTTTCGTTCTGTAAGTATGGAGATACCAATCGAGTCGTTTGGTCGCAGATCTGCTCTGTTGCCGCCTTGATTCGCACGTCGAGAGCTCAGTAACCCACTCCCAAGAAGCAGCGTGTCCAACGTAGTGCCCTGCGATGCTTGCCATCCAGTCTCTGTACTCTCACCGAGTTCCATGGTCCAAATTCGCCGAGCCTCCCCGATCGCCTCTTTGCACCGGGTGCTCTCCGCCGCAATGCAGGCATGCGAATGTCCGCGAGCAATCGTCCGTGACACACGAAAACCGGCAGATACCTCGACCCGATCACCCAAGCCGACGCCTCTTGTTCCTGTAACAATTCTCTGCTCCAATCTCGTGCTGATGATACTTGCACGCCTGCCCATCCGCTCGCAGCTCGTCTACTGAGCGCAGTCGAATGCGATATTCACCCAGCAGCACGTGACAAAATGTTCGCGGCTTCACTCGCCTTCCGCAGCAAACGGCGCTAAAGCGACGGCAAATTCACATTGTGACAGACAGCACTCACGTGAAATGGGATATGACCATAGTCCGGTGCCGCACACCATGCCTGGATGATTTGGAAGATGAGGTGCGTGTAAGGTAGCGGGAAGTAGAGACGTAATCAATGTTGGAAGGGTTTGCGTGGTCTGTGTCTCGCTTGGCCTCTCCTCAAGCAACCTGTATCGCTGCGGAAGCGTCTCTATGCGTTTAGCTCCTCATTCTGCTCAGCTCGTCCTTGACCTTGCATTGCTCACGCCATTTGTATCATTCGAGCGAAGCAGCAGTTTTCGTTCCATGTTGTCCTATGGACTCTCCACTGAGCCATCCTTCCATAACGAAGTGAAATTGTCGAGTCCGTGCCCCAAAACGCCCTTCTCGATTTCCCACTCAGCGACGCTTGTTTCTGTAGCAGTCAGTTCTCCTCTCCTGCCTCGTGTTCGTGGTACTTGCATTGCTCTACCTCCTTCTTGAATTCCGCCATTGACTTGCACTTCCCTCTCGCAAGCTCTACCGTCATTTCGTACAGCAGTTCCGGTGGCTCCTGCGGCGATCAGAGGTTCTCTATGTCTGACCACATACTGATCTGACGAGCGAGCATGCGACGAAACGTGCAACCTACCAGTGTGGTTTCGTACAAGAGGTGTCGAGAATCCGGTCCCAGAGCCCACCAACTACCGCGGCCACAATTGTTGAAGATGGAAGCAGCAGCGTCGGTCACAGCGTCTTTGATGTAAGTCGAGAGTAGTTTATCGCCCAAAACGTAGAGTCGCACCATGTCGTCAAAGATCTTGCTGGTCTTCCTGGCAGTGTCATCTGCATCCTCGATGAAGAGCTTGCCGCTGAGCGTGAAGCTGAGGTACTTGTTGAAATCTGTAGCTTGAACTTCCACCAGGCTCACCTCCCGGTCCTGGCCCCCTTTCCATTGCTCGTCGAGTGCCTTGTCGAAAAACTCGGAGGCTGAGCGGATAGCGTGCTCGTTGACGAGGAACTCCACGGGCATCGTGCCGACTTTTACCTTGACAGTCGCACATGAGAAGCTAGGTCAGATCAATCGTCGTTCGTCTCAGAGGGCGGAGATTCTAAGACTCGCTCGTAAGCTTCGCTAGTGAAAGAAAACTTCGCCCAGATTGATTCCACGTGCGCCATTGTGACGCGGTTGAGCGATTATGTGGTTGAGTGAGGGTATAGTGGCAAAAGCATCGGCGACGTCAACACAATGTCCAGTGACGAAGGTATCTGCGGCAAAGAAAGTCCTGCTGAAAGCTGTCGTAGCGTCGTTCCGCGCTTCACTTGCAACTGCAGTAAACAGAAAAGGTCGGAAGCTCCCGCGCACCGCCACCGACAGAGATGTCTGATCAAAGTAGGTTGCACTCGTCTTCAAAACAATGGGACGCAGTTGTCATGCATTCGAGGTGGTGACGCTCATCCAAGGTATCTGCACGGCTAATCATCAGCGTCGAAACATGCTACATGCGCTGTCGTGCCTAACCTACACTCCCTCTGACGACCCTTCCCCTAGTGCCCCACCCCATTCACAAACCCCCTCTGCACCAAACCCTCCACCACATCCAAATCACTACTAACCGTCGTCAAATTCTCATAACCCCCCTCCGTAATCACCACATCATCCTCAATCCTCACCCCTCCAACCCTCCAATACCTCTCCAGGACAGCCTGATCTACAATCCCATCCCATTTCCCCTGCTGCAACTCCTCTCGCAACGGGAACTCCCGGAAATAAATCCCAGGCTCATTCGTGATGACCGCTCCAACAGGCAACGGACCGCGCTTACGCAGGTACTGAAAGTAAGGATTGGGGTCCTCGTAGTTGGCGTGACCGCCAGTGTCGTGCGTGTCCATGCCGAGATAGTGGCCGAGGCCGTGAGGGAAGAAGCGGGTCATGATGTGCGAGGAGAGGATTTCTTCGAGGCTCAGCTTTTGGTTGAAGATACCGAGTTTCTGTAAGCCGAGCGCGCCGACTTCGTGGGCTTTCATATGGCAGTCTTCCCACATGGTACCGGGGCGCATGAGTTTGAACGCCTCCGTTTGCATTTCTAGGACGAGGGTGTAGATCTCGCGGGATTCTTTGGTGAATTTTCCGTCGGGGGTGATGGGGAAGGTGCGGGTGATGTCGGCGCAGTAGCAGTTCCATTCGCCGCCGGCGTCGAGGAGGATGTTGTCTTTGCCAGTGAGAGGTTGGTCGTTGTGGACGTAGTGCAGCGTGCTTCCTGCGGTGCCAGAAGCGCAAATGCATCCGTATGCTTGTTCTTTGCAGCCGTTTGCGTGACAGTGCATGACGAAGAGAGCGTTGAGTTCGCGTTCGTTTGATGCCCGAGGAACAGAGAGAAGCACTTGTTCATGGGCATAAGAAGAGACAATGTTGGCGTGACGAAGCATCGCAATCTCGCGAGCGTCTTTTACCACACGGCACTCTTCAATCGCTTCACGCAGAGCGTCAAGATGGATTTTTGGTTGCAGCGATTGAATCGAGGCAGCTTCGAAGATGGAGAGATCTGCACGATCGCGCATAGCGTAGATGATGGGTGCTTTCTGCTTAGAGAGCATGCCTCCCAGCGACTTGCCAGACTTGAGTTCATCTGTGGTCGAGACATGATCGATGTCATATCGTTCCAGCGCGGCTTTGGGCAGAAGCGGCATGCCTTCCCACATTACCGATTCGGGATCGACTGGCGGGATCCATAGCGTCGACGTGTCGGACGCGATATCGTACGCAAAAGAGCAGTCAGGCAAGTCACAGCCAGTGAGGTAGTAGAAATGTCGCCGTTGTCTATACCTTATTAGTGCACGTCGCTGTATCTTGTGAGAACAAGAGAATGGCAGACCTGAAATGCGTCGCTTGATCGTCATCCTTTCGGAACACGTCAGCCTGTACCTCGATTTTAGACAGCGCAGATGTAAAATACCTCCTTCATCTTTGTACTCTGCCCCTCAAGATAGATAACCCCAGTACTTTGGCCACCATGTTCGGCGATATACTTGGCAACTCGTCTCGCATGTTCCTTAGCAGGATACTTGCCCTGAGGCGGCTGAGGGAGCTCAGGATTGGCAATCGGCCGAGGTGCCATGTTGTGATTGTTCTTGGTCATGCTATGCAAAAGCAGTCTGTGCGAGCGACCAGCAGCAGAGAAGGTGAAGTGCTTTGGTGAAACGCCGAAGGAGCTCTCTGCCAAGCTTTTCCATATGGGTAGGTTCGGCTTTATTGTGGGCGAGCAACATAGCTTCTGAGATGGGGAATGAAGCAATATGCTCTGGTGACATCTATATGTACATATCATCGCGCTACCTGCCCGACTGCGGTGGTTACCTCCTGACTCCATTCATCAAATCGCGTATCGACTGCGCAGCCTGCGCTTGACTCATTTGTCCTTGTCTCGGCGCTCTCCCCAACTCACTGTCAAAACCCTCCACTCCCGATGACCTCTGCCTCCTCATGTCAGGGAGACTGAAGCCATAATTGGCCTCATGTCCTGGGCGAGGACCAGAAACATATCCTGGTCCCGTCGCGCCCATGCTCTGACTTCTTTGCTCGTGAATCGGTTGCACTTTGTTTCTCTTGACAGCAATGGCTTCCTTGTCACCTCTGCTGATCTTGAGTTCAATGCGACCGGCCTCGTCGATGTGAGCTGTGTCGGGATGCACCCAGACCTTGTTGCCGCCAGGCAGGTCTTCATCCAGAGAAGTGACCATGCGATCGAAATTGAGATATTGCTCCTCCTTTTGATCTTCGGTGTATTCTGGCAATGGTCTGCGATTGTCGGCATGCATGTGTGAACTGATGGGATCGCGCGTCAGAACGCCTCCGACACCGACAAGCGCATTGTGTGAAGTGAACACGGAGCTCAAACGTGGCCGAATCACACGCGCCTTCACCGGAGCATGGTGAGCCTGAGGTCCCCAGAATGGATGGTTCTCCATGAAAGCATTCGTTCGGATGTGGGACAGACCGGCGGCAGGATGCGTTGAAGGAGGCCCCAGGTCGGATGCCAAGCTGTTGACTTGATTTTGCAGCAGCACGGACTGAGCATAGTTCTGTCGACTCACCTGCACGCCAGGAAGATCCAAAAAGTCGCAGATGGCAGCCGTCAGCGCTGAGCCCAAGTGTTGATGCACGTGATCGTCGCGCATCTTCTTCTCCTCGGCATCATAGTTCTCCTCAATCCTCTTGCGAAGCTCTTCTTTTCGAGACGCCTTCAGCGCTCCGCCAAAGCCTCGTTCTCGATTTACTCTCTCCTCCTCATTGATGCGATGTTCCAGCATGCGCTCAGAGAGGAACTGTCGGAATTCAGCCTTCCTGCTAACCAGCTTTTTCGAGATGTAATCCTGGAATTCTACTTCATGCATGCCCGCCAACCAAGGGCCCTCGAACTTCCATCTCGAGTTTTCCCTCTCGGTGCTAGGAAACAGTCCTCGTCCTCTGCCTGAGATGCTCTGCTGCGCACTCGACTGGGCCGCTTCGGGATCCGTGTTGTCCAGATTCTCATCGTAGACGCTCTGGGCAGCATTTCGATCGCTCGCATACGTCGTCCTCGCCTCCTTTTTCGTCAAGGGAATGCCCATCTGCCGCCATTTGGCCTCGGTCAAGACGTGGTCTGCCGCGCTCTCGAAATCGGTGATGTGTTGAGTATTATCCTGTGCTCGGACACGGATGACAGGAGTCGTACTTCGGGCAGTCGTCTTTCGTGGAATGGGTCGTTTCAAGCCCCAATCACCCCGGAAGTGTGATGATGCGGGCGTGACAATGGCCTGATGGGTGGGATATGGCAGCGTAGCGGTCTCCGAGGCCTTGTGTAACCCCGGTGCTATGGCTTGCTCCAAGATGGGAGCAGGAAGCGGCCGAGGAAGGGAGAAGAGACGCGACGACTGTAAGAGTCGCGCCGTGGGCGAGTGCAGCGACTTGGACATTGTCCCGTTGTCCTGCTGCTTCGACGACAATGTGAGGTGTGATGCATCTGATGGTTCAAGGTTACAGCAAGTTCCATGCCAAGCCGCTCTTCCGAGCCAAACTCCGCAACACGACCGAGTCGCCGTATAAGCACTCGATACTGTGTCAAACCAGTGCAAGACACTGAGCAAAACATTCTTCGTAGCACATGGGATTCGTCATGATTTTATCTCGGATCTAAATACGGTTCTACCATCCTTGGACCTCGCCGGACTCGCCAGATACGGCACTATATCCTTCCCAAACAGCCTCTGCATCCCTGGCTTCAGCTTCCCAAGCTCTTCTTCAAAATCAAACGGCCCGTGGTAAGACTCTACAGTCGTCCGGCTCGACTTGGAGATGAAAGAACTGCTCCATTTGGACCGTCTATCCTGTGTCTGCTTCTCATACTCCTGCCGCCGATGGTGTATTGTATTGAGCTGCTCAATTTGATGCTGTCTTCGCCGTCTCTTGCGCATATAGAGGACAAGCAGGGCAATGATCGCTATCAGGACAGGAATTCCCAAACCGAGTCCAAGACCGGCGCCCAGTCGCGTGCTATACGGTAGACCCTGCGATGGAGCGTTCCCGGCTCGCAATGAGGTTGGAGAGGCTTGAATTGCTGATGTGGTCTCTGCTATTGACGTCGTCTGTGCCAATGTACTGCGCTCGATACGGAACGATGGACTGCTCGATACGCATCCGGCGCACACGTTCGGCTGGTCGCCCTTCTGGAGTCGGAAGTGCAGAGGTGGATTCCCTCTACTGCTCAGCGGCGCGGTCCAGAGATACGTTGTGACCTCTTGCGTCAGGTTTGCTATTCAGATTATCAGTTACTGAACTCGATTCATTCAGGCATCGCAGAAAGCACTCACGACCGAGCACATCCACAGCATAACTCCCGTCAGCCGCAGGTCCCGACCAAAGCTCCAGAGTTGTCCACTCCCACGGCGTCGTCCACGCAACATCAACATTGTCCCCTGCCCTTGCGCTCGAGAATCTCCCAGTCGGCGATGTAAACGCCAGATCCGAGGCTTGCAACACCTCCAGTGCGGCCATGCTGGCCTATTGCGATTGCGTATCACCGATATCAGATATTCAAGTCTCTGACTGGAGATGCCCGGGATTGCAATGCCTTCTTTCTCGCCGCGCGCGAATAAGGTAGCGCTGAGGGACCCTGCGCCACGCGAGCGTGCCTGAAGCTGACGTTGAACGACTCGTGGTAATTGATACTCCCACATGCATGCACGCCGACGATTGGTGCGCTGAAACACCTGCACGGCTCCGATGCGGAATAGTGAGACCGGCCTCGTCACTGCCGGGTCCTAACAGCGACAGATGTGGATATGTTCCGCAAGCGGCTGTTGTAGTGGTATCGACTGTTGATAAATCCGCATCCACTCGAGTGGAGAGGATGGCGTTGCGATAGGAATCCAGGCCAGAGAAGTCACGACGACGGCAGTTCTATCTTTGCGCCGCCACAGAGATATGCACTTGCTCTCGTATTTTGCTCAGCTCTGCGGTCTGTTTCCCCCTAGCCGCGTCTTGTCTGCTGTAATAGCACCGCTTCTTGCCGTCTTGAGATCAGAGTCTGCGTGGTTTTGCATAGACTACACCGCTTTGCCGCAGTGGGCGACGAGTCAAGTTGCCCGTGTTGGAAGCTGCATGACCAAACTCTATCTATCGGTTTTTGCGCCTGCGGTGCTGTGAAGCCGTCGCTTATTCCCACGATGGGTTGCATGCTTATCGTGCGTACAATGTGAGACGTGTGAGCTCCGGCGTGGCGATACGAGCAGTCTTGTTTCTCTGATGATCCACTTCGTTGGTCAGTCGCGCTGATGCTGCAGCATTTTTGTGCTAATAATGAACACGGCGCATCCTTCTGCAAAAATCGTACGCAAGCGCCAATGTCCCGTCAGGCTAGACTGATTGAGCAGCGTGGCGCCATCGTGAGTTTGATGAAGCGTGGCATGACAGCGCCGAGGAATGTCATGAGTGATGGTGCGTTCGTGTGTAAAGGAGTGGCCCTGCTCGGTTGCGGTCGTGGGCATGTCGAGTCCCTGTGGAGCAGTCAGACCGCCGCAGGCTTGCCGTCAGGGAGGGCAGACGCCTCGCTCAGAAACAGTCCTGCTCTTCGTCGATGTTGTACCTAACGGGAAACACTGGACTTGAATACACAGTGCCGGCTCTCCCAACATCCAGTGCCCACTCAGGTGGGCGAGGCCAGAGAGCGAATTCGACGGGAATTGGCGAGCGGACTCCAAAGAGTGGCCTCTCCTATGCGCGGGCATGCACACTTGACTGGTAATCGAGTCGTCGAATTAAAAGCGGTGACTATTCTGACTGCCTTTGGGCGCAACGTTATGTCTTGACAACGAAGCTCCCAACCGCACCCAGAATGGCGACATTGTCATCGATGTCGTTGTTGACTGCTTCTGAATCTGGCACAGTCTGTCCAACGCTGAGCAGCCATCGTGTTTCTTCGTGTCGGTATGAGACGGGATGTGTACGAGGCCATCCAACATTCGCCGAGTGTCCAGCCAACCTCACTTCAGCACATCTCCCTCTGCAACAGCACTGGCGACCCTCCCATCCACAACCTGCTCCGGCTGTTCCCCCACCTTCTTGCTCTCCTCCTCCTCCCACAACTCCACCCAATACTCCCTCCGAAACCCATCCATCCATCGCGTATACTCCTCCCCGCCCGCACCCACCCCTTCACCCCACCCTCCAACACCATGACATTCATATCCCGATCCCCCACCGTCTCCCTCACATGCTGCAGAAACCAACTCGCACACCTCGGCCCCCGCCCATTCGACGACCCGCAGTAAAACACCACCCACTCGATATCAGCTTTGTAGAGTAATTCATACAGCGGCCCGCGATTCCAGTAGAAGCCTTGCGCGGGAATGTTCAGACTCCCGCGGATGGTGCCGCCGTCGTAGTCGGTGCGGCGCACGTCGATGAGCATCATGGAGGCGATGCGCATGCTGAGGATCATCAGGGCGCGGTGGCGGGGCATGACTTCTGGCGTGAATTCGGGCTTGGGGGCGGGGAAGGAGGCGTGCCATGGTTGGTCTGTGGAGGTCATTTTGTACGAAGTGCTTCACTGTGGTGCTTTGACTTAGATGCATAGCATGGCAGACGTGCTGAACAGTGTGTGCTGGTGAAAGGGTGAGTGTTGACTTCAGCTCCATCGAGCTCCCCAGCACTCCTGGTGGAGACCTATCGATCCTGGTAATAGCAAAGCTCTTGCTTGTCAGTGTTCACGAGCTGTATACAGATCGTAGGGCAGACATCGCAATGAGTATGATCGATCATTTGCCCATATCGAATCAATTGCCTAGTCGTAGTTCTCCGACACCAATGTATACACTACGCTTGCTTGCAAAGAAGTGGGACATGGTCTGAATACTAGAGCCTTTTCCCATCACCAGAGCCTAATCAATCTTCCGTGCGAGGCCTCTCAGGGTCCCCCAGCTGGGGCCCGATTCGCACCATGAATCTGTCTGGTGCTTCAACCCCGACGATCTTCTCCCATAATAGCATCTGTCAGCAGGCCTTCCAGCCTCTTATTCGTCTCGCATAGTATGATGAAGTTTTATAATGGCTCAAAAGACGAATCTTCACATCCCTGCAACGGCTATCACCCCGCTAAGCGGCGTCCACTCTCGATAGCTCAGCTGGAAGAGCGCAAGACTGTAATGGAACAATTCGAACCTGTCATCTTGAGGCCCGCGGTGTATGTTGCAGACTTTGGCATGACGTGTTGGTCACATGTGCTAACATATCGATAGTCGATCCCGCGTCGGGAGACAAATCTTTTTCGCACTCTTCTACTTTGCTGTGCTTACTAATTGTAATCTTTTGCACACCCGCCGTCCTCCGTCTCATCTATAAGTGATGCAAGTACTCCCAAGTGTATGTGTGCCAATGATCTTGTGAGCTCGCTTGCCAAGCTTGATCGTCACGACTTGCAGGCGCCTAACTTACTGAGACTGTCTCGGTGCACCGTTCGGTTCGCTGCAGCCAATGGCTTCCGGGCGAGTTGAACGCCAAAACCCGCTGTCTCCATTGCGCACGGCTCACTTGGGCTGTCTGTCCCCTTGCGAGACTGCACATGCTAGCTTGCGCTCCGCAAATGCGAGGCCAGTGGTCGGCAGACAATCTTCCGATATGCAATTCAATCAGACGGCGGTTAAGAACGGCTCAGCTTGCATGGTGCTGTCACTCGAGGATGCTGGCCACTCCATGCGTGATTCCGCTGCATAGACGCACTCAGATGGCTACTGGCATAACAGCTCTCCACTCTGCCGTCAGATCGATTCAGAATTCCAGCACAACGATGATATCTATACGTTCAAAAGTGCCAACTGGGACGGCAGAAGATGCAGATCAGATCGGGTCCATGGTCAAAAAAGTCACGATACAGCTGTCCAGAAGATCAAGGCCCGGATGACGGACCATAATCTCTGCCACGAGAGCCCCAACAACGAATCGAACGGTCGGCTTGGACATTCCAGAGCTGCTGCGTAGCAGATGCAGCATGAGAGCACCCGTCATGTTCCGGCTGAGCATTCTGACGGGGGACACCACTTTGCGGGACATCGCATATGTCGTTACCACTGCCAGCACTGCGCGATGGGCTCAATCTCGAAATGCGTATCTGCAGCAAGAGGCGGTCGGTGGCAAAGGCGGCATGGATGGACACATCTGCATGCGTCACCTGCGAAAGACCGTCTTCGTGTTGCCATTTGGTCTCCACCCTTTTTCCCTGGCTTGTTGAGGAGATGCCGTGTCCCACGCTGCCATGCCACGCAATCGCCGGGGTCTCTCACTTCACCAGACTGCTTTGGAGGCGCTGTCAGAGATGCGCAGTCAGCAATCAACAGTTCGCGTCTCTGCTGACAGTTCCGTCGTGCTTTGTTATGGCCGCGACTGGCTCCACGCCTTTGCACAAAAGATGCTTCGAATTTCCGGACAAGGTGTCAGCACATCGACTCAACGATCACTGAGAATAGTTATTGCATCTTCCGCAGAGACAGGGCATTCGGAGCTAGTACTGTCTGTCCCCGCACCAACGGCAAGACACAGATACGCTTGGATCTGATTAACAACTGTTTCCAGGAATTAAGAGCGTCATGCAAAGACGGTGAAGCACACTGGCTACCACAATACTGCCAGTTCCCGGTGGCAACCACTGTTAGACGTACAGACGAGCGGTGAGTCTGATGCACAGCTTCTGTGGTTTTCTTTCGTGAGTTCTGTGGATTCCTTGGTTGAAGGTATTCCATCGTCCCATTGTCTCCTGGTATCGCAAGTTCCGTTTCCTCTTTCAATCTCCTGCACACTGCTGCGACGACTCTCAGCTACGAGTCACGCGACCATGCCACCTAAGAAGAAGGTGGTGGGGAGCACCAGTCTCCAAGAGAGACTGCATCGCTGGTCAGCGAGTGAGTCTCCCATGAGGCGTAGAGGAGTCAAGTGCTGAATATTGCAGACCCGTCGGCCGATCCTGAGCTTTCCAACCTTGCCCAAGAAGCATGGCAGAAGTCCCTCGAATCCTACAACTTCGACAAGGCAGCGCCGAGCACCACCCAAAAGCGCCGTGCACGTCAGCTTGATGAGTTCGAGAAGGATATTGTCGGTATTGCCAAATCACAGGGACAGCAAGTGGACGAGGAACACACACTTCTTTGGGGCAAGTCCATCTCGATTAGTTCCTTACGTTGTTGCCGCGAGCATAGCCTCACCAGGCCTTTCGGCAACGCTTGGTACATCTGATGCTAACAATGCTCTCTGATTACAGGCAAGGATCAGATCGAAACGAACATCCGAGCCTACATCAGATTCGCCGCCCAGCAAGTGTCGCCTCGCTCTTATCGATCGGCGTCGATCAAATTCAACACCCTACTACAGCGACGTCAGTCTTTGATGTATTGGATAAGCAAGAAATGTGCGGACGATGTCTTGCGTAAAGGTGATTCAACTCGACGACGACGATCTTGAACGAAGCTGAACAGGTCCCACAGACATGTGGACGGCTTCTCACGAAGCACTCTGCCATGCATTCCGCACAGAGAACATCGCTACACCCGAGGAGGAGAAGCTTTACCTCACGAAACTCGACATGATCAACCTGCTTGAGCATAGTCAGTACACTTCATACCATGCGGACAATGCGCAGCAACAGCACGTCGCCTGGCTCATGTCATACATCTGCGGTGTTCGTCCTGGCATCATTGATACTGCTCGATTCTACACGCACCAATTTCTCGCCTGGAAGGACGTCAAGATTAGCCGCACATCGGAGAACAAATTCTCGGTGAAACTCACTTTCAGTTATCTCAAGGGCCATCGCAACGAGAATCTTAAGCCGCTTCGTTTCACAATTGGGGCGCCAACCTGTGACCCGAGCCGACCACGCTCTCCGCGTCACGACCAAGAGCCAGCGCGCGCACGCTTGCGGCCTGCTGCTTGCACAGTGTCACGAAGATCCGAGGCCAGGTGTCTTCCTCGAACTGCTTGAGCTCGGTGTCGAACTGGAAGCGGGTCAGCAAGAATGAAAGGGAGAGCACGAGGGATGCAGTGCAGACGAGGAACGGCGTACCTGCTTCTCCGTCGATTCGTCGTCACGGTAGGTCATGACGCCGCTGTATGTGTCGAAGACGAAGCTCATGAAGACCGCGGCTTTCTCATCAATGTCGGGTATCGTCTTCTTGCGTAACTTGTTCCCAGCCTTCTCAAAGGCCGTGAGGAGGGGGAAATAGACGCTCAGAGCGCCAGTATCCTTGCTGATCGCGTCGAGCTCCCAGTCCAATCTCCCCAACAACTTGTTGACAGTGTGTGACTTCGCTTTCTTGACTTCGATCTGGGTGGCAGAGATGTTAGTGGACTCGGTGCGATCAATGCGTAGGGGGAGAAACGAGGACTGGCCTTGAAATGCGTGAAAGGCAGCGTGATCTGAGGGGAAGGGGCCAGAATTTATAATTACCTTCATGGTCTCAAAGATGACGTCCGCGATGATGACAGACGGAAGTCCTTGCGCGTATGCCCAGCGGAGGGAATGATGCGCTTGACATTGGCAAAGTCAATGCCCTCGGAAGGCTGGGTGAAGGGCTCATCGACGTCCATAGCCTTGGTGCTCTGGCCTGGAGTGTCGATGATGAAGGAGGCGGCGGGGGGACGCAGCGACGGAGCCCGAGGCGTTGGAATCGGCATCAGTCGGCTGCTTATGGCCGGCTGCCTTCAGGTAGGCTGCATGCTCTCTCGCAGCGTTCTTGCACAGACGGCAGCAAGTCACACTGGAACGATCCCCGCATCACGCACCATCAATCTCTGGAAAGCTGTATCGGCCACCCGGTCAGCTTGTTGATCGGCAGTGATCGCCACGAGACCAGCGTTGTCAGAGTCCACCGCTTCCGGTCAGAACTCCGCCGTGGAAGCACGGAAGCCAGCTTCGCACTCCTCTGGGTTGGGAAGTCCAAACTGGTGGAATTTCCTGTGCAGCCCGTCCCCAAAGGTCGCCGGTCATGACAGCAATAAAGATGTTCTTGGCTTCGATGGTGAGGAAGTTGCCGGCGAGGAGATTGTTGGGATCGGCGACGGCCTTGCAGACTGGAAAGAGGTCACGGCCAGTGTGCTTCAAGATGCTTGGGTGATTGAGGCTGGCGAGAGCTGCGCTAGTGAGGGTGGTGAGCGAGCCACTCGTGAGCTGGAGGGAAGACATTATTGTGGAGGTTGATGCCAGGATCCTCTCTGTGTGTCTGTCGGTGATGTGGCGCGGGAGTGTCGAAACGTCGTTGCAGTGTGGACTGAAAGGGGACTGGAGTCGCAGGCTGGGAAGTGGAGGATGAAGGAGCAGAGGGACGCAGTGCTTTGGGCAGAGTACGAGGAGGGAAGGCGACTTTGTCCTCACAAAGCGGGGCGACAAACAGGCAGAGGGCCACAGCAAGCATGGCAAGGCCCCAAAGGAGAGCTGGGCGACGTTTGTCATTAGGAGGGATGCGTGCACATTGGCAGCTGGCCGAGCGCGGGATTCCCCCGGCCGCAGACCGCTGCCATGTTGGAGATATCGTCCCACTACAGCACGCCCGCCAAAGCAAACGACCGTCGAGACGGATGCATGATCAACTCCGTGATGCTCGTTTCCAAGGCAACAGGAGGAGTGGGATCATAGCAATGAGCTATGCCTTGCGTGCGTGAATGCAGACGTGAACCCATCCACATCGAGGGGCCCGTTTGCGCCATCGAACCGTCGAAATGGTCTTGCGTGTTGCGATCGACTGGATGTATGGCACAAACATGGGCATAGCTCGGCTCTTGCTTCGGCTTGCCCGGGCTCACTGCCAGGGGAGTGTTTTTGCAATTGGCGTCGTTGTGTTGTCGTTTTGATGTTGTGATACCGATCAGGAAGGTGCTGGCGTCGGAGAATGTTTTTGGAGGGAGGTCGGGGGGAGGGGGGGGAGATTTGAAATTCCCGGCACCACGACACGTTTTGGCTGTCCAATATTCGAAGCAAAGGCTATGCAATGCTTCTTCCATCGAGAGCAGACATTATGCTTGCGAAGTACAGGTTCGTTGTTCGTACGCATGGGGCCGGCATTAGTTGATTTTTGTAGCCAATTCTTTTTTCTCTTTGACACGGGGAGACTTTGTGAACTGTCAAACGAGAGCGGTGCAAAGGCTACGGAATGCTTCGATCGAGAGCAGATAGGATGATGAAGAAACAGAGGACAAAGGCTTGTTGTTCGTGCGCCTCTCGATGGGGGCTAGTAGCTGGTCGCTTCTTACGGAAGGGAGCCTCGAACGTCGACACGTCGTCCAGCTCTTGCGAGTGGAATCGAAATGCTTGAACAGGAGCACAACCAGGGTTGAGAGGCTTCCCAGATGAGAAACCATCAAGTCTCAAATTGCGAAAATTTTCGAGATGGCAGACTGCCCTCAGCGATTCACGACTAAACTTCGATGCGACATGTGCCTCAGCTCGTGCGTCTCTGCATCTACTTTCTCATTGCCCCATTCAAGCCTCCTCCCTCTTCACATACTCACTCCCAAATCCCCGCTTCTTAAACCCACTCATCTTCACCACAAATGGCCCGCGGTCAATCGTGTTGATCACAATCCACCCGCTCTTGAACGAATAGTGGCTCCAAGTACCATACGTCCAGTCCGGAAGACCACCGCCAGGCAGAGCATCGTCTTGCGGGTACGTATCAAAGTATGCGACCTCGCGGACGCTCTTTCCCGAGGGGTCACGAGGGATGCTGCTGACGTCGAGGACGCGCAGACCGGCTTGGTAGTTGGATTGGAACGAGAGGCCCTTGTGGACGAATTGGTTGTGGTCGACGGACTTGACTTTGGATTTGTAGAATCCGGTGTTGACGGGCTTTTCCAGGTTCGTGATGTCGAAGATGTAGGTTACTGGGAAGCCGTCGAGGGCGGGGCTCTCGGGGTTGACTTCGTCGGGGACGACGAGACCCTCGTCGAGCTCGTCGTCGAGCACGAGGTGCGTTTGCCAGTTCTCGTCCAGGACCCAGCCTTGGTGGGAGTATGAGGCGCCCTTGTATGGGGTCGTGGAGATGACTTTGCTGGCATTTAGACCCTTCTTATCAGTCACGTCGTATATCGTCAGGGTGTCCTCGTTGTAGCCGTAGCAGATGTCTCGACCGTTGTATTTCTTGTCTGGACCGCGGTACTAGTACGAATAAGGATCAAAACCTCGAGCAGGGAGCGAACGTACTCACCACAATGCACTGCGCGTCATGGACGTAACCATCTTGCGGAGCGCATCCGGACATGTATGGCTTGTTGGGATCATCCATGTTAATGAACACAAGTCCAGATTTACACGGTCCAGTTCGTGGTGTTGTGCCAACAGCAACGGCGTAATTCTTCTCCTCGTTCACGACGACATTGTGCGATCGACCAAGTGGCATACCCACAGGATCTGCACAACATATTAGCACAAAGGTCGATGTTTGAAGATTCTCGACTACAGCAACGCCAGCTTTGCGGCAGCTATGGAGGGTCTCTCTGGACTCACCATTAAACACAGTCACATCCGTGAGAGTGCTGAAGACCTTGGGCGACTTGGGGTCGACTTTGAGAAGCTTGCGCATCTGAAGCAATCGTCAGCAGCGTCCATTTCCCTCACAAAGCAAAATCATCTCACGTCAAAAATCTGAATCCCGTGCGCCGCGGCTTCAGAACCGATGACCATGTACGGGCCGTTGGCCTTGATCTCGCGCCAGATAATCGGTGTGCTCTGTGCAGGCAATCGACCCAGGTAGAGCAATTTGCCTTGCTTGGTGACCTCCGCAAAGGCAGCACCATCGGTCTGTCCAATTGCGATGAAGTCCCGGCCTTGAAGTGTCACACCCCAAGATCCAGATCCTTCGCCGCCGTTGCTGCCCAGCTCAGCATGAGTCTTGAAATCGTACATGTCAATGCCATTGCAAGCGTAGGTCTGGTTGGCGTCTCCCTTGACTGCTTCGGCCTTGCCAGCGGTGCATCGGATGACATCGCCCTTCTTGTTCTTGTCAAAGCCATTGAATCGCTCGCTCTTGTATTCACCAGCAGCACGAGCGGCGGCCCAAGCAGACTTTTCTCGGTCAGAACGAGTTTCCCTTGGAAGGTGTTTTTGCGATTCCATACCTCTTTTGCCTCCATCATCCATTGCATGACAGCTCCTGATCGATATTCGTCTTTCGTATATGCCGAGGCCAAAGGCAGCATAGCTGCCGCGACGGTAGCAAACTTCATGCTGGGCGATCGTAAACACGAGTTGCGAAGACTGAGCCACGCGAGTGAAAGCGCGATGCGCGCGCTCTTAAAAGCAGCATGCTCTCCCAGCTGCGAGTAGCACCGAGCTCGTTATTCGCCATGCTTGCTGCACGCGACAATCTGGGCGGCGCAATGATACCTTCCTATCGCAGGGTAGTCCGAGGATTGCTGTGCAATCTTGCCTGGAGGAAGAGAGAAGCTCCGGCGGCGGTCTTGGTGAAGTCTTGGAAGCAGCACGAGCTCTGCCGTCTTATTTGCTGCCGTCCAGACTTGGTATATCTAAGCCGGCTTGGCGGATACCAATCAGATGCTGCTCAGCTAGAGATCGGCATCGTCCGAAGATGCTGTGACCGGAAATTGCATCTACGCTTGCTGGCAGCATGCAACACGGACGCTGCGTACAACGGTGTATTTCCGCCAGGTCAAGCATGATGATATTGTGGCGCGGTGTCGAAAGCAATGCCTTCATAGACGCTTTGTGAATGTAGGAGCGAACAAGCGGAGCCCTCGCCGAAAGAGGAAGCTGTCACATTGTGGAGTCGCCCCAGAAGCAGATGCCAAGGACTCTATCCAGTAGCTGCAGCACTGGTGTTCCGACGTTCCAACCTTTGGCGGGTTTGCGATAGAGAAGTACTGGATACTCGGAGCGATCCAGTGACGATTGGCGTGCAAGGTACAGCATGTGCAACGTCTGCTTGAGAATTGCTGGCATCGCGTAGTCGCCTCGCTCGAGGAGCCCGCAGTCTGTCTTTATTTGGCTCAGGGGGGAACCAGGCGAACCTCCGCAGTGGATGATGCGGGCTCAGATATGGCTGCGTCGAGCAGATACCAGCTTGCGAGATTCTTCGAAATCAGGCGGCCTTGCGCTTATTAATACATGGAGAATCTGAAGCTCGCCCATCAAGTATCGCGTGCATGACTGCTCGGAGCACATTGGATGATCGAATGGTTCCTGAGGGTTCTCTGCTCGTCGTGGTAGATGCTGTGAATAGGCTCCCCGTTCGTAGGCTCATTGGACTAGAGACGAATCCGCCATGGGCGATGTCGTGGATCGGAAACGCATCTCATGGTCTGCACCAAGGCAGACAGCAGTTACTTATACCAGACCTATAGCTATAGCACAATGCAGCTCAAGGCACGCCGGCTACGGTGTGCGTTGAGCAAGTTTGAGCAATGCCAAGTGATTGAATTGACCGCCGAAGCGAATAGGAGGGTAGACTTACAGTATGCAGGTGGGCTAGCTGAGGATGCGATCCGCCAAATTGTGCCAAGGCAACGATGCGCAGCCAATATACGCAGAGTAGCAGAGTCCGCCTGCGATGGCCACAAGCAGAGCCTCAGTATCACTGCTGATCATCCGCTCGGCAGGCACACGTGTGATGCACATGCCCGCAGCCTTCCTCTGCTGGCGTCTTGCGCATCCATCATCTCGGCCGCGCATGCTCTGAAGGGTACACATGGAAGACTTGGCAACACTGTTTGACAATGCCCAAGAGTGGAGAGGGGGTGGAATCCTGCGAGGAAGAACGATGGGATCCATCTTCATCTCGCTTCAGAGCACGTCCGATCGGTGGATTGGTCTGCGTATGGACAGTGCCATGTCTGGTCAGATTTGCCGCCGATTCTCCCGATGTCCATCCGGATGTGCTCCCACAGCATGAAGCACGCCGCGATAACGCCGTCTTGTGCAGCGGCTCTACTCGAGGATGTGTTATCGTTGCGTGTGAGAGTTTCTCATGATACCTGTGAGAATGACGTCCAGCAGCAAAGCTGACGAGGCAAACAAGCAGAGATGGTCAGGTCCCACCACACAAGCCCATCAAGCCATCCCGGGAACGACCACTCGATGTGCCATGTGCGACATCAGTTGGACGCTCCCGTTCCCGAATCACGGGGTAAGATGTCAGGATCTAAAGTCCCTCCTTGGGAGCGGCCAACGGCTGTCATGCCCAGCTGCCAGCGGGAGTGATGAGAGAATGACATGTTTCCAACAAGTCTGGGGCCCGTGGTCATGATATGTCTGTCCTCTGCTGCAATGCCTGCGCGACATGCGGTCTAGACCGCGAGTCTGGCTGCGGAGGGAGATGAGCAGGCAACACATGCCCCCCGTGACGGCACGCGACATGATTGTGTTGTGATGAGCGTGCAGCGTGCACGACGACATCGTCAGTCGGCGACTCCCACCAAGCGACGGTGATCCTCGGCGTGCAAAAGTGTCTCGATTCGGGCGTCGGCCGTTGCGCCGGTCCGGAAGCGAGACCAGTAGAGCGAGACGCGGACATTGCGAGAGCGGAGATGCCGGGGCCGACGGAGCGGGCCGCAGTCATGGATGTGGATCCCCTGCCGGCGTGGGCGACGCTGACTTGCTGCTTGGGCGCAGCAATCAAACTATGAACGAACCGTCTGCGCTGCCAACAACCACCCGCCAGCAGAGGAGGAATTGCCATGGCGCGGCCGGCGAGTGCACGAGGGGCGGTATGCCTGGCAAAGTATAGGTAGGCGGCAATCTCTTCTCTCGCGCGCGCGGCGCAGAGTCCTGCCCAGCAGCAGCAGCACCATCACCACCACCTCCTCCTCCACCACCACTACCCCGTCCCACTCCTTTGACGACAGTCCGCTTCACTCCTTCAGCGGTCGTCACCACGCGCCAGCACCATGGTCCATCTCTCGGCGGCGGCGCTCTTGGCGGCGAGGCTGCTGGCTTCGGTCTCGGCGGGCAGTGTCCAACACCAGGCCCACGCCCACCTCCACCACCGTGATTCTCCTGCAAAGTATGCAGCCAAGTCCGACGTTCCGGCCGAGTTGAAGCCCGGGGCCAATGCCACGACCTGCGGCTGCATCACGTATACCACCACGTGGTACGGAGAGCCGACGCTGTACTTCCACCTTCCGCCCTCCACGACCAGCAGCTCTACCTCTCTCGCCGCCAATCCCACGCACCCAGCAGCAGACAGCAGCCCACCGAAGCCCGCTTCTCCCGTCAACAATGCTCCTCCTGCTGCCTCGGCCAACGGTGCTCCTCCAGCATACAGCCCCCCCAAGCCCGCAACTCCTGCTGCTCCCGCCAGCAATGCTCCTCCAGCGTACGGCCCGCCAGCGCAGCATGACCAGCCCAAGCCAGCCCCTCCTGCCGCTGGCTCCGACACGCCTGCCAGCTCCGGCGGCATCACCCCCAACGGCAACCAATGGGCCATGGCCTACACGCCCTACCGCCAGGACGGCGGCTGCAAGACCGCCGACGAGGTCAACTCCGACATTGCCAGCATCAAATCCAAGGGCTTCGGCACCGTGCGCATCTACGCTCCCGACTGCAACGGCCCCGAGAATGTCGGCAACGCTTGCAAAGCCTCGGGCATGAAGATGATCATCGGCATCTTCATCGACGGCCAAGGCCTCGGCGCCGCTCACGACCAAGCGCAAGCCCTCGTCACCTGGGGCCAATCCAACGGCAACTGGGACATGGTCTCCATGGTCGTCGCCGGCAACGAAGCCATCTTCGGCGGCTTCGTCTCCGCCCAAGACATGGCCAACTTCATCGACGCAATCAAGCCCCTCTTCAAAGGTGCAGGCTACAATGGCCCCATCACCACCACCGAACCCCTCAACATCATGCAAGAAAACGGCGCTACTCTCTGCCCCTGCATCGACGTCGTCGCCGCCAATCTGCACTCCTACTTCAACGGTCAGTACGACGCGGCGCACGCCGGCGATCTCGTAGCGCAGCAACTCAAGGATCTCGCCGCTGTGTGTGGCGGCTCCAAGGAAGCTTACAACCTGGAGACGGGATGGCCAAGCCAGGGTCAGCCCAACGGGATCGCAGTCGCCAGCCCCGATGCCCAGAAACAGGCCATCGAGAGCATCATCGCCGCCGTCGGCTCCAAGAGTGTGATTCTGTCGTTCGAGAACGACATGTGGAAGGCTCCTGGCGACTATGGCATTGAGCAGTACTGGGGTTGCTCGCAGCTGTTTGACGGGAACTAAGCACTGCCGGTAAGAGGATGAGGGGCGGGAGAGGCAGGAGGAAGAAGAGAAGAAGCAAGGGAGAGAAGAGGAGGAGGATGTTTCATTGTTTTTCCCCGCGCGCAACCACGAGCGAGAATTTTTGGGGGGCCTCACACTGCTGCTGCTGCTGTTGATCGGTAGAGCACGATGTTTTCTGCGTGTCGGAGACATGATGCATGCTTTCACGAAGACCATGTCTTGAAATTTAGTAACCGTGCACGCGACCACGCATGCACAAAAAGACACATTTTTGGTGTGGTGTGCATCTCTGCTGAAACGCAACAAGCCCTTTTCATCTTCCTTGCCGGCGACGTGAATCGGGCTTTTTTCGTACTTTATTTTTGGCAAGTCACTCAGTCCGTCAGCCAAGTAAAGTCACGCTGAGAGAAGTTTGGAGCTGCGAAGAAAGCAAATAGGGATGTGATGTATGAAAGCTGAAGACGAATTTTGTGGTTCTCCCACTTCTTCCTTTCCTTTTCTCTCCATTTCCGCGGCTGTTGATCTGCTCTGTTGTGATTGTGGGTCTTTGAGCTGTGGGCAATGCGGTTTGGTGTGACTCGGGATGTTTGTGCTGTCACTGGTCATGGAGCTTGCTGCTGCTGAGCTTGCTCAGCTCTTGGCTCGGTGTCTGCTGTTGCTGCTTGAAGCTCCGTCTCGTGCAAGTGTCGGACCTGGACCGTGTCGTCTGTCTCCTGCCACCACCATCTTTCTGGCTCTGCGCCAACGGCGTTGGGAACATGCCTGAGGGTCGCTGTGCATGAGACGCGGTATCGTGACCTCGTAGCGAAAATCCTGTCCGCGCAAACTGTGCTCAGGTATCTCCCGTGCAAGCAGCGCAATCCGGATCTGAGGACGGCTGGTGGGGGCCAGGAATTCCCAATTGAATCGAGGATCACCACCAAGGCCCGCGACCGGTCTCTCCCTGGCCATGATCGCACGCGCACATGCTGAGCAGCAGTCTCCGACCTCATGAAATCGAGATCAAGTTTCGATTCCCACGTCGTTGCAAGCCTCACATCTCGCCACACTGCGCAATGACGACCGGCTGCACGGGAGCATCGTTCTTCGTGCGCACCTGCTCAATCTTCTTGACGACATCCATGCCGGCGATGACTTGGCCAAAGACGACGTGCTTGCCGTCCAAATGCGGCGTCGCGACGGTCGTGATGAAGAATTGGCTGCCGTTGGTGTTGGGGCCGGAGTTCTGTCCAGAACATCAGCACATCAATCATAACACATGGAAACAATTCCGGAAAAGAAAAGAGAGAGAGAGAAAGGAGTCGGTGAGAAAGAGAGAGAGAGAGAGGGGAGAGAAGAACCGTCATACCGCCATACTCAACACCCCGGGCCCATCATGCTTGCGCTCAAAATTCTCATCGGCAAACTTGTCCGTCCCGTAAATCGTCGCGCTGCCCGTGCCATTGCCATGCTTGAAATCTCCGCCCTGCAGCATGAAATCCTTGATGACGCGGTGGAATTTGCTGCCCTTGTAGCCGAGCGGCGTGCCCAGGTGGTCTTTGGTCTCGCCCGTGCAGAATTGGCGGAAGTTCTCGGCGGTGCGTGGGACCACGTCGGCGTACAGTTCGATCTTGATGCGGCCGAGGGGCTCGCCGCCGAGGGTGATGTCGAAGAAGGTGATGGGGTTGGTGGGGGAGGACATTTTCTGGGGGCGGGATGGAGGAGATTGGTGGTGGCGGTGGTGGTGGTGGTGTTGACGGGATGAGTGAAGTGAGGTTTGGGGCTTGCGGGAAGTGGGGCATGCACAAGAATGTGTGTGAAGATGGAGCTTTTGATGGCATTGCAGGGCTGGACAGTGACGGGTGATTTTCATGTGGGAATCAATCGAATGTCTAAGCTACATTAGAGGAAGTGGGAAGGCCATTCATTGCACTACTCTCAGACATGGTCCTGATCAATGGAATGATATGAGGCTGTGGATTTCATGCTTCAGAGGCTGTGCCGGAGTGGACTGAAGCACTGTGAGCACCGCTGCAATTCAGAGTCTTCTGCAGCAAATCTATCAATTGGACTTGGACAGAGGACAAGAGCTCGGTCGTGGATGGAGGGTTACCGCAAGCATAGACGCATCTCTAGTATCCCTAGAACAAGGTCCTTGCTAGTCCATATCGGACTCCGACGCGTGCAGCATTCTGCATTATGAGGTAAGCCATATCTGATGCCGCCTCCAGGCCAATGATTCGTCCCAGGATTCCTGTAGCCTGCAAGAAGTCGCTTTATCTTCCTAGTTGAAGCAGACCGTCTCGTGCTTGAAATTTGCCTAGTGTTCCACGATTGGCTAGGAACGACGATATTTCGTTCAGGCTGAAGAATAAGAGCGGCTCCACCTATCCGGGCTTCACATGCAAACTCGGCTGCTCATGTGTAATTCCTGCTCGGTACCGCCGAGACCACGATGCAGGGCTCACCGCGCTACTTGCTGGAAGTGAGAGGGTGGGGGGTGTTTGTATTCTTCAGTGCCTTGTCCCATGCAGATATGTATCGCGACATCCGCCCTCGCAAATCAGCATCGTCACTGTTCCATCCCAGCCTGTTATGCGCATGCCAGCCTTGTAGTGTCAGCATCGGCGTGGTGACCAAAAGGAGGAAGATGATGGTGGGAGTGCAGCCGGCTGGATTTCAAATGGCGGGCCTCCTCCGAGCTCGCAACGCCCGAAGTGGGCTGTTTGGGGCACGTCGCGACACTTTTTGCTGCACGTTACGGCATCGCTAGGATTTGGAGACCGATCGAGACTTGCATCTTCTCGCTTTTGATATACATACTACGGACCGCGAAGAAGCTTCTGCCGCAGCGTCTACGCCCGTCTCATCGCTGCTTATCAATCGCATTGACTTGCGGTCCTGTCTTTACCAGGAGCCCTCCACCAACACTCCTCTTCCAATACACCCTCCCCCACCACCGCCAAACTGTTCTCCTCCGCCTTCCGCCGCGCCGGCACCCGACCGCTCCGCTCCGCCCTCAGTCTGCCCGTCGCTGCCGCTGGGACCTTGTACAAACCGCATTCCTCGCCCTCCTCCTCCTCGCCCATCCGTTCCCAAGTCTCTTCCGCCAGAATGTCGCACTCCAAAGTAGTCATTGTCGGCTCAGGCCCGGCAGGCCACACTGCAGCCATCTATGCCGCTCGTGCCGACCTCCAACCCGTCCTCTACGAAGGCTTCCTCGCCTTGGGAATTGCCGCCGGCGGCCAACTCACCACGACCGACGAAGTGGAAAACTTCCCAGGCTTCAAGATGATCAAGGGCACCGAACTCATGGACAACATGCGCGCCCAGAGCGAGGCTTGCGGCACCACCATCGTCAGCCAAACCGTCGGCAAAGTCGACTTTTCCTCGCGCCCCTTCAAATTCTGGCTCCACCCCATCGGCGACGAAGAGACGCTCGAACCCGAAACCCACACGGCCGACGCCATCATCATCGCCACGGGAGCCAAAGCCCGCCGGCTCAATCTTGCCGGCGAAGACAAATTCTGGGGCAACGGCGTCTCCGCCTGCGCCGTCTGTGATGGTTCCCTCCCCATCTTCCGCGAGAAACCCCTCATTGTGATTGGAGGCGGCGACAGCGCCGTCGAAGAAGCCCTCTACCTCACCAAAAAAGCCAGCAAAGTCACTGTACTCGTCCGCAGAGACGAACTCCGCGCGAGCAAAGCCAATGCGCGCAGATTGAAAGAACACCCGAAAGTCGAGATCAAATGGAACACGCAGGGAGTTGAGATTAAAGGCGAGGACGGGCCGAGGGGGTTGATGAAGAGCATGGTGATTAAGAATAACAAGACGGGCGAGCAAGAGGAAATCCCGGCGAATGGATTGTTTTACGCAGTGGGCCATGACCCTGCGACGCATTTGTTCAAGGGACAATTGAAGATGGATGAGGATGGATACTTGATCACGACGCCTGGCACGACGGAGACAAACGTTCCAGGAGTCTTCGCCGCAGGAGACGTGCAGGATAAGAAGTATCGACAGGCGGTGACCTCGGCGGGTGAGTTTCCACGATCCTCGTTTTCCCTACTGCGATTGTGCTGGATCGCATACTGACTGATTCGACCAACAGGATCCGGATGCATGGCTGCCCTCGAAGCAGAGAAATTCCTCGCCGAGCACGAACTTGCGCAGAATGGCCCGGAGGCTGATACCGGGGCCACGGCGCCCACGAATGGAGAGGCGCCCGAATACCGATCAAATCCTTTGCTGTGAGGCTAGCAGCGGGAGAGTTAATGTAGAAGTTCAAGTTTCGAGGGGGCTTAGGATATAGGAGCTGAAGCGCGCGATTAAGCGAAGCATTTCGACAGGGTGGTAGGATAGATCGATATGACCATAGACTCCGGGACTGTATACCCGCCATGGCAGTTGTGATTGTTGCGGCATGCGGCGCGCGTTGACTTGGAGATGGAATGCTGTCTCACTCATGCGAGTTGTGCCTACGCGGAACCTCGACGATCGAAGTCGTGGACTGCCACCTTGCAAAAATCTACCCAGCATGCAGAGACTCGCTCTGTACACATAGCACATGCTTGCCACCAGCGGCCCCCCACTCCTCTCCATTACACCTCCATCTCTCTTGCGATGGATCAAGGTCATCCCTCCCTCTTCAACACCTCGGGCTCCTTCCACAAAATAAACACCGCCTCTCGCATCTGCATCCCGGGCCACATGCCGCCCGGCGTGTACTTTCTCATCTCCCTCACCACCCTCACATACCGCTCCTGCAACCGATGGCCCCAGTCGCCCATCGCTGGCGTCAACGGCAACAACTCCCCTCCTCCTCCTCCTCCCTGTTCATCCCGCTTATCTGCAGGATGCAATGTGAAGCCCGCAAATTGACTGACCGTCGCGTAGCGTCGCCACGGTCCGATGACTCGTGCAGGGTTTTCCGTCAAGACGTACTCGAACTTGTCCCAGAAGGCGGGGGAGAGGTGGAGGGTGTGGTTGTCGGATTTGTCGTAGATCCAGTTTGCACGCGTCTCTCCGAAACGCGTGACGCCCGTTTGCGCGGCGAGGTTCCCGATGTGGATGTGCACGGGCACGCGGTATTCGGGTTCGAGGCGGTGCAAGAGCCAGAGGGCTTGGCCGCCGGGGTAGTTGAGGGTGGAGATGTAGAGGTGCAGGGTGGCGGTGCAGAAGGAGAGGGCGGTGGTGAGGAGGAGAAGGAGGGTGGCGAGGGTGTAGAGGGGGGATTTGGTGGTGCGGCGGGTCCAGAGGTGGCTGGCGCCGGAGGAGGCGACGGCCGTGAGAGCGGGCAGGGAGTAGATGATGAAGCGCCATTCTTTGTGCGGGAGGAGGCTGTAGATGCAGATGAAGAGGAGATGTGGGAGGAGAATGGCCTTGCTCACGGGGTTGATGAGGAGGGAGAGGGGAATGAGAAGAGTGTAGGTGAGGGGATTGAGCAGGAGGCGCGGGAGGGCGTTGAGGAAGTAGAAGTGGAGGGGGCTGGTGCCCCAGTCGGAGGCTTTGCCGAGGATGGTGTTGTAGTAGAACCCCGTCCATTCGGGCCAGAGAGGCCATTGTTGCCAAAAGAAGGAGTCCACTGTGACGGTGGTGAAGAGGCCGATTGAGAGGCCGGCGATGCCGGCGGGAATGATTTCTTTCTTGATGGAGATCTTGCCTTGGTATAGGAGGCATAAAGTCTCAGCGGCGAGGAGGATTGCAACTTCTGATCGAAAGATGACGCCGGCGATGGTGAGGAGATACAACGCCAATCGTCTCCTCTTGGAACTCCGCTCCGTCTTCCACGCCACGGCTTTGACAAGAATCAGATTTCGCAGTGCCAAGTTCGTCAGCAAGAAAGCAAACATGTTCGGCAACGTCCGCGAAGCGTAGAACATGACGTGGAATTGACTCGCTTGCAGCAGAATAAACCATCGTCCCGCCACTTTGCCATACGCCGTGTCGACCGCTCCTTTGACAGAATGCAGCGCAAGTGCATTTCCCAGTCCGAGAATGCCACGGATGAGCACCTGGAGAGATTCTTTGCTTGTGCAAAAGGTCTTGAACGGGGTGACGAGACCCGCGAGGACGGCGGCTCCCACAAATGTCCGAGGGACAGAGCCTGGGTAGGTGATGTGATCGTATGTGGCGGCCAAGGAGGAAGACGTGTTGGTGAAGGGGATGCCGTGGATCAAAATGTCATGTGTGGCTTGGATGTTGAATGATTCTTCGACCTTGGTGTAGGGTGCGAGGATCAAATGTAGGAGAATGAAAGAAGGCAGTAAAAGGTCCAGAATCGCGTCTCCTATATTGAGCAAAGTGTCAGTCCTAAGCTACATGGATATACCATCATGCAAAGGAGTAAGAGGGTACCGACCCAACATATTGGACACGCTCTTCTGCGCCGCGTGGCGCAGTCTCCTATCTTCCTGGTCAAAGTAACCTATCTGCAAGGCGCGCCAGGAGTAGAGATTGGAAAGGGACATTGATTGTTGGACGACATGTTCGGGTGAGGTTCAGCGGTCTTGGCAGACGTGAGATCTGGGGGAATGAGGGCAGCAGCTGAACGAGGGAGGGTCTTCGGCTTGGAAACAACACCTCGCTTCTACTCACCACAACTTTTGCGATACGACCACTTGCACAACGCGGAACTTCAGAGACATATCTGAGTGACTGCAGAAGTACGAATACTGTGATTCACCACCATGGCGACCCTTCTTTTCAGCTTCGGCGGCTTGTTTCAAGGTATCTGACCACCCTCTACCCAACCATCCCATACTGCTCAGCACATCCCAATCGCTAACTTCGTGCTTCACAGTCTCGGTCCTCCTCATCAACTCCCTCGCCGTCCTCTCCGAAGACCGCTTCCTTGCACGCAGTAAGTCCTCCTCCAATCCCTTCCAGGACTCCCCAACCATTCCTCCTCATTCCTCCACGAGTCCCCCAACTAACGCTTCTCCGTGCAGTCGGCTGGGGCACCTCCCAACAACTCGAACCCGCCTTTGGCAGCGGCGGCATGCAAGATCCGACATCGCTCTCGGCCAAATTCGCGAATCTGATCAATTCGGTGCGGACGCTAATGCGGATTCCGTTGATCTTTTTGAATGTGTTGATCATCATCTGGGCCGTGGCTTTTGGTTGAAGGATGTGCTGCGGAGAAGGGAATCATCGAAATTGCAGAGTAGTGTGAGGTGAAGAGGCAGTGGAGGGGAGATGATGCTGCGGGGATGAGAGAGAACAAGAGGAGGTTGAGAACTGACTATGCTGAAGCAAGAGGGGAGTGCCAGGCTCGGTGTCATGAGGATAGTACTGGCATGTGCTATGTGAGCGGAGGGCCAACGAGCCGAATCAGGACATGTCTTTGCCATCGCAACTGGAAGAGCAAGCGGGAGCAATCATATCACGGGAAGCCCGACAGCCGGATCATCGGTATATACCGACTCGCCCAATCTCGCCAAGCATGCTGAAAACATATCCCTACCGCTCCCGAACCTGGCATTCTCTGGCCGAAGGCTTTCTCGTCTGCGCGGCGAAACAACAAAATTCAAAGGTTTCTGGAAAAAGCGAATCCGAACCCTATGCACAAGCATTGAGAGCAACGACGGTCGTCTCGCAAGGTTCGGAGACCAAAAAAGACGTGCTGGCTTCCCGCCTCTCTCCACCAATTGTCAGCATACTCGGATACGATTCCAAACCAAGAAAACGCAAATATCCAGAGCAGCAAGCACAATCTTGCTGCCCTGCTTCCTCATCGAGAGAGAGAGAGAGAGAGAGAGAGAGAGAGAAGATGACAGGAAGTCGGGGCTGGGGACCCGTTACATAGGTATATATATATATATATATATATATTTCCCCCGCGTGGACACGCATGCATACAGGCGTAATGAGAGATGTTTCTTTTCAATTTTTTTGATATCTCTTGCACACACGCACACACACACACACGCGGGCGCTCGAGAAAGAGGGAGGAGAGACACAAGTGCATTCTCCTCGGCCCGCAATTCTTTCTTCTTCTTGCCCAACACCCACGACGACATGGAAGTCGACGGCAATATATATACAGCGGAAAGCGTTTCCATCTTCCTCCTTTGCCAAAAGGCCTCCGGCCGAATTCCCCTCGTCTCTCAGGATATGCATGCACATCTCTCACGCGCGCGCGCGCTCTCACACTCTCTCACCTCGGCAACAAAGTACTCCTCTTCCGCCCCAAACTGAAGCGATTCCACTTATGCTCTTTGTCCTTTTCCCTATGCCCATGGTGTTGTTGTTGTTGTTGTTGTTGTTGGTGCGGTTGTTGCCTTGGCGCACTCTCAAACCCCATCGTCGCCGCCCTCTTTGGAAGGCCAAATCCTCCTCCTCCAGCACCACCGCCACCACCACCACCACCACCACCAACAAGCACATCATGCACCCTCGGTGGCGGTGGCGAGGCCTCACCGCTCCCCGTCATGGGTCTCACGACATGAGCTCCAAATCCATTCGGCCGCTCGCCATCGTCATCCCCCGGCGTCGAAGACGTGACGACATGATGGAGCTTATAATCACCATTAGCCTGATGTCCATGCTCATCATCCTCACCCTCATGCGCATGCCCATTCTCATCATGTTCGCCATTCACGACGACAAAGCCCTTTTCCGGCTGCTGAGGCTGCGCCTGATGCTGCTGCTGCTGCTGCGCCGCCGACACCGCCGGAAGCCTCGGCACACTCGGCGGCTTCTCATGATGATGATGCTGCTGCTGCGCTGCCGCACCCTTCTCCCTCTTCTCAAACAAATTCGGCTTCTTCCGCAGAGAAATACTCGTCCGACTGAAGCGGGAGAAGCCCGAGCGGCGCTTTTCCAGCTTCTCGTCATCGCCTCCTCCTCCCGAAGAACCATTGACAGGAGCAGCGTCACCGCCATTCTCATTCCCTCGCGCCTCCGCCTCT
This sequence comes from Cercospora janseana, assembly GCA_026725115.1. Classification (NCBI taxonomy): domain Eukaryota; kingdom Fungi; phylum Ascomycota; class Dothideomycetes; order Mycosphaerellales; family Mycosphaerellaceae; genus Cercospora; species Cercospora janseana. The sequence continues at coordinate 222,154 of CM049100.1, forward strand.
GCAGCAGCGGTCGCTTTGGACTCTTCGAGGACGCGCTTGTAATTTTCCTCGCTCTGCTTGTAAGCTTCCATTCGTCGGCGCGAGGCTTCGCGGTACTCGGCCTCTTTCTCCTTGAGAGCCGCCTTCTCCGCAGCCTTGCGTTCTTTGTGCTCGGCTTTGAGTTCTTTCTTGCTCTTGGTCGGCATGACGGGAGAGGGTGGCACGGTATCGTTGAGGAGAGCGTGGGCAAAGTTGGGTGTCGTACTCGCATGTCGGAGGGGTTGCATGTCTGCATATGGGGTCTCTTCCGCGATGGGGGTCTGAATGTTTGTCGTGGCGTGGTAGAGGCCATTCCCGAATGGAGTCTTCCCCGGCGATGTGAGCCCGTCCTTCAAGTCTCCTTCAGAAGTTCGCGCGGCCGCAGCAGCTGCGGCCGCCGCTGCTGGCTGGCCCTCCATCTCCTGCTCCTTGAGCATCTTCTCCATGGTTGTTTCTTGGTAGAAGAGGACGTAGGCACACGCCAGTTGTTTCGCATCCTGCACGCCCGGAACCGGATCGCCTCCGAAGAATTGCTGCACATAGTCTTTGCTGACAGGCTCGACCAACTCATCATCAAAGAGCAGCCACCCTCGATCCTCCGTCTTGACAATACTGACATAATGGCCATGGTATGGTCCTCCCCCGATGTGCACCACCACGGAATAGAGCTCGTACAAGCGGTCTGGGTCCTCTGCATCGTCCGTCGTATTGAAGAGCCGCAGGTAGAAAGGATATACCACGCGATGGAAAAGCTTCTGTAATCGCTGCAAATCTTCCGTATACTTGAATCTTTTGAGGTGAAGGGCCAGGATGCGAGGTAGTCGTTTGATCTTCATCCTCTTCTCCGCCTCTTGCAAACCGCCGCAGTTGTCGCAGTGGAATTTATTCCTCTCGCACAGCATCTCCTCTTCTGAGAACTTCCGTAGACACGACGTCACCGAACTATGCTTGTCGAGGTCCACGGATAGGTCCAGGAAAGCCTCGTCTCGCTGCGAAGTATTCTCGCACGTCAGACACCTCGTCTCTGATGTCAGAAGGCCCTCAAACAGGTCGTGCACCCAATGCGTATCCAGTGTCATGGAAGCCGCAGCGGTGCTCTTCGTCTCGGTCAATGCCAGCTCCTTTCCCTCGGGAGCACTCCCATTCCATGATGGCGGCGCGACCAACTGCGGATGCTGCTTGGCAAACATCTCCACATTGTCCACGACCTGATTCAGCAGCAGATTCAAGAATTCGTGCGCATCCTGGTGCATGGCCGATCGGAACATTTCATTATCCCGTCGCAGAATTTCCAAGAAGCGATGCGGGCTGACCACGCCGATGCGGGAGGGATTCTTGATGATGGCCTCGAAGATGTCTCGTAACGAAGTGAAGAGCGACTCTTCCATGCCGTAATCACTGGACCTTTCCGCCTGCATGTCTAGTACGGGCCCATCTGCCAATGCTCGCTTTTTCCTGTTGTCCGGAGAGTTCTTATCCTCGTCGGGTCGTAGGCCGCCGGGGCCAGGCGAGCCGGGGATATTTACTTTGCGCGCAGGTGAGGTCGGATTTGGATAGGGGGTCATGGAGGTGCGTGGTGCGAGCGGGGCGCCGTTGGATTGCTTCGAGCGGACGTGTTCGATGCAGTTGGGAGTGGGGAAGTTGATGACATGTTCTCGGAAGGGTTTCGAGTAGTAGAGGCATTGTACGATGGAATTGCAGTAGCTGTGATGGGAGGTCAGTCGAGTTCCTGGGGCTCGTCAGGGGCACATGTCCTCGCCATCATACCATGTCGACCCGTACTGTCACGCGTTAGCAGCGTCCTCGACCTGCGTTGGGTGCCTCGATATGCGGAGGAGTACTCACATTCTCAAACCCAAAGTACTTGTCACTCCCATCCGGACGGATGGGCTGCCCCGTGACATCGGCAAGATGTTTCTCGAGCGGCGTCGGGACCGGCGCATTGGGGTCCTTTTTGACATTTTGCGTGGCATTGGTCGCCTTGTTCGCGTCGGTCTGCGCGCGCTCATGCGTCAGCCATGTCCCTCATCCTCGGGGCGCGTGCCGCAGATGTGCCGGAGATGCGTGCTGCCGAGGATGCTGTCTCCCGCCCTGCGCTGTCGACCTACCGTGCTGCCTGTCTTGAACTTGCCAAAGAAGGACATGGTGTGTGTGTGTGTGTGTGTGGGCGCGGCTGCAGACCTGCAGCCTGATGTCTTCCTGGAGGTCGTCGGGATCAGCGCCGTCGCAGGCGCCGCCTGATGGCACTGCACGAATGCGCCGGAGGGGATGCGGCGCCGAGAATGGTGGATGTGGATGTGATTCGTGACTCGGTGTTGCTTCAGTCGGTGGAACGATGTGTCGTGCTGCTCGTCTCGCAAGGCACTCGCTCGCAGCTCACAGAGACGCGCTGCGGTGCAATCATCGGAGGGGAGGGGTCCGAGGCGGGGCGGTGGCGGCGCGACAGGCGGTCGGTGGGTGTGGTGGATGTCGGGGTGAAGAGGTCAATGCCTAGGGGTGACGTAGCTCGTGTCGCCTGCGCGTGCCGAGGGCGGGGAGACAGCGGAGGAGGAGGAGGAGGAAGGGGAGGGGAGGGAGAGACACGATGCCGCATCTCTCGCCGGCCACGGGTGTCGGGTGGCGCACAAGTGGGCGCGAGGGGGATGGGAGAGGCGCAGACGAGGGAGGTGGAGGGAACGGAGGACGGAGGATGGAGGATGGAGGATGCAGGCAGCGGCAGCGAAGCGATGGGGGTGGGAGGGAGACGAGCTCGGGATGATCCGACCAGAGGCGAGTCTACGCGAGCCCTCTGCTGCTCCTCCTCCTTCTCTTCTGGCGGGTGGGCGAGGGCAGTACATCCCATCCCATTCCATCCATCATCATGCCATCCTGGTTCGACAATGTCTCCGCAGCCCGGCGTCTCCGCAAGTCCGCAACGTGAACAGCACGTGGCCGGCGATGGATGCACTGCCGCCTGCACCAAACTCAATGCCGTCGACGGTGGAAGCGAGCCTGCTAGCATCTTGTCACGCCGGGAAGCCTCCGACAAATGCCGATCCTGGTCATGTATCTCGACCTCTCCATCCCATCCACTCGTCAGCCATCCAGCACACTCGTGCCCGCGGGGAGACAGATGGATGGTCACGTGCAGCAGTGCCTGACTTCAGAGCACAGCTGTCGGGCAGTCTCCCCCAATCGCTGACGAGCGCCATCGGAAATCATGCATCTGCACCTTGCACATCCCCCTCCGCTGCACTCACCCCATCTGCCGCCGCATCCCATCCCACCCAGCACAAACACTTCACGCGCTGAGGAATGAAAAGAGAGAGAGAGAGCGAGAAGACCCCATACATTTCTGAATGGAGTAATTTCTGCATGGATGGAGAGTATGTGCATCGTCTTCCCCTCCCTCCCTCATCTTCACCTCTCTCTCCCCTACTGATGATCCAAAACAACACAATTACTCGTATTCGTCTTCCTCTTACTCCCTCCCAACAACCCCCCGCCACTCCGCTCCAGCCCCTCGGGCGGCGGATGCTTCTCCATGTACTCCCGGCGAATCCTCCCCGCCTCACCATCCCACACCACCGACCTCTCCTCATACTCCCGGCGCATCGCATCAGCGGCCTCCTGCGCCGCCTGACTCTGCCGGATATATGGCTCCTTGTCAGCGTCCGACGCCGTACGCCAGAGCCGCCCCACCTCATTCCGGATCATATTGCCCCCTTCGCTGCCGACCGTCGCTTTGGCGACTTCCCATTTGTCCTTGGTGAAGAGGATGAAGGGGTTGACGCCTGGGCGCGCGGGTTTGACCGGCCGCTCGCCGAGCTGGCCGAGGATGGTAGCCATGATGGCGGCCTCGTAGTCGAGGTCGGAGCCGTCGAAGCTGCGGGAGACCCAGAAGGAGGCGTCTCCCGCGCACACGCTTTGAGCTGGAGCGCCAGACGCCTTGCGTTGGAGGCTTGGCGTTCCTGTCTCGTCCGCCGTCCCATCCTCTTGTTTGATAAAAGGGTGAGCAGGCGACGTGGTATCCACTGATGCCGTGCTGTATCGTTGGTGCAATGTTGCTCGGGGCGCAGGGGTGGGAACGGCGGGAGCCCAGCGTGGAGTGCTTCCTTCCTTCATCGAAGCGGGAGCAATCAATGGGTGAGGCACAGTGATCGGACCAGCCATGGTGTCGATGACTTCCGACGCAGCTCGAAGGCCTGACAAGAAAGCTCCATGCACGGTCGCCGGATGTGTCCCACACGTGGCTTCACCAGCGAAATGCAGGTTGCCGACAGATCGTGACATCAGATCGTAATCACCAGGACGCGTCTCGGGCGCAACGTAGGAGTATGTTCCCCGCGTGAACGGATCTCTCCGCCATCTTGTGACAATGACCTCGAGAGGCGCCGGCACTCTCACATGCGTAAAGACGCCCTGTAATCTTGCCGTCACCTCGCTCATCAATGTACTCGTGGGTGTCCACTCTGCATCATGCGCTGCATTTCCCGCCATCAATGCGATCAGCATAGGGCGTCCGCTTGTCTTTGTGGCATTCCAAATCAGATAGAAGCGTCCTCTTTTGCTTGCGTAGTCCGATGGATCGAGGCTGTTGCTGCGTTCAGCTTCGTTGAGGAGACCAAACATGTCGCGGTCGTTGTCCCAGAATGGTCTGTCGTATAAGAGGATGACCTGTCGACTGAAGTCAGTGCACATTTCGTGACGAATGCGGTACGGCATACCTTGTTTAACAGACCGAAGCCCATGCGATCGATGGCGCCCTGCTTCCAACCTGGCAGCGGTGGGTCAAAATCGATGGCATTGGACTTCAGCACACCAAGAGGCGTCGTGACGACCACCTCGTCGGCCTCGTATATTTCGCCATTCGTACAGACGACCTTGGTCGCAAGTCGCTCTGGAGAGCTCCCATCATCGTAATGTATGCTGTCCACGATCCGGTCGAAGCGCACGTCAAGCTTTGTGGGCAGGTTCATCAAACCGCGAGGCACTTGAGTGTAGCCGCCAATGATCTCTGAATGAGCGCCTTCGAACTCGTTTCCAGTGTCCTGATCGTGGCCACTTAGGCTGAGCAAGGATACCGGAGCTGCGTTGGCGTACTCGAGATTCGCATGGTGCCAGTTGAGCAGCCTCATGTCTAGCGGCGTCAAATCTATCAGATCTCGATATTGGTTGATGGCTTCATCCATGACTGTCCCGAGTGTTGGGTAGTCGCTGGCGTCGGCGATACAATGTAACGACACACTCTGGTTTCGTGTGACGCCCTCCTTCACTTCCCAGCCCATGTTCTTGGCTGCCCGAGATGCGCTGAGTGTCGAAGTACCAATCTCTTCCATGACCTGACTTCGGCCGGTGAGCTTTTCTGTCCCTGGAGGAGCATTTCGTCGACGACCTCTTCGCGTGGCAGGCTTATGCGACTTGACATGTGCGGCAGTCAGAGGCTCCAGGTCAAAGGCTGCGAAGCCATTGCTTGCTGGATCTCGATGCCTGTTGATGAGATCCTCATCCCCTCGGAGTGTGTCCTGCTTTTGCGGCTGCACGCGAAATTCGCCCGCTCGGTCCGAAATATCGGTATACAGCTCGGTGTTGAGTATATCCCTCCGCTCGTCTACCGGCTTGCCGTCAATGTCGTATATCGTCAATGCGTCTTTCATGAGATGATATCGAACACCAAGCTGACCCCGTATGACGATGTCCAGAGGATTGCCATGCTCGAATCCCGTCACAATCATCGCGCCCATCTCGGCAGTATTTCGCAAACCATCCGGCAGACTCCCACGAACTTGACTTCTGAGCGGTTTCGAATACACGCGACCGCCGATGCGTTTCCGTCCCTCCAAGATGACCACGCGAGGAGGCCTCTCGCCCATGGCTATCCACTTGGCAGATTCTTGAGCAAAGAGACTCTCCAGCTGCCGAGCTGTGGTGAGTCCTGAGACTCCAGCACCAATCACCACCACCGTTCTTTGTCTGGCATCTCTGGGAAAGCGCTTCGGTAATGACCTGTCTTGCGGTATCTCCACACACCCAAAGTTGATGTAGCCATTCCGCATCAACCATTTGTAGGCAACTTCGGCAAGTCCGAAGAATCGAGTCTCTTTTGCACAACCCGCCGCCTCTTCCCGTGTGACGGAGCACAGAGGGTTTTGTTGCCACAGTCGGAGGATGGCGTTTCGAATGTTGAGGTAAATGGTCACTTCCCTCGACATGAGTAGGTCCATGAGAAGTCTATTCTCGCCTGGGTGGAGGGCATAGGGGTCGAGTCTAGATTCGTAGGCTGCTTCTATACATTGACTTGCGAAGATGTCTGCAGAGACCCGCGATGGGATTGACGACCGGGGTCGGACTTCGATCGCGGGTGGGACGTACTTCGGATATCTGTTCACTCTGGGTGATGCATCGGCCGCGGACCGTGGTGTACCATCCGCCTCTGCCGTCTCAGGACGAATTTTCCTGGGTCGGCCTCGCTTTTTCTTTGGAGGTGGTTGCAGTGGAGTTGCATGCGATTTTGCCGGGTCATGCTCGACTGATGTCGACGGAGCAACGCTCAGTTCAGGCTTAGAAGGACTGATCTTAATATTTCCATCAGCCGAGCGTTTTCGCGAGATCGAAGTCGGGGCTGCAATGGCAATCGAGGCATCCTCCGCAGCGACACTAGAACACATTGAAGAGATGCCAGTGCTCGTGGCAGATTCCGACGAGCCATATCGCTGCCATTTGCCATTTGCATCGAGTTGCCACCGCTCTTTTTGTGACAAATCAGAGCTGTCTTGGTCAAAGACTTCGGTGCCGGTGGATGATAAACTTGAATCGTCCTCGTCTGATATCGCGACTTGAGGCATTTTGATATCTGCGCCCAGCGGCTCGGCGACAGGCCCAGCCTCAGTGGCCATGTCATCCGCGTGTTCGACAGCAGCAGCCATCTACCAGGGCTGTATTTGACGCAAAACAAGTGCTGTTATTGTGTGATATCCCTCGTTGCCACCATGGCAGCAGCATCGGTTTCCAGATGTCGGGTTCGGGAGGCTGAGGGATTGTGCCGAGGACAGCGATTGCTTGGGATCTGCTCGTTTCCGCGGGCGAGGTGCGAAATCCGCAAGTCCGGATCAAATGAATGGCGGCATAGATGGCTTGCTCGAGTCTATGCAGGGAATTGTGTAGCGATCCGCCTCGAGGGTGTGTCTATCAGAAGGGAAGAGGCGTTGCTCCTGCCGGATGGTGTGCGAGAGCGGGGAGGGCCAGAGCGTTTTCGCGCCAATTCCTGACTTAGCACTTCGACTTCACCTCTCTGCCTCTACCACGACAGCATGATATTGTGATATTCCCCACCATGCTGGATCACTTTCACTGCGACGACTGCATTACAAGAGGCGATTGAGAATAAAAGATGCCTGCTTTCTTTCCCAAGCGACCTTGCTCCAACCTCGTCATGATCGGCCGCCGAAAAGCCCAGCACCACAGCCGCACAAACATCAGCGCCAACGCGACAGTCGCAGACAATTCACTAAAATAACATCGATGTGCTCAGAAAGGGCATACGAACTGGTCTGGAATATTTTTGACGGCCTCGAAGCTTTGTGGGCGGCGCGCTGCGGCATATCAGTCTTCGCCCGCAGAAGCGAGCGGGAAAAACCATTTCGCTTTTGCTAGGATGTGGCTTCAAATTCCTATCACGAGTGTACGGACGGGAAATCTGTTTCGTTTTGGCAAAACTCATTTCTCTTTCTCATTTTCTGCATGTTGCCGTCTACATGGTTCTCAGTGTGGATGCACACTGGAGTAGCTTATAGATTCTGCAGGGTTTTCCGCGGGATGCGGTCGCGAGAACAGAAGGGGAAGCAAGAGGTGGCGCTCACTCGATCATGATCACAAATTCTTGGCTCGGCGATCAGCATGACTGTGAACATGGGTGGGCGCGGGCGCAGGCGCCACGAGGCCAAGAACCTGATGCAGTGTTCTTGAGAATGTCACAAGAGTCAAATGGCAACATGGCGGTGGCCGCTACAGGCAGAAACTTGAAGATACAACTGCTTTCTGCTTCGATGCAAAACAACGCCAGACACCCGGCAAAGTGTAGTTTGCTGGTAGCGGACACGAGGCGGAAGAGGCTAGGCGTGAAAGATGTAATACAAATGCACTGGTGCAATGCCATCATTCATCATGGATCAGTGACCTGCGCAAGCCTGTCACGAAGACTCATTGTCTTTTGCAGCTTGAAATCCAAGCCCAAACCCTGCAAGATTGAATCTTCCAGCTCCCCGATAGCCCAATCCTCCAAATGCCGGCTTCTCATCTTCCTCTTCTCCATCTTCCTCGTCGGCCTCTGCCTCCGCCATGTCTGCATCTTGCTTCTTGGGGTCAGTCATTACAGTGCTTTCACCATTTGTGGTCGTGATTGGAGGCGGCTCAATCGCAGGCAAATCGCTCTTGTTCGCAGCGTCGATCCCCTTCTCCTTGCGCAGCTGCTCGAATTTCTCCGCCGTCTCTTTCAACGAACGCTGAATTCGCACTTCTTGCTCCGCCAAGTCGATCTTTTCGCGTTGCAGAGCCTCTAGCTCTTTCAATTTTTGCATCCGCGTGGTTTGCATTTCGGATAATTGCGCTCGCAGTCTTTCGACCACGCTGTCGAGAGAGGGCAGTGGCGTGATGATCGGAGGGGTTCTGGGGCGATTACTCGAAGGGTCGGCCTCGGTCGCAGCTTGTCCATACGTGCCATGCCGGGTCTGATTTGCCACAAAAGCATCTGTGCGAGCGCGTTCACTGTCATCGGAGTCAGCGTCAGAGGCTGCCTCAGCTTCAGCAATTTGCGCTGCCATGTCCTCCTTTCGCTTCCGTGCAGCTTCGGCTTCGGCTTTGCGACCTAACGCGATCTTTCCATCTTCTGTGAACTCGTCGAAGTTCTCCATAATATCCTCATCCTCATGCACAAGTCTGCTTTCCGACAGGCCATATTTGTCTTTTGGCTTGAGTACTAAGCGGCCTCCATCATCGCGCATGACGTTCTCGTCCAGATCCTCGTCATCCAAGTCTGGATCGTCGGGATCAAGAGAAATATATTCTGCCGCTTCTTCCTTGGCCAATCGAGCTCGCCGCGCCTTCTTCTCCGCAATCTCCGCTGCAGATGGTATCGCAGACGACCCTGAATTTGATTGCTCATATCGCGCAAGCGAGGCGCCGAATTTGGACGACAGATCCAATGCCTGGGTGCCTGTAGCGACATCGTCGACAGTACTCATCTGCTTTGGCGTGGAGGGCGTACTATCCTTGAGCTCGCGCAACGCATCAGCGCTATAGCTTGGTCGATCATGCTCCTCCTCTGGCGACCGGCGAGGGAGCTGGGATGCCAGCAGAGATGATCGCTTCGAGGCACTTCGCTGGATGGTCACGCGCGAAAGACCGCTGCGCTTCGGTGTTACCACCGTATCCTCTACATCGTCTTCATTCTCCACGGACGTAGGACCTAGCGATTTGCGTAAAGCCGAGGATTTTCTCGGTTTAAAGGTCGGTCTTTTGATTTCTAGCCGCAAGCCCGTCAGCCTCGTTCGCGAACTGGCAATTGGCGTCAGATCTGGAATAGCATTTTGGTGAGGGAAGAGCATACCTGATGGCTGTTCTGAAGCGCTGGGCAGACTCTCGTCGTCTTCATCTCCTCCAATTTTGCGCGGCACGCGACGGGCTGTGGTCGACTTCTTCATGTTGATGTTGTGGACTTCAAAGGCTCGCGGCATGTGAAAGTTCGTCACCCAACACGGACCCAGGTCCGCATGCCAAGGCCGTGCCAGATATCACTGCCGCCTGTGTCTCCACCACATCGATTCGATGAGCTCTGTGATATGAAATCCTGAAGGCCACCTTGACGTTGCCCATTAGATCATGTCATGGACGTTCAGGAAGACTGGAATGTGAATAAAAGCTTGCATTCAAGCTGCTGACTTGTGCCAAGTAAATTCACTCTTTCTCATGCGACAGTGAACACACAACTCGTCACGTACGCATGCAGAACCACTCGCTTGCAGATGACATGCGGCCGTCGGTCATAGGATCTTTAGCCATCTGAGGGGATTTGCGAACGCAGTGCCGGGAAATAAGGACGAGACGAGGACTACGATAAGGAGAATGTAGAAGGGATGAATATCAGTATTCTCAACGGGACATGTTGGGCTTCGAGGCGGCGGAAGAGGCAGAGCTACATGTATGGAATATGATCTCGGACACAATATGAGGATAAGGGAACCTCGAGGAGATTGGCACCCAATATCCTTGAAATTCTGATACTGTTTCTCATATCAACATTACATCCATGCTCACGATCATCAACTCATTGCGAGGTCTGCACATTTGCTGCAATGTACTGTTCCCTCAAGGTACCATTCGATTGCCTTTCCTGTCTGTGACTCAACCTCAAATCTGATTCATCGCGGCATAGCTATACAAGCTGTTGCGATCTGGTATTATGAAGTCTGTACTTGTGATCTGTTCTGAAAATTTGTCAGCAATGCTCATGCGCGATACAGCAGTTATCTTACTCACTCTTGTGAGAAGTTGTCTGAAGGGGTCTAGAGAGCAGCGAGGACGGCCATGACACCAGCAGCCAGGACTGGAGCGGCAGTCTCGTAAGCACCGGATCCGGAAGTCGAAGAGCCCTCGACGGATTGAGAGGCCTGAGAAGCGATGGCTGCTGTAGATGACGCAAGGTTGGACGAGATGCTAGCGATGGCGTCCGAGGCAGAAGACTGGGCGGCCTCGATGGAGCTGGATGCGCCTGCCAAGACGGAAGAGCTGCTCATCATGGCCGACGAGTCGCTCATGGAGCTCGATGAGTCGGAGGCGCCAGCAACAGCAGTGCTTGCTGCGCTGGATGCATCGGCGCCGCCTTGGACGACAGTGGAGGTCAGGACGTCGACGGCATTGGGGGAGGTGGTGTCCTGTGCGGAGACGAGGAGAGCTCCAGCGGCGATGAGAGTGTACTTGAACTGCATATTTGCGGGTGTTGTGTGGGTGTGAAGAAGTAGCGCCGAGCTGTGTTGTTCTTGGTCGTTGTCGAAGTGAAGTTCGCGAGCAGGAGATGTGGAGTGCTGGTGTTGGTGGTGATGTGGAAGAAGGACGAGATTGGAACAAAGAGCAAAGAAATACTTGCCGTTCGCGGTCGTCAGGAGCCAAGCTCGAGCCAAACAAACAGTGATGCAAGAGCTGAGCAGGTGCAGCGACGGGTCTGAACCTGGAACGAATGATTGTGCCTGCCAAGTATGGTTGTCGTGGCTGCCAATGCCTGTATCCGAGACTGCTTGCGTTCGTCCGCGACTCGCGTCATCCTTGAATCCGTTCATGACGCCAAACACACACGTCTGCACAGAGCAGCAGAGGGCCACTGATGCTTTCACTGTGGGCAGCATTCATGTCATGGCCAACGGAGCATAGCGCAAGACCTGGGCCATCACGTCAAGAGCTCACAGAGCAATGCCCAAACGAGGGCTCGATGGGATCGGGACGGCCTGCATGAGATCATGAATAGCCATCTGGAGAGAGAATGGAGACCAAACAGGATTCTGGGGCACGGCTTCCAAGATGACCTCTGTCTGTAGTGGCGTAAGTGGATGCTCACTTTCCGTGTGCCGCGCCGATTGACTCGTTTGGAGAAGTTTGCCTGGGCGGGAGTCTTGTTTGGTGTAACGGAGTGATTCAGCCACCGGATTTTGGCGCGCTCTTCCTGTGACCTGGTCCTTTGCTATTCCAGGTGAACAGAACGCTTCTGCGGCTCGATGATGGGTGTCCCAGAGACGCTTGCGATGCAGTGTGCGGAGGGGTAGAGAAGAAGTCGCGTTCAAAGAAGCCACCTTGGCACGGATCGGGCTGCCGGGTCGGCATTACCGCCGAGTTCCAAGGCATATCCCTGTTTGCAGCTTGACCACTGCCATCATCATCATCGACGATCATGTCATAAGCCACAATTGGGGTCGAATGAGGTTGATGGAATGGAGCCTGGGCGCTGACTTGGAAGAGGAGCATTTTGCTTATCGAGCGGAAATATGAAGGCCATGACAACCAAGTCCCACCGGACGCCCGACTTCAGCCCTGCCAACTTCCTTCATCGACTGGGCATCTAGACATAACAGGTAGCTCTCGCCACTGTCTCCATCATACACGACGCTCAGAATCACTCCAGCGTCTTCTGCATTTGCTCCTGGAGCAGGGATGAAAATCGGCTCTCCAGCAGCGTGTCGTGGCTGTTCCCATATCGCAGCAGTCCTAGTCTCGACATCTGTTTTGCATAGACCGTCGAGGAAAGAGCTCTTTCCCCGGTCAAGCACGCTCCGGACATATCTGTGCTGCTTCATGCGGTAGTTTGGATTACATGTTTGCAGGTCACCGGCGTTTGGAGACGGCATGGTCAGAACGTGGCATGCCTCGGCCGTCTCCATTGAGGCAGATTTGCCGGACAATGGCACGGCTTGGAGCTTGTATCGAGCCAAGCACCCACTATGCTGCCCTGCTGACTTGTTGAAAGATGCCGTATTGCGCTCGTGAGAGACAAGATTCTCGTAATATAATCTATCCAGGATATTCCTGTTCTCAAATGCAAAGAGTTCACAGAAGATATCGACACTCTCGGCATTCTCAGCAGCACGTTCGTCCCATGCATTCGTAGTGTGAAAGACAAAGAAGCCGGGGCTGTGGAACTTCTTGACCACTCCACCGCCATGGTGTCTGTCTATCACGAGCCATTGTGTCATTGCATTGGGGTCGAAAGGCGCGAGAGTTTCGAGCATGTTGCGTGTCCAGAGCATGCTGTGAGAATAATCAGTGTGACAAAATCAGCATTGAGCAAGTCTTTGGGTGCCGATGAACTGTGCTGTCACGTTATATGATCATGCAGGGCCAGACAGAGCTGTGCTTCTTGGACGACTTACCCGACGCCATATGGCTGTTTGAAGTGCGCGCACCACACGCACAAGTCGGACAAAATTTGGCGTAATAAATCTGGAATGAATGTACGCTGGTTTTGCCTCAGTGTGCGGAACCTTGGCCAGGATTGTGACCTTGCCAGTGCAGGGGTCCGCACAGAAGATCCTGTAGGTCGTTTTTGGGCCGAATTCGAGATGGTAGTTGGAACTCTCCCCGGTGTGAGGATCGCGAGCGGCGTGCGCTGCTGCAAACTGACCCTTGAGCTCTGGATGAAGAACGGTCTGCCGTGTGACGCCGAGAGGCTCAAGTGTCTGGGCATCGAAAGTCTTTGCCGCGCTGTTATCAGTTGTCAGACACAAGACACGATAGTCTGCTCCATAGCCAGCTGCCCCATCCAACTGCTGTCCATTGAGTGGCCTCTCCGCTCGGTTCGCATTCTTGTTTGATGTGGTGAAGCTGTTGGGCATCTCATTTGACAAGGGAGCGCGAATGACCACATCAACGCTGGCTGCATTTGGTGCCGACGACGCCTGTGGTTCAAAGACGGCTTTGACCTTTTTGTACAAGGAATCGCATGGGTCTCGCTTCTGCCCGAACGTAACTCCGTCGAGCTTGCCAGTCTTACGAGCACGCTCTATCTGCTCGACCACCTGACAAGAGATGTTACAGGGTCGTTAGGGCAGTCAGACGATCTTATACATCGCGCGAGAGGACATAGCTGTCCATGTTCAAGCCAAGTTGACCTTGCTGGACACATGCTTTACAATAACACTGGCCATGGACTCCAAGCTTCTTGACAATGGCGGCGTATCAGTTGATCTATGGGATGCTTTATGGTCTGCACTCGGATAGTATGGTCTACATCGGCGCCCTCTTCGCGTTCGCGGTAGGATGGACCGTCTCAGCGACAGCCCGGAACTCGAAATCTTTCATTATCGGTCGAGCTCTAGCAGGCTCTGAGGCGGCTGGCATCATTACAGGCGGTTGGCGGTTTTTTATCCTCGCAAATGTCATACCCCTAAGGCAAAGACCGCCATACACATCCATGGTGGGCATGCTCGTTGCGGTGTCCGGCGTGGCAGGCCCTCTGCTGGGAGGCGTCATTACAGACCACTTGGGTTGGAGATGGTGCTTCTGGGTCAGTCTACCTGCAGCTGGAGCGATAGGAATCTCTTTCGTCCTCATCCATTGGCCACACATGCCTTATGTAGACGCAAATTCCTGGAAAGCATGACTGGGGAAGTACGACCCGTTGGACACTCCAAGCTTTCTGGCCTTGGCCATTTGCTTCCAGATTGCACTGTAATGGGGAGGAGCCGAGTATGCTTGGTCTAACGCGCGAGTCGTGGTACTTTTCGTTCTCTCTAGCGTCTTGTTGATCGTCTTCGTGGGATCACAGTGGTATGTGGGTGACAACTCCACAGTTTCACCTCGGATAGCGAAGCAGCGGACCATGGCGTCAGCTGGATTTGTATGTTTACGGCAAGCTACTCACCGCAGGACCTGCTAACATTTTGCAGTTCGATCATGCTCGAAGGCGCCTAGTATTTCGCGGTGTCCTATCTGCCACTCTGGTTCCAGGGGGCGCAAGAAGCTCTACCGACGAAGTCTAATATCATAAGTGTGTCACTCCTGGTGTTTATCCAGACACTGCTGACTCCTTGGAAGATCTAGGCGGGAAGGCAGGAGTCCTGTAATGTAGAACTCGACAGTTATGGTGACCTCAGGTTTGAATTCAGGTATCCATGGTCGTCTCATCAACCCTCGTAGCCGGAATGGTATCCTTGGTTGGCTACTATGCGTCCTTCACTATCTTGTCGCCAGTCCTGACCGCCACTGGTGCAGGAATACAATCGACACTGCAACCAGGCTCCAGCAAAGCATACTTGGCGCTGGCACAGGCATCGGTCACCAAACCATACTTGGCGCTGGCACAGGCATCGGTCTTCACCAGCCATTCATTGCTGCGCAGATCGTATTGCCGAACAGTGTAAGACAATACTCGCAATAAGCTGGCTCGTCGAAATTGACTTACAGCTAGGATACCTCCACCGGCATCGCCTTCATGATGTGCAGCGAAATGCTCGGCGGCTCCATCTTCATCACCGTAGCGCAGAAGATGTTCCTCAGCAGACTCATGACGTTGCTTACAAAAGAAGCGCCAGACATCGATGTCGCGTCTGTATCGAAAGCTGGAGCGACATAAATCTTGTCCATAGTCCCGGACGATCGCTTAGGCGTCATCAAGGAAGCCTGCAGTAAAGCAGTGACTGCCACATTCTATCTAGGCACGGGCCTCGCAGCTGCGAGTCTGCTGGGTGCTGTGTTCATGGAGTGGCGCACTATCAAGAAGGATAAACCATGGGCAACAGGGCCACATGTGCGTCGGAACAATCCTTGGTTTGCAGGGACGCTCGCGAGTCGTGGAGCCCCAGGGTAGAAGAGTTGGAAGGTTCCACTAGACGTATTCGCGAATCGTCTTCAGCGAGTGCGAAATGGCTGAGTTGCGACTGAGGGCCCGAATACGAGTGCGAGAGACTGTATTGAGTCAAGACCAGACACACGCCGTCTGCAGCTCCATGTCTGGCTGACGACATGGATCCGTCGCTGTTCTCCAGTCTATTCAAATCCACTCGTGCAGGAACCTGAGAGAATCGTGCAGGGCACATTACGATGATGCGATTATGAGCGTGATTAGCGAGGCAGTTGTGTCTCCATACCAACGATCGAAGGTCTCTAAGTCAATCGCGTAGACCACGCATTCATGAAAGTTCGTAGCCTATTTGAATTGTAGAAATTCATCTGTTCCTGCTCGAAGCGCTGTGACTGATAAGCACGAACTTCACAGTTACGATCAAAGTCACCCCTGCGCAGAATCGACTGCCCGCTCTACTCTCATCTCGACAGCACTTCCTCAGATTTCTCCATCTCATCCAAGCGCTACTCAAAATCTTTCTTCTGGAACAACTTTCCCTCCAACAACTCGCCCATGTGAGTCTTTGCAATCGACTCGCCATTCTTCCGAATCTTCGACATCAGCACCTTGAAGAAGTTGATCGGACTCTTCTTCAGGCCCGACTCCCCGCCAGCGCGACCCTGACCGTCGCTGAGGATAAATCCTGCTGCATCCAGCTCCCAGCCCGCCATGTCCTCCGTAATAGCCTGTGTGGAGAGACCAAGAAATCGACAGATCTCCAAGTAGTCGTCATACGAGCTGATGTACAATTGTCCAGCGAAGAGGGCCAGCTGAACTGTCAGGGACCGGTTCACACTCACATTTCGCAAGGTAGCAGATGGCACGTTGTGAAATGTCAAGTGATCCAGAGTGTCGTAGCCAGAATTGACGCGGGGCTTGTATACATGAAGCGTGCCCTTGGACTGCAGGGACATATGAGGGTATAGCTTATTCGCTTCAAACGGCGAGATGATCAGAATACGATGAATGACGCCGTTGTACCGATGGGACAGGAGCCACTGCACTGGTCGTTGGAAAGCATCCGAGACGTGAGATGAGCCTGCTTGGCGCTTGATCGTCTCTCTGAAGTCAGCTGAAACCAGGAGGTTGTCTTTGCTGAATAGATTGTGCTTCTTCTTCTTGGAACTTCTCAGCGTGGGCCCGGGTTATAACTGTCTGCTCTTGCCACAATGCGTCTTGTCGACAGAAGCGTTCGCCCTGAGTGGCCCATAGCGGCATAGATCGACGAATCTCCTTTTGTGTTTCCCAGATAGACCAATGCAAGATGTCTTCGATAGTAATATCCGCCGTATCGGGCTTCGATGTAACTTCACAGATCTTCGTTCGGATCTCATGCGGTACGCAGAACACGAGAGTCTGTCCCCGACCTAAGCGCCGCATCCTCATTGCAGCCTGCGTAAGATTATCTTTAATAAGGCCGGCGCCGAGCGTAAGTGCCGCTCTGTAAGTTTTCGGAAGCTGAAGGTCAATACCTCTCGTATGCGACTGGTCCAGAAAGACAAGGCATGATCCCAGTCGGTTGGCGTACGAAGATGTCTTCAGTGCTTCTATGCGACCAGCACGATTAACGACACAGATCTCATCGTCCTCATTAACATATACCGCAGCCTCAAAGGAAGGATCTTGTTGGGAGAGCGAGAGCCAAGTCTTAGATACTTGGAGATTATTCATCTCAAGTATTTGGGCGCCAACATCGAGTATGACCTGAACTGGCGGATCAAGATTTACGACCAAGTTTAGTAGACGCTCCGCGTCAGACAGGGTAGCATCTTGTGCTTGCGATATCAGTACGACACCGTTTTCCGGCTGCAAAATGTGTTCAAGCACCAGCGCGTTGGTATGCCTTTGCTCCGGCAGGTCCAGATTAACGACATCGACGGGCAGAAGAATTCGAGAGTCATTAGTTCCTGAGAACCCAGTAACGGCGCCACCGGCAACCTTCTTAGACTTCCCCATATCCCAGCCGGAGGCAGAGAGCTTAAGCGGGAACTGCTTCATTTCCTTTGGGAACACAATGTGCGAAAGGAAGTAGTCGACCACACTCTTTGCATATCGAAGATGAGGGAATATCTCCCTAATGCATTGTAACTGGTCCCTGAGATTGATGCCTTGCAGTTGGCGGAAGGCGATAGGCAGAGTTGGAGAATCCGCAACCCAAGCTTGGTACTCGATATCTGACTGATCGGAATCGACCACATGCGAGAGTGTCGTGAGCATAGCTTCGTCGTCGAGGCCGCCATAGTAGTACGATCTGTGAGATATTTATCAGCATGTATTCAGTCTCGAAGTGGATGGTAGGGGCGATGCCAGATATTAGATCAACTTACAGAGATGTCAGGAACAACACCACATCTGGATGACTATACTCTGAGCGTGGGCTTGGGGAGTCTTTGGCTCGATAAGGCACGCAAAGACTAGTGGGAGGTGTGCGGGTGGTCGTGAGGCCATAATTCACTCTCCAACGCTTCTGTCCGAAGACAAACGCAAGGACGCCGCCTGCGAGAAAACCACGCAGAAGCAGTAGCGGCGAACTCGTAGATTCTGTCCAGAAAGAAGAGGTCTCGACAGCGGACCTCTCAGTATTATTGAGCTCAAGTGTACGAATGTACTGGATGATAGCTCTTCGAATCGGTTCAGGCTGACGCGAGATCTGAAGTCCATATAGACCATGCTTGCAGACGTGCTCGGCCAAGCGGTTCAAAAGTAAATCCTCGCCGTCCTTCCGCAATATACGGAAGCGGGAGAATGATCCTAAGCACGCGCCGGGAAGGTACTCAAAGGAGTCAGGTAGCTCCTCCGCAAGTTGTGGCGCCAGCAGCCTTACGACGTCCAGAATCTGCTGTGCTAGTATCCAGCGATCCGGGCTCAGCTCGATCGAGGTTTGCGTGCCCATTGTGTAGATAAGCTCGAAGTGGACGCTAAAATTCTCATCACTTTCATCCACGATATCCCGAGATGAAGCAAGCATAGACCGAATATCGGGAGCTAAAAGCTGACGTGCAACAGCCTCCTTTCCAGTCACCATGCACTCTAGTGCCATGAGTTGGAAGGAGAGTATGTGCTCTGGCTGCACAAGGAGAATGCCGCCGTTGTCTCTGCATTCGCGCAACAAATCGCACACTATGCTTGCGCTTGCCACATCCAATTTGAGAGATCTGGAGAACGGCATGTAGTAGACTCGGCGTCCAACCAACCCAGACACCTTTGAGATTAGCATACTCTGCATTTGCTTCGACTGTGGCTTTGCCACGAGGACGCGGCAGAGTGTGTCACCAGCTTTGCCAGCAAGATGGACAGAGACAATAGGTACGATGACGCTGGACTTGCCCTGGCCCATCAAGAGCTGCATCACGGCGTTCTCGCCGTCTGGAGGGGCTCGCATATGTTCTGCGATCTGCTCCTGCACCTCGCGGATCATGATTCCACTCTCAACCTCGATGAGGAGAGACTCTGGATGGGCGACCGGATCCCAGTTTGTGTGGCCTGGGTTGCGCAGTTCTATCAACAGGTCATCGGCGCGGGATGGAGCAGACAGCTTCAGCAAGCGCACCGATCGCTGAAGAGCAGTCAATGCAAGCCCGTATGATACGATGCATGCTTGCCAGTCTGAACTCAGCTGGTGCCATCGATCTCGTGACATCTGTTGCAAGAATCCAGTAGGTGAGATCCGAGGCAGGTGGATATGCGGTATGGCACTTCTGGAGACTTCCAGGGCGGCTACCAGACGTGCGTATACCTGCCTCACATGATTTTCACAACGTCTGAAGTTTGTGACCAGCTCGGTCTCTGACGTCGTCTCGACCGGGCTTGCATCTTCGCCGTGCCGAAGGGCCTTCAAACTGTTCTCGAGGTCTGCAACGTACTTCTCCGCAAATCTCGAAAGTGAAGCAGAGCTCCTCAACTTCGTTACGAGAGACGCCAGGAGCGGTTGCTGAGCACTCTGAAACTCCTTGCGCTGCCCGCATGGAGCTTGGATAGCATCGGGCCCTGGTGGAAGCCGGGGCGCAGGTGACAAGAAGAGATCATTCTCGCTGACGAATGCAGAGCAGGCATGCCAGGCAAATGCTGGTTGCACATTGCGCGAGCTGTTCAACGCAGGCAGAGAAGTAAGGCCTATGCGGCCCATGGCTGTCTCAAGCTCAGCGAAATAATCCCTCAGGCGCTTGTTGTCGTGCCAGACCTTGAACTTCTTGCTAATTGCATTCATCGCCACGCTCACATTGATGTATGTGTCTTGACGGCTGACATTAGGTATGCTTGGCTCTTCACACGGCCACTGTCGCGAAATAGCATCGACAAACGCTGCGATGACAGAGTCGCTTGAATGCTGCCAAAGACCTTGCTTTCTGCTGGTGTATTCAGCCAACCTCTCGTTCACGTATCTCGTGGTGGTATGTTCTGGACAAGATTCAATCTGCTTGCGGTTGGACCGAGCAATCGTCTGCAGATCTTGCACATTGCAAACGGAACCCAGCTTCGGCGTAAAGACAGGCAGAGCAGGAGCACTAATGTTTCCAAGCGATGGCGCTTTGAACATCATAGCAACCATCTGCAAGATTCTTGAATCCAGCTCTGCCGCTGAAGCAATTGTTGAAAGCCACATCATGATTGAGAATTTGTGTGCACGGGAATCTGAGCTACCGAGCCATCTGTGCAACGCAGTAAGACTACGCAAGACATCGGCGTGACCAGCCGAGATAGCACCGGCTCTGTACTTGGTCAGACTCTTGGCTTTGGCAAGCGCGCCTGGTCCTTCGAGCTGGGCCACTGTCCGAGATGCTTCCCACAATTGCGTCTGAGAAACGGCAGTTGTCATCCGATCGTGGCCATCGCGAAAGACGAAGCGGGACATTTCCGCAGCGTTGTTGGTGGCTTGAGATTGCGTATTACGATCACGCGCCTGATACGCAACATCGTGTCTCGTTGTGTAATCTTCAGCGCCAAAACGAGATACGCGAAAGGCAGCGGAACGAATATTGTCCCGCTCCAGAAGATGTCTCTCTGGCATCGGTAGTTTGCATCGCTGAAGGTCTGCTTGTGCTTCTGGTGTAAATACAGCTGCTTTGAGAGCTCGCTGCAAAAGCTCGTCTGCAGCCAAAGCAAAATGTCCGTGCTGAGAAAGAGCACTCAGACCCTGATGCCATCCGACTGTTTGCATGACCCGCAGATTTTGGGGATAGAAGGTACGACCAGAGCTCAAATCTGCTAAAAGCTTGAGTATTCGGAGATGATCTGCGGATAGGCGGCCGAATGAGTGCACGGCTGCCCCTCGCATGATGGTGAGTCCTTGCTCGGTGCCCGATTTCTTCGTCAACGGATCAACGAGAACGAAGGAGGTCAGCGCGTGCAGGTATGCCAGGTATAGCTTGCAGGTAATGTCTCCGTTGTCGACCAGTCGACCAAGCTCCGCATCGATGGCCAAAGAGTGCAATGTAGACATGTCCGACTTGGACGCAACTACGCGGACATGCTGACTCTCGCGAGAAAGGGTAATGGAGCTCGATGCGGGGATCAAGACCATTCGAGACCGGCTATATGGAGTGTCGATGTTCGCAGTTGTGAGAACGACTTTGCTGCTGAACCCCACAAGCGTGCCGATGGTCTGATCACTGTCGATAAACATACCGCGATATTCACGAGATTCCATCGCCGAGCTTTGTGCGGCCATTATGAAACCAGTGTGGAGATGCGGAATCTCTACTTGAAGCTCTCCTGGTGATTTCCCAAGACGCACGATGTTGTGAATGGTTGCCGTATCCGCCAAGGGCGCCAAGATTTTTGATATGTGTCTCGATGTCGAGGACTCTACGCCAGCGACAGCGCATTGTCCTTTGCTGAGCTGCCACTTCTGTTGCCGTGGAATCCTAGCGAGGGTCCAGATAGCTGCAGCTGAATTGTCCCAGGGATCTTCCTTCGGACGAAACTGAACAAGACCTTGAACTATGTCCAACCAATGAACATAGTCGCGAGTGAAGTGCAGTGGAAAGTCTGTTATGACCCTAGCAGGAATTGTCTCGTAGATCTTGCTCGCCTTTCGAGCCTTTACGACGAGTTGTCCTTCGGCCATGCCGAGCTGAACTTCGTAGCCGCCACCAAATCCCCGCTTGGCTGAGAATTGAAAGCCGGCCGACGTGCAAGGCATAACTTCTACAGCGCTGCTACGAAAGAGGTCCGTGTAGAGCGGAGAGATGCGGTAGTTCTTCGGAGGCTGATCTAGCGGCAAGCCATTCACAAGCAATGTACCACTTAGCAGATCGAAGTGCACAGTCATGCTTGAAGAGTCCGAGGTAGCCGCTGAGTCCATAGTCAACCAATGATCAGTAGACTCGGACACTGTCCGCCACCCGCTGCTGCCCGAAACGAAACCACTCCACGCGTTGGTGATCGCAACATCAAGCTCTTTGTGGAGTTGCTGCCCAGCGAGTGTCTTATAAGCTCTCCATAGCAGTCGCTTGTAACGGAAATTCAACAGAGTGGCTTGCTTGCTGCTGGAGCTGGCCCAACTGTGCTCACCTTCTTGGACAATGATAGAGCATCGAAGAAGGATTGAGCCGTTCTCTTGGAGAGCGGCATACAAATACTGTTCGTCGACATCGAAAGTTGACGCGCAGATCAATGCCACCTCCACACCTTTCTGGACGAATAAGGTTCTCTGCTCATGGTCTTCTGCATAGTAGGCCTTCTCTCGCAGGTCGAGGAGCCACTTCAGAGCGACATGACGAGCAGTCTTCAGAAAGCTGAGACATTGTTCCGTGGAGTGCAGTGAGTCGCTGAGAGAAAGAGTACGGGCAGCTATGGCGATGAATACCCGCAGAGCCTGTGCAGACTCCCAGTTCTCCTTCACCCTCTGCAACGCGATGCCCAGATTCTTGACGAGCGAGTCGACGTTCTCATTGTTGTTCAGAAAGGAGTGCGACTCACGTGTGACTGTCTTTTTTCTCGAAGGTCCGGTCTGGTAGATGCATTGGAGAATCACCAGGCTCGTGTCGAGCTTCTTGAAATCCACTCCTGGCATAGCGAGCTGCGCCAAAATGTTTGCCCACTGTATGTTATGACCAAGAGGTATCGTCGTCAGCTCTTTGTGCTCATCGAGGCTCAGATCTGGCGGGCACTCATCCTGAGAGGCGATCACTAAATTCGGACCTGGTCCATCTGGAGCAGTTGCCGGCCGAAAAACGAATTTCTGCAGTGCCGCGCGGGCGAGCTTGTAAGTGCAATCTCGTGATACAGTGTCCTTGAACTTGAGTGGTCCCATGTCTGTCGAAGTCTTTGTATCGTAGTAGCCGTATTGCAAACCAGATGGTTGGCAGATCTCAGATTCCGTCAGGTTGGCAATGCCTTTGCATCTGTAGTGTGTGTTCACACAAGGCTTGGTCTGCGACAGCAGTGTAATCCGTTGACTGCTCGCGTGGCGGTAATGCCTGGTTGTTAGATGAGGGTCATTCGACGAGAGGAGATAAGTGGTCTTCGGCGAAAGCTGCTTGCTGTAACCGTGCAAAGCTTCGTGCAAAAGGAAGGCGCGGGAGTCTCGCCAATGACCATACCAGTCGGGCACTCGGAGTTCAAATACAATCGCTCTTGCCCAAGGCAGGTCTGCTGGCAATGGCCACTCGTGGACTTGAATCGATAGTTGGTCGCGTTGTGTTTCGTACGAACATTTCTTGCATCCCGACTTGTGTTCCTGCTTGGTCTCGGGGGGGTCACACCAGTCGTCCACGACTCTGGTCTCGTACTCACATTCCACCTGATCGAAGAGTGACTGCAGGCGCTGATATTTGGCTGTGACTTGCCTGTACTCTCGAAGTTTTTCCTGGCGCGAAGTCTCCGCATCTTGCTCAATGCTGGCTAGTAATGCCTGCTGTTCTTTTGATTGCTCGAAGAATCTATTGGCAAATCCTCCTCGGGCAGTACTAAACAATCGAGTGGCTGGTTCAATGCTTTTGGTGGCGCGCCAACGCAGATACTGCTCGACGTTTGAAAGGCGCGTCGTCTGACATCTGAAAGGCAGCAGCAAGTTCTCAAGCACGCTGCCCGGGATATCTGGATGAAAATCTGCCAGAAGGGAGCATTCCTTCAGTGCCACTTTATCACATGCAATCCAGAGCTCGTATAACGTCAGAATCTTGACAGACTGCATCTCTGCATTTTCCGAGTAAAGCGTAGTGGCCAGACGATGGTATTGCTCCAGTATTCTGTGCAGAGCAGCGATTGAGGTCGCATCATTTTGTGTTGACAGCCAGGAGTCGAGGGACTGTGAAATCCACTGCTCGAATTGATGAAGATTTGCACAAGCAAAGTATGAATCGTCCGAATTTGCCGAGGGCAATGAAGGAAGCTCGTTTGGACGGGCGCACAGCAGCTCAGAGCCGGGTACGAAGCGGGATGGGGACTCGGGGGACCTACGAGACTCGAGCGCATCGATATGCTCATCCAACGCTGGCAGCGAGACTATGGTGTCTTCTTCAAAGTCCAGCGTGGCTAGCTCTGGAAGCTTCAGATCTCGCTGATCTTGCTTCTGAATTGCGGTCCATCGAGCAGATAAAGTACTCGACGTCGTGCGAAGAATATGTTCCACACTCTCTCGCACAGACGCGGGCAGACAAGATGATACGTCGGAGATTTTGCGCAGACGGCGTGCGATCTTGCTGCTCATGACGAAAAGGGCATCGCTGGATTGCGGCGGTGCAACCTGCAGGATATGGCTCATGATGTAAAGCATGGTTTCTTTATACATGTCGCGGGACCCGCCAGGAGAGCGTGAAATGACGAGTTGGAGTGCTACGCGGATCAGCAGCCACGAAGGAGATCTCCGCCACGGAGCTTTGGCATCGTTCCAAAGCACTTCGTCTCGCGTATTCTTGGTGATGCTAGTCACGGCGGCAGTTGTCGAAGCCTCGAGGCCTCTCAGGAAGCCGAATAGCAGCTCTGTCACTGCGGCTGGCGATGCCGTATCGCGTCCTTCTTCGTGCAGGGCCCCGGCTTTTCGAGTAGTAGGCTGCATCCCAGGTGCTTTCTCATGACACATTCTGGACAGGGTTTGGGAGATCATCTCTGCAAAGTCTTCTTGCTCAAGCAGTCCGGCGTCGAGGCTGACCGCCACTCCCGGAAATTCGCGTTTCAGTCTGCCTTTCGTATTGACGACAGACTCATTTGTCGCACTGAGTTCGAAAGCCTCGAATGTCAGTGTACTATCCTGGCGGCTGATGATGACGCCAGCATTCTGAGCGCTGATCCTGAGCGCGAGTGTCTGGCCCACTGCGAGTGAGAGTAATATCTCGCGAAGAGCTCGCTCGTCAGTCTTGCCGTCCTCGAGACTATTGATCTTCTTGAGTCGACCCAGAAGAGCGAGTGCGTTGACCAAAGCCGGGGGAATCGAGTCCGGTAGTATGAGGTCGCAAAGCGAGTTCAATCCGTCCAATGACGTGTCAATCAGTACCTTCTCGCTGCTCGGATCTTCGGTCTGCGGGAGCTTTGGCGGCAGGAAGACGTGCTCAATGATATGTCCGGTGTCAACATCACCGTCAGCCATCATCGCCCTTGCGACGACGAATGGCTAGACTTGTTCGCGAAGGGCTGATTGTGATGACAGAGATATTGCGAATGCTGTGGAAGCGACGAGAAAATTGTGATCAGGCAAGATAGTTTTCGCCAGTGTTGAGTCGCGGGAACAAGTTGGCGCTTCTAATTCCACCTGCGGCTGTTTTAGGTAGGTGGATCAGAAAGGAGCCAAGCGAAATCGCTGTCGCACAAAAGTGAAGAAACCTGGCGAAGTCGAAAAACTGAAATGGCGACGTAGAAGTTCAACTGATGTTTGTTGTCAGCACAAACATTTTTCGAAGTGAGTGCGCGAGAACCTCGCTTGCAGCGTTTGTCCCGCCTATCGATGCGGGTAGCCGCGAGGTGGCTGCAGAACCTTCATGTCCAACCTGAAAATCGTTTGCACCTCAGTCCCCACGATAAGACCAGGCAAGCGGCATCGAGCCTCACTTGCTAGGACCATTCCCCAAACCAATAAAAAGCTTTGAAGAGCTCAGGCATGATGGTAAGTTGTAATAGATCTGCAGCAATGGCGCATACTCGCTGTCTCTTGTGTTGCGACTGCTGACCGGGTCAATGAGGACGTCCCTGTCCAGATTTCTTTGTGCGAAGCCGGGATGCAACCTCCAGGCTCACTGGGAGCTTCGGCAGCGGTATGTCGCCCACTGAGCTGAGCCGGGACGGCATTGTAGCATACGTGGTATTTGAACAGAGCAGTCCATCGCGTGAGACTTGACGTGAAGTAATCTCTCGGCTATCAAACCCAACGCGACTCATCTTCAGCACGATGACCACGGATCATTGAATCTCAACCTCGATCCACCGCAGCGCCTTATTGTTCTATCGTTGGTCGCCTCATGGCATGCCATCAGCATAAGCAGAGCGCGGGTCCACGGTGCACGCGATATGGCCGTTGATGTGAACGTTGTGAAGCTTGACGTGAAGTCCCGCGCGGTGCCTGTTCCTGGTTGGATGGCTTGGCGCGCCACGTCGCGTTCAGCACGCGTCAGAATCTTGATGCATGCCATTGTCGTCCACCTTGAGGACCAAGGTGATACTGCTCTTAAAGATGGGAAAGACGAGCGACTATATGACCAGGACGGGAACAAGAGCTGAAGTGTCAGCTTAAGCGATTTGAGGGACTTCATTCGTGTGTAAGGAGAGTGTGCCTTGCTGCCTGATCTCTTGGAGATGCACAGATGGTGCGAACAGAGCTCGTGCGATTAATCTCTCTGATGCATATTCTATCCTCTAGCTTCTCTCGGCCCCATCGACGCATCTGATATGTGAGTCGCGGCGATGAATTGATCGAGGGCTACCTACTTGTCGAACATGGCATCCATGATCCCCTGACTTCGCCGACGTTGACCTCCGACTCCCGATTGCCGTGACCAGAAACGGCTTCCGGACGTCGCGGCACCCTTCAATATCAACAGGACTCCATCAAAGTTCGGGAACAAAGGCGTGAGGATAGCCTTAGTGCCCTGATACAGGACCGAGATGCTCCATTGCTTGATGACAAGACAATTATTCAGGGTGCAAGCCACTCCAAGCGACCCTAATGCCTAACCCTAGTCGGCGGTATGCCGGGTGCGACGAGGGCCGCCGCGCAAAAGTACTGCTTGCACAGCGGTAAAAATGCGCATCTGCAAATGTCTCTATTGCTATCGAGACGCACTGCTGCCGTGAACTGTATGCACGAGATCTTCAGGCCTGTGATATTGACGCCGCCGAACGCCTCGCTAAGCCACAAGAACCAAGTCGAGACACTCGTCTGCGACATCCACCCACAATCACAACAGCACCCTTCAAGTACCCTCTCACCTCAATACCTCTTACTCCGATACCCCCTTCCGCCCCTCCCTCTCCCGCGTCCACCCCTCTGCCATCCACCCCCGCCCTCCTTCTCAAAGCGGTCCCTCCGCCTCTCTTCCTCCTCGTAAAATTCATTCTCCCTTTCCTCCTGCTCGCGCCGCAGCGTCTCCTCGTCCTTGACCTTCCTGACCTCGGGCTTCTTCGGGTTCATATCCTCGTCTTTGATCCACTTCGCATGCGCCCCAAACTCACACGATACCACTTTGTCTGTGTCCGGAGGATGCGCTCTCCCATTCGGACAGAAGCCCGCTAGATAGTAGGGACACAGCTGTTTATGCTTGACGTGCCTCCGCTCGCAGTATGGCCCTAGCGGACAGAACCCTCGGGCATAATGCGCGCAGGCGGCGCGGCGAATCTCCGCGGTGGGAGGAATGTGTAAGGATGTGCATTCATCCCCCTGGGGACAGATACCGTAGCGACTGAACTCTTTGCATTCTTTCTCGTCGCGCAAGTTGAAGGTGTGGGCGAATTCGCAGGCTTCGCCTTTTTTGCAGAGGCCGCGTTGGTAGTGCTTGCAGATGAGGTGGCCGATTCCGCTGCGCTCGGAAGGTGGTACGTAGTGCCTATCGGGGCAGTCGGGTCCGCGAGGACATTGAGTTCCGTTAGAAGAGCGGTAGTCGGGACATATGGGGCGGGCGACCTTGGATGGGCGACCGAGGGTGGGGAGGGCGCGCGAGAGATAGTTGTCGAAGGTGAATGCGGGCGGTGGGAGACTTGACGGATTAAGGATTTGATCCGGAAGCGAAGATTGTGTTGCTGTCGCCATGATCATGACCGGAAATGAGTGCTGACAGAGAGGTCGTCGGAGGTGTTGTTGGAGGTGTGGCTAGCTCCCGCTTCATTGGTGGAGCCGTGGATGATCGGCAACGGGGGTGCGCTGTCTCAATTCCTGGTCGCAACTTGTCGCCGCCTCCGCCGCCGTTGTCGATGACGAATCTTGTACAACAGACACGACGGCTCCCTTCCTCTCCCGTTGCGCAGTCATTCACTTGTGCAGCGAGACTGAGCACGAGTCAGGTGGTGAAGATCTCGTCACTCTGTCAAGCTTCGATCGCGGGCGGGGAGAGGCGTCGATGGGCCAGATCCCGCCGTGACATGAGCAGCTCCCCGAACTCGCCTCGCCGTCATTACCACCACCACGGCACAACACTTTCACACAGCTCTACACTTTTCTCAGGTGCATACCCACAAGTCACTCGCTGCGGGGCCCCCCACTAGCACTATCTCATCGACACCGACCGACCTGGAATTCTCTCCCCCTTCCACCCCCTCAGCCTCACCACCCCGCGAGCCCCTATGCCCGGCTGCCGAGATGGTGTCGGAACGCATATACGACCTGTGCAGGCCGGTCCTGGACGATGACGACTTGGGGGAGGAGGAAAAGGTGGAGAAGTTGGAGGAGCTGCTGAGTGCTGCTCCGGCGTCGCTAAAGGGGAAAGCGCTGGAGGATGCGGTGCTGGGGACGCTCTGGCAGTGGAAGAGCAATACCGAGACGAGCACATCTCCGCCGGTGGTGCGAACGACGAATATCGTTCGGTCAAAATCGCCTGCTCCGTGGATCCAGCGAGCGGCCACTCCAGCGTCCGGTAAGAGCTCTCCTCGACCATCGACCGCAACGCCTCCAGTGCCACCAGGATTCGCCCCGCCTGCGCTGGCGAGGACGAAATCGCAGACGGTCGGCTCGCCCTTTTCCTCGCCCAAGCCCAGTCCGCGACTGCCTTTCGCGACGCCCGTCATTCCACATAGCCCGCGCTTGAGCGCCTATCAGTTCAGCGACAACTCTTCACCAAATACCGAAAACTACGGCGATTATGGGAGCGATAATGTGGACTGGCTGGTCAACGATGATGCCAGCAGTCAGACGAGCTTCGGCGATGCAGGCTTCCCCAATGCATCGGAATTCATGTCCTCATACGACACACAGATGAGCCCGTATGACATGCTGCGATCGATTCTGCAGGACAACAAAACGGACGAGGAACTGGAGCAGATCCTGGTTGCGAATGGATACGATCTGAGCGAGACAGTCAACTCGCTCATGGAGACGCAGGGCATGGCAGCAAATGCGATGGCGACAGCAGTGCAAGAACAGCAGGTGCGGACGTTCCTCGTCGGCAAGGACATGTCGCTCGGGTCCCGTCCTGCGACTCCACCAGGGCAGCAGAAATCATCGACCGTATGCAGATACTGGCTACAGAGCGGACATTGTGCTCGCGCAGATTGTCGCTTCGCGCATGAAGTGCAAAATCATGTCTGCAAGTACTGGCTGAACGGGAATTGCATTGCAGGCCAGTCTTGCCTCTTTTCGCATGACCCGGCGCTGCTGGTGCAGCAGATGAGCTTGGTCTCGGGCGCAAGCACACCTCAGCAATTCGGACCAAACTTTCGGCTGCAGGATTTTGACAGCTTTCCAGCCTTGCAGCCGAGCACCAGCAATCCTTATGAAGAGGGCCAGACTGTTGACCCGAATACACTGAACGCAGCTCTTCTGCAGCAACAACAGGCACTTGCACAGCAAGTGCCCGGTCTGTTCCCAAACTTCGTCCCCACCGGACCACGTCAAAGCCGACCGGGATCGCGGCACAGTCAGCGAAGTCATGGCACTCGTCCTGGAACAGCGGGCACCCAGCCAAACTTCCAAGATGATGAAGCCTTTCCTACTCTCGGCTCTGCAGCGAGCAAGCCCGTCGGCAAGCGTCATCACGGCAAGCGCGGTGGGCATGGTCATCATAATCACGGACAGCCTGTTCAGCAGCCAGGTAGTCTGGCAGATGTGGTCCGCATGTCGCCTTCGCCGAGTCCGCTTAACGCGCGTGACGCGATGAGGAGAGGCTTGAAGAACAATAGATCATTCACTGCGACTCGAGAGAATTCTGCTGCAGCGATGGCCATACCAGCGCCAAAGGAGATACCGTGGCTGGAGACTGGCGACAAAGTCAACCAGGCATACATGAAAGCGCGACAAGAAGCATTCAAGCATGGAGGGCTGAGAAATAAATTCCTACAATCTGCCGCGCAGGCATGGAATAGAAACGATGCTCGTGGTGCCAAGGCTCTGTCCCTGCGAGGGCAAAACGAGAATCAGCTCATGAGAGAAAAGCATCGTGAAGCTGCGAGAGCTCTATACGAGGAGCGGAACAAGGGCTTGACTGCTGGGAAAGAGCTCTACGTCGATCTTCATGGGCTGCATCCCGAGGAAGCAGTGCAGTACCTAAGTGACTGTCTCAAAGAGCAGATGAAGAGTACACGCCCCGTCTATGCGATTTGCGGCACAGGCCATCACAGCAAGAATGGCAAAGACAAAGTCGGCAAAGCCATCAGAGCTTTCTTGAACGAATGGCGATACGCATTCCGCGAATTTAGCGTGCCTGGCGATCGCAACAATGTCGGCGGTATCCTGGGCATCGATCCCACGAGTTTCGATAAAGACGCGCCAAAGAGAAGCCCATTGAGCTTGGCCGGCGACGCTGATAGTGGCGTCGGCCTCGATGAGGCCAAGAGGGAGAGCACAAAAGTGCAAGTGGTGACGGAGGACCCGCGAAAGGCCACGGCAGCGAGCAGTGCGCTGCGGAAAGTCGAAACCAGTGACGAGGACGGCAGTTAGCTAGCGTAGAGCTATCGTAGTATGTCGTCAAACGCTGACACAGGAAAGTAAGAAAGATCATGCACATGTTCAGCCTCGATGGCAGTCCACTCCTATCTCCTCCCTTCATTCCGCCCTGGCAGATCTTTCTCAGCTCGCACATATCTCACCCCCAACACCACCTCCCCGGCACCGATCTCCGACTCAACCCCAACCTCTCGCACTCGATCATGAACCTCAACATCTCCTCTTCACTCCCTACTCGCCCAATCACACATACCCCCTCAGGCCTCTTCTCTTTCCTTCCTTCCCGCGTTTCAAACTCGATCTCCCACACAGGCATCGTCCCGATGGGACCTCCCGCGCAAGCGGCCATTTCGAAGAGGAGATTGTCGCCCGGTCCGATGAGGAAGTCGATTTCGTTGGAGGTGAGAGCGTGTTCGAGGAGAGCTGTCGCGGTGGTGTGACCGTGGGTGTGGGCGACGAGGATTTCGGGGGTGGAGGTGGTGGTGGTTTGGGCGAGGGCGAGGAAGGATTGGGTAGGGTGGGCTGTTGGTTGGGGGAAGAGGTGTTGGTTAGACAGTTGGCGTGTGGGAAGCGAGGGGAAGGGGCGGGGACGTACGTTCGGGAAGAGCTTGCGCGGAGTGTTCCTCGTTGTGCGCGATCAGGCTGGAGAGGTTCTTGATCGGCGTGTCGAGGCCGGCGGCGAAGTGGTGGAAGTTGTCGTGGAATTGTCCGACTGGGAAGAATTGCTGTCAATTGTGATTTTGCCAGGAGCAATGATGGAGTGTTAACTCACAGCCGACAACGTGCGTGATTCTTTGGCCTTTGTACTTCAGATCAGAAGTATCGAGATTGACATTGACGGCCACCTGAAATCCATTCCCTCGCATGCGAGAAGCGAGCTCCTTGTGCCTCTGGACTTGCTGATCGCGAAGCTCCGGGCTCAGGCGACAGAGCTCGTCGTCAAATTGCCACATTCGAGGCTCGACGAAGCCCACTCGAAACCTCCGCGCGATGGGATCTTCGCGCACCGGAGTCGAGAGTAGTGAATAAGTTAGATCTCTCAGATCAATAGCAGAGTTTGCCATCCCTCCCAAACTATCATGCTTCGTGCTCAGACCGAAAGCACCTCGCGTCGGAGCTCTCTCGGTGCTCAGCTTCAGAGAATACAGTCCGCCGCGGTTCGCCGGGATACAGAGCGACCCTGCTCAAGTCGATCAGTCAGAGTCACATCAAAAGCGGTCACCACGCGGAGATCCCCGCGCAACTCACCGGACGCCTCCTGCCCGATACTCAAAGGCGCGAAGCCCACCGCTACAGCAACCGCACTCCCCGAAGACGACCCTCCAATCATCGAATTATTAAGATGAGACTTGTCCTCGCGATCGATGCCACTGGGAACATAAGGCGATAACGTCTGTCCACCTAGAGCTGAGTAGCCTGGTGTCATGGAGCCGCGAATTCCGCAGAATTCGGTCATATTTGCAGTTGCAATGATGATCGTGCCTGCGGACAAGAGGCGATCGACGAGTTCGCAGTTTGAATTAGCGTAGGCGTGGCGAAGGGCGTAGGAGCCGGCTGTGGTGGGCAGGCCGAGGGAGGAGTTGGTTGGGAAGGTGTCTTTGATTATGATTGGGATGCCTTCGGGGGGCGTCAGCTTCCAGTAAATGCGGGTGGATATCCGTTGGTGCGCATCGGGATCTACGGACCATGAAGAGGCCCTCTGACATGTCCTTGCGCTCGTTCTTGATCTAATGCCGCTGCTTGCTTGGCCACAACTTCTGCTGGAGCGGTCTTGATGACAGCATTGAGGCTCGCTCCGGCGTGATTATGTTTGGCGATTTGGGAGAGATGGAGCCTGCATCATTCTACTGAGGTGATTGTGCCGGCTGTGACACGTGCTTGCCATTCTTGGGCTGATGTCTGAACGAGGTCCATATTGAAGATGCAGATGATGTGGGCGCGGTGGGAAGTGCTTGGCCCTCGGTATTTATGCTCGCCCACTCATTACTACTTACTGTTGCACATCATCACTGTCTTTGATTTAGCCTTGACCATGACGAAAGATGTGAGTGAGAAAGATTGCAGCCTGGATGTGTGATCAGGCTGCGAGCTAGCTCAGACTGGAAGCCCCTGTTGAGACCTGTCAGTCCTAACAAGGGCTCGCAACATCAGGTAGTATCATGCTAGCTGCCTTCGTCTTGCTCCCCAAGGATAGACTCGGATCAACGATATGTTAGCTG
Organism: Cercospora janseana; assembly: GCA_026725115.1. Classification (NCBI taxonomy): domain Eukaryota; kingdom Fungi; phylum Ascomycota; class Dothideomycetes; order Mycosphaerellales; family Mycosphaerellaceae; genus Cercospora; species Cercospora janseana. The sequence continues at coordinate 254,774 of CM049100.1, forward strand.
CTGTGCAAGGACGGCATGAATTGTGGAGAGGCCGCAGAATCTCGGACTGTCCATACTCAGTAGATCCGGACTCTCCAGGTCCAGCCGAGCGTCAGCGGGCTAGCGCACGACGGTCAATGCCACGACAGAGAGGTTGCGAATGTTTGAAGATGTACGAAGTATGCGGTGTATTGTTGGAGTCGTGCCTTGGGGGGCGTGAGATGAGAGGCTTGGCGATGCTTTCGTCATCCTGGCCAGGACTTCCAGGTTGCATTCAGAAATTGCCCGAGACGACAGACTTCTACAAGCAACATCGCAGCTCATCGCCCGGCGACTACAATCATTGCACACCCTCAGCGTCATATGAGCTGATCTGTCGCTTGTGCAGAGCTGAGATGTCGTGCATGGACATAGCGCTCGTGGAAGTCCAGACACTTGAACGCAAGCGACAAGACAACTCATCCAGCCCGATCAATGTGACACGAGGAGCGGACAGCCTTCAAGGTCCTCGTCAGTGTGGAGTTTCCCATATGAGCATCGCTTGACCTCGGTCAGCTTGGCATGGCTGGAACGGCTGGGAACGGCAATCATTGCCAATACCCATTCTCTTCCGATAGGGCTGTCGCATAGTCGCCGAGGAGATCGAAAGGATATCGCATTGCCATGATGGTCTTGGACACAGAAGCCGAAAGGTCCCGCAATTCTGCGCTCACTATCGAAAGGATACAATCCACACCTCGCGGAACACACGACGCATTCTCGTGCACCTGCATTGGGTACGTGACATCGCGTGGTGACCTCGTGGAGGCGGTGGGCAGTCCTGCTCTCCGCGCGACTCTAAGTCTTGGTCCGGGAGTGGTTGGAACACGGTGACCACTACCACGAGACTATTCGTATCCGACTCGTAAGTTTCTATTGCATATCGCTGACGCACTTGGTAGAACTCATCTACATCGGATCGGAGACAACATCCGATCGAATTGTGGGTATCGCAAGGATAATCCCGACTACAGACGCGTGGTAGATCCATTTGATCCACCTGCATAATGCACCAAGAAACTGCAAGGTCGAAAACCTCCGGTTTGCATGTCAAGCATTGCGTATCCGCGCTTGCGCGCAAAGACTCTCGCGCTTCCAGCCCATGAGACCTTGAAGAAAGCTCCCCGTTTATTATGCGATGGTCTTGACTGCTTCTACTAAGCAAATCCGCTTGGCCATCGCACAAACACGCAGACAGCGGCATGTGGTCCGACAGGCGTTCGTGCAGTGCACTTTATCCCAGATCGCTCCTTGCTCTCAATCCCGGACGACATTGATCGGCTACTGCACGAGCTCAGGAGATGTGCGGGAAGCGAAATTTTCATAGCCAACAATGGCAACGTGCTGTTACACGATGCTTCTCTCTTCAGCCCCCTCGCGCGCATCCGTGTCACATCTCCATAGCGGTAGGCGACAATGGATCTATGGGTATTGCGGCAGCGTGGATGGTGTTCGCCACCGCATCTTTCTGATACGTTCGCCGACTGCCGAAGCCTCCACCGCGCGAAAGACGCAACGAATACATAGTACGTGGCCCTGGCATGTCATGGCAAACACTGTCTGTTGACCTTTTTTGCTAATTGTATGGCCTCTCTCGTTAATACTCCATACATTCACTAGTTCCAGGTTACGACACCTGGGCCATTCACCCCTCCTGCCACTACTATTATTTTGTTTGACTCTTTCGCTTCGTCCTCCGATCAACGTGCCTCATTATGAGGTTACACAGTTTTTCTATCTTTAGCCTGCTGGCTTTGGTCACTGCCTCGGTCATTCCTAGCGGCTCGTTACACAAGGGTGCCACGCAGCGTGCCACTCGAGCTGCTTCGCTGCAACCCGATGCAGAGAATGTGGGAAAGCGACAAACGACTAGCGTGGCTGTCACATTCAGCGGGCGAGTTGAGACAGCATGGGGCGAGGCCGTGCAAGTCGTCGGGTCAATACCACAGCTTGGCAACTGGGCAATGAGTGATGCAGTCTCTCTGAGCGCATCACAGTACACCAACGACAATCCAGTCTGGTCAGGAATAGTGAACATACCCGCAGGAACCAGGTTCAGCTACAAGTATATCAAGATCGGCACCGATGGTGCTGTCACATGGGAGGCAGACCCGGATCATTTCTTCACTGTGCCCAGCAGCGGGAACAGCGCAAGCGTGTCAGATAGCTGGCAGGCAGATGCTACACCTTCCGCCTCGACTGTGATCCGAGCGCCAACAAACACTGCATCTACGACTAGCAGTACACCGACGACGACATGCACAAATGGGCCGAACTCGCGCGGTTGCTGGAGTCGAGGCTTCGATATTGACACCGATTTTGATCGAACGTGGCCTGTGACTGGCCGTACTGTCTCATACGACTTCACTGTCACCAACACCACAATGGCTCCCGATGGATTCAATCGTCTGGTATACGCAATCAACGGACGGTATCCTGGTCCGACTGTGTATGCCAACTGGGGCGACACGATTCGAATCACTGTCCACAATCAGCTGCAGCACAACGGAACGAGTATCCACTGGCATGGACTGCGAATGTTTGAAAATAATGGACAAGATGGTGTACCTGGAGTCACTGAATGTCCCATCGTGCCCGGTGGTAGCAAGACTTACACGTGGACCGCTACGCAGTATGGCACGAGTTGGTATCACTCCCACTTCAGCAATCAGTACGGCGACGGCATTCTGGGACCTATTGTTATCTACGGACCTGCGACTGCGAACTACGATGAAGATCTGGGACCACTCCCAATCACTGACTGGTATTATCCTACCGTTGGCACAACATCATTCATGGCGCGGCATCGCAATTCCTTGGCACCTACAGCCGATAATGGCCTTATCAATGGCACGATGACTTCGAACTCTGGCGGCTCTTATGCCCGTACCATTCTCAAAGCCGGCAGACGTCATCGCCTTCGGGTGATCAATACTGGTGTCGACAACCACTTCATGTTTTCCCTGGATGGCCACACCATGACTGTCATTGCGGCTGACTTTGTTCCGCTTGTACCGTACAACACCACCTCCGTATTTGTCGGCATTGGCGAGCGATACGATGTCATCATCACCGCCAATCAATCTCCTGGCAGCTATTGGTTCCGTGCCGACTCTCAAGACGCTGCAGGTTGCGGCAGCAACTTCAACAACGGCAACGTCCGATCCATCTTCTCCTATGAAGGCCATGAGACCGAGACGCCGATTAGCACAGCTCACGCATACAACCAGCGCTGTACTGACGAGACCCAACTCGTCCCATACTGGAACTCCTACGTGCCGCAAGCCAACCTTCCCACCTTCACCAACCTCCAAACTGCAATCAACCAATCCACCGACACCAACGGCTTCCTCACGCTCTACTGGCAAGTCAACGGCACACCGCTGAAAGTGAACTGGTCCCAGCCCACCCTCGACACCATCTCCCAAGACTCCTCCTTCTCTACCTGGCCAACCCAAGCAAATGCCATCGCCCTCCCAGATTCCAACCGCTGGACGTACTGGGTCATCACCGAAGCTCCCGGCTCCCCCTTCACAGTCAACATTCCCCATCCCATCCATCTCCACGGCCATGACTTTTACGTTCTTGGCTGGGGTACCTCCGGCTGGACAGACGCCGACCGGAACAACCTGAACTACGAGAATCCCATGAGAAGGGATGTAGCGATGTTGCCGACAAACGGCTGGCTGGCGATAGCATTCGAGACGAACAATCCTGGAGCATGGTTGATGCATTGTCACATTGTGGGTTGTCTCCTCATACTTTACTTCACCTTTGCGTTTGACTGACTACGTGCTTCTCTTAGGCATGGCACGCAGACGACGGGTTCGCAATCCAATTCATCGAAAACCAACGCACCATGCTGCAGACCGACCCTTTGCCGGGAGACTTTGAAAGCCAGTGTGATGCGTGGCGGGAATACTACCCGAGTCGAGCCGACTACTTGCAGCAAGACTCGGGAATTTAGGACCATGCTGACAATGAGAATCTGTAATGTGTAATATGTTCGTAATGAGCCAATGAACGAGGATAGTTTTTGAATAGATGGTGATTGTGAAGTCTCATCGGCACTGTCTGATTCCCATACATATAAAGAAAAGAGCCGCCAGGGCCTGTGCTGCGTGCTTTCGATGGACAGCTGCGACTCGAAAAAAGTGCTGCTGTTCCGCAACGGGGTCAATCAATTCAAAAAAGGCCAAGGACATTCTGTGTCCCCAATGGCCGCTCATGATAACAAGAAATTGCAGACATGCTCTGTCCTTCGCTGTCGCTGTTGATAACATGAAGTCGTGAATATGCTCGCTCAGTCGTAATTATGTCGTGGTATCTTCGCCTCTCTCGCTTAACAACGCTGGAAAAACTAGTGCTCTTTTTGGTGTACTGGTGTCTGCAAGTGGTATTGCGCCGTGAAGCTTTTGGTTCTGTGTAAAGGCGGGAGGTCTTGCTGGGTCCGCCGCCATGCCTTTGTAAAACAAATGTGTCCAATCATAATGCCGTAGTGTCGTTCCATACTGGTGTCCAATAGTGTCGCAATCGAGTCTCATCAGGAGGATCCGGGAGTGGAAGGCGGCTGCGAGGATGACCAAGGTGTACTGGCATCGATTTCAGCTTCGGGCACGGTGCGAAAAGACTCTGCCCCTCGAGGGTGCGCGTGGACTTTCTGGCAATGCTCTTGCATCTTGTCCCTTCTTCGGGTCCTGTAGAGGCAGCCAAAGGAGCGGCATTCGTAGTATTCATGTGCTTGAGCATGGATTGTGCGAATGTGTCGGTCGCGATCCGCACTTCGGCGAAAGGTCTTCTTGCAATCGGCCACAGAACATGGTAACGTGGGTCCTGCTTGTCGTTGACGCGGAGGGGGACGTGAGATCGTGCGAGTCTCATTCGCCGTCATGGTTGGCGGTGAAGTGCCGAGCGCAGGTGTGTGAAGCGGCACCACCGGCAGCGAGGGAGGCGTGAGCAGTGTCGCGGCCCGCTCCACTGCAGGAGAAATATCAAGTATGGGGATGTGCAGCGGGGGAAGTGGGCCATCGAACAGGATGTAGTCCTGTGCGAACCACGCAGGACTGGGTTCAACTACGAATCACGCACGTCAACTCAGCTGTCTCGGTATTTACATGGGTATAGCGACGGTACATGCTGGTATTCAAGCATGCAATGGTCCTATCGGAGATGAGGCACACTCACATTGATCGGCGGTCCAGGATCCGACATTGTGAATATACTCGGCGCCACGTTCTTGCGGGTGGCCGGCATTGATCATTGGGACTTGATGATCAGTATTGTCGAAAGAAGCATGATCCAGGTCCGACATCTCCACAAAAGATGACAGGCTATTGAACAGATTGACGGATGCAGGTGACATGGCCTCGAAGCTGCTGATGCTATTCTCACTTGACACGGTTATTCTTCCAGTCCAACAGCACGTCCCCGCAGGCACTTACTCTTCTGAGGTCGGGTCGTTGTTCAGAGACATGCCTGAGGTGGCAGCAATGTACACAATATAATATAAGAGTGTGAGCCAAAGCCGCTGTGAGAAGTGGGGAGTGATGATCAGTAGACAAAAGGTCGCCAATGGCGGCAATGAGTGGCGAAAGGTTGCTTGCAGAAGGAGAGGGCAGCCCATGGTTTTGTGTGAGAGAGGCGAAGCGCTCTCGTCAATGCTCTCGCCCTCTCAAGGGCGGAACACGTGACATACGTAGACTCCAGAGACGACCGAGCAGACGGAGCTCAACAGACAGCACAATGTAAGCTGGACTGAGGCTCGCATGCATGAGCTATGCTGAGACCAGCCAGTCACAGTGGAGGGCAGATGGTCGATGTATGAGGGCGAGCAATCGGGTCGCGGGAGAAAGAGGTCGCCATGGGCGAGGACCGGTCAAGGAGCACGTGAAGCGGCGGTGCAGACAGATAGCTTCGCTACGCCTCAGGACGCCAGTATTTAGCTGGCGGCTTCGCTTCGATCACGTGCGTGAGTGTGGCAGATGCCAACATCGATTGTTCGAAAATTTCCTGATGGAGCAGCAAGTTGAGAGCAGGTCTTCTTGCATAGTCGATCAATGTCTTGACTCGCAGTCCTTCGCGAAGTAGGTTTTGCTCGTTATAGCTTCTTGTTCGTTGCAGCTTCGATCACGGTGCATTCCGCTGAGATGATTTCAGGTTGGCGAGGAGGCCTTCCTGCGCTTGAGCCCAATGGCTAGTCCTGGATATATGTTCAGTGCGATAGTATCTGCTCACTGACCGGTCTTGTCACGATCGAAATGGTGAGATTCGATCCAGGCGCAATCGAACGCAAGAGTCGCGAGAATCTCGCTCTCGATGATGTGGGCAATACGGTCATATATAGAGCAATCGAATAATCCAAGGGGCTGGCAATAGATGGAGTATGAATGTATAGGGCCAATGTGCCTCTGCAAGATAGAGAGGCCGCACCTCTTTAACAACAAACCGGTGAACTGGGCTGCCTCAAAAGTGCCTTGGAAGGATTTGCAATCCTTCGGCGGCTAATGCAGCAAGCTGCGGCATGACCTAGTAAGCGAGCTCAGCTTTTATGTCCTACTACGCAGATGAGGGCGACGAATCACTCAACGCGCTAAGTTTGGAAACACAGCCCGCTTCCGGGACGTATACATGCGCATTTCGGTACAGCATCTCAGTGGCCGCCCTCTGCAGTCACTGCACGAGCCATGCCTTCGGTGCGCGCTTGATTGGGTCATGACGATGTTCAGATCCGTGTTCAGCAGTCCTGTGCCTCGTTGTAGGATCACGAGGCATGTTAGGGCAGACTCTCTCCATGTCGTCCTAGAGGCCGCCCTCTCGAGTAGATGCGTTTCGAGGCGAGGCACGCACTGCCGGTGTCCATACCCGCGATGCTCTCGTTCCTCCGGTGACCTGCTACTGAGGATTATGTTCCGGTAGTGTCGCCATGCGGTCATTTCGTAAGCCTGCAGAATCCCCATATTTGTTTGCCGGCCTCAAAATAATGGCTGGACAGATTCCGGTGACGGGCAGATCCAATGAAAGAGGTCGGTGTCCCTCCAACAGCGTCGTTGAGAGCGCGGAGCCTGGTCAGCCGCAGCATGACATGCTCACACGATGATCATAGCCTTCATAACATGATTTTGACGCGCGAGAACTAGATCTGCAGGCTGACAAGGCTGATTGTTAAGATCATAAGCTGAAGGGCCCAGCGGAGTCAGGTCTTGGCGGACGTACTCCACAATGTTATGCCGTGCACTTCCCGCCAACTAAGTTACAGCTCCATTGCTTGTCTTCCACCGCGGTATCTTCTCATGCTATCCCACGCACAGACTAGCTGCTAATCAGATGATGTCAACCATCGATTTTTGACGGCATCAAGTACAGCATCGTCTTGGTCTCATAATTGCATCACCCAGTGTAGGCCGAAAATGACCGCAATGGCCGATTCTCCTCCAAAGTCCCATCATACCGCTGGCGCCCGAATTGCTCCTGACCGCGAGCCTGACCATGCTTTCGCTGGCAATGCTCCTTCATCTTGTCCTTGCGAAGGCAGAAGTAAGTGCAAAAGTGAACCGAGCAGATGTAGCGCACATTGCTTCTATGATGCACAACATTGTGGTGCCGAGTAGCATCTGACGGTCGAGAAAATGTATCGTGGCAGCTGCCAATCTCACAATGGTACCTGGGTGGTTCCAGGATCGGAACCGCGGCTATATCCGATACCCTCCTCCTAGTTCGGTCATCTGACATCTGGCGAAGACTGGCAGGCCCCATCACAGACTCGGCATCGCTGCTTGGTTGATTTACGAACAAGCTGTCTGGAACTAGGTCGTGGAAGCTAGTCGCGTAGTTCGGACGAAGCAGATAGCCTGACAAATCTTGGTTCTGAGATGACTGTGGGGCGGCTGGGCCACCTTCGACTGCAGTGACACCTTGTGTGAATGCTTGCACCCACATTCGAGAAACCGACTCGACCTACATTGGGTATTGAAATGACTGTCGGGCGCGTGGAGCGCAGAGTATCGCGCTGTGAGGTCCACGGCCCTCTCACCCGGGGCGGAAGTATGGACGCGGTTCAGCGGACTGCGTCCGGCAAGAGTTGGATCCGCCATAGTGTGCACCGCCGTGTGCTCGTACGGTGGAAACAGCACGGCATCAAGTCTGTTCGCTTCGTCAGTGAGCCCCAGCAGCCATGTCGTTGTTGAGCCCACCCGACGAATGCGGAAGAATCGTCCTCGTCTTCTGTGAACTGGCTGCCTATGAAATCCGTCATGCGCGCATTGTATGCATCGTGGTTGGGGTTCATTTTGAATCCGGCGCTGCTGGCTACCGGAGGAAAATTGCAGAGAGTCTTTCAAATGCGTTGTGCTGTGTGGCTTTCTCGAGCAGCTTCTCGACGCCTGCAATATCTCTTCAGGCGAACGAAAGCCCTGGCGCCCTCAACTGTCACTTTCAGTTGCCCTCTCCACCCTGACATACTCATCGTGCCAAGAATACCCAAATCGCCAGCGCCAGTCACCCACATGCCACGGCCAAGGGCACATCGCGCGTTACACCGCTTAAGGTTTCCCATACTCCTCAATGCGCTGTATTGATCCTAATCACATGCGTGCAGAGCGATCGCAGGGGCGACCAAAGACAGAAGAGCGACCCAGTCGCCGGCCATGACATTCCATCATTGATGCTGAAACGCGAATGCACCTCGCATGCAATGGCATCAATGCCGTAAATCTGCGACCAACCATGCGCTGGCGCTGCAGACAATCGTCTTGTGGCGCATCTCAATCAGACTGGGGCCAGGAATTCGTGCGTTGTAGTGGACGTGCCCACTCTGGGCATTCGCCACCCTCTCGGGCCCGAAAAGGGAGCGACAGCACCTTGGTGACAAAACCTCGTGGATCCTCGCGCCAATTAGCTGCTGCCTGGAAGTCCCAGTGCTACAGGCTTTCGTTGTGCTATGTTTTTTGCTCGAGGGGGAGGACCGTCCGGCACGGACTTTCGACGCTCGAAAGGCGACGACCATCGGACATATTTGGGTCACTGGGCTCCTGTTTCTGTCAAGCTCTATCGCCGCCTCCAGCGGTTCCTGGAGTTGTGAGCCAACTGAAGGTTAGTAAAGCTGTTCTCCAAACGAGTTTGATTCAACATTGAGAGCTGAATCTCACGGAACAGCGTCAGCTCATCATAGATTGAGCTTCTTCGTCGCTCGTCCAGTTTTGCAAGATGTCAAGGAGAAGAACAATCTCGAACAGCTGGAAACAGAGCTCATATATCCGCCATGATCTCTGTAGGCCACAGCCAGCTCTGCCAGCTATTGACAGCTGCACAGGTGTGAAGCCGTGCTGCGTGCAGCCTTTGCTGAGGTCGTCCACGTATTCGCTCGTGGCACTGAGTTCAGTCTGGCGGCTTCGCTAGAAAGCTGGGACACAAGTCATAGGCGAATCCAGGCGATTGCCGTGCCTTGCACTTTTGATGCCATGTCGTTGAATTAAGGGCGCTCAGGCCACGATGATTTTTGCTCCTCAGCATTGTGCCAGCTGAGAGTGAACGATGCCTCTGCATTGCTTGTATCAGTGATGCCTCGTCTGCTTGAGCGTGCGTGCGTGCATAAAACTTCAGCAGCTGTTACTGGTCGCCCTCTGCAAGGATGCTTTATCGCTTCTAGCTGAGAAGCTCCCACAGTGTCCTACAGCCAACCAGAAATACGGACCCGAATAAGGGCGCAGACAGCTTGCAACGCTGCAGCTCCGTACGCAGGCTTTGCAGCGTCTGGACCATTCAAAATCGTCGGGAGTGATTTTTGGGCATAAGTTGTGGTATCAGATGAGCTTGTCACAGTACACGGCACGTGATGATGAATGCCTGAATTGGATGCCTGGAGAATTCTGCAACTGTACTTGCGCCGCATCTCCAGGCACACCACACAAGGGGAGGCGTAGAGGACCGCAGCCGCAGACTACACGCCGCGTGACTCGGGAAGCAGGCTCAATGCTGTCTATAAAGCAAAATTATGCTTCCTTGGTGTACAGTGGACGCCAGTCTCTTTGACTGGAGGTCTGTCGTCGTTTCGGCATGTTGCCGAAATGCTGAGCTGCTAAGCCGCCCGAAACTCACACAACAGGAGTCTTCTTGACCAAAGACTGCTTCCTATGCAGAAAATCATCTACGAACGCCCGTCGGCGTTGGGTTGCAGGGAATCCTTAGACAGCCGTTGAGCCTACCAATACTCCTCACGGCAGCCACTGTGACATCCGTTGACTCTCGGCCGGGATAGGTGAAACTTGAATGCGCGCCACCTCGGACGACTCAGCAGGTTAACGCTCGAGAGACGATCCTGAAAGACGGCTCCACATATCCCTGAACCTTGAGGAGCTGCTCCTGGATGCTGCTCAGAATGAGAAGTTGTTTGAGCACGAGACCCTGACTTTCAAGCGGTATGCCCCATTAACGAATCACAAGCGCATCGCCACAGCATGTATTGCGTACAAGGTTTCGGAGCTCCATTCGAACAAGTGAACGTCATTTCTGGTGAATCGAGCATTCCCAGCCTTCTTCTCCATCGCAGCACCTCATCTTAGTCAATCACTCTCCAACAGAATGACCACAGTCCCGCCCAGCAGTAAGTCCTTCAATAAATTTTGTTACACTCAAGCCCTTTCACTAATCTCATCGCACGCATCGATGCCGCCCGATTCTGCTTGGTGGTCCACCAGTGTCAGGCGAGTTTCAATGAGAATGGCGGCTTCGATCAAGTCAATTACCAAGGACCAGTGGCGCGGCATCCCAGTGCCAAGTAGAGGCGAGTCCATTGTGATTCACAGTGACAGGTATTCATATATGTCCCTGCACCACGCTGGAGACATCACCATCTTCGAGCCGTCTGGCGTCTACACTCGTTACTCTCCTTCCACAACACAGTCGTTACTCTTCTTCCACAATACAGCCGTAACTTTCGTCCTTCCACGAGACGCCATCACTTCTGGTCGACGCTCTGGAAATTTCCTTTTCCTTTTCTTCCTTCTCCCCAGGACAGCCATTCTTCCAGTCGCACCTCTGTCTCGTGCTAATGGCTATCAAGAACTTCTTCGCGTTCGCTGCGCTGGCCGCTGTGGCTACCGCCCAGTGTGACTTACAGGACCCCAACCCCCAACCGAAGCTCTACGCGAACAACACACCTTCCGCCGTATATGACGCACGAGCCAAAGCTCACACCTACCAAGGCGAGACGACTCACGTTCCCGGCAAAGTCTTCGACCGCTTCATCCAGATCTGGCTCGAAAAAGCCGATTACGACCAGGCTGCTCGCGACCCGAATTTGAAGTGGCTGGCCTCGCAGGGAATCACACTTCCCAATTACTTTGGAGTGTCGCATCCCTCGCAGCCAAATTACATTGCGGCTTCGGCAGGAGATAACTTTGGCTGCCAGAACGACAACTTCACCAACGTCGCCGCGAACGTATCGACTGTGGTTGACTTGCTCGAAGACAAGGAAATCTCTTGGGCAACGTACCAGGAAGACATGCCATTCACTGGCTTCGAGGGGTATGAGTGGTTGGATCAGCAGTACAAGGTCAATGACTACGTCCGCAAGCACAACCCGCTCATCAAGTTCGATGCTAACACCAATTGTCGACGCCTTTCGTATCAGAAGAATCTCACGCAGTTTGATTTGGATCTGAAAGCGAAACGATTGCCTCAGTGGATGTTCATCACGCCGAACATGCAACACAACGGACACGACACCTCTGTTTCTACTGCTGGGGCTTGGGTCCGGAAATTCCTCGAACCTCTTCTCAACGACAGATACTTCATGGAGCGTACTTTGATCTTGCTTGCGTACGATGCGAACGAAAACAGGTACATTGGCAACCGCGTCTGGGCCACTCTCCTCGGTGGCGCGGTGCCCAGGTCTCTGCAAGGCTCAACCGACTCGCAGTACTACAACCACTACTCGTCAATCGCGACCGTTGAAGCCAATTGGAACCTGCACACCCTCGGCCGCTGGGACGCCGGAGCTAATGTGTACAAGTTCGTTGCCGACCAGACTGGAGACCGGTGCACTCCCGACGAAGCCGTCGTTGGTCCTCATCCCTCCGTCTTCCTGAACGCTTCCTTCCAAGGCCCATTCAACGGCCAAGACGGCGTCGGATGGGCTCCCTACCCCATTCCCAACACAAACATGGTCGTGAACGGCCGCACCGTCCTGCCGCGCATCGTCGACATGTACAAGGACTTGCAAAATTCCGAGAACATGTACTACAACGCTTCAGTGGTCATTCCCGACGGCCAGCACCCGCCTCCGGGATACATTGGCGGAAGCTCGACTTCGTGAAGCAAAGGTTGTCTGTGTGTCGTGTTGGAAAATAATGTCAAATGAAGGAGATTCGATCAGCTCGGCTGAGCCAGCTAGTCGTCAGTGGGGAAATGGATTGTCACGTCTATAGTCTTGAGAATCAGTATCATGCGTCTTCTACTGCTCACTTCAGCATTTTCATTTTCCATCGAGTAACCGTGTTGCAGACGATGCAAACGACGGACAGACAAATTGACGCAAGATTGCCAGGACCCTCTCTGGGTCTTAAATTTGGATCACTTCTGCATGTGACTGACGTTTTCACAGGATGAAGACCCAGATGTAAAGGCGATTCATCAGGCTCAGGAAGACTGTGAGGCCGGAAGCAAAGTCTTGGCATACTGGGTTTTTCGGAATATAGCGGAATCGCTAAGAACCTCTTCCAGCGCGTCGCATTTCTTCGACCTCTATTTGCGCACGTAATATATATATCTATAGCCTAAAATTACGCTATATATCTAACTATAGTATAAGCTATCTTTTCGCGTTTATTTAATATTCTAAGTCCTTTTACTTATAGAGATCTAGATAGTATAAATATTGCGACAAAAGTCTTGGCATTATTGCTGCGCCGGATCGACAGCAAAAATAAGTAAATCTAGTATTTACGTAGTAACTAGGACGATATACTAGATAAAACGTAGCCTATTAAGAGCCTTAAGGCTAAGAAGTATATAGAGACTAGGTTTACGAGTATCTGTTTAGTATGGCGTGCGCAAATAGAGGTCGAAGAAATGCGACGCGCTGGAGGAGTTTCTTAGCGATTCCGCTGTATTCCGAAAAACCCAGTACTGCGGAGGAACGTTTCTCCCCCCCCCACCTACTCCACCCGACCCCGACGACACCTGGTTGCATGAAGATGCATCCTGCACACCTCGCTTCCAACAAGCCTCGTGAATGCACCACGATCTACGCCCTCGTGATCAACGCGTCATGACCGAGTGAGCAGAGAGCATCAACGGAAATAATCGAACCGATAGTACAACAACGTTTCTCCATCGCAAAATCTCACATCACATCCGTCAAGAACGCCTGCCACGCATACGGCTCCCGCCCAAACTTCTCCTGTCCCCGGAGCTGCCGGTGGACTTTCTGGCAGTGCTCCATCATCTTGTCCTTCCGCAGACAACTGTACGTGCAGTCTTCCTCCGCGCAGGTATACGTGACCGACGCGCGTTTGTGCACGCCGTTCTGGTGCCGCAGGAGGTCTGCGGAGCGCGAAAAGGATTTGTTGCAGGGCGATGCTTCGCAGAAGTAGCGTGGGCGACGTGGCAGTGGCGCAGGGAGGACGGGGATGGGTAGCCTGTGGGGTGACTGCGGGCGGGAGGGTGTGAGGCCTGGTGGAGCCCCTATTGGCGCTGGAACGTAAGTATTCTGGTACTGGGAAGCATTGCCTGTCACTGTGGACGTGGGATGGAGATAATGCAGCGGGTGGGTCAGATGTGCCGAGAAGCCGTTGCTCTCGCCCGCTGGAGGGCCGATGTAATTTGCGAGAACTGGTTTCTTGTCAGTATCTTTCTCGAGAGGCTCGCAGGCGATATGTCGTACACATTTCATTGGAGCATGCTTGAGTCGCTCGGATCGTGAAGTCGTGGACCGGTAGACCAAAGTTTGAATTGCCTTGCACGTACACATGAGCCCCAGATGGCGAGGCCTGACTCGCTTGATTTGGATCAGTCACGCTGAGTAGAGACTGCCATGGTGGATTGGCTAGCGGCTGCCCGTACCTGATGCTACCACATTAGCACGGCAGATGGCGGTGTCATCGGAGTGGCTCACTCTTCTGCATGTGAAGTCTCGTCGACGTCAGCGCCACCCTGGTCGCTGCTGGAGCGTGCTGGCTGAGGTATGGAAGTGTAGAAGTTGCGTTGCATGCCTGCATTTCAAGAGAAGCTGATTTGACTATGGGAGACAAAATAACGCTGGAGATGTGTCAAAGACTTCTGCGCCGTGTCCGTTGTCTAACAGACTAAAAATGCCTTCGAGACTCGTGAACCTCCTCTCACCGCCATGGCGCCCGTTTTCACGAGCAACGCCATCTCTCGCCGCCCTTTTGCGCCCTCACACAGTAGTGACGAAGGCGATGGGACCAGTCCCAAAGGATTGACGACGAATGAGAGCTCAGTCACACTCGCTGCCGTGCTGGCTGAGGCGTCGGGCGATGTTGTGCATGGGTCAGAGCTATCTCGACGGATGTCAGGCGAGAAGGTGGCTGTTTAGGGCAACCACATATGGACATTCCTGTCCTGAGTTTCTTTCATGAGGCCGCCCCAAGATGCCACGTCAGAATGGCTGAGGCACATGCAGTACCCTGCACGCCAAGTGTTAAATATGATCAGTCGCTTCGTCTGTTGAGATTCCAAGTCTCCCAACGTCGTGTCGCAAGGCGGGGACACGTGACAATGGAAGCCATGAGATTTGCCTGCGAATTTTGTCCTTGTTCTGGTAGCCAGAGTTGACGGGCAAGAAGTAGTGTCGTTATTTCGAAGCAAAGGTGCGAAGCAGCGTCTAGCTGAGCTTCTTCGAATCGGAATTGCATGCTTGTACGCTGGACATGGAGATCAGGGTCTCTTGGAGTCTGTGATGTTGGTGCAACAGCCGAAATCGTCGTCCTAAGCAGAGAGCAATCGGCAAGACCTTCAATGTCAGGAGTAGTCACTGATCAAAGGATGTTCACCGCTTCCAGGATCTCGAGGTTGAGGATCCGGATTCATGACAATGACATGGTCATCTACGAAAGTGCAGTGAGCACGATTGCTTTCTCGCGACTTGCGATGAAGTCGGTGATAGCTAGCGACGCAGCACAGAGATGCATGTGATATATTCTTGTCTTATTTGTTTTGGTGAAGATGAGATAGCCTGTCTAAGAGTCAGCAGAACAACATTCGACAGAACCTTTGCGGGATCATGTCTCAAGTCTGGAGGAAGTTCGAGAGATGTGGGTGCAGAGATGGGCGGTGGATAGCGGATCAGACCTGAGCCTCGAAGAGGGAAGTCCTAGTTATGGGCGGTCGTAGTTAGGCCCCGAAAGATGAGTGCTTTAGAGGGCACGAGCCATATGGCTGCAGAGCTCCGCGGAGAATGCTGCTTGTGACGGCATTCGGTTCAGGTTTAATTGGTCGCCCGTCGTACGTTTAACTGGTCAGGGCTGCAAAGCAGCTCCAGCACGAGCGCAGTGAATGGAGGCTGGGAACAGCGTACATGCTCTTCGAATCCTGCACATCCAATAGCTTGCCTGGGGCTGCATGTTTGCGGGGTGGAATCGCAAGACTGCGAAGCGAAGCGCAGCAACTTCGAGCGCATTTGTTGTCATGGTCCTGTATGAATCTGGAGGCGATCCCAGACGGGCACATTCCAGCAGATCGCTTGATTTGGCTCATCGACTCGACAAACGTGTGGTGCTCTTGTTAGCAGATTGGATCAGATCTCGGTCGTAGGGGAGCTCCAGGAGGGATCGGACCCGAAAACAGGGCGTAAGCCACAAACAACCCTCCGTGCAGAATCCACGACGACTCCCAAGACTGCAGATTCGTGCGAGCCTCAGCTTGTCGTCGTGAATCGACGGACATGAGCAGTAGGCAAGACAGAAGGGAAAGGCCGAGGCCGTCGGGTCGGTAAACACGGACACTGCGCAGCAGGCAGAAAGAAGATCCTCGTTGCAGCCGGTCACGTGCGTTTCTCACCTTCCTCCTAATTCTTCCCCAGCTGCCTTCACCAACGATCCAGCATGGCGCCTAAGATATCAGTCTGATATATATATATATATATATTCTCTTTGGGAGTGGGTATATCCAAACAAGTACAGCAGTATATATGACGAGAGGGCATAGTCAGTAGTATCGCTCAAAGCCACCGCCAGCCTTGTTCACCCCATCCTTCGATGCACGCCTGCTTGGGAGATGGAGGAGAGAACGAAATAGAAAACAAACAAACGACGCTAATTAGCATCCACCGACGCGGTGAGTCCACACTCGCTATGCTCAAAGTCCGAGCTGCCACTCGAGCTCATTGCTGCCGCCGGCGCCAAAACATTGTGATCAGAAGACCGGCCCAGAAAGTGTGTCTGTAGCTTGGCGCAGTGTTCTTCGAAGG
This sequence comes from Cercospora janseana, assembly GCA_026725115.1. Classification (NCBI taxonomy): domain Eukaryota; kingdom Fungi; phylum Ascomycota; class Dothideomycetes; order Mycosphaerellales; family Mycosphaerellaceae; genus Cercospora; species Cercospora janseana. The sequence continues at coordinate 271,215 of CM049100.1, forward strand.
ACGAGTTAGAGTAGCGGAGGATGATGCTCGTCAAGGCCACCAGCCCATGGTCTTGTAGCTTTCAATGACAGCCTCGACTTCGGCTTTCGTGATGCGCTCATGCTGTGGTCTATCATTTCACGTAGGATCAGCATCCGGCGATTCGTCTGTCCTGTCACGAGGCAAGTGCTCACCTGAACCCAACGACCGACTCAAATCTGCTCCCGTCAATGCTCAGATCGGCATCTCTCAAAACCTCCTTCTCCATGAATGGGCTGAGCGGTCCTCCTTTATTCGGCAGCCCTGCAGCGTCTTGCAGATCCGCCCAATCGTCGAGCGTGTCATCGTTCACATCATCCACGACATGTTCCAGATTTAATCTCGCGAATGTATTGACGAGAGCATTCTGGAAGCCCGTTTCGATGTGGAACACCTCTTTGATGATCTGTGCCATGGTTCCCTGTTTCGTCTGGCCCTTATCGACGACGTTGAAGACAGACATGCCTCGGGAGTCTCCCGCAGTGCCCGGGATTGAGTCGTTCCGTGACCGCCACTCTGCTGCAAGCCAGCATGCGCGGGCCGCGTCTTCCACGTGGAGAGTGTTGGTCCGCAGTTCTCCATTCCACAGCCATTTCATCGTCTCCTTTCCGCGACTCTGATAGACGCGAGCGAGCGCGAGCTGTGTCCCGAGCCAGCCTCCGCCGTAGGCACCGTAAATGTTTGGAAAGCGCAAGATGACCAGCCTTAGCCCGGCGATCTTGGCAAGCTCTTCCTCAGCTTGCAGCTTCCATTTTGCTTGCTTGGTGTGTGGCTTCGTCGTCTTGTCCGTCTCTTTCACGGGCGTTTTGTTGGGGTTGTACACCGTCCCCGTGCTACACTCCACATACGCCTTGACGCCCCGCTTGGCGGCTTCTCTCCCTATCGCCAGACTGAGCTGGTAGCTGCGAAGCTTGTACACCTCATCTTCCTGCGAGTATCTGGTCTCCCCGCCACAATTGAAGACGTAGTCAAACTGGCGTTTCGTGCCATCGGGGCCCGGCGGTAGATCGAAAATCCGATCTTGCGACTGCTCCCGCGATGCGTCGGCTTGCATGAAATTCGCGTCGCTGCATGCCTCTTTGAACTCGGGTGCGAGGGCGGCGAGTTGCGGGAGCTGCTTGTCCACGAGCCGTATCGTCGACGCGAGCTGGTGGGTGTGGACATAGTTTGCCAGATATCGCCCGACGTAGCCTGTGCGGGAGATGGGGTCAGTATACAGCATTTCCTTGCCTTGGGTCCTCGCTAGCTCCACCTACCCAGACCTCCGATGATGAGGACGGCGGGCCGCGTGTCCAGTTCGATGGCCTCTGCTGGTGTTGTGCCGTTTTCGGTCGTTGCACCTGCCGCAGGCTGGCTGTCTGCAGACCGGCCCTCCTGCTGTGCGACATTGCCGTCGCCGTTCGTCAGCGATGCTTCGGGCGTGCGGGCATCGCCGTTGGCGGCGGTGGAATTGGTATGAGAGAGGGCAGCAGCAGCAGCAGCAGCAGCAGCAGCAGCAGCCTCTCCGGCACTGTTTCCGGCGGGGTCCACGCCATTTGACACGGCGGCGGGCGCGGCGTTGACGTCCGCCATGAGCACACGCAAGATGCTTCGATTCCTCAGTGCCCGTTCTCCTCCCTGCGTGCCCGGGGAGCGGTCCACGAGGCAGTGCAGGCTCTTTAAGACGAAGCGCGCCGGCGGCTTCTGCAGTGCGTGCAGACCCTACACCGTCGATGCGCTGGTGGCGATGAAACGGCGACAGGGGAGGGCGGGAGGGTCGATGCGCAGGCTCCACGGTAAGGACCGGCTAGCTCGACAAGTGCAACAATGGCCTGTCTGGCGCGCGCTTCGCTTGTCGACGCCGAAATGTCGTCTGCTGCGGCTGCGAGAGCGACCTCGCGAGGGCGGCACTGGGTGCAGGATGCGTGGGGGGTTTCGTGCAGTGTAATGGGAGGAAGGACGGAGGGAGTGGTGACATGAAAGGTGGGAGCTCCGGCTCTGCGCCGCACTCATCAGCAGCGCCCCCTCCCACGCCCCATTGGGAGCTGCATCGACGACATGCGCAAGAAGAATGCTCTCGCACGCTGCACGGAGCGGCAGAGAGGAAGGGTGGGTTGGTTGGTGCTGCGTGCGACTCGTGAACCATTGTGGCCCCCCTCGCTCCCACCTCGCTAGCTCTCCACGCCAGCCTCCAATGGTCGGCGCTCCAGCGCTGCTCGTGCAGGTATAGCTCCATGCACCCTCCAGGAATGCCGAGACATGTTCCATGCTGGTCGGAGCAGACAGCCAGCCCGCCCGCCTTCTGCTTCCGCAGGTCATGACCGGCGTGCGGTGCCCGCGAGCCACAACGGCGCGCCGAGGGGCTGTGTGAACGGGGCGGACGCCGATGCCACACACCGCATGCGGACGCCTATATCACCGCCCAGTCTGCCCGATCAGGCAATTGAGCGGCAGCATCCATCATGCAGCCCTGATTTGAGATGCACCCGGGGGGGAGACGTGGCCGCTGGACCACTAGCATCATCGGGGCGGACATGCTGCGCTGTTGCAATGACATTCGCATCCTGTACGAGCATACGAGCGACACAGCGCACTGCGTGAAGATGGAGCCATACCGCAACCAGCGGCGGTCCCGCACAACCAGCATGCATCCTGCCTGCCCTTCTCCTGCATGTCAACTGATAGACATGCATACCCTCCCTTCATCGTGCATGCCCTGCCCCACCCTGTCCTGCATACGCCCCCCGAAAACCGCTCGAGCACGTCCCTGGAACAACCGTGACACCCCGGCATCTTCACATCACGCGCATGGAATGACTAGACATCAAGCATGCGACAGCCGGACCTTTCCACCTGCAGCAACGTCGAGAGTCGGACGACCAGTGTCCTGCGCGCTGGTGCACGCAGGACTTCGGAGACCCGAGAACGATTTCTGCACGGCATAGCAAAGCAAAGCGAAGCAAAATGGACTCCCGACTGAATCCTACAGAAAAACCCCAGCCCGAATCACAACACAAGACCAGCCTCCTGTCTGCAACTCCTGCAAACTCTGCCGCTTCGCGAGATCAGTTCACACCGATCGAGAAGGCATTCCAATCCGTCTCCGCTTCGCATGACACGGTCTGCGTGGAGATGGCATGTCCTTGCACAACCCTAAATCCCATCTCCCAGCAGATCTGATCGTGCCATTGATACCATTGCTCCCTCGTCGTCACTCCATCGCTGTGTCGCCGCAGCCTTAGCTACATTATGCAGTCCGCCGCTCGCAGAATCCCGTCCTGAGACTCGCACTCCCCTCCGAACAAAGCAAACCAACGCGGATGTATAGAAAGCGGGCATCAAGCTCTCCCGGCGCAGACATGTGCACACCTGGAGCTCGTTTCCCAGCACAGGCCACAAACAAAATCCCTCCGACCACAGCGACAACGACGGCGACGTCTCATGACCATTAATCAGCCCGCACAGATCCCAATATCAAAGCCCTTTCCAAACAGGCAGGATGAGTAATGCAAAGACATCTTCATTCCCCCTCCCCCCGCGCAGCGCAAGCATGCAAGAAAAATTCCAACACCGCCGGAGCGAACGCGCAATGAAAATCCTCTCAAACCGCAACATGACAGATTCCATTCCCACTCATCATCCCGCTGCTGTATAAGACCTACGACGGATCTATCCACCTCCATCATCAGCCTGATGGGCTCGATTGATGACTTCGTCTTGGCAAACGGCGTGGCGCTTTCCGTGGCGAAAGAAGGGACACGGAAAGCATTGGAAGACTCGTGGACGCCCAAAAAGCAAAGCAAAACAAAAAATCTCGTACCGGGAAGGCAGGAAGGAAGGAAGGAAGGAAGGAATCAACGATCGAGTCCAGCATCACTCTGGAAAAAGATCGTGTGATGGGAAAGATTGCAAGGGATCATGAGCTCATAGGGGTATATCATTACTGGACGAGATCTGTCTGTCGATGAAAGTGCTAAATTTACAATTTTGCAAGGCGCGCGAGTTCCCATGCAGCGCAGCACCTCACATGCATGATGCTGCGGTAAGCCCGCTGTCCAGTCGATGCCGCAGCTCTCTTCCCGACCCCACTTCAGGCTGCCAGGACAGACAGATCTGTCGCCGTTCGCTCGCCCTCTGCAGTTCATGCCAGGCCGCTGGGAATGTCGGAAGCCGAGTGGTGGAATCTTCGTGCCTGTCGAATGCACGCCGAGCGGGGCACATGCGGTGAGCGGTGGATGAGGAGCCGGCCGCCACACCGGCACGAGCAGACATGGGGTCGTGCTCCTGCAAGAGCGCATGGGCACCTACGAGCGCGCGAGCGCATCCATTCAACGGCCAAGATCAAAATTCAAATGCTGCAGCCATCTCCTTCGCCTTACGTGTCATCTTCAATGGGGCTGGCGCATATTAGACAGAGCAGATCCCGCGCGTATGGCTCGCCAGTCTCGGGAAGCACGACGATTTCTGATCTCACGGCGGGCGTGTGGTCCGCGCCGGTCGGGTCGGCCTTGACGTAGACCTCTACAGAGACGGTGTCCTCCCTGTTCTGAGCATTCGCAACGGGTGTCGCATCTCTCCTTTCATTCTCTTCGTCCTTGGGACGCACTGTCCCATATCTGGCACCTGCAGAAATATCAGCTACCGTCGGATCACTCTTTCGGTCTTCACATACCAGCCTCATGTTCTCGGAGTGCTTCTTCTGCGAGACACTTGACGTGCAACCACTCGCGACATTTCCCACTGGAGCATTGGATGATCATTTCATCAGGATTCGCCGGCGTCTTGTCTTTGCAGATGTCGCGCAGTCGCTGGAGGGTCAGTTGAACTGCAGGCACGGTCGTCTACGAACTCGACTCACCGAATACTTGCCGGTGAGCACATTGTACGTCTGTCGCCAAAAGTATTGGTCGTCGACGTGGATACCATCATCGTGCTGGTCGTCGTCCAATGGCACCACATCCAGACTGCCATTTACTGCCATGGCATCAATGACGTCCATTTGATTCGTGACAATCAGTTCGTGCTTGCCATGGTGCGGTTCGCGCCCTTTCTCGGTGTCCTCGGGACGGTTGAGCCATGCTACTCGTATGTAGACATGTTCCGGATCCAGCGCTCGGATGTCCAAGACTTGCGCTTTCCATTGTGCTTCACTGTCCATTCGCATGTCCTGTGTTGCCTCGTCATGTTTGACTAGAACGCATTGCCCGATCATGATGCTCTCCGAGCCCACTGCGCCGCAGTCAGAGCCGAACCTGACCTCACTTGAGCCATGCACGGCCTTACCTGTGAATTTCCTATACGGCCTGAGGCTTTCCCACTTGTCGCGTGGCCTCACCTCATAGAGCACTTGGAGGTTCTTCGCCAACAGGCCTTCCTCCAACTTCGCATCCCCATCCGCGCGGCGCTTTCGTTTTCGTGAGGGCGCTTCAACGTGGACGGTGAACGGCTCTCCCGGCTGCTCCAGCCATTCCCTGAAACGCGCCTTGTCTTCCTCGGTGAGTTCCTTGTGTGGCTTAGGCGTGGCCTTTGCGCGATGGCCATTGGGCTCGCGCTGTGCCCTGCCGTTCGCGTGCGCTTTGGAAGGTGGCATGTCACGCGATCAAAGAGAGGAGCAGCACTAGCTCGCAAGGAAGCTGCGCGCGTAGTGCGGGTCTCGTCGCGTCGGCCAGCACGTTGTTCACGTAGCGAGGAGCAGCGGACTGCCACGGAAGGGGGGCGCCGCGGAAGGGAGGTGATGCGCGTGCGGTGATGGACGACACGCGAGCGTGATGAGGGCGCAATGCGGGATGGGTGGAGCGACAGGTGCAGGCGTGTGTACGTGTGTCCTCCGACTGCGACGTGTTTCGTGCGTCCGCCTTCCTGCCGTCTCCTCGGCCGCCGATCCGGACCCGCGAGGCACCAAGGCAGCGAGGCAGCAAGGCCTCGACATACTGGATCTTGATTTACCCGCCCTTTACGGTTTCATCTTCCAAGCCCGAGCCGCAGTCTTGCCCGCAGCTCATGCATCATCAGATCAGGCACCCGATGATGATGATGACCGACGGGTTGTTGTGCGGGTTGCAAAACTTGCTGCCGGTACCAGCGCTCGACAACTGCTCCTCCGCGGCGGCAGAAGGGCTAGGATGGGCCGTGGCGTGCACTAAGGTAGCCGCCGACATGCAGCAGGTTTGGGTGGCAGGCATGCATTCGATCATGTTGACAGCTGGGATCGACTCTTCCCCAATCCTCGCAGCGGCTGCCGGCAGAGGCATGAGAGGGCAGGCAGGGCAGTGCATCATCATGTCCTCCGGAGCAGTCAGATGCGGACCATTGCGTGCCGCAGTATAGCAGAGCAGGCCTGTCCTGCTCCTGATGACGGGAAGAATACGAGGGCTGGGTGACTAGCCGGAGGGACGGCGGAGAGACATGGCCGCGGTGAGAGAAGTGCCTTGCAGTTGTGCATGCAGCGCGGCAGCCAGACGTCCCGTTTCGGACATTTTGCTGAGCGCCAAGGCGAAGGAGACGTTGGAGCCTCGTCAGCTTCGGAGCACCGGTCGCGGGCAACAGTGGAGGAGGGCGTGGAGGAGGAGTCAGTAAGGTAGTAGGGGAATCGATGCTGGCGCAGCAGCAGCAGGAGGAGCTCTTCAAGAAGACTCGCGGTCCCAGCAGCAGCATCCCGAGCAACCCATCCTCGCGCAACTCCCGCTCTGCCCATATCACCACGTCTGCTGCTCCACGACGTCTCCAGAGCCGGTCCATTGTGCGCCCGGGGATGCCGGGCGCGTGAGGATTCTCCATCAGTCATCAACGGCCCACGCACGCTCTGTGCTCGTTAGGTTCCGGCTCGTGCAGGCCGTGCTTCCAGAACAGGCAGAAGCGCAGTATACATCGTCGTCATCCGCATCATCATCACCATCGGTCCATCGCGCGCTGGGTCGGTGCCACGGCCGCTGCTCGTTCAGGAAGCCCTCCCTCCCTCCTCTTCCACTAACTCACTGCCCTCGCCGCTTTGTCTGTCTGTCAGCCAGCAGCGGCGAATCGCCCCCGGCTCCGCCCTGCCTGCGCCTGGCCTTGCACCCTCGTTGGTCCTTTCATCCGCCCACCAGACCACCCCCTTCTCCCGAGCGTGTCGTGCTGCTGGACGCCAGGCGAAATTACCTTACGCGTCGACGCCGTCAGACCTGCAGTGATCGTCCGGCGTGACGAGCCTCCGATACTTTTCTCCGCCGCCGCCTGCTGCCACGACCACACTACCTTACCTTCCTTCTACCACCACCTCGTGCTGCCCCTCCGCCGACTGCCCGGCTTTGCTGAAACCGCGACCCGGCGTGCAGGTGCAGCGCGTGGTACAGCATGCCTCGCAACAGAGGTACGTCTTCCCCGGGCCCGCCCTGCGGCACCACCGCCTGCGGCATGCTCTCCCACCGCACATGGCTGACCATTCCCCCTGCAGTTCTCTCGTTCATGTCCCAATGGGGCGGAGCCCCCCGCTCTCCCACCGCTGAGGACTTCAAAGAGGCCCCGCCGCGACACAAATCCACGCCTCCGCCGCGCGATCCCCCGCCCAACGGAAAACACCAGCCGCGATTGAACGTCGACACCCACACGCCCCAATCCGTGCGCGGCTACCGAGCAGATGCCCTCGGCCAGGCGTCACCGCACTCGCCGAGCACACAGTCACGAGCACGAGCAGAGTCGCGGGCCAACACCCGTCCCAATAGCATGATCCAGACCTACAATCCACCGCAGATGGAACTCGCCATCGACACGCCGCCCGAGCTGGCGCCCATCTTCAGCTATCTGAACAGCCACAGTAACAAACTATACCAAGAGGGCTACTTTTTGAAGTTGCACGACTTGGACTCCAGCGGGCGGCCGAGTCGAGACCGCACGTGGACCGAGTGCTTTGCCCAGTTGGTCGGCACAGTGCTGTCTCTCTGGGATGCCGCCGCACTAGACGCTGCGGGGGAAGATGGCGAGGTTGTGCCGACCTTTATCAATCTGGGCGATGCGTCCATCAAGATGGTGAGCGGCATGGAGCAGTGGGGCGTGGGATTATACTGACGCTCGCAGATTGAGTCGCTTCCCATGAACGGTGCCGCCACAGGTGGCAGCCTGCAGAACGTTCTTTCCGTTTCAACAGCCGCGAACAACCGCTACTTGCTGCACTTCAATTCCCTCAGCTCTCTCACGCAATGGACTGCGGGGATCCGCCTCGCCATGTTCGAGCATTCCACGCTCCAGGAGGCGTACACCGGGTCTCTAATCGCTGGGAAGGGGAGATATCTGAACGGGATCAAGCAGATCATGGAGCGAACGCGATTTGCCTACGACGACTGGGCACGAGTACGGTTCGGGGCGGGCACGCCGTGGAGGAGATGTTGGTGTGTCATTTCTCCCCCTGACGAGAAGGAATGGCAGAAGTCGCAAAAGTCGTTGAAGAAGGGCAGTGCGTACAGTCGAGCTCCACTGCCCAAGGGAGACATCAAATTCTACGATACCCGAAAGGTCACCAAGAAGACCAAACCAATCGCGACCATCAGCGACGCGTATGCCGCCTATGCCATATATCCACAATCGAAGCCACTGGTGGAACAGTCGACCTTGGTGAAGCTGGAGGGCCTCGTCACGATTCACGGCCTGCAAGAGACGACGACCGAGGGCTTTGTCTTTGTCATGCCTGAAGTTCACGCTGCAGTGAGCGGTTTCGAAATGATGTTGCGCTGGCTCTTTCCCGTGTACGACACATTTGGACTGTACGGCAGACCCACACGTCTCATTGCAGATACCTTGGATGCTCGGGGACTGATGTTCGCGATGCCAAAGGACCGCAGATACGGTTATCTGGACATTTTGGATGTGTCGGGCTTGATACATGAAAAGGGCAGTCAGAATTGGAGTGAGCGACAGTGGCGAAAAGAGCTGAGGAAGCTCACTTCCACCCGCATGACGACAGCTCTCGAGAATGGCGAGCGTAGCGCTGTGGGCTCGCGTCGCAACACCATGAGCCGGAACTCGCTTCCTCCCACACGCAACGGTGTACAGTTCCGAGAGCAAGCAGCTATCCACTCCACGCCAGGATCTCGATCAGCATCTCCACACAAGCTTGCTTCTGGCCCAGGATTACCATTCAGTCGCACAGACTCTGCGCCGCAAATGACCGCCAATGGCAGTCCACATAAACGGTCTGTCTCCGATGCCCCCGGATATCGCAAGTACATGTCCGAGACACCATCGAGATTGTCACACGAGCAGAGCGGAAGGGAGGACGAGCAACCACCGACTCCGCCCCGACACGGTGAGATCCTGGCTTCTCAGTCCCCAAGCCCGATCGATCGCGTCAATTCCGATGATAGACTGTCGACACAGTCGCCGTATGAGCAAGTCGCGGCAGCAGCTTCTCCGTACTTGCCACCTCCAGAGCCCGTGGTGTCTCCTCCAGAACTCCAACACAATCCGCACAGCCGCCCTGCGGCGCAGCCACACGTCGCGCCCGAACTTCGTCGAGCTCACTCCAACGTAGATGAAGATACGCTGCAGGAGATGCACGACGCAGTGCGGAATACAGAGCAAGACACGTTCGCAGGGGTGCAAGCCCAGGAGCAGAACTTTTCGTATCGTGATCAGCATCAAGTTGCTGCTGATAGAACGCAGGGGTACTGTCCGAATGGCTACGGTCGCGAGATGAATCGTTTGGAGTCCATCCCGCAATCGCCGTATCATGCCGCTGACGGCGAGTACTTCCAGGCGTCGGACAGACCCTCCATCGAGGCGGTGGCCGCGATGAATGGGCAACGGCCAGAATTGTCGCACGACAGATCCTCACAGAGCATTTCGAGGAAGCCTCTGCCAACAAGGCAGCTACCACAAGTTCCGCAAGACGGAGAATCTGCTGCTCGCAGTGGACAACAGGTGCGTGATGATGTGGATTCTCCCGCTTCTCCTACAAGTCCTACGGGAAGCTTACTTTTCGACCCCACAATTGTTGACGAGGATCTGATAGCACGCGTTTTGAACGATGACAGTGATCGCACGAATACGATCGCTTCGACCGAAACACCAGACTACGCCAGTTCTGGTCGCTCGTCGCTCGAGGAACAGAAGAGGAAAGAGCAGCAGGAAAAGAAGGAGTTTGAGAGGAGAGGGAAACTCAAGACGGTGGGCGACCCCAGCATGACTACAGTACCAGAACGAGGATACGGAGCTGGCAAGCTGGACACCTGGGCCAAGGATCAAGAGGCGTTGCAATCCGAGATACCCACGATTGAGTTTGGGCCCACCTACTCTTACAAAGTGGGAAGTAGGCCGGGCACAAGCGGCACTCTGACTCCAGGCGACATGTCCAAACATGGGCGGTCGAAATCGAGGGACGGCCTACGCGAGGGATCGAGTTCGAGGATGAACACCTACTTTGATGCCTCTCAAGGCAGTCCTGTCCAGCAGCGGAGCCCAAATGAGAAGAGGCGATCGTCGTACTTTGGGGCTCGAACACCGACTCCCACAGGCATCGAGGCGCGGGAGGTCCAAGAGCCCGTCGGTCGGCGGACCAGTATGGCGTGGGCACCAGGAGTTGCATCCGTCGGGAGCCCACAGCCAGGACTTTCTCCCGAGGAGTACGTCAAGCTCAAGTACGAGCAGTCTCAGCGGCCACAGTACGCGCCGCAGCCCCAGTATGCGCAGAGCCGCAGGTCTCTCGTTCCTCTCATTGCCCATGGGCGGAACGCGTCCACGAACGACCTCCCACAGATGCGTAGATCTTCAGCCAAGACGCCGCCCCCGTTCCAGCGCTCGATCTCGGGCGACTGGACAGTGCAGAGAGCCGAGTCACCGCAGACACCACCCAGCCGACCGCAGTCACGCAACTTGCTCCGACGTAACAGTGGCGCAACTCTGCTGAATGGCACGCAGCCCGTGACGCTCAGCGCGAAGGAGCGGACCCAAGTGTCTCGCATGACGGGCGCACCACTCGTGAACATGGCAGTCAATGACGATAAGAGGACTGCGTTCGAAACGCCGACTGGAGGCCTCGTCGGCGCGCTCGCAGATCGCGAGCGGGAAAGAGCCATGGTGGACAGGTTCCGGAGCGGAGCTGTTCAGGGCGCAGTGGCCACGACTTACCAGCAGCAAATGGAAGCTCAGCAAGTGGCCATTCTTGCGCAGCAGCAGAAACAACAAGAAGCCAGATATGCTGCTCAGAAGGCGGCGCAGACGGCACAGTTCAACCAGATGGCACATGAACGCGCGCAGAGGATGCTGGCGCCTCAGGAAAGGTCTTCCATGTACATGCCACAGCAGTTTGCAGTGCAGCAGCACGCACCCGCACCATCACAGTATCGGCAATCTTGGGCGCCTGACATGATGCAGCAACAACTTCTTCAGCAGCAGATGCAGCTCCAGCAAATGCAACAGATGCAACGGCAGAATTTCGCGGTGCAGCAGCCCTGGGGGAGCGTATATGGGGGACAGTATGCACAGCAGTCAAATTTCGCTCCGCAACAACAGCAGCCATATGGAAACCAGCAGCAGCAATATTACCAGCCTAGGCGATCGGGCCGACCGGATTGATTGAGGATTTTGGAGCCTCGGATATGAACTTGGGCGACTTGATAGCCTGCGATGATGGGAGAAGGTGTGAGTGCAGCAACCCTGAGCGTGGTGGTGTGCAGACAGAAGGATACAGAAATCAACAGGATCTACTTTGTACATAGTATGGAGCATGGGGACAAGCGCAGGCGTCTTTGCAGTGGTGAGGGCGGCAATACAGGCTTGGCGGGGGTGCTTACAAGAGTTGGGCAGCAACAAGACTCTTCCAACCCAATCCATTGTCTGCACCACACAGTCAGTCATCATTCGGCCAGCAGATGCTCGCATTTGCTGGCCACTTCCCGCGTGCCATGTCCGCGTGCGTTGCGAGCAAGGAGAGGCCCAGAATCTCTCCGTCAGCCACGTCGTACGAGCTCGGGCAGTTGGTCGCCCTTGCAAAGGCCCCGATAAAAACCGGAGCGCCCATCTGCGCCCTCGCTCCTTCACCCGCAATCGCAATATTGCGCTGCTATTTCCATCGACCGGTCTGTGGACGACAGTGTGGTCCAATCGCTCACCTCGAACAGCATATTCGAGTCCCTCGTTCCTGCAGAGAATCTCATCCTCATGGTGTCACTCCCGCCTGCGAAAGGCCTCATGCGCCCTCTTGCTTGGTCGCCCTGGCGGCATAGAGCGGGTCTCTGCTGCTTCATCTGCTCCTCCCCGGCGTCACAAGGCCAGCAAACAGCCTCTGAGGCACGCCTATGACATGGTAAGTAACGTGGGAGGAGCGTGGGAAGCAGACCGGCGGATACATAAGAGGGTCAAGAGTCCCCAGCTGCACTCATTTCCTTTGCCACCTGATGTCGATCTGGACTTTCATCTCGCTTTACACTTTCCGTCCCAGTCGTGCTTCAATATGGTGCGGAAGTCATGCAACGGTATGCTGGGCAGCTGACAAGTCACTGGATATACAACACAAGACACATGGCGGTTGGCTGGACTTGATTCGTCTTCCATGCTACTTTGCCGGGCTGTCCACCGGTCACTCAGGATGCAATACAGATATCAGGGCCGGACGAGGTTAAGCTGACGTTCGCATGCGTGCACACATCAGCTTTCAACGCGATCCGATCAAGAAAGAAGTACAACGATACACTCTTTGCGCAGGCTGAGGAACCAAGGCATCACCGCATACGGAAGGATCCAGTCGCTTGTGTCACCAACTCCTCCCACGTCAAGCGTGGCCTTCCCTCCTCAGGAGTTTCCCGTCAGCTCTGACTGATCTTCGCCGGCCCAGGGTATACACCTTCAGCCAAGAGGCACCCGGATTGACATCAGCTCTCAACACTCGGAGCCATGAATTGCTCCCGAAGGATTCGACTGCTATTGGGCGCCCCTGCACATGCAGCACACGTGATGAGCGCTCGATTGGACACCCCATTGCACTGTGCGACGCGCTCGCAAATGTGAAGCCATGCGATATCGAACAGGCGGGCGAGCACACAAAGCGATTGGAGGCAGAGAGCATGGAAACTGGCTTGTACCATGCGTGCAGATGCGATAGCAGTAGGCGAGAGGCCACCCTCGCACCGGGGGGCCTCCGCAGCAGGGCGCTGGAGCATATGTGCGAGGGCGCCCTCCAAATCATTCCTGAACCTCTCTTCCCAGCCTCTCCTGCAGAATCGATTCACCGCTACAAGCACGCAAGCCAGATCAGGCCAATACATTGCAAAAGATGGCGTTCAGTCAGCCCTGGCTACGAACGACCCCTGAGCTAGACTACGCATCGACCGCAAGCAACGGCGAGCAGGGCGAGGATCTCCCTCCCAGTCCCTCTACACCTGGAGCGCAGAGGTGAGCACCGAGTGTGAAATTTGACTGCTCGGATGATGCTCATGATCGAACAGCGTCGGCCTTGCTGCTTCCATTGACGATACCACCGTACTATCATTCAGTGGTTCGCACTACAACGGGTATGAGCAACGATCGTCAGACGACATCCTACCAGACGACCTCGAATTTGACCCGGAAGCGACATGTGCGCTATATGCCGAAATTGGCTTCGAAGGCCAGCAAGCCGTTGGCGGATCCTGTTTTCAGTATTCCTCTGAAGGGTTGGAAATTGGACAGATACACGGCCAAAGCGCCACAGCCCAGGGTGAGTTGCAATACCTGGGGTGTGGAAAGGCGCCCATTCTGAGTCTGTGCTGGAGGCACTCGCGGCCTTTTGGGGAATGCTCAAAGCCATGGCTGACGACTGCAGGATTCCATATGCTAGAATCAGAACCTCTCACCTCACTATCCCATCGTCCGCTTCTCCAGCCGATCGGATCTGGGCCCGTGAACGAGCGGTTATACATCCCACCTTGCTTCTCCGATCCCACCGCCGAGTTGCAATGCTTCCACTGCGGTCGAGATCCTACCATCATTCAGATGGACAGTGGCCCGCCAATCCCCCCACGAGCCACGCTCTCGCAACAACCGACCGCAAATGCCACCCACACACCCCCTCCTCCCTCCCCATCAAAACTCCCCATCTCACCCGCGCCCACCGCCCCACAAAAACCTCCCCTTCGCGCCGCAACCTGCGATTGGTGCGGCAGGACCTTCACGCGCTCCGGGGGCCTCCCTCGACATAAATCCACGGCGTGTCCGAAGCGCCCCGTCGATGTTCTCGGGAGCTTGTTTGCGTGTCAGATGTGTGGGGCGACGCATAGTCGCAAGGACAAGATGCAGCGGCATTGTCAGCGGACACACGGGGCGGCGTTGGGCAGGGAGAGATTTGTGGAGAAGAGGTGATTGGGTAGGAAGTGGCCGGGGGATAGGGAGATCATGGGGGCTGTGGACGAGGAGGCTTTTTTGTTGTGTGTGGAGAGATTCTTGGGTCTGTATGTGGGTTTGGACTTTTCTAATGTACAGTAGCCGCGTCGCGCGGTGTCCTTTTTCTCTTATTGGAGGTTTCTCGTTTCCCCTTGGGAAGGGCATCTCATGTTTCGGGACAGCTGATGTGGTGACTCGGGGGTTTCAGTGTTGGGGAGGTCATCCTTTATGTCTCTCGTAGCTCGATGCAATGCGTAAACTTTGGTCTGCACCGACGACCTTCTCTGCTCTGCATATGCTGTGTCTTTCATATTCTCATACCAGCTTCAGAGTGCCGCCGCGCGCGAACGTGCGATGGAGCGGTGGCAGTTCTCTTTTCCTGGCGCATGCTCAAACCAGCTTCAGAGTGCTGCCCCGAGCGAACTTGTTGCGGTAGATTCCTCGACGATACAGCCAGTTGACGTAGATGTCGAAAGCCTCGGCACGATGCTCGGGGAGCTCGACCACGCCCTTCTGACCCTCCACCCACTGCTCCCCGAGGGCTGCCTTGAAGAACTCGGATGCTGCACGGAAAGTGTCGCCGTCGACGTGGAAGTTTGTTGCTGGACGTCCGACCCGTACAATGACCTTCTTTGCTGCGAAGCTGCGCGGAGTCAGCCAGGTGTGCGAGGAGGTAGCATACTGTGAGTGCTTACTCGATCGCAGCCGCTCGTGGTTTGAGCACGTAGTACAATTTGTGGCTGTTCGGCGGAAGTGCTGTCGGCGGAGCCATTTTCGGTGGGAGAGGTAGGACGGTGTTCATTGGTGTCTGTAAGGCCGTCGTGAGGCGATAGATGTTGATGGAAAGGGTTGAGGTAGCTCGAGTCGAATGCAGGAAGTTTTGCTCGGGGCCACGCTGTTTGTGCTCCGTGTCATACGATCAGGACCGAGCCAAGATTTTCTCGCGCACAGCTGCATCAGTTGCCGTTGGCTTCACGGCTCACTCCAGCTTTGAGGAGTCCCTGGTCTTTCAGGGAGAAATTCGACCCGGACCTACAGCTTTTGCCCTTAATCTCGACGCGACGGAGCTTTTTGATACCTTGCAGCGATCTCATATTCATGTGGTATAGGTATGCTATTCATCGTCGTATCTTCATAACCTCATGACAACCCCCTGCCGCTCCTCACATCTCCACCCCTAAGCGTTGTATCCCAGCTCATTCTTCAGCTGCTCGACCAACTCGACGTACTTCTTCTGGGCCTCCTCTGGCTTGGTGCCAGCCTCGTGCTCCTTCTTCCATGCGTTGTACTTGGCCTTGCCCTATAGACGAATGGTCAGTACTATCTTCGCTTGTGTTCATGAGTGAGCAGTGTGACGTACAGTGAAGTCAAACGAGCCAGGCGCCTTTGCGGCGGAGAAGTCCTCGCCTGTGCCGATCTTGAAGAGAGCATAGAGCTGCGATTCTCCGTTAGCCAGACTTTGGCATTGTATTTACGTTTGCTGGGTTCATGTGATACCTGAAGCAGCTGGTCGTTGCTGGGCTTGGACTTGAGCTTGCGGCTGTCCTCGACGGCGGTCTTGAATGCGGGGGTTTGATCGACCATGTCGGCGGGATGTTGTGTTTATGCTGGAGCGTGGAAAAAGAGTTGGTTGTGGTCGTTGAGGAGATGTGGTGAGATGGTGGAGCAAGCTTTCTGGAGCCGTGAGTTCCTGCTTGCCGGCTGCATCATGTCCCACCAAACATGCTGCTGCCATCCCCCACCACCGTCATGTGGGAGAAGGGCTTGGCGTCTGCGATGACTAAGCGACATCTGCCCCGCTTCATCTCGCTGCTATCATTAGAGGCATTGGGGGAAAATGTACAGACTCGATGGTTACTGCGCCGAGGACAATCACGTCGCTCTACTGACCCGAGAGCATCCTCTCCAGAGCAGTACTCTCACCTGAGCCACTGCACACGCGGTAGAGCTCCGATTCACGAAATTGGTCTGCTTATAACAGCCAAAGAGTACGCCAACGAGTCGCTTTGGCCGTAGCAGATATATCCCATATGCTCAAGACCCCTACAGAATCGCAGTTACAGGTCTCATGGCTTACAAGCTGGAATCGGAGACCACGCCTGGCGCCGCTGTACCAGTTCCCAATCTGATATTGTGCTTCGATGGCAAAGATCTGGGTCGCGTGAGACACTGCTATGCACAGTCCTTGCATTGCCCGTCGTGGCATATCAAGCCACAAAGGTCACGGTGTCCCTGATTTTGCAAAGGGCCACAAGTCATTCGTCAAGATCGGCTGAGCCACGTTCACCTCGGCGTGATCGAGCTGCCACACCAGGAGTGACGTTGAAATCGTTTGTGCCTTGATCTCGTGAACATGCGTGTCCGTGATTTATCTTTAGCCATCCTTATGCCCCACGACAACAATTCCACCAGCATTCAGCAATTTCGGCCCCGATTGAACATCACACAATTAGCCAAGCCCGCACCCATATCCTCGCGACCAATACTTCCATAATGTGCAAGGTACGCTCACCTCACCCTTCATCCCCTCTTCCACTCGCTGACGCGCTCCAGATGTTCTGCGTCATAGGCCACGATGGCCCCTACAAAGAATGCACCACTGCCCTCCTGACGCACATGGTCTTCTGCACGCCCAAATCTGGCAAAGCCCCAAAGAGATACCACCACACCACCTGTTTCCCGCGACACATCACTGAGATCTGGGGACTGCCGCCCAAAGACTCCAAGTTCTATTGCAAGGTCTGCGAGAGGTTGTTGTTGGTTTGTGATGAGTCTGGGGAGGGTTTGGAGTTTGGGAAGGGGTGGATTCTGGAAAAGGCGAGGGGACAGGGGGGGTGGAAGGCGAAGAGGGCTTGAGGGAATGTGTTGGTGAGGTCTTGTGGATGGGCTCTGTTCCTCTTTGATGCGTGATTTTCTTCGGGTGGCACAGACTCGTGCTGAGAGGTAGCGCGCGGTGTATTCGAGCGTGTGCCAAAGTTGCGTTCTTCATGTCAGAATTATTCAGACGGGCAGTGTAGCGTGAATTCGAGGATATTTTCTCTTCATACGCGGGCGATGCACCAGCTCCTGCAAATGCAGTAGGGATTTCAATGGAACAATTGGAAATGAATGCACTGCCAAGACTCTTTTCAGCGACACCATCGAGGAAGCTCTCTTGACGGGCGCACACGACGATCTCCATGAGACGTGTGTCAACGCATCACTCATGATCGACCAACACGTCAGGATCGTAAGCGAACCCGCAGGGAAAAGTAACAGAGAAACGTTTCAATCATTTACGAAAATCGGACATTCCTTCATGTCCTCGGCAGCACCCAAGTAACAACACTCTGGCCCGGCAAATTCCCACTCCAGATCTGCCCCGTACTCCCGACAGTCAATTGCAAGAACACCGAAGTCGTCATGGTATTCAAAATCACCACCGTCCTCGTGCCATCAGGATTCACCGTCCCGACACTCTGCATCATCTGCCCATTCGTGCCTCCGCTACCATTCACAAGCACGACTTTCGAGCCCTTGGGCATATACCGACTGAATTGCGCCATCATGTAATAGGCCGTGTTCAGCGTGTACGTCCCGTCGTTCTTGACCGTGACGAGTCCCTGACATTGGTCGCATCCACCGGGCAAGTACGGGCCATTGTTGACGTCCGAGGCGAGGTTCCAGGCGATGGCGCCAGAGCCCCAGTTTTGAAGAGGGCCCATGGTGAAAGCAGCTGCGTTGTACCAGGGCTGCGAGGCAGGGGTCCAGCATTCTGACATGTATTGTACGACGTTTGGATTCGACTTCTTGAAGTCGGACATGGTGCTCCATGGCGCTGACGAGTAGCAGTGCCAAGCGACGGTGTTTGTGTATGCACCGGCGTTGTTAAGGATAGTTTGCGGGTATGAGGGTGTGTCGACTGGAAGTAGATCAGCAATCGTACGTGTCTGGTGAGGAAGGACAGATACTCACGATTATGGTCGTACGCCCAGATCTGAGTAGATAGTCCGGCTTGAGCCAACGCCGGTCCCAACCGATTCTTGATGAGCAGAGCATTCTCATAGTCGTAGACGTACATTGTGGGAAATGCCGGCTGCGAATTGAGGGGCTCATTTTGCAACGTGACAGCATCGACCGGGGCGCCCGCGCTTGCGTAGGCCTGAATGTACTTGACGAAGTACTGCGCAAACGCATACGAGTAGTCTGTCTGTGAAGCGTCCAGATATGTGTCCTGAAGATTGTTTCCGGTACTATTGCCTATGAGATCCTTGTTGATCTTCATCCAACCTGGCGCGGACCACGAAGCTCCAACCAGAGTCATGCCTGGTGCGGCGCTTCGCATGCGGGCAAGCAACGATGCCATTGCGGTGCCATTTGGTCCCAGTGCGAAGTTGGCCAACTGCGTGTCAGGAGACCCATCGGTGTCGTCGTACGTATACGCGGTCGCAGACAAGTCAGAACTGCCGATGGTGTGTCGCATCAGTCTGAAGTTGGCAGAGTTTGTAGGCCCAGATGTCATCAAGACATTCATCAACGACGTTTGCTGACTGCGGCTTAGCCTGGCGAAGTTGACAACCGTAGCATCAGTCACAGCGGCGCCAAAGCCGTTCACGCTCTGCCGGTACGCTGCAGTCGTCGTATCATTCAGGTATAATTGCCATGAAGCATAGCCCGCAGGGTTTGATCCTGAGCCTCTGACTGGGGCGGTGATTTGTGTGAGCTTGTAAGTGCCATTATAGTTTGAACATATGGCAGAAGCAGTGGTTTGCCGTGTTTCAAGAGGTGATGCAAGAACTGTGCTACCCAGAGCGACTATCAACGTAAAATAAGAGGCCAACATCTTCGAAAGACAACAGGCGTGAGGATGCAAGCTTGATCTGAAGCCTACAATCAATGGCAATGGAGGGGATGGTGTCCATGACTATATGTCGATCAGCCTTGGGGGAGGAGCAGCTGACCGTCAACAGAGTCCCCTGCAGGAGTCTAGCCAATTCTGAAGGCGTGCTTCGCTCAGAGGTCTAGTATCTGGTCGAGTAGAAGCCAATACGTGCCGGCTCGATCCTCGGCGATGTCCTAGGCCATGAAGTCGAGCCACTCACAGGCAGCTCACAGACGCTTGCAGAAATACGCCACTCCAGGATACCGATGGGGAAAGTTGTTCGTCCCGATAAAGGTGCTTCTCAATTCAGAAGGTGCTCGGACCGTCGGAACAGTTCAGCCATAAGCGCCAGGATGTCGCTTCATGAGAATCCGGTGGTAAATTGCCTGACTCGTCATCGCCTTGTGCGTGATGCTGCTGAAAAGTTTTCGATAGAGAGGGGTCACCGCGGCGCTACAGCACGGTGGCGCGTGATGTGTCGTGTTATGCAGGGTCACCCTTCGCATAATAATGAGTATGTCCATGGAGAGCTGAGGAGCGGCAGTCCTGCATCGCGTCAGGCGGAAGTCGGAAGCTAGCAACCTTATTGCGAGGCAGAGGGGATCGAAATGCCGCCAGATGCGGGCGGCAGAGACTTGCTCGCGAGATAATACCGGGGCGACACGGACGGATTTGGTCTGATCAGGGAGCGTTATCAAGATATCGAGATGTGAGCGGACGAATCCCGTCTGCAGATTGGTGAGGCTGGACATGGCCCGGCCACAGCATGGCATCCTGGGACAATGCACGCAGGCAACGAGCCACTCCAATCACGAGTTGCCCAGCTGCTCAAGCACAAAATAGTATTGCCCTGCGTGCTGGAGAGGGTGGATTGTAAGCACGTGTTGTTGATCGAGCATCACGCAAAGTTTGGTTGCGACAGCTCTGTGTCTCGGAGGTCACCAAACGGGCCCGCGTCTGTACTCCACAGCGCTGCGCCTGAGGGACGGCACTGGCTGTTGACCAGCCGTCCTAGAGTCTTTGCGTCCTAGGGATCGCATCTCTCCTGCTGTTTAGAGGCAGCTGAGAAAAGCCCACGTGCTTAGTGACACACTTGACAAGCCACACTGGACGCACGAGGCTCGCGCATGTACAAACGGTGATCTGCTTCTCGTAAGTTTTCAGCCATCTTTGCTAGAGCGAGAGGTTGGTGCGCAAGCTGGCGAGAGGTGTAGCGAATACATGCAAAGAGAGGCGCTCCGGCACCGACCTCTCAAATGCTCCGACAGCTCGCAGCGGGGCGATTCGGAGTGAGAGAGAAATGCTCTACTGGCGATGAGACGACAAGCCTGGATCAGTCTTTCTTGCACTCTCCGATGATCATGTCCACATCCGCTTCTCGGCTTCTGAAGCCCCGGAATGGCCTGCTGCAGTGGAAGCTGGCAGCACACGGAACAGGCGTTTCAGACATGTTGGGTCGACGGTCTTCCCCGCGCCTGTGCAAGTCTGCGAAAAGGAGGCAGAGTCGTGGGCATGTCGTGGTAGCGATGGGGGGGCACGCCGTTGCGAGTAAGGTAGTTGTCGCGAGCCAAGCACGTGGTCGTGTCACACACGCAGACTCGGCACGGCGAGTCCGACGCTGTTCGCTCTTCTGCTAGCCATTCCTGCGCCTGTGGTTGGCGTGATTGCTGGGACGAGGCGGAGGAGACTTCAGTCGGCGGGAGGAGGTGGAGAAGAGAGAGTCGAGTGGTCGGAGTGGGGGCAGGGCAAGGCAGGGCTTCGGGTATCGGCTCGCGCGGTCGCTTGTCCAGCAGCCATGCATGCATGTCTCACTGCTACCATCGACGCGCTCCCGTCATCTGACCACACGCGTCTGCTCTGGTCTTCGTGCAGAACGGAGAGCGCAGGGAAGCATTCTGCGCATTCTCTGCAGCACCGTCTGCCAGACGGCCGACTGCCTGCGGGTGCTGAGATGCACGCATGCGTTGATCTCCATTGGCGGCCAGCTAGGCGCGCGTCATGCGGTATCTTGTCACCAGGCAACCCACGTCACCGTCGTGGATCAGGTACAGCAATGTCGGAGCTATGCTGTGCTCTGCTCCCGGCCAGCGACATGGTGCACCCTAGGCGGAGCTTGATTAAACCTCAGATGCTATGATGGCGTCTGCTGCACCACCCGCGGGCTACACGCCCAAGAAGTTGATTCTCTGCTGCGACGGCACATGGCGGAACAGCGACAGCGGCGTCTGGAATGGCACAGGTCTGTCGTGGATCTGGCGAGGAGCGGAACAAGTGCCCACGAACGTCACCAGAATAGCGCGAGCGATCGAAAGTATCGATCGTCAAGGTCGCCAGCAGATTGTTTACTACCAGGCCGGCGTGGGTAGCGAGGGCAACATCATTGAGCGAGTTGTTGGAGGTGCATTGGGGCTGGGACTGGCGGCAAACATTCGTGAGGCCTATTCCTTCCTGGCAAACAATTACATCCCTGGCGATGAGATTTCTCTGATCGGATTTTCTCGTGGCGCTTTCACAGCACGTTCAGTGGGGGGCTTGATTTGTGATTTGGGCATCCTGAATACAGATGGCCTGGATCACCTCGTGGATGTGTTCGAAGACTGGGAACATGCTGGAGAAAAGGGCTATCAGACACTTCTCGCCGAGAACGAGCCGAGCTTCACAGTGAAGACAGGCGCATCTGACCCCAAGGCTTACGTCAAGGACTACTGCGAAGCTTTGCGACAGATTGGGTACACGAGCTTGCACCCCATACCCATCAAAGTCATCGGTGTCTTCGACACAGTCGGGTCGCTCGGCATCCCGGTGAACCCTCTCCTGCAGCGCCTAGGCCTTCCCTCGCTTCTCCGCGACTACGCATTCTACAACACTTCTCTTGACGAAAATGTCGAGAACGCATTCCAGGCTCTAGCGCTGGATGAGGCTCGCAGTGCATATCGTCCCGCGTTGTGGCAAAAGCTACCCGGCATGCAAGCCAACCTCAAGCAAGTCTGGTTCCCCGGCGCACATACCAACGTTGGTGGGGGATATCCTGATAGCAGCCTCTCGGATGTCTCTCTTGCTTGGATGCTTTCGAATCTGGCACCGTTCATCGATTTCAATGCCGAATATGTGCGGAAGCAGCATGAAAAAAATCAGCACTATCTGGCCAAGGAAAAAGTCCCCGCAGTCGGGCTCAAGTGGGCTGCGGGGCAGCTGAAGAACAAGTCAAATGGTTTGGGAGCTCTTCTCGGTATTGTCGTGCGCACGCCTGGCAGGTACAATGCGTTGGACAAGAAGTCATTGCGAGAAAGGAAGGATGAGCCGCTGCAAAACACCAATGAGAGGATGCATATTGCTGTGAGATCGAGAATCAGAACTGGTGGATTGGATGAGCGAAATCGTATCGCGAAGTATGAGCCCAAAGGTTTGAACGGTGATGCATATGAGCTCGTAGATCCTCAAGCAGAACCAGGCAAAGCGAGTTGGAGGTATATCGGCCAAAATAAGGAGTTCGAAGGTGTGATGTTGCTGGAAGATGAGATTGGTGTGTTTGAGCGGGAGATTTTTGAGAATTATGTCTCCGAAAGTGCAAGCGCGGCGAGGTGAGAACATGGTGCTTACAGACGTCACCCAAATCGGTGTTTACCACGTACAAAGAGCGGGTTAGCCTTAGATGAGTTAGAAGCTGATTGATGTACGCATTAATGACGAGGATTTCCCAACGGTCCTCAGCGCTGGTCGTTGTCTACTAGCCTCAGGTCCACGCAACGTATGTATCGATCGCTCTCAGGCACAAACACTCACGGGATTGCCGCTTCAAAGTCATGGACGTAGGCAGCATTCGCAAACGCAGCAATGCAGAATGTCACCGGCGTCCGTGCCTTCTGCAGCACGATCCCGCCAACGTTCGTACGTCCAGGAATCCCATTCCCCATTTCTCGCCCTTCCTCGCGAGCTCCGCAATGAGATAACACAAACACATCGTCTTGATGGCTAAGTCAACCAGAAGCTACAGAACAAGAACATGGTCACCGATGTAGCCTCGTGGGCGTGAATGAGCAGATACATGTATGCTCTGAATTTCTCGATGCAGTATTTATTCTACGGCCCAGTCATTGAAGCGGCTGTCGAGAACGCCAACTTTGCGCGTGTCGTCACTTTACTGAATCGTCTTCCGGAAGCACAGTTCCAACGCATTGTGAAGTCCTCTCAAGACGATGTTGAAGCGGCTACGAAGACTGTTTCAAGTTTGGGGGATGCTCCAACCAACGTGACAATTCGCATTGTCTCCACATGTTCTGCTCCGAAGCAAGATCCTTGGCCAGAACGGAAGCGCTGGCTGGATCGCTTTGACGATCCAAAGTGGAGAGGCAAAGAGCTTGGATTCGACCATGGCTTCGTTGGGTCGACTTTCGGCAACAAACGCCAAAAGCACGGGCAGAACCTGAGAAGTTCTGGAAGATCCCGAAGCCATATATTCGACAAGATCTTGAATGCTATAAGGAACATGACGACTTAAATGCATGCTAGCATTACTGAAGAAAAGCATTGCCGGAGTCGGTCCAAGAGAAATAAAAGCTGCCGCCAGTTGGAGTCCATAATGCTTGAACGACCTCATCTTGATGTTGGGAGAGCAGCAAGGACGATTTGATCTGCTGAGCTCCGCTTTGGGCTTATGCAAGATCGAAGCCGACGCCATAGAATTTTCGGTAAATGTGTCGCCGTCGCTGCCCACCGATGCGCAGATCGTGCTTCAGAATCGCTATTCGCGTGTGATTTAATCCTTGCTCCTCAGCTTGCATTATTCAAGACTCCCTTCAAGACCCACACCTCGCCGTTTCTCACCCGTGACGCGACTCTCTCAATTTCCACGTCTCCGGGCTGCACATATGCCTTGCCATCGTCTTTCACCTCCCACCAGAGTGTCGCACCGCCTAGGCTTTGAACCTTGTCGCCTTTTTTCCACGGGTTGTCCGACACCACGTGCGCCTCGGTAAACCTCCTCAGGTTTCTGTGCGCTCGGTCTTCGCCATCCTTGCCCTCGTATGCGTTAGCACCGAGAGCGGCATACTCGCGCGGATCTTCCCATGGTTTTCGGGGCAAGGCCGAGATGGCGGAGTTTAGAGGGGCGAGGATCGTGCTGTTCTTCGAAGAGTCATCTAAGCGCGAAGAGATGGAGTCTACGTCTCGTGTGAAGCCGGCGAAGATATTGATCTGGCGTGTGCTCCCAATGACATCGGATATGATGACATCGCCTTTGGGAGCAGGAGGTGGAGAGCTGCCGTCGGATGAAGGGGGCAGTTGAATGCCTGGAGCGTTAGTGTCGGCCATGACTGGGAGTTGCTCGACCTGGTCTGGAGAAGCCTTCGACCACAGATTGAAAGGAAGAAGCTGTGAGGCAGATAGGGTTGAGACAGCTAACACATTCAGAGTGATAGAGTACTTGCGCATGTTTATGGTTCGTGAGGGATGATGGTGCAGTGTAGGGGGGGTAGCAGAGGTGATAACAGGATGGAGTGTTCGGATACGTCACTCGGTGCAGATGATCATGAGGCAGTCTGTCAAAGAGCCTAGCAGTGACCCATGCCTGCCAAACAATTCTCAGTCTAATATGGAATCGTAGTCGAATCATCAGAAGTCGAAAATAGATGTGCTGATACACGACAGAGCCTGAGAACGTAGTCGGTGCCGGTCTTGGCGCTGATAGGGTGAATGACGACACCTCGTGCAGACGCGCTTCGATCGCGTCGTCTCCACTCTACCTGACTTCAACAACCCGATGCTGGGGAACCACCTCGGCCAACCGATACAAGGGCGTCGTATGGAGTATGCTGCAGGACAGCACGATTTCCAAGCATAATGCGATGTTTGGCAAGAAAATTGCGCATCCAGAGTCCACGAATTACGACCATGACGACTTTCCTACGCCGCCGCGAAAGCGCGTCAAGACCGCGTCGCATATCACGAGAGACGAGATCCCAGACTCGGAAGAAGGCAGCGATATAGAGATCTGGGATGACCTCAAGAACGCGAGACAGACTGATCTCGAGACGGCGCTTCCGCAGATCGAAACTGACGAAGAAGCCATCGAGGCATATGAAGCAGCAAAGGCGGCCGAACACGCCGAGCGTGGGTTGCAAGAACGTCTGGATGGGCGGAAATGGATCAGAGGCAAGACCTCGATCTATATCGATGCTTTCAATTTGGCGCTAGAAACAGTCCTTGAAGAGGAGAGCCATCTGTTCGACGAAGCAGAGCATTCGGTGTTCAAGCAGTGGCGAGAACTGAGCTATGAAGCCCAGTACTTGTACGTCCGCTTGTTCCTACGGAAGACGTCTAGCTGGCATCGTGTCAACCGACTTGGATACCATAGCGATATCGCAGACTTGCAGACCGCGATTGACGAGCTGCAAATCGGGAGAGACCTTCCAGTAGCGTCCTCGCAGGAGATGGAACATCCCGGTGAACTGGAAATCCCTGCCGGCACCACTCTCGGTGACCATTTCACATTCGCAGATCGATCTCAGGATAGCATCAAGACTCTCGAAGAGGCATCTTCTCTGCTTTTGCTAGATGAGCTCAAAGCTATTGCCAAGGACGTCAAAGTGCAGGGCAAGAATAAAAAGGAGCTGCTGAAGAATTTGCGCACAACAAGCGGATCGCAGGCCGCTCTGTCGCGCTTCGGCAGCTTGAGACGATCAGACACCAACGAGACCACAACATCGAATGGATCTGCGCAAAATGATAATGAAAGTCGTGAAGAGACTCCCGGTAAGCTTGAAAACCGTGACACCCACTTCCTTGACAAGATCCTAGCCGCGACTGGGCCATGCACCCGACTTTCTTTGGCGACTCTCAAGCTGTTTGAGCGTGTGCACTTGGTCTTCTATCGTTCAACGGAGTGGACCGAGAAGTCCTTGACGACCATCATTCTCGCTCGCATCGCGCGTCGCAATTTTCCAGAGTATATCGTTTCGCGCTCTGCTAGCATATTTCCTTCTCGCGCTCTACTCTTGGAATTTGAGGCCTCAGTCCGGACACAATTTCGAGTTGACAACGTGCTTGAGTTCAACGGGACACCGACCAAAGACACGCTACAGGACGTTCTGCATGTCTTTGAAGAAGTCTTGCCAAGGTGGCGAGTCCTGCTATCTGAAGAGCAACGTAAAGAGGACAGCATTTACAGCACAGGCGAAGGCGCATATCTGCGGCGGCTCTCCCCAGCATGGGTCTACACAAGGATCGTCCACAAAGGCGCATATGTACTCGGGAAATTCAAGCACCACAAACGCGAGCATGAGGTGCTGGACGAGCTGCTTGGGCAACGACTCTTTCACACGTCGCGCAGGGGTGATTGGTACCAAAGAAAGGCTCTGTTAGAAGAGCATTATATGCATCTGCATCTTCCCTCTCCCGACGCATGCAAAGACATCGGAGCCAAGAAGAAGCATTGGAAACGCGTCGCTCTCGCCACTTGCGAAGAAGGGCTCCAAGATCAGCTGACACATCTCATCTTTCATCGAGACCTACAGAAGCGCATCACGAAGTTGGAGAAGAATTTGAAGATTCCGAAACGACAGCAGCATGACTTTGAGCACGTCCGTCTTGCCAAGGCACAAGAACGCACCTTTGAGGGCATCCGAATTGAGCGCGCTGCAACGAGCGGCAGTCGGCGCAACAGTGAACAGAACAAGCCTACCGGATTCCGTGGTGCAAAGACCATCTGGCTTGATCCTGCGTTGCAGGCTGTGAAGAAGACGGACGAAGACAAGAATGAGGATTCGCTGGTTGCGGAAGGTGAAGGAGACGCATCATTCTCTACACTCGAAGGAGAATGCCCAGTTGAAGAAATGTGCCTCTCTTCATATCGTGCTCTCGGATGGAAAGGGTATCATTCAGAAGGCCGCGTCCTTCGCACCTTGTTCGCCTACTTTTTTTACGACATCCTCTTCCTATACATTCCGAACGTTTTCCAAACAGCGTATCAAACCTGTCCTCTTGACTTGCACACCGATGCGTTCTACCCGAGTCGCATCAGCGAGGTCAATTGTCGTCTGAATGAGATCAGTAATGGTCATGCCGGGAAGTTGATACAGAGCGTGTGGGATGCGCATTATGAGCGACAGACGTGCGTCGTGGGACTAGACTGGACATTCGCGCTGCCAGATCTATTGGAAATAGCAGCTTGCTTCCCGCCGGCGGCCTTGAGCACGGTGATGAAAGTTATGGTTCAAGAATATGGGCAGCGGGGAGGCGGAGTGCCGGATTTGTTCCTGTGGCGATTGCAGCGAGAAGATGAAAAACAGGGCAGTGGTGGGGAGGTCATGTTTTCCGAGGTCAAGAGTGAGAATGACCGATTGAGTGATACCCAGAGGATGTGGATTGATGTGTTGGCGGGAGCAGGGGTGAGAGTGGAGCTGTGTCACGCTGTTGCAAAGGAGGTGAGAGTGAGGTCGTGAGCCTTGTCTCGCATCAAATCTAATGTAAGTAGACCAGAGCACTAAGCGTAGGCCTTCACGTGCCCACGCCCCCCATCAAACCCTTCTGATATCCCTCGACGATGTCTCGACACTTCACCAGCACGCCAGCCGCTAGCATCCTGACTTTGCTTTCTTCGCTCTCGCCTTCAAGTATTAATCCGCCGCTCCCAGTCTTCTCAAAAACAATCTCTACCCAGCTCTGTGTGTCCGCCAACCTCTTCGGCTGCTCTTGCGCGAGATGAGTCTTGTCGCCCCACTCGCAACTCACCTCCAAGATCGTCAGCAGCGCAAACAGCACAGATTCCATGATCGAAATGTCGTTGATCGAAGCCACTCGCAAAGACAGCAGCAGGTCCCAGAACGAAGCTGTCACGTCCGCGAGACCCATTGTCGCAGGCCCTGATGCGTGAAGCAGTAACGCAAGTGTTCTTATGAAGGTCACCAGGACGACTGGTGCTGACACGAATACGCTCCGTTGACCGTATGCAGCGATGTCTTGCTGATAGCGTGTCACCATGGGGGCGAAGAAGTGGGTCGCGAATACTTTTGCGAGTTGATTCGCCGCAGGCTTGCGTTTCGTTCGCTCAACGTCCATGCGACGGGAAAACTTTTTGATCTTGACTGCGTTAAGGTGGGATGTAATTTGGTCTGCAGCTGACAGAGCCAGTGGCTTCATGATGGCATTCTCGACGCTGCTGCTTGCTGAGTCGAGGCGATTGACGGCTGTGGACGTGGGATTGTACATTGCATCCAGTCGTGCCGGAAGTTTCTTGCTGGGAAATGAAGTATCTGGAAGAGCAGGGTTGAGACGGTCCGATTCCGTGAGCCCAGCTAATTCTCGACCTCCAAGACCAAGAGCTGAAAGCATTATGCACCGTTGAGACAGCGAGTAGTCCCCACTGAATGCGTGGCGGCTGAGCCAAGGAGCCATTTTCACGACGTCACTCAGCAACACCGCAATCAGTGCCTGCAGCTTCAGTTCGTCAAAGTCCTCGGTGTCGAAAGGGTCTTGCAGATCACAGAGTAATAGACCAATCTCTTCTGCATGGTCTTTCACCTCTCGTCCAAAATTTGCTTTCCTTCTAATCAGAGGCGCGGCATGTTTGATTGCGAGCTGGAAGACGTCATGCTTCTTGTCTTCTCGCAACATACGCATCAAATCTCGTACATAGATTGGTGGTCGCGCCTTATCTCGATTGACCAGAGTAGCATCCTCATCGCTGTCTTCTGGATCACTATCGGGCTTGGCATATGGCTTTAATTCATCGTCGTCATCCTCATCGTCATCCAATATTTCCGTGACTTTTTCACCTATGACTTCTGTCTGCACCGGCGGTCGTGGAGGTCCGAAAGATTGCTTACCGCCAATAATAGGAAGCGTTTCGGCCCTTGCTTCGCGTGGAGCAACGCCTCTCTTCGATCTCGCAAGCAGTAATTGACGGAAATCTACAATATTTCCGAGCCAATCGTCAATTAAAACAAGCTTCTTGTACCATTCCGCCTCTGGCAAACGCATATCGTCGGTGTCAAAGTTCATTCTCGCATCGGCCTTGTCCACAAGACTGGAGATTGCAGTTGCCACGATCATACCTAGCCATCTTGCTCGAGTGTTGCTACTGTGCAGTCTGTTGCTGGTGCCAGACATATGACCAGAAGAACGCGCTGTCATCAGTACAGCCATTGGCTGTCGTCGATGCAAGCAGCCGGCCGTGAGAAGCAAGACCTGCGCGATGCTGTCCTGCTGGACTATAGGAGCATGAGTGACAAACAACTGGTCTCCGAATGTGGCCAGAAGCTTCTCCAGCAGATTCTGAAGCTTCTCAGGGGCCTTTTGGGCTACAATTACCAGGATAGCCCGACGCACTGCAGGTGTGACAATACTGGTCAGCGTGGAATCAGTGGCGAAGGCTTGCAGATTATCCAGCATTGTACGATCTTCGCCCACTACGAGGTTGATACAGGCGGCGAGTCCAGGTACAATACCACGGTCACTCGCATCCCCCACTGCTGGAGCTGCCATCGATGCAGAAATTTGAGATAGCCATTGCAAGGTAGTTTCGAGGAATTGTCGTTTTGTAAACCCCGGCACTCGCGACACAAGAGCTCTCAGGTCTCGTGACTTGTCTGTGGAAGTAGGCTCTGTGCTCACAGTATAGGTGAGAATTGTCTCGACGACAGACAAGGATTTGCCGAGACTGAAAGCCTTGACCAGTATTTGAGAAGCTGCTTCGGCGTTTGCGCCGGACGTCAGTAGTGCCGCATCTGTAGCCACCATTCGTACAATGCACATCCCGAGCCACTTGGCGTACTCTGACGCGCTTGACATCCAGCTGCCTTGCGTGGGAGTGTCCAGCACGCTTCTGAGCGCATCTTCAGCATATGCCACAGTGGAGATGACTTTGCCACTGCCAACGAGGTTGACAAATTTCTTCCATGTCATGGAGCGATTGGTATCTGATGGAGTGCACTGGCACAGGCCGTTCCACACCTCGTCGAGGAAGTTCGGTGCTTGCAGAAGCTGTTGAAAAGCGGCCAGAAGGTCTTTCAATCCTTCGAAGCTAGCTGCTGACTCCTTTGAGGTTGATACTCCATCTGCCCACCGCCGAATCTTGGCTAGCATGGCTCCAGTACCGGCTACGTTTTTGAGGCATGACAACAGAAGGATTCGATCAGATTTCCTCATGCTTGACCAGAAGTTCGGCACGGTGTCATCCACAAGTACCTTTATAATTCGAGCTTGCCATAGTCCCACGGCGTCGATGTTGAAGCTTGTTGAGCTTTCAGCACCGGAACGTATCTGCTCCAATGTTCGCTGTAGGACGTCAATCGATGGCTGGCCTTTCAACAGCCGGAGAATTCTATCGGGATCGACAGCAGATGCTGCGCTCTCCACCTCCTGCGAATCCGTATTCTGGCCAAGCTGTACATCGATAGGCTGGTCATATTGTGGCTCAGCGTCCTTTTTGGTAGGACGACTTGCTAGCACTGTCAATTCTTGCGCGTTCTTGTCCTTGCCCTGAGCGACAGTCGTCTTGACTGCCGTGAGGGAGTCGGCCATTACATGGTGTGGTTGATATAGACTCCGTTGGACGGATGTGCAGTGGTAAAGACAGATGAAGGAGCTCACGTGATGGCGCGTGTCATCTTATCGATAGCGACGTTCCAACGTCAGAGCTGCCATGAACACGACACTTCTCACGACGCCAACGCCTCGATCATGGCGGCCACGATGCAGCCTGAGAGCGTCATGCCGACCGTCGACAGCGGCAATGGCTCATCACGAGCTCGTCATGCTCACCTCGATCGCGTTCTCTCTCGAATTGGCGCCTTCACGGATCCAGAAGCCTTCACACCCGGCGAGCCAGTGATCCAAACGCTGGAGAATATCAAGGTCTTGGTCATTGGAGCAGGAGGCCTGGGGTGCGAAATCCTCAAGAATCTCGCCTTATCCGGCTTCAAGAACATAGATGTCATCGACATGGACACTATCGATGTCTCGAACCTGAACCGCCAATTCCTCTTCCGCCAGAAAGATGTGGGCTCGCCCAAGGCCACAGTGGCAGCAGACTTCGTCATGAAGCGTGTGCCAGGATGCACAATCAACGCATATGTGGGCAAGATTCAGGACAAGGACGAGGACTACTACATGCAATTCCAGATTATCATCTGTGGACTGGACAGTATCGAAGCTCGCCGCTGGATCAATGCCACTCTCGTCGGTATGGTCGATATGGAGAATCCCGACAGTCTCAAGCCATTGATAGATGGCGGCACAGAAGGCTTCAAAGGACAATCACGAGTCATCTTCCCAACAATGACCTCGTGCATTGAGTGTCAGCTGGACATGCACGCCCCTCGTGCTGCCGTCCCGCTGTGTACTCTGGCCACAGTTCCACGCCAGCCACAACACTGCATTGAATGGGCGCACATTATCAAGTGGCCTGAGCTGCGGAAAGACGAAGGTTTGGACACGGATGACCCAGAGCACATCACTTGGCTGTACAAGCTTGCATTGGAACGTGCAAAGGAATATGGCATTGAGGGCGTCACGTACTCCATGACACAAGGCGTGGTCAAGAACATCATTCCTGCTATCGCCTCGACAAACGCAATTATTGCAGCTTCTACATGCAATGAAGCATTCAAGATTGCCACAAGCTCGGCACCTTTTCTTGCCAACCCTGCAGCTTTGCCACCAGGAGTCGATCCGGAGACCTACGATCCGGATGATGAATGGACACCGGCGCCGAACAATTACATGCTGTACACTGGTGATAACAGTATCTACACATACACTTTCGGTCACAAGAAGAAGCCGGATTGTCCAGTTTGTGGCAACTTGCCCAAGGATCTCACATTGTCGCCAGAGAGTACCTTGGCCGAGTTCGTGGAGAGCCTGGCTGAACGACCAGAAGCTCAACTGAAGAAGCCTAATTTGAGGACGGAAGCCAAGTCGCTCTATTACAGCAGCCCAGATGGCCTAAGGGAACAGACAGAGCCTAACCTGAACAAGAAGCTGAAGGACTTGGTGGAAGAAGGGGAGGAGATTGCCGTGAGCGATCCAGCACTTGCAGGCATTGATTTAAGATACAAGATTTGCTTCACATGAGGAATCGGAGATGGGCATTTGCATGTCGACAGCAATACTGCGTCTACCCCTGTGCGCTGAGAAATACGATGGTGGTGATACTCATCACGAGCATTGCGCACAGGCGAGTGATATTATATGATGCGACAGGATCAGATGTCCCGCACATTGTGAGCATTGAAGCTTGACGTGGAAGTGCTGGACGGGAAATTCGAAGGCGAGTGAGTGCAACGCTCGGCTGCGACCCCTGGACACATAGTGACATTTTCTGGTCCGAATGGCTCTGCTTGGCACTCACTTGCTTCACTCACCCAGATCTGACATTCAGACCTCGACTTTATCTTGCATACATAGACGCGGGCCCAAAGGAGAAATTCAGTAGCTTCGCCATGGTAGGGCTCTGGAACTCGAGTGCCATGTCGAATTGATCGGATCAGAACTGCAACCTTGCTTTTCCCATGCATGTGTCTCAGAACCAGACGATCAGACTCCCGAAAAGCAATATTCCAGTGCACAGTGTCGGAAGTCCATTGTTCCACTCGCTGCCCTCATTGCCAGCCGTCCGGCCCTTTTAGCACTATCGCGAAGCTACGGCGCCGCTAATCGAGGGCGAGTCAGCCACACCGACGGCCCTCGGATTCACACACATGACCCCAGCACCACAACTCGACCTGTCTAAGACCATGCCATCTCTGACTGTACTCGAAAAGGCCGAGTTCAGTCCGCTCGATGCAGTACTTTTTCCGCTTAGCATCTTTTGGTGCATTTACTGCTGGTACCTCATTATACGCATTGGCCTCGCCGCGGCCTTGCGATCGCTTTCAAGTGAGGCTCACAATGCATCAATGCTGTTGAGTCTGCTTCAGATCAGACAGATTGGTGATGGCTCCGCAAAAGTCACTGACGATCGCCAGGAAAGTGGTAGCGAAGTTCAAGAGCGCTGCTAGTGGTATTTCGATCACTTGCAATGCTCTACAGCACATCCACATCAACTTTGACGGGGTCAGTCATCTCGCCCTCCAGCTTTGTCTGGTTCTCGCTCTGTTCGCTCTTGAGCAGTGCCTGGTTGTCAGCGCTATCCTGGAATGGGCTGCTGGCCATGCGCTGAAATGTGGTGGCGCCATCGATTTAGCGCTCAGAACCTTTGCCTCCTTCATTCAGGTCTTCTGCTGGTTGTTCTTGGGCCAATTGAAGAGACTCAAGAGCAGCCGACACTGTCGGGTCAGCGAAGCAGAATCCGCACTAGTGCCGAGCACAGATCACAGGGCAGAACCTGAGCCTTGGTCGAGGTTTTGCGGCATGCTCCTTGAGAAGCGCGGCGCCACGCGCAGCTTTGTATGTCGTCATGCTTCTCTCTTTAGCCGCTGGTGAAGGCAGTTTGTGCCAGAGCAAGTGCACTATGCGGCATATTATAGTGTTAGCACATACCATACTGTAAGAATGGGTACCTCTCTAGCTCGTCCACGCTGCTAAATCCGATTTTAGTGGTCAAGCATCTCAGAATCGTATCAGTGCGATAAAAAAGTGACGAAGCGAGGACTCACGGCAGGACCTCTGACTGACCCATAGGCTACAAGTTCTCGGACTACTCAGTCAAGCGAGCCGACGATGGCATACTCATCCTCTGAGATAGTCGCAAGTACGACCACTCTCCTGACCTGCCTCGTATTCTTCGTCACCCTCCGCTTCATCACACGATACAAGTCTCGTCCATCGGCTTCCACGCAGCAGCCACTCGCTCAACCTGGCACTTCTGGGGGCATTGGTGCAGACGACTGGGTTTGCCTCTTTGCAGGAGTCGGCTCTATGGTCGGCTGCCTCTTGATCCTTGTTTCCGCGAACGATGGTCTCGGCCGCCCAGCACTCCTGTCCACTCCAGCCACAGTCCGTGCAGTTCTGCTCCTCATCTGGCTCGATCAGATCAATTACCTATTGGTCATGGCCCTCACCAAAACAAGTACTCTACTGCTCTACACGCGAATCTTCCACGCTCAAACTTCGGAACAACGACGTTTCCGCAAATATTGCTGGATCCTCATTGGCATCGTTTGTCTGACTTCATTCTTCCTCATCATATTCGCCATCATCATGTGCGATCCGGTCCCGTATTTCTGGAATCGAGCCATTGTGGAGTCGGTGGCGCAAGGAGGCAGCTGTCGAAACCATCGGCCTTACCTGTACGCCAATACGATTATTAGTATCGTCACAGATTGTCTGGTAGTGGCATTGCCTGTGAAGTTGATCTGGGGACTGCAGATGAGGAAAAAGAAAAAGTTGACTGTACTGGGCGTCTTTGGGCTGGGTGGGATGTAAGTATACATCTTATTTTGCTATTGTGCAGCGGCTGCGTGGAACGACTGCTGACACGACATTAGTGTCATCATATGCTCTATCATGCGAGCAACAGAGGTTGAAGATGCTGCACATCGCAATGACCCAATGACAGATATTGCAGGGCTCTGCTTGTGGTCACTAGTAGAATCGGTTATAAGCGTCATCTGTTGTTGCGTTCCGGGGACGTATCGACCGATCAAAGACTTCTTTGTTGAGAGTTTTGATTTCAGAGAGAACACCGGACCGGCCGGCAAGGAGACCTCTGCACCAGTCAACCGAAATGAGATGCGGTCGGAGGATCTGGAATCAGCCAGCGGCGAGAGTGTGCAAATTGAGGAAAACGCCTATGGAAAGACTCCTGCTATTGATCCGAGGTGGTGAATGGCGCTGTGACGAAGTATCCAGACTTTAGAGACTATCCTGGTGACACAAACATATACGAGAATCTGTACTGTGTACCTGCTTCGAGCGCTGCTTTGCTTCGGCCGGTTGATTTTCTTGCAGCACTTGTGAGATTCTCACAGTGATTCCAACGGCCCCTCGCATAATGTGAATGCTCGCGAACGTGTTTGGCAGCATTTGCTAACCTGCATGGCACAACAAAATGCGGCAGAGAGGTAACGACCGCAACCTGTGCTTATTTGCCTGGATTGACCAACGAGTACGCATCTATAACATACCAGTTCATGTTCACACATCATTTGCTTCTAAATGAGATGGATCAGTCATGATGGGCTACTGCTTCTGCACTCATAGCTTATCGCAACTCCCGGTATGCTACAAAAAGGTCATGTGCTCCCTTCGCCTGACCAATACAACGTGTTCTGCACCACCTGCCACACCCAGCACGCGTCTTCGGCATTCCGCTGTTGCTTTCGCGACTCAAGTCGTGCCATGTACCTTCCAGTGATGTCGAGCGAGTGCAATTCCACCTTCGTACACTAGGCCGCAACCAGGTTCATGGCAGCGCATGGTCCAAGTTTTGCGAGTATCCACATGGAGGACTTCAGAGTCGACCACATCCTCGGCGTTGCTTGAAATACTAGAATGACATTCGCCGCGACTCTATCCGGACGGGTCCATCTTGGGCTTTACACCAAGCTTCAGCGTGAACTTCTTCTTCGGGGGCAACGATTTGCCATCTGGTGACCTGCCTGGCGCATCGAAATTACTCAGACTCGTAATACTCCCGCCAGTCAGACTTTGCACACCCGGCGCAGGATGAGCATGACTGTGTGGTGAAGCGCTTGCGGGTGGGCTCATGCTCGCGGACTCACCGCTCAGGCTCCTGAACGCAGTGCCTACTACGGGACGTGGTGAAACGGCATCACCGCCAGATAGTGACCGGAACGAGGTCAATGGCGGCGGAGACATGCTCGCAGTGGCTCCGGCTCCCGCTGACAGAGAGGACACTCCAGTATCGCCAAAGCTGCGGAAGCCACCAACGTTCATATGCGGACCAGCAGGAGAGGTAAGACTGGGCGGCGCCGGACTCCACGAGCCTCCCTTGCACACAGAACCAGAAATGGAATTCTGTCTGCTCTGTGCGCCCCCTTTGATGGGCACAATCTTATTGACAGGAGGCTGACTGGTCGGCCATCTACCCGGCGTTGGCGGTCTCGATACTATGTCCGATGCTTTCCTCGAGCCGGCAATACCAAGCTGCAATACAATCGTGGCACTGCCTTTCTTGCCTGATTTGCCAGATGTTGAAATACGTCTCCCGTCGGTGGCGCTCTTGGCTGCAGAAGCTGGAGTCGAGGCTTTGCTCGCCTTGATGACCTTGGGATTGGCTTCACGCGGCGACACGAAATCCATGCTCGCTTTGCGTTTCATACCTCCCAAACTTAGTTTGAAGCCAGACTTTTGCTCGGTCGGTGTTGGTGGCACCTGCGGTGGAGGCATGATGGATGATGTTTGTCGTTGTAACACCAGGGTTGCTTCCATGCTCTCGCGCTCTCTTTGTTCGCGCTGCTGTTGGGAGATGCGAATTTTCAGCGCCTTGACCTCTTCTCGATCTTTGAGAGCTCGCAGAGTCTCCTGGGCCAGTGGACCGCTGTACCGAAGACCGTGGGCTTCGAGATCCTGGTATGCATCCCACGAGAGGCCGATGCTGTTGGCTGGAGTCGTTCGGTACCGAGTGCCGTGCTTGTAAAAGCGCATCTTGCCTTTCCCACGGTGTTGCACTTTCCATGGCAACGGGTACTTGATTGTCACTGTGAGCGATGTGACGGCATCGAACATGAGTTCTGCAACATCACAGAACGATGCCACTTCATCCAGGCTGATGCACGGCGAGGTTGCCGCATACCAAATCGCGTCCTTGAAGGTGGCATCGTTCTCAAACGCAAGCTTGAGTGCTGCAATCGCACCCTCGGGTGTTGTCCTCCTTGTTGCCTCTATTTGTCTTGCCTCGTTACTTTGAGCTTCTTCCAGGACCAAGCCTCCGTCGTTGGTGGGTACAGGCGCTGGCCCTTCTGCTTCATGCTCGCCCAAAGCGGCGTGACCGAGAGCTTCTCCAAAGCACCTCATCAGCCGTTCTCGGAAATACGGCGAGTGGTCGTCAGCCAGAGAGTAGAGAAGATGCTTCATGAACGCCGGCTTTCTGGTGAGGCCAATCTCATTCATGCAGCGAAATGCCTCTAAGCGGACATTGTCTGCGGTGCTGTGTCGTGTATATTGCATGAGCTCCATGACCTTATCCTTAACAACACCAGCTTTGACCAGCTTCTGCAGGCACTGGATTGCAGTCGTGGAGTAAACATTTTGGTAAGTCACAATCCACTCATCGAGTCGCCGATACCGCTCAATCACGTCGATGGCACTCTTGGTGAAGGGTTCCTCAGGGTCGACTAGCGGATCGTCGAAATCGAGAGGATCCTTGACCGGGCCGCCCGCATCTGTCATTCCCACATCTTCCTCTTCTTCGCCAAATTCGAAAGTATATGATTGCGGTACTTCGGGCTCTGGCGCGGCAACCTCTTTCTTCTTTGCACCATCCCATTTCGATGCCACGAGTGCATCAGCTAAGCATGTCATCAAGGTGGCGATGTAGTGGCAGTCGGAGATGGGATTGTCGGAGTTGTCATTGTGCGTGAGGAGGGCTCTGAAGAACTCTCGCACATCCATGGGCACCTTTCCTTCTTCATCTCTCAACTTGGCCAGAGCTTTGGGTATTGCACATTGCATAATGTATGAGATTCTGCTGGTGAAGTCATTGGGACGTGGCATCATCTGACCAGAAGTGCCGTCATTCTCGCAATAGAAATATGCAAATGACTTCATGAGATGATGCTTCCCGATGGGCATCAGCTTGTCCTGAGCGAGCATAGCCAACGCGTCGGCAGCCATGGTCCGGATGCCGTAAAAGTACCGCTCATCCATGAGTGTGCGGAGAAGAATGGTGAGCGAGATATGGTGAGGACCAGATCCGACCAGATAGCGCATCGATTCATATTGCGCAACAATGTCCCTATCTTGTTGCAGCTGGGAAATATACATGTACAGTGGCATGACGAGATGAATTTTGCCAACCCATTCGAAGTCGGCATCCATGCGGATCCACTCATAGGATTCTCCGTTCATCTTCTCTTCATCCTCAGGGGACCATTCAACGAGGTTCCATTCCTTGCGGTCTTGTTCGCTGTCCAGAATGTCACCCAGGCAGTAAAGGAGAGCACTGTCGCCGCCCTCTTCAGCAGTGTTGCCTTCGACAGCGTTGAGCCGCTCTTTGTGCCGCCGGTTGCGCTTCAATCTCTTGTACTTTGTATTGTACGGAATCTCGAGCTTGGTGATGGGTTCCTTGATCTCGACAATGTGCTCATAAGGAGTACCATCTGCTTCGTGGATCCGGATCGTCATTGGTCCGGTGAAGACAGGTTGTACCTCGGGTGCCCACACTTCCTGGACGTGCTCCTTGACTTCGCGCATGAAATTTGAGGGCTCAAATTTGGGCTTGGTCTGACGCTCCAACTGTCTTTGAGCAATGGTCATTTCCACAACAAGCTTCTTTTTATTAAATCGCTGCTGCACGTAGAAAATGGGGCAACCAGAGCTGAATACCCATTGGCGGAAGAAGGACTCGAGCTTGTTGTGGCCGAGCTTTTCGCACGTGCGCTGGAAGTCGGCGGTCGACAGCTCACCGTTGAGTAGGCTGCCGGTCTTGGCATTGAGGAAAATCTTGTTGATGATTCGGAGCACGCCTGTAGAGCCGCTGGATTTGATGAGGCGGCGATCGAGAATGCCTAATACTACGGCGGATTTGAGGTTGAGAAACTCGCGAATCGATGGGTCGAGGTGAAGTAGCGAGCCCTGTTGCGCGAGTGATGGCCTATCCACATCGAGGTCATACACTTTCTCGGCGGCGACCTTTTGCTCCCATCGATATTGGTTGTTACCCGCAAGCTTCTTCATGAATACATCAGTCAGATAGCCTGCGATACCAGCGACAGCCCAATTGTCCGACAGCTCTTTGGGCACAATGTTGACACCACTCCATTGCTCCGCCACTGCCCGCACCAGGATACGTGTGTTGCGATCAAGTGGCTCGATGACGTCGGCTGGAAAGAGGAGACGAGTGCTGCACATGGTCAGACCTGCAGCGCCTGCGGTATCCTCGACCATGTCGTCGACGAATAGTAGCTGATAACTGGAAAATGGAAATCGCCCGCAGTTGACGGAGATGTGATCAACAGCCTGACATATGGGATAGCAGGTGTTTTCGACTTCTGCAGATCGACCAGGGAGGCAGTATCCATCGACTTTGACTGCAGTCTGTCCTAATTTGGCCTCTTCTTCACTCCCGCGGAATGCCGTCAGGTCGACATGTTCAAAAGGACCAATCGCGAAGCCCACATGGCGTGCAGTGACAGCGTCGGAGAGTGAGTAGGTCACGGTGTGCCGGGTGTCGTCCTCGGGATCAGCAATATCCTCTGCTTGATCACCCACGCACAGAATCGACAGTTCCAAGGCAGCCTCTGAACCGTCCATGTCGATCAAGTATTCATCCACAGCTTTTTGCTTTTCTTTTGGTTCCTTGTCGCCATTGGTCATCTCCACATCGGCCATGTCGTTCCCATTCTGAAGCGGCGTATCCACCGTTGGTTTTCGGTACGCGTCTCCCAGGGTTCGCGGACACCGAACAGCAATCTCCCATGTGCATTTACTGGTGGTATTGTCCACACAGGGAAATACACTGGAAGTGCTGCCCGGCCAGAGGTCCAGCTTCGTGTACAGATATGGATATCTTTGGTCCCCCGGCTCACATCCGATCCATCGAATACCATCGCGATCAGAGTCCAGAACGAATTCGATCGTCACTTTAACGGGCGCAAACTGTGGACCCAGTTGTTGCATCTTCTCGATGACAGGAGTCTCCAAGGCAGCCACCGCATCGACCTCGGACTTCCGCCTGCCTGGTCGCTGCTCCTGAAGAGATAGCGCCGTAGCAGGATCGACTCGCAACTCCTGGATCTTCAGCCGCGGAGGGAGTGCAACAACAAGCTGAGTTTCTGGTGACGGCCGCAAGGAACTCTGTATCCGTGTTTTGAGCATGCCATGCTGGTGTACGCCCGTCTTGTCACCCACGCGCGTCCGTCGGTAGGGATCATCGTATTCGAATTTGGCGTTGATGCCGCTCACTTGTGCCTGCGTCGGTCTACATTGTCGGCAGTGCAGATTGATGAAGCGCAGGTCTCGTACGAGCGGCTGAATGGTGATTTCGGTGCTGCCTTTCACCGATTTACTGGGGAAGTCGACATCGAGGTCGATGCGCTGCTTGAGCACGCTATACTCTGGCGGTGCTGTGACTGGCGCATCTGCGCCGTCTTCCACGAAGCCCGGCATCGTGATGGCAGCACCGCCCGAGTGCTGGCGGCGTCGCGAGGTCGACCATGCGGGTGCGCAGCGGAGAGGTGGTAGAGAGAGATGGCGGAGTCGGTCGGCGAACGGTCGGCGTTTCGTGAGGGCGCAGGGAGATGGACAGGATTACGCGTATGAATGTAATGCAGCGAGCGCGGCGATGCGGTCGGGGAGCAGCGGTGGAGGCGATTCGGCGCAAGGTGTCGGTCGTGGTGTCGCTGCGTCGCGAAGTATCGTAGCTTGACCGGAAGTGACGAGTTTCGGAACCGCTTGCCGGGCGCGCCAGGCAGCAATCAGGCATTCAATGGTTCATATTGGCGCTTCACTTCTACTTCACTTGGTGACGCGGCTGGCTGCGGCTGCTACGACGGGAATGACCTTCAGAACTGGTCTGGCTGTCACGAAAGGCAGACAGCCAACATATCGTTAGGAACCAGCTGAGACCAAGGTCGTAGGCATTCCCCTTCCTTTGTCGTCCGTCTGACCCATTTGAGAGCATCTTCAATAGCTCTATGACTTCCCTTTTGTCCAACTTCTTTGGCGTCATTAATGAAGTCATTGAATCAGATCGACAACCTTAGTGCAGAGGCGGAGTATACGGACCAGTATCCGGCACGTATTGGAAGCGCTGATCATTCGCCACGCGTCGATGCTCGAGTTGCGAAACGTCTATCCTGTGGAGTTCCATGACTGTATCTTGAACATTCTGTGTATACATTCTCTGCTTTAATCAAACAGATCACCGTCAACCTCATATCTATATTGCCGTTCACCACATATATCCCGGATGAGGCGTAGTAACACGCATGGAGTGGGAACATGAGCATGTGCTGTGTGGATTTTGGAACACATCATTTATGATGAATTGCAGAATTTCTGTCATTCTGCTAGAGTGATGCAGTGTCGTAATCATAGCATATGATGACAATAGTCTAGTGTCTGCGATACCAGTCTCGTCACTGTTGCAGACCCTTCTAATGCATCAAATGTTTGCATGCAAAGTGTGAGGCTGCTCCACGACCTCACCCGGCGCCCCATCGTGACAGAACTCGCAAAGAAAGCAATACCCGCAAGACCAATTTCACTGATACCCTGCTGATCAGCCTTGGTGTGGTTGTGAATGGTGTGGAGTACGAGATGTCCCGGTAACGTATTCAGCTTCGGACTTCACCACATCGCCACCTTTGACCTCTGACTCCTCGATTCACACCTAAACACTTTCCAATGGAGACAGACTCTCATTTACTTGCACGGCGTCGCATTCAAGGAAACAACAGGTAGGCTAGCGCTCTTTGGACCAGTCCGAGCCGTTTCCTGCTGAAAATGCTGCCAGGCAATTTCCCCGAGAAAAGCGCGATTGCTCAGCGACGCTATCGCAGCTTGGTGTGATCAGCAACAAGATGGATGAGAATGCCGCGGAGATGGAGCAATGTCTCCCCCACGTCAAATATCTGGACGAAGTGGACGCGTCACCACACGGCCGGCGTCCCGGTTCCTCTCCCCCCTCTGCTGACCTACTGGACATGTAAGTGGCACGAAGACGTAGACAGAACCAGCTTCCATAACATCCTTCATAGATCGAATGCATCCGAAGATGTTCCTATTGATACCGAGATTGCAATTGACCTGAAGACCCTCAAGAGCGTTCCCGGCGCTCACCTCACATCGCAAGTAGCCTTTGGTGTCCAGATCGATATCCATGTGACGTGTTGCAAGATTTTGCAAAAGCATCCGGATTCCGGTCACGCCCTCTGATCAGACCATCAGAGTGGCGTCGAGATGGTCCAGCGAGCAGTTGAGATTGGCACAATTACGTCGTGGGATGGCGTTCGATTGTGTGCCCACTGCGCTATCACCTCGGTGGGCCACTCAAAACGGGCCATAAAGTGGGACAAACTGTCCTCAACCGACCCTGCCGTTGGAATGAAAGACTCGAGCAGCTCGTTAATCCACCATGTGTCGTCTTTGGGAAGTTCTTGCGGGCTCGCATCCTCTGCCAACTTCCGCACTTCTGAGAGGGTGAGGCGCTCGTATGACTGAAAAGAGGTACTGCCAGTGGACTGCTCTTTCGTGGATCCTTCAATTGCGCACAAAGCTGCGCGATGGCGTCGGTCATGGTGACGTGAGCGCTTCGAAGCGAGTATCTTCCCCACAGCAGAGGCGGTTCATCAGTCCTCGAAGAGTGACGGAGTTGTCAGAGCAAAAGTCAAATTATGAAGTGATGTCTTTCTCTGATTGGATATGCCAAGGTGAGGGAGGCGGCTAAGTGGCGACGTATCGAGTGAGGGGAGCGTCTAAGACGGAGTCGGAGACTGTGCGCCAATTGGTGACTTTTGATTCCGATGCGTGTATTGGAGCTGCTATTTTCGATGTCGTTGAAGGAGTCAGTGAATGCAAGGCGGAAGCGGTAGCGAAGCAGAGAGCTAGTCGACAGTGTGATCACTGGTTTGGAGGGCACGTGCCAAGCCAAGTCCAGCGCGCATGTGAAGGCCGAATGCCTGATGGTGATTGGCTCAAGAACCGACACGCAACTGCCTTGGTTCACATCGCGTTTGCACTTCACTGCTTCGCTACGACAGCACAAACGCGCACATTCTCGTTGTCTGCGACAACGCAATCGCGACTTTCACTACCAACGCGAACATCACCGACTTGAGCAGCTCACTACAATTCAAAAGACGACATTGACAACACCTCGGGCTAGTCACCCAACAGGCTCCAGGTGTCCGCGGCGACACACAAGTCTGCAGCGATGCAGGCTGCGGAGTGTGTTGGCAATGGGCCGCAAGAGACGTTTTTCGACATTCCGATTGCGTTCGCATCTACTCGCCCTGCCCCTCTGGATCCGCGCGAACTCGTCACCACGCTGAACGAGACCGTCGAATGTCGCCGAAAGACACCGACTGCTGCGGTTGAGAATGGTGAGAGCGCTTCCGAGCGAAATGACGGGGCTGATGCTGGTGATCAGCCAACCTCACGACGAAAGGTCGGTCCCTGCAAGCGGTCGTCCCACTACCAGTCCAGTGCTCACTACCTCTCACAGAATAACTGCACTTCGACAAATACCCAGCAGGCAGATGAAGCGATGCCATGCCGCGATGATGATTCCGCACATAAGATATACAACAGCGCGTACCGCAGCAGACCTCGCCTTACTGCCTACGTCGGCTTTCGGAACGAGGCTGAGCTGACTAGTTTCCTCATGTCTCCTGCGTTTCTGCCTGCATTTGTTGCGTACGAGCAAGTCAAGCTGCCCAGATTCAAGAATATCTGGGGAGTCCTTCATACGCAGGAGGACATCGAAAAACGTACAAAGCTTGTGCGACATTTGGAGAACGCTGTCGAAGTCCGTCACCAAGATGGATACAAGGTCGCTGCCCGTGTTCTGGCGGATGCGATATGGTGGCTTGTTCATAATGGCTCATCGATTCGAGACTGGTCTGGTGAGGACCAATCCGCAATTCTGGACAAATCTATTCAAGCCTTGGAGAAGTGGTACCCTAACGGCGAGAGACTGCCGCGGAAATTTCTTACTCAAGACTCTCCTCTGCCCCAGTAGGAGCATCCCAACGACCCACGCCCAGATGTGGAGAGATATCATCGCGCTTATCAAATCTTGCGAGGCTGCGAGCGTATAGAACATTCTGGTCGGGAAAGAAGCCGCCAGGGGAGAAATGGATCGATTTCTGGAGTGCGGAGCAGGTATGTGATTCGCGACCGGCAAGAGACGAGCACGCACCCCCTTGGGCACGACAGGTCAGCCCGAAATACGCACTGACTCTAATAAGACGATTCCATCAAGAGGATCAGCTCGCCCCAAGGTCAGCATGCAAAATCACATACGTGGTCAACAAATTTGCGTGCCGCGTTCGCTCTGCAAATGCTTCATGGTTCGATGAGTGTTGGTTGACGGTGCAAGAGCTCAAACA
Organism: Cercospora janseana; assembly: GCA_026725115.1. Classification (NCBI taxonomy): domain Eukaryota; kingdom Fungi; phylum Ascomycota; class Dothideomycetes; order Mycosphaerellales; family Mycosphaerellaceae; genus Cercospora; species Cercospora janseana. The sequence continues at coordinate 315,567 of CM049100.1, forward strand.
TCTGCCTCACAAGGTGATTTCCAAGGTGGATCCACGGGATGCTCGGACCGCGCCGCTATGGCGAGATGCCATACGATCGGAACTGCAGCTTAGCACGGCGTGGCGACAGGCGAATCTAGCTATGCTATAAGACTATTTACTCTGCGTCCCTAAGCTAGCGAGTATAGGTTTGTATTTTATAACTCGGTAAGAGCTATAAGTAAGGATCTATTATAAGCTATAGCGAAACATGAACACAACAGCAACGGCGACGACTGAAGGTGGGGGCCTTAGGGCCTCCCAGCACGCGTATGTACACCCAGAGCGCAATGCTAACATCGACGATGGAATAGCGCGCGACGAGGATAGAGGCCGCTACCCTCCGGACGCGTCGCGCGCCGGGCCAACTAACGAGGCCAGCGGCAGCAACACCGCCAAAATCGACAAACTAAAGGACGACTCCCACATAATGGAACTAAGAACTATCGAGGCCGACGTCGAACGAGCTCTCAAACACAGAGGCCTGCCTCAAGACCTCCTTCAGACCCTCCTACGCGCCTAAGAGCATACCCGGCTCGCGATCCAACACTATAGCGAGACACACTATACAGCAGCGAAACTGCAACAGATTAGCGACGATATTAAGGCAATGCAAAAGTCCTAATACATAAATACCTCCTAGGCGCGCATATAGTCGTAGGTATAGATAGCGGCTAGGGCTAATCCGACACCAACTACCTAGCCGAAGCACCCGGAGGGAGCCCACATAATTACAGTTAACATAGGCTCCGCAGAGGCAAGAGAGGAAACGAAGAAGTAAGACGCAAAGGGAATACAAGCAAGGATAGGAATACACACAGTAGCGGCGGTCTAGAAGCTGCCGAGCGGCGACCTAAGGGTGCTAGTATATAGTGCGGAAGACAAGAAGAGGCTAGAGGGAAACCAAAAGTAGCTAAAAGAGATATAGCCCGAGGCGGAAGTCTAATAGAACAGACACTAGGTCCTAATCTATAAGGTCCTTACGAATATAGACATTAGGGAGAAACAGCTCTAGGAGACGGTATAGGAGGAAAACGCGAGGTATATCCTGGATCTACGCGTACTAAAGGTAGAGTAGCTCGGGAAGGCAAGAGCGCGAGAGGGCAAACACATATCGTTAGTTATTCTAACAGTCTAGAGCAAGGCACAGGCGAGAGAGATAGTAAACAAAGGACTCCTATACAACAGCAACTTCTGGGCTGTAGAGCCCTTCTACCTACAATAAAGAGTCGTACAATGCCTCCGATGCAATAGGTTCGGGTACGTTAAAAACTACTATAAGGAGACTACCGAGAAATGCAGGAAATATATAGGCGAATATAGGACGGACATATGCATAGCGACAATTAGGAAATGCAGTAACTGTAACAGGAACCACGCCTCCTAAGAAAGAATCTGCAAGATAAAATAGGCTGCACACGCAAAAAGGATAAGTTCTGCAAATTCTTCGCATAGAAGTAGGCAGCCTATACGTAGTAGACGACTACATATAACAGCTTTACACTTATATAGAACAAGAAGAGACTAGGCCCGCAGCTAGAACGGCCGGCTTAGGAGGGAGAGCCTATACTAGTAGGTACACAAGCGACCGGCGCAGTAAGGCTAGGGCGACTAAGGGGTACGACGGCAGCGACTATAGAAGGAAGGAGACAGACAAGAAAACTCCCCTTCTAGCGGGTTACTCGAAGTAGCCAACCTAACTGCGAAGACGAAGATAAAGATATAGGTATAGAGATACTCGTCTAAAGTCAACAACCTACACAATAAATAGACACACCCTATAGATCTACTAATACAACGTAAACTATAGCCGAACGATCTAGTCGCTCCTCCTATAGGAGCTAGACCCGAGGGAAACGCAGATCGTAGCACTTTAGGAACCGTAGATCAACCCCAAATAGGGTAGACAAAGACAAGCAAGCACTACTACTAAATCGTCCTAATAGGAGGGTACGTAAGAGTCGCGTTCCTAGTCTCGAAATACCTCGATACCTTAAAGTAGGAGGAAGTTGAAGCGGCCTCTATAGACGCGGTGTCTATTTAAATATAGACAAGCAACGGACCACTTACAATCCACAACGTATACAACCCTAGTAGACCACCTAGCTATACGGAACTAGGCACTATACCGGTCGCTATAGAAGCTATATAACTAGCAAACGCGAGGAACCCAGGCTTAGAGCAGATCCTACTCGGAGATTTTAATCTACACTACCCGAGGTGGGGAGGAAATCTTACGCAGAACCAACACACGATATCGGACCGACTAATCCGGGCTACCGAGTAAGTAGGACTTTAGCTTACAATCGAGCCTAGAACAGTAATATAGGAGAAATAGGGATGCAGTTGCCAAACGCTAGACCTAGTATTTATAACAGCTAGGGCGCAGCAACGCGTTATTATATATTAAACGGACTAAGAACGCGCTTACGGATCGGACCACCTCCTAATTATAACTATAATAGAGGACACGGAGCTAAGAGAGGCGACGCAGGACCTGAGACTATAGTGGAAAAAGGCAAACTAGGACGAGATATAGAAGAGGATCTAGGCAAAGAGTAGCGAGCTCCGCAGCGAGGAGATCCACACTAAAGGCGACGTAGATAGGTGGGCGGAAGCGCTACAAGGGATTATATAGGATACTATTCGAGAGAGGGTTCCACACGCTAGACCATCTCCATTTGCGAGAGAAAGCTAAACCTTAGAGACATAACACCTAATAAGGACAGCGAGATTAGCAAGACAGGAATGGTACAACAGCAGGACTAGGGCCAATTACGAGGCGTATATAGCAGCTAACTACGCAAGGTCGAAGTAGGTTAAAAGAGACATAAACCTATCCTAGAGGGCAACAATTAAGGAGATAACGCAGAACCTAGACAAGATATAGAAGCTAGCGAAGTAGGCGAGAGAAAGAGCCGGAAAGCTACAACTACCTCCGCAGTTCCCAAATCTACTAATTAGACCCCTAGGGCTAAACTAGAGGAAAAGCTAGAACAACGTAGAGAAAGCGGAAGCCCTCGCTATACACTTCTTCCCGGAACCTAAGGCAGCCGACCTAAGCGACATAGACTAAGACACGATCCTAGAACCGATATAAATAGAGCTCGTAGTTATAGAAGCGGAAGTGCTAGGAACGATCGTACAGCTACCGACTAAGAAAGCCGCGGGACCGGACTAGATACTAAACGAGCTCCTAAAGGGATGTAAGGCACGCCTCGCACTACTACTCGCCAAGCTATATACGGCGTGCCTTACGATAGGCTACTACCCTACTACATTTAAGAAATCGACTACAGTCGTCCTTAGGAAACCGTAGAAGCCAGACTACACGAAGCCTAACGCGTATAGGCCTATTACTCTGCTAAACACAATAGCGAAAACGCTAGAGGCTATAGTCGCAAGAAGGATGTCCAAAGTCGCAGAAGAAAGAGGCCTCCTACTAGAGGCGCAGATAGGGGCAAGGCTAGGTCGATCTACGCTTACAGTACTAGAGCTAATTACGGAACAAGTACGAACGATTTAGGACACCAAGCTAGGGGTAGTAGCGTCTATGCTGTGCCTAGATATATTAGGAGCCTTCGACAACGTCTTATACGCCTAGCTACTTTATAACATCGCAATATAGGGCTTCCCGGCGTAGGTAGTAAGATTTATTAAGTCCTTCCTTTAGGGCCGCACGACTAAACTCCGCCTCGGAGATTATATAGACGAGGAACGGCCTCAGCGGACAGGAATTCCCTAAGGGTTAACTTTGTCTTCTATTCTCTTCCTGTTCTTTATAGGGACACTACTCCCTATAATTCAGGCCTAGCACGTGCTAGCTATAGGGTTCGTAGACGACACAAACATACTTATATAGGGAAACAGCACGGCAGACAACTGTAAGAGGCTCGAGGCCGCACACAAAAGTATATATAGTAGGTAAGGAGACATAGCGCAGCCTTCGCACTACAGAAATACTAATTAATCCACTTTACGAGATCCTATAAGCACGACCTAAAGGCTACAGTACGGATCCAAGGCTTTAAAGAAGGGCTAGCGCCATTACTACAGCTACTAGGAGTCTAGCTAGATACTAAACTAACGTGGGGACCGTACGTTAAGAAGGCTGCAGAAAGGGGGGCATCCTAGATAAACTTACTCTAGAGGCTCTGCAAATCTATATAGGGAGCGTCGTTCTAGAAGGCGAGACACATTTACATAGCTATAGTCCGACCTGCGATAACATACGGGTACCAGCTCTAGGCGAACTCTACCGGAACGGTAGGATACTAGAAAGGACTTATAGAACCGCTCGAGAAGGTATAGAACGTAGCGCTACGACATATTATAGGGGCCTATAAGAGTGTTAGCTAGGTAGTTCTCTAGAGCGAATCCGGAATTGCCTCGATCCACCTCTATACCTAGGGTATAGTAAGGCAACACGCAGTAAAACAGGGCAACGATAGGGCAGACGAACACCTTCGGGAACAACGGTAGAGGGTGCTTCGCTAATACTAATGCAGACGGGGGCAAGGACGCTAGAGGAAAAACAACCTATCGCGGAGGGAAACTATCTAAGATATAGTCTAAGGACAGGAGAGAGAGGCGCGAGGGGGTAGGAGTAGCTAGGTAGATAGGGAGTAGAGAAGGACATAGATTCGAGAGAAGGCGAAGAGGACTACAACGACAAGCCGCCAGCCTACAGCCTAGCGCACCGAAGGCGACAAAAAACACCTAGTACTATACAAGGGACTAACTAGGCCGCAAAGCACGATAGTTACTCTCCTACGAATAGAATATATCGGATTTAACTACTACCTAGCTAAGCGCAGAGTCCTAGGAGTGTCCCCTAGGTGCGAGTGCGGACAAGGTACGCAAACAGCTAAGCATATATGCGTATTCTGCCTACTCCGATAAGGAAATAGGCAAAGCCTATTCGCCGACGTAGGCACGTCCGACTAGGAGACACTAACGACTACAAAGAAAGGCCTCCTTGCTATGGCGAAATGGCTTATCCGGGAAGGCACACTCGGCTAATTCTCGCTAGCGCGAGAGGAGGAAGAGGCGCGGACGACCTAAGGTCGGGTTACGAGGAGAGAGGCAGGCACCTAGTAAGAGGGAGGGCTCCTACAGATACTATATACGTCCTAAGGAGAACAAACAAGAGGACAACCGAGTAGCGGCCGGTTGCAGAGAATAGAGGAAGGTCTAAGGAGTTTTATGCCGGCGAGGCCCTATCGGGCCTTAAGGGCTTTTGTACTTAATAACTAAGGATAGGACACTCCGCTTACTCGGAGACGAGGTAGTACGGTAAAAGATTGTTATATCATATTATAAGCTATAATCGATTTTATTAATTAATATATAGAGTACGAACTTAACTACTCTATTAACTCTTTTACTAATAATAATATTAAAGCGGACGAAGCTAATAACTTCGAGGTTACGATTATTTTAAATAGAGCTAGGCGCTCTACTTTATTTTATAGATATACTCCTAGAATTAGAGCTAGAAACTAAGAGAAAGCTATAGAATACTAATTTATAAGTAGTATATTCTATAAGCTTCTACTAGATTCTCTAAGTAGTAAGTACTAGTTCTAGATAGTTCTAGCTTCTTAGTACGCGATAAAGTAGTATATAAAGACGTTCTAGATATAAAGTAAAAAAGTAAGTAAATTACTAGAACGCTAGTAAAAATAATTACTTAAAAAGCCTATAGAATACGCGTCGCGCGCAACTACTAATATTACTTATACTAATAGTCTATTCTAGTTATATCTTATTTATTCTAAAGGTATATTTAGCTTTCTTTATAAATTAAGTAGTATTAACTATTACTAGATATCTCGAGGCGCGCGTACTATTAAAATAGTAAGGACATTTTACTATAGAATGTCTCTCTATACTACAAACGCGATACTACGCGACCTAATATTTCTCTCTTTTAAGTAACGAGAGTAACCTTACTATAAAGAGGAGCTTAAACACCTTAAGTAATAAGAGTAAACTTACTATAAAAGAGGGCCTTAAAGTCTATAAAAATAGATATAAATAAGGCCTCGAAATAAAGAGAAAGCTAAAGGATACCGATTTGTAAGCGGTATATTCTATAAGCTTCTACTAGATTCTCTAGTAGTAAGTACTAGTCCTAAATAGTTCTAGCTTCTTAGTACGCTTACGCGTTAATAGAAGATTCTAGTATATAATAGAGTAGTATATAAGCACGTTCCTAAGACGTCCTAAGAAGTAAGTAAGTAATAAAGAAAGTAAGCTACTACTTACTTCTCTTCTCTTTCTTCTCTCTCTTTTCTCTTTTCTCTCTTTTCTCTTTTCTTCTCCTCTTCTCTCTACGTCGATCTAAAATCCTCTAACGCTACGTATTTATATTCTAAAAGATTATAAGCCTAGAGTATAAGAAAGAAAAGAAGCGAGAAGAAGCTCGGACGTAAGAAAAAGCCCGGACCCTCGAGCCTCCTACGCTAAGAAGAAGCTTAGAACTTAGATAGCCTCGAACTTTCTAGAGGATTCTACCTCTAGAAAGGCTAATATCTCGACAATTACTTAACGGACTTTAATAATTCGACTCTTTCTACAATCCTCTACTAAATCTTATTCTAGACAATTTTCTTTTAGAACGTATATACGTAGCGTCGGAGAATTCGGATCGTCGTAGAAAGAAGAGAGAAGAAAGAAGAGAGAAGAGAGAAGAAGAGAAAGAGAGTTATAAAGAGAAGAGAGTAAAGAGCATAGTAGTAGCTCGCTTGCTTTGTTACTTGCTTCGTTATCTATTAGGACGTCTTAGGAACGTCCCTATATACTACTTTATTACGTACTAGAATCTTCTATCGACGCGTAACTATACCGAGAAGCTAGAACTATTTAGGACTAGTACTTACTACTAGAGAATCTAGTAGAAGACTGCAGAATACACCGCTTACAAATCGGTATCCTTTAGCTTTCTTCTTATATTAATATCTAATTTTATAGACTTTTAGGCCCCCTCTTTAAACAAGGTTACCCTTATTACTTAAGAGAGTAAGATGTTAGGTCGCGTAGTATCGCGTTCGTAGTAGAGACATCCTATAGCAAAATGTCCTTACTATTTTAATAGCATTTACCTCTAAGTATTTTAGAGCTTTATCGCCGATATACTCTAACCGTTTATACTAAATATTAGCGTCGCTTTTAGACTCTAAGTATAGAGCTTCTTCCTCTTTAGTTTTAGGAGGTATAGACACCTTTAGCTTATATAACAACTTTTCTTTAGTAGCCTTAGCTATTAAGTCGTTAGACGAGTAAAAGAGTTTAATTATACTATCCTTTAGCTAGGTATAAACCTTACGATTATCTTATTAAGATAAAGATATTAGGCTTATACTAAACTCGGGTATAAAGAGACAGTTCGTTAGATAGGCGACCTTATTAGTATCGCTAAATCGAGCTTTTACGTCCCCTACTCTATAAGAGATTATACTCCTAGCGTTTCCCTATTTTATAGTAGTAGAGCTATTAGGAAAAGTCGTAAAATACGTTTTATTACTAATAATATAGTAGCTAGCACCTAAATCTAGAACTTAATCGTTTTGGTTCTATTCTTTACTAGAATAGAGGATATAAGGCATCTCTTCCTCTTATTCTAGCTTAGAGAAGGTTCTAGAGTTGTCTAGCAACGTCCGAGCGTCCTCTAGCGACGTCTAGGTTTTATCGTCGTTTATAGCGTAGAGTACTTCTACTACCCCGTCTTCCTCGTTAGTAATAAGGACGTTTTTGTTCTTTTCCTTATTATTAGAGGTATTAGACGTAGTAGTACGGTCGCGCTACTATTCTAGACGTAGATTCGGGTGTTTATTAAAGCACTTCTCTTCTAAGTATCCTTTGTTTTTATAGAAAGTATAGTATTTAGAAGAGTCCTTAGGTTCTTTATTTTTAAGACGCTTAGGATACTATTTAGTAGCCTTTCTACTACTAGTATTCTTCGATTTATCGCGAAGGTATAAGGCAGTTTTCTTAGTATTATACCTTCTAGATTCGTCGAGAATATTTGTAAACAATGTCTCTAGCGTATAGGCTCCTTTATTACTTCTTAAGTTTTAAGATATAGAAGTAATAAAAGAGTCGTACTCTTTAGTAAGGTTATTAAGCGTCTAAGTAATAAGTACTTACTTAGGAAGCTCTATTCCCTTCGCTTTAAGCTAATTATATAAGCGCTAAATAGTAGTCATATATAACTCTATAGAGCCTAGGGATTCTAAAGTAGTTTAGAATAGTTCTTTATAAAGTAAGAACTTAGAAAGATATATAGATAGTAATCTAGTAGAAAAAATACTAAAAGAATATAGAACTACCTCTAGGGATAACTTAGCTACCTTAAAGCTATTTACCTATATATACTACCTAATAACTACTCTAGAAGATAGGGCTATCCTAGCTCTAGCTAATCTTCCAACTCTCTATAGGCGCGAGAGCCGACCTAAGGAGTATACGAGACAATATTAACTCGATGTTTACGCGTAAAGGCCTAGAGGATACCTAAGTACTTGTAGCTAGCCTAATATAAAAGGGGAATCTAGTTCTTACCTTTAAGGACGAAAAAAGCAAACAAATAGCTCTCGAAAATATAAGCTCTATTCTCGAATACCCTCCTACTACTTGCTTTATAGAAGACAAAGCTTAGTATAAGATAGTAGTATATAGTATCTCTATAGAAGAGTTCTACTCTAAGACTGCTCTAGAGGATATCTAACGCAAAATCGAGATATATAACTAAGAAGTAAAGCTTATTGCGGACCTAATCTAGCTTACGAATCGCGAGATAAGAGCGTAAAAGAGAGAAAGTAGGAATATACGAAAGAGCCGACCTAGTTCTAGTATAGGAACTGTAGGTCCTCTACGAGAGCAGGCAATATAAAAGGTCTGTCCTATACTAAGGATATACTATTTTCCTTCTAGATATCCCTAGAGAATAGAGGCTACAAGTAGTAGTCTATATCTAACACTAGACTACCTATAAGGTCCTATTAGAAAGAAATAATAGCCCCGACCTATAAGCACTTAATATATATAGTAAGAAAGGACTATACGTCTAAATCTTAAACGTATATAATAAGAAGGACGAGGAAGAGATATAGACGCTAGAAAGATACCTTTATAGGCACCCGATTAGCTAATACGCTATCCTAGCTAGGGATTTTAATATATAGCACCTAAGCTAGGACTTAAATAGTACCGATAATAGCACTAGGACCTAAGACTTCTACGCTTGGCTCGAGGATAAGGAATTACTACTATAGAACGACTTAGAGACCCCTACCTTCTACTTTATTAGTGTCGCTAAATCGAACTTTTACGTCCCCTACTCTATAAGAGATTATACTCCTAGCGTTTCCCTATTTAATAGTAGTAGAGCTATTAGTAAAAGTCGTAAAATACGATTTATTACTAATAATATAGCGGCTAGTACCTGAATCTAGAACTTAATCGTTTTGGTCCTATTCTTTACTAGAATAGAGGATATAAGGCATCTCTTCCTCTTATTCTAGCTTAGAGAAGGTTCTAGAGTTGTCTAGCGACGTCCGAGCTTCCTCTCGCAGCGTCCGAGCGTCCTCTAGCGACATCTGGGCGTTGTCGTCGTTTATAGCGTAGAGTACGTCTACTACCTCGTCTTCCTCGTTAGTAATAAGGACGTTTTCGTTGTTTTCCTTATTATTAGAGGTATTAGACGTAGTAGTACAGTCGCGCCACTATTCTATACGTAGATTCGGGTGTTTCTTAAAGCATTTCTCTTCTAAATGTCCTTCTTTTTTATAGAAAGTATAGTATTTAGAAGAGTTTTTAGGTCCTTATTTTTAAGATGCTTAAGGTGCTACTTAGTAGCCTTTCTACTACTAGTATTCTTCGATTTATCGCGAAGGTATAAGGTAGTTTCTTTAGTATTATACCTTCTAGATTCGTCGAGAATATTTGTAAACAATGTCTCTAGCGTATAAACTTCTTTGTTACTTCTTAAGTTTTAAGATATAGAAGTAATAAAAGAGTCGTACTCTTTAGTAAGGTTATTAAGCGTCTAAGTAATAAGTACTTACTTAGGAAGCTCTATTCTATTCGCTTTAAGCTAGTTATATAAGCGCTAAATAGTATTTACGTACAACTTTATAAAGCCCGAGGATTCTAGAGTTGTTTAAAATAGTTCTTTATAAAGTAAGAACTTAGAGTTAAATCCTTTAAGGAAATATAACTTTGCGAGTATATTCTAAGCTTCCTTAGCTATACTACTATTAGAAATTTATAGTAACAGCCTATCCTCTACGCTTAACTAAATAGTAGCTAGAGTTTTATTGTTACTATTACTAATATCGTCTAGAATAGCTTCGATATAGCCCTTTTTAGTTAAGTAAGATCTTATCCTAAGGGACTAGATTTCGTAGTTTTCTTATCCCTTTAGGCGTGCGAACGTAAAGATCTAATTGCTTAGAGACATTTTTATTCCTTCTCTTCTTATTTTATTCCTCCTCTTCTTATTGTTTTAGAGAGAGAGACTTAGCTAGTAGCGTACTTTCTTACTTCCGCTTAATTTCTATATTTACTAATAACACCTATTAGTATGCTGCTTGCTAGGAGTTCCGACTAGTATAATAGTTTTTATAACTCCTAATACTCTTATTATTCCTAATTTCTAGAGTAAGAGGTAGTAGGGACTTTAAAGGCTATAAGCTCTCTAGATAATTGTTTACGATAAGATCTAGTAGTAGCAATAGAATCCTTATATTAAGAGGATTCTAGAATAAGTTAAATTATTTAAATCTATCGAGTAATTGTCGAGATATTCCCGTTTCTAGAGGTAGAGTCCTCTAGAAAGTTCGAGGCTATCCGAGCTTTTTCTTGTATCCGAGATTCTTCTTACGTCTTTTCTTTCTTATAGTCCGGGCTTATAACCTTTTAGAATATATATACGTAGCGTTAGAGGATTCGGATCGTCGTAGAAAGAAGAGAGAAGAAAAAAAGAGAAAAGAGAGAAGAAGAGAAAGAGAGTTATAAAAAAGAAGAGAGTAAAAAGGATAGTAGTAGCTCGCTTGCTCTTTTACTTACTTTATTATCTGCTTAGGACGTCTTATAAACGTCCTTATATACTGCTTTATTACGTACTAGAATCTTCTATCGACGCGTAAGCGTACTAAGAAGCTAGAACATGTCCTTACTATTTTAATAATTCGCAAAAAGGAGGCTAAAAGAAGAGATCTATAATAGATACTACTCTCTTACTTATAAACTTTGTCGAACAAGTAAGACTAAAGGAACACAAACCCTCGGTAGCTTTCCTCGATATTAAGAGAGCCTTTAACTATATATCGAAAAGTAAACTACTATAGACTCTTATCTCTCTACGCCTCCTATACGCTATCGTCGAGTAGACAAACTTGTTTCTCTTAAAACAAGTCCTCTAACTAGCTTTTAATAGATAGATAGAGAAGTAGAACGAAGTAGAGATAAGCGTTCTATAAGGGAGTCTAATGTCCCTAAGTACTCTTCCTTATCTATATTTAGAACCTCCTTAGCGACCTTTCTAAAATCTACCTACTCTTATATATAGACGATATAGGCCTTACTATAGCGTCTATAAGCCTATATAAAAACGCAAGAATACTATAACGTATAATCTAGACCCTTATAGAACGAGTAGAGGTAGAGTATATCGAGTTTAACCTAGTAAAGATAGAACTTATCTACTTCTCGAAGAGAAAAGGCTCTAAAACAGCTATTACTCTCCTCTATAGTATAAGGATAGAACCTATAAGGAAGGTAGTCTAGTAGCTTAGAATCTAGTTTAACCTCTATCTTACCTTTAAGGAATATATATAATATAACAATCTTTTACTATACTACCTCGTTTCCGAGTAAGCGGAGTATTCTATCTTTAGTTTTTAAGTATAAAAGCCCTTAAGGCCTAATAGAGCCTCGCTAGTATAAAACTCCCTAGACCTCTCTCTATTCTTTACAACTAGCTGCTACTCGGTTGTCCCTTTATTTATTCTCCTTAGGACGTATATAGTATCTATAGGAGCTCTCCCTCTTACTAGGTGCCTACCTCTCTTCTTATAACGCGACCTCGGGTCGTCTACGCCTCTTCCTTCTCTCGCGCTAGCGAGAATTAGCTAAGTGTGCTTTTCTAAATAAGCTATTTCGCTATAGCGAGGAGGCCTTTCTTTATAGTCGTTAGTGTCTCTTAGTTAGACGTACCTACGTCGGCGAATAGGCTCTACCTATTTCCTTATTAGAGTAGGTAGAATACGTATATATATTTAGCTATTTGTATGCCTTATCTATACTTATATTTAGAAGATACTCCTAGGACTCTGCGCTTAGCTAGGTAGTAGTTAAATTCGATATATTCTATTCGTAGAAGAGTAACTATTATACTTTATAGCTTAGTTAGTCTCTTATATATTACTAGGTGTTTTTTGTCGCCTTTAGTGCGCTAGGCTATAGGCTAGTAGCTTATCGTTATACTTCTTTTTGTCTTTTCTTACTTCTATATTCTTTTCTACTTCTTATCTACCTAGCTACTTCTATCTCCTTACGCCTCTCTCTTCTATCTTTAAACTAAAGCTTAGATAGTCTTTCTCTATAATTAGTTATCTTTCTTCTAGCGTCCTTACTCTCGTCTATATTAGTTTTAGCGAAGCACCTTCTACTATTATTTCTAAAGATATTCGTCTACTCTATTATTGCTCTACTTTACTATATATTACCTTACTATACTCTAGGTATAAAGGTAGATTAGAGTAATTCCGGATTCGCTTTAAAGAACTATTTAGTTTACGCTCTTATAGGCTCTTATAATATATTATAGCGCTACGTTCTATACTTTCTCGAGTAGTTTTATAAGTTTTTTCTAGTATTCTATAGTTCTTATAGAGTTCGCCTAGAGCTAGTACCTATATATTATAGTAGGTTAGACTATAGCTATATAGATGTATCTTGCCTTTTAGAACAACGCTTCCTATATAGATTTGTAGAGCCTCTAGAGTAAGTTTATTTAGGATACCTCTCTTTCTATAGCCTTTTTAATATATAGTCCCTATATTAGTTTAGTATTTAGCTAGACTCCTAGTAATTATAGTAATAGCGATAGTCCTCCTTTAAAGCCTTAGATCTATACTATAGCTTTTAGGTTGTGCTTTTAAGATCTTATAAAGTAGATTAATTAGTATTTCTATAGTACGAAAGCTGCGCTATATCTCTTTACCTACTATATATATTTTTCGTATATAGCCTCGAGCCTTTTATAATTATCCGCTATACTATTACTCTATATAAGTATATTAGTATTGTCTACAAATCCTATTACTAGTATATACTAGGCCTAGATCGTAGAGAGTAGTGTTCCTATAAAGAATAGAAAGAGAATAGAGAACAACGTTAATCTTTAGAGAATCTCTATTCTCTAGGGCCGTTCTTTGTTTATATAGTCTCTAAGGCGGAGTCTAGTTATACGGCCCTATAGGAAGGACTCGATAAATTCTACTACTTACGCTAGGAATCTCTATATTATAATATTATAAAGTAGCTAGGCGTATAAGACGTTATCGAAAGCTTCTAATATATCTAAGTATAGTATAGACGCTACTACCTTTAGGTTAGTATTCTAAATCGTCTATACTTATTCTATAATTAGTTTAAGTGCAGTAAGCGTAGACCGACCTAGCCTTACCTCTATCTACGCTTCTAGTAGTAGGCCTCTTTCTTCTACGACCTTAGACATCCTTCTTATAATAATAGCTTCTAGCGTTTTCGCTATTATATTTAGTAGAGCTATAGGCCTATACGCGTTAAGCTTTATATAGTCTAGCTTCTATAGTTTCTTAAGGACGACTATAGTCGATTTCTTAAATATAGTAGAGTAGTAGCCTATCGTAAGGCACGCTATATATAGCTTAGCGAGTAGTAGTACGAGGCGGGCCTTATATCTCTTTAGGAGCTCGTTTAGTATCTAGTCTAGTTCTATAGCTTTCTTAGTTAGTAGCTATACGATCGTTCCTAGTACTTCTACTTCTATAACTATAAGCTCTATATATATTAGTTCTAGGATCGCGTCTTAGTTTATATCGCTTAGGTCGGCTGCCTTAGGTTCTAGAAAGAAGTATATAGTAAGAGCTTCTACTTTTTCTACGTTATTCTAGCTTTTCCTCTAGTTTAGTTCTAGGAGTCTAATTAATATATCTAGGAACTATAAAGATAGTTATAGTTTTCTAGCTCTTTCTCTTACCTATCTAGCTAGCTTCTATATTTTATCCGGATTCTACGTTATTTTCTTAATTATCGCCTTCTAGAATAGGTTTATATCTCTTTTTACCTATTTCGACCTTACGTAGTTAGCTACTATATATACCTCGTAGTTAGCTCTAGTCCTACTATTGTACTATTCCTATCTTACTAATCTCGCTATCCTTATTAGGTATTATATCTCTAGAGTCTAGCTTTCTCTTACGAATAGGGATAGCCTAGTATATAGAACCTTCTCTCGAATAGTGTCTTATATAATCTCTTATAGCGCTTCCGCCTATCTATTTATATTGCCTTTAGTATATATTTCCTCGCTATAGAGCCTACTACTCTTTACCTAGATCCTCTTCTATATCTCGTTCTAGTCTACCTTTTTCTACTATAGTCTTAAGTTCTATATAACCTCTCTTAGCTCTATATCCTTAATTATAGTTATAATTAGAAGGTAGTCCGATCTATAGGCGCGTTCCCGGTTCGCTTAGTATATAATAACGCGTTGCTACGCTCTAGCTATTATAAATACTAGGTCTAGCGTTTAGTAACTATATTCCTATTTCTCTTATATAACTGTTCTAGGCTCGATTGTAAGCTTAAGTCCTACCTACTTAGTAGCCTAGATTAGTTAGTCCAATATAGTATACTAGTTCTACGTAAGGTTTCCTCTTTACTTTAAGTAGTATAGATTAAAGTCTCTAAGTAAGATCTGCTCTAAGCCTAGGTTCCTCGCATTTACTAGTTATATAGCTTCTATAGTAGCCGGTATAGTACCTAGTTCTATATAGCTAGGTGGTTTACTAGAATTGTATATATTATAGATTATAAGTAGTCCGTTCCTTATCTATATTTAGATAGATACTGCGTCTATAGAGGCCGCTTCGACTTGCTTCTACTCTAAGGTGTTAAGGTATTTTAAGACTAGGAATGCGACTCTTACGTACCTCCCTATTAGGACAATTTAGTAATAGTACTTACTTATCTTTATCTACCTCGTTTAGAGGTTAATCTATAGTTCCTAGAGTACTATAATCTGCGTTTCCCTTAGGTCTAGCTCCTATAGAAGAAGCGACTAGATCGTTTAGCTATAGTTTACGTTATATTAGTAGATCTATAGAGTATATCTATTTATTATATAGGTTGTTAACTTTAAATAAGTATTTCTATACTTATATCTTTATCTTCGTCTTTATAGTTAGGTTAGCTACTTTAGGTAACTTACTAAAATAGAAGTTTTCTTGTCTATCTCTTTTCTTCTATTATTACTATTATCGTGCTCTTTAGCTACTCTAGCTTTACTACGCTAGTCGCTTATATACCTACTAGTATAGACTCTCTCTCTTAAGCCGACTATTCTAGTTATAGGCCTAGCCTCTTCTTATTTTATATAAGTGTAAAACTATTATACGTAGTTGTCTATTACGTATAAACTACCTATTTCTATACGAAGAATTTATAGAACTTATCCTTTTTTACGTACGTAGCCTATTTAATTTTATAGATTCTCTTCTAGGAGGCGTAGTTTCTATTATAGTTACTACATTTCTTAGTTATTACTATATATATATCTGTCCTATACTCTTCTATATATTTTCTATATTTCTTAGTAGTCTCCTTATAGTAGTTTTTAACGTACCTAAACTTATTATATTAGAGGTATTATACAACTCTTTATTATAGGTAGAAGAGCTCTATAGCTTAGAAGTTACTATTATATAGAAGTCCTTTATTTACTATCTTCCTTACCTATGCCTTGCTTTAGACTATTATAATAACTAATAATATATATTTGCCTTCTCGCGCTCTTACTTTCTCTAGCTACTCTACCTTTAGTATGCGTAGATTTAGAATATACCTTATGTTTTCCTTTTATACTATCTTTTAGAGCTATTTCTCTCTAATATCTATATTTATAAGGACTTTATAGATTAGGACCTAATATCTGTTCTATTAGACTTCCGCCTTAGGCTATATCTCTTTTAGCTACCTTTAGTTTCTCTTTAGCCTTTTCTTATCTTCTATACTATATACTAGTACTCTTAGGTTACTACTTAGTAGCTTCTAGACTGCTACTACTATATATATTCCTATTCTTACTTATATTTTCTTTGCGTCTTACTTCTTTATCTCCTCTCTTATCTCTATAGAGCCTATATTAACTATAATTATATAGGCTCTCTTTAGGTGCTTTAGCTAGGTAGTTAGTATTAGATTAGCTCTAGCTACTATCTATACTTATAACTATATACGCGCCTATAAGGTGTTTATATATTAGGACTTTTATATTACCTTAATATTATCGCTAATCTATTATAATTTTGCTACTATATAGTATATCTTACTATAGTATTAGATCGTAAGCTAGGTGTGCTCTTAGGCGCGTAAAAGAGTCTAGAGGAGGTCTTAAGGTAGGCTTCTATATCTAAGAGCTCGTTCGATATCGGCTTCGATAGTTCTTAGTTCTATTATATAGGAGTCGTTTTTTAGTTTATTAGTTTTAGTAGTATTGCTACTACTAGCCTCGTTAGCTAGCCTAGCGCGTAACGCGTCTAAAGAGTAGTAGCCTCTATTCTCGTCGCGCGCTATTCTACTATTAATGTTAGTAGTGCGCTCTAAGTATATATACGCGTACTAAGAGGCCCTAAGGCCTCCGCCTTTAGTCGTTACTATTACTATTATGTTTATGTTTTTTTAAGGAATATATAGCTACTAGAGCTGCTACTACTAACGCCGCCTTTAATAGGCTATACTACCTAGCAAATATAGAGAACAGCCTAACTACTAATTCTCTTAAACAACTCTATAAAGCATATATTATAGCGATTAGCGACTATAGAGCCCTTATCTAGTAGAAATTAAAACAAGCGCTTAAACTACTAGAAGTAATCTAAGCTAGAGCTATAAAACAAATTCTAGGAGTATTCTAGACGACTCTAAACGCTCCTATAGAAGTAGAAGCTAGCCTACTACTAACATCCCTCCGCCTAGAGTAATAGGTTATCTAGTATAGACTACGCGTATAAGACCTTCTATACGACTCTCCTCTAGCGACAACTCTATAGAATATAGCTCTTCTAAAGACTAGTACTTAAATATAGATAGGGAAGCTACTTTAAATAGTACGATATATATCGATACTATAAGGTCTATAAGTAAGAAACGTATACTTCTATAATATAGATAAGAGAAGGACAATAACTAATATTAGAGAGTATATACTTAAACGATAGTAGTAGTTATACGAAAGGTAAAAGGTAAAAACAATAAGAAGCCTATAGAGCTACTACTCGCGATTTAGATAGATAGGAAACCTATCGACTAAGATCTAAGCAATACGTATAGTAGTAAGCGCGTACTACTTCTTCCGCCTTAGATATAGGTACTTTAAAAGCTACCTAAAGAGGATAGGAAAGGTAGAGGACGACCTATACTACTATAGAAGAAGAGAGACTCTAGAACACCTCTTACTAGCCTATAAAGACTATATAAATAAAAGACTAAGAGAAATCTAGAACGCTAGAACACTAGAGTCTCTACTAGACGTCCCGTCTAAAAGAGAACTAGTCCTAGAGTTTATAAGAATCTCGAGAATTAGAATAAGACAATAGTACCTTAATTAGAGTAATAGCGAAAATAGGGCTGCGAACGCGACACTCTAGAAGAAGTACGAAGGTACTAGAAGATACTTGTTTCTATATTTCCTTTATTATATCTCTTTCTTATATAGCGTAGTACCGGCTATATATAGTAAAGGGCAGCGGCCCGAGATATCTAGGAGGCGTAAATAAGGCGAAAAGAACAAACCTAGAAGGTAGCTTATATATAGTACTAGCTCCCGTCCTATATAGTCGTTAACTTCTTTTTAGAACGTAAATACGTAGTAGTAGAGGATATCGGATCGTAAGTAGAAGAGAGAAGAGATAAGAGGGAAGAGAGTAAAGGTAAGAGAAGGAGAGAAGAGGAGAGGGGAGAGAAAGAAGTAGTAGTAAGGAGTAAAATGCTTTTTTTATTACTTTCTTACTTAGGACGTCTTAGGAACGTCCTTATATACTGCTTTGTTGCGTACTAGAATCTTCTATTAACGCGTAAGCGTACCGAGAAGCTAGAACTATTTAGGACTAGTACTTACTACTAAAGAATCTAGTAGAAGATCGTAGAATACACTACTTACAAATCGGTATCCTTTAGCTTTCTCCTTATTACGTAGCCTTATTATTGTCTAATCTTATAGACTTTTAGGCCTCTCTTTATAGTAAGGTTACCCTTACTACTTAAGATGTTTAGGCCCCTCTTTATAGTAAGGTTACTCTTACTACTTAAGATGTTTAGGCCCCTTATTATAGTAAGGTTACCCTCGCTACTTAAGAGAGAGGTGTTGGGTTACGTAGTATCGCGTCTATAGTAGAGATATTCTATAGCAAAATGTCCTTACTATTTTAACACACTCCTATAAGGATATTTTAAGAAGCTTTTATATATATAGCTTTAAAAATAAGTCTCTATTAATGCCTTTTATTATCCGCAGCTGCGTATAGTCTTTATTTAGACTATATATTAGGCTATAGAGCTTTACTAGAGAGTCTAGGCTTCTTCTAGTAGTATAATCTCTATAAATGCTTATATATCTATAATTGCTTATTCTAATTGTAGTATAGGCGTCCCTTAACTACTAGAATAGCTATAGACTAAAAGCTTATAGAGTAAATTAGAAAGATCACTAGTAGAATCGTAGTTATCTTATCTAATAGCCGTTTATTTAGTCTAAGTTCTTTATATATATATATTACTAGTAATTATAGAGAATATTTATTATTTTTAGTAACTAGTACCTAATTTATATACCTTTTACGCTCTAAAGTAGGTACTCTTTTAGAGTTCTAAATAAATTATAATCTAGGCCTTTAGTAAAGATATCTGCTACTTATTCTTTAGTAGGGATCTAAACTAAATCTACTAAGCCTAAGTAGTAAGTATCGTATATAAAGTAGTATTATATATCGATGTACTTTATTTTAGTATAGTACTTAGGGTTATTCGCTAGTTCTATTGCTAATTTACTATTAGTAAATACTATAATCGCCCTATCCTTTATATTTAATTCCTTAAGTAAATCTTTAAGGAATATTGCCTCTTTTATAGCCTCTTTTAAGGCTATATACTCGGCTTCGTAACTAGAGAGGGCTATAGCTTTTTATAGAATAGAACGCTAACTTATAGGCGCTTTATTATTTAATAAATAGACGTACTCTATTATAAAATAGCGCGTAGTATAGTTACTTCTCTAATCTGCGTTACTATAGCCTTTTAATAGTAGAGGGGATTATACGTTATAAATAAGCGCCTTATTTAGACTATTAGAGTCGTTTAAGTACTTCTAGATTCTATTAAGAGCTTTATAGTACGTAGAGTCTAGATTAGATATAAATTTAGCGACTTAGCCAATAGCGTAGCTTATATCGGGTCTTGTTTTCGTCGCTAGATAGATTAATGCGCCTACTTCTTTTTTAGAATTAGCGTATATTGTCTAGTTTAGCCTCCTTTTTAGCTTTTTCTAGGCGTATACCTATCTCTATAGGTATAGAGACAGCATTAAGTCCTAGCTTCTTATATCTCTCTAGAATCTTTAATAAGTAACCTTTTTAGCTTAAAGTTATCGACTTATTAGGATAGTCTCTAGATACTTCTATACCTAGGTAGTGTTTTACTAGTCCTAAGTTGCTTATTTCTAAGTACTTAGAGAGATTTTCCTTTACTTTAGAAGCTAGGCTTTTTATAAGAGTAAAGATTAATATATTGTCGACGTAGTATATTATAAAGACGCCTATCTCTCTATTTATAAAAGCAGCATTGTCTTTAAGTAAAGAAGTAAAGTTATATTTAGCTAAAATAGATTTAAGGTATAGGTACTACTACCTACTAGCTTGTTTTAAGCTATATAAGGTAGTATTTAGGTAGTAGACTAGATTTTCTTTTCCTTTAACCTCGAAACCTTTAGGTTATTCGACGTATATTTCCTTATTAATAGGGCTATTAGGAAATACTAGTTTTACGTTAATTTGTTCTATTTCGTAGTCTTTATAGGCGGCTATATAGAATAAAGCGCGCTAGGTTTTAGGTCGATACGTATTACTAAAAGTGTCGTTGTAGTCTAGCCCTAGTACCTACTTAAATCTCTTAGTAACCTATCTAAATTTAAACTTAAGAAGCTCTTTATAGGAGTTTCGTTTAGTCTTATAGACCTAATAGCCCTTTATAGCTTTTCGCCTTTTAGAAAGATCTACTAAGTTCTAAGTTTTAAGACTATTTAAGTTATTAACTTCTTAAGATATAGATTTTTCTTATTCTTTTCTATTAAGGCTATTTATAGCTTTAGTATAGCTTAATAGATCTTCTAAGTTATTACTAGCTATTAGAGTATATAGGCTTAGCTCGTCTAGTAGACTATTATCTTCTAAAGTTATAAGAGGTCTAGAAGAGGTAATATCTCTTATAGTAGTTTTAGGTATTTTAGAAATAATATTCGAGTTGCCTATAAGCTTATCTTCTAAGTCGCTTACTCTAGAGTATATCCTTTCTCTAGATACGTCCGTACTTTCTCTAGGAACGTCTAAGCTTTCTCTAGGGATGTCTAGGCTTTCTCTAGAGACGTCTAGGCTTTCTCTAGAGACGTCTAGGCTTTCTCTAAGGACGTCCGTACTTTTTCTAGAGACGTCTGTATTTTAAGATCTTTTAAGATATACTAGCGACTCTTAAGGTTGCTCTATCTTATTTAGAGGCTTATAGAATTGCCCTTCTAAGATAATAATAGCTCTTACTTAAACTACGCGTCTAGATTCTAAATCGTATAGTTTATATAGATTAGAATCGCTATATCCTATTAGAATTGCTTTCTTAGCTCTAGTATCGAGTCTCTTAGCTTTTACTTATATATAGTAAGCTATAAAGCTAAAGATTCTAATATTACTAAGGTTTGGTTTCTTTTTATACCTTAGTTCGTAGGGTGATTTAAAGTCTAAGGACAAATACGGAGTTCTATTATATAGAAAAATAGCCGCTTCTAAGGCCTCTCCCTAAAATTAATTAGGGAGGCTCGATTCTAGAAAAAGAGTATATACTTTACTAAGTAGCGTCCTATTTAGTCGTTCTATAAGACCGTTTTGTTCGGGGTTATAGAGGCTACTTAGTTCGTATTTAATGCCTTCTACTTTTAGTAAGGACTCTAGTTTCTTACTAGTAAGCTCGGCAGCGTTATCGCTTTTAAACACTTTAAAGTATAGCCTCTTTCTAGAGTTAGAGGTAGAGTTTTCAGCTCTTATTTTAAAGTCCTTAAAGCGAGAAAAAGCCTTAGATTTATTATAGATTAGGTCTACCTCTATAAACCGAGTATAGTTATCTATAAAGCTAATAAAGTACCTATATTCTCTATTTATAGGAGGTTCTATAAAGCTATATATATTATAGCTTACTTTATTAAGATAACTAGTAGCTTTTTCTATTATTTAGCGACTTATTTTTTAGGTATATTTACTAGAGATATATACTTCGTACGTAGGGCTTATTATCTTATTTTTAGTATTTACCTCTAAGTGTCTTAGAGCTTTATCGCTAATATACTCTAGTCGCTTATACTAAATACTAGCGTTGCTTTTAGACTCTAAGTATAGAGCTTCTTCCTCTTTAGTTTTAAGAGGTATAGTAACCTTTAGCTTATATAACGACCTTTCTTTAATAGCCTTAGCTATTAAGTTGTTATTTAAGTTAAAGAGTTTAATTATACTGTCCTTTAGCTAGGTATAAACCTTACGATTATCTAGTTAAGATAAAGAGATTAGGTTTATACTAAACTTAGGTATAAAGAGACAATTAGTAAGATATACGACCTTATTAGTATCGCTAAATTAAACTTTTACGTCTCTAACCCTATAAGAGATTATACTCCTAGCGTTTCCCTACTTTATAGTAGTAGAGCTTTTAGTAAAAGTCGTAAAATACGATTTTTTACTAATAATATGTCGGCTAGTACTAGAATCTAGGACCTAATTGTTTTAGTCTTGCTCTTTACTAGAATAGAGGATATAAGGTATTACTTATTAAAATAGTAAGGACATTTTGCTATAGAATGTCTCTACTATAGACGCGATACTACGCAATTTAACACCTCTCTCTCTTAAGTAGCGAGAGTAACCTTACTACAATAAGGGGCCTAAACATCTTAAGTAGTAAGAGTAACCTTACTATAAAGAGGAGCCCAAACATCTTAAGTAGTAAGAGTAACCTTGCTATAAAGAGTGGCCTAAAAGTCTAAAAAATTAGATAATAATAAGGCTACGTAATAAGGAGAAAGCTAAAGGATACCGATTTATAAGTAGTATAAGTACTAGTCCTAAATAGTTCTAGCTTCTTAATACGCTTACGCGTCGATAGAAGACTCTAGTACGCAATAAAGCAGTATATAAGGACGTTCCTAAGACGTCCTAAGTAAGTAAGTAACGAAAAAAGCATTCTACTCCTTACTATTACTTCTTTCTCTCCTCTCTCCTCTTCTCTCCTCCTCTTACTTTTACTCTCTTTCTTCTTATCTCTTCTCTCTTCTACTTATATCGATCCGATATCCTCTATTACTACGTATATACGTTCTAAAAGGTTATAAGCCCGGATTATAATAAAGAAAAAAAGCGAGAAGAAGCTCGGACCCTAAAAGCCTCAAATTTTCTAGAGGATTCTGCTTCTAGAAACGCGAATATCTCGACAAATACTCGACGAACTTAAATAATTCGACTCTTTTTAGAATCCTCTTAATATAAGGATTCTTTTCCTACTACTAGACTTACTACTAGTATTAAAATAGTAAGGACATTTTGCTATAGAATGTCTCTACTATAGACGCGATACTACGCGACCCAACACCTCTCTCTCTCTTAAGAAGCGAGGGTAACCTTGCTACAAAGAGGGGCCTAAACATCTTAAGTAGCGAGGGTAACCTTGCTACAAAGAGGGGCCTAAATATCTTAAGTAGCAAGAGTAACCTTGCTATAAAGAGGGGCCTAAAAGTCTATAAGATAAGACAATAATAAGGATACGTAATAAGAAGAAAGCTAAAGGATACCGATTTATAAGCGGTATAAGCACTAGTCCTAAAATAGTTCTAGCTTCTCGATACGCTTACGCGTCGATAGAAGATTCTAGTACGCAATAAAGCAGTATATAAGGACGTTCCTAAGACGTTCTAAGCAAGCAAGCAACGAAGAAAGCATTCTACTCCTTACTACTACTTCTTTCTCTCCTCTCTCTTCTTCTCTCCTCCTCTTACCTCTACTTTCTTCCTTTTTATCTCTTCTCTCTTCTACTTACAATCCGATATCCTCCGCCGCTACGTATTTACGTTCTAAAAGGTTATAAGCCCGGATTATAATAAAGAAAAGAAGCGAGAAGAAGCTCGGACCCTAAAAGCCTCGAATTTTCTAGAGGATTCTGCCTCTAGAAACGCGAATATCTCGACAAATACTCGACGGATTTAAATAATTCGACCCTTTTTTAGAATCCTCTCGATATAAGGATTCTTTTCCTACTACTAGACTTACTACCGGACCTACTACCAGGTCTTATCTTTAAAAATTCTCTAGAGAGCTTATGGCCTTTAAAGTCCCTGCTGCCTCCTACCTAGGCAACTAGGAATAATAGGAGTACTAAGAGTTATAAAAACTGTAATTAGTCGGACCTCTTAGCAAGTAGTATACTAATAGGTGTTATTAGTAAATACAGAAATTAAGCGGAAGTAAGAAAGTACGCTACTAGCTAAGTCTCTCTCTCTAAAGAAATAAAAAGAGGAGGAATAAAAAGAGGAGGAATAAAATGTCTCTAAGCGATAAGACCTTTACGTTTACACGTCTAAAGAGATAAGAAAACTACGAAATCTAGTCCCTTAGAATAAGGTCTTACCTAACCGAAAAAAAGCTATATTAACGCTATTCTAGACGATACTAGTAATAGTAACGATAAAGCTCTAACTACTATTCGGTTAGGCGTAGAGGACAGGCTACTACTACAAATTTCGAATAGTAGTATAGCTAAGGAAGCTTAGAATACACTTATAGAGTTATACTCCCTTAAAGGATTTAACTCTAAGTTCTTACTTTATAAAGAACTATTCCAAACTACCTTAGAATCCTTAGGCTTTATAAAGTCGTATGTAAATACTATTTACTGCTTATATAACTAACTTAAAGCGAAGGGAATAGAGCTTCCTAAGTAAGTACTTATTGCTTAGACTCTTAATAATCTTACCGAAGAGTACGACTTCTTTATTACTTCTATATCTTAAAACTTAAGAAGTAACAAAGAAGCCTATACGCTAGAGGTATTATCTTCGAATATTCTTAATAAATCGAGAAAGTATAATACTAAGGAAACTGCCTTATACCTTCGCGATAAATCGAAGAATACTAGTAGTAGAAAGGCTACTAAGTAGCATTCTAAGCATCTTAAAAATAAAGGACCTAAGAACTTTTCTAAATACTACGCTTTTTATAAAAAGGAAGAGCACTTAGAAGAGAAATGCTTTAATAAATACCCGAATCTACGTCTAGAATAGTAGCGCGACTAAACTACTACGTCTAGTACCTTTAATAGTAATAAAAAGAGCGAAAACGCTCTTATTACTAGTAAGGAAGACAAAATAGTAGAAGTACTCTATACTATATATGAAGAGGACGCTTATACACTTCTAGAGGACGCTTAGACGTCGCTAGAGGACGCTCGGACGTCGCTAGAGGACGCTCGGACGCCTCTAAAGAACGCTTAAACGCTGCTAGAAGACGCACGGACCCCTTTTAAACTAGAATAAGAGGAAGTAATACCTTATATCCTCTATTCTAGTAAAGAGTAAGACTAAAACGATTAGGTCCTAGATTCTAGTACTAGCTAATATATTATTAGTAAAAAAATCGTATTTTACGACTTTTACTAAAAGCTTTACTACTATAAAGTAGGGAAACGCTAGAAGTATAATCTCTTATAAGGTAGGAGACGTAAAAGTTCGATTTAGCGATACTAATAAGGTCGTATATCTTATTAATTGTCTCTTTATATCTAAGTTTAGTATAAACCTAATCTCTTTATTTTAACTAGATAATCGTAAGGTTTATACCTAGCTAAAGGATAGTATAATTAAACTCTTTAACTTAAATAATAACTTAATAGCTAAGGCTATTAAAGAAAGGTTGTTATATAAGCTAAAAGTTACTATACCTCCTAAAACTAAAGAGGAAGAAGCTCTATATTTAGAGTCTAAAAGCGACGCTAGTATTTAGTATAAGCTACTAGAGTATATTAGTAATAAAGCTTTAAGATACTTAGAGGTAAATACTAAGAATAAGATAATAAGCCTTATATACGAAGTATATATCTCTAGTAAATATACCTAAAAAAATAAGTTGCTAAATAATAGAAAAAGCTACTAGTTATCTCAATAAAGTAAGCTATAATATATATAGTTTTATAGAACCTTTTATAAATAGAGGATATAGGTACTTTATTAGCTTTATAGATAACTATACTCGGTTTATAAAGGCAGACCTAATCTATAATAAATCTAAGGCTTTTTCTCGCTTTAAGGACTTTAAGATAAGAGCTAAGAACTCTACTTCTAACTCTAAAAAGAGGCTATACCTTAAAGTATTTAAAAGCAATAACGCTACCGAGCTTACTAGTAAGAAACTAAAGTCCTTACTAAAAGTAGAAGGCATTAAATACGAACTAAGTAGCCCTTATAACTCTAAACAAAACAGTCTTATAGAACGACTAAATAAGACGCTACTTAGTAAAGTATATACTCTTTTACTAGAATCGAGCCTCTCTAATTAATTTTAAGAAGAGGCCTTAGAAGTAGCTGTTTTTTTATATAATAGAACTCTATATTTGTCCTTAGACTTTAAATCCCTCTATAAACTAAGATATAAGAAGAAACTAAACCTTAGTAATATTAGAATCTTTAGCTCTATAGCTTACTATATATAAGTAAAAGCTAAGAAACTTAATACTAAAGCTAAGAAGGCGATTCTAATAGGATATAGCGATTCTAATCTATATAAACTATATAATCTAGAATCTAGATACGTAGTTTAAGTAAGAGATGTTATTATCTTAGAAGAGCAATTCTATAAGCCTCTAAATAAGATAGAGCAACCTTAAGAGTCGCTAGTATATCTCGAAGGATCTTAAAATACAGACGTCTCTAGAAAAAGTACGGACGTCCTTAGAGAAAGCCTAGACGTCTCTAGAGAAAGCCTAGACGTCTCTAGAGAAAGCCTAGACATCCCTAGAGAAAGCTTAGACGTTCCTAGAGAAAGTACGGACGTATCTAGAGAAAGGATATACTCTAGAGTAAGCGACTTAGAAGATAAGCTTATAGGCAACTCGAATATTATTTCTAAAATGCCTAAAACTACTATAAGAGATATTACCTCTTCTAGACCTCTTATAACTTTAGAAGACAATAGTCTACTAGACGAGCTAAGCCTATATACTCTAATAGCTAGTAATAACTTAGAAGATCTATTAAGCTATACTAAAGCTATAAATAGCCTTAATAGAAAAGAATAAGAAAAATCTATATCTTAAGAAGTTAATAACTTAAATAGTCTTAAAACTTAGAACTTAGTAGATCTTCCTAAAAGGCGAAAAGCTATAAAGGGCTATTAGGTCTATAAGACTAAACGAAACTCCTATAAAGAGCTTCTTAAGTTTAAATTTAGATAGGTTACTAAGAGATTTAAGTAGGTACTAGGCCTAGACTACGACGATACTTTTAGTAATATATATTAACCTAAAACCTAGCGCGCTTTATTCTATATAGCTATTTATAAAGACTATAAAATAGAACAAATCGACGTAAAACTAGCATTTCCTAATAGCTCTATTAATAAGGAAATATACGTCGAATAACCTAAAAGTTTTAAGGTTAAAAGAAAAGAAAATCTAGTCTACTACCTAAATACTACCTTATACGGCTTAAAACAAGCTAGTAGGTAGTAGTACCTATACCTTAAATCTATCCTAGCTAAATATAACTTTACTTCTTTACTTAAAGATAATACTGCTTTTATAAATAGAGAGATAGGCGTCTTTGTAATATATTACGTCGATAATATATTAATATTTACTCTTATAAAAAGCCTAGCTTCTAAAGTAAAGGAAAACCTCTCTAAGTACTTACAAATAAGCGACTTAGGACTAGTAAAATACTACCTAGGTATAGAAGTATCTAGGGACTATCTTAATAAGTCGATAACCTTAAGCTAAAAGGGTTACTTATTAAAGATACTAGAGAGATATAAGAAGCTAGGGCTTAATCCTATCTCTATACCTATAAAGATAGGCGTACGCCTAGAAAAAGCTAAAAAAGGAGGCTAAACTAGATAATATACGCTAATTCTAAAAAGAAGTAGGCGTATTAATCTATCTAGCGACGAAAACAAGACCCGATATAAGCTACGCTATTAGCTAAGTCGCTAAATTTATATCTAATCTAGACTCTACGTACTATAAAGCTCTTAATAGAATCTAGAAGTACTTAAACGACTCTAATAGTCTAAATAAGGCGCTTATTTATAACGTATAATCCCCTCTACTATTAAAAGGCTATAGCAACGCAGATTAGAGAAGTAACTATACTACGCGCTATTCTATAATAGAGTACGTCTATTTATTAAATAATAAAGCGCCTATAAGTTAGCGTTCTATTCTATAAAAAGCTATAGCCCTCTCTAGTTACGAAGCTAAGTATATAGCCTTAAAAGAGGCTATAAAAAGAGGTAATATTCCTTAAAGATTTACTTAAGGAATTAAATATAAAGGATAGAGCGATTATAGTATTTACTAATAGTAAATTAGCGATAAAACTAGCGAACAACCCCGAGTACTACGCTAAAACAAAGTATATTAATATATAATACTACTTTATACGCAATACTTACTACTTAGGCCTAGTAGATTTAGTTTAGATCCCTACTAAAGAACAAGTAGTAGATATCTTTACTAAAGGCCTAGATTATAATTTATTTAGGACTCTAAAAGAGTACCTACTTTAGAGCGTAAAAGGTATATATATCGGGTACTAGTTACTAAAGATAATAAATATTCTCTATAATTACTAGTAATATATATATATAAAGAACTTAGACTAAATAAACGGCTATTAGATAAGATAACTACGATTCTACTAGTTATCTTCCTAATTTACTCTATAAGCTTTAGTCTATAGCTATTCTAGTAGTTAAGGGACGCCTATACTATAATTAGAATAAGCGATTATAGATATATAAGTATTTATAGAGATTATACTACTAGGAGAAGCCTAGACTCTCTAGTAAAGCTCTATAGCCTAATATATAGTCTAAATAAAGACTATACGCGGCCGCGGATAATAAAAGGTATTAATAAAGACTTATTTTTTAAAAAAAAGCCGTATATATAAAAGCTTCTTAAAATATCCTTATAGAGGTATATTAAAATAGTAAGGAAATTTTGTAGTTATAACTAGATTCTACTTTACTTAGATATTATTTACTACTAAACCAAAAAAACATAAATATAATAGTAATAGCGACGACTAAAGGCGGAGGCCTTAGGGCCTCTTAGTACGCGTATATATACCTAGAGCGCACTACTAACATTAATAGTAGAATAGCGCGCGACGAGAATAGAGGCTACTACCCTCTAGACGCGTTACGCGCTAGGCTAGCTAATAAGGCTAGTAGTAGTAATACTACTAAAACTAATAAACTAAAGAACGACTTCTATATAATAGAACTAAGAACTATTAAGGCCGATATCGAACGAGCTCTTAGATATAGAGGCCTACCTTAAGACCTTCTCTAGACCCTCCTACGCGCTTAAGAGTATACTTAGCTTATAATCTAATACTATAGTAAGATATACTATATAGTAGCGAAATTGTAATAAATTAGTAATAATATTAAGGTAATACAAAAGTCCTAATATATAAATACCTTATAGGCGCATATATAGTTATAGGTATAGATAGTAGCTAGAGCTAATCTAATACTAACTACTTAGCTAAAGTACCTAGAGAGAGCCTATATAATTATAGTTAATATAGGCTCTATAAAGGTAAGAGAGAAGACAAAGAAGTAAGACGCAAAGGGAATATAAGTAAGAATAGAAATATATATAGTAGTAGTGGTCTAGAAGCTACTAAGTAGTAACCTAAGAGTGCTAGTATATAGTATAGAAGACAAGAAAAAGCTAGAAAGAAACTAAAGATAGCTAAAAGAAATATAGCTTAAGGCGAAAGTCTAATAGAATAGATACTAGGTCCTAATTTATAAGGTCCTTATAAATATAGATATTAGAGAGAAATAGCTCTAAAAGATAGTATAGGAGGAAAACGCGAGGTATATCCTAGATTTATACGTACTAAAGGCAGAGTAGCTAAGAAAAGTAAGAGCGCGAGAAGGCAAATATATATTATTAGTTATTATAATAGTCTAGAGTAAGGCGTAGGTAAGGGAGATAGTAAATAAAGGACTCCTATATAATAGTAACTTCTAAGCTATAGAGCTCTTCTACCTA
This sequence comes from Cercospora janseana, assembly GCA_026725115.1. Lineage (NCBI taxonomy): Eukaryota > Fungi > Ascomycota > Dothideomycetes > Mycosphaerellales > Mycosphaerellaceae > Cercospora > Cercospora janseana. The sequence continues at coordinate 345,438 of CM049100.1, forward strand.
TAATAAAGAGTTATATAATACCTCTAATATAATAGGTTTAGGTACGTTAAAAACTACTATAAGGAGACTACTAAGAAATATAGGAAGTATATAGAAGAGTATAGAATAGATATATATATAGTAATAACTAGGAAATATAGTAACTATAATAGGAACTACGCCTCTTAGAAGAGAATCTATAAGATTAAATAGGCTACGTATATAAAAAAAAATAAGTTCTATAAATTCTTTACGTAGAAATAGGCAGTCTATACGTAATAAACGACTATATATAATAGTTTTATACTTATATAGAATAAGAAGAGGCTAGGCCTATAAGTAGAATAGTTAGCTTAAGAGGGAGAGTCTATACTAGTAGGTATATAAGTAACTAGCGTAGTAAGGCTAGAGTAGCTAAAAGGCATAATAGTAGCGATAATAGAAAGAAGAAGATAGATAAGAAAACTTCTATTCTAGTAGGTTACCTAAAGTAGCTAACCTAACTATAAAAACAAAGATAAAGATATAGGTATAGAAATACTTATCTAAAGTTAACAACTTATATAATAAATAGATATACTCTATAGATCTACTAATATAACGTAAACTATAGCTAAACAATCTAGTCGCTCCTTTTATAGAAGCTAGACCTAAGGAAAACGTAGATTATAGTACTTTAAGAACTATAGATTAACTTCTAAATAAGATAGATAAAGATAAGTAAGTACTATTACTAAATTGTCCTAATAGAGAGGTACGTAAGAGTTATATTTCTAGTCTCGAAATACCTTAATACCTTAGAGTAGGAGTAAGTCGAAGCAGCCTCTATAGACGTAGTATCTATCTAAATATAGATAAGGAACAGACTACTTATAATCTATAATATATATAATCCTAGTAGACTACCTAGCTATACGGAACTAGGCACTATACTAGCTACTATAGAAGCTATATAACTAGCAAACGCGAGGAACCTAGGCTTAGAGCAGATCTTACTCGGAAACTTTAATCTATACTATCTAAGGTAGGGAGGAAACCTTACGTAGAACTAGTACACTATATTAGACCGACTAATCTAGGCTACTAAGTAGGTAGGACTTAAGCTTATAATCGAGCCTAGAATAGTTATATAGGAGAAATAGAGATATAGTTACTAAATACTAGACCTAGTATTTATAATAGCTAAGGCGCAGCAACGCGTTATTATATACTAAGCGGACTAGGAACGCGCCTATAAATCGGACTACCTCCTAATTATAACTATAATCGAGGATATAGAGCTAAGAGAGGTTACGTAGAACCTAAAACTATAGTAGAAAAAGGCAGACTAGGACGAGATATAGAAGAGAATCTAGGCAAAGAGTAGTAGGCTTCGTAGCGAGGAGATATATACTAAAGGCGATATAGATAGGTAGTATTAGTAGGAACACTACCCTAAACCTTATAGGGCAGCATCCTCCTAAAGGGGACGTCGTAGCGTAATATAGTATAATCCGTCCCTCTAGTACTCGCTATTAGGTAGCGAGTCGCTCTTATAAGAGGTGTACTAAGAGGGGTAACAGGTATAGACGAGGAAGGATATTATTCTATCTACGAAGAAGAGGCTAGCTAAATACATGTCCGTACTACTAAGAAGGAGTATATAGCATGCGGGTCTATACTTCTATCTATATACTAGAGGGTCGTATTACTACCTAATATCCCTCCTCTTCTTAGTATCTAACTAGACACAATTTAAAAAAGCAATTACCTATAAAAATTGTAACGTAAAAGCCGAGGCTTTGTTCGTTAAGTACTAGTTACACCTATCGCTATTTCTAGCTACTAGTTTAACCTTAGTCTATGCTTAATTAGTAGCATCGTTAGCTTCTTCCTCTAAAGTCTTAACGTCTTAAAGCCTATCTAGATTAGCAGCCGCACCTCCCCCTAGTCTTATAGTAGCTCTAGATCTTATCGTTCGAGTAAGAACTTTTTTTTAAGAAACTCTATAGCGTATAGAGGGTTGCGTAGCGCGCGGACTATAGTATTAACCTAGGCCTTATAGTAGTTAGCTAGGCCTACCTTATTACGAGAAAGCAAGGTTTTTATCTCGTATTATATATAGGCGCTAGTTTATAGCACCTTACTAAGTAGTGCCTACGAGATCGGATTTAGGTATATAATTGTAACTAAAGTAGGGAACGAGAATAGAATATTTAGATCCTTAATAGAGGGTAGAAGAGCTAGCTCTTAATAAGCCTTTGCGATAGCTTCCGTAGAGGTACTATCCTCGCACTTACTATTCTCGACCTTAGTTAGCGTAGTCGAAACAACTATATATTCTACCTATTTACTAAGCTAGAAGCCTTACGAAGTAGTAGACATTATAATATACTACTTATAGGCTTCTAGAGGGTAAGTCGACTAGGCACTACTATACGAGGTAAGGAACGCATTATTAATAGCACCTAGATCGGTAGTAGTTAATTAGACTATAGCCTTAACGTTCGTAGCCTACTCCCTTAAGGCTTCGAAGTTAGTCGTACTATTTATGCCGACTGCGACAACTATATAACTACTAGCGTTATTATCGATTAGTAGTATATAAATTATAAGCTAAGAGTTCTCGACTTACTCGTCTCGCATCTTATAGATATTAATAAGTAAGAACTTCTAATACTCTATATTCGTATTAATAGAGAGAGCTTCTTCGTTCTTATTAACTAAGTAAGTAGTCTCTAGAATAGTAAGAAGGTAAGTAGCGTAGTCGTTGCGGAGAAGAATATTAAGTAGCTAGACAAAAGAGTCTTAGCGAAGGACCTATTAGGAGATAGAAAACAGCTATAGCTCGTTCTTACTATAGACTAACTAGTCGCGTTAATAAAAGCTATATATATTAAACTCGTTCTTTAGCTTGTCTACGATAGTGTCCGTTAAGTTCTTATATAAGGTCGAGGTAAATAACTAGCTAAATTTATTAAAACTAACAATGCCTTTATTAGCTAGATTAATACTTATGCCTTCTATCCTAAGTTTCTTTAGAACGGTCTTAAGTTAGATATTAGTAAGGTAGATAAGCAACTCTAACTCTTCTAGAATATACTTATATTTACTAAGGGCACGGGCGTTAGTACGAGAAGATAAGATACTCGTAGCAAACTAGGATAGGTAGTAAGTAACTAATCTATCGTAATTGTCTAGCTCGAGGCTAATACGTACGACTCGATACTAGAGTTAATAGGGCTTCGCGTTGCTCCGTAGGCTATACAATTCTACTAAAGTCTTAAGGTAAGTCGTATATAGAAGCTAGTTCTTGTTAGTGCTATTCTTATTAAACTCGTAGTTAGTACTAGAGCGATCTGTATACGCGTTAAATAACACGGCTAGGTTAGCATTTTCTAGGCTACTAAGATGCTTATCGCTAGTAGTATTAAGGATTTCGGCAAGGATAGGCGAAGACTCTACGTCTTTATAGTTCTTATATATTAATAGAAGCGAGAAGGACTAAGCCTCTACTAGCTGCAGTCCTTCCTTTTCTTTAATAACTTGTAGATTCTCTTCGGCTTACTCGAGTTCGTTCTAGACTTCTATAATCTCGCGCTTAAGTTCTTCGTTTTAAGTGTCTTACTAGGCCGCCTCTACTATAGCTAGTATCTATAAAGAACGTGTCTTACGAGTAATATAGTAAGTGTTCGCGTCTTCTACGTCTTAAATAGCTTAAGTAGCTTCCTCGTTAAGTTAATTAATTCTTGCCTAGAGCTACTTACGATAATCTTTAATAGCTTAAACGCGTATGCTCTTACCTACTAGAACGATAAAGCTATTCTTATTAATAACTATATTCTAAGAGCGAAGGAGAACCTTAACTTCGTTAGACTTAATATTAATACTATCGATAGCAGCCTAGTACTTCGTATAGTATTGCGCTACGAAGTTATTCCTAGTTAGCTCTAGTCTATTAGTAGACGCTCCTCGAGTATTGCTAGCGTTAAGAGCCCGAAAGAGTATAATTTAAGTAAGCTTTTAGCTACCTTTATTAACCTTAGGGTATTTATTAATAAAAGCCTATACGTTCTTAGTACGCTTAGATAAGAAGAACGTAAACTTAGTAATTAAAGTTAGCATCTTAGTAGACGACTACTTTTACTTAAGAACGCCGCTTATTGTCTTAAATCGATTAGCGATAGCCTTGCCTTAGCTATTAAGTATATAGGTCGCTAGGAAGGCTTTTCTAAAAGTCTTACTATTTTTATTAACTTTGCTTACGTCGAACTTCTATAAGCGTGCGATCTCTATAAATTAGTAAACCTAGTAAGCGAAGCTTTCTATAAGGTTTTTAATAAGGCTAGCGCCTTCGCGTATAGCTTTATTAATACCTTTATCGCTAATGTTCTATAGCGCTATAAGCATCTCTTATAGCGACTTATAGTTACTAAAGAACTTCGAGCTCTTTATAAGTAACTCGACGTTATAGCTTAGAATTAGCGACGTATTAGAGTCGCCTAAATTAGCTATTTTAGCTAGGTAGAGGTAAACAAGTGCTTACGTTGCTTCGAGGAGTCTTAGAAAGGAGGCGTCGAGAGGGAGGCAAATAATACTTTTAGTATAGGAGGAAGAGAGAGTTCTTACTTAAAGGTTAGCTCCTTTTATATAGCTAGCGAGGCCGGTAGCGTATATTTAGTATTTACCTACTCCTTCTTTATTTACCTCTATACTATAACGCTATTAGTTAATTGTGTTTATTAACTCTATAGCAAACTTAGTAAATAGTAACTAGTAAATTTCCTAGGTAAATAGGAATTTAGTAAATAGGTTACGTAATACTAATACAACCTAGCTAAGTTATATTAACTTTAGCTTTAACCTAAAGATTATATAAATAATAGAAAAGCCTAGATAGTAAATAAAGGTAAGGAGAATGTCGAAAACAACGCTCGCGAGTTAACTAAACATCTAAAAAAATAAAAGGAGACAAAGGTTAGTAGTCGAGTCGGTAGAGGGACCTTTAAGTAAAAGAGGGCGGTAGGTTAGTATATATACTTTTGTCGTCTCTAAAAAAGACGCCGCCTATACGTATATATTTTCCCCCTTTCTTCTTAAGTTATCGCCGATAGCTTAATACGCGGCGAGGCATATCCTAGTAGTAGAATAGAGTTAACCTTAACTGCTAGGTTATCCTTCTATAGATATCGGTCTAGAGTAGTAGCCTCTTCCTCCGTTAGAGGGTTTTTGCTAGCTCTAAAGTTAGTAGAGATCTGCTTTAGGTTCTTCTTTAGGTACGTACTATCTTTAACTATACTATCTAGCTCTTCTAAGACATATATAGACCTATTATATAGGATTTAAGAGACGCGAAACAGTCCCTTCTACTAGAAGGCTAGCTTATATAAGAAGCTAGTCTAGATTTCCGACTAGAAGACTATAACTAGATCGCCTTCGGATAGGAGTTTATCTACTACGTAGGCGTTAAAGTATTCCTTTACCTCCTACTTTAAGCGATTGTTATAGGCCTTTGCCTCGTCTAACGTACGAGTTATTTCTTCTAGCGCTATTGCACGTATTATAAGCAGGTCTCTCTAGTTACGAATAGATCCCTAGTCGCGAATACTATATATGCGATGCTCTAGTTCTATCGGTAGGACTATATCTCTACCTATTATTACTTCTATAGGAGTAAGACTAGTCGAGGCTATAGCTATCGTACGTTCTGCCTAAAGTACTATAGGTATTCGCTCTTAAACATTCTTAAACCCTCTATTTATAAGCTTAGAGAGCGCATTAAGGATCGGTTTATAACCGGCTTTAATTAACCCGTTTGCCTCTAAGTAGTAGGCTAAGATCTTAATATAAGTAACTTCGTAGGAAACGAGAAGCGTCTTAATATCGCCGAGGTTCTACTAAGCATTATTAAGGATAATCTTATATATAACTCCCTAGCGGCACATAACCTCTAAGTAGATAAACCTAGTAATAGATTTCGAGGTAATATTCTTCGCTAGCTTAGGCTACTATCTTGCTTCTAGCTACTATAATAGCCCTTCTCTTATAATAAATAGGCTATTATTCTTATTAATATATATAGTATCGCTAAACTATCGTTCGCTAAGAACTAAGAGTATAGGAATAGTTAATAGACCTAGTCTTTAATAGCCGTTCCGGTATAGGCACTAAGGATAGGTTTTATAGTATCTAGAAACATTACTATAGTATTTATCCTACTAGTATCGCCTTCTTAATAGTTCCTAGACGCTATTCGGACTCCTATAGCTATTCTCTTTGTAAAAAGCAGTAACGATCCGAGTTCTTTCTATAGGGTTATCTATTACTCGCTAAATAGAGGCATTAACTCGCTCCTATCTCTAGAGAGCCCTATCTTTAACTATAAATCGTCTCGCAGCTCTTATAAGGGTCTTATAGCGTAACCTTAATAGGTATAGGGGTTTAGCTACATATATTAGGAAATATATAATATTATATAAGTCCTATATATAGTACTTATCTAGAATACTTTCGTCTTCCACTATAACTAGAAACGTATTAATATAAAACGCGCTAAAGAATTGTCGATTAATTATGTTTTTAACGTTATCTTCCGCTTCTATCTCCGCCTTATCCTCGTCTGTTACTAGCTTTCGAGATAACGCGTTAGAAGTAGAATATTTCTTGCCTAGAATATAAAATATATTAAAGTCGAATAAGTAAATCTAAGCGATCTACTATACTATTACAGAATTCGGAAGGTCGGACGCTACTCGGTTTAGCTAGTAGACTAACGTATTAGTATCTACCTCGAGTCTAAAATAAACGCTAAAAAGCTACAGTCTAAATTTCTAAAGAGCCCGTAGGACTCTAAGGTACTCCCTTTTTCCTACGTTATACTAAGCTTTATTAGGCTTCTAGAGACTCGAATTATAGCGAACTAGATATTATATTATAGAATCCTCGCGATCCTCCTATATAATAATCTTACTATACCTATTACTACTAGAATCGACTACTACTATAATTAGGCTAGCGCCGTTACTATAGTTAATAGAGACTAACGTAGGTGCCGTTATTAGGTATTTCGTAATAGTGTCGACTATATCTTAATATTCTTTGTTCTACTTAAACTTAGAATCCTTTTATAGTAGTTTAAATAGTAGCTTATAGATAATCGAGAAGTTCGGAACCTAGATCCGGAAATAGGTAACTACCTCTATCTAGATTCTAATAGCCTTCTAGGAATCCGGAGTAGGCTACTCTAATATCTTCCGGACTCTTACTTTATTAGGGTGTCTTTTAAATTCGTCTATTACGTATCCTACAATATTAACTAATTAGTAAAGAAGCTAAAGCTTCTTTCTATAAATCGTTAGATTCGCTCGTTCGAGGTCGCTTAAGATAGTATTAAGGTTCTAGATATATTTAACTATAAACCGCCGCAACCTAGGCTCTACTTCTTTATCGTTATATCGCGTCTTTAGTCCCTTAATCCCTATATCGTCTAGAAATAGGCGCGCGATATAAGATATATATATATATAGGACTATTATAATTATTCGGACGAATTAGGCTACTAAATTAGTCGCTCCTTAGGGTAGAGTCGTCTGTCTAAAGGCTCTAAGAGGTGTGTTAAAACTTGTAATATCTCGGTTATTTAAGTGAAGTAGAATCTAGTTATAACTAGAAAAGATGTCTACTAGAGAGGCTACTACGTAGTTAGCGAAATCCTTAGAGAAACTATCTATATCTAGTAGTAGGTTAGCATCGCGTAGCGTAACTCGATTAAATTCCTAGGTAGTATTAATTATCTAGTACTAAGCCTTCCTATCCTTGTCTAATTGCTTCTTCCTTACTAGAAAGATTAGATTACGATAGAAAGAGTAAGACGGCTCGATCGTACCTACCTCCTAACGCTTACGGACTATTTCTTCTATAACCGGCCTTAGGCTTAGGTTAATTTAGAACCTAGAGTAAGCCTAAGGTTCGTAAGGAACCGTCTATATTCGCTAAGGTAGTATAATCTTAGGCTTAATTTTTCTAATATATTCGAAGTTATAGGCTAGTACTACCTTACGATTATATAGTAGCTCGTAGAGTAGATGCGTTTCCTTCTTTATTAATACTATTCTAGAAACAATATCTTTTAGCCTTTCTAGTATAAAGCGAGATCCTTATAAGATTTCCGAGAATTTCTTTATTAAGTACCTCCCGTTAAAGGGACCAGTCCCTAGAGGTAGTAAGGCCTCTTTCGTAAGGCATTCCTATCTCTAGTTCTTGTTTCCTTCTAGTAAAGAGCTATCTATTTTATATATGCTCGCATTTACTAGCCTAACCTTATCTGCAACCCTTTTTACTAGCGTAAAAGTATTAAAAGTTACTATTCTACTATAATGCTCTCTATATTAGCTTTTATTAATGTTTGTATATAAAAACAGATTATAAACCTCTTCTAAAGGCTCCTTCGCATTAGTAATATATATTCGGGACTTCTCGTCTAATATAACCTAGTAGGTTGTATTAGATTCCAGCTAATTAGCGTCTCTGCTAGTACTAAGCTTTTATGCCTTAGGTATATAATAAACACCTATTCTCTTATTAGATCTAAAGACTAGAGCTATTATAATATAGAATTCTTCTAGTAAGAAGGGTTGCAATCCCTCCCCCTCTTTACTCGACTAAGATCTTCGTATCTTACTAGAAGTCTTAGCGCGTCTATCGGACTTTATAGCCGCGCTACTACTTTTCCCTAGATATCCTTAATCGTGCGACAGCTAGTGTTACTAACGTGTCCTATAAAGATAATACAATTCCCTTTATAGTCTATAATTGTGCCTTCCTAGAATCTATTATTATAGTTCTTCTATACGCTTTAAATAATCCTTTTCTATAGTTGTCCTAGGAGGGTTTAGGTCCTCGAATCTCGGTTAATTACGAAGGTTATTAGAAAAACTACTCTAAACGTATTAACCTAAACGTTGTTGTAGTATCTAACTAAGTTAATAGCATCTCTAGAGATAGGATTTATCTTCGCCTATAATCTTATCGAGATAGGGAGACCGAGCTTCTAAGTAGTCGTAAGGCTTATTACGCACGCTTTAGTACTACTATCAATTATAGCGAGGACACTTATATCCTTATTTCTAATTGCTACCTCGATATAGATACTAGAAACAATAGTATAAGCCCTAAGAATAGTATCGAAGTTAGTGGACTTAGCGTTATTATAGATCTCTTTAAGCCGAGTAGGTAGTCTTTTCGCGATCTTAGTGCTAATAAACCGAGCTTAGAACACATTAATTTCTAACTCTAGTAGGCTATCCTTACTCGCTTATATTTCTACGCTTATAACCGAAAGATATAGACGGATAGGTAAACGGCCTTATTACTTACGGAGCTTATCTAACTTCTCTATAAAGAACGGGTTGTTATCGATCTAGCCGCTAAAGAAGTTCTATAGCGACCTATATATTAGAAGATCCCTTATTAGAATAGGTAATTCTAGGTCTAGAAACTAGGAATACTAATAAAGACTATAGGTCTTAGGATCTATCTTTCTATATATAGATACGTAGTTATAGAACTACTTCTTCTTTACGACCCTCTTATTAGCTAGCGTATTAGCTAGTCTAGGTAGATCGTCTATAAGCAAGTTACTATCTAGCGTCTAAGACTTATCCTTAACCTCTTCTACTATAGAATAGATAGCTCCTTACTAGATACGTTCTAACCCTCGAGTAATAGCCTTAATACGTCGAGCTTCCGCTAGCTTATTAACTGCCTTTTAAGCAACCACCTTAGTTAGGTTAGCTACTATAAAGCGAGTAGGGTTATAGATCTTCTTTAGCTTATCTTAAGAGGCCGTAAAAGCATCTACTTCCGTACTATATACGTTCGCGATAGTATCCGCGTTGTACGTAAGGCAATTTGTAGTAATACTTTCTAGTGTCTTCTTACGTATCTTACCTTTCTTTAGCTATTCCTAGTACGCCTAGTACGTGTTATTCCTAGAGCGTCGGAACGTAACCGCTTCGTTACTAAAGCGAGCTACTAATAGAGGGTAGACTATACTAAGTTTAGGTACTCTCTTATCCTATTAATAGACTAACTTCTTACTGTCGCTATATATTAACTAATAGTTGTTACCTTTAGTTAGGACTTTCTTATCGACTAACTTATTAATATATAGGTACCTAGACTAGATATAGTTAGTAGCGCTACATATATAGTATTTGCTTTCTAGGTTCTTATAGATTATCGACTTGCTACTATTATACAACTATACGAAGACATTAATTAATAGAGCGTCTAGATAGATATTAATCTTAGTTAGCTTTACTTAGGTTATTAATAGGTTAATAAGGCTTAGTCCGAGTGCCTCCTAAATAGCCTTAATCTAGTTAATGCTAAGGCTGTTTATCTGCTTAACTAACTCCGCTACCTCCTTACTCTCTAAGTATATAGTAGATAGAATAGTCGGAGGCTACGAACTAGGCTAAGTACGAGATTCCGGCACTACTTTTAGTAAGGCCTTTAACGCTTAAGCGCTTACTATAGCCTAAATGTTACGCGTATCCTCTCTATAAATAAAGGTTTCTATATTAGACACCGTCTCGATCTCGTTTCTTACTATATTAAGGACCTCCTTAAATTTCTTAAGAGTAGAAGGATTACTCGGATCTAGCTTATAGTAGTAGAAGATACGCTAGGACATCTTCTTAGGTATGCCCTTTAGAAGTAGCCGCGTCTTCTACGTGTCCTTAAGCTCCTTTTTATTAATCGACGCAATACTAGATATAAACTTTCGTAGGTATTCCTTTAAATTATCGCCTTCTAAACGCTTCTAACTATAGAGCTTCTCTAACTAAGCTCTAGTCGACTTAATCTGTCGGCTATTATTAGTATAATACTTGCGTAGGAATGCTTTCTTTAGCGCTTTAAAATCGGCTATATCTAGCTCTTCCTTCTCTAGCTAACCCTTTAGCTCTTAGATTGTTAAATAGTAGTTTGTACTAATCGTCTAAAGAAAGGCCTAACACTTATAATTGTCTAACTTAGTATTAAGGTTATATTTAAGAAGGTTGTACTTAAACCTGTCTAAATAAGTAGACGTATTATACGATTCGAAGAGCAGATTCTTAGGCGAACCTAGTATAGGTAGTCTTTGTTTTATATCTTGTATCTAGCTCGAAAGCAACTATATTAGTAATATATTTTGCTTAGTAATAGCCGTAGAGCTTATAGTTAGCGTTCCTTTAAGTAATAATGCAGCTAATTAGCGGATCTCCTTATCTAGTCGTAGAGTAGGATCGTATTCTTAGTCGTTAGCCTCTAAAGACGACTCGACTTCTAGAGCACTTATATACTCTTATCTCTTTTATTATTTTTATCGTTTTTCTTTTTATTTTACAACTTAATCTATTAGCTCGCTAGACGTCGGATTTAAATAGGAAAATAAAGTAGCTAATACGACCTAACTAGGTCGTATTAGCGAAAAAGAAAGTTCTTAATATTATATATAGTATATAGCTCCCTATATACAATCTCCGTTCTCTTCCTTACTCTCGTTATTTTTAGCTAAATTAGAGGCATATGCTCTAATTAGTAAGGGTTGTTATAGGTACCCTAGTTACGACCTAGTTCCGCTTATTAGCGGGCTATACCGTTCCTAGGGATCCCTAATACTAGGTCTCGTAAGATATACTAGTACGAGAAGCTAAGAAATAAACTAATAGTTAGCTTATCTATAGGACTTAATATAGAATCGCTGTTTTCGGGTCCTCTATAAGACTTAATATAGGTTCTCCTTACTCGCCTATAGAACTTAATATAGGTTCGCGGTAGTCGTAACGTTATAAATAGGCTTCCTTATAAGATATACTAGTACGAGGAACTATAACTATATTATAGAATCTCTATAAGTCTTATCGACTATAAGTATCTAACGCCGGCCTCGCAAGCTTTCTCTAGTACGAGAGGAAGAAAAGAACTAAGGGCTAGAGAGTAATTAGTCCTTTAGCCGAGGTAGGTATATAGTCGCACCTTAGGACCCGATAGGCTAATGCCTGTCGTCCCTACTACGTATTAGAGCTTAACGTGCGCTCCGAAAGCCTCCGTAGTATAGGTTACGATAACCTATACTAAGTCCCTAAACAGGTAAACCTAGTAATCTAGACTCCTAAGCTAAAATAGGTCTAAGAATTTGTAGCTTTTCCGAGTTAAATCGATGCCCTCGCTATAGGGTACTCTTTAGATTACTATTACCTCTTAAGGTTTCTTATACGCGTACTATAGGCAGTCTTATCTTATCCTCTTATAGTTATAGTCGTTCGTACCTAGAGGCTATCTCTAAATACTCTATACTACCTCTATAACCTAGAATAAATATAATAGCCCTACCTTCGGCTCTATTATTAGTAGGAACACTACCCTAAACCTTATAGAGCAGCATCCTCCTAAAGGGGACGTCGTAGCGTAATATAGTATAATCCGTCCCTCTAGTACTCGCTATTAGGTAGCAAGTCGCTCTTATAAGAGGTATACTAAGAGAGGCAATAGGTGTAGACGAGGAAGGATGTTATTCTATCTACGAAGGAGAGGCTAGCTAAATATATGTCCGCACTACTAAGAAGGAGTATATAGCGTGCGGGTCTATACTTCTATCCGTATACTAGGGGGTCGTAGTACTACCTAATAGTAGGTAGAAGCGCTATAAAGGATTATATAAGATACTATTTAAGAGAAGGTTCTATATACTAGGCTATCTCTATTTATAAGAGAAAGCTAGACCCTAGAGATATAATACCTAATAAGAATAGCGAGATTAGTAAGATAGAAATAGTATAATAGTAGGACTAGAGCTAACTACGAGGCATATATAGCAGCTAACTATATAAGGTCGAAATAGGTAAAAAGAGATATAAACCTATTCTAGAGAGCGACAATTAAGGAAATAACGTAGAATCTAAATAAAATATAGAAGCTAGCTAAGTAGGCGAAAGAAAGAGCTAGAAAACTATAACTACCTTTATAGTTCCTAGATATATTAATTAGACCCCTAGAGCTAAACTAGAGGAAAAGCTAGAATAACGCGGAAAAAGCGGAAGCCCTCGCTATATACTTCTTTCTAGAACCTAAGGCAGCCGACCTAAGCGATATAGACTAAGACGCGATCCTAGAACTAATATATATAGAGCTCGTAGTTATAGAAGCGAAAGTACTAGGAACGATTATATAGCTACTAACTAAGAAAGCTATAGAACCGGACTAGATACTAAACGAGCTTCTAAAGGAATATAAGGCCCGCCTCGCACTACTACTCGCTAAGCTATATACGGCGTGCCTTACGATAGGCTACTACTCTACTACGTTTAAGAAATCGACTATAGTTGTCCTTAGGAAACTATAGAAGCTAGACTATATAAAGCCTAACGCGTATAGGCCTATAGCTCTACTAAATATAATAGCGAAAACGCTAGAGGCTATTATTATAGGAAGAATATCTAAGGTCGTAGAAGAAAGAGGCCTACTACTAGAGGCGTAGATAGAGGTAAGGCTAGGTCGGTCTACGCTTACTATACTTAAACTAATTATAGAATAAGTACGGACGATTTAGAATACTAACCTAGAGGTAGTAGCGTCTATACTATACCTAGATATATTAGGAGCTTTCGATAACGTCTTATACGCTCGGCTACTTTATAATATCGTAATATAAGGATTTCTAGCGTAGGTAGTAGGATTTATCGAGTCCTTTCTATAGGGCCGTATAACTAGACTCTACCTTAGAGACTATATAGATAAAGAACAGCCCTAGAGGATAGGGATCCTCTAGAAATTAACGTTGTCCTCTATTCTCTTCCTATTCTTTATAGAGACACTACTCTCTACGATCTAGGCCTAGTATATACTAGTAATAGGATTCGTAGACAATACTAATATACTTATATAAAGTAATAGTATAGTAGACAATTATAGGAGGCTTAAGGCTATATACGAAAAATATATATAGTAGGTAAAGAGATATAGCGTAGCTTTTATACTATAGAAATACTAATTAATCTACTTTATAAGATTCCGAAAGCATAACCTAAAAGCTATAGTATAGATCTAAAGCTTTAAAGAAAGACTATCGCTATTACTATAGTTACTAGGAGTCTAGCTAGATACTAAACTAACGTAGAGACTATATATTAAAAAAGCTACGGAAAGAGGGGCATTCTAGATAAACTTACTCTAGAGGCTCTATAAATCTATATAGGGAGCGTCGTTCTAAAAGGCGAGACACATCTATATAGCTATAGTCCGACCTACTATAATATATAAGTACTAGCTTTAGGCGAACCCTATAGGAACTATAGGATACTAGAAAGGACTTATAGAACTACTTAAGAAAGTATAGAATATAGCGCTACAATATATTATAAAAGCCTATAAGAGCGTAAACTAAATAGTTCTCTAGAGCGAATCCGGAATTGCCTCGATCTACCTTTATACTTAGAGTATAGTAAGGTAATACGTAGTAAAGTAGAGCAATAATAGAGTAGACGAATACCTTTAGGAACAATAGTAGAAGATGCTTCGCTAAAACTAATATAGATAGAGGCGAGAACGCTAGAAGAAAGACAACTAATTATAGAAGGAGACTATCTAAGCTTTAGTCTAAGAATAGAAGGGAGAGGCGCGAGGAGATAGAAGTAGCTAGGTAGATAAGAAGTAGAAAAGAATATAGAAGTAAGAAAAGACAAAAAGAAGTATAACGATAAGCTACTAGCCTATAGCCTAGCGCACCGAAGGCGACAAAAAACACCTAGTAATATATAAGAGACTAACTAAGCTATAAAGTACGATAGTTACTCTTCTATAAATAGAATATATCGGATTTAACTATTACCTAGCTAAGCGTAGAGTCTTAGAAGTATCCTCTAAGTATAAGTGTAAACAAAGTACGCAAATAGCTAAATATATATACGTATTCTACCTACTCTAATAAGGAAATAGGTAGAGCCTATTTGCTAACGTAGGTACGTCCAACTAGGAGATACTAACGACTATAAAGAAAGGCCTCCTCGCTATAGTAAAATAGCTTATCTAGGAAGGTATACTTAGCTAATTCTTGCTAGCGCGAGAGAAGGAAGAGGCGTAGACGACCTAAGGTTGCGTTATAGAGAGAGAGGTAGGCACCTAGTAAGAGAGAGGGCTTCTATAGATACTATATACGTCCTAAGGAGAATAAATAAAGAGACAACTAAGTAGTAGCCGGTTATAAAGAATAGAGGGAGGTCTAGAGAGTTTTATACTAGCGAGGCCCTATCGGGCCTTAAGGGCTTTTATATTTAAAAACTAAAGATAGGATACTCCGCTTACTCGAAAACGAGGTAGTATAGTAAAAGATTGTTATATTATATTATATTAAGGACATTTTGCTATAGAATATCTCTACTATAGACGCAATACTACGCGACCCAATACTTCTCTCTCTTAAGTAGCGAGGGTAACCTTACTATAATAAGAGGCTTAAATATCTTAAGTAGTAAGAGTAATCTTACTATAAAGAGGGGCCTAAATATCTTAAGTAGTAAGGGTAACCTTGCTATAAAGAGGGGCCTAAAAGTCTAAAAAAATTAGATAATAATAAGGCTACGTAATAAGGAGAAAGCTAAAGGATACCGATTTATAAGTAGTATAAGTACTAGTCCTAAATAGTTCTAGCTTCTCGATACGCTTACGCGTCGATAGAAGACTCTAGTACGCAACAAAGTAGTATATAAGGACGTTCCTAAGACGTCCTAAGTAAGTAAGCAACGAAGAAAGCATTCTACTCCTTACTACTACTTCTTTCTCTCTCCCCTCTCCTCTTCTCTCCTCCTCTTACCTTTACTCTCTTCCCTCTTATCTCTTCTCTCTTCTACTTATATCGATCCGATATCCTCCGTCGCTATATATATACGTTCTAAAAGATATTATCTATAAGGTTTCTAAACTCTTCGACGCTATGTATTTGTATTCTAAAACTAATCTCTATATATAGATAGAGATATTAATAAAGTTATATACTTTACGATAGAAGTAAAGAGTAAGTATATACTATTAAAGTAGCTACTTAACTTATAGGCGTGGGTGAAGCTAGCTTAGCATCTCCTCGCGATGCTTAGACCAGCTATGCGAGGCCAAGCAGATTACTAGAGGTCTTTTGTTAATTATGTAGATTCGTATGCGGGTGTAACTCTGTGCTGTCGAGGGCATCTGACACTTCGCCAGCCCATGGCCGGACCATACCGGCCGCAGAAGGTGAAGCCCGCATAAACCACCCAGGCGCGTCGAGATTGTAACGGTTAGAAGGAGGATATTTTATGGATCAAAGATTCGTATGCGGCCATGCAAGTGGGCCCCTAAAGGTCCCGCGCGGAGCTATGCAACCTCAGCACAGGGCGCTCATGGTTGGTGTCCACGACGCATAATATCACGATCGCGTTCCTCAACCACGCGATGCGGGGAGGCGCAGCCTGCAGGGGAGAAGTTCCGAGCATTCCAAAGTTATATGCGGCCGGTGTTCAGGTGCCAGCACATTCGATGGATCTTTCCCCCAGTATACCTGTTCGCTGAGCTCTCCGCTCTGTCTCCACTGGCCATGTTCGCATGGCGCGACTACGGCATGCGGGAAGTGTCAGCTTAGGCAGAGATGGCTCGTAGATCGACGAGAAGTACGCGATCATGATTGATGCCATTAGAGCATTTGCGGCTGACTTCCATCCAGCCTTGCCGGCCGGGTGAGACTATTGCCATGGGGTATGCAGAGGACCAGGACGCTGAGACGGCGTTGTAGGGATTTGGCATGCTCTTTAGTCAGTAGATAGACTAACTCTATTTGCCGCTGCATGAGTTATTGACGTGATTGTTTGTGGTGAGGCTACAGGAAAACTCGGGACAGCCGCGAGCCTCGCACATCGGAACGCAGTCATGCGAGCCTATACAAAGCACGATTCCCTTACAGATCGATCACCGCGAGGAGTATGCGGTCGTCGCTGGCACAATACGAGCCTTCCCCGCAGTGACGTGGCATTGTCGCGGCCATACCACCAGCTACCGGGAGCCATGCCAAGACTTGCTGTGAGCAGGCAATGCAGGTATCGAACACTCTGCATTCAATTCACGCTTTGCCTACAGACGACTGCATATACCAATGGCTAAAGGGATCCGCGCTGTGCTTCACGATTGGAAAGGATGAATCTCATCGACGAGCGCTGGAAATGCCTCGTTTGCACAACCTCAAGCGTACAAATGCCGTCATCTAATCTGATCAATGTGATGCAACGATTGAGCATCTCACTCATAGGCTGCTCCATCTCACCCGTTCGTTCCATCGCTTTCACAGCTTGACAGATTCTATCTCTTCCCCGGTCTGCTTCGAGGCGTCTTTTGACTTGGACGACTTGTGACTTCACATTTTCCTTTGCAATCAAGGCTTCTTCGCCTTCCCCAGGAGCCACCCAAGGCTTCTTCGCCTTCCCTAGGAGCCACCCAAACTGAAGGGGACTTTGTCAGCGCAGCTCGCGGAGCGGGCAACGAAACAAACGGCTCACAACCTCGCCGCCGACCTGACCGCCACGCTCAGTTCCAAGCATCAGCTCGAACACTCTCTGATACTCAAACACTCTCGACGCTTTCGGTATCGTCTCCCCATGCCACTTCCGACCATCTCTTCCATCTGGCCCCCGCCATCGTCGCACCACCAACGCTTCCGATTTTTCCCCGCGCATCTGGAACGGCGAACAGCCACTATAGCGATGGCCCGAAATGTCATCATATTTCATCCCCCCACTGCATCGCCCCTTGCGCGCTCCAAGTCCGGTGGTACGAGACGCAAACCGCCATCGTCACCACATGAAGGTGTTGTCAAGCATGTGGGGGAACAGTGTTATCAGCAATTCATAGCGAGGTAACTGCTGCTCTGCTGACCAGTTGGATCGCGTCTTTACGACACGGACTACGTGATGAGGCGAAAAGAGGGGCCACCAAAATCCGGTAATCGGCGCTCATATTGGCAAAGGAGGTCTACCGATGCAATGACCGAAGCCGGCCGTTCGATCGTAGTGCATGATCTACAGAACACTAGCAAACAGTTCTACAAAGATCCCAAGGCTGTCTCTGCACCGAGGACTATAGGAAAGCCGCTCACTGTACAGATAGTAGGTCATCACTCTCCTTTTTATTAGAGAAAGGTTTGTAGCTTCAATCTCATGCTTGCGACTAAAGAGCGACCAAGAATCTGCTATGCAGTCAGGAATGCTTGCAACCATTGAAGGAAGTAAAGTCTGCCATTCTGTTGAGACCTCGAGCCTCTCTCTGCGCTAAGTGCTGCATACGCTTCATTTTTTATCAGATGCCAGGAAACCACACCTCTCATTTGCCAGAGACAGGCCTGCGGATCCAGTCCCATGCTTCCGAATGTAGAGCGCTCAAAGGTTTGTCATTATGGCAAGAATGCTTGCGTTTATAGAGCTATCAAAATCCTGCCACCCCGTCAAGAGTGCTTGCCGCCAAGAAACAAAAATTCGAATCCGCAAATGGATTGAGCTCGCACCTCTCGTGGTCAACGCCTGTGCACCAGTGTGTAAGACCTTTTCCTTGTGCGTTCTCACGGCGCCGGAACGTTCGGCGTCCGATGCTCCCTGAGCATGGCGGAATGATTCAACGACGTCGCTGCAGAGGCTCGTATTGAGTCGGTCGCTCGAGGCCTCTGTTCAGGGTGAAGAAGATAGAACTGTTACAATGCTCCAGCTTCAAATCCAGGAGTTCCGGCAGTATTGCCGGGGGCATCGATCACTCGCAGTCGAATCAGGTTTTTCTCCATTAGTGCGCTATGTGACAGGCTCATATTTCGACAGTCCCATTGGCAAAGCACGCACACGGCAGAGGTGGGCAGAGGGAGGACTCAGTTATCAAACCTCAAATCACAGAGGCATCTTGACTAACAGCCAAGGTCGATCGCCTACAGAGACGATTGGCCTTCTTCGCATTGCGCGCATGGCAAGGGCAGAAATGGACATGTCTTCCCCACATCGGGTCGCCGATTGAGGAGTCTCACGGCACTCCTGAGAGCCATGATATTAGAATGGTGGCATCCTGATGATAGGCCTCTCAGCCGTGTGTATAGTTGGTGCTGGAGTCTGCAAATGATCCGCATCAGGGTTCTCAACCTACTCAGCAAGCACGGCAGAAGTCTTTGGCGAAGCGCTTCCGGGGAGAGCGCAGGCGTGGATAATAGTCCGATCGTGACGCTCTCAACAGCAGTCGCCCCGAGGCGCCGATCATGGGCACCAAGAACCCTAAGCGCTGGCGGTGAAAATATCGCACTGTGGCAGTGCGATTCAAAGCAACATCCGAACTTGTTCGAGGTCCACACAACGAGAACCTGGTTCAGCAGTGTCCTTGTGTGCCATGAAGTCGCTGTTCTGTTGCTTCCGGCTCCGTGCATTGCTATGCCCTCTAGCAGGCGTGAGCTGCCCGCGTCCTCGTCCAACTCCGTACGCCGCACTCTTCCAGGCGTTACCCATCAAGTCATCTCAGCTGATATGCATTCATGACTGCACGTTAGTATCCTTGCACATTCTTGCACAGTGCCCGTGATGGTCACTCTCGCAGCCAGAAAACGTTCATGACAATGCCTGCAGAGCAAATTTGGATCATTTCGTCTCCCAAGCAGCATCTGTGCAAGCGCACGCCTGTTTTCACTGCACAAATTGATCCATCTTGGCATCCCACGACCTCGAAGTTCTATGTGCCGCATGTGATCAACACGAGCGCTCCAAGTTGCATGCTGTATGTGGCTTGCCGTAACATTTGCCAGGTACGGCGCCAAGAATCGATCAATTCTAAGCCAAGGAGGTCCAGTATCCCATCAAACGCTTCGTAATGAGGCAAATATGGACCGCAATCGTCACACGCTTCCGTCCGGTGCAAAGGTGCTGAACGCTGGCATTTCGTGAGTAAGAAAGTAGTTCCAATCAAATTGCGAGTCATTGAGTGCGTCCAAGTTCCAATCTTCGCTACTTGCGGCGGTCGGAGCGCTCACTTCAAGCGGAATCCCCGTGGCTCCATTGGTATGTACGTGCTGATTCTTCATGCTCTCTGGCTGCGGATCTTCGGATGCGCTCCGTTGTATGCTGGACGCCAGCACTGCGGAATCTTCGTCCTTTCGTTTCTTGGACAAGCGGACCAGAAAGCGTGCCGTCTTCAGAGAGTCCTTCATCGCTCCAGTCTTGAACCGATTCACCACGTACTCCAGCGTCCGCATAGCGGTGGCGAGATGAGACAGACTTTCCTTGCCGTCCATGGCAAGGAAAACACAGATGACCTGGAACGGCACATTTGCGACGTGCCACCACGGCATGCCCTTTTCTGCCATCCTCCTTGCTGCTTGTAGACCATTCAGTCCAATGTTCAAAATGGTCTTGACAACATCAGGTGAAAGATTCGGGTTGGCAAGCCGTAGCCTTCGATAACCACAAAGACCAAGGTTGGCTTTTGAAAGGGCGATACCGTCATGCTTTGGCTCGTACGCATCGAGCTGAGTCAGGAAGTCTTCCCACTGGCCAGCCCTATCACCCTGCTCAGGATCAAGACAGCAGGATATGCTGTACAATTCGATGTAATCTCTTGTATAGTCACCATCGCTGTAAGAAGGTAGGCGGGCTGTGATGCCACGGACAGCCACTCTTGTATGTCCTGCCTCGAAAGATACCCAGGAATTCAGCATGCGAGCCACCCAGAATGAACGACGCCTTGACTCCGGGTCCGCTGAATCATTGATAGCTGGGTGCAGCACAGAGCTGCTGACTTCAAGCTGCAGTCCTATTGATTCCACAAGGTGCATGGTTGTACAAGTTGCCATCCACGTCGCGTGTGGGTGATCAGTCGTGCGTAGGATCAAGCATCGCAATATCCATGACTGTACATCACTGAGCGACGGAGGCAGCATAGTACTTGTACTCTCCAGTGCAATCTTTTGTGCATCCACAAGACGAGGCAAAAGTTGTACTAGAGGATTGTTGTCCGAGTACAGTATCCCCAGAGCAGCAATGCCGCAAAGCACGTGATCTGGAACTTCGCAGTCCGACGGGGCTGTCCATCGAGCCGTGATGCTGGCGTTGACGCGGCTTTTATCCAGAAAACCATATATCGGGTGTACGTTGGCAAAGTAGAGCTTCCCCAACTGCTCCATTTGATGCCGGTTCAAGAGATCCGTAATCGATACTTGCAGAGGAGGAACATATTGGCTGGTCCCGAGATTCCATCCAAAAGTGAAGAGCTTTGGCCCACTAGATGGGTCAAGTCGCATACCCAGCAGACGAGTGAAGGCGATGCCCGAATTCGCTTCGAGTGCTCGCATCTTTGACAAGTCTTCGATGCTTGACAATTCATTTTCGGCATGCTCAGCATCGTCCCGGCCGATTTGTGCATCAGCAATTGCATGCTGTTCGACCAGCTTGCTCCGTTTCCGAGGGTGCTTTTCAAAGTAGCACCTGCGGTCGGTCAGCCACCTGAACGGGATGAGATGGTCTGTGCGAACGTCTCAACTCACTTATACTCGAACTGCGTGCACATGTTGCATGGCATATTGCCATCACACCGCCTCTTGCGAAGACGACATGGCTCGCATGCTTGCTTCGCTCGCTGCCGCTTCTGTCCATGGGCCGTTGTGTCGCCGTTCGTGGTTCCTACTGCGCCGGATCCTCCATTAGTCACAGTCATTTCGAATGTCAACTCCCCAGACATCACTCAAGTAAGGTGATCGTCATTACTCGACGAAAGATTTGTGCTTCATCAGCAAGAGAGCTCGTCTTAGCGTGCTGGTGAGTGCAGACGCAAGAACTTTGTTCCGTGCGCAAGTGAAGTGATTCTGCCGAGCGGCCCCGCATTTCAGAAAGCTTGACAGGTTCCGGACTTTCAGCTCCACACCACAATCTAACTACCCACGGTCGCGAACCCATATTGCGAACAGACCGTACGGTATCCATGCCCTTTATATGCCTGAGTAGAATGAAGGTCGCGAAACTCCTCGTGGATTGTTATTCGCAAACGAGCTGTAGAGCGCGACTGCATCTACGGTTGCAGGCTTTACCCTTGGAGCGAAAACAATACGAGAACGATCCTCGGAATTTCTCACGCAATGGAACTAAACTGACATTGAATTTCGTCAATCTCAAAGTAAATTTTGATCTGTGCAGCCATATCGGATGTTGAAGTTCGCAAGCACGCTTTGTTACAGCTAACCATTGGCGATGCAGACTATATCAAGACCAATCGCTAGCATGCAGGCGCACAAGTTGTGCACGTTTGCATAATCCTGGCTACATCTACCCAGGATGCTGTTCATAGATATAGCTGGCACAGGAGAGATGGCGCTGACAGTGCTTTGATTCCTGAATCGATCTCCGGCGCACGCATTGGTCGCTCCGATCTTGAAAGTACGCCGACAGGCTGCCAATACAATCGCAAAAGTTATTCAATCGGACTTCGTTCTGTAACGAAAGAGCGGTGTTGAGCTCGGTCGATGAGGCAGCGAGCACTGTACTTGCGGACATGCAGGTGCTTCAACCTGATGATGGCCTTCCGCTGACTTCCGCCCGCGGTATACGCCATAAATTGTCTAGCGCGATGTCTTGCCCATAGATATTGTGTATCCCTGCGACATGCTCACGCTCATCACTCTTGTGAGATTGCTTCTTGATCGAACCAACACGCTTTCACCGCAGCTATGGATATCATGCGCGATTGAGCGGAGTACAGTACTAGCACATGCTACTGTTTCCGGGATTACTCGCGACACCTCCTGCCTGTCTGACATGTCACTGCATGAGCCTTACTATTCCAAATTGGAATCATAATTCACTGCAGTCCCTAGAATGAATGGCTCCGATGGGCTGCCCGGCCCGCGGGCGCTCTCAACGAAGCAGCGATGCAGCCTTCTGATGCTATCCAGAGCTGCGAGATGCCCAACAGCAGAGCCCATGGCCCAACAAGAATCACGATCCTCCAGACTTTACCGCCGTGTAGGCAAGGCGCAGTGTACCAACAAAAGCCTGAGAGCAAAGAAAGTCTTGCCCAACCTAGTCAATTCAGTTGCGCTGTGCCGCAGCGGCTGTGCAAGCGCCAGCGAGAAGATGCAGATCCTTTGAGCATCTCTCACGTCCGCCACACGCTATAGGAACCGCACCTGCCTACCAGAATCTCGTGCCATCTTAACTTTTCGTCACGAGCCATTGCGAATCTTCGTGAATGTAAATCTTTACCTCACAGAGGGTAAATACTAATTTGTTGCTGAGCAACTAATAACGATAGCGTACCGCAATCTCGGTTCCCGAATGCGTCATGGCGGCTCCCGGAAAGTATTCTAGGCTTCGCGACGCGCATGCGACCACACCCACGACGTACATTCGACACAGGCATCAAAATGGCTCAGCAAGGGTATGGCGAGGCTCGCGATTACTACCAGCAGCAGCCGCCTCCGCAAGGCTATGTCCAACAGCCTCCGAAATACGATCAGAACTATGCAGCACCCGATGGAGGCTACGGCGCGCCAAACGCGAACTACGAGGGAGGCAAGCCTTTTGAGCAGCAATTCAAGGTGGAGCGACCAAAATGGAATGATGTAAGTCGACATGGCAAAGCATGCGCCCTTTCTGCGATGACGCATTGAAGCCGGCGGGAGTTCTGATGAAGCCATTTTTGCCATTGAGTACGAGAACATCCTGCTGACGCGCGTAGATCTGGGCCGGACTGCTTCTGATTCTCGTTTTTGGCGGATTCGTTGCGATTTCTGGTAAGACCTTGATAGGATCAAAGTCCTCATGATGCATGCTGACATGCTTCCCAGGCTACACGCTTTCCGCATATGCTGGTAACAGCAGCTTCACCAATGGCGGCTTCAATGGCTCAAGCAACACTTTCTCGCTCAATGGCAATACACTGGTGTTATTCGCATTCATTCTCGTGACAGCCCTGGTCCTGGGATACGGTTATGTATCGCTGGCTCGCATCTTTACCAAACAATTCATCTGGATTTCCGGCATCCTCAACATTGTCATGAGCTTCGCCACCGCCATCTACTACTTTTACCGACGCTCGTGGGTCGGCGGCGCACTCTGGCTTCTGATTGCAGTCTTCAGCGTCATCTGCTTCATCAGTTGGATCAAGAGAATCCCCTTCTCCGTGCTCATGTTCCAAACTGCAGTCGACGTCTCTCGCAGACATGGCCACGTCTACTTCGTGTCATTCCTCGGTGGTCTAGTGGCGGCTCTGTTCGGCGCATGGTTCGCGGCAACCTTGGTCGCAGTCTACGTGCGCTTCCAACCAAACGAAAGCAATCCAGCATGCAGTGCAGCAGCCGGCGCAGGGGGTAGTTGCAGCTCTGCCACTGTCATTGGACTCGTCGTCTACATCACCTTTGCGGGGTATTGGCTCACTGAGTGGCTCAAAAACACGATTCATGCCACAATCTCGGGAGTTTATGGGAGCTGGTACTTTGCACCTAACAACCCGTCCACCGGCGCAACGCGTGGAGCAGCTCGCAGAGCCTTGACCTACAGCTTTGGATCCATCAGCTTGGGCTCTTTGGTCGTCGCCATCCTCGATTTCCTTCGATTTGTCTGCTCAATAGCTCGCAACCAGGCAGGCGGATCCGGCAACATGGTCGCGGACATCTTCCTCTGCTTCCTGCAATGCATCCTCGGTCTGGTTCAATGGGCCATCGAGTTCGTCAATCGCTATGCATTCAGCTACATGGCCTTGTATGGCAAGTCATACTTTGCTAGTGCCAAAGACACTTGGAGGCTGATCAAGGATCGCGGCATCGACGCTTTGATCAACGAATGTTTGGTCGGCCCGGTATTGTCCATGGGCTGCCTGTTTGTTGCAGTTTGCTGTGCTCTCATCGCCTACATCTACCTGGACGTCACGGATCCAGCTTACAACTCGGGCGGCGCTTTCACGGCGGTCATCGTCCTCTACGCATTCCTCATCGGGCTCCAGGTCGCGAGCTGCTTCGTCGTTCCCTTGAACAGTGGTATCGACACCATCTTCGTCGCAGCCGCATGGGATCCACAAGTGCTCGTGCAGCAGCACGGAGAACTCTACCAACGCATGATTGCAGTGTATCCTCACGTTCAGGTAAGTGCCCAATCAAGCGCGACACGTGGGCAGAGCTGATTGATGCTACAGCAAGCGATCCACGCCTAGCACCACTTTGCGGCGCTCCAGCCCAGCACCATATATACATTTAATCGCGCTCTCACCTACTATACAAGTAGAATTCATACCCCGCACATGAGCTCGTCCTGCACCGCAGGCCGAGAACACAGAATATGCGCATCTCCGGCGCAATCGCGGCACGCCTCGCGGGCGATAGCAGAAGGCGGTGATGGAAGAGAATTCCGTAAAGGTGTCGAGGTCGAGACTGCATGCGGCTCTGGCATGGTCGCGAGGACGCATATGCAGGTGGTGCACCCCGGCGCCCCGTCTATTGGCTCTGCGCAGCTGGCTGGGGAAGCCGCAGGCTGGACTAGGATAGCAAATGGAGTGAGTTCTGGCCCGCATAGCCGCTATCGTGTCGGGTCTCCATCCACTGCCCAGTGCATCTCACCGTCGAGGCGGTGTACCTGCACGTGGGCGGTGGTGGAAGTCGGCAGCGTGAGCGTCTCGTGATGATGGCGATGGCGCCTCGTGCTCGGCGTTTCACGCGCCCCCGAAGCTTCGAGCCGGAGTGTTTTCGATCTGTCCGGACGTCACGATGTGGAAGTGCACCTGCGAAGCGGAGCGCGGCGTGGCGCCCGGCGATTTAGCTCGCCCGTGTCCGTCGCGGGCAGGAGCGGGGCGAATGAGCGCGCGCCTGCTGTGACGAAGTGATGCAATGCAGAGTGTGGGCGACGCTAACTTAGCGCGGGCGTGCCTGCCACGGCCTTGGTGGGGTCCTGCTCACTTGCCAAAGGCAATGCGTTTCACTCGGTCAAGCAAGAAACGTGACGCCGAGACCGACTACTTCCACCACCGCCGCCCTTCAACTTCCTTTTGCACATCCGACAACACCTTCTCCTCTTCGCACCACCACCACACCCGCACTGCACCAGCCCGCGGCAGTGACCGCAGCACCGTCCCCGCAGTAAGTCCCTCCCCCACCACCGACCTCGTCATGTCGCTAGCAGCGGCCGCCGATGACAACGCGCCGGACGAGATTGGCGTCAGCGCCTCCCTCAAGCCTCCAGGCACGAACGACGGCTGACAGCAGCAGTCCACCCCATCGCCATCTGCAAGTCACTCAGTCGACAAACGACGAGCAGAGCTCCTTTCCAAGTGAGCAATTCACCTGCACTTTCCCGCGCCGACTTCAACCACCCCACCTTCCACTTCCACTTCAAGCACTTTCCACTTCCACCACCACACAACCACCACGCAACCCCTCGAGCTCGACCAACTTCTGACACCGACAACCAGCCACCTCTCACACCAAGCACACCACTCACACACCGCAGCCATGGGCCTCAAGGGTGTTCACTTCGGCGGCGGCAACATTGGCCGTGGCTTCGTCGCCGAGTTCCTGCACAACTCTGGCTTCGAGGTCGTGTTCGTGGACGTGATGGACAGTATCATTGAGTCGCTCCAGAAGAACAAGAGCTACGAAGTCACCGAGATCGGTCCCGATGGCGAGACCAAGTTCACCATTGACAACTACCGCGCCATCAACTCCAAGTACGAGATGGCCCGGGTCGTCGAGGAGATTGCCACTGCCGACACCGTCACCTGCGCCGTCGGCCCAAACATCCTAAAGTTCATCGCTGAGCCCATCGCCAAGGGCATCGCCGCCCGCAAGGCCGACAAGGCTCCACTCGCAGTCATTGCCTGTGAGAACGCCATTGGTGCCACCGACACTCTCCGTGGCTTCATTGAGCAGAAGATGGATGACGACATCAAGACCAACATTGCCTCCAAAGCCCGATTCGCGAACTCGGCTATTGACCGTATCGTGCCAATTCAGGACGAGGGTGCCGGTCTCAACGTCAAGATTGAGAAGTTCTACGAGTGGTGCGTCGAGGAGAAGCCCTTCGATGGCAAGACCCCACCGATCAAGGGCGTCCACTTCGTCGACGACCTTGAGCCATACATTGAGCGCAAGCTCTTCACCGTCAACACTGGCCACGCCACTGCTGCCTACTACGGCCACCAGGCTGGCAAGAAGTACATTCACGAGGTGCTCGAGGACAAGAAGCTCCACGACATTGTCCAGGGTGCCCTTGAGGAGACTGCCCACCTCATCTGCACCAAGCACTCGCACATCTCCAAGGAGGTAAGTTATCTGATGCTCGTTCCTTCCGAATCAACTAACATACCTCTTCAACAGGAGCAACAAAAATACGTGCAGCAGATCGTCACTCGCATCTCCAACCCCGTCCTCAAGGACAACGTCGAGCGTGTCGGCCGTGCCCCACTTCGCAAGCTTTCCCGCAAGGAGCGCTTCATTGGCCCTGCCGCGCAGCTCGCTGAGAAGGGCGAAAAGGTCGACAACCTGCTCGGTAGCATCGAGCAGGCACTTCGCTTCCAGAACGTCGAGGGTGATGACGAGTCCGTTGAGCTAGCCAAGATTCTGAAGGAGAAGAGCAGCAAGGACGCCACCACCCAGCTCACTGGCCTCGATGAGAGCCACCCTCTTTTCGCCAAGGTGGAGGAGCGTGTGAAGAAGGTCCAGTCTGGTTAGGTACGTCAATAACGCTTGATTCGACACGTCACATCGGGCTCTACTGACACTCGACAGCCATCGAAACAAGTCTTCGCATATGGGTCCAGCACGAACCCCGAACTGCACACCCTTTCGACCTTTCCAGCGTTTGAGAAACGTGCTGCCAATCACGAGTGTGCTGATAGAGGCGCCACTTGCATGAATTATGAGAGCATGAAATGAGATACCAAAAAGCGACTCGAGTAGTCATCGTGGATAGCACTGGTTGCAATGAACGATGAACTGTGACCTTTTCCCAGTATCATCAACCCTGCCATTGGTCGTGATTCTGGTTGTTGCTACCAATCGTGACTTTGCCTGCTCCTCCTCGCAGTAGTGACGGCTGTCCAGCGTAGGCGAACAAAGGGCAGATGTATCTCAGAACATTGGACATTGCGTTGTGGAAGGCTCTGCAACTTGCACTCCATCTGTAATGCCTGCAAACGCCTCCCTTGGCCAATGAGCAAGGTTTCACTCGCACTGCACTTCCGCGGCTGACGTAGTTTGCAACAACCTTCCACTTATCCCCGCCCCATAACGCCACCACTCCAGACAGCATCAGCACGAGCCACTCTTCTTTCTTTGGTGCACGCGCGCATCTCTACAGCAGGGCCCGTCAACGTGGGTAACGTCGCGCAGCACGCACACTGGAGCGGAGTGGCCGCCACTGCGGATCAGACATCAACATACACGTTCCAGTCAGGATCTGGACAAGGGCGTGATCCGCAGCTTCCTCACCTAGGGCGCAGCCTCTGCTCTCGACACTGGAGCAGACCGGTACTTGTTTTTGCTCGAAAGAGCGACACGACGAGATACGATTGCCAATTAACGCTCAGGCGACAGCGTTGCATGAGTCTGAAGACAGCGACCTAACGACGAGGACGTGGACTGTGGCCCCACGACATTCCTAAGCAGCAGAATGGCCATCGATCACATCCCGTGCGTACAGCCTCGGTAGCACTGCGAAGGTCGCCAGTCGTGGAAGAGGCTGACATTGGAGCTTCCAGATATCCAGAGACCCATGAATATGCGCGCGCCGAAAAAGCCTTCTACCCAGTCACGATACCCGTCTCGTAAGACTGCCACGTCCGGAGGGGCAGATGAATCGCCGTGCTAACGATAGCCGTCCCTAGACACTGGCAATTACGCCATTACATCTCCACGCCCGAACCCGATCATCTCTACTACGCGAGCGCCCACCACGTATTCTGTCTGAATACAGCCACGAAGAAGAGAAAGCATGTAGCAACACTACCCTTCGAGGCGCGATGCACTGCTTCAGGATACGGATATGTGTGTGTGGGCGGCGAGGATGAGGGACACTTCGCAGCAATCAAACTCAGCGGGGCGCTGGACGTCGATTCGGCCCTGCCACTCACAGGCCTCGGTCAAAATGCTACGCGGAGAGCGCCAACGGTGAAGGTGGAGCGAATTGGTGAGGAGATAGTGAATTCGATCTCGATTCATCGCATTCAAGATGAAGAAGCACACCTCGATGACATTGTCGCCGTCCTCACGAACAATGACCGCACAGTGCGCATCTACAGTCTGCCCACAGGGCACCAAACAAAGTGCACAGAAATCCCATTTGCTGTGAACCACGCCACGATATCGCCAGACGGGCGCCTCCTCGTGGCAGTAGGGGATTACAATCAGGCGTACTTCTATCGCAGAGTGATCTTGGAGGACCCGCCACAGATACCAAAGCCTCACAACCGCCTCACCAGTGCGAGTGTTGACTGGAGGCGGATGTGCAAGGTCACGCTACATGTCAGCGCGCCGGAAACCACAGTGGGGTATTTCACAACAGCATGGAATCCAAGCGGGCAGCTAGTGGCAGTCGGTAGCGAGGGTGGATACATCACAATCATCGATCGCGATATACTTGAAGATGACGAGCTGGACGAAGAGAACCGGGATGAAGCCGTAGTCGCTGTTGTTCCCGGGTCACGAGCCGATTTCCCGAGCCCCCATCCTGGTGCAATACGCAGCATGGTATTCAGTCCGGATCCTTGGGATTTGCTGGTGTGGAGTGAAGACCAGGGGAGGATCTGCGTCGGCGATCTGAGAACCGGTCTGAAAAGCCGGCAAATAATCAACTTGGAGCCGAAAGACGAGCATATGCTCAAGTTCGAGATGGAGATAGTGGATCCTGAGGACGCAGTTCTGCCCGCCATCTCCCAACCCACGCACTTGGATGACCTCGAAGCTGATCTGCTTCGGAGGTATCGAGCTGCGCCCGACAATGCCAGTGCTGTAAACTTCGCGACAGAATATATTGAAGCGAGGAGGCGTCAGCGAGAGCATCGACAAGCATTGGCCGCTGCCCGACAGCAAGTCACACAATCGAATTCGCGCGCCCGCCTCGCAGCAGCAGAAGCGATGGAGGACGATCCACAAGGCTTGACATCTCGTGAGCAGCAAATTTTGGAAACTCTTCGCACTTCACGGCAGAGAGAAGAAGCACGGGCAAATGGACAAATTCCTAGATCGGTAAACTATACGACTCCGGAGATCTTTTCTGACGCCCCTGCAAGAAGTGGGAGAGATACATCTTCGACAGGGTCAACGTCGCGGCCTTTCAGCGAGATCTTGAGCTCCGTCCAAGAGAATATGCCGACTCTGGAGCGAATACATGCTGCAAACCCCGATGCAAGCACTCATGCAACTGATGCGGACGAGCTCCCACCTTTGGTGACTATGCAAGACTTGGTTGTCTGGAGTGCGAGCAGCGATCTGGTACCTCGTGGCCCGCCCGGCTCTAGCAGTGCAGATCGCACGAGAGCAGCTGCGGGACTCTCTGCAGGCGCTTCCTCACGTCGAACATCAGAGCAACAATCTGGCACTCCCTCCAACGCAACGAGCGAGAACTTCGCAAATCGTGGCGAGGAAGACAATCCTTGGATCACCATTGAAGAGCACATGGAACGAGGGCCACTTTTCACGCCAGCAGCACGGGCCACCATCTCATCAACACTCCCCACCGAACGAGAATCTCACATCGAGCGAGACGCTCAACGCCAGCGCCTTGAATTACTACATACCGAGCTGGATACCCAACGCCGCATCGCTGCCTCTGCAGCGAGAAACAGAGAGCGCTGGCGCTCCTCTCGCATCGTAGGAAGTGGCGTCAGTAGCGCAGCGGCCGAGCGCGCACTTGCCATGGCCGAAGCGCGCCGATCACCAGGGCGCCCTGGCCCGTACGAAGTTCTCATTCGAAGGACCCAGCTCAGAGGATGGGGAAATCCTACAGGGCGCGAAATCGGTGTTAGGACTGCTGGTGTGGCCATGAGTCCGGATGGGCGCACGCTGTGGGCCGCTTGCGAGGATGGAATTTTTGAAATCGATATCAGGACTAAGGGGAGGATGTTCCTGCCGAGCTTGGAACCAAGATGATGAGGCTTCGATCGTGCATACGAAGGCATGAGCTTGGAGAAGTTGGGAGTTTTGCTATGTGCAGGGCCAATTGAAACGAGATCATGAGAAGCATATTGTATTATTGGGTCAATGACTGAAGTCTACGATAGCTGGCACGAAACGATCTGAAACAAGCCGGCATGCTCGACCTCACCTCGGCATGCAAGTTTTCCCGTTCCCTCAAGGATATGTGGCATCCCTTCCGACAAGCGCGACAGCCTTTGAATTCATGTGTACGAGTGCAGGTCGTTTGAGAGCAGCCTTCTTGCTCGTGAACCGAGTGAGATGAATCCCCCAGCAAATCTCTGCCCGAACAGCGATATAATCGGAATTCGTGAGTCTTCCTCTGGACATTCACTGGCAATTATTGCTTGTCTATTAGAGACGATCCGAACCTGAGCGGAGATGTAGACTTTGGATCAGCTGGTTACATACCCATCTGGAGCTGGTATCCGGCTTAGTCACGCTGCTCCATTAGCTTCGTAGCTGACTCCAGCATGATCATCATTCCCCGATCCTTCTTTTGCTGGCGAGATAGGAGGGTGGACGTACCATGACTACTTGAGGTTTTTGTTTGTTGTTCATGATGCTGAGGTGATGCATTTCATGACATGTCTGCCATTAACTGGATCTGATGTAGCGTGAAAGCTCGCTGCTTCAATGGAAGTTGTATGGGTAGAGCTGGGTTTGGGAATAGGTTCATGCAAGTCTTGGCTTTCATTGTCATTGGTATAGGCGTTGAGTTGCCAGCAGTCATATCTACGCAGCTCCTTTCACGCATCTGGCTGGGTCTATTGAATATCTTGATGTGCAGGCAGGAAGAAAGAGTCGGTGCCGATGCATCACGACTGGATGACAGCCATGCGCCTGCGTGAGCTGTCAGAGAACGGCAGGAGCAAGGAGCTCATCGCAATTATCTACGACAGTCCTCGATAGTCAATGCTACGCTCACTGTGATTCGCGATCTGCAACACATGTTGCATCCCAAACGGCCGCGACACTAATATATCTTGGCACATCGAGTATACGGCACGTAGCGCCAGGGCTCAAAGCGATCTTGTGCTTGATCTTGAACCTGCACGTCTGGAGTGAGCAGGACATTCAGAAAGGTGCTTGTCAGCGACGTGGCACGTGAAGCTCTTGATCTTGTCGAGAGAAGCTCGAACGTCTTCGCCTACGGAAACAGAAGTGCATCGAACGCCAACGGAATATAATCCGTGGGAATAATGTTTGTGGAAGGGTTGGCTAACAGGAACACCACAAACAGGCCATCTAAGGAGATTTAAGCGTCGCCCTCAAAGAACTGGCCCCCGTGGCGAGGTTCTATTGTTCTGTGAGAACCACAGCACTCCGCTTCACACATCTTGGTCTCGACCCGCCGCATAGCCAGACACAGCGAAACTCTGATCAAGCCGCTCAAGATGCCTTCTGTTGGCCACTTGTGCTTCTTGGTGCACAATGATTCCAAAGTCTACAGGAGTCTTGCAGGATCGCAAACTTTTGGGGTTGCAACCCAGTTAACCTGGATGAACAGCCGTTGCCGTTAGCGATGGAATTTGGCGGCTTCAGCACTGACATCGAGGCAAAAGATGCCGGGTATGGTGTTGCAGAGGATTGACCTTCGACCAAATCTGAGGGATCAGCATTCCGAACCGAGGTGGATCAGGTACGTTCGGCTGGGCCAACAGGAGAGGAGAAGAGGACCATGTTGGAGCAACTGGTTGCCAATTCCCATCGCCTACTCGATGGGTACGAGGACTTGGCCATACTGATGCAAGGAAACAGAGTCGCCTGCAGGTACTGCCCATATAGTTGGTGGCAAGGGAGCAACAACAGTTTTTGAAGTTGGGCTACGACATGCTGGGTACTGCTACTTTTGTTGCACCCGTCTGTCCAGATAGATGGAAATGTGAATGGCTCATCGTGGTGCGCCGATAACATAAGCATTCGCCCAATCTATGCCATGTTGCACATCGTCCGAATGTGATGAGATTTCGGCTTTCATGTGCAAAAACAAACAGTATCGTGATGAAGGGGTGCTGTCGAAGTGGAAAGCGGCGAGCCCCACTTCTTAGAGCCTGAGGCAGCATTTGGGCCTCGAAAATGGTCCCTCAGCAGCGGAGGATTGGTTGGGTGATTTCCCGCTCGGCAGCTGCCATCCACGTTGCCGCATCCCTGGAATCGAAGACGTGTCGTTGTCCTTCACAGACGAATTCTCCCCTCCTCATATCGCCTGTCACGAATCGCCAGCCGGTCGACTCTGCGTCCGGGCACATCGCACACCGCCACCATGTCTCTGGCTCCCAAGAACGAGTCCCAGCGCATCTTCGAGCAGCTCAAGCGCAGAGCACCAAACAAAATATGTTTTGACTGCGGCGGCAAGAATCCCACCTGGTCGTCCGTGCCCTTTGGCATTTACCTGTGCCTCGACTGCTCCGCCCACCACCGCAACCTGGGCGTGCACATCTCCTTCGTTAGATCCACGAACCTCGATCAATGGCAATGGGATCAGTTGAGGCGAATGAAAGTGGGAGGCAATGAGTCGGCCAAGACGTTCTTCCAACGGAATGGCGGTTCAGCAGCATTAAACAGCAAGGATCCCAAGACGAAGTACACCTCGAATGCCGCAGTCAAATACAAGGAGGAACTACAAAGGCGAGTGGAGGCAGATCAGAAGAAGAACCCAGACGGCATTGTGATCGAGGATGAAGCGGGAGAGGACGGGTCAGAAAGTGGCACAAGCACACCTGCCACTGGCGATGACGACTTCTTCAGCAGCTGGGACAAGCCTGCTATCAAGAGGACTAGCAACCCACCCTCTCGAACGGGAACACCGAGCCAGGCAGGCAGAGCGAGCCCATTTCTGAACCCGAATGCCGCCAACGGCAACGGCACAGCGCGACCAAAGAGCCCACTGAATCCCTCAGGCACGGATGACGTAAAGCCGGCGACAAGCAGAGCTGTTCCGAGCGCTGCGAGAAAGACGCCAGTGGCTTCAAAGCCGAAGGCGAACATCCTTGGTGCGAAAAAGACGAAGCTCGGAGCGAAGAAGATCGATGCAGCGGCGTTGGACTTTGACGAGGCTGAAAAGAAAGCTAAGGAGGAAGAGGAGAGGAAGGCGAAATTGGGATACGATCCAGACGATGTGGAAACTCCTTCGGAGGCTTCCATTGCAGCAAAACAGCCCGGTAGCGAGAGCAGCACTGTTCACCAGCCTACTCCGATCAGTCACGGGAGAAGCGGCAGCTATGGCAACCCTAAGCCACGAGAAAGGAGCGATAGTGAGATGGAGAGGTTAGGAATGGGCGTTCGAAAGCTTGGATTCGGTATGGTTGGAGCGCAGAAGAAGCCGGCAGGTGCTGCTGGTGCAGCGAAGATCGGAGGCTTTGGCTCGACGTCCCGAGCTGCGCCTGTCGAAGGTATGAAAAGCGCTCCCCTCCATCCCCTTTCCCTAGCTAACAAGGAATCCTGCCAGACGACTCCGAACGCTACGCCCGCGACAAATTTGGCGCACAAAAGGGCATCGGCTCCGACGAGTTCTTCGGCCGTGGCGCATTCGACTCTAGTGCACAATCAGAAGCCAAACAACGATTGCAGACATTCGAAGGACAGACCTCCATCTCCTCAAACGCATATTTCGGTCGACCCGAGGAGGATGGACCCGAGGAGTACGGAGATCTGGAAAGTGCCGCAAAGGACTTTGTGCGGAAGTTCGGCATTCAAGCTGGAGATGATTTGGAGAATGTGTCGGCTTTGTTGGGTGAGGCGGGAAGTAAGCTGCAGGGAGCTATTAGAAGTTATCTGAACTCGTAGGTTGCCTGGCAGAGGGGGTGATGTGGCTGCTAGAGAGCGACAGAATGATTGTCTTAGACAGCGTGGCGTTTCGAAAGCAATCGAAAGCAAGGCTTGGATGAGTATACAATTGCGAAGCATTTTTACCTGCATCCGCGGTGATTTGTGAGCCCTATTCTGCTCATCTTATAAGGTCCGATGACCTTGGCCTAGATGGAGAGCCTTAAGACCAGATGGCGAAGCACACGACTGGAGAGTACGACGACAGCGTGGATGTTTCGACTGATCGCATTTGCTCTTCGTTGATATATGACTGTCTACAACTCGTCTCTCTTGGCCCTCGCCTTTCCCCCCTCTCTCTCTGCCTGCCTTCGATCCTCAACATCTGCCTCAAAATTCTTCTTCTTCGGATTTTTCGGAATATCGCCTCTCTCTTGTAAAATCGTTCCATCACCTCTCCTCACCACGTTCTCCTCTCCCTCTTCCTGCTGCTGTTGCTCATTCTGCTTGACACTCGCCTCTGCCATCTTGCCGATACTCTCGCTCAACTCGTCTGCTAGAATTTGTGGCTGCTCTTGTTGCCGCTGAGCTTCAAGTTCCGGGTCTTTTCCGAC
The DNA here is from genome assembly GCA_026725115.1 of Cercospora janseana. Lineage (NCBI taxonomy): Eukaryota > Fungi > Ascomycota > Dothideomycetes > Mycosphaerellales > Mycosphaerellaceae > Cercospora > Cercospora janseana. The sequence goes on from CM049100.1 coordinate 380,970, forward strand.
TTTGGCTCCGGCTCCTCCTGCTCCGGCGGGAACTCCGCCACCTTTCACGCGTTGACGAAAATTGTCAGGCAGTGAGCTTGCACGGCCTTGTGCGCTAGATTGCACGATCAAAGGAGTACGTGTGGATGACGATGCGAGGCTTGATGTGAGTGACGATGATGATGATGATGATGCTGCTGCTGGGCCCGAAGCTGTGATGCCGATTGATCCGAGGACGGCGAACAGTGGTTTGAGAATGACCCAATTCGAGACGATAGCAAATATCTTCCAGAAGAAAAGCGGGAGCTTGACGAATGGTCCAAAGAGAATTCGTCGGAAGAAAAGCCAGCTGAGAGTGCAAAGGAGGATGTAGAATGCGGTTTCGAGATACCAGGTGTCGCTCTTCTGACTTCTGAGCAGGGTCCCGAGCAAGTTGCGAGAATTGCTCAGGATGGTGTCCAGGTTGCTGTACTCTTCGCTCAAGTTTCGGAGAGCAGCAGTTGACTCCTCAAATGTTTCCTGCGCGAATCGTGATCGGTCGAGTTCTGTGCTCAAAAGCTGATGGGTCCGTCGCAGAGCTGCTGTCACGTCTGTCGATGCGTTGACCAGCACTTGATCCTTCGATAGCTGTTTCTGTTGTTGGTGTTTACTCCTCCTGGCAAAGAGTCCTTCTGTAGCGCTCAATTTCGTCCCGTCTGCTGCCTCTGACGGTGGAGTGTCGATATGCTCTGCTTCTCGCCTGTAAATTTCCACCAACGCTTCTCGCTCCTCTCGCTTCGCCTTCTCACTCGCAAGCTTCGCAGCGAGCTGTGCGTTCCGGAACTGCTGCCTCGAGTGTTGCAGCTCTTCTCCCACACGGGCAACCTTGGCGGCGAGACGTGATTCCTCGCCCGACCCGGGGTCGCGCCTCTTTCGCTGCACAGTCTGATCGCGATAGTCTTCGGCTTCTTGGTGCAAGAATTCAAGCTCCTCCTCAAGCTGCTTCAGGCTCTCGTGGATGTCCTGTGCGAGCTCTATTCGTACTCCACTCTCGCCGTCGAGGTGCTCAGAACCAGGCTGGAATTGGAGCTTGGCAAGCTTGTTGATGAGGGAGTTGGTCGCTTTGATGGAGTCGGAGAGAGCGAGCAGTTGAGTCGACAGGTCGGAAGCGTTCATGGTGGAGGCGCCTCGCAGTTGTGCATGTGTCTTTGTTGCCGGATGACGTATCGCTATAGCGAGGGGTCGAATGTAGACCTGCGTGAGATTGTAGACGCGGTCTATGGAATCTGCACCATGTCCAGCTTGCGCAACCCGTGCCTTCACTCAATAAGGCTCCGATTGCCGTTCGCATATGCCCACTTCGACTTCCTTCGTCATTGGGGCTTGTCGGTTGGAGCCGTGCAAACGTGGCAATAACTTGATTCAGCGCGTCGCAGGGTCATGGGAGAATCCACTAAGTTAATAAATTATGCCGTGCATTAGTTCCAGGTTCATGGGGCCGGGGAGAGCTGCATATACTATACTCACACCTGTCCTTTCACCACCACCAAGCGCCCGCATCTCGCCCTCGATCGGCCCATGCTAGATTGCACCATTGTACAATCTCTCCGACGAGCCCTTTGGATCTGCTCATCATCGCGTGTTGAGTGAGCACGTTCTGCCCCTCAGCCTCCGGGCTGCAGTCGATCATCCGCCATCCGTTCATTCACCACGCTCAGCCTGCCGCCATGGCTCCCAAATCACGCTTCACGAAGCTCGACGCCTTCACCAAAACCGTCGAAGACGCACGCATCCGCACCTCTACCGGTGGCCTGGTCACCATCACGTCGCTCATTCTGATCCTCTATCTGGTGTGGGGAGAATGGAGCGATTACCGACGAGTAGTCGTCCACCCGGAGCTCATGGTCGACAAGGGCCGCGGGGAGAAGATGGAGATTCACATGAATATTTCCTTTCCCCGCGTACCCTGTGAATTGCTCACACTCGATGTCATGGACGTCAGTGGCGATGTACAAACGGGCGTGATGCACGGCGTGAACAAAGTCAGACTGGACTCCAATGGAATGGTAATTGCGCGCGAGGTGTTGAACGTCAACAGCGAAGAGCAGGCGCAGCACATGGCACCCGACTACTGTGGTGACTGCTACGGTGCTCCAGCGCCCACGAGTGCCACGAAGGCAGGCTGTTGCAATACGTGTGCGGAAGTGCGAGAGGCGTACGCTGGTGTGAGCTGGTCGTTTGGGAGGGGCGAGAACGTAGAGCAATGTCAAAGAGAGCACTACGCCGAGCATTTGGACGAGCAGAGAAAAGAGGGATGCCGGATCGAAGGTGGCATTCGCGTGAACAAAGTCGTGGGCAATTTCCACTTTGCCCCCGGAAAGAGTTTCAGCAACGGCAACATGCACGTCCACGATCTGGACAATTACTTCAGGAGCGGAGAGGTCCAACATTCTTTCACGCACAAGATCCATCACCTGCGATTCGGTCCGCAGCTGCCGGACGACATGTCTAAGAAAGTCGGCAAAAAGGGCATGGCGTGGTCGGAGCACCATCTGAACCCTCTTGACAATACCGAGCAGAGTACGGACGAGCCCGCCTTCAACTTCATGTATTTTGTCAAGGTCGTGCCGACGGCGTATTTGCCATTGGGTTGGCGGACGGAGGACAAGTTCTGGAACATCCCAGAAGAGAGAATTACTCTGGGATGGTATGGTAGGGATGGGTCTGGCAGCATTGAGACCCATCAATATTCGGTCACTTCGCACAAGCGATCTCTGTCAGGAGGAGACGCAAAGGACGACGGGCATTCGGAGAGGCTGCACGCCAGGGGAGGCATTCCTGGAGTTTTCTTCTCATATGTGAGTTTACCACCCTGCACGAACGAGACATGACTGACATTCGCAATAGGATATTTCACCGATGAAGGTCGTCAACCGAGAGACCCGGGCAAAGACTTTCTCGGGTTTCTTGGTCGGTGTATGTGCTGTCATTGGAGGCACGCTGACGGTGGCCGCCGCTGTTGATCGATTGTTGTACGAGGGTGGATCCAAGTTGAAGAAGTTCCATTCGAGTTAGTGTGTTACTAGGGCAAATTCGATATACGATAGGTGTTCTTTCGGTTCTATCGGAGCATGATCTGGTGTTCGATTGAAGCGGCGTTTGGAAACTTTTCGTGACGATGCTCGCTCGAGTGGGGCCATGAACGCAGTTCGAATATGTCTGTGGTGAGATTACGAGGGGGCGCAAGGTTTCGCATGGGTGTTGCGTAGGCTGCTGTCTTCGAATCGTGCAAAATGTAGGTGCAGTGCACACGAACTTCACATGCGGCAACGTAAGTGACACAATCCCATCACTTCACTTTCGGGTGACCCGCGTTTACTGGCCACTTTCCACTCCCGCGCTGTTCGGACGCCTCTCATTTCGCAGCACTCACTTCCTCTTCAACTTGACAGACTTGCTTCGTCGCTTTCAACTTGCCCCGTCGAAGCCACTTCCAAGCTCGATTTCAAGCACTCCTCGCATCACAGCAGCGAGGAATCTACCATCGAAAGAACCGTTTGAAACTCGCCGACAAGGTTGCGAGAGCAAGGTAATTTGCACTTCGAGGACAAGGCAAACGACGCACGCCACCACCACCACAACAACAACTCTCCGTCACCATGCGGGAGAAGATCAAAGGCCCCTTCAGCTACAAGGTCGCAAAAGCCGTCCTCACGCAGGCGGACATTGAACGTCTAGCCTGCGCGTTTCTCGCCACCGAGAACATCTCTCAGGTACTGTCGCCCGTCATGCGAAGCAGTCCCCACCCCGATCATCCAGAATGAGTCCTGACCACGCACAGTTCGACGCCGACAAAGCTGCTCTCGAGTTCGGTGGCGTCAAACCCGACAGCTTCAAGCGTGGAATCTGGGTCATCACCAAGAAGATCAACGAAGCCATGGCCAATGGCTTCGACGGAGGGGAGAGTGCTGAAGGAGGACGCGTGATCACGCCAAAGTCTGCGTCGAAGAAGCGTAAGGTGGGAGGAGAAATGAGTGCCGAGGGGAGTGCTGCGAAGAAGAAGCCAAAGGCGAGTAGTGTGGGGGGGAAGGCGAAGAAGGCGCGCAGCGAGATCGATCAGAGTGATGATGGTGACAAGCAGGGCAATGGTGCTGTGGGGGTGAAGAGCGAGAACGGTGTCCATGGAGTTGAGCACGCCAGTGATGATGATGACTGGATGAACTGAGTGGTGAAGCATATGGTCCCTCTCCATGAACTTGGGGTGTTGGTTGAGATTCTTGTAGCAACACACGACATGACATAGAGTTGAGCAGCGCGTTCAAATGCTGAGGCCGTAGTTCTACACACGGTCCATTGAGAATGCCACACCTTAAGCAGTCAGAGTATACACAGGTCGCAAGTTGTTCTTCGGCGCGCGCCCATTTTGTCCCTTCACTTCATCGCATGTGTTTGCCAAAATGACACAGATGTCGCGCGACGCTCACCGGTTGCTATCGTGACCTCGCGTCGACCTGCGTCTCCCCATGCAGCTTCACTTGGACCCCTGAATCTGCCGCGCGCCCTGCAAAAGCGCAACTCGTGACTCAATTCTGGCCACTTCTCCGACACAAACATCCCCTTCCTCACCTCCTGTCAGATCAACCGCGACCACACCGAACGCAGAAGATCTTGCTCCATCTCATCCCATTTCGCAACCCACACATCAACATCCACACATCACATTCAAACAACAACAGGCAACTGTTAACATGTCTGACATCAACTCCATCTCCGAGGGCGACCTCCGCCGCTTTGCAGCCTGTTGGCTCAACTCTGACCTCAACGTAAGTGTCCTTCGCCGCTCTCGCTCTCGTTGCACCACCACTGACCACATCCCCTCCAGACAAACTGGGAAGCCGCGCACGCCAGCTTCGACCCGGAAGGCAAAGTGAAGCTCGCGTCCTTCAAGACCGTCACGTCCAAAGCAAGCAAGAAGATGTCCGGTGGGGGCAACGGCAACGCCAGCGGCTCTGCTGCCAACGGCGAGGGAGGCGACAAGCCCAAGAAAGCGGCTCCTAAGCGCAAGAAGTCTGCTGCCGAGGGCGACGAGGAGAGCAGTGCTGCCGAGCCAAAAGCGAAGAAGGGTCGTGCTACTACCGTCAACAAGAAGGGCAAGAAGGCCGTTTCTGAGGAGAAGGTCACTGAGGGTGAGTTGTCGCTAGTCTCCCGCTGCTGGATCTGCAATGGCATTGCTGACTCTTGCGCACAGAGGACGACGCCGACATCAAGGGAGAGGATGGAGAGGGGGATTGATTGATCGGCTTTGGCGATTGGGTCTACGATGCCACGATGGCAGGTTCTCCTCAGCGTGACGAGAGAATCCTGACTTGATGTGGTTCGATTGGCTTCAAACGAAGTGATTGATGAGGCGGTGCTCGGTAGGCTGGCCATGTCTTTGGGCTGCTTCTGTCGTGTTGGAGCGTAAGCTCTCCCAAAACCACTCCCGCATAGCGGCTCAGTAGCAGTGAATCGAGTTTTTGATTGCATCTGTGATCACCAACCCTATGTCTCACTCTGTAGCCGCCTTTGATTGCATGTGCGCCTAAAATGTTTGCTCATTCGCCCAGAGCAGTCTTCGAGGTCCCACCGGTCACTTCGAGTACCTTCGAGCCATCTTCACATGTCTCCTTCTACCATTCAAAAGTCTGCCCGGCAGCTAAAGCTATGTTGTTACCAGATTCCTCGCCCAGGCGGATCCGCAGCCTTGCAGGCGATTGCAGCGTGATACTGAAGAAGGAACTCCAGCCCCTGAAGTTCAAGTTCAGCCAAGGGACACGCCAACATTTCTATGTCGCAGTCTATGATGGCGTGTATGAGGCTGAAGCAATTGTGGCGAAATTCTACGGCACCACCAACAGTGATACCCAGCAACCGTACAGTCGAGCTGAGCGAGAAACAGACGCCTTGCGCTTGCTCAGCGAAGCCCCATCGTGCTCTCACGCTCCAGCATTCCGGGCGGCTTTTGAGACTCAGGATTTCTGGCCCTCTACCGACTCTTGTCCTCCAACGAAAGTAATCGTCATGACCAAAGTTCCTGGCAGACGAATCGGGCCCGACATCCTCGAGGACTTGGAGCAGTATCGTCGAGTGGAGGCTGCCTTCAATGAAGCACTCGAGTATGGCGCACTTGGTCAAGACATGCGGACCAAGAAGCTGATGCTCGCTCGCAGTTCCGTCCAAGCTCGCGGCATCGACAACTACAGCCACCACGATGGGAACCTCCTATGGGACGAGGACGAAGAGAAATGGTGAGAACATCCAACAGTCTAGGTGGCCGTTGTTCAACGATCCGTCGCTGAATGCTCATCTCTCGTAGCTACATCGTCGACTACGAGCGCGCGAGACCCAAGCCGAACAAGTTGCGGAGGAGCTGCTTCGCTCAGTGGGTGGATGCCCAAGCACCGCAAGCATCAGTGACGGGGCCGCAGGCAAACTTGGAAGATGCGCGAGCGGAGATGATTGAGGCCTTGCAAGAGCATATGGCGCAAGCGGATCCTGTCACTCAGGATTGAGAAAGGTTCGCAATGGACTGCTCGGTTCCCCCAGCCAAGAGAGGCGTTCCGCTGTCTGTTCCTTTCGACCACGTCCGAGGTGTCATCACGGCGATGACGGGATGAAAGAACATGGTGTCAAATTCGTGTTGATACATAAGGAGCGCTGGCAGAAGTGCTACGAGATGAAGCACAAGCAGTCCACGCCTATGTAAAATACAAAGAGAGGATAGACAGCAAGCGCAACCCTGTTCTTGACAACGCCACTGCCTCCCAGAATACTCACACCAGCGGCCAAAGACCACAGCCCCAGTACACTGTATACTGGTATCCGCACTATCGTCGGCACGTGGAAAGCGCTAAGGATCGAGGCGATGACCATGGGGAAGAGGGTGTAGCCGATAATGCAGACTGATTGGAAGAAGGAGCTGCAATGTTCGTTAGCGGTGCTTCGGCGAATGTCGCATAGAGAAAGGCGTACATGTTGCCTCCAAGCAGCTTGATCTGCAGCGTCACAACAGCCTCGCCGATCCAGATGAGAGCAAAGACGCCACTGAAGACCTGCGACCGCTGGTCCTCTCGCGCATTGAGCGACAAGAAGAATGACAGCAGCAAGCAGAACAGCAGAGGTCCCCTGGTCAACATGTTAGTATGCCCGCTGCAACACCATGCTGCTTCCCCAACATACCACAAATCCCAATCCCGCAACCCCTCGCTCATGCCGCCCTGCTCCAACAATGTGTCCGCATCCACCTGCGGCCACCTCCCCACCAGTCCTCTAATCTGTCCCGCGACACCACCACCGTGCACACCTTCGGCGCCATTCGCACTCATGCCTTCCCCTCTGGACATGACACCCCCCAGCAAGTACTTTGGATAGAGGACCTGCCGCATCTTCTCCCACACCGCGAGCAGATCCCTTCGTAACGTGTCCCACACCGACTCATCAATGGTGTCGAGCGGCGCACGGCGATCTTCGCCGCTGATGGCGCTGTTGAGGTAGCCTTGAGCGGAGTTGGCAGCTTGGGCGTTGGCGCGAGATTGCTGGGACGTGATGTTGCCGGTCAGAGGGGCGCGGTCGTGAGTGGCGGCGGGATCGTCGAGTTCGTCCAGAGTGGCTGCGGAGGGACGGGGGTTAGTGCTGCGAGACGTTGCGAAGAGGAGCGACGGCATACCATCGTCGGGATCGATCAAATCGTCGTCCTCGACGGGCGCATCGTAGTGTTCGTAAGGGTTGGCTGATTGGTTGCGCCCACCACCTGAGCTCGGCATTGATGCAGCCATGGTTCAGGTCTGTGTTGTGGAGAGGGCGAGGTCGGATGTAGTGTTGAGATGGTTGGAGCTATTCTGGAGCACCAAGAGAGAGAGATACAGCTGTCGCGAATGCCGCTGCCCTTGACGCGTTTCTCGGCTCGGGAGGCTCAGCCCTAAGTGACGCCCACCTTCGGCTCCTGTCCCTGCACTGCGACCACCGACCTGCGCGGTGCTGCGATTCACAACGTCGCTCTGCTTCCATTTCATCATCCTGGATGCTATATAGCGAGGCTCGTCCCGAGCCCGGCAGGTGCCCTGCAACCACGTAGTCTCATCGTCTTGACTTGACTAGTTCACGATACCATACTTGCGTCGGGGATATCACCGAGCTTGAGACGGACTCTTGTAGGACGTGTGACCGCAGCTCTGCAGATGCATGCCTCTACTATAGCATGTGCTGCTCTGTAGATGATATTGAAAGGAGGGAGTGGACAGGGGGAAGAGCGTGGTCGGACTCTGTACAACACATCGGCTTATATATCAGCCGAACGACGACGGCTTTTTTGGTCGAGGCCCAGATGTGCGCAGTGCTCGCGCCGTCTCGCAACGAGCTTCTGCTGCTCCTTTGCTCTCCCTCCCCACGCACATATTGCCCGCCGCACCACGCTCGCCTTCCTCCGCCGAGGCATCGGGTCTCGAAGTGCAGGCTCCCGCTGCGCTCGGCTGCTCTGGCCCGCTCGGAACGATGCGGCTCTGAGGCAGACCAGGTGGCGCGCACCAGAGGACTTTTGGCCATGCATTCCTTCTCCGCCGCATCCAGCGCCCAACTGCCGCCTCCAGTGGCCGCTCCAGCCTGCCCACACGGCTGGTCTCACACGCGTGTCGGGGCAGCGGGACGGAGATGCTGCTGGTGTGCACTACGACGCCACGGGCAGCAGCAAATGGCGCACATGACGGGCGATGCGCGGCGGCAGGCGAGGGCAGAGCAGCGCAGCCGCGCGGGATGTGGAGAGTGACGATGTGGAGGGGCTGGCAGTCGCGGTGCCTCGTCCGCCAGTCTCCCCCTCCAAACTCTCGTGTGTCGACTCCAGATTGCTGCTTCTGCACGCTCTTAAACGACTCCTCCGGGACCTGTCATCCACTCGGAGTGCGCTGCTCTGCGCTGCTCTGCCCGTCGGATCCAAGCACTCAACCCTCGTCCCCAGCATATGCTCGGCCCCGGCACCGCTTCTTGCTTATCTCGACCGGAGCGAGCATTGGATATACATCTCCTGCCCACCGCCTTCGTGCGCGACTTGCCGTAGGCAGCCCTCCTTGTACTTGCTCACCCGACCTCCCTTCTCTCCTCTGATCCGCCTAACCATGCCTCAGGTCAGCATCTCGCCCCGCCGGTCGCCCGCCAGCACCCCAGCACCCTCCCGGGCAGATTCACGACTAGACCTGCACTCCACATGCTGCGCAAAGACCGCCATGCCTGACGCGATCCTCGACGATATCTCCCATCGCCGCTATAATCTACTCCGAGGATCCTGGGTGCTCGTGTCGCCCCATCGCACGAAGCGACCGTGGCAGGGACAGCAAGAAGAGGCGAGCAAGAACACATTGCCAGAATATGATCCGTCGGTGGGTGCATGGTGATGATGCGTGCGGAGAGGACGATGTCGACTGATCTTGGGCAGTGCTATCTGTGCCCGCGCAACAAGCGAGCACAAGGCGATTCGAATCCCGACTACACCAGCACGTTTGTGTTTGTCAACGATTATTCGGCGGTCAAGGAACAGCAGGACGAATACGATGCACCCAAGGAGAATGGCAGTGAGTTGCTCTGGCAACGGACCTGCGACTTCTCCCGCTGACCTTGCGCAGCATTAGCTTCACGGTTGCTCAAAGCCGAGAGCGTCACCGGCAAATGTTATGTGATCACTTTCTCGCCCTCGCACAACCTCACTCTGGCAGATATGCCGCCCCAAGATATCATGCCCGTCATAGAAACCTGGACCAAGATCTACACTGCACACCTCGACCCACATTCACCACTTGCCAAAGTCGCTCAAACGGCAACAAACGGGATAACAATCGATCAGCCCAGGGATCAATACCGTTACATGCAAATCTTCGAAAACAAGGGCGCCGCCATGGGCTGCTCAAATCCACATCCCCACGGCCAGGTCTGGACCACGACGTCGCTACCAGAGGAGCCCAGTCTCGAGCTTCAGAACATGCAGCAATATCGAAAAGAGCAGAATGGCTCGCACATGCTGGTGGATTACGCCCAACTCGAATGCGAAAAGGGCGAGCGAACGGTGTTTGAGAATCGCAGCTTCTGGGCAGGTTGTCCCTGGTGGGCGACGTGGCCATTTGAGGTGATGGTGATCCCCAAGTCCCACAAGCGGGCGCTTGTCGACTTCGACCAGAGCGAGAAGGAAGACTTGGCGGAGGTGTTGTCAGAAATCACGAGGAAATATGACAATTTGTTTGAGACGAACTTTCCATATAGTGAGTATCTCCGAAGATTCCCGGCTCGCAGTTCTCGTACTGACATGTATTCCAGGTATGGGCATCCACCAAGCACCACTGACTGGCACCGACGAGGAGATTGAATCCTCGCATTTCCACATCCACTTCTACCCGCCTCTGCTCCGCAGCGCGACTGTGAGGAAGTTTTTGGTGGGGTATGAGATGATGGCGGAGCCGCAACGCGACATCACGCCCGAGCAGGCGGCAAAGCGGTTACGCGATTGTGGCGGCGAGCTGTATCGCAGGAAGTTGTAAATGGGCACTTCGCGTGCTGCGGAGGATGCAGGCAGGGAAGGAGTGCACCGAGACATCGAGAAGCATAGCGCGGAGCGTGGTGGTGTTGGTTGCTCTCAAACTTCCTCTTACATCAGAAGAGTCATAGATACACATCCTAGACAACCAGCGTGGAGGAGAGATGAATGACTCCCGCTTGTAGGCGGAGGGACCGGGAGGATTCTTGTTCTGCTATGCATCCATTGCCGCCCCATCTGTCCTCGTCGTCTCCCTCAGATATCAGCATCTAGCTCCCAGCACTTGGTGATTCTAGATTGCAGACTTCAGTTCCTTCGTTCTCAGCATCGAATCTCTCATACCGCAAGTGTGGAAACATTCTCCGCCACCGATCCAGGACCCCGCTGCCTTGCAATATCAGGCGGCATATCGAGCTGCGCCTGCTCTGCAGTCCTCTTGACGCCCGCAGCAGGACTCTGCAACTTCTTCCCCTCCTCCCTCCAATTCTCATTCTCCTTGCCCTCACCCTCGACAGCATTTTCCTGCTCCTTCGCCGCCGCCGCCGCCGCCGCAGCAGCAGCCTCCTTCATCGCCTTCTTTCGCTCCGCTTTCGTCAACTTCGGCTTTTCAAACGCCCCAATCTCCAGCGTCTCGTCCACCTCTCTCGCTGTTCCTACCAGTTCCTCATACCCCAGCACCTCGACAATCCCCGAATAACTCTTCGCCGCCATCATCTTCTTGTACGCGCCCACTTTGCCGGGGATCATCTGTCCGAGGAGGTACTTTGTGTTTCCAAACCGATTTTCCACTTCGAGTGCAGTCTTGACATAGTCGTGTACAACTTCCTCCCATCTGGCTTTGCCGCCTGCAGCTTCGCTGCGGAAGACGGAGGGGTTTTGTTCGGCGGCTGTGGCGATCATGGCGCCGTCGACGCCGTATTGTTCGATGAGTTTCATGGCTTCGTCGCGGCTTGCCACGTCGCCGTTGATGAGGCAGGACACGCCAGCGGCGTGGCATGTCTCGCGGACGACTTTGAGACGGTCGTCACGGATGGCTGCTTCGCGGGGCCGCATGGGGGTGGTGCGGCAGTGGACTGTCAGGCCGTGGATCCCAGTCTCGCAGAGGCGGCGCACGAGTTCTTGGGTTTCTTCAGGAGTGTCGAGGATGCGGATCTTGACGCTGATGCCAATTTCGTAGGGAGTGCCGACTTCTTTGACGAGGGCACGTAAGATGGCGCATAATTTGTCGGGGGTTTTGAGGAGTGCTGCGCCCATGCCGCCACTGGTGCTGAAGGGTTTGGGGCACCCTGCATTGACGTCGATGCCGGCAACATCTTTCGCAATGAGCTTTGCAGCTTCGACTGCAGTTTCCGGATTTGCAGTTCCCATTTGGTAGATGAGCTTCTTGCCCTCCCGCTCCGGATGGAGCCGATAGATGACACTTTCGCGCTGATCGGGGTTCAGGCTCGGAGTCTTGGCTCCATTTGAAGAGATTCTTGTAAAGTCGACTGCTTTGGTCACGGGATTTTCGTGTCGTGTTGTTCCAATGAGCGCCTTGTCAATGGTCTCTGGGCCCCACACCAGATCTGCGCCATACTTGAGCGCCACTAATCGCGATGGACACTCTCCACTGCGCACCATGGGGGCCAAGACGATCTTGCCTCTGTAATCGACGCCATTTCTGGGAATGGGAACCCTCTTCGCCGCGGAGGTCATCATGGTTCGAAGCATCTAGCGGCTGCCGCATCCATGGGCCGCCGTTCAGGAGTGGCGGAGCGAGGATGCAATGTATCCGTGGGGAGAGTCACTCGACGATGCTGTGAGATGAGGGAGGATGTCTCGCAAGCATCTGCAGCAGTGGAGAGTGGCGCGGTGACGGGATGCGGCGCACGAGGCGCAGGTCTGGCCGAGGAAAGTTCTCCAAGGTGGTGAGCACACAATTGCGGGTGAAATGAGGTCGGCACGGGCAGCGGGCCGCGCGAGCCAGACGGGCTGTCAGCGAAGCAGGTGCGGCCGTGCGCTGCCACGACTTGTTTTTGCCGCGACGCCCCGTTTTGCCAAACATCACCGCAGCACACGCTGCTCGTGCTGGCCCGCCCCCCTCCGCCCCTCCGCCCTCTCGCCACTGCACACAGCGATGCATTCGCCGGGCGCCGTCTACTCTCGCCCTCGATCGCGCTGGGCCGTGCCTAGGGCGGCAGCGGGGGCAGCGGTGCGTGTGCGAGGGCGGCGACGCCACTGGGCCCCGTAGATGGATGGTGAGTGCCGATCGGCCGTGCGAACGTGTGCGTGCGCGCGTCTCCCTCCACCGCCGACTGGGATGGAGGCGCGGGGATGCGATGCGAGTGCTGGGCGAGGGCGTGGTGCGCGAGGCCGTCGAGCCAACTCATCGAGCTCGCGCTGATTGGCCGACAAGAGATCGCAGGCACCGTGTTGCAAGTCTACACTTGCTCGCCCATCAGGCGGCCTCCAAAAGAGCGCTCGCCTCACACGGCGCACGGGGAGGGCTCCGGGGGGGCAGCAGGCGACGGGTGAGGGCACGCGTGCGGTCGAGATAGAAGGGAGGGAGCGGCGTGCCATCGCAGAGATCCGACCTAAACTACGCCAAGCCCGTTGCGAGCTTACGGCAGAGGCACAGACACACATCCTCTGCCCTCCCATCTTCGCCCGGGCCTCGTCGTCTCTTCACCCACGCCCACCCTCGCCGCCGTTGTCTCTTCTTTCTCTCCTTCCTCGCCCGCATCGCACTGCATCGCATCGCATCGCATCGCATCGCCGCCGTCTGCGCCGACGCGTGTTTCCCCGCGACCCCATCTCCTACTCCCTCCCACCTGCGCGTGCGCGTGTGTATTGCCAGCGAGCTAGTGGGCTCTTGTTGCCACGATTGGCCGCGACGCTCCTTACTTACCACCCACCTCGAGTCCCAGCCCGTGAGGCCCGCCCTCTCTTCTACTGCTGCTGCTGCTGCTGCTGCTCGGCCCAGTGACCACGTCACACGATTTGCACGTCTCGCCACTGAAACCGTGCCGCCCGACTCATGTGTCGCTTCATCGCCCATCCGTTAAAGCGTAATGGCCGATGAGCCTCCCTCATCCACGAAGCCCGCCGTGATGCCTCCCGGTCCCGGCTCGAGGCCTCCCTCTGCTTCGAGAGACGGCACACCCAACGCCTCACTCCAGGCCATCAATTCCCGCGCCGCTTCGCACACTGCCCGCGACTCGTCCACTCCAGCAGGAGGAGCGAGCAGCGGCCAGCACCGCGCCACTCCCTCCGACCTGACACCGCCGAGGAGCGATGCCGTCGTGCCACCGCAGCCTGCACCAACAGCACCACCACCTTCCACCTCTGCATCGCACCCTTCCAAGCGGTCCGCGCCCGTCGATGCGTTGGATGGCGCCATGGCCGAAGCATCCTATGGCACGCGCTCGCGAAACCGCACGAGCACGCGACCCAACTATGCCGAAGACCAGGACATGGACTTTGAATTCCCCTCGGCCGCGACGACGACGGGCAAGAAAAAGGCCAGCGATGCATCTGCTGCAAATGTGCAGAGCGTCGCCGAAGCCAAGCGCGCCGCAGAACTGACTCCCGCCCCGGCACTGGCCAGCAACGCCACGAGTGCAAAGGACTCCAACGCATCCACCACGCCCACTGCGGCGGGCACGACGAAGAAGCGGAAGGCTGCCGGAAATGCCACTGCACTGCACGCGAGCGCCGCTTCGGCCACGCCTCCTCCAGGTGCGGCGCGGAAGCCGGTCGCTCCGGCCAGTGCATCGACTGCCGCGCGCGAAACCAACATCATGACCTTCACCAAGCATCGCAACTGCCTCAACAAAAAGGGTGAGCTGATTGCCGACGACGGGACGAAGCTGAGCGTCAACGGTAAGCATCTTTCCACCCTCCTGACCTGGCTGCAGCCCTCGCGAATCGAGCTTGCAGCCTTACCCCGCTCGTGCATGTTTCTGAGGCTGACCTGGAGCAGATCACGTGTACCTGGTGTGCGAGCCGCCTGGGGACCCATACTATCTCTGTCGGATCATGGAGTTTCTGCACACGGCGAGTGATGACAAGACCTCGGCCGTGGATGCGCTGCGCGTGAACTGGTATTACCGGCCTCGCGATGTCCAACGATTCAGTAGCGATACGCGCCTGGTCTTTGCCACCATGCACTCGGACATGTGCCCGCTCACATCGCTCCGGGGGAAGTGTACGATCAAGCACCGCTCCGAGATTGACGACCTGGACGCCTATCGCAAGGAGCGCGATTCCTTCTACTTTGTTCAAGTCTTCGATCGCTTCATCCGACGTTCATACGAATGCATCCCGGTCAAGCAGATCGTCAACGTGCCCGACAAGGTGAAGAAGGCTCTCGATGAGCGATGGAAATTCGTCGTGGTGGAGATTAGCCGGGTCAAGGAATTGACGAGTGCTGCAAAATCTTGCAAGCGCTGTGCACGATACTGCGCATCCACAGACTCGGTCGATTGCGCCATTTGCAAGAACTCCTACCACATGAATTGTGTGCAACCACCTCTGCCCAAGAAGCCATCGCGAGGTTTCGCGTGGGCTTGTGGCCCATGCAGTCGAGCATCGGAGCGGGAGCATGAAGCGCGCAACACGCCCAATGCCAGCGGACACGCAACAGAGGCCGAGGAGGAAGATGCTGCTCCGGAAGAGGATCCGGCTGGCTTTTCGAGCAACACCACGCGTGCGCCGAGCCCCGATGTGGATGACATGGTCGTGGACGACCATCCCGCCACCCAAGCAGAAATCGCGCTTGCGAAGATGTGGCCGATGCGGTATCTGGGGATCCACGCGCGAGTCGAGGATGCTTTACAATACGACGATCGTGCCATCTACCCGCGCGCAAGCTCACGGCTGGGTCCGCGACATCAGGCCAACGTCAATGTGTGGCACGGCCGGCCCATCGAGCTTGTCAAACCCGCGGAGATCAAGAGACGGTACATGAAAGCGGGAGCGCAAAAGAAAGAAACCAAGCTGACCAAGGAATCTTTGGCTGCAATCGAGGCAGACAAAGATGAAAAGGCAAAGCGTCCGAAATGGGTGCAAGACGAACCGCCTGGATACGTCGCACGTGGCGAGGATTATGATGCGAAAGACCCACGATGCACCGCGACCCCAATCTTCGTCATGCCTGCTCCCGACAAGCCACCGAAACAGGCTGACATGACAGAGCGCGATCCGGTGAAGCGGAATGAGAAGTTTGTGGACGCCTACCTTCAGCGCGCCAGGCCGCTCGCACGCGGAATTGGTGTACCACCATTTGGAACGAACTTTTTGGACAAGGCAATGAGGATGTTGTTGGAAAACAAGTACAACGTTGACGGAGCTCTCAAGGCGCTGCAGAAGACGGACCGCGTGAAGGACTTGCATGAGCCTGTTCTCAGCAAGCAAGATTTGGTGAAGTTCGAAGAGGGCGTGGCGAAGTACGGATCAGAGCACCGACTCATCCGCCTGCACATGAAGACAAACCTGCCCCATGCAGACATCGTGCGCTTCTACTACCTCTGGAAGAAAACTCCAAAGGGTAGAGAGATTTGGGGCAATTACGGGGGTCGGAAGAAGAAGAAGGCAGAGCCTGCTGGAGACGCGGGGAGTAAGTTGCAAGCCGAATTGGCGAACGAGGTTGATGACTCGGCCTTCGACAACGACAAAGCCCTCCGCAAGAATCGCGGCTTTCAATGCAAGTTCTGCAACACGAATCATTCTCGTCAATGGAGGCGAGCTCCAGGCGTGTCGCCTGGCCAGCTTGCGAGCACAGAAAAGACTGACAAGGGCCAGAAGGTGGACAGGAAAGACCGTCCTCTGCTTGCCTTGTGTCTTCGATGCGCGAATCTGTGGCGAAAGTATGCGATCCAGTGGGAAGAGATCGATGAAGTCTCGAAGAAGATTGCTCAGAGTGGTGGCAAGGCGCTGAAGAAAAAGATTGACGAGGAGCTTCTCCGTGAACTGATTGCCGCAAACGAGGCAGCGTCGAATCCCCCTGAACTCGAAGCCGGTCAGTACTCGATGGAGATCGGGGAGCCTCCGAAGAAGAAGTCGAAGACGGGCAAAGCCGCTGCAGTCCCGGCGATCGAACCTGTCGAGAAACCCGCTCCTCCACCGCCGCCGCCACCGCCGCCGAAAGAGCCGACACCGCCACCGCCTCCCATTATTCCTGCGCAGCCAACCTGGAAAGTGCTTCCTTGCGCGGTCTGCAAGCGATTCGAGAACACGATTGCTTGTGCTCATTGCAAGTTGACTGTGCATCGGCACTGTTTTGGAGTTGGACCGAATGACGGGGTACGAGCAAATGGGGAGGTGAATTGGATTTGCGAGCAGTGTCAGAATGATCGCAATCCCATGGTGTCTACGGACTATTCTTGCTGCTTGTGCTTGACAGAGGAGACACCGGTCGATCTGGTTGAGCCACCGAGAGTCTCGCACAAGAAGAAGACGGATCGCGATCGTGAAAAGGAGCGCCTGGAGAAGGAGCTCGCCGACGGAATGCGAAATGATTACCGCAACAAGCAGCTTGCAGCTCATCGACCACCGATGCCGCGGGAGCCGCTCAAACGAACGACCGGTAACAACTGGGTGCACGTGCATTGTTCCCTGTGGGCAAACGAAATCAGATACAGCAACGCCCAAAAACTGGAAATCGCCGAAGGATTTCAACTCATTCCGCAAGCACGTTTCGAAGCCGTCTGCAAGTTGTGCAAGAACCGAGACATTTTGAATAAGTTTCGAGAGAACGCAGGGGCTTGCATCAACTGTAACCAATGTCAGGCTCCATTCCATGCATCTTGCGCGTCCGAGGCCAACTATACATTTGGCTTCGACGTACAGCCGGTCAAGGGTTCGCGCAAAGATCAGATCATCACTGTGACACTCGGCAACGAGACCGGCTCAGTGACACCTGTCGTACTCTGCAAGGAGCATGCCTTCAAGGGAGTCCTCCACCCGATCGATGAATACTACGAAGATAGTGGCAAGACCGCCTTGCAGATTTATGCAGAGGCTTACAAGCAAGCTGATCTCACGCTGACCGGTACTTCCCGCAAAGCCGCCGAGGCCCAACTTACTAAGGATAAGAAGGGACAGCAGTCGGTGATGAATCAGATTGCGATCAGACGAGATTCCAGTGGGCACAGCATCGCCGCTGCTGTTCGCCGGGGAGCAAGAACCTCTATCGCGGCAGATACGAAGATCGAGCCTGGGGAAGGCTCAGTGGACCTGAATGCAGTCTCAGAAGGAGAGGCTCGGCGGTGCGTCAAATGCGATGTCGACGTCACACCGAAGTGGCATGCAATCACAAGAGAAGCGGGCGACGACGCCGTGAAAGCGACAGAGAACGACAGGTCGACGGAGCACCCCAAGCCCGCTGAGAAGCTCAACATCCGTTTCATGGCGCCTGGTGCGAACGGACGTGCATGGGAGGGCATGCCTGATCGCTATCATCGCGGATCGAGTGTCGATCAAGATCAAGACATGAGCGACGCTCCTGCAGGTCCTGTGAAAGACTCGGCCGACGCTCCGCCAGTCGCTCCATCGGGCGACTCTCGGTCTGCTGTCAGTGAGCCGGTCAGAGTTGATCACAACGATCCAGCTACACATGCTCATGGCCTCCCCCAAGGCTATGTGCCACCAGTCGCTCGAGTTTCTCCACCGGACGAAGAACGCGAGCGGGTAGAGGAGCAGGCACCCACGAAGTTTCTTTGTCACCAGTGTTTTCTCAAGAGGAAGCTTGATCCTACGCCACCTCCAGAAGACAGTGAGAAGCAAGCCTCCTCGCTTCCGGTGGGCAGCACGCGTCCTACACCGGCACCTATTCCATCGATCGAAGAGCAGTTCCGTGCGATTGACAATCCTCCTCAGCCCACGCCTATACCGCCAGCAGCCCCGCCTCCGCTCAACGGCATGTCTGGACATGGCGGTCCGTATGGAGCCCACCATCATGGTGGGCCACCTCATCATGTCTACCCGCAGCCGTTCCATCAGCCCAATGGATACCATCAACCACCTCCTCCTCCGCCTCCCATGGGATACCATGATCGGCAGAACAGCTATGGCGGATTTGGTTACCATCAACCTCGGCCCCCTCCCATCCCACCTGCACCTCATTATGGTCCGTCGTTCGCGCAAAGTCAGCCACGTCCTCCACCATTGAATGGGTTCGGACAACCAGGGCAGGTCCCGAATGGAGCGCTACGATCGCCTCACCCGAGCCACCCTTCCCCTAGCTATCCCCCACCTTCGCAGCTTCACCAGATGCCGGGAATGGCCAGAGATGGGCCTTATCCGGGCCAGCTACCTTCTCTGGGGCCGCCTGTACATTCAAGTCCTCATGCGTTGTTCGGCAGGCCTGCCTCGCAGCCACAAAACGCGCCTCAGCCGCAGCATCCTCCGCCAACTCAGCCTCAACATCCCATGAATACTCCCATTGCTCCTTCGGCGCAAGCGCAGCCACCGATACCTCCACTGCCGTCGCAGCAAGTTCCGGCTACACCCGCGATGGTGCAAGCACAGCCGAGCGCAGAACAACAGGGTCAGACTCAACAGCCGGCAGCGGCCAGTCCTCAGCCCAGCGTTGCTCGACCTGAAGGTGCCGAGGCAGCGAGGCCGACGACACCTCGCGGGGGCCAACTCAATGGGACCACAGGAGCGAGCGCAAGCCCGAATTTAGCCAACTTGCTGCATTGATCTAGTGGTTAGCAGAATTGAGATGTGGGAGTAGTGTCAGTGGAGGCAACGTTGACCTCGGCATTTGTGGGAAGACGGATGTGAGCAGAGCCCAGGCTCTTGTTTTGATACCCCCTGTAGCATTGTTGGCAGTCACTCGAGAATCAGTGACGAGTGTAATAGACATCTCTTCGTCCGCAGTACGTTCCATATAGTGGTGATGTGCCTGCGTCTTGCAAGGCGATGGTGGTGATGCGGCGGGGTCACGTGCGCTGGTGTCCGCTGGCTGACACTCGTTGGAGAAAGTCCCTTCTTGACTTCTGACAATCGCTTCAGACTTCTGCCGCCGACGATGGGGAAGGTAAGTGGGTGCGTTCCCAGTCCTCCGAACGGGCACACGATGCTGGGCTCGTGTGCAACACGATCACTCGGCGCATTCTCGTGCGTTCTGCTGTCGCATCGCTAGAGAGGCATCGCTGCCGTCCTTGCATCAGCTCTCCGCACGAGCGCATGTTGTTATCTCGCAGAGCTGCGCGTTGCACTCTGCGCCATCGCTCCCTCTCGCCCACCGGTGTGTAGTCATCGCTAACTGACTCCGTGTCTAGGCCTACTCTCCCGAGCAGCGCGAACAGGTGCGCCAGCTCCTCGAGGCCGGGCGCGATGAGGAGTCGGTCGAGAAGGAGACAGGCGTCAGCGACCGCACCATTCGCCGATGGAAGCTGGAGCTCGAGCGCACGGGGAGGATAGGCAAGCCGCCAGAGTCGCGCACCGGCAGGCATCGCGTGCTGTCGGCTGAGGTCGAGCAGGCGCTCGTCGAACACGTGAAGAAGCACCCGGACATGTCGGTGGACGACATGCTGTGGTGGCTGTATGACCAGCATCAGATCGTGGTGGGGACGAGAACGATCCGGCGCGTGTTCGAGAGGAAGGGCGACAAGCTCGTCAAGATCAAGGGCAGCAAGAAGAAGAGCAGCACGCAGGGTGACGACGATGAGGATGACGGCGAAGGCGAGGCTGGAAAGGCTTCGAACAATACTGCCAGCAATATGTCGCCGATGCAGAGCAACGGACACTACCAGAGTCCATATGCACCCATGGCCCCTCCACAGAATGCAGAACAGCAACTGGCACAAGCGCTGCAGCAGCAGGTCCAACAGCAGACTCCGAATCAGCGGCAATCCTCCTTCAGCGCGCCCATGACGAGCAACAACCATGACGATGGAGAGGAGGACGAAGAGACGCTGCAGCTCCAACTTCAACAGATCGAACTGCAAAAGCGTGAGCTCGAGGTCAAGCTGAAATTACAACGTCTTCGAAGTGGGAAGAACACTCCTGCCGCAGCTGCACGGAAAGCGAGTACGCCAAGCTCAGCTACCAGTTCGCTCTACAACCCTAACTTGGTGGTGCCCACGCCTCCGAAACGCGATTCGCGTAGTAAAAAGAAGATTGAGGAGTCGAAACGGCGCACGGCGGAGAGACAGGAGCGCATGCTGCGGGACCTCGAGCGTCGATCCCGTCGCCGCGACCATCTTACGGCAGAATGGGTGCAGTCGAAAGACATCTGGCCTCTCCGCGCTCAAGGTCTCCTTGCAGACCTCATGCATCAGTACGGATGTTATGCATTTGCCCAACACCAGGTCGATGTCTTTGAGACCATATATCGTGAGCTGTACAAACTCGTCGACCACAGCAAAGGTGACTGGGTGCCTCAAATTCACGACGAGATGCTGCGAGAAAGAATGAAGCGGAAGATGGGCCAGCTCCGGACCAAGATGCAGAAGACGGGCGAGATCATCAGCCGTACGGATGGATATGGCGGCTTCACGAAGAGTGATAGCTACACGGGCGAGCAAGCTGGCGCTGCCGAGGGCGACGAATCTGAATTTCTCGGTGACGGGAGCGAATTCGTCCAGCAGACGCAGTCTGATGCGAAGTATGTCGACGGATATCAGGGAGCGGATCAGAGTAATGGGTTCACTACACATCATCAGCAGGCCGTCCAGCAGAATTTTGATCCGCAACAAGTACAGCAGCAGGGTGGCGCAGTGCCCGAGCCACAGATGCAGGACCAGATTGGATACGACCAGGTGCAGGACCACACTCTGCAGCATATGCCGTACGCCCACAGCATTATGGGCAATCAAGCTCCACAGTATCCGGGCATTCACATGGATGGAATGATGCCCTATGGCAATATGAACGGGGGAATGGGCATGTAAATGTCGCGGATCTTTCGCACGAAAGGCGGTCGCTCGGAGAATTCAATATTCCAGGGAGAGCTGACTGGCAGTTGATGGCGTTGCGCCGGTACGGACATGTGGAGTATGGGTTGGGAATTCGGCGTTTTCTTGATGGGGAAGTGCTTGCCAATGATACCACTGTAGTTTCTGGGACGGGGAGGGAGTTGTGTTTACGAAGAGAGATCAAGCCTTGCTGCATATTAGACTGGGATGCGGCGATCAGCATGAAGCGTCTTCCGTCATCTGCTGACTTATCACCATTGCACTGCCACGCCTGTGTCTCACCAAACGCACTCTCGATCGGACTTCTTCACAGGCCCAGCGCATCGCCGCCGCTCTTGCCTGCATCTGGACAGGGCGGATCGACGGCCGCAGTGCTTCGACGGCTTGTTTGCGGGAGCACGAGTGCTTGTGTGACGCGTGGCTCGGGCAATTGTCCCGCCTCTTGACCCCTCCATCGTGCTAAACGACACCGTCTCAGGCCCAAGCCACACCACCCGCTGTACGATCCGCCGGCCCCAAGCCCTTCCACCCACTGAGCCTGCCTCCACTACATCACCTCTCCCGACGGCTGCAGTGCTGCACGTCAGCAGCATGCCCTTGTTATCTTCGCCTTCGACACCATGGAGCCCACCATAACGGAGGAGAAGCACGATCCGCTCGCTCTGCCGCCGCCAGAAGTATTGCGAGAGATTGAACAGCGACAAAATGAACGGGCACAGGAGATTCGCGCCCGGCGCCGACGAGCGACCCTCGACGAGAGGACGAATGCGGCGCAGGTCATTCAGCGGAACTTCCGTGGCCATCAGGCTCGCAGAGCCATGATGGGATACTCTCTAGATCCCAGCACCCGCTGGCTCGAGGTATGAGAAAAACAAAAAATCTCTTGTCGCAATTGCACCGTGGACCAGCGCAACTGTTTCTGCTGCTGTCAAGGCATCAAGGAGGAAGAAAAAATCTTCGCTCCTCGTCAGTCGCCAACCGCCCACGAAAGCGCTGACATTCTTTCTCTTCGCTCTGCGTTAGGCGATCAAAGAGGGTAGGCCCACGTTGTGGTCGCGCGCTGCCAGCGTCAAGGAAGCTAATCCCGCGACAGCGCAGTATGCTCAGCTCACGCGGCCCACGTCCAACGCCGAGCGGTACAGCGGGTCGCAGACGACCGGGGAGCGCGTGAAGAAGCGCTGGGCGCAGGCCAGTGCTGCCGCGAGGCATGCGGGGAGTGACAACACGAGTGATGACGAGGACGATGCCGATCATGCGAGTCAGATGGAGGCGAGGGAGAAGAGGCGGAGGCAGAAGCAGGAGAGAGAGAAGTATGCCAAGGTGATGGGATTGGAGTATTTTTTGGAAATGGTATGCAACAGGAGCGACTTTTGGGGAGATGGATGATGCGGGCTGACGAGTGATGTGACAGGTCGACCAGAAACACCGATATGGGAGTAATTTACGAAGATACCACAAAGAGTGGATGACGAGTGAGACGAAGGAAAACTTCTTCTATTGGCTGGATTATGGTGAGGGCAAGAGTCTCGATCTCGCTGACCGACCGCGGGAAAGATTGGATCGCGAGCAAGTGAGATATTTGAGTCGAGAGGAACGGAAAATGTATCTCGTCAATATCGACAAGCAAGGACGATTTGTCTGGAGCAAGAATGGAACGCCAATCACCACGTCTCCGGACTTCAAGGACAGCATCGATGGAATTGTGCATTCCAGTGTTGACACACCGACCTGGCGAGAAGTCACGACAGGGGTCAAGCCAGAGCCAAAGCGATACTCTTCCTCGGACGACTCTTCGTCAATAGCCTCCAACATCAGCACTGGATCTCACGAGGACTCGTCCAAGTATGCCAATGAAGAGTTCCACGACGCCAAAGGGTTGAACAAACTCAACCACATCAGCGTCGATACCTTGATGAATCATCTCCTGCGGAAAACGACGAAAAAGAATACATGGATCTTCGTTGCCGATACCTCCTTCCGCCTCTACGTGGGCATCAAACAATCCGGGGCCTTTCAACACTCCTCCTTCCTCAAAGGCGCCCGCGTCGCAGCAGCAGGCCTCATCAAAATCAAACGCGGCCAGATCCGCAAACTCTCCCCCCTCTCCGGCCACTACGCCCCTCCTGTGCGAAATTTCCGCGAATTTCTCAAAAACCTCAAAGAAGCCGGCGCTGATCTCTCCCGGCTCAATGTCTCTCGCAGTTATGCCGTCATCCTCGGTCTCGAGGGCTACCTGACAGTCAAGCAACGAGCCAAAGACGTCAAGCAAGGCGCCAAGGATATGATTGATCCCGAGGAGAAGAAGAGGCGGCTGGAGGCGGAGAAGGATAAGAGTCAGAGTGCGCAGAGGGAGAGGGAGATTTTGGCATTGGAACAGCAGCAGCAGCGCACGAGGAGTATGAGTCAGCGGTTTATCAAGAAGATGGGATTGAAGTGGGGAGATGAGGTTGTGGTTCCTGTTACGGGGCCGCAAGTACAGGCTCCGAGTCCGACGACATCGACAGCTGCGCCGACGTCTCCGCGGAATGTGACTCGTTCCGTGAGTAATACTGTCCCGTCGTCAACGACTTCGGCTTCAGCTGCTGCTCCCGCTGCCGCGCCTGCTGGCGCGACGACGGGTGAGCCTCAGCTCGGCAGCGATGGGAAACCTGTGCTCGTGGGCAAGAGCGCTACGATTGCGAGTGAGACTCCGGCGAAAGATGCGAGGTTAAGGGATAAGATGAAGGAGAAGGTGCTCGGGTAGCGGTCTTGTGCCTTTTGTTCTACTGGGTCTGCTTGTTTGTGATAATTCTGATGCATGTGAAGTCGGGATGGGATGAGCAGCGAGCGATGAAGCGAGCGATGGATTATGAGGTTGGAGACTTGATCGATTGATTAGATATGAGGGGATTAAGCGATTTGGGGTTTGGCGTGGAATGTTGTATCCTTGATGGTAATGGATGGATGAATTGATGAATCCTCTGTCCCTACTTGGACTTGGACTTTGAGTCTTTTTTGGCTTTTTCTCTGGCGTCAAGCCGCGTGCGCGAGCATGTTGAAACCACACCGATCGATGCCACTAGCCTCCACACACACACACGCCATGTGCCGTTTGCATCCCGTGCCAACGCCACCCTCCCTCAACTGCATCCACTTCTTAGCAGCGTGCGTACCACTCTCTTCCCCCTGCGAATCTCGTTCGTCGCTTCCATGGCACAAGTGACAGCAACGTCACGAGAGAAGTCAACTGGGAAGAAGCATTCTCCCCCTCCGTCCGCGACGAGAAATCCATCTCGGAAGGTGTAAGAAAAAAGTAGAAAAAAAAAACTCATCGATCATCGAAAAGGAACGAACAGAAGAGAACTCTCTCGCTGCCGACGTTGCTTGCGCGCATCCTGTTCGTGTTCGGTTGAGGCCCTAATGAGAGCACGCATTACATGGCAACGAGAAAAAAGAGCTTCACACATAATCCGGGTAGTCTCCTCCTCCTCCTCCTCCTCCTTCGTCTTCGTACCCCCGTTCCCGCTCCTCACAACAACCGGCAGAGCGACGAAGTCAATTTCTTCCGCGAGATTGATTGTAGTCATGAAAAAATTGCACATACACGTCGGTCGTGCGTGATACCGATGTATCTATCATGGGAACTTCCCTCCCTCCCTCCCTCACGCCATGCCATGCCATGCCATGCCATGACATGAAATGACGTGACATGTTTGGAAGAAGGAGAAGAGGGATTGAGACACACAAACTCGGGCCAAAAGAACAAAAAAAAAGACCAAAGTGAGAGGTTTCCGAGGCGGCGATGTTCATGGGTAATGGCATTGTTGGATCTCGTCCCAGGAGTTTTTGTTTGTGAAACCCTAATGAGATTGCGGGGGGATCAGAGGGAGACTGGGATTGGAGGGTAGAGAGGGAGATGGAAATGGGTGGGGTGTGAGGGGTTAAGTGAGGTAGTGAGGGAGGGAGTTAAGGTTAGATGTCAAGGGGGTTGGATACCAGTTCTCTTCCGAAATGGTGATGATCATAATTGAATGGTGAGAGACACGATGACCGCAGGTCCAATTGATCACGCGGACTGAGATTCATTGAGCACGATTGTCGTGAGAAGCGAGTTGTAACTTCATACCATTCTCACCACAACCTCCCCACTCCCTCCCCTCTCCGCCATCTCTACCGCCTCTCCAGCCATCAATCCATGCACATACGCCACGCCGAGAAACTCATACATCCCTTGCTTTTGATCTCTGCCCTCAAGGGGCCTCAAAACAACAGGAAACGTTCCTCCAAACAATACTCCCACGACATCACCCTCTGACACATTCTTCGGTCCGAGGCCAATATACCCTTCTTCCGTCGCGAAGAAGGCGCGATGATAGCAAGCATTGATCATCGAGCGATAGTATTCCACGGCTAGAGGATCAGCGTCGGCGGACCAGGGGAAGCGGCCGTTGAGTTGGAGGTAGGAGAGGAAGTGATGGAGGCCGAGAAGGCTTTGTTCGGGGCCGGCGACGCTATTGTCGAGGTTGACGCCGGCATGGAGGGTCAATGCAAGAGTCGTGTCCGGGCTGAGAGGGTCGATCTCACATTGAGATTGTGCAATGGTGAAGCTCGTGGACATGAAGGTCAGGAAGTCGGACACGCTGCTTTGCTCTCGGAGGAATGGGACAGTCTTAATGATGGGGCCGGGGAGGATGACACCGCTTACGGCAAGGACTCCGCTGTGAGTGGGAGGTTGATGCAGCTTCAATCCTCGGCCTCCATGGGCGAATGTGCCGAGGGGTCGGAGCGGATTAGCATCGTGGAATTTGTCGATGGGCTTGTTGAAGCGTGGGACCCAACTTGGCAAATTGTCCGTGGGCTGTCCGGATCTGTAGCCAGCGAGACCGAGCGTGGCGAGAGCTTGATCACGCTCAATGACAGCCAGAGCAGCTCGAGTGTACACCTCCACGTATGTGACCGAGTAGTCGGGCGCGAGAGCCGATGGTACGCTACCTGATAGCTTCTCCTGGACGCCCAGAGTGCCGAAAACGTAGTCACGAGGATCAGTGGCATTGAAAAACCGCATCGACTCGAGTATGTGAATAGTCTTGATTTTGGTGATTGCATCTCGAGAGTAAAGATGGCCCACGCCGGCCCATCTAAAGAGGAATTCCAGTCGAGGAAAATTGATCAGAGGAGACGATCGGAACCATGTTTCGGAGCGGTAGTTGAGCGAAAACCACGCAATCACACGAAGGATATCCAGGAAGGGTATCTCGTATTTCGAGTACATGCAAGTGCTCTCGGGTGCCAGTGCTACTTCTTGGACGATCCAGAGGCGAGAAAACCATGTGCTGGCGAAGAGTTCAAGGAGTGCTGCTCGGTTGAGGTCAAGATCCGTGCCCGTCGAAGCGTGCTTGAAGTTGTTGTGTTGATCAAAAAGCAGATGGTTCATGCTTGCACATTGACCGTGGACCCGTGCTAGGTCCGCAACGATCATTCCGATCGATTCCAGCGGTGAGTGTGCATCGTGGAAGTCAGTGTCAAGAAAGATGAGGTTTCGAAAGCATTTCGAGTAGATGCGGCTCATCAAAGCGACCTGCTGAGCTCGCTCTTGCTGATCGCTCTGGTTGATACAGACGGCATCGATCCATAAGACTCGCTCCCCATCAGGTAGACGGGCACGTTGCAACACGCGCTGCGCACTCATTGGGATGTTCAAGAGCAGACTGCCCACAAGCAGCTCTCCACTCATGTTCACCGCACCCCAGACATACGACGTCGTCTCGTAGCGTGGCACTGACGGGTCCGTCAGGGAGGCCGGACGTAAGCTGCATCGCAACTCGTCTTCTCGACTTCCAGGTTCAAGGACCAGCAGTCGGACATGGTCAGCTGTAGTGGGTAGGGCGTGGTACGTGTACTTTTCCTTGGAGGTGAAGATGTCTGCGAGCCTCTGGCGTAGACGACTCGCCATGCTGTTCAGGTCAGATCGAGACTCATGAGCCTGGTCTGCAGAGCATTCTTGTGAGGCGCAAGATGGCAGGCTGTTCAAGAAGTTCGTTGTCGAGGTCGAGTGCTATCCCTCAGCCACAGCACTGCGGCTGAATAGCTGTCCACGGAATAGCTTCGGAGCCTCTCCATTGGGTTAGCTGTGGTCAAGAGGGTGCATACCACAGACGCGTGGGAGGCACCAGCGGAGACCATCATGAGGCAGGAGCGGGAAGGGCCTTGCAGCAGCCGCCATGTCGCTGATGAGATGTGACAGGTGGACGGAGAGGCTGCAGGAGCGCCTGTCAGCCACACGACGTCTCCCGTCGCGGTGCAGGAGACAGCGGAGCTCGAGAGGAACAGGCAAAAGCGACACTGATCACGGCGGGTCGTATCGCCACTAGCACCTCCGGGCAAGCAGTGCCGTGAACGGGAGGGAGATGAGCTCAGACGGCTCCTGCAAGATGACTGGACTGCTCCGCGTCTTCAGCATCTCAAGGCGGGAAGCATGTGATGGGGTGTTGTCTGCAGATGTGCACATGATTCGGGGGCCAAGAGACTGGTGTGGAGGCAGCGGTCGCGGTCGGCTTGGGCGATGGCAGAGAGGCCGCTGCTCGGTCTGACGCGCCGTCATTATTGGGACATGTGGGAGTGTTGGGAGGCTCGTGTGACGGAATGCAGGCATGGATGAAGAGGAGAGGATGGTGCTCGGGGCAGGCTCCGCAGGCGTGTCAGGAGGCGAGATCAGAGTGACATGCAGAGGGAGGCGGCATTGCGACCCCCGTCCGCCGATGCTGGGCCTGAGGCTCGTAGCAGCGCGATGCGTCGTGGCACGCGTCTCCCGAGACCTGGCAGAGGTTGGGTGCCACGTACTTACTGTACACGCGACCCAGCTCTCCGCCCACCCGACGATGCGCCCCGGCTGGCTCGATCGAGGGCGCATGTCGCACCGCAGGCGGGCGGAGATGAGGCGGGCGGCGGTCCATGATGTAAGGCGCAAGCAGCAGTCCAGATGATGGAGGAGGATGGGCGTGGACGAAGCGAAGCAAAGCAGGCGACGTGGTGGAAACTGGGCCACGCAGCGGCGAGCGGAGCATTTGACGCCATCCCACAGCACCGGCGACAGGGATCCTTCCAGGGATGCGCGCGCCTCTCGGCTGACCCTGCCGCCGCCATCTTCTGCACGTGGTCGCGTAGCCTCTGCTCAACCAAGTGCAAACCTTCTCCCACTTCACGCCAACTCGTGCTCTGCTGCCACTCGTATGTGCTCGCCGAGGAGGATCGTCCCCTCGCGGGCCAAGGCATCGCTGCTGCAACGGCCCCTTCGCCGGTGCATTGTCCGCTGCGCTGTGGCTCGGCAGAGGGAGCGTGGTGACACAGCATCGCACCCTCATCGACGATTCGCCTGCCATCGCCCAGCCCGGCCCATGGACCTCCCTCCGCTGCTGCTGTCGCCTTGTCGCCCTCGTCAACAACAGTGGGCCAGCCACACCTCTCGCCTCCATCCACCTGCTCGGATGCGGCCGTGTTGCGGAGCATCCACTCGCGTGCAATCTCCTCTTCCTCGCCTGCATCTGTCAATGTGATGAACGTACGGCGGGCGAGGATCCACTGCTGGCGAGATGCACCGGGCTGCACTCGGACGTGACATCTGCCTGCCGTGACCGGCATCGTGACATCGAGGAGCGCGCAACAGGAAGTGCTCCCGTTTCTTACTCGATGCGCCTGCAGATCTCGCAGCATGTGGCGTCAGTCGCCTCGGGAAACCTGGCACGCATACTGCCCACACACCCAGAGGCGCGAGCTCCCATCCCTGCTGCGTTCAATGTCGACGAAGCTGTCGTTCTGACATCATCCGCTATCATCTCATCCACCGGACGAGCACAAGGCACACCTCCTGCAGCACCCGTGCTGCTGCAGACAGCGCGCATGCGAGCTCTGTAGCTATAACTACCCTCCCTCTGCGCTCAGCCACAGCTGCTCCCAACTTTCCCATTTCCCATTTGCTCCCGTGCTACACGCCCATTGCCCGTGCATGTCAACAACTAACTCCAAGAAATACGCCTACTACTCCTTCCCGCCCACCCCTAATCGCATTTCTCCCTCGAGTCGACGAAGTAACGAATCACGAAGTAATTCCACCTCCACCACCAAGTCAACCTACGAAATGGCCCCTTCTCCCGCCGCAGGAAAGCAGCAATCCGCCCCCAAGACTCCCACCAAGCTCCAGAGGAAGCCCGGTCAGACACCTCAGCGCGCCGGGCAGTCCTCCGCCAGCAAAGCGCCATCAACACCCAAGGCCGCGCAATCAGCGAAACCCGAAACCGAAGCAGCCGACTTCCCCGCGCAAACAGGAGCGGGCCAGAAATCTGATGAGGCCGGAGAGAAGATCGGCAAGGCGCAATCAGCAGCGCAAAGTTCCGCAACCGATGACGATGATGAGGCTCCCCTGAGCAAAGTTTCCCAAGCGAGCCAGCAGTCCAAGGGCGAACTCGAGCAACAGACTCCGGAGCCCATCCAGGATGACGACGATGACGAAGATGACGACCACAAGGATGACGACGACGACGCGGTCTCTGGCGCCCAACAGCACGCCAAGGACTTCACATCCAACGCAGAGGATGAAGCCGAGTCTACTGCCGACGACGCCACGGAGAAGGCGGGCGACACCGTTCAATCAGCGGACGATGATGAAGAGGACTCCCAGCAAGACCAGCAGAAGCAGCCGCAGGGCAAGAACGGCAGTGGCCTGTTGAGCGGTGCCAAGGGTCTCGCTGGCAAGGCAGGGAACCTTGCAAACAAAGCCTCCCAAGATCCCAAATCCGCAGCGCAGCAAGCACCCCAAGACACCAAGAAGGGCGTCAAGGACACTGCAAAGGGTGCTCAGGACGATGCCGAGGATGCGCAGGAGACTGCACAGGGCGGTCTGGAGGAAGGTCAGAAGGTCGCGGGCGAGACCACTGACGAGGCCGAAGATGGCGCGAGTGGCGTGCAGGACACGGCCGAGAAAGCCACGAGCAAAGTCGGCGAGACGGCCGAGGACGCCAAAGACCAAGCAGAGGATGCTGCGGAAGGCGCCACAGACCAAGCTGAGGATGCCGCGGAAGGTGCCAAAGACACTGCCGAAGATGCCGCGGAAGGTGCCAAGGACACTGCCGAAGATGCACAAGACCAGGCGGAAGGTACAGTCGAGGGCGCAAAGTCCGAGATCCCCGTGCCCGAAGGCCTTCCTGTCGACCTCGATGTGCTCAAGGGTCTCGAAGTCCAAGAAGACGGCACGGTCCTGGACAAGCAAGGCAACCCCATCGGCCGCCTGGCCGAGGGCGATGCTGAAGATCTGTCTGGATACCCCATTGGCGAGGACGGAGAGATCCTCGACGACGATGGAGACCTCGTCGGCCGTGTGGAGCTCATGCCAGAGGAGATCAAGCGTCAACTGCAAGAGTCTCGCGAGAACGGCGAGGAGCTTCCTGAGGACGCGCAAACATATCTCGGGCAGCTCGAAGACCAAGCTGAGGATGCCGAGGAGGAGGTTGGTGGCAACCTTCCTTCGCTCTCAATCCTCGAAGGACTCACCTGCCAGATCGACGGCTTGGTCTACGACTCGGAAGGCAACACTGTCGGCCGCGTCACTGAGGGCGACCCACAGGAGCTGCAGAACGCTGTGTTGAACGACGAAGGCGAGTTCATCGACCAGGACGGAAACGTCGTGGGTCGTGCCGAGATCCACGAAGAAGCAGAAGAGCTCGTGGAGCAAGGTGTTTATGAGCCGGCCAAGAAAGCTACAGGCGAGACTGAGGATCGCGTTGACAGCGCCCAAGAAGAGGGCGGAGAGGCTGCTGACGAGGTCGCCGGCGAAGCGGAGGACGCTGTCCCTACCGAGATCGAGGATCAGCTTCCAGGCATCGAGGCCCTCCAAGGCCGAGAGCTTAATGAAGCTGGTGAGATCGTCGACGAGGAAGGCAATGTCCTGGGCAACATCGCCGAAGATTCGGAAGATCTCAAGAAGAAGATTGACGAAGGCGAGGTCGACCCAGAGAAGCTCAAGATCGACGAAGAGGGCAACCTCGTCGACGAGGAAGGCAATGTCCTTGGTAAGACTGAGCTCGCCGAGGGCGCGGCGGAGAAGCTGCAGCAGGCGAACAAGCTCCAGGATCTTCGCATCCTCAACGGCAAGCGCATCAACAAGAAGGGCAAGATCCTCGACGACGAGGGTGAAGAGATTGGCGAGCTCACCGATGGTGACGTCTCTGAAGCTGCCGGTGGTCGCGCCAACGACAAGGGCGAGGTCCTCAACAAGAAGGGTCAGATTGTTGGCCATGTCCGCGTCGTCCCCGGAGAAGCGGCTGAGCAGGCCACGAAAGAGTTGCTCGAGGAGCTCGGCGAGCTCGAAGACGAGGAAGAGCAAGGCGAGGATGAGGATGCCGAGGGCGAGCAAGAGGATGAGGGAGAGGATGAGGGTGAGGCCCAATACGAGGAGCCTGAGTTGGACATTCTTGAAGGTCTCAAGGTCAACAAGAAGGGCCAAGTTCTGAATGAGGACGGAGAGCCAATTGGTGAGCTCACTGCCGGCGAGCTTTCCAAGTGCGCAGGCAAGAAGATCAATGCCACTGGCGAGGTCCTTGACAAGGATGGGAATGTCATTGGTCATGTCCGCACTCTCCCTCAAAAGGTTGAGGAAGACGAGACACCAGCAATCTCTGTGCTCGAAGGCCTGAAGGTCAATAAGAAGGGCCAAGTCCTCAACGAGGATGGCGAGCAGATTGGCGAGCTTACGTCTGGTGACTTGGGCCAATGTGCAGGCAAGAAGATTGATGCCAAGGGCCAAGTTCTCGACGACAAAGGTGAGGTCATTGGCTCTGTTCGCACGCTTCCAAGTGAGAATCAGGGGGAGGAGCAAGAGGGCGAGGAGGAAGAGGAGGCTGAGGAGGAAGGCGAAGACGCCACTCAGCTGCCACCACTTTCCGCCCTCGAAGGCTTGTCTGTGAACAAGGCTGGCAAGCTCATTGACGACAACGGCGCTATTATTGGAGAACTTACCGAAGGAGACGCCAAGAAGCTGTCCAAGTCTGGCATCACCGCTGATGCGGAGGGCCAATTCTGGGACAACAAGGGTCATGTCATCGGTCGCGCAAAGACTCTTCCACAAGAGGATGCCGAGGAAGAGGCACCTTTTGCGGGACTCGAAGGACTTCGTGTTGTCGAGGAGGGCTGGGTCCAAGACAGCGAGGGCAACACTGTTGGATACGTGACTGAAGGCGACGCTGCCAAGCTCCTCGGCCGTGCCGTGGACGAGGACGGTGATATTCTCGACAAGAAGGGCTCCGTTGTTGGTCACGCCGAGCGTTACGTGCCTGAAGAGGAGCCAGAGCAAGGGAAGCCAGATCTCTCCTTCCTCGAAGGCAAGACTGTCACCAAACAAGGCTTGGTCATCGGCGATGAAAGTATCCCTGTTGCTCGATTGGTCGAGGGCAATGCCAAAGAGCTCGCTGGACGCCAGCTCGACAAGGAAGGTCAATTTTGGAACGACAAGGGCTCTGTCATTGGCAAGGTCGAACTCATCCCCGAAAACGAACGCGAAGCCAAGCCAGAGGGACCCTTCGCCGGCTACGACGACTTGCGAGTCATTGAAGGCGGCAAGGTCGCTGATGAGGATGGCAACGTCGTCGGAGAGATCGTCGAAGGTAACCCCAAGCGTCTCGTGGGATTGTCCGTTGACGAGGATGGAGATATCCTCGACAAGTATGGCAATGTCAAGGGCCATGCTGAGCCATCTCCTGAGGAGGAACCAATGGACTTTTCAGTCCTCGATGGCCTGACCCTGAACAAGGCCGGCTACGTTGTGGACGAGAACGGCATGCCAATTGGCAAGATTGTTGAGGGTTCTCCGTCTGATCTTGCCGGCAAGAAGTGCGACGAGAACGGCTACATCTACAACGACACAGGCAAGGTCATCGGCCGTTGCGAGCCTCTCCCAGAAGACGAGCGCCAGAAGAAGGCCGAGGGCGCTTTTGCAGGCCTCGAAGGCTTGCACGTCGTCGAGGGAGGCTATATTCAGGACGGCGAGGAGAACACTGTCGGCCAGATCACAGAAGGTGATGCTAAGAAGCTTATTGGCATGAAGGTCGACGAAGATGGAGATATCATCGACAAGTTCGGCAATGTTAAGGGACACGCGGAGCGTGTCGAGGACGAAGAGCAGGTCATCGACTACTCCATTCTCGACGGCCTTACACTGAACAAGCAAGGTCTTGTGGTTGACTCGAACGGCACTCCGTTCGGTCGCCTCGTCGAGGGACAAGCTTCTGAGCTGGCAGGACGTCAATGCGACGAGGAAGGCTACATCTACAACGACCGTGGCAAGCGAGCCGGTCGTGCCGAGCCTATTCCAGAAGAGGAGCGTGTCGCCCGCCCCGAAGGACCATTCGCCGGACTGGAGGGTCTACACGTCGTCAAGGATGGCAATGTGGAGGACGAGAACGGCAATGTGGTCGGCTACATCACCGAAGGAGACGCCAAGCGCTTGATCGGCCTCAAGGTCGATGAAGACGGAGATATTATTGACAAGTTCGGGAATACCAAGGGTCACGCCGAGCCGGTTGAGGAGGAAGAGGAGAAGCCTGTCGACAACTCGGCGCTTGAGGGCAAGTACCTCAACAAGCAGGGTTACGTCGTCGATGACAAGGGCATTCCCTTTGGACGTCTCGTGGAAGGCAACGTCTCCGAGCTGGCAGGCCGCAAGTGCGATGAGAATGGTTACATCTACGGTGATACCGGCAAGGTTGTCGGACGATGCGAAGTCTTGCCTGAGAATGAGAGAGTTGCTCGCCCTGAAGGTCCGTTCGCTGGTCTTGAGGGTCTCCGCGTGGTCAAGGATGGATTCGTTGAGGATCAAGACGGCAACCGCGTTGGTCAAATTGTCGAGGGCGAGCCGAAACGCCTGGTCGGCCTCCACGTCGATGAGGATGGCGACATCATTGATAAGTACGGCAACGTCAAGGGTCACGCTGAGCCTTGGCAAGAGGAAGAGGAAGAGGCTGCTGACCTCTCTCGTCTTGCTGGAACTACGATCAACAAGTCTGGATATGCTGTCGATGGTAGCGGACAAATTGTCGGCCGTGTCGTGGAAGGCGACCCGAACATCATGATCGGCAAGAAAGTCGACAAGGAGGGACAGATCTGGGACGATTCGGGCAATGTCATTGGCAAGGCCGAGATCGTCACTGGTGTCAACTCTGAAGAAGGCCCCTTTGCTGGTTTTGAGGACCTCGTCATCAACAAGGACGGCACAGTCACGACCCAAGCTGGCGACATCATTGGCCGTGTGGTTGAGGGCGACATTCGCAAGCTGCTTGGACACACGGTCGATGAAGATGGAGACATCCTTGATAAGAACGGCAACAGGATTGGCAAAGCTGAACGCTGGGAACCAGAGGAGAAGGAACGCCGTGTCAACCCCATGTCTGGCAAGCGTGTCAACAAGGAGGGTGAAGTGCGCGATGACAACGGCGACCTTATGGGCAAGCTGACTCAGGGCGATCTGGGACACTGTGTTGGTCAAGAAATTGACGATGCAGGAAACGTGGTCGACGTTGAAGGCAACAAGATTGGCGAGGTCACTCTCATCGAGAACATCGCCGAGGACGAGTACGAGGGTCCAACACAAGAGGAACTCGACGAAGCTGCCAAGCGTGAAGAGGAACGCGAGATCGCTGAGAAGATGGGCACCATCTGCACACAGACTCTCGAGAAGATGCAGCCCATCTGCAAGCAGATCAAGGAGCACATGGAGAAGGCGGACAGCACTCCCAAGGAAGAGCTTGATGAGGAGGAACTCGTCAACCAAGTCAAGCCGCTCATTGAAGAGGGTGGACGCATCCTCCAAGAATGCAACGGTTCCCTTCGTGGACTTGACCCAGACGGAAAGATCGCTGCTCAAGCCAAGGGCCGCGCCGGCACTGGTGAAGCCACCCCAGAGGAGTTCCGTCTCGCTGAGACCCTCAAGGAGCTCACCACTACAGTCGTCACCACTATTGACGATGCCAAGAAGAAGCTCAACAACATGCCACACGCGAAGAAGAAGCTGAACCCGCTGTGGTCGCTCATGACCCAGCCTCTCTTCCAGATCCTCGCCGCAGTTGGTCTCCTCTTAGCCGGTGTCCTGGGTCTCGTCGGTCAACTTCTCAACGGTCTCGGTCTGGGAGGTCTCGTCAATGGTCTCCTCGGTGGTCTCGGTATCAACAAACTCCTCGCCTCGTTCGGTCTCATCGACGGCGACAAGGACAAGAAGAAGCAGTCCGGAAAGAGCAAGCTGTCCTCCATCCCCGTGGTCGGCGGTCTGCTCGGCGGTGGTAAGTAAGTTCGAGTCTGAGAGAGCCCTTGAACACACATCGTCGCATCAAGCTCCCCATACCTGTAAATCTCATCTTGCGCTCTTATCGTGAGGTAAGAGGATGGAGTCGAGCGCAACGATGTGTCAGGGCTTCTCATCACTCCACACTTGCCCGCACCGACACCGACACCTTCTCGTGTGAGCACTCTGACCACATTCCTTTCCCAACCTATCAGATGATGATTACAATACCAAAAAGACCACGAACGACAACAAGCGTCAAGACCTGCCCCAGAGCGCAATCGAAACAGCCGAAGCATTAGACAACTGGCAGAAACTTGGAGTCCCCATCGTCATCGGCGTCGAAACCTCATAAGAACTATCTCATCAAATGTCTTCCCTCATCTGGACTTTCACGCGCATTGGGTATTTCTGTCTGTTCGAGCAAGTAGGTCGGCGCTGTCAGGGTTGGAAATATTCCTTCGGGGATTTCAGCGAGAATCAAAAAGGGCGATGGTTTTGTGATGAGTATATGTACAGCAGCGCTGTCGAGCAAAAGTGTTTTTTTGGGGGGGGATTTTGGGAGCGTTTGCTTTGATTTTCTTTTCATTTTCCGGCTTTTTTGTCAAAAAGCGCGATTAGAAGGGATCGGGGTTTCTTTTGTGGATATGTCGGGCGGATGGGGGCAATGGGGAGAAGGAAGGGAATATGTGTATTTGTGTAATGCTAGCAAATGGGAAACAAGGTTCAAATTAACATGAGTGTCGTGTTTCTTTGTTGTGTGATGGTATGTATTGTTGTTGAGTAGTAAGCGTGGTGTGGATCGCCGTTTCATGTGGTTGTCTTGAGCCGATGGCTCGCGATTAGCAACATCGATCCTGGTCATCTCGGGCAGTGGGTCTGTCTGAAAGGTCTGCCAGAAAGCGAACTGGCTGTCGTTGCGGCGGCTCTTGACGAGATCGAGCGCAGCACGCGCGCTGAGCTCCCGGGGAGCTGGGCACGAGATGGAAGACATCTCCCCGGGGCAGTGTGTCCTCCACCACGAACATCTGTGCCCTCGGCATCGTGGAGTCGTCCACGTCGCAAGACAATTTCTCATCCGGTCTGACGTCTCTGACGCCACGGTCCTGCATTTCCGCCCGAATGCGTAGCATCAGAGAGCTTGTCGCGACGGCTTGGAAGATGCCCTACAACAGTGCGACAGGATTCTGGGACTTCTGCTGACTCGTCAGGACCCTGTGCACGCTGGCTAACTCACTTCAATGGAGATTTTGGTCCGCAAGGTTGCAGATTTGCCCGATTGGGAAAGTGTTTCCGCTGGAGTTGATGTCGAAGTGTCCTATCACAATACTTTCAGCAGCTGACAAAAGGTTGACGTATGTAGCACGCATGCGATTGCCGCTGTTGCTCAGGTAGCATAAAATGTTGGATCGAAAGCCCATGGATACCTAAATTTGCTGTCCGATCGCAATAATGGCAGCCTCTGTGGAACTGCCTAGAACTCGCAGAGCCTTCCGCCGAACAGACGACTTCACACCAGGCACGCTAAAACTCAAGCTCGTGGAAGAAGATCTAGCCCTCCCACTAAGCCCCTGCTCTGTCCTGATCAAAGTCCACGCCGTCGCCCTCAACTACCGCGACGCCAACATTTCCAACGGCGGCAACCCCTGGCCAGTCATACCGCACGGAATCATCTGCAACGACGCAGCCGGCGTCATTCTCGCCGTCGGCTGCCGCGTAACAAGATTCACCGTTGGTCAACACGCCAGCCCCATCATCGACACCGCCAACCTCACCAACCGCGAACCCACCCGCTCCTGGCTTGCCGCCGACGAAGACGGCGTGCTCGCCACACACATCCTCTTCGACGAGCACGTGCTCGTCCGCTCACCCACCTACCTCCCATGGACCGAAGCCGCGGTCCTACCCTGCGCAGGCGTGACCGCATTCGCCGCCCTGCACGGCTTTGGCCTCGGGAAATCCGTCCTCATCCAAGGCACGGGAGGCGTGAGCATGATTGCTCTCAAGCTCGCGCGAGCCGCGGGGATGCATGTCATCTTGACGTCGTCGAGTGATGGGAAGTTGGCGCGGGTCGCGGAGCAGTATTCGCGTCCGCCGGTGAACACGGTGAATCATCGCTCGAATCCGGACTGGCATGAGGAAGTGTTGAGATTGACGAGTGGGAATGGCGTGGATCTTGTCATTGAGATTGGGGGCGCGGCGACGTTGGTGCAAAGTCTGAAGAGTACGCGTCGCGGAGGGACGGTCAGTTCGGTGGGGTATTTGAGCGGGAAACAGGATCTTCCCAATGAGGTGTTGTCGTTGTTGATTGATCGGAGGGTGAATTTGAGGGGGATCAACGGGGGCTCGAGGGCCGAGTTTGAAGAGCTGGTGGATGTATTAGAGGCGACAGGGCTGCGCTTCAATGATGTTATCGACCAGGTGAGGAAATTTGAGGAGGCAGAGGAGGCGGTTCAGTGCTTGTGGGAGGGGAAAGTAGTGGGCAAGCTTGTTCTTAAGGTCGAGACTGAATGACCAAAACTTCGTTGGTTCCCTGGAGGATGTCTGAAGTATCTTGCAAATGGCTTACACTCGAGTCAGTAGCCTTCGCACTTCTTTGAACGCAGCCAGTGTCACTTCCGTCCCGTTCGGCATGACCGCGGCCGGCTGGCTTCCAGTAGTCACCATCACGATCTTATTCTTCCGGTCAACAGAGAAGTGTTGTCCAAAAGCACCAAAGCCCATGATAGTCTCCGTGTCTTCATCAGCGGAAAAACATGACCGATATGCCACGCTACCATAATACTCGTTGAGTTTTGCCGCGAGTACTCCTCTCTGCCATGCATCTTTCGAGCCTCCATGAACGATATCCTCGAGCCACTCAGCCGGCACAAGTTGTTCTCCACAAGCGCTGCGACCGTCATCAAGAATAAGTTGCGCAAGCCGTGCAATGTCTGGCAGAGTCGCACAAATACCACCCGATGCCCTTGCACGTCCTTCCGGGTCGAGACAAATCAAAGCATCACTCTCAGCGCCCATCGGATCCCATAGAAGCTCCTGCACTAACTCCGCAAACGTCTTTCCCGTCGCTCGCTCAAGTACCCATCCAACGAGATCGATGTTTCCCGACAAGTACTGCCAGCGATCATCGATAACCTCATCCGGGACAAAATCTGTCAAGAATTCTCTGAGGTTGCCAAATTTCTCACCTCCAACTCGGGGTGCGACACCCGCAGCAGCCTGGTAAGGATGCTGCCCGTCGACATATTTGGCTCCGACTCGCATATCGAGGCATGTTTGAATCGTAGCGTCTTTCCAAATTGAACTGGAGATCTCCGGGACATATTTCGAAACAAACTCGGATGCGGAGAGTTTGCCTTGAGCTTGCAGGATGCCCACTAAAAGACCGGTGACACTCTTCGTCAGAGACATTATGACATGAATGGAGGATCGACTGTTGCCGTTGAAGTACTGCTCGTACAAAACTTTGCCGTGTTGTAGGATCATGATGCCATCCACGTGGTTCTGGATAAGGTAGGAGCTCCATTGTAGCTTGCTTCCGGCGAGCTCAAATTGGAGATCTGAGAGATCGAGAACGTCGCTTCCTGGCAGATTGGACGGCTTCTCCGCCTTCTCGATGATGGCTGTCGGTAAGATCTTATCGACATTTACAAAGGCCCATTGACTGTGTGGGTGGCTGCGCCAGTTGTGCAGGTTGACCTTTGCGTCACTCATTCTGCTTATATGCGAAGAAAGCAAAGACTCGACAGCGAATGATTGATTGTTCTCACGAGCCACGAGGGATCAGTGGTGTATTTTTACGCACGAGGCGCAATATGCAATTCAGCCGGTGTGAACCTTGCCGAATCCTTCAGCTCAACTGCTGGAGACGGCTTGACAGTCTGCTCCGGTGGCGTTCACCTGAGTACCGCCATCTTGACCCATCGTCGAGTAGTCGCTGGCGCTGTTCGAGACGGCAATTGGCCATGCGATCAGTTGGAGAGGGATGATAATGCGGTTTTTCGGGGCGATGGCAGCGAGAGACGGACCACACTTCGTTGTGGTCACTCCGAAATCCGAAACCGAGTGCCGCTTCGTGGCAGGGACATGTCGTCGAGCAGTGCCAGCACGATGTCACTTCGCAGCAAATTGGTCGACCCGCGTGCAGCTTTACGGCGAGCCAGCAGGTGCGCTATGTAGAGGCCGTCTAAGCATAGGCTCGCGCGGTAGAGCCATTGCACGAGCCGCTCCTCGCTCTGAAGATGAATCCTGGCGCATCATTGCGTGCCACCAATTACCTTGTTCCGTTCATTTTGTTCTGGGTTTCATGGAAAAGTTGAATGCGCCTCAGAGTAGCTGTATGAAGCTCGAAGAGGTGCCTTTTCTTACACTCGGCACTAATTGGAGACTGCATACAAATCTCAGTGCTTAAGCCAACAAGAACACGGACAAACGGGATACGCTTACGGCCTAGCAAGCGAAGGCAATGCTTCACGAGCCATTCGAAGCCCAAAGTCCAGCATGGATTGCACCGCCGAACTCCGACGTTTCACAGAGCTTGACCACTGTTTCGCACTCGCAAGTACTTGCACAATATGGACCATGTGCGTGCAAACCGGCAGGTCGATAACCGAAACCGAGTGCCGATTGAATGCCGAGTAATTTGATCATGGTCGGAGCAACGGATGAAGCCTCTTGACCTATTAGAATCGACGTCCTGGCTGAGTAGCCACGCGGATGCAGAGACATTCACTACGCACAGTCATTTCTCTCCCATTCGATTTGTCTATCAGGCAAAAAGCTGAGCTCGCCAAGATGTAGTGGCTCAGAACAGCATATGTCTCCAGTGATTTCCTCTTCTCTGAATTCTCCCTTCAGACCCACCGGATAACGCATTCTATCTCATCCATTCACCAGTTGAGCAGCGAGACCGAAGAACTTTGAGCCTTGCACCACAGAGGTCGTCCCAAGATCGACCGGTCCGGCGTTCACAGTTCCAACATTTGCCAGCACACACACCACACAGTCCTCATCTTCCTTCTACCAAAGTTATGCAGAGAATCCGAGAACTCCTCCGGAATGTCCTAGCCAAGCGCCCCGCCCCTCGATTTCCTGTCGAAAGATCCCACGTCCCATCTTATGTCGATGAATCGTCGCAGGAATCCACTCCTGCATCGCCTTCATTGAATCAGGCTTCAGCAACTTCCCATCCCTCAGCCCGATCGCGAACTTGACGAGGTCCGCAGGATGCGAGATCATGCCTCCAGCTGCCCACGAGACTGAGAGATTCGATGAGCTTACATCAATGACTTCCTTTTGCACGGTAGGAAAAGCGCCACAAATATCAGCCGTCTCCCGGAACCGTGGCGATTCGTAGTGATATCGCCCTGCCATTGTGCCGTGCCGCTGAAGTTCGAAACCATCGAAGAAA
Organism: Cercospora janseana; assembly: GCA_026725115.1. Taxonomy (NCBI): domain Eukaryota; kingdom Fungi; phylum Ascomycota; class Dothideomycetes; order Mycosphaerellales; family Mycosphaerellaceae; genus Cercospora; species Cercospora janseana. Next base: position 422,093 of record CM049100.1, read on the forward strand.
GTGTGGTCCATGCCGAGTGGCTCCAGGATGCGTCGCCGGACCTCGCTTTCAGCGGTCTGTTGCGTGCGTCTCTCGATGATCAAACCAAGCAGTGTATGGTTGGTGTTGGAATACGACCAATTTACGGGCCTTGGAGCTGTCCTCTTCGGTCGTCGAAGGTAGTCTAAAGTGTCCATTTTCCCCCATATCCGGTCTGGGGTCATCTTAACTCCTCTCCCATCAAGTAGCCAAGCAGCTTCATGCCTCCGAGCTTCTCTTTCCCACTCGTGTGGTTCAAGAGCTGAGATAACGTCGCCGTCTTTGCATCATTGATGTCGTGATATACGTCCGCGTCGAGATGTTGCTGAACTGCATCAGTGAGTTCAAGCTGGCCTTCTTCCATGAGCTGAAAAATGACCACGGCAACGAAGGCCTTCGTGATACTGCCAATACCGAAGCAGTGCTGCTCTTCAACAGGTTCATGCTCCTCGATATTTGCAAGCCCGGTGTGGAAAGTGAAGGATTCGGTCTTGGAGGATCCTATCGCCGCTGACATGCCACCCGCGAAGGCATGATCGGTGAGTATTTTTTCGATCTCCGCATATAATTCAACATCATTCATAGTGGTAGCAAGGTATATTTCATCGACCTACAAGACAGAAATAAGCATTTGCCAAGCTCCATGTCAGCTTCGACAGGCTTCACTGGTCAGTCGGGTTGACCCCACTTTTCTACGCCGAGGCATAGTCGAGCATAGGCTGATCATCTTCCTGTCGACTTTTAATTCTAACACGCAATGTGCGGCAACGAGAGCAACTCAGCATGCCTTTGTTGAATCGACATGGAGTATATCTATACTATGAAGTCCATGGGCACGGTCGGCCGCTGTTGTTGACCCATGGCTACTCGTCCAGCTCTGAGATGTGGAGAGGGCAGGTGAAGGAGTTGTCTAAACAGTTCAAATTAATCATATGGTATTGTGCCGTTGTCAGAAGCATTATCACACCTCGCAGCAGACTAACGACCAGCCAGGGACATGCGAGGCCATGGCAAGAGCGACTACCCTGAGGACCAAGCGGCATACTCCGAAGCACACACCGTAGCAGACATGAGCGCCATTCTCGATCACGTCTGTGGACGCGGGACCTCGGCAATCGTCGGAGGCCTGAGTCTGGGCGGATACATGTCCATGGCCTTTTATCGAATGTATCCGGATCGCGTGACAGCGCTGCTGATAATCGACACTGGACCAGGCTTCAAGAAAGACTCGGCCCGCGAGGACTGGAACAAATACGCGCACAGAACAGCCGACCAATTCGAACGAGAAGGTCTCAAGAGTCTAGAATCTCAAAGCGCAGAGCGGTCGGTCTCCATGCACAGAAACGCCAAAGGTCTAGCGCGGGCCGCGCGCGGAATGCTGGCTCAACGAGACGCTTCAGTCATCGATTCATTGCCTGGAATCAGAGTTCCTTCGTTGGTTGTAATTGGAGAGAATGACAAGCCATTCATCGCTGCATCAGATTACATGGCGAAGAAGATTCCAAATGCGGAAAAAGTGGTTGTGCCCAAAGCAGGGCATGCTGCGAACATTGATCAACCCCAAGCATTCATGGAGGCTATCAAACCGTTTCTGGGGGACTTTGGCTCGCCAAAGGCTTCTCTGTAGAGTCTGAAAGCAAACATAACCTGTGATCGCAACGGCTTTGCACAGCGTTCTGATGCTCATGAAATTCCTCGGTAGAACCTGCCTTGCTTTCTGGTCGTTATGTCTAGCTTTCGTGCTTGAGACGGGGCTGTCTGAACAGCAGATTGGGTAACCCAGTCCGACATGGCTCAAGGTGGCCATGATGAATGAACCAATGACAGTGACTGTTGGCATCGATACTTGTTCCTTGCATCATTCGAGCGCTACCCGGGGCAATACTGATGATTTCAGTGTAAAAGTGTCCTCTTCTCGAGCGTGAGCAACCACCGAGCAATGCAGCTTAATTGTACGTTCTTGTAATGACTGAGTTGCGATCAATCAAGCTGCATTGCCATATCTACCACGCATTCAACGACTTCAGCAGGAAGTCTGCGACCAGCGACGAACAGTACGCCACATCGAATCTCGCGCTCGGCTCGCTTTCTAATCCTTTGGAATTAAGTCTTGGTGCAGCAAGTGGAAACAAGGCCGATGAGTATCCCGTGCGACCTCTCGTTTCGCATCAAAGCGATCGCAAAGTTCTCCTTTCTGGAAGCAGAGCTCCCTTCTCGCAGCAACGCAGTCAAGATATTGTGGCTGGTCGATAAGCGTTTCGCAAGCACGCAAGATCACTGCATGAGGGAGTGGCAATGTCGATCTTGTGGCGGCCTTTGTTTTGATGTTGAAGATCTGGCCGGGGAGTTCTCCGTCGTGGGCTCTGTGGCACAATCAAGCGATTCTTCCGCGATGCGTGCCTCCAGCGTGGACATTAATCTTCGTGCGACACGAAATCTTGTTTGGTCTGAATTGTCTAGTGGAGCATGACAAGCACTTTCGCTTTCAAGGCTTCAGCACCGCACTGTGCGCCTCTTCCGAGCTCCGTGATGTGGATTCGCTCCTCGTACGCACCTTCTCTGCCGCCAGCCACAGCTGCAGCGAATTGCCGACTGCAGCCGTGTCGAAGTAGAAGGTCGATACTGTTATATCTCGGCTTAGGCCAATCCACGCCGAAGCGGAGCAGTGTCAAAGCGGCTTCCTCATGATCTGTCAACTCATGGACTTGCCTTCAATCCTTGCCTGAATATGTCAGCTTGAGCGACCCCAGGTTGCAACGCAGGAGCACAACACGCTTGTGCACCTTCGGAGATTCGCTTGGGTGAAGACCTCTAGCTCCGCATCGTGACCGTGGGTCGTGTCAGAGTCTGTCAGCTTCCGGTAGATTCAATCGCATCGGCCCTTGAGGAGGGCATACTTCGGTGGATATGCCTCGAGCGCCATTCTGTCGCCGAGATCGCTTGATATCGTAATGTGCAAGGCACAGTCAGCAGAGCATAGGTCTGTAGAGAGGAAGGGCACGATAAGGATGAGATATTCACATGCAGAGGGCTAGCTCAAGGAGGCGAGCTTGGTCCCCAATAAGGCCAAATAATGGCTTGTCAAAGCCTGACGTGAGCGTAGCGCAGGCACATCCACTTGCAGCAGCGAAATGCTCCTCGAGTCCAGTCAAGCAACTCCTGACTAGCCATGCAAACATCGCGATGCCCGTGATGGTAATTAGAGTTGTAGTACACCTTCGTTCCGCCGGTGTGGAACACGTGCAAAAGTTGCTGATGTCATTCGTTCATTGCAAACTCCTCTGTCCTGCCCTCCTCATTGGAAGCTCACTGTGCTCCTTGATCCTTCATCTCCATCTTCCTCCTCGCCGCCAGAATCATCTCCTCCCTTCTCTTCTTCAGAGCCTCCGCTCGTTGTGCCTTATCCGAACTCCACGCACTCTTCCTCTTCTCCCGTTCCTGCTCCTCACTTAACACCGGCTCTTTCCCTTTCCCGCTCGAAGCCACTCTCCCTTGCAAGCCATACCGGCTGATGAGATCCGGCTGCGAAGGGTTCGTTTTGCTCCCTGTTGTCGTTGATGAAGTGTTTCCACCGGTAGTCGGTTCAGCAACTCGGGGGGGCGGGAGACTAGGTTGAAATGTCGGTGGGGGGTTATCCAGGCCTCGGCCATCTAGTACTCGCGCAGTCGTGGCTTCCACATTGCCACCATTGCGCGAGAGATCCCAGGCGATGCTGCGGCGGTCAAGTTGTGGGAAGATGGCTGAGACGGCGTTGATCTTAGCAGTGTCGACTTGAAAGCGTGACGACGATGCGTTGCCGGATGTAGGCGTGTTCGATTTGCCCATGTACCAGCGGACTGCGAGGGATACGACGACGACTACGGCGACTATTTGGGGAATGTTGATTGAGTTGTCGGCTGCCATGGTTGCGAGCCTCGTCTGTCTTGATTTGAGGACTCCTGTATAAGCAGCGGAGTCTGCGAAGCTGGAAGAGTGTGAGGTCGTGCTGGCGTCACTGGATTCGGTAGTACGAGCTCTTGTCTTGAGAGACTCGGATCTTCAGGCTGCAGAGAGAGTGGGTGTTGTATAGAAATGTCTGGACAACATGAACGCATCAGCCGGGAGTGTCTTGATTCACAAGCGATGATGACTGCGCCGACGTGCCGAGTCATCGGCACATGGATGGCACGTGCGCCTTTTCACGACACTCCTTTCTTCGCTTCCGACGATTGCGTTATGCCCACAAAGCATTGATGTATTGTCGAACGAAATTTCAGGTATCGCGATACGTCTATGTCCATGGTTTCGACCATATGATCTCCTCAACGGGACCTGGCCACTACGCTTGAATTGCGTGGCCGTGGCGCGCCATGCACTCCTTATCTTCTTCCCCCATTGTGTCCAATATCCTCAGCACCTCATAACAACGTATCGCCTCTTAAGCCTGCCATATAAGACATTCCAACCACTCCATCCCAGCACCACTGGTCCAATGGAAGTTCGACGGCTTGACGTTTGTAACCTCCATCCTCTGTCACAGCAGCGCCATACTCTCCGCACTAAAGTGTCTCAGATGTAACGTAATCCGCCCAACCAGGACTATTCCTTCACGTTGTCTTCCGAAGTACATTGCCAATTTTTCCAGCCTGCAAAATTTCCACTCCAACGACGGCGAAGGAATGCTCTCTGGACCCTTCCGCAATACAGACAGCTTTCGCTCGTCATCACAAAGTATCCCACCTTGTAATACCAACACGTGCTTCTCAGACCAGAAACCCCGCATCCTCCAAAATCTCAACCTGCACAACCGTTCAGATCCCCTCATCATGGTCACCACACCATCCGCACAAACCCCATCGCGCGAGCACAAGGACGACGAAGAGGGTTCTGCACCAACTCACGGATTTACCACTTCCCCGCAGTCATATTCCCCCAACGTCAAACCCATCCGATAGACCCTTACCCAATCCTGACCTGCCCTCCTCAATAACTCCCTCACGGCTCACAACCTCTCCCCTCTCCGAATCCACTCCCGAACTCCGTGATATCAAGCCCATAAAACCAGAAACCAATCCTCCCATTCCAGCACAAGTTTCCAGTGAGCGTGCACGACAGCGAAGCAAGGATCAACTTGACGGTCCCGAATCTGGAGCCCGAGCGGCAGCGGGAGTGGCAGCTGATGTGGTGGCTGAGCACGGTGCTGAGAGAGATGGTAGGCATGAAAGGCGGTTTCTTCGCTGCTGTCCAGAACATGGATGACAAGCAGGGTTTCCCAGCCGCGGGAGTCGTGGGCGGAGGGCGCCGTGGAAGCGGTAGGTCGGGTATCAATGGTCGTGGCAGTGGTCGCACTCAATCCAGCTGCGCGCCTCTCACAGCGGCGTCCAACTGCGGGCCTTTGCAGCCCAGCCCTTCTGAGGAGCCGCCTAGAATCTCGAGGCCATCCATCGAATCTCTGTATGGCCAAATCGAGTCTCGTCCGCTTCGCAGCCACCTCACCCTCCCCATCCTCCTCCCGAACCCGCCCATCGCCCGCCCGGCTGCACCTGGACTAACCCCCGTCAATCACTGATCCCCGATACGATACCAGAGTCCTCTACATATCATCCCATTCCTTCTCCAGTATATGTATCCACATACGTACACAACTGCAAACATCCAGACCCCAAATTCCCTTCCCCTCAACTCTTCGCAACACCGCATTTCGGCTCTCCCCACTCTCAGGTGATACGAGCAAGAAAAGACAACATCCTGAATTGCGGTCAAAGACGAGGGAGGGGAATGACAAACCCTCACGCCCTCGACCTACTGCCGCGCGGTGGGACGACCACAGGCCCAGACCGGGCTGCGAAAGCCTCTCTCCACAGAACACGTGATGACTACTGTCGGTAGAGGTAAGCTCAGAAGTGTGACGGGGCAACGCATGCGCGCGGCATTGTAGCAGCAAGATCGCACGGCTCATGAGCAGTAAGAAAACAATAGAGTGCGAGAGGAAAATCTTCCCTCAGAGAAGCGAGGCCAAAACAATCAGAGTCTCGAGGGGAAAAAAACCCCCCGGCCGGACCTTCGTCGTCCTTGTCATTGCTATACACCATGCCCTCGCATGCATCGCGGCAACACGCACGCGGACCCACGGACGCCAGGAGCTCCGCCAGACGTGCCGCCCCCGCTGCTACGCACATATTGCTCCCTACCATGTCCCGCCCGCCAACCCTCGCCCGCCTCGCCCGACGCACAAAGAAGAGAGAAAGCCGACATTCGACGTGAGAAACCGAAAACAAGGGAAATATCTTCGCGCCGAGTAGACCGACCGTTCATGCATAACCTCGTCAATAAAGTAGTAAGAAGCGCGCCATGCGGCAAGCCGCGGATGTGCATGCGTGCGTGTACCCGCAATGCCCAATGCAAGAGAAATAGAAAGCAGTCGATGCAACGCAAATCCGAGCAAAGCCTCAATATGCGGCCCATGAGGCCCGTGATTCTCCGAAGGTGTGTAGAGCCGCCCAAGCCCGGCTGACCCGGATCCCATCAAGCCACTTCCAGCTGTGCAACCTCAGATGATGCTTAGATGCGGCCGGATGCGGCACTGATGGACCGGGCCAGTGCAAGGTCCTCGTGCTGCGGAGGATGTTCCGAGGAAGAGCCGAGTTTGCTTTGCTCGAGCTTGTTGTTTTCATATGGTCGAAAAGTGAGATCGGGACGCTGCAAACGTGACGCTGTCATTATTGATTCGCTTGAAAGTTCATCGGTCGCCTATGGAGCCCATGTTAGTCGGGACCAGCTTGGCCGTTTAATGATCCCTGTCATGCAAGACCGATTGCACTCACTTGAATAGCAGAATGTGCGGCTCCGGCTCATGCACCTCGTAGTGCTCCCAGCCCAGACTCTGCGTGATGCCCAAGCCCCTCCATTCGTCCTCCCACAGCAGCTTCAGCGTGCCTCGTGCGCCGTCAAAGTAGTCCTTGGGTATCGCTTTGAGCATCTGCTTGGGGAGCTGGACATGACGGTACTCGTAATGGTCGTCATTGTATCTGTGATGGTCAGTCGAGATCACCTTGCATATTTATGGGTATTGCTCGGCATCGTCCAGAATGCACCCACCTCGAAGAGTAGTGAATGGCATCAATAAATTCGTCCAACTTGTCCCTCTCCGATTCCGTCAACAGGCGTGGCTTCTTGTTCCGCCGCGTGTAGTCGATGTCCATGCTCGCCATCGTGTCTGTCTTGCCTGATGGTCTGCCGTTCCTCGGAAGTCGCCTGTCGTGTTGCTTTCACTCTTGATCCCCCAAAACACTGCCGCAGCTATCTGCTGAATTTCGTGTCTTCGCAGCAGTGTTTGTGCGAAGGCGAGCGGCTACGGAAGCCAATGAAATGGACGGATGGAGCGTCTGATGACACAGCGGATCTGTTGCAGAACGCAGCGGGCAGACCCAAATGACCAGTGGATTGTGCGTTGGGGACGGTGCTAGTGGAGGGGTCGACAAAGCTACTGCAGGCACACCGCGTCGAGACGTGCGAGCTTCGCGTTCGGCAGGTCGATCCTTTGCACGATGGAGGTGACGTCGTGTCGGAAACGTTCGTCTCAACGGTAACACGAGCAATGTGCGCCGCAGAGGCAGAGGCAAAGACTGGTTGACGGGGGTGTCTGCAGCGCAGCGTGGAGAGAAAAGGCGACTTCCAGAAAGGTTTCGCGAAGGGTCAAGTAAACAAAGATGAGCTAATGCGCACGTGCCCGAATGCGACGGCAAGCACGATCCGAGCCCGCGCTAAACCTTGTCCACTCGGTCGCGACGCGCCTGAGGCTCGCAGCTGGCTGACGGTCGACAATACTGGTACGGAAGAGGGAGGCGACATCCGGATCTCCACGACCAAGCATGCATGATGCCATGGTAATGCTTGCATGAGGCGTCTTGCATGAGCTGTGGTTGGAAATCGATGCACGCATTGATGACATGGGACGAAACCACCGACCGAGGCCGGATACGACAGGTATGTTAAGAACCTTTCATAAACATAGTCATGTACAAGTAAGCTACTCTGCCTAGTCTAGTCCAAACATGATGCATGTCTCCAGATTCGCCAGAGCGCGAATGAAGTGGAATGCACCGGATATGTGAGCATCCCATCCCGAAGCAGAGTAAAACAACGCCACATCTATTCCCAATACACGTTTCGTCGTCAAAAAGTTCATCAAAGGAGGGGACGGCAAGGACTGTATATTCCGTGATGGGAATGTCGTCAGATTCGTCAAAGGAGGTCCTGCCAGGTGCAAAGTGGATGTGCTCGTGATATAGATGTAACGAAGAAGCGAGAGGCTGTGGTCGGATCAAGTCGTTCTATTGACGTCCGTGAGGCAGACCAAGAAGTATGAGCAAGAAGTAATGTGTTCCTTGGGATCACCCAAGGTGGATGCTGCTGGCCCTGCAAGTGGATACTGCCAAATTGTTCCAGGAAGCGAGTCGGCAAGCTCCGCATCTGCAACTCGTCGGTTCGGGAGTCCCAACGCGTTCGATTGCATCGGACAGGTGCACGTGTGGAGTTCGCGCCCTAGATCCAGACCGGGGCCTCATCCACCAAGTAGTGGAAAACGAGACTCTTAATCTCTGAAGCGTAATCATCCATGCCGAACTTGGCGAGTCCGTGTGCTTGCATCACCTCCTTGTCCTCTTCGGCCTCGGCGTCTCGAACGGCATGGCTCATCTCCTCTGCAACAGCATCCAGCTGGGCCAATTCGTTGCCAAAGGGACTCTCCTCCTTGGGCTCTGCGTGTGATTCGATCAAGGCCGTGAAGAATTCCGTAGAGTCTCGTTGGATCAAGCTTGCCGGAGGCGACATCATGCGTTGTACCGAACGCTTGCGATGGATCATCTCGTGCGCCTTCTTGGAGTGTGAAGGCACTCGTGTAGGTATGCTTGGCGCGTTGACGGGAGCGGCAGTCGAGGTGACCAATCCGCCCGTACTCCGAGACCGACTGGCAGTCTTTGTGTCTACGGCAGGCTTGAAGTAGCAGCTCAAGTGATTGGGTTCCGGCTCCGGCGTCATGGGCGACTCATCGATAGAGGAAGCGTCGGTGCCATCGAAGCTCAGCGAGGGAGCATCACTCTCGTCCGAGGGAGTGCTCGTCGCCGAGGCGGGCGTGATGTTGCGCTTGCGGACGGGGTTGGTGCCGACGATGTCGGGCGCATTGTAGGATAAAGCATTCGTTGACGATAACAAGGCCACGGGCGATGAGATTTGCGAGCGCTTTACCGGGCGCGCGGTCCGCTGCGTTGCCGAGCGTCCCAAGTGGAAGTTGGGAATCATCTCTTTGTCGGGCCTCGTGGTAAAGGCACGAGCAAGCGTCATGGTGGGCGCGGAGTTTACTATGCGCACGACGAAGCACACACGCGTCACGGAAGGGGCCGCGGGATCTGCGCGCAAGAGCTTGCGGTGGGTTGAGTTTGCGATATCCCCGTCGTTAGCGGAAGGAGCAGAAATAGCCGTGTCGTAAGCACTGAGTCGAGGTGCAGGCCCGGGCGTTGGCTGGGAGAAAAGCAGTGTTCAGACAGTCGCTGGCGGTCGTGCGTCGTCCTTGCGGTGAGTGCGCGCGAGAAGCTGGAGCCAAGGAGTGGAGGGAGAGGAGCAGCAAGACGCAGTCTGCGCAGTCGGGGATGGAATGTCGCAAGTGTCGCAAGGGAGTGAGGTCGGTGGCAGAGCTTCGCTGAAGTATGTCCAGTGCCGGTGGGATGGGCGGAGGGGGGAGAGAGAGAGAGAGAGAGAATGAGTGAAGGCGTGGGCGGGTGACGCCAGGCGCTGGTGATCAAAGAGAGTGGTGGTGGTACTGGTCACGCTGCCACAGGCGCGGTGTCAAAGAGAGTGATGGAAGGACGGGAAGAGTAAGGACGCGGGCGCTTCGCACGTCGAGCGTGAGGAGAAGTGAGACAAGTAGTAGGCGACCATGCGATGCAGCGAGCCACGCAGCCCGCCCGCGCTAGAAAAAGTCTGTCTGTGCGAAGAGCGTCTGACGAATGACGGGCCGGCGGTGGGGCGCGGGCTCCCAGGAAGGTTTGCAGGCGTGTCCCCATCGCCCGGCGGAAGATGGGCGCGAGTGCCGTGTGATGTTTCACCCTGCTTCACACGAATCACCGCCCGCAGCCCGTGTCGTGCTGGCCACGCGCCGACGACGACCCCTCCGTGCCTCCTCCTCCTCCTCACTTCGCCTCCAGCACTGCGTTTCGTCTCGCCGCACGATGCCATGCCGTGGCCCGCTCTCCACCAGCGCGGACCAGCACGCGGGTCGCCTGCTGATGAGATGGCGGCGCGGCGTCATGGGCTAGATTCGGTGCTGGTCAGACAGACATTGCCGGCTCGATGCTGCCTCGAGCCACGCGATGCGACCGGGATGGGCGACGACTAGCGTGACGCCCCGTCCATCGTGCACGTTGGGGAGGGAGTGGTGGGCGAGGCCGTGGTGGTGCTCCAAGCAGACACGTCGAGACCGCTTTGGGCCAGACGGAGCAGTGCTCTGACATCAGCCTGCTGGTGGGAGTCAATGGAAGGGATCGGAGGGTCTGGTATCGCGGTACGACTGATCATCAGCCGAACAATGGACCACGACCACGCCAGGCTGTCGCCCCCGATAGACTCGGGGGACGACGAAAGACTGACGTCTATGGCACAAGGCACCCACGAGACGGCCTCGAGGCCGTTGCCATCGTGAACGCCTGGTCGTTCAACTGCGTGAATCGCACGCCGTCAACCTATCCCAAGGCACGGTATGCACTCTTCTGAACAACCCGTCAACCCCAGCCGAGTCGCATCTTCCATGAAAACGCGCAAAAGCAGTCATGTCGCCTGCAGCATCGCGCACATCACCCGCTCGCAGATTTCGCGGGTGCAGGCATGCAAGAGCCTTGCAGCAGGCAGCCTCTTCACACCGCCCATGCGCTCCTCCTCCACACCCATTCTGTTCGATATCCGGCATCAGTTCAGCGTGTCATGCTGCGCGTTGAGCGTGCAACGTGAAGACCATCCAGTGTTGCAGACTGGCATGTGTCTCTCCACAGCCACGTGGATGAGATGGCCAAAATCAACACGTATCGCACCTGCCGCCGTTGCCCAGCAAACACCCCGGCTTCTCGATTTGGCAAAACACGCAGAATCAGCGATACAATCGTTCCACACGACCACCCGCCCTTGGCCCAATCTTGCATCGTCCTCATCAGCCCAGCCGATCTGCTCCAGCTTCCATGAGCTTCACGCCACAGCTTGACAGTGTATTGCCGTCAGAAGTCAACCATGAAGTTGGGTATTGATCTCCCCATCTCTCTCTCCCATTCGCCGCAGTTCCTCCACATGCCTCATACGTCTTCGTGCCTGACCATTCACCACCGAATTCCACCTCGAGATCAGCACTTCCCCACACTGCAAGTGCCGTGCTGCTGAACAGGTACCCCAGCTCCCATCACCCCCACCCATGCATCCATCCCCCAACCCCAGCGCGTCCCGTCGCTTCATATCCGGCAATCTTCTCGGAAACCCTCGCAATCATACACGGACAACAAGTACCTTCTGCACAGCCGGCCCAATAAACTTTCGCTTCGAATGATCATTCGGCCACGTGCGATGGCAGGACAACGACTTGCACGCCGGCAACGCTATCCGAATGTCGGGAGCCCGAGAAATCTGGATCCTATACTCTCATTTCCCTAACTGACTCTCTGATGACTCTTGGATCGTTGACACAGGCGTCCCCATGTGGGCTGATCAATGAACCCGATGGACGTTCCCGATAGATGCGACGAATCATTCCGGTGCGCACCATGGGAAGGTGGAGCTCGCCGGTGTCTGGACGAGGAAGGACACCTCGATTCTCTCAGCCTCTTCACTTCTCGCGGCACAAGTCACCCACGACCCCGGAAAGATCCTCTCCTCCTCATATCCGTGACAATTGTGCACGAATATTCATTTAAATCATCTCCATTGTCTGGAATAATGCAGAAAAGAAAAACGCCCGCTAACCCAGGTCTCAAATGTAAAGAACATCACATTGATCACCCTCCCCTCCTCCCATTCCACCTCCCCCTCACAACTCCGCCCTCTCCCCACTCTTCCACTTCCGCACATTCTCCAACGTCGGCTTCCGCACCTCCCACACGCGCTCCCGCACCGGCCTCCCCAGCCAAAAATCCGACAGCCGCCCGACCTCACTCGCGATGATCGTAGGCACCAACAGCGGGATCTGACTCCACGACCACAGCACGAATTTGTACGCCGTCCACACATTGTCCCACTCTTCCCAGAAGAGCTCCGAAAGGGACGGAGAGTAGGCGGGAGCAGCCTTGGTGGGCTTGTCGGAGTCAAAATCGTCGAGAAACGCGTCCTCCGCGCCCGTCTCCGCGCGGCTGAGGGGTAATTGATCCCTCTTCTGTGAACTTGAGGTTTCGACTTTACCAGCGTCTTTATCTGCCATAACTCGGAAGTGCTCGAGATGACGGAGCGCCGAGGACACTTTATCATAAGTGTTGATCAACGCCACCAGCTCGGTGCGTCGCAGAAGCGGCGTTTCTTCGGATTGGCGGTCATTTTCAAATTCGAACAGGACCTTCAGTGCGGTCCCAAACCCGTTGGTTTGAATCTTGCCCCATAAGCGGCACTTGTCGCAGCCGACGCAGTCCATGATTCTGCTGATGTTGCGGAAGCGGTTGCGGAAGTCTTCTTTCAGGCTGATGCCGTTGGCGGTTTGGTCCTGGAACATGACGCTTTCGTCGAATATTTGAGGACCCGGCGGGATGGCATTGGCGAGACTGGTGACCATTTCCTTGGTGCGAGCATCTTCTTGGGCATCACCGGTGCAGAAGACGTAGTCCTGCACGTAATCTCGTACTTTGCCGACCGCGCGCGAGAGCAGGGCAAAGTTGAAGTAGATGTTCGCGACCCGATCCGGCCGGTTATGGAGCCTATCCATGTAGCAGGTGAGGTTCGGGCCCCACTCTCCCGTTTGTTGGTTCAGATAATCGTAGCACAGATGCGTCGAGATTGAAGCGTGCATTCCTGAGATGACGCGGTAAAAGACCCTCTTCTCGATACATTCATCCTCAAACTCCAGCGCATCCTGTGGTCTGCCGGAGCTGGCTGCCTGAAGGCGATCATGGTCTTTCATGACCTGCCGGAGCTGCAGAGCTGCTTGTGCCTGATCTAACGAGAATCCCACATTGGGTGATGCGCCTTCATTCCCACCTGTCGCCGGCCGTGAGAAGCAATTCTCACGATATATTGATTCCCAAACTTGATGTGCCCCTTCACCGCTATACCCTGTAAATCTCTCCGGATTGTCCACTAGACTCACGTAGTCTCCTTTCCCCGTAGCACTTTCATCCTCGGGCACACAGTAATCCCTTTCATCACATTCGTCGTCATATTCCAGTACACAGCTCTCGCCGACACCATCTCCTAATTGTCCCTGCAACGGCCTTTTCCCCTCTCTTGGCTGCTTGCCTGGGTGCTTCGCTTTGGGACCCTCCAACTTGGACAGCTCCGCGGCCCTCCAGATCTCTGGGACGTCTTCCTCATTGTCGAGCGTGATGACGGCGCATGCTCGATTGCCGCACAACCCGTTGTCGTCATTCCAAAACGGGCACTTTTTGTTGTACAAGTTGAGGCGATAGTAGGAGAAGAAGTCGGTGTTGTTCGCAATATTTCGTACACGAGGGTGAATCTTGGTGTTGAGTTTGTCGAGGTCGCTGAAGGAGGCGCATGCATCAGAGACCTGGGCATTGGGCTCAAAGGTGCATACGTCCGAGTTCTGCGAGACGGCAGGGGACAGAAAGATGTTGGCCGCCAGCGCCAAGAGCGCGTGTCTTTGCATGCCGACGCTCGTTGTTCTGTCGTTGTCGGCACACTGCCTGCCTCGGAGAGGATGGTGGTGCAGTCAGAGACGGTTTGACCAATGGCTCGGGGAGAGCGCCAGGTGGCCCTTTGATTGCCGGGTGGTGCCTGCCTTGCCGCGAATGCTAATGACAGTCTGATGCGGGGGGGTCGATTGACGCAAAACAAAGAAAGGATGATGGCTTTGTATGTACAGATGGGAAGAGAAAAGTCACGCCAAGATGATCTCACTCAACTTGGAACATTGTGCTTACCAAGGCGAAGAATGAGAAGCGAACCGTCACCTCGGGGAATTCGCGACACTTGTCCACGCTTGTGTCGTGCTGAGGCAGTGGGAGAGAGGCAGAGAAGACGCGGCTCAGCCCATTGTCTCACACTGACTTCTGGCGGATGTGAAAGGTGGCTTTTCTAAGAATAGCGCTAACGGGCAGCGGACAGGCCCGCACTCCGTTTCCCGTGCCTCCAGCGTGATGTTCAATTTTTGCGCCCTCACTTCCGCCTTTCCGACACTATCACCACGCCTTGCTCAGCATCGCCAGTTTGATGACTAGACAAGTCGGCTTATGCTGTCACTTGCTGAGCGCAGCCATGTGCTTCTGGCCTTGACACGTGAAGCATATGCTCATGGTATGTCCATCTATTTCTTCTCCCACCCCAACCCATCACATGATGATCAAGTTGTCCCTCGCGGATAGCATACCTAGTAGCTTTAGGAAGAGCCGGAAAAGGCATGGCAGGAAACAACCAGATCCGTCGGCATCGTCATATGCCCGTGCATCTTTCCTGTCGTCGGTGCTTAGAATTTAGGTGTCTGAACATTCTGGACCAGAAACCATTTCGATATTCATTATTCGTATGGTGCTTGTGCTGACCAGTTCACAGATCAATACCGATGATCGATAGTATAGATGCAGGGTCTGTACATGTGACTTGCCGGCTCCGAAGAGGATTTGACGCTGAGGAAAAGTTCTCGCTTCCGCACTGATGCAGCGCCCGTCGTCTCTCATGCCTCGAGCTGGCCTGCAATGTGCTCACTCCGATTATATCTATCGTACAGGCTCCTGTTATTTGAATGCAATCTAGCTGCAGGCGCGTACCAAGTGAGATCCATGCCAACCATCATCTTGCACTCAAGGTAAGCGACAGATTCAACATCGTGCCTCGTATCGCATACTTGCACAACACCACACCCTGAATAATACACTGCGAACACTACTTGATGTGCACACCCATGGCTCATTCCTTTCTTCTCCCATGCGCGTCCACATTCTCCCATCTTATCTCACTGTTCCTCCACACTCCAACTCCAAGTGCAAAATGCTCAAACATTAACCCACATCTCCAACCCTCCAACGCCGACCGCGCAACTCCCATCCGTCCCCTCACAGCCCACATAAACCTGGAACACCACGTTCCCCGCCGCCGCCCTCCCTCTCACATCCACCTGCACCGTCTGCCTCTCTCTGATCCCAAATACACTCCACGCCCAGCCATTCACGCCCGAGTTTGGATACAGCGTATTGTAAATTCCAGCATCGCACGAGCAGTTCGAGGTGACGTTAAAAACGACTGTGGCGATGATGCGAAAGGCCTGATTGGCGGAGATGGGGAGGGGAGAGGTTTGTGTGAGGTAGCCGGAGACGAATTGTGGAGCGGAGGCGGAGAGGGAGGAGAAGGTGATTGTGCCGAAAGACAGGGCGCTTGGGCTTGGAATCGGTGTGGAGCTGGATACAGATGCGGAAGGTACATTGAGAGCGCTCAGATAAGAGATCCCGAGGGAGGGTGTGAGGCTTGTTGGTTGTGGTGGTGAGAGGTTTGTCAAGAGTGTAGGGGCTTGATTGGTGAGGTAATTTTGTTTGGGGGAGAATCGCCAGAACTGGAGCCCAGATGTGAAGTTTCCGTTTCTCAAGATTGAGGTGCTGGTCTGCGGAATGAGGATATTCGTGCCAGGAGATGGGTCGTATGTGTAGAGAGAAGTGTTCTGGAGACTCCAAGTGATGTTGAAGCTGCCGCTGCAGTACACGAAGAGGATGAAACGAGGAGCATCTTGCGTCAAAGTTCCGCTTGCATTTAAGTTGCTGGCGAAGTTGGTGGAGCTCAAATTTGGATAGAAAAAGAGCAGCGATTCGTAGTCGGTCTGAGCGTAGAAGTTGCACCAGTCGGAGGATGAGACAGGACCGAAGAGTCTCATGCTGAGGCGAAAATTTAAGTAGTAGGATGACCCTGCAGTCAAGTTCGCGGCTTGGACGAGCTCACCGACTCGATAGCCATTTGAAGTTGATAGATTCCACGATGTAGTACTGCGAGACTTTTCAGCTGTATTCACCGTACGTTGAGCATGGAAATAAAACTCACGCCGCGCCGCCACGTGCCGCAAGACTGAACACATCCGTCGTCCACGGCGAGAGTGAATTCTGACTACCAGTGAAATCACCGTTTGAGAGTATCTGCAGTCGACCATCTATGCCCAAGGGTCCGGTCATTCGCACAGCTGAGTCGATTGCGTACCCTAATCGCTGATTGTCTCTCAGCATTCTCGTCTTGAGATTACATTGAGCGTTGGTGCCGCCAAAGTAGCCATATGTCACACCAGCGCAGACGGAACCTTGATTGGAGCAGAGGTCGATGCAATCAGCGTAGCTGTTCACATTGACAGGATTGAGCCCAAACACATTCTGACTATCGGATGAGTAGGCCTGGTTGCAGACGATGAGGTATTGGCTTCCATCTCCTGTATCGTATCACAATCAGCGACAGGTTCGAATATCATGGTTCGTTGACGTACTGGCGGTATATGTCTGACCATCTGCCCTCGGGCAGGCAGGAATGTTCGACGGTGATGATGATGCCGAAGATGATGATGCTGTGGATGTGCCAATGGAACTGCGATAGCTAGTGAGACTTTGGTCGCTCGCCGCCTGACTTTGCTTTGATACGGCGCTGCCCAGCACTGTCGGGACTCATACCTGGAAGGAGACTGGGGCGATGCTGTGCTCAGGCTGAGACTAGATGTTACAGCGTTGCTCTGGCTCGTTGGCGTTGTGCTAGAAGAGGCGATCGAACGACTTGTAGCTTGTGATCCGCTGATACTTGTCAGAATCACATCGGTTGATGAGATCTGGCCGCTTGTGGTCTGCGGCGTGCCAGTGCTCAACGAGGACGCAGTGAATATTGGGATCGGACTCGTCGCGCCCTGTGACGAGCTCGATTGGGTTGTCGTCTGAACAAGAGAGGAAGACGTGGATGGCGGAACAGCTACAGTTGCAGACCAAGTTGTTGTAGCAGAAGTTGCAGGGGATGAAGTTGTTGACAGCGGGAGGAAAGTGCTCAACGTCAAAAGCGATGCTATGGCAGTGGAGGTCGAAGTGATTGCAGTAGATGTTAACACAGTCGAAGCACTCGAAGTGAGTACGGATGCGAAAGACGACAATCTGGACGAAGAGCTCGGACTAGAGGCAGCTGCTGTCGATAAGAAGGTGTCTGACGTGAATGTGGAGTACGCGGTCGACCTTGATAACGTGGAAGAAATTGAGGTAAAAGACGATGTTGACGAAGAGGAAGTAATCACGACTGAAGAAGTTGCTGAAATCCGGAATGATGAACTAGTTCCGCTGGTGATGCTCGTCGTCGTCGTGGTGGTGACTGGACACAATGGCAGACCCAGCCCACCACACAGCACACCTGCCATTGCATCGCAATCTCGAGGTCTGTATAAACTTCAACACGGGGGCTGCCGAACATTCGGACCCCACGGAGCATCCTACGGCGACAATGCCGATGTTGTGGAAGCCGATTTAACGGAGGAATGTGTCTGTGTCAGCTCGGAAGGGATAGCGGCAATTCCGAAGAATTTTGTCGTACCGACTGGACGGCAACTCGGCGTTGTGGTTGAGATATCTGTATGCGGTTTGCAGAACACCTGACCCGAATTTTCCGGCCAGCAGTCGCAGTCCTCGGGTGACTGGAACATTCTGGCGAGACAGCTTGCTCCTTCATCTTGTCGGTGGTGGCGAACTTGAATGTGGTAGCGTCCATGCTGCTCGAGCTCCTGCTGGTCTAGAACATGCGGAGTCTGGACACGTTCCGCGGACATGTGACTTTGAGCGCACGGGTTGGAGTATCCGAGCTTCAGAGAAGCAGGATCGAGCACAGACCGGATCGGTGGTATTTCTGGCTCTCAATAGGAGTGGCGCAGGTCGAAAAGACAGCGGCAGGCACTGGAGATCAACGTGTGGTACAGCTCAAAACATAGACTATCGCACATTGCGACTGCTGTGCCCTTGGCAGAAGATAACATCTTCCATGGCTCCACAAGAGACGCAGACGTAGGATGCTGTCAAACATGGATTTGTTTACAGGCGTCGTGTTGCTTGTGCTTCTTGAGGGAGACTCTCCAATGCAGGGCTCTTCAACTCCGCATGTCACGCAGAGAGCGATGTCGGGACATTGCAGCAATAGTCTGATACATTTGTTAGCGCGCAGACAGCGGAATTAGTCATGTTCTGGATGCCTCGAGCTCAGATTATTCTCGAGTCGTTGCAAAAGCGCTCTCATGCAAAAGCGCTCTAATGAGTGCAGGAGGCGCAACTCCGGGCCAAAATGCCATGCACATCTCATCCGTGGAAATGGTGCCTAATAACAATCCCAGTCGTTGTTGTGGTTGTAGCGCAGCCGAATCCAACCTCGGCTAGTCTTGCCCTCCTATACGAGGTCCACTGATCACTTGTCGCTATCCAATGAATCTTTGGCATTCTGATCATCGAGCTGTCAACGAAGGAATACAATTTGACTGCTAGTCGAGCCATTCACGTCGACGATGCCAAATAACTACTCCTCTACCGAACAAGGCAAATCGCATCCAGATTTCGCCGCGGCATGGATTCAGAAAATCCTCAGTGACCCGGACATTGAAACAATTCCAGAGCTGCCACCAGATTCGCCATCTGGTCTCGTGAGCAGCAGCTTGTACGACGACACTCTCAGCCACGATACAGGCCTCCGAGCCCGAGTATTCTTCTCGAGACCTTGCAATGAGCCGGACGCTGTATCGAAGCAAGAATATTGTCAACTGGTTTCAGTCGGTCATGGTGTAGATGGCAAACCAGGCCGTGCGCATGGTGGCTTCTCAAGCCTGCTACTGGATAATCTCACTGGGTCTACACCATGTTGCGAAACCAAAGCCGACGTACTGCCAGCGACGGCAACAATGTCTGTGGACTATAAAGCTCCCATTGGTACACCGTGTGTGGTGCTCGGGCGTGCATGGGTAATCGAAACCAGCGGGAGAAAGTTTTGGGTGAAAGGTGTGCTGGAGAACGAGCGTGGCGAGCCATATGCGATTGCAAAGGCGTTGCATGTGTACCCTCGAGGGACATCGGTGAAGTTGTGACATACACGACATCCTCATCTATCGGACTCATGGAGCTTGAGGGCCACGACCAAATGATATGCATACGTGGACAAGACGTAATTGTAATGCTTGATGCCACAAGCTCAACGTGCAGTGTACCCACCTTCCAACCTGACATCATTTCCATTGATGTTCAAGGCTTCGTCTCTGCACAAAAAGTCCACGATCCTCGCTACCTCATGGGGCTCTGCAAACTTGCCGGTTGGCACGGCTGCTTGGTAATCTTCTCGTGCTTTCGGATCACTCCATGCCTTCTTTCCGAGCTCTGTCCAGACAGGTCCGGGGCTGATGCTATTGGCTGTCAAGCCTCTAGAGCCCCATTCTGAAGCTTGCGATCTTGTCAGTCCCACCAGACCTGCCTTGCTCGCACAGTACGGGCCATGATTCTGCAGTGCGACATGTGCAGCTTGACTTGAAATGTTTACGATACGACCACCTGGCGCGTGGCCTTTCGCTGCCTGGGCTGCTGCAAAGTACATATTCGCAAATGCTTGTCCAGTAAGTGTGGGCCCGTGGAGATTGATCATATAATGCTTCAAGATGTCATTGACATCAAAATTCTCGAGCGGTTGCAGATTGACATATCCCGCGGCGTTGATCAGCATGCTTGGAAAAGCGACATCATCTGTGGCAATGGCGGCAAATGCTTCCTTGACAGATTCGTGGGATGTTATATCGCAAGCGTACGTCTTGATGTCTGCAGTGTCCTTTCCATATACTTGCGAGATTGTCGGCTCAACTCGAGCTTTTTCGAATGGTGCATATAGCAGGGCTAGTCGTGCTCCTCTGTTTCGTAGGAGCTTGCCCGTAACGGAGCCGAGACCGCCTGGAGACGTGTGAGAATGTGGCAATTGTGAGAGCGTCTCGCAACGTACCAATGCCCCCAACGATGATCGCCAACCGGGACGAGTATGTCATTCTGTCGAGGACCTCACTTTGGAGATTCTGGTGTGGTGTTGTGTCATGGTCGACGTCGTGCCTTGTGGGGAGGAGTGTGGTTGGAGAAGTGGGGCAGACCCTTTGCAATTGCCGCGTGGTGAGGGATCTCCCGCCTCCACAACACCACGTCGCCTTCTAGCTACGACTAACTTATGCGGCGTTCATCGTGGCCATTCTATCGAATACTCTTCGCCAGTCAATGACACTGATTGCTATCAGAACGCTGACCTCAGCTCCGCTCATGGGCAGACCTACGCATCGTGGGCTGCGTCTCGAGGCCAATGATCCGCGTGCCGCACTGCACGACCGTTGTAATAAGAGCAAGCACAATCTTGATTCGCGGGAATTTTCCGTGACCTTGGTCCGGGCAGTGTTACTCGACGAAATATAGGCAGGGTGAGGCAACACTGTGTGTGCCTCTGGGCACGATGACTTCCGACTAGGTATCAAAGAATGCCATTGTTGAAGCAGGAGGTGTCGAGCTTCACTGAGACTATACAACTGTACTTGCGGATCTGCTTTACGAGTCATGGCAAGCCTTATCACGCGATGCAGGGCGGTCTGACGCACCGCCCCATCACCGGAATCAGAAATCTTCACTCACGCCGCGGGCCCTGATATTCACCAGTCATACACACCAAGCCGTTGGAGATTCAGAAAGTTCCAGGCTATCGGAATTGCTCTTCCCGACAACGTTCATTGGGAATTTACCAAGAAGGTATGAGCCCGCATCGCCCGTGGAAATATCTGCTGCAAGTCACAATCACACCTGATGCATGGACACGACGACCGGCACATCGTCCGGCACATGTCAACGATGTCTGCGGGCCGGGACGATAAAGAGCCATTGTTGGTAGGTGGAGATTTGTTGGGCTGCTGTGCCTCTCCATCGAAACAGCGCGGCTCCCACACTTGATTTATCGATTGATGAAATGACTTGAAAATTCCCGCGGCTATACATGCCCGATACCACGCAGAAACATGCATCTAACTACTTGGGACAAGAGTATGCAAAGTCAGCGATCGACTGCCTGCTCCATCTGGTGTTATTGCTGCTGCGCAAGGCGAAGCTTCCGAAACGGCCTCTGGCCGCGAAAGAAGGTTTGAGTCTGCTTCCTTCTTGCGCTAGGCTTACTCGCCAAGATAGCAAGTGCCATCAGGTTAGGATAATACTTGATAGAGGTTTCAGCACCCTCCAGAATCAGCTCCTTGACAGCTGTCATAGCGGACTGGACCTCACTCGAACTCAACCTCGCCGTCATCTGCGGCTGCCCTGTCGCCATGGTCGGCCTTTTACAAAGGTGGTGGAGTCAAATGTGTAAAGAACATGACTGGACTTTCGGAACTGGATACATGAACATTGATAATGTTCGACTGTCGACTCTACATCCCCCGACAATATACCCAGATGAAGGTGGGGTTCGCCGCTTCCACAGCCACGCTGTGCCAGCACATGTTGCTAAATCCATGTTCAGACAAACTGCCACGACCGTGTCTATCGATTCGCCACGAGGCTCACAGCCTCGTCCGAGAGCACCACAGCAGGAGAATACCACCGTCGCCCGCACACACAAGCAGGGTACCAAACTCCACTGGCAGTACCCTCCACAGTGCCATCCGAGATACCAATGGCAAGATGGCATACCTACGCAGCAAGCCGTTACCCGCGATTAGCACCGCGCCTGATCGCGCACTGGTACGAATGAAGAATCGCATCAGGGGCCACCACCGACGATGGGTATGTAAGGGGCGGAAGGGGCAAGCGCAGTCCGCTCGACGGTATCAGTATATAGAGTGATTTACAGCTTCACTGTTCACATATTTCAAACATTCCATTCTTGTCTCGGACATTAACTCACGCCATGCAGTTATTGAAATTTCTTCAGCTCTCACCAGAAGTGACTGAAATTCCTCGATCCATCTGGATGTCCCCAATTTCATCGGCCACCATGCCCGTCAGGAACACTGTACGAGCCTCCACCATGCGAAATGCGTACGCCGTCGGGCCCGTAGGTGGTATAGCTAAAACTTTGGCTGCTATAGCTGTGCTGACCTGGGCTGATGTGCCAGTGGGTTTGCATGTTTTCAGGCACGATACCGTTCTGCGCCCCGCCGCGATTGGATCCAGCGATCTGGTTCGAGTTGTGTTGACTTTCGCTGGGAGTTCCGTACGTTCTGCGGGAGCCTGTGTGATGAGATCGTCAGTCGTGGTCTCACGGACTCTGACGACAAAATCACGTACCCGGGCTGGGGAACATGATCGTAGCAGACGCGTGCTTCGTATCAAGGAAAGCAGCTCGGACGGCAATCAAGAACACACTTGGATCTGTGGACCTGCCCATTCCACTCGAAGCTTTATTCACCATCGTATGCTAATCTGCATCGTAGATTGCGCCCCTACATACGGCCACATACCCGACATGCAGTGGTCAAAGAACGCAACAATGTAGAAGTCTTCTTGGCAATACAACTCATTCAACATATCCATCTCTACACTTTCGCCGATGTCTCAAGGACATCTTCGACAGACAAGAAGTCGTGGTGACGGGATGCCTGCCAACATCGCACGCCATGTCTCGACAATTGTGAAAGACTCTCCGATACTTCCCCGATCCAGCACCGATCCTGGCATATCGCGTCGCCATTCGGGCGCCTCCTCATCCATGCTGCCGAGTATTGGAGATGAGACTCTCGGCAGAGAGCTTTCTTGCCTTGTACATCGAATGACGTTCTGTCTTTATGCGCCATGCGTCACGCTAGAGGCGTGAAGCTAGCAAGGGCGGGGAACTTGTCCAGGGTGCATCTCATGGTATTGCTGACGTGAAGCGATCATGGGGCGGGACAATCTGACCGGAATGTCTCGGCGGATGCGGTACAACTCTTGTGGAGCGATGAACGACATCTGTACGAGGGCCCCTTTGCAATAAACGAGATTCTACAGCATTACATATGTACAATATTTCTGGGCATAGGAATCTTTTCATGGATCTCTGAAGCTGACCTCACTTCTACGTGCTCCCAGCCTTCTTCTGCTTCTCCTGCTCGTAGGCCTCCTTCACGCCATCCAGCAGACTCGGCGAGATCTTGCCAAATTGCTTGAATAGATTGTCCAAGACTTTCTGGTTGTTGACATTGACCAACGTGCCAGCAATGTTACTGTACAGATGATCCTTGTCAGTTTGCGAGAAACCCTCGTAGAATAGTCTTGGCTGCTCGTAGTCAATATTCTCGTCGATTTGGCTCAGCCATTGCACTGTGCTATCGCCCTCGAGTGGATGATCAATGGCGGTACCGGGACGATCGATGACGTTGATAGGGTCGAGGTACTCGGCAGGGAAATTCAGACGCGAGCCTTGATTCCCATGCGCGGTCAGGTGTCCATCGCGATCGAAGTTGGCAACGGAGGTGAAGGGGCAGTTGACGGGGATGTCTTCGGCGTTCACACCAATGCGGTAACGGCCAGCATCGTTGTAGGCGAAGAGACGTGACTGCAAGACAGGATCGTTGGACGGCTCCCAGCCTGGCACCATATTTGCTGGGCTGAAGTGAGACTGTTCAATCTCGGCGTGGTAATTCTCGGGGTTCTGGGTCAAGAAAATGCGACCGATCTCGTGGTATTCCACTCCGAGCCAGTCTTTCGTCAGATCGAGTATATCGTACCGGTACTTCTCGGCTTGCTCTGGAGTCAGAGTGGCGATACCAACGGTCCAGGAAGGATATTGTCCGGATTTGATGCTGTCGAACAGGTCGGCTGTGGCCCAGGCATCGTTATCGCCGCTAATCTTGGCCGCTTCGCTAGCAGTCATGTTGCGAATGCCTTGATCAGTGCTCAGATAGACGCGAGTGTATACCCAGGAGCCGTCGCCCTTGACGAGCTTGTAGGTGTGGCCTGACCAGCCATCCATATGGCGGAAACTGGTGAAGCCGTCAATGATCATATCTGAGACTTTTTCTGTTCACTTACCCATATGGAGTACCAAGGTCGGAGAAGAGTCTTAGAAACTGCAGTAAAGACTCCGGGAACTGAGCGGGCCAGCTCCAGAAGGTGTTCCAATCACGAGTGTTGGTGGCTGGATCAGTCTTCTGGGTGTGTATGAAGCGCGGAAACTTCGCTGGGTCACGAATGAAAAAGCTATGACAGGGTCAGCAGTGGCTACCTCCACGCTCGAATAGCTGAATCTGACACTG
The DNA here is from genome assembly GCA_026725115.1 of Cercospora janseana. Taxonomy (NCBI): domain Eukaryota; kingdom Fungi; phylum Ascomycota; class Dothideomycetes; order Mycosphaerellales; family Mycosphaerellaceae; genus Cercospora; species Cercospora janseana. The sequence goes on from CM049100.1 coordinate 446,490, forward strand.
GAGTGTTGTTGAATACCCAATCCAAAATGCCCTCCTTTGTTCTGAACTTGATCGCAAACCCTCTCGGATCTCGTGCTTGATCAGCAGACCCTCGTGCGCCTCCAACAGTCGAAAAACGCATGGTGACAGAAGTCCTCGTGCCCTTCTCGAAAACGCTTGCCGCAGAGAATTGTGAAGCATAATCTGTAGTGGCCTCAAAGAAGCCGTGAGCACCAGCACCACGGGCGTGGACAATGCGCTCTGGGATACGCTCACGATTGAATGTTGCTAAGGTGTCGATGAGAGCGGCATCTTGGAGGAGCAGAGGACCCTTTGCGCCAGCACGCTGGGCTCCGAGTGGTTGCCAGTTCTTCTTGCCATTGCGGTCGGTGTACGTGAGGTCCGAGTTGTTGAGTGTCGACTGTTCCTCCTTGAGCCTCGTGCCCTCGAAGAGATTGCTCGTGTATTGCACCTCAGTCTGAGTTCGCTGAGTCACTCTGCGGAGAGAGCTCTGAGCATCCGCCAGCAAAGACGTTGCTAGAACTGCAAGAATGGAGAACTTCATGTTCCTGAGTAGTTGTTCAGACGCCAGAGGACGCAAGAAACGAGCGATGCACGAAAGCTTATATATAGCCACGGAGACTGAGAGACTCTCCCGCCGCAACTCCAACAATGAAAGTATTTTAGGATATGGCCAAAGTCAGCTCCATTAGCGGTATTCACAATGGTGTATTCGTTCAGGGATTGAGGCACGCCCCTACTAGTTGATGTTGGCGGTCATGGCAGCATACTTAGTCCGAGCCAAGAGTTAAGCAGCGTGACACAGCGAGCAATCAGCGCGCGACGTTGAGTAAGAGCCGATATGACCTGGGGGGTTTGCCACCGACTTGCAGTACGTGATCAGGAGATAGGCAAGGCCACTCGCATGGCGGTGCACTTTTGGGTGCGCCGAGATACACATCACCGCGTAATGCTGACGGTGCGCCATGGCAGTGATTCTTGGAAGCCGGAGGGCCTGATCTCGTTGGAGAGATGTTGACCCACGCCCACGTGGTTGTGGTGCTGCGTCTGCAAGATGGCCGACGTGGATGCTGCCGCGAGTACGTGGCCAGCTTGAGCGGGCCTGCCGGTAGTGGAGACGATGTTATCCGGCGTGTACAATTCATGGTTTGTCGGTATTCGAGACAGAGAGATGCTCGCACTCGATTTGCCTCATTTGGATGGAATTATGGATGCCCGGAGTCGTGTAACCACCGGCAGCGACCTCGTTGCGGGTCCGCCAAACCCAATTCTAGACTCAGCGTCTTGGCTGCTGGAATGCAGCGGCAACCTCTTGTCCAGCATTGTGGTGGGTGACTTGGCGGGCGCGTACGATAGATGAGGCCTTTCATCAGTGACCCGGTCGTGGCCAATGGCTTGCTTTGCAATAATCACGCCGCTATCCGACGAGCGCTAGTCCCGACATAGCTAGCGCTCTTTACAGAGCGTGATTCGGAAACATCCCGCAACGACCAAACGCGAACTGTGAACAGATCCCGACAACCTCCGCTGGCCTGGGAAGCGCCGCAAAGATGCAAGAACATGCGGGTCTGTGATGTGCACTATGGGAGCGGACTCTCGCTTCCCTCGACGACTCGCTCCATTGTCAGTCTGACTAAGCACGTTGGTTCCGCCAGCAGTCTTTGTCTGTACCAAGCTCAATTGGCCTCGAAGCACGCTGTTCAGTCTCAGGAATCCCTTCCAGACTACCGCTGCCGGAGACATGCCAACAGCATGTCGCGAAAGATAACAGACTTGCGCTGGACCAGCAATAACAGGCAGAGTTGCTCAGCAAAGCAATGAGCGGGGCGGTGTATGGTGAGGCTAAGCCAGACGCTGTTCGCACTCGTTCAGAACGGATATTCGACGTCAGCTCGCTAGATCAACATTCACCGAGAGACTCGCCATGTCGTTCTGGCCAGGTGGTCCCATACCACCCCACGGGCGAAAGGTCTCAGTTGCCGCCTACACGACTTGGAATGGCGTGCTCTTGGGCGCCCAGACATTTTGAGACGGCAAACTTCGGCGAATGATGTTCTAGATCTCACCGTACAATCCGGTCTGGCAGATTCAGCGTCAGATCTGACGAAGCATGGGTTGACGTCAATGCCACTTTGAGAAGAACAGTCCCTGGCATGGACATGGCCTTTGGTGCTTCGAAAATGTCTCACACGCCATCTCCTTGGCAGCGATGAACATACTTACCTGGCTGACAGCGATGCAGTGGATTAATCTGTCAGCTCGAGCTCGAAAAAGCTTCTTGGACCAGACAAACCCCCCCTCCTCCAAGTGCTGCCCGTCCGGGAGTCTCAAAACGTAACATAGAAGCCGCGACTGAGGCTGAGATGTGTGGGAGACCACCAACGTCGGTGGACTTCAGATGGCACTCTCGGACGTGATACTGCCTGTCGGACAATCAAACGAGCAGAAAGCATTGCTCGGGTCAAGTTGATCGCTTATGCAGGAAGTCGCAATGAGTCGTCTGAAGAACATCGGCAACTCCATCATGTCACCGGTTTACAAGTCAGACCATGACATTGAGCGCCGATCTGGTCACACTTGTCCGGCCTTCAGCAAGTATCGAAAACACCCGCTTCTCTAGTGATTTCTTTTTGAGTTGGCGTGCATCGATTCTGGAGGCGGATACGTTCGATGATGGCCTTTGGACTCGTCTTCAAAGCGAAAACGCGGAGGTTTCACAATCTGAAGGCGATCAGAAGGTACCAACAACATCTCCTCTGATGGCCATTTTGCGCGAACCCGAGGCCGCCATGTCTGAAACATGGTCAATAAGCGACGATCCACCTTCTGATTCCGATGGTAATCTACTGATCTGAATCAGATGGTGGTCGACCGGACGCGTCCCGCTTCTGGTTCAGAACATCCCTTCAGAGGTTAATTTCGAAGCCTGAAGGAAGGTCACCGAACTGGCACTGAGTCTTGAACTGCTTCTGCTCCTGGGAGTGCATCATCCTTTTTGCAGTGATTATGACCATCAACGCGTCATCAAGTACACACGTCGCAATAGACTGGAGCTTTGAAGCCATGATGCGTGCGGTTTCTGGTGCACCCTGCCCACGCTGCACATTGCACGCGTGAGACAGCGTTCGCTTTGAAGCGCCATCTGGTGATCTGCGCCGCACTCGATCGTAAAAGTTCATGCTCTCATCCACTCAAACGACGCCTCTTGACCTCCGAGGCAACGACGCGAGACTGGCTGGTTGCCTATGAGCCTGAGCAACGATGCCCTCAGCTCGGCCGAAACGAGCCCGTGCTCCACGAAAATGTCTACGACGCCATACAGCTCGACCTGATGGCAGTTGCGATCAAGCTGTGCGAGCAGGGGGCAGACATGAATTACGCTCCCGGTCCCTACGGTACACCGCTACAAGCTGCATGCCGCGAGAACTCGGGACATGTCGTCCAAGTGCTAATCGCTGCAGACGCAGACCCGAACCGGACTGGAACATCATGGCATTTCTCGGCATTGATCACTGCAACAGAGCAAGGCAATGCTAAGATCATTGACTTGCTGCTCATTAAGAGAGCAAATCCGAACGCAAGACAAAGGAATGGTCGAGCCGCAATCTATGTGGCCGTCGCAAGTGGCCATGCCGAGATTGTGCTGGTGTGTATGATTTCGATGTGACATGCGAATCTGTGGCTGCAATCGAATCATCAAAAGGATATCTATCGCTGCATCTCAGTGCTCTACCACTCACTACCAATCGTCATCTCGCCCATCAGGCTTATTCATTGCCTGTTGTCTCGCCTTCAATGCAGCAGCCAGACCGCCTGCCAAATTTCCTCCACCTCCGCTCCCATTGGCTGTACTATAACCACTGTCTCGAGGTGTTTCAGCCGCTGCCGGAGTTCGTTTCGCGGGTCTCTTGCTGGGCGGTGCAGGTGGTGCAGGTTTGCCAGCAGGTCTCACTGGAGGCGGCGGAGGCGCTTGCTTCATCTCTTCTAGGTAAGCGGCAGGCGTCCATCCCGACGACCCGTCGGGCTTCTTTGCGAGCCACCAGCCATTGTTCTCTTTTTGTGTTACAGAGACAACTTCCCCCTTGGTCAAACTCAATTCGCCGCTCGATTGACCAGCGAAATCGTACAGTGCTTTGAATTGTGGATCTCGCGGAGGCGCTGGAGGGGGAGGAGGCGTTGCTGCCACTGCAGGAGGGGGAGGCGGAGGCGCGCGACTCGCTGAGGTGTTCCGAGAATGGCCATTGGACAGCGCAGCCATGGGCTGGGGAACAGCAGCTGGCTGCGGCCTTGATTGTGCGACCGGCATTGGTTGAGGAACGATGCGTTCAGCCGGCCGTGCAGCCGCGCCGGGAAGAGGCTGTGTGGCGGGAACGGGTCTCTGTGACCTTTGCGCGGCTTGTTGCGAGAGCTTACCGCCCGTGCTCTTCTTGAGCAGCCCGCCTTTAGTGATGGCCTTCGCAGGTACAGGCTTGCCTTTTGGTGTCTTCTTCGACACCGAATTGGGAGGCTCGCCGGCGCCAGTATGGATCTCACCACTCTTGTAAACATCATCACGCGGCACTTGAGGATCTCGGACACACTTGATTACTGCAGGCTTTCCAGGTTTCTTGTTGTAGCTGATGGTCTCGGCGATCTGCAGCTGCACGGCGCCTCGCGTTACCTGATGGAGTTGCGTGAAGAACTCGGTCTTGAAGATGCAGTTGATGAGCGGATCGGGTTCTTGAGGACTGCCGACACCAAGCGAGAACCAGTCGTCTTTTAGAGTACTTGTGCTCACAAACTTGATGGCTCCCACAGGAATCGTGCGCTCGGCCAAGATTTGCACCTGCTTGTTGACCAGAGCTTGCTTAACAATGTAGACGGCCTTCTTGGTCAAGATCAGGAATCGTGGCTCAGGTTTACTTGATCGTCCGAGTTTGGAAACCAGCAGCTGGGCTCGGCAGGAGAAGAATGTCTGCTCTCCACTGCCAATGCCAGCACTATTGCGCAGCACTTCACCGCTTCCGCCTTTGTTGTCAATGCCCAAGTAGTCGCCTAAAAATCGTCGATATCCGGTCAAAGAAAACCTTCGGCGTTCCTTCCTCCCTCCCAGTATCTGGTGCCCTTCGTCGCGCAGTTTCTGGAATGGCTCGCCGCCAGACTTCTTCCTCCAGAAGCGCTGGATTCTTGTCGCGCATTCGATTCGATATCTCAAGTAGTTTCTCCATGCTCTTTGAATGCGAATCGCCATGTTGTGCCAGTACTTGTCACGCATGGTCTCGAGAGCGAAAAGTGTCTCTGGCGTTTTGATAAAAGCCTTGCTGACACCCATCTGCCACTCTTCTGACGGTATAGAAGTGTCCTTTAAGATCTGCCGCACTCCAGACTTGGCATCGCCCGTCCAAGTGTACTCCCCTGCGTAACTGCATTTCGGCGAGAGCAGGTAGAAGCGCTCCACAAATTTATCAAATGTCTGTCTGTATGCGAACCCAGCTCTTCGAATGCGCACGTTTTCTTGCAGACCCAGATATTTGATCTGATGCATCACGTTCTGATTGTTGTACTCGGTGGGGCTCTTGTTCTCATTCGGCTTGATCGTTCGAATGTAGCTGGGCGTGCACTTCATCAAAGTTGCAACGAGGTCGTTTGCCGAGGCCTTGATCTTATCGCCTGCGGTTGGTGGCCTTCGACGGTTGTCCTGATCGACTTCGTTCGGGAACAGAGTGTGAATGAAGTTGTTCGAGCTTTGTCCAACCAGATTCAGCAGGTCCTTCAAAAGCTGGTCCTTGTTCTTGTCCGTCATTCCCTCCACGGCGTAGTTCACATCACCTGCATAATGCTTGATTACGAACTGTCCTTGACGCGGTGCGAAGTTGGGATTTCCGGACAGAGCGTTCAAACGCTGCACAAATGTCTGATCAGCTGCGCCTGGATCGGCGTGGGCAGTTGCGCAGGCATCGTTCAGTGCAGCAAACACTCCCGGTGGTCTCTTCTCTTCAATCAATTCGCACACGACCTTATTGTCAAAGTACTTGATCGGCGTCCACTGAATTTGTTCCCGTTCATACTCCTCCTGCTCGGCCTTCAGTGTCAACTGAATGAAGATCTGCTGCAGCTTCTCATTCACGTAGTTGATGCACAGCTGCTCGAAAGAGTTCTTTTCAAAGATCTCAAATCCGTAGATGTCCAGAATACCAATGCTTTGCGCAATCGCCCCTCGTGCCACCAATGACTGATTTACGCGTTGGACGATCCAATCGAACATGTTGGTGTAAATGCCTTTGCTCAAGGCGTCTCGTACCGCTGTCGCCTGCGGAATATTCATCGGTGAATCGTACACCGATCCTCGTCGCATGCCCCGACTCGTTTCGATTATTCGCACAGTCATGGCCTTCTCGACGTGCACGGCGTCCACTTCCAGCAAATAGGCCACAAATTTGACCACGCTTGGATCCGCAATTTCAGCATTGCCGTCCTTGTCTTCCCGGAAGGATATGTTGCCAATCCAGAGGATCGCGGCCAACATCCTGAACACGTTATCGATTTCCTCCTGATTCATTCCAATCACCTTCATGGCGTTCAAAGTGTCCTTCATATCTGCGACATCGTCGATGCCTGGCACATCGTAACACTTGCTCTTGCTGGTGTATGTGTATGTCGTCGGCTGCTGGACGCCGAAATTCGTTCTATGCTCCTGGCTTGCGGCCTTGGTAAATTGATAGAAGATGTGGAAGTTTCGCTCGTCTCGAATCTGCCCGACCACGCGGCTCTTTTCGAGAAGGTAGTTGTTGATGTTTGCTCCGACCGGCTCGCCCTGCTGGTTGAATTGGATCTCGAGGTACTTGCCGAAGCGTGACGAGTTATTGTTGCGCAACGTCTTGGCGTTGCCAAAGGATTCAAGCAACGGGTTGGTCGCCAGCACCATGTCCTTGATCTCCTGAATCGATGAATTGCTGCCGCCGGACACATTGGCAATGTACTGCATGATCCGCTTTGCCGCCTCCGTCTTGCCGGCTCCGGATTCGCCTGAAATGATCACGCATTGGTTCTCAAAATATGCCTTCATGTTGTAGTATGCGCTTTCCGCAATCGCAAAGACATGGGGCGGCATCTCTAGGCGGTTCTTGCCCTGGTAGCTTTGGAGGACCTGGTCGGTGTAGATGCCCAGGTCCCGAAAGGGATTGACGGAGACCAGCACGTGGCCGATGTAGGTGTAGATTTCGGCATTCTCGAATCGCTTCTTGAGGTTGTCATTGATGGCTTCGTTGGAGATCTTGCTAATCAGCGTGAGATCCGACACGCCCACCTCCTTCTTCTTGCTCGTCTCGTAGGCGGCCTTGCGGATTTGTGGTGCTCCGCCTGAACCACCCGCGGCCGGCGCTGCTACGGGCGCATCCTTTTTGCGGCCGGCGCGTTTCGTGACGCCCTGCAATCTTGCTCAGCAATGTCTCTCTCCGTCTTCTGCCTGCCTCAATCTCACCATGTTCGCGGTGTTGGTGTGGAGATCCGCCCTCTAGTGGGCCAGCTTCGTCCGCTCCGCCAGCTTTGCGCAGTCCGCTCAGGCTCGCTGTGTCACCGACTGCAAGTTGCAATGGACAGGAAATTTGGCGCCAATGATTGTGGGAAGAGGGAGAAAATCGAGTCGCTGCGGCGGAATCTGACGGGCAGCGGTTTGGCCAGCAATAGCAGCAATGACGACGGTCGGCTGGAATGCCCAGAGTGTCGCCGATGGCTCCGCGTTTCGCTTCACAGCCCCCGCCACGACGCCGCTTCTCCCACCCACGACGCGCAATCCGCCAGGCAGTCGCTTTTCTTTGATGAAAGCCTTCGCCTCATTTCATGCATCGCCTCTACTCCCCTTCGCCATGATTGCCACGTCCGGCGGTCTCGACTCCGCGGACATGCCCGCACCGCATCGATTGCCAATTCCGCCGCGTGTCAGGCATCAGTCGGGCTCTCCGTCGGCGCACGTCTCACGTTGCTGCAAAGCGTCGCATGCCAATTTCGAGATCCTCGCACCTTTTCCGTATTGCTACCTACTCGACAATGGCAGGCTGGAGAGGCTCGCGACTCTTTCGCCCCCCAGCTGAGCTGCGAGAGCACGGCCGTGGACACCTGGCTCACTAGCGTGTCTCCCAAACTCTCGCAAGCAAATCCCGTTGTCTGGCACGAAGTTGTGGGCGCAATAATTGCGCCTAGCAGAGTGGCGACTGGCGATGCGAGATGTCATATGCTTCGTGTCTTGGCAAATGCGTCGAGCGCTGATGCAAGATCACTCATAACGGCTTCTGCGCGGTGCAGGAGTGGACATGCATTTAGGGCCGAGTACGGGGAAAGCTTTTGACCCACGATGCCGCACTTCAGCAGTTTGCAAAAGTCTCACCCAGATAGAGGCACAGCCAGCCTCATCGCTTTTTACAGAACTCATACCGTACTGCGGATTGCTTCTGACCCTCGTGCCTGTTTTGCACTGAGACCAGCAGATGATATTTGAGGACTGCCGCTGATAGCAACGACTACTGGTCGCATTTTCCAAATGCCCTCCACGACAGGACTCTCTGAGGACCGCTCTGCCTCAGCAACCACCAACTACTTCAATTCTTCCACCTTCGAATCCCGTGTCACGAGTCTCTTTCCAGAATGGCACGTGCCTGGGCTCTCCATAACCCTTGTCTGCGAGAAGCACCTGGGCTCTCGAGGATTCGGGCTTGCATCCATTGACCCCAAAATCGCATGCACACCTGATACACTCTTCGATATTGCATCATCTTCCAAACCACTGACTGCAGGTGCTGTGGGCATTCTCGTGGGAAATGACGACGAGTTCGATCATGTCAGGTGGGACTCCAAGATGTGTGAACTTCTGCCAGATGACTTTGTATTGAGCGAGGAGGCGTACACGAAAGAGGTGACTGTCGAAGACATTCTCAGTCATCGTACAGGTATGCCTGGGTACGTACCGCCTCCAGTCTCTTCCAAACGGTCAATGCGTGGCGCTGATGGGGTTTCCAGACACGATGATGCATTCTTTGGCCTTCGCTCAAAGAATCCGGACACGGTGAAATCTGTAACGAGAAAATTGCGATATTTGCCTATCAACAAGCCACTGAGGACAGAATATCAGTACTCAAACACGATGATGACTGTTGCCACGCATCTAACCGAGCACCTGACCAAGAAGACATTTAGCGACTTTCTAACGCAGTCAATCCTGCAGCCGCTAGACCTGACTGATACCCATCTCCAGCCCGGTGCTGTAACTGCTGCAGGAAAGCAAGCCCGACTTGCAAAACCCTATCAATGGCAGGAAGGCACGCAAACATACAAAGCCGAGAGGGTGCAAGAAGTGCCCGAAGCTCAAGGAGCGGGCTCCATCCAGACATCTACCAATGAGTATATCAAGTGGGTTCGGGCATTGATGTATCGGGAGGGGCCCATCACTGAGGAGTTGTATGATGGCTTGACTCGTGCCAGAATCGTACAAGATCCAGAAAGTACTTCCAGGCGTCGGATGGGGCGGCGTGTACACGATCTCAGTCGCAGTGCATACCAACGAAGGAAGCCATGTCCTCGATGAGCTCCGTCTGCTATGTAGCAAGAGTGAACCTCCTCTTGGGCTTCCAACCTCCAAAAGCCTAATTCATCACGTCTGATTCACGTCCCGTCAAGTTTCTCATTATGCGCAACACGCAAGGCCTCTGCACCTGCAGGAAACCCATTTCAGGTCGCGTCCTCGTCATCTTCATCATCATCATCCGGACCACACGAGCTCGCATATCCCATCTAACCAAAAACTACCTCGATGCACGTAGCTCCAAGGCCCTTCCCACGCTCCCCTTTCCGTATGCAGAGCGCTTCCCACCCCCCCTTTCCGGTATGCAGAGCGCCCCGGGAAACTTCCCTCGCATCTACACACGTCCTCCGAGCAACAAAACAAAACAAAACAAAACAAATTCCCCGCCCCCCCAAAAAGGTCTGACTGACACAAAAAGTGACAAAGACCTCTGTGGTGAGGCCGCGGAGGAAGACACACATCATACCACACACACGTTTCCTCCCTTTCCTTCCGGAGGATGGGGAGGAGGAGGAGGAGGAGGAGGAGGATTGCTTCCGTGGCCTCACAAGCGGTATGTGGATGCTGGGCATTGTTGTTGTGATGGGCCGCGGGGGCAGGCAGGCAGGCAGGCGAGGGGGAGGATGTGGCGGCGTGGTTGTGATTGATGATGATGATAATATGATGGCGGGGATGCGGGTTGAAGAAGGCTGGGCTTGCGGTTCTGTAGACATACGAGCGAGCGTGATGCGGGAGGGTGGGTCATCTTCGAGGCGCCGTTGTCGTCGTCGTCGTTGTTGTTGTTGTTGTCGTTGGAACCGACGATGCAGGATGGACGTCCCCGGCGTTCTGCGTGGCGACCGGGACGGGGGCGCAAACGGCGGAGCATGCGCAGTTGGGCGAGCAAATGCAGATGATGTTTTGCGTCATGGTGACTGGCATGGTCAGCGTCGAAGCGACGGCCACGGCGGAAGTTGTGCTCGTGTGTGCAGGAGTGTTTTCCGCGGCGGACGGGGTCGTTGTCAACGGGCGAGGGGTCGTTGTTGAGCTGCTGTACGAAGAAGAGCCATTTGTGGGACTGCTCACCCGCGTGGTTGTTGACGAAGTGGGTAGAGTTGTCGTGGAGCGCGTGGAAGTGGTGCCGGCTGAGGATGTGCTGCTGGGCTGGCTGGCTGTCGTCGATGGAGGGAAGATGAGGAAGATGCCGCAGCAGAGACATTGGCGGCGGCAGATCCGACCCAAGCATTCCAATTCGTGATACCGTTCTGGCATGTCGTGGAAATCGAAGGGTCCGTCTGCTGGATGATGGTGTTGCCATTCCGTACAATTTGGATAGATCCAGCACCAGTCCTCCCATTGAATGGGACATTGCCGTGGTAGAGGCCGCTGCCTCCGGATGGCATGTTCTTCCAGGTCGCTGTTGAGTTGACGCCGCCGATGCTCACAATTGCAGTCGCAGGACTAGCAAGCGAAATTGTGAAGAGTACCTCGTCTTGGACTACGTCGGCGGCGCGGTATGTTTGTTGGTTCTGGCTGGCGGTGTTGCCTGTGGTGCCTCCGTCCCTGCACGCGTTCTTCGGACTGAGACGATACCAGTACGAGAGAATCTCCTGACTGATGGACGGTCCGACTCCGTTCTTGTATACGCGAATCCAGTAGGGAGAAGTGCTCGCCAGCCATCGTGGGGCATATTCAGAGCATAGTTGTACGGTGCGCCCCCAGGTGCAAACGCACCAAAGTCAGCCGAGCGCTGAGGGCCAATATAGTGGGATTCTGGCCTATAGAAAATGTGCGTGTTAGAGTGCTGGCTCATCTGCATTCAGCAATGTTGCTCACCAGTCGTTCCACGGCACAATTTGCACTCACTCCGGCTGGAGCTGCAGGACTTGACTCCATCAATCATACCACAGGTCATGTCCGCGCCAAAGCCAGTTCTTGTTCCACGTCGGCACATTGGCATAACACCAAGGCGCGACGGCCATCATATACGGCTTGCTTCCAGCGACACTGGTCCATTGTTGATCGCGAGCGGTGGTCATATCATTCGGACCATTTGGCCATGCTTCCAACGCGAACAAGCCATCGGCAACGCCGGTAGCTGGCGATGCAGCTGCAGCAAGACCTATCGATGCCCACTCGGGCACGGCGAAGCAATTACTCTGACTCTTGATATTTGCCCAGTCGCCGGCATTTTGTGGCCTTCGAAGCTGGGTTGTGCATGAGCATGAGCACAAGGAGCTGTCAGTCCGGCAATTCACTCACGTCGTCGCGATGGGCTTGCCCTTGTATGTCATGTGCGCCGCGTTAGTGCCATGCTGCTTCATGTAGGCGATGGCAGCAGCGGCAGGCCAAGTTCCATTACCGACATAGTCGGAGCTTGATGCATGCGTCAGTACTATTGTACATTATTCCATGTGAAATCAGCCTGTCTAACCTGAATAGAAGCTTGAAACCCATGGAATTGGCAGCCTGAAAAGCATATCCGACTGTTCGATCCTGCTATCGTTCAGCCGCGGAAGCCCTCTTCTGCAAACGAGCGCCAGTCCCGTGCGAGTGGAGAGCTCGGATTGTATGCCATATTGAGTGCGAATGCATTAATGCCAGCCCATTGCGCAGCCTGGATGTCATAGTCTATTGCCAATCCCAGAGCGAGCGTGAATATGAGTTGGCCAACATGAAGTGAGCCATAACAGCTCTGGCATCGATCGCCATTGCGCCAGCAAGGGCCACTGCGATTATTACGAGCCAGCTCATCGTGCTGAACGCTGGGAACGAACAGACCACCTGTGAGCACCGAGAAGCATTACACGCGATGAGCGAGCCCCTCCCTCCGACCACCCGTGCCAACAGCGACTCGATCCATCGCACCTGGTTGTCTGCCACCGAGGGGCCTCGAGGCGTCTGCGCACGCATTGCGCACTTCTGGCAGTGGCAGCAGCATCATCTGCGACGCGGCCAAGCCCGCCTACCTCTGAACAACCCACAACCGAGCAATTTGGGGGCAAGGGCAAGGCAAAGCGGCGCATGCACATCAGTCGCGCATGCAGGCGGATGCTGTGCGACACGTGCAGGTGAACAAGCTATACCTTATGGATCCAAAACAGTCGAGTGCACAGAGCAGTCACTCGCGCAACTCCGTTTCACGCGGCTGGCAGGACGGCGGATCATTGGAGACGTGATGATGCCAAGCGGTCTAGTTGGACACGTGGGAGCGCGGGGAGGCGTTGTTAGGTACCGAGCCTTTTGCAGTTTGTGACAATGCAGAACATTCTCGATGCACGCGGAACAGCAAGATGTGGAGGACGGAGACACGGAATACGGATGACTCTATGATGATACGCACGGGAACCATGCAGACATGGAAAAATGTTGGCTATGGGAGAGAAAGGATCAGAGCGACATTCGAGTGTGCAATGAAACTTGGAAGCGATCTGATTTGATGGTCTGACATCAGACCAAAATGGCGCGGCGCGCGCGCGTCGCTGTTGCAGGCTCTTGCATACCATGATTTCTACATATATTCCGCGTCTTCAAACCTCAAATATCATCATTTCTGCATATATTCCGCGTCTTCAGGCCTCAAATATGCGTCTCAGGGACTGAGACTCTCCGTTGCATCACCTCCTGAAACGTTCCTTCTCCACTGCGCTCGCCTCCAAGGAACACCATCGGGATTGATCACGACGAACAGCAGTTCAGCAGTGTGTTTTCGCACTCGAGAAGGGTGGAGTGCGAGACGTTTCCATGGACGCTGCGTAATGCGCCTCATTGGCATCACACGGATGTTCTGTGTGTGTTCAAAGTCCTGATGATGTGCCCTCAATAGAAGGGTCTCTGATCGGTGTTGAGATCCAAGGCTGGACCTGATTTGCAGTAGACCATCTAGCAAGCAAGATGCAGGAGTGAGGCGCAGTGCATCCATGAGCGTCAAGCTGGGTCAGGATGCTCTCATCGGTCGGAGTTACCCCAACTTACGATCCTAGTGTCCGAGCAGGCCTGTCGTCCTTGCCCATGATCAGTGGGTTTGCTGGAACGCGGAAGCCTTCCGAAGCTCGCGAGGTGAAGTCCACTGGGCTTGGGAGGCGAATGTGTGCCGCTGAAGGGTGCAGGTTCGAGACCATATCAGGCGAAGTTTTACCGGCTGCAATGGTGGACGCTTGGCAGCGACCTCACCAATGGCCGCATTGTCATCGAAATTGACCAGCATCCATCGAATGGAATCCTGGTGCCAGGTAGACAGATCTGTGCTCACTATCTGCTGTGTCGGAGGCAGTCTCACCTGGCCAGGTTTTCGTTCGGCTGGACGGTAGCCGACGATCTGCAGAGTGCACCACACGGTCTCGAGGGTGCTGCGGTTCACGTGCGGAACGCGTCTCTTACCGGATCGAAGTAGCGTGTCATCGGAGCCGGGACGATGGCATTTGATGGGCCTGCAGTCGAGGGTGGAAGGGCGGAGATGTGCAGGTTCTGTTGTTGGTGCGTGGCGTTGCGGCAGGCGGCGTGCAGGGTGGCAGCTTCAATCGTCTCTGCAGCTGACGGCGATTCGGACACGCCATCCGAGCCCGCGTCAGCATCGTCGCCATCTGCGACGATGCGCTTGCGTCCTGCAGGCACGTTGCGGTCGTCGCGATATCGAAAGACGTGCCAGACTGTGCGGGCGGGTTAGGTGGAGGTGATTTCAGAGCGCGCGACGGCGCCAAGACATCGGCTCGGTACTTACGGAGCCACCTGATGATCCAGTTTTCTTCCATGTCGCCTTGCCGGTCGCGGCCTAGCTCGTACATGATGCGCGTGTCCTTTCGCGCGTGGCGGTAGATGTGCATGACCTCTTCCCGGACCGCTTCTTCGTCAATCTGGCCAAAGGAATAGGGCGGCTCAATGGCCGGGTCGTCTCGGAGCTGGGGAATGAGGGCATCGCGATTGGCGGAGATGCGCGTCCAGCCGTCGACCGCCTCGGCCTGGCAGCGGACAGAGGAGTGAGCAGCGAGCGGCGGTGGGAAGGGGGCGGGCGTGGGCGACGTACCTTCATGTTGGAGTAGAGCTGGCGGTGCAGCTTGTTGCGTTCATCCAGGCCCAGGCGGTCGAAGAAGCGCTTTTTTAGACTCGGACTGGGCCAGGAAGCCGGCGGTCGGAGGCATGGCAGCGAGCACTCTCCACGGCCGGCAATGGTGCTGCGAGTGGGAAGTGCCAAGTGTGAGCTGGGGAAGCACAAGTCGCTGATGAGACGACGGGAGGAAGCAGGCAGGCAGGGAGACCTTTGATGAAGCCTCGAGGGCGCGGGCGAGAATCCAGGGCTGGCGCGCTGGTTGCAGATTGGCTTCTGTCACGGCCACTCGCAGCACAGGCTAGCGCGCACCGCTGCACTCGCTCGATGGGGCGCAGATGTGCAGCAGTGCGTGAAGTCCTCCTCCTGCCCAGCTGTCGGTGCCGGCACACGTCGCACCAGCATCCCTCGCGCTGGTGCGGAAGACGACGAGGAGGAGCACACCTCCCCAACGCGGTTGCACGCCCGCCCGCCCGCCCTCGACATGTCACGCAGCATCCGACTCGCCGCTCCCGCAGCCAGGACATGACATGCACCAACATGACATGACATGCCTGGCACCCGCTGCTGTGATTGGCCATCGAGTCATGGGGGCGGGCTGGAGGCGCGACAACACACCAGGCAACGTGCGTTTCGCGGGCGCACGCAATCCCCGCCGCGGCAGCGGTGGTATGGATGCTTCTGCACGGCGCGGGAAAGGGCGCGTCTGCCATCCATGCCGAGGGCGGAGAGGGTGATGAGGAGGAGGAGTGTCCACCATCCGCACGCTGCCGGCTCTGTATGGGCGAACGGCGGGCGGACGATCACCATGGCAGCATGCACCTGTTGCCTGACCAGCCAGCACGGGACTGCACGAGACTTTGCGCCGGGCCAGGCACCATGGCCGTGCCCACATCGCTGAGTTGGGCCTCCAATGCCCCCCTCGCCCATGCCATGCCCAGTGTACGTACTCGGCGCAGACGGGGAAGCCGCTTGGCAACCACCACAGCGACACACACAGCGACATTCGCCCGCCACTACGCCCTCCCACCCACGCACAGGAGAGACGCGTTCCCGGGGAAAGCCTGCGGAGCGAGCGTCAGCGAGCGTCAGCCAGACCTGCTGCGCCCTGGATTAGGCTCCACGCATGCAACACTGCACCTCGCAGGAGGACGACGTCGAAGCTCGGGTCATGCTTCGATTGCAGCTGCGCCGCTGGCCGGCCCCATGGAGTCGCGGGAGCACTTCAATCATGGCCTTGCATCTCCACGACGTGGTGCGCAACCTACGCACCCTCGCCACTCCACCGTACCACCTCACGATCGACGTCCCCTTCCTGAAACACTGTCATGCTCTCGCATTCGTCGCCATCATGATGCCGAGCCCTGGGAACGTTCCTGCGGCCTCTCTGCTCAGTCCTCGCGCCGCCGGCCATCGCCTCCAGCTCTTGAGCTCCCCCTTGCTCGTGATCGGGCGCCACATCATCAACGAACGATCGCTTCCGCCCGAGCTGGCCAAGGATGAATCCCCCGCCGGTGATCCATACATCAAGAGCCTTCATCGCTTGATGATGGGAGGCGGAACCCAAGCCATCACGTCTTCTGCTGCATTTGTGGCGCGGCCTTCTTCGCAGGCGAAGCTTGCTCGTCACCTGTAGCGGAATCCATCGTGGCTCATTCAACAGCGGCTAGTCACGAATGCCAATTCGCCGTCCTTCCGCTCACGTCTCTGTGCCGAATGCGCAAGCGCCACGCGCTGCCCTGAGGCTCGAAAATCGTCCATGACCTACATTGCCCTCAGCACTCCTTTGGTCACACATGATCGATCATTGCAGACTCTGTCGTGGGCGTCGAACCTCGAATGGATCGATCCGTTCATCGCTCGACGCCTGTATACCGACTCCACTCCCTTGAGTATTCGGCACGCTCCCTGCCTGGTCGCAGCCAAGGCACACGAAAGGACGACCGCCAGCTTCCACAGGCTCACGTGCGCTGCAGCCTCCGCTTGTTGCTGCGTGCTTGTGCAGTCAGATCGATATCACGAAAGCTTGCGCGCATTGGACTATCCTCTTCGAGCCATGTCTCGGACAGGCCGTGCTGTCCTATGTTGCCTTTCGCCAAGTGGTTGGATGACTTGCCATTTATGCTTGATCTTCGGCGATCTCAAATAACTCGCGCGACCGGCAGCCGAGCCCGTATCCACGTAGAGGATCCCACCCCTCGCTCCTTGATTCTGCCGCCAACATCGACGAGGCTCAACGGAATCAATATCTTCGCATCATGTGCGTGAGCAACATCATCACCTGGAAAAAGTGTGGGCATTTCTGCGTCAGGCGGGAAATGTGTGACGACGCCCTCGCTCGGACGCCGCCGCAATACTGCAGCAACGCATTCGCGCCAGTATCGACAGACATAGATGAATCGAACGGGGTAAGTGAGCTGTTCATCACCTAGGCACATCGTTGACGCAGCCAGGTCTGCCCGGATCGGAACAAGGTAAGAAGCTACATCATGCTCGACCAAGATTGCACTGACGGGGAATCAGCATCCTCCTGGGCCCGGGCAGAGCTTTGTGTCCTCCTGGAGCCTTCAGCTTGGAGTCACGACGACGAGTGGAGATGGCAATGCATGGTATCGCTCTGGACAAGGGCAGACTTAACAGCGGCCACGGGTTGCCTGTCCACCCAGGACGCAGACTCAGGCAAAGATCGCTTGCAACGCACTCACGATCGACGAAGTTTGCGAACATAGATATCTGCCATGCAACGCATCCTACTGGTGTCTTGATCGGGAAGATCGAACTCGACGGCCATGGTAATATGACACAGACGCCGTCGTCATGGCACTCGGCCAGCACGGAACCGCCCCACATGCCTCAATACAACGCGCACCTGATCGCAGCTGGCGCTTACATGCTTGAGGCGCAAGGGCGAGTCAAGGATATTGCAATGGCCGGAATGTTGGATTGAGGAGCAGAGGTGCAAAAAGGGTCAATAAGACCGTTGATCTGGGACGATGAAGGCAAGCTCCGTCGTTCTTGCAGGCGATGCTGCGTGTATATCTATACAAGCTATTTGTGGCACAAGCACTTGCAGAGCCACTCTCGGTTCCTTCCTGTCGCATGTGCCTGCGACAACTGTTCCTTGCGAGCGCTCGGCCACGCTTGCAAGGCAATACCATCTCTCTCCCACTACCCGAACAGCGTCGCCAGCAGGGGAACATTGTTTTCCACGACGGCGCACCGACTGCAAAGCACTCATCATACCATCCCCCGGGACCAATGTGCCCGTTTGAGACGTGGAGGACTCTGTGTCGGTCATGCATGACTCGAGGTCGATTCGGAGGGAGCCGTGCGATGCTCGAATCGTCATGCGAGTCACATATAGCGCCGCCCCGCCCGCTTGCCTTGGGGTTCGTGGAATCTTTCACAGAGCTCCCACGTCACTGATCAGGTGAGGCAGTGTCCTACCCACCCGCGCATCGATTCCTGCGTTCGACTGGCGCGGCTATGAAGCTGCGAGGGAAGAGTCCGACGGGAAAATGTACACCCACGTGTTGTCGCATCTCTACGATCCAGCTTTCTGGCAGCTGGTAAGACGTCGATCATTCACCACACAATCGATCGACAACACGTGTAGTGAGTGACACTTCAGAGCGGACTCCTCTCAGCTTGGAAGCTGCTGGATGCCTTTGCCCGGCGCTTCGCTGGCTCACTACATCCTGGTTAGATTTGTCACTCACGACGCACGCGTCCGTGGACAACACTTACATCTTGCATTGTCGCTGCCCCTTCTTGCACTGCAGACAGCCGTCCGGGCCGGGCTCGCACTTGATCTTCTTCTTCCGACACGTCGAGCAGGCGACTGATAGGCGCTTCCGCAGAATCTTGCTTTGCGTGAGGTTGAGAGGGTCCTGGAAGATGTGCGTGGGGATGGAATAGCCGCCCTTGTACATGTGACAAGAGCCACGACCCGGAACATAGGCGACACCCTCGTATGATGAGGCGGCTTGGTAGACGTACGTCGCGGGCGCGAGATCTGCCGTGCCGAAGAAGCTGGGCGGCAGCGCATACGGGGATGTCGCCTGGGAGCCTGGGCCGGCATGGTGCATCGTCGAAGACGAGTGCGGAGATAATGGCGGACTTGTGCTCAGGGACGGCGTCCGGCTGGGAATGTCTGCGTCTTGAGGCGAGCATAGACTCTGTATCGACATCGCGCTGGGCTTCCGCTCGGGACTGTGGTGAGCTTGTGGATGCATTGGAGGTGAGGCCCTGCGCCTCGCGTCGAATTGGCTTGCGCTGGCTACGGAGTCTCGTCGCTCGTCCGCCAAGTTGGCCTTTTCACGGCTGTCTGCTGAACCCGGGTTGATGAGCAGCTTGGATGCGAAGAGATCGTTCAGGCCAGGAAGACGGGTCGGTTGCGATGCATGTGTGTCGTTGGGTCGATGGGTTTGTCCGTGCGCTGCTTGCGCAATACGCTCTCTCGCGGCCGCCTGCTGGATGGCGCGATCATACTCGGATGTCTGATACGGCTCGTAGCCGGCAATGCGATGCGTCTCATATGTTCGCGACATGATGAAGCTGTATCTCGAATTTCACAAGGCTGTGGAGTGGGATGTCTGGGAGCGGCATTGCAGGGTCGCACAGCAGGTTCATGTACTCACTTCCACGAGGACACATGCCCTGCAAGATGTCCCCTGGCGATGGTACGGAGCGCTGAAAATGATTACCGAGATCTCACTTGCGCCAGTCGTCCCAGCTCACCAGTGTTCGGACAATGGCTCTTGGTGACAGCTGAGGTCCAGCCCAGGATCCACATCGCCAGCTCCGAACGCTAGCTCGTGCTACAGTTTGGTGGAGTCCTGAGGACTTGAGCCTTGGCCCCTTGGCCTCCAACCCTTGGCAAGCCATCAATAAAGCACATGGTGACTTGACCTGGGTACTGGGAATCGGTCGGCCGTACCCTCGCTTCCAAACTCCACGCCTTTGTCGAGAAACAGTGGTAGACGACCTCGCTTCCAGCCAGCCTGATTTTACTGGCGATCGAGGTATCTACTGCAGGCAGATGTGCCGTTTGATCACTATCCTCGTCACAGCTTCATAGATTGCAAGCGGAGAGTGCACTGCACGCAAGCCGCACGCCGTCATTAAGGTTGGAGGCATCAACGACCAGGCACGTCAGTGGGGCCAGAATGTGGTACGAGATCGGGCGCTATCAGCACATCCGCGAACCTTGGCGTCAACCAAACGCCACAAGTCTACCAAGATTTCGCACATGAGGTAGAAGCTTGGTACACGGGAAGGATTTTCCGCTAAACACGGGGGAGCTCTCGTCACGCTCCCCGACCAGACTTGGTGCCGCTGTGCATTGCGCTGCACGAGGGCTGACCTGGTTTGGACCGTTGACGTCCAATTCGACGATCGCCAACAGAATGGCATCATGTCCCAGAGGCTGCTGCGAACCACTGTGCATCTCACGCCGGTCGGCACTTTTGACAACTGCTCGCGCGTTGGCAAGGCCGAGTTCGCATCCCGAGGACTGCCGTGTCCTGGACCGCAATTATGTCTCGGAGTGCCCACGGCTCAATTTGTGAGAGGTCCGCCTGTACGGTCTCTCATCCCTCTGCCTCTGTAGAGGTGATGTGAGACAATACTCGGGCACAGCACTTCGGCACCGAGAGCGTACCTCTTTGGTCAGTGAGACAGAGGTACATACCCGCCTTTTCGGTGCTCCACAGCATTCCTTCGCGCATAGGGCACACAGCCTTATCGCCGAAACTCTTCCGGCTTGATCGCGAAGCAATTCTGCCTAATTGCACACACTCGCGCGAAGGTCGGGCTGATGTGCGCAAAGAATCCTGGCGGCGCTTTGGCGAATAGGGTGAAATGTTTGTCACGCATGGACCGGGTTGGCTTTCTCACGACATCGACACAATGCGCAAAGCAAGGCCGACGCGCACGCAGTGATTGCAGCAACCATGTCGTGGAGAACATGTACGAGCGTCGCTCGTGCGGCGAGGACGTCTCGACAAGCTCACTCAGATCACGATCGTCATGGCAAGCGCAAAGCCAATGATCGTGGGCCTGTATGGCGTGCCTGGCTGCGGCAAGACCCACCTCCTCAGAGAACTTCAAGCGCAACTGGATGAGGGTGAATATGCTTTCTACGCCGGCTCCGAAATCATTTCCACGGTCCTGACGGGAGGGCTAGATGATTTCAAGCAAAAACCGGATTCGGAGAAGCGGGTTGTACGCGAGGAAGCCATCAACCGCAATTGTATCTGAGTGCGCCAGAAGCGGACGCGTGGCCATCGTGGCCGCCCATCTGATGTTCTGGGCTGAAACAGACACATCCCCAACTTCGATCCACACGGCGGCGGATCTTGCATCGTAATCTCATATTGTGTATCTGGATGTCTCAGCTGCGCGAGTCCAGAAGCAGCGACGCGAACATGTCCGCCGCATCGATCGAGCGAGTGATTCGATTGCACACATCCAAAAGCACATGCGCATCGAGAGGGAGAAGTTGCGCGAGCTGTGTCGCACTAATCGCATCATCTTCACCAGTGTGGAAGAGCGCAAAAGCATGATTGATGACGAGCGACTGACCCTGCAACCAGCCGTCGTCCAGCGTCTGCTGACCGAGCTGGTGGCTGTCTCAAGCGAAGGGATCAACACTTCCCGCTGCCTTGTGGATCTCGACGATCGCGTTCAGAATGCCCATGCCTCATCAATGCCAGACATCATGCTAGCTTTCGATGCCGATAAGACGCTCGGGCCTCACGATACAGGTCTCATGTTTTGGGAGGGGCTCGCTGAAGGCAAGAGTCCACTTGACTCCATCTTCAACGAGGCCAACTTTGGTTACTCTGACGGAGCATTCCTCCAAGCGATGCTCCACTATGAGCAACAGGTCCCTGACGTGTTCAGGCGAGTCTGTGCCACAGTGGCTCAGCAGGTCTCGCTCTACCCGGAAGTGCGCACCATGCTGCAGAAAGCCATCGGGCGTGATAATGTTGGCGTTGTAGTTGTCACTTGCGGACTGCGCCACATCTGGCAGCTCGTCTTGCATGCTACGGGCCTTGCGGACCAGATCGTGGTCATTGGCAATGGTCAACTTGAGAACGGCTATGTTGTCACTCCAGCAGTGAAGGCCTCTATAGTCAATCGACTCAAGTCTCATTATCACTCGCATGTCGTTGCCATTCGCGACAGTCAGCTCGACATCTCAATGTTGCGAGAGGCTGATCAGGGACTTGTCATCGTCGGCGATGCCGCAATCAGAAGCAAATCGATGGAGAAGTGCGTGGAGTCATCGCTGACCGCAGAGCACATGCAGCGACAGAACTTCCGGCAGGTGCTCCTCCCGAACGACGTGCCTTTGTTGAACGTTTCTGCTCTAGCCGTAGGTACACTCGCAGAACTCGAACTTTCGACTCCACCTCACTGGAACATTGAGACACACAACGCTGGCAACAAGAAAGCATCTCAGATCCTAATGTCGGGCACTGCAAGAGGCACACCGCAAGATTGGTTGGTACCTCACTACCGAGTATGTTTTTCGATATCATTGGCCTGGAGTCGTTCAACCTGCGACATGTCCAGGGCGGCCATACGGCAGGATATCGCCTGTCGGGTGAAGCCAAGACGACGATCATTGCTCTGATGCGCGGCGGAGAGCCCATGTTGTTTGGTGTGCACGATGCCATCCCTCAAGCCCTGTTCCTTCACGCATCCCAGCTCTCAGACATCAAGCGAGGGCATCTGGAAGGGCGTGAGAACATCATCGTCGTCGGTAGCGTGATTAACAGTGGCAAGAGTATTGCGGAACACGTCAACCACATTCGCTCCTTCAGACTTCCCGCTCGCATCGTCGTCGTCGCTGGCGTGGTTCAGGAGGGCGCGGTCCAGGAGAGCGGATTGCACAAGACCTTGCAAGGGTTCGGGAGGATGTCGATTGTCACCCTCCGCACTTCTGCCAACAAGTGCACTGGCCGAGGTGGCGCTGATACTGGCAATCGCCTGGTCAATATCACGCACCTGGATTGAGATGTCTGGATGCGTCCGGAAGGGAGACCGTTCCTGGTGGATGCACGATGAGTTGACCCCGCGCGGGCCATCGAGACATGCTCCATCCTTGTGTGGATCCGGATATTCAGCTGTGGGGCACATGGCGCAGTCCCTCACTGCTACCAGCGGTAGACTGACGGCAGCCTCCGAATTCGTACAGTAGATGAGGCTGAACACACGGCGTCGCGGCCTATTGGCACGTGGGATCTGCATTGCCGTGCTGCGTGTGATGGATTTGAGATCGGTGCCGATTTTGTCGCGGCGTCAATGTGAAAGTTTGGTACTCTGGATTTTGATCGCTTGCAGATGTCGGAAGGATTTACCATTCCCATTCCACCTCACGCAGTGGACGAGGGATTGCCCCTCGCTTGCAATGATGATCTGCGAAATAGCATTTCGGATGTTTGACCAGAATAGTACCCCTCGAGGAGAACGACCCATCATTCGTCGTAGAGATCGTGTGCCGTGGCTGTACCCTTGGACAGAAGGAGCCCTGTACGTGATAGATTGAGGGGTATTGTCGGCTTGTCTGATGAGCGACTCGCACATTCAGCCAGCCCTGCACGCGATGATGACTATGGAGCACTGCACGGCAGCTAGCGGGTGCGAAGAACGGCAAGACATCGCAGAGCGAGCGCAGTGCCTGCGAAGAAGACTTCACGCTTCTTGCAATGCCTTCGCATCATCAGATGTCGAGTCTCCTTCTCCCTTTGCAGCCCCGTCTTTTCCGCCCCTTTCCTCCCTCTGCCGTTTCCTCACCCTCTCCGGCTTCTTGGCACTCACAGGCCCGTCGGCATGTTTGTTCTGACCCGCGAAATCAGCAACCCGTCGTCCGGTGCCACACGGACTCGACGCAGACCTTCCACATGCCGCCATATCGATAGAACGGGTACTCCTGTTCGCATCCTCGCGCGTCTTCTTGTCCGCCGGAAACGCTCCGCCAGCACTCGCCGGGACAAATCATGTGCCACTTCTGCGAGGCATCGATCTGGCAGCGCACGAGCACCGGTCGAGACTTGCCGCAGAGGGTGCAGGGTTTGTTGTGACTGCCGTCCATGATCTGTTCCTACAATGATGTGTGACTTTGCTGAGCATGCAATAGACTAAGAAGAGTTACACCCGAAATACTCTGGTTGCGATGACGTCGTGACTTGTCCTTGTGTAAAATGAGGGCTGCTCGGGACACAATGTACTGGGGGAAGGAGAGCGGTAGTTGCATCTTGGGAAGCGCGGGACTCTGGAAGCTGCTCAGCTGTCTATCTTTTCCTCCAGAGTGGCCGTCTCAGCCTCTAGCTTCGTGCCAGTCTGTGGTCTCTTAGGGAGCGGTTCTTCCTCCTCAAGGACCTCAACCACTTCCAGGTCAGGCCACTGGGCTCTGAGCTGCCGAGCAAGGAATCTGATGCCCCACTCCTCACACGCTCGGTGTCCTACGCAGTATGCAGGCATATCGACTTCTTTGATAGCGGCTAGCCCATAATCACGTGCTGCACCTGTCAGATATACGATCGCACTTGCGTCCGTTCGAGACTCAATCCAACCCTTCTCTCGTGCAGCCGCCAACACTCGTGCTATCTCCTCGGCATGAAAGGCATTCATGATTGCTATCACGCTTACTGTTGGAGGACTTGCAGAGTTTGCTCCCTCAGGCTTGCTCCGAGGCGGAAAGTGAAGCTCTCCGGCACCATGAAATTCATCTTTGAGCGTTCCTGCTACAGCCTCGAGCGACTTGGGATGCCGCAGTCTGGCGACAAGTCCAATTTTGCGATCTGGGTTGTCTTTGTAGCCTTGTATGCAGACGGCTTCAGCGAGGTCGAGCTCGAGGCTTTGAGCAAGCTCTACATTCCATCCTACCGTCAAATGCTCATCAAGGGAAGCGTGGCTGGCCAGCACAAGGGAGGAGGATCTTAGAGCTCTGTGATCGAGGTTCCATGGCCTGTGCAGAAAGCATACCGGAGCTGAACGCAGTCGTGGATCGCAAGTCGCGTTGTAAAATCCTGCTGTCGGAGTAATGCTGAGTATCACAGCAGTGCAGGGCCTTGATGCTGGGTTGTACGAGGCATGTCTGGGTTTATGCCAAAGGAACGGGACTTCTCGTGTGTTTACCGAAAGCGGGAGAAACCGTTGAAAGAAAGCTGTGACCTCTGCATGTGTAGGCATACTGTCTCAATTCATGAGATGGCCGATATCCTGGAGCCATGTTCTATGGTGGCCGGCACAGGAGAGTCAGCTTGCTGATGAGCCAAGACGACGTCATGACCTCGAACAATCATCATCCAAGCCATGCATGAGTACAGTATTTCCGGATACATGTTCTCCCTACTGTGGGCGATGTGGAGCCATGACAGTGAACAACATCGTCTTGTTGTTGTTGTTGTCTCGCAGCCCAAGTTTCCCATCCATGAAGCTGTGGTGACATTTTCGGCGCACAGCAACGCTGACGATTGTGGCACGAATTACGCTGCAGGAGGTCGTAGAAATGTGTTAGTCAGCGGGCTGAGTTTGACTCGTCTCGATCATTCGTAGCCTGAGTGACCACGAACAGAACACCTTCAATGGCTCTAGTCACTAGCCGGTAAAGCGCGAGCTAGGGTGATAGCTTAATCTAAGCAGCTGGCTTTGTCAGCCGTGATTCTAAATCGTGCAGCAAAAGTCATAGCGTCAACTAGTCGATAGTGGTGATTAGTGAACCCAACTGCCGAAGGATAATAGACAAGAACTGCGTGGGCAGCCCTACTAGTGTATCCTACCATCGAGTTCCTGTCAAAGTCACCGACAACGATCAAAGGACAGTATGGCGTTTAACAAATTAGCGATCATCGCAGGAGTAGGCAGTGGAAACGGTGCTGCAGTGGCCCGCCGTTTTGCCAAAGAGTACACGGTGGTCCTACTAGCTCGCAAACAGGACAGCTATGGACCAGTCGAGAAGGAAATTATTGATAATGGAGGCCGAGCCTTGGGTATCAGTACGGATCTCTCGAAACAAGACAGCGTCAAAGCCGCCTTCGCAAAAATAAACCAGGAGTTTCCTGGTGTACCCACCCAGGTCGCCGTCTTCAACGCGGCAGGGAGGTTTGTGAGGAAGCCACTGCTCGATATCAGCCTCGAGGAGCTGGATGGCGGTCTGAACGTCAGCGTGTAAGTGGATCGTGATTGTTGCTCTGTGCTGGCCAGCTTACATTTTGAAAGACGGGGTGCCCTGCTCTTTGCACAGAGTGCCCTCCCTCTTCTGCTTAAGAGTGCCGAGAGCAATCCAGAGACACCTCCAAGTCTCTTCTTCACAGGGTCTACAGCTGCTGTCAAAGCCAATCCCGGGTCAGCAGTCATGTGCGTCCCTCGTCACGGCCTCCGAGCGCTGTCCATTTCGGCAGCCAAAGAATTCGGGCCAAAGGGCGTTCACGTTGTGCACGCAGTAGTGGATGGCGCCATAGACACTCCTTGGGGCAAGGAAATGCATAAAGACAAGTCACCAGAGCAGACTATCGACCCGGAGGCAATCGCGCAGACGTATTGGGACTTGCACTTGCAGAGCCGGAGGTGTTTCACGAACGAAATTGATATTCGGCCTATGATGGAAAAGTGGTAACAAGTGCTTCTCGAGCGGCACTGAGGGAGCCTACTCTTCGAGACAGCGATGGAGCAGGGTTTCATGGTTTCAATCAGTCTTGCAATTATCATCTACAGATGTCATATTTTTACAGAGCTTATCTCCTTCCAACATCGCTCAACGCTCGCAGAGTTCATAACAGCATTACAGTGATATAGATGTATCATTTAGTTGTTGAGAGGCTCCGTGCTCTGTCTGTGCTGACCCTCTTCGGCACGGTTCTGCTTCATAGCATCCTGATCGGCATGCTTGGCAGGATCGAAGACATATAGCGGAAATTCCAGTCCAACGGTCCTCTTGACGATGACAGGCAGATTTCTCCAGATCGCGGGCGGCATTGGAAAGAGAATGCTCGTTTCATTCAAATACTTCTCGTACGCCGGCCAGTTATCTCCCTTCTCATAGCGCTTCTTTGCACCTGGCCTTTCTTGGAGAGTGAGACCACTCACGAACAGCAACAGCGTGGTGAGGAAGATGAAGCCAACGATGGATGCAGAGAGAGCCGCGTAGGCTCCAGATCCAGAGGGGATGGTTCCGTATGCCACTGGGGTGATGGCGATGATGTATATCGCTGCCTTGTGTTAGCAGAACGCCTGAGATCGGGGGAGAAGCGAAAACAAACCGAGTTGAACCATGATTTCACCAAAATAGTTTGGATGCCTCGAATACTTCCAAAAACCCTTGTTCATCACAGCTCCAGGCTGCTTGCCCTGATCCTGCTTGAACTTGTACTTTTGAATGTCGCTCAATGCCTCCAGACCAAAATGCAGCAAGAACCAGATAATGGCAAAGATGTCCGTGGCCTTGCCGAAACTTGGCTGGCGGTATTGCAGAACATTGGGGCTGTTCAGAATTGTGATTGGCATAGATACCGTCCAGACCCAGAACATCTGGAACACCCAGAATCCGAGGAACGGGAAGAATTTATCGCGCTTGTCATCGAATCTGTCATCTTTTCCCGTTTTTAGGATGCGGAAAAGCAGGAAGCCAGAGAGACGAGCCGCCCACAGCATCAGCATCAGTGATGTGATGATCTGACGCGCATTCGTTGTGCCCGAGAGGGCCAGAGTGATGATGCCCAGGAGGACGAAGTTGGTACCACCGGCGAAGTCTGTGAGCTTATCGAACTTGAACGTGAAGGCAATAGCGAAGCCGATGAGTTGATAGGCTACTGTGATCAAGAGGGTGATTGCCAGATAGTAATTGTCCAGCACGTGGACTGGGGCGTGAGTAGGCATACTGGCAAGCTTGATGCGGTCACCACCGCGATCCTGTGCCTTCTGCCGTACGAAATGTCAAGGTAGCTGGTCTGCGAATTTGATGCTGTTCGTCGTTATGAACGGATGAGGCCCTGAGCAGTAATATAGAGGCACGAGGCGCAGACTGCCACGATGACGCCGACACCCTTCGCAATCAACGCTGCACGGGGACTCGCGAAAGTCCGTTGGCTCTCACCGCAGGTGAAAATGCCCCGGAGCAGCACGACAACAAGGAGCGCGACGTCATGGATCGAGAGCCGCATCGAGCGCCAAGCCCCGTCGTCTGTTCGCGTTCGAGGCCCAATCAGGCTTAGCGTCACTCAGGCTTCCCGCGTCTCGCCCGCATCCTTTAACGCGTGGTCGACATCTTCACAGGACATCCCCCATCGCGGGTCATCATCGTCATGTCAATCTACGCCACGGAGGTAGACGTAACAGCGCCTGCGCAGGCATCCCAAGCATCGAGCAATGTTGGTGAGGGCTCATCGAGAAGCAAGGTGAGGAAGAATGAGAAGTCACGAGCTGGCAAAGCGCGTAACAAGTTCCAAAAGTCGCTGCCCCAAATCACAGAGGTACATTTTCCTTTGCGCCTCGTGTGGCAAGGTAAGTACTGATATGTGGTAAGGAAAATCTACTCTCTTTTCAACTGATGCATTTTGGCGACGACACCAAGCCTAATGAGTGGTTTGTGAGCGCTGAGAAGGCGCTGAACTTCGAGCTGCAATATGAGGAGGATGATGGCCTGGGCTACTACGAAGATGGCGTCAAGCGTACCCTCACCGACGAGCAAATCGCGGTTTTTCGTCGCACAGAATTGTGGCAAATGAAGCGGAGTCAAGAATTGCCACAGCAACAAGAATGCGAGGCACAAGAAGCCCGAGCAGCATCTCCTGCATCCGATGTCTCGAGTCTGGAAGATGAACTTCTCGCGTACGCAAGCGCCAGTGCGAACATCGCGCAGTCCAAGCCTACTCCAGCTCCGGTGCGACCGCGACAGCAATCGCAAAGCGCACGAAGCGAGGAGACCTCAAGTTCCGCGGGATCAAAGAAACGTAGGCGGACGCAGCATATTCCCTACGACCAACGCAATAAACGAAAGTGGGAGGGCTACATCACCAACCAAGACCCCGTGGAGGGCTCAGTGACACATCGTCGTTTGGCGCGAGAAATGGACGATCAGCGACACGAAACAGTGGAGATGGACTATTGAAAAAGGCAATCCACCTGCTGTTGTTCGGACTCGAAACCCAAATGCAGCCGGCACGGATTGAGAAATTTCAGCTCAGCATAGCAAGAAATCTCGGCATAATTAAGTGAGTACCTACGACCTCTTGGACTCGTGGCCAACATGATGAGATATATCGTCATCCTTAGACGGAAAGCTGGACAACTCGCTGCTTCAGGGTTTGGCTTCGGCACTTATCCGCTGCAGCAGCTGTTCCGGCTGCTGTCGACAGTCTAATCTTCTCTCTGAACCCCATACCATCGCCGCAAAATTGCACCGATCCGAACGGCGAGTAATATGCTAATGACGCGGAGCAGGTTGATCCACCCTTCTTGAAATGAAGCGCATAGCAGAATGCTGTTCGGGTCATGATGTGAGCATGATAGAGCGATCAAAGCCTCTCCACGTCCGACACTGCAGCCACCCCACAGAGCGCTCTTTCTACATTGACCTTTGTCCATGTTGGTGGCTCTCAGCGCAATTGATCCCCACATACGAGGATCATGCGACAAGATTCAGTGACGATCGCTACAGCCCTACTTTTTTTTCACTTGTCGTTGGAATCCGTGGAATCGGTCGCGCATGGAGAAGATGCTGTATACAAGATGGATTGCTTGAACCCAATCCGTGAGTCCGATGGCTTCCTGTGCTTGAAGCCTGCTGAGTTTATGCTCGGCAGCGTACACGATGGTCCTTGGCGTGCGCACTCACGGTGCATCTGGACCGGGCCTACCTCGGATTGTTGGGTGCTTTCGGGCACTTAAGTGTGCAGGTGGGAGTTGCAGCAGGTCCGTAGGACTCTTTCGCGTTTGATTCTTGGTGTTTCGTTCGTTTCAAATATGGTTGACGGGAAGTGCCCCGATAGCCTTTCCGGGCGAGTCCGGAACGCAACAAACGAGGCCTAGTATGTGACCTGCCGGCTTACATTCACGTCTAGTGATGCTGGTCACCTGTACCCCAGCATCCGGCGGTAAGATGGCATTGATCTTTTGAATTGTCAGCTGAATTGTCAGCTGGCGCGGGCTACATCAGCGTAGGCCACTGTCATCTTTGATCCATTGCTGTGCTCCTTGCAACGAGCTTGCTGATACCCAAGAAGATGCCTGTATTTTCATTCGGGAGTGATGCTGAGGTTGACTCGCAGTTCTGGACCAACTACGTGACGGGCCGTCCTCCCTTGCCCGAGAGCACACTCAAGAGAATTTGGGAGTATCATGCAACAAAGGGCGGTGCATTCGGCCTCTGTCACGAACCGGGTGTAGGAGCCGGGATCCACACCAGGCGAATCGCACAGGCGTTCGACCGCGTGGTGGCTTCAGACCTCGATGCGTACGTAGGGCAATTGCTCAATGTTCCAGGCTAGAGTTGCCTATTCTCTGTCTCTACACGAGATTACCCGCTCCCATTGCAATTCGGCATAGAGTCAGAATTGGACTGGTTGGCAAGATCGAACTCTTCTGACAATCTCTCTAGAAACCATATCGAAGTCGCAAAGAAACGACACCCTGATTTGCGGAATGTGGAGTTCCGAGTGGGCGGCTTCGAAGACGCCGCCAGTCTGGGCCTGCAGAAGGAAACCGTCGATGCAATCATTGCGATGAATTTCATACATTTTCTCGATCCGGATGTTTTGTTGCAAGCGGTCGACTATCAACTGAAACCAGGCGGCACGTTTGCTGCTCTGGTCTGGGCGCAAGTCTTATTGCCCGAACCAAAAGCCGAGAGGATCTTTCGACAGATACATCAGCAGAACCTCTTTCGTTCAAAGGTCAAAGGCGAGTACAGCTCCACACACAAGGCACCCTGGTATAGGAGAGTGGCATGCGGCTATGAGTGTGTACCACTTCCAGAATCGATCTTCGAGCCCGGGGCATTGAGGATGAGGTCTGGACCGAGAGATGACTTCGACAAACTCTGGTTGGTAAATGGCGTGTCCGAACCTTTGGAGTCAGCATGCGGACAGCACGATGTCTTGATGACTGGCGTTGACTATGAAGATTGGAAGATCACTGCCGGAGTGGCCGAGCTTCGAAGCCTGATTAATTCACTACAGGCTTGCGAGCCCTCGGAGGTTGTGTCAAAACTGTGGGAAGAATTGGAGGAAGAGCTAGGCGACCGGAAAGTTGAGTGTACGGTGCCAATGGCATGCATCCTCGCCACAAAGAAGAGGAGGCCTGCTGCGTAGCTACAGTCTTTCGATGCTTGCAAAGTTAGGGCTCGGCGGCGAACTGTTGACATTTGTTATTTATAGATGGTTGCTGCATTCAGTGCAGTGGAATGCCGGCACATCACGTCCATGATTTCTCTTGGTTCACCGCATCGATTCCGGCATCGCCACAAATGAGTACGACGAGCCCCAAGAGACTCCGTATGTCTCCCGTCTGAAGATTATCACCAAGCTCGAACGGTCGTGTGCCCGGTGAGGTATCTGCGGCGTGAAGGTGGAATATGTGCGGCACTGGAGTCCACTGCATTGGCCAATCTCGGCCGCATGGTCGCCCGGGTCGGAGATCTCGCAGCATCAGATCCTTTGAGATATTTCCCTTAAATCTTATACTCGCATCTCTTCAAGCTTGAAGTGGCAACCTTCGGTAATTTGCTGGAGCGAAGAATGTCCCGTCCATCAATTGACAAAGCTTGTGGAACTCAGATGCTTCTGTATGGTGCCCGACTCGAGGGAAGCGATGCTAACCGGGTAGGTTGAAGAAGTCTTCATCGGGCTGGTCAGGCTCTCCGCTGCTTAATAGCTTCCCTGACTGCGGAACACCACGCATAAAGTATGGTTCCGATGAAGCTGGTGACTTTGGCTCTTCCGAGCGTTGACCCAGCCGATCCCCCAACACCTGCGGAAGCTGTTCGAACAACGTGCGTGCTTCCTTGCTCGTGGGAGGGAACACTCTACTGATGAGTGCCTAGTGCGCGGCGGATCAGAAGTGCTCAGACGGCACGTGCGAATGCAGTGCCGGCAATATCTTCTGTGGCGGTCGATGTGTTGATAGCAATGATCCTGGAACATGTGGCAGCTGCAGCAACAAGGTAATGTGGATTGGATAGCCTGCTGAAACCAAAGACTGATGATGATCGAGCAGTGTGCATCAGATCAACTATGCAACGACGGCACCTGCCAATGCGAAGCAGGAAAGATTTTCTGTGACGGCCAATGTGTGAGCAACAACGACCCGAACACTTGCGGGAGTTGCACAAACACTGTCAGCCTGATAAGAAGGCCCAATACGAGGTTCGCACTTACTGACTGGAGATCAGTGCACCGCTCCTAAGACCACCTGCGCCAACCAGATTTGCACATGTCCTTCGGAAAGCCCAGTTGATTGCGGCAGCAACTGCGTATGCAGCTCTTTTTCTCCCACGGGCAATGGTCATCGAACTAATAATGGCCACAGTGCCCAGCCGGTAAAAACTGCGGTACAAACGGCGAATGCGTCGTACCATGCAAGGAAATCAATGATTCCTGCACCGCCGATGGGGACTGTTGCAACGGCAATCTTTGCGTCTCAGGAACATGCCAAGCTCCAGCGACATGCGTATCCCCCCAATTCACATGCCGAACTTCATGCGTCAGTTTCACACCCACACATACAAGCCGGAAAGCTCTCGATCGATTTACTGATAACTTATTACAGTGCGACGAAGGCCAAGTCTGCGGTAACAACGGCTTCTGCAGAGCCCCATGTGGTTTTTTACAGCAAGACTGTGGCGATGGTCGATGTGCACGGGGCACTGGAGGAGGCTGCAGAACTAATGATGACTGTGTGAGTTGTGATTGATCCTTTGTGAGAGATTCGGAACCTCGAAGCTGACGGATTCTATAGTGCGGCAGAGATTGCTTTAATCCTTTTGGAGCGGATCAAGGCCAGGGAACATGTATCTCTTGAACGCATTGCGTACGACTGACAGGTAGCTAAACATTGATGAAACCGTACAGCATCTTCGTGCAGCGGAGCAACGACCAACGAAACTCTGTACACTGCGGCGGTCATGGAGCAGCGTACAACATGTGTGAAAGATTTTCAAATAGTACGAACCACAAATACGTTAAGCTGGGCATCCAATCCGCTCCGCCTCACATAGGTAGGTAGCTGCTGGATTGGCACTACGGTGGGTGATCATGAGGGAAACCCCAGTGTTTGTTCCTTTTCCTCTTCACATGAATCTAGTGGAATTCCATTAAATAGCTCGCGGTCAGATTGCAATCAAACTGGCCGACGCTTATTTTGCAATGGCTCAGCTGTACGATCAATCCATGGTCGTTCAGAGATGCCAGTCATCGATGCGCGACTCAAGGGCTGAGGCTTAACAAATTGACCTGATGTCTTTCAGCTGATCAGTGCGACACAAGAAATCGAGTCGGGCCCCGTACACAAGGTAATTTTCAACGCTGGCACAACTTCACCGCCAGATCTCTACCTCGACATCGATATGTGCCTCGGAGAGACTACAGGCCCATCCGGGATACTGTGCCATGGGTATGATCGACACTCGGTCTCCGTTATGCAAGTGATTCGCCCATTCTCGGATGTGGGCATTGGTCTCGCTGTCTGCCTGGTGGTATTGCCACTCTTTGAGGGCAACTTCGTTCTGTGCCCAGCAGACACTTTTCTGGCTCAGCTCGGCCGTGTCTTCGCCATTTGCTGATCCGGACAATTTTCTCTTTGACACCTCAACCCAGCTCCAACTTCCACTTCCGTCTCCACCCCATCCTTGGTCTCTGCTCACAGCGGCTAACCGGACAGCTCGCACTCTGCCGCCAAGCCTGGACCGGCTCGAGTTGTCCTCGTCGGGTCCCGTCGATACATATCTCAGAGGGCTAGTTTCGATGTACGGCATCCTAGGCGAAGAATGCGATCCACGCGCATTCGTTGTCCTAAAAATATCGGAATGTGCTTCGAAGTGTATGCAATCGTAGTCTCCGTGGTACAAGATGATCTTGATCAGCTCTGGTGGCAGTGGAGTTGCAGATGCCTTTTGCAGATATCGCACAGTGCGAGATATATCCTCTGGCGCTCGTGGAAAATGCTGTGAGCTTCTTGACTCTACCTCATCTCCGCCTAGGTTGGTCATGTCGGCTAAAGCCTGTCTGAAGGACGACCAAAGTTGAGAAAGTGGTGAGGTGGTGCTCATTGAGTCTTTTGTGTCTGTCAGTCGACAACCTGAGTGCAAGAAAGCGCTATCCACACGTATCGAAGCTATCAAGCGTGAATGCTAGCATTGGTCGGAGTTCAAGTTGTTGGCCTCGTCCCACGCCGCGGCACGTCATGCGCCAAGCGAGCCGGATCAACCATGAAGCCGCGATGCATCAAAACTGCACTCTTCATGTTCTCTTCTCATTCACTTTGTCACTCATAGTCCTATGTTGCACGCGCCATTTGCTCTGGTATGCACCGCCATGAGAGCGTGACCTTTTATGGCTTGACCTACGGCGCCAACTCATCTCGTCTCAGGCGCCCCGGAGTCGTTGCATCCTGCAATGGGTTAGCAGCACCGCGATGGTTCGATCAAGCTATACGATAAGCAGTCAAGACTGTGGCGCCCGTGTATGTGGACGAGCGATGCAGTCTTAAGCCGACAAGGGCATGTCGAGGACCGCTTGTTGAAGACGACTCGTCGAGACATTAGGACCCGAAAATGTTCGACGCGCGCTTTCGGCAGTCGTAAGCACCGGCGAGCTGCGAAGCGCGAGCAAGGCTCGGACATTGTCAGCTTCGCATTCAGGAGATATCCCTGCATTCATCCTCGCGATGCGCTGTTAGTGAAGAGAGGGTGCAGAAGAAGCTTGAAGCGCGCGATCTCAACATTACATTCGCTTACTTCAAGGACGTTTTACCCTCACCGACGCCTGGATCAAGACGCAACATGACCATTCCTATGTGGTGAGCTTAATCTTATCCGCGAACGCCTGTTGAGTCTCGAGCTGCGTTCTATAACTGGAACCACGGATGGCCAGGGTCTTTGACTGGGGATCGGCGGAGAAATCGCGCATTGCTTGGCGCCTTTCACATGCCATGCCAAGCCGATGTCACTGCTCTGCGGCCATAGGTGGTCGCGCTTGTGACAAGGCCAGGGATTGTTCTACAACATTTTCAGCCATGGTGAATATGTTGCCATGCATCAAGCATTACCCGGGCCAGATGCATGGCATAATCTCGCGTCCCGACCATCGCGCGAGATCTATAGTAGCCGAAACTGGCCATTTCGCGTGTTCGCTTTGTGTGTTGGGGTAAAGCACAGCTGCGGAGGCTGTCAAAGGCAAGTCAGTCGCAGTGCTCTTTCTCTCACCTTTCTGCACGTTGACGGCCAGATATGTCCCAATCGCATTCACAACATTCAGAAAAGACGGCCGAAGGGCAGATTATCGAAAAGGATGGCACCGCAGTGCGTGACGCAGAAGCTTTCGACAACGATGTCGACCTGAAAGTCCGCGACGGCGACTTGAGACAGCGACAAGTATGAGCTTCGGAGATCTTCCTGGCTCGAACAGCTTCGGGTTCACTAAACGACTCAAGCTGACCCAACTGTCAGGTATTCAAAGGATGGTCGCTGGCCTTTTTGGCCTATCAAGCGACCGGTGTCATATATGGAGATATTGGAACATCTCCGCTATACGTCTATTCTTCGACATTCTCCTCCGAGCCCTCCCGTGAAGATGTGCTGGGTGTCCTCTCCTTCATCATCTGGTCACTGACGATCATTGTCACGCTGAAATATGTGTTCATGGTACTTCATGCCGACGATGAGGGCGAGGGTGGTACATTCGCAATCTACACGCTCTTGTCTCGATACAGCGACATAATGAAGAGGGATCCGAGAGTGTATCAACTGGTTAGAATGGAACGTCACAAGACCAATGAGCTTCCAGCCCACAATGAGAAGATTCGATCATGGCTCGAGAAGAGCAAGATTGCACACGGTGTTCTCAAACTGCTGGCTGTCTTTGGCGTGAGCCTCATCCTCGCAGATGGTGTTCTGACTCCTGCGCAGTCTGTCTTGGGAGCCATCCAGGGCATCAAGGTTGCAGACGAGGGTATTACAACTGCTACTATCGTCGGATCAACATGTGCGATCCTCGTGGTCCTGTTCTTGGTCCAGCCACTCGGTGTTCACCGCGTCTCATCAGCGTTTGCGCCAATCGTCATCTTGTGGCTCTTGTTCAATGGCTGCTTTGGAATTTACAACTTGGCGAAGCACGACTACACAGTGCTCAAGGCTTTCTCGCCGTACTTTGCAGGCCATTGGCTGGTGCGGACCAGAAAGGATGGATGGATCAGCCTTGGCGGCGTACTTCTGTGCTTCACTGGAGTTGAATGCCTTTTCGCCGATATGGGCGCCTTCAGCCGACGGGCAATTCAACTCTCTTGGCTCTGTTTAGCATACCCTTGCTTGCTTCTGGCCTACATTGGACAGGCCGCTTATCTGGTGGAGGATCCCAGTGCGTTCGCGAATCCCTTCTTCCAGACAGTCCCACCGGGAACTTTCTGGCCATCGCTGGTATTAGCAGTACTAGCTGCGATCGTCGCATCTCAAGCTACAATCACGGCGTGCTTTCAGCTTCTGGCGCAGATCATGCAATCGAGCTACTTTCCTCAGATCCAAATGCACTACACCAGTAGCAAGCATCACGGCCAAGTATACATACCCATTGCGAATTGGCTCTTGATGGTGGGTTGCGTAGTTGTTACTGCTGTTTACAACAATGTGAGTCTTTTATTGACTGGTGTCTATTGATTGAGTGCTGAATGCTGGGCAGACTACCAAATTGGGTCACGCATATGGCGTCTGCGTTGTATTGGTTACATTCATTACCACCAACCTCGTCGCATTGGTCGCAATCATCGTATGGCGCATCCGGCCCATCTTTGTCTTCATCGTGTGGCTACCACTCATCACGTTCGACGGGCTGTTCCTTTCCTCTTCGCTCGTCAAAGTCCCTGACGGCGCATGGTTCACTCTCATGCTCGCTGCTTGTCTTGCGGCATTTTTTGGACTGTGGCGGTACGGCAAGGAGACGCAATGGCTCTGTGAGGCCAAGGATAGGATGTCCCTATCTTCGCTCGTAGCCACAGCGCCTGGTGGGACGCAGGTCCTCTCGGAGAAATATGGAGGGCAAGAGCTTTACAAGATCAACGGGCTTGGCATCTTCCTCGACAAATCTGGTGTCTTTACTCCCAAGGTCTACGAGCAATGGCTGAGAAAGTTCCGCGCACAAATGGATACCGTGATCTTTCTGCACATGCGTGCGCTCAGCATGCCGCATGTGCCTAAAGATGAACGCTTCGAGGTCACAGAGACGAACGTCAAGAATGTCTTCCGTGTCATTATTCGGCACGGTTATAATGACCATGTCATCACTCCCGACCTGGCTACTCTAGTCTGTCAAGAAGTGCGCTCACTGCTGATCCGACAAGGAGCATCACTCGACGATGAAGTCAGGGCGCAGCGCATAAACCGTCTCGACAGCGCTTTCGCCGCGCAGACGCTGTACATGGTTGGGAAGCAGCAGATGCGGATCAATCCAAAGTACAATTTTGTCAAGCGTGCTTTGCTGGAGACCTTCTTGTGGGTGCGAGAGAACTCGAGGAGCAAAGTTGAGAAGTTGAACGTCCCGGCTGAGAAGGTCGTGGAGGTCGGATTTGTTGGAGAAATCTAGTACAGCAGCCCGCGATACTTCTGCAGCAACAAAAGCTTCGGAGCGTGCTCCAACGCCAGCTTTGGTGGGCTTCTGCGCCGTATCATAGAATCGAGAGTCTAGCCGCGGGTAAGTGGATCCGTGAGACGTAGGGCCGAACATCTTGATGCCTGAGCAAGCATCAACAAAGGTTGATTGTGCCGCACAACTTTCAGCTCCACCACCTCCACTCAAGATTGTCTCCAGGCCGCGCTTCGAGATTGACTGCTGTCAGACACGCATACTAGGAGCCAGCACTAGCTTGTCAATGTGACGAGAAGTGTCTTGCCTCTGGTCCTCACACGCATCGATGGGACACAGAACAGCTGGAACATGTCGCAAGGCCCACATCCTTGCTCATCTCTCGTGATCACCAGGGGGGATCAGACGACTTTCGGCGCCGCAGTGATGGACCAATGGTCTGACCATAGGTTTGCGCCGCCCTCGTTCGCAATAGCTTAAGTAAAAGTGGGCATGCGCATAAGCCTAACCAAGAATGCTTAACTAGGGTCGGATCACGGCTGCCAAGCACGAGGAGCTGTGGGCAAGTAGTCTGTGACTACATTCTCTCACGTTGTCATGCTCCATCGTTCATAGCGTGCCCTAGATCCTGCTCAGTAACCAAAGCAAGTTTATTCGATCGGATAAGTTATAGCGCACTATACAAATCACACCGGCTTAAGACACTTGAGCTTGGATATGCCGTGCCGCTGCAACACGTCTCTGCGAGACCAGTGACAATATTTCCGAAGGCGCAGTCAAGAGCACAACACCACTCTCCACTTCCCAGTTATCCAACACAGCGTGGACCTAGCGCAAGACAAACATACATTGACCAACACTAAAGTGCCTCTCTTCAGCAGCGAGGTTTCCGTCCTGCGATCAGAGAAGCCGACGCATATATCAAGCCCCCCTCTCTCGCCTCGGCACAGAGACATTTTCATCCCAAGGGACAAGCCTTCATCCCCTCCGTCGAAACCACCGCCGCATTGGTGCGCTTCGTCCACGACTGGACGCCTCCTGATGGACAAGATCATCTACCTGCTCAACCTCCAACATGCGCCCGTGTCGCGGGAGTTCTCCTTTCGCAAAGCTTTTCGCTGCTGGCTATCTGCTCTACATCCGACGGTGCGCCAACGGGAAAATTTTCGATCGCAATGTGGAAGGATCAGCCGCAGCCTGAGCGCTGGGTGCTGCACGACTTGGACGCGAACGACACCATCACGGCACACTCTTCCGATACGCACCCGGCGCAGCAGAAAACCATAGTCACCGTACGGACGAGAACTTCTTCCCTCCAGATCAAACACCATCAGCGTCTGCGAGCGCGTCGTCAACGCGTCCTCACGCCCTTGCTCACACACATCGCGAGCGCCCTCGCTGGCGTGATCGACGCCCTGAGCAGACAGCGCAGCTGCGGCACCTGGCCCGGCCGCATCAACGCTGTGACGTTGTCGCCGCCCACGCCCACGGCAAGAATTGCGATACGACGGCCGGAGAAGCGACAATCGCGGGCGCCATCAAGCATCACCTGGAGCGTGTCGATAGGTGGGAGGCTGGCAGTGTTTTTTGTTCTTCTTGTCAGAACATACATCATGCTTTCCGTGGAACGCGGGCGAGAGAAGAGGGGAATTTTCTGACCAGAGCAACACCATGCACAAATGCCACACCAAGTGCCTAGATCTCATGCACCGAGGCACATGGGATGGCTTCTTGCTCATCGAGCCGTCGCGCAGCTTCGATGCGAATTAGTAGTGCGGGCCCGAGTTGTCGTTTGGGTCGTGTTCGAGTGGCGAGAAGAAGGATGTCAAGAGAAGAGAAGGAGGGATCGAGTCTCGAGGATTTGGCGGGGCGAGTGCTTTCTCTGTAGCGTGAGGGGACAGTCTTAGTTCGCATCATGAAGGGGGCACGAGGGATATGGAACTCTGCTAGGAAGGATTGCCGCAAAGAGAAACTTTTCGGGAGCTCGTATCTGAAATGTAAACTTTCTTCAAGGCGTGTTTGCGTACATGGTCCGATATGCCAGGTTGCCCTCAGTCCGTGGACACTCGGCAGCATGCTCATTCTCCATCCTTTGAGGTCTACAACCAACCAGGCATGGTGCAGTCTACCTCCAGGTATCACTCTGCGTGGCAGATCCACCACAAGTGGAAGACACCGTGTAGCTTCGGTTCGGGTCACTCTCCCACCTGATGCTACCATCCTGCAGCTTGCGCAGGTATTTATACTGAAAGCTGGCGCCGGCTGGCAGGCTGACGGTGACGTACCAAAGGTTGTTGGAGCTGGTATAGTTGGCAGCGCTCAGCGCAATGGCACTGCCCGGATTCCAGCTGCCCAGCTGGGAGATGCTTCCGCTGATGAAGACATTCTCGCCGAAGCTCGTGGTGGCAATCTCCTTGAAGAGGACATTTACATTGCAGCTGGCAGGCGGGGTGCTGCCAGGGCGGGAGAAGGTGGCTGTTGCTGGGGCACATGGACCGGAGGCAGAGGTGCCAGAGCAGGAGCTTGGCACCTGAGCAGATGCGGCACCCCAGCTGGCGGGCATGGCGGCCTTGCGGGCATTGTACGCGGTCAAGAAGGCGGCGTAGGACCATGTCAAATCGACTGCAGACAGGGGGGAACCGTTGGAGCGTGAGTACTGCTCAGCCAGACCTCCATTCTGTGGGGTATACTGTTGTCCAATGGAGAAGTAGCTGTCACCGTACGCCATTGCTGCGCTGACGATGGATGTGAACGCGGTCGTGGTGGATGCGTACGTGCCAACTGCGGCAGACGAGTAGATGTCCTTGAAAAAGGGCAGAGAGGTGCTGGTGATGGTGATGGAGCCCTGCTGGCGCCACTGATAGACGGCGTCGTAGAGTTGCTCAGCCGCAGCGAAGGTTGCAAGGTACCATGGGTTGCCACCGTAGTAGGAGTCCTCTGGGTAACGGCCGACTGCCACACCCTGGCCCTGAGGAATGCCACTGTTGATAGTGTAGATGGATCGGAAGGAGTCGGTGACTTGCTTGTGATTGGCCAAGGCCTTGTCTGAACACGGCTGGAAGGTGTTGGCGTTGCAGCCGACGGCAGGGTCGAAGAGATGAATGCTCGTGAGGAGCGAGTTCGCATCTTTGCCAGATCGGCCGCCGCCGGTGTTGGAGCGGATGTAGGATCCGGTCCAGTAGCTCTGCAGGAAGCACAACACCTGAGGCGCTTGGGAGTCGCAGTTGCTGCACGTCTTGCCGATTTGCTTGGCGAGGGCACTGCCTTCCACCAGCGCACGGTACTGGGCGGCGGTGGTGAAGAAGGATGCAGAGTTGACCTCCTCCCACAGATCGAAGCCGGTCTGGTTCCAGTTCTGCGTCACATAGCTCAGGTCGTTGGCCACGAGCGGCCAGATGATGTTGGTGACCTGGGTGGTGTTGCCCTTGGAGAGCAGGTAGCGGGCGTAGGCGATCATGGCGGTGGCGCGAAGGGCCGGACCATCCCGCTGCGGTCTGCCCCAGGCACCGGTGAAGGCCGTTTCGTCGACATT
The DNA here is from genome assembly GCA_026725115.1 of Cercospora janseana. Taxonomy (NCBI): domain Eukaryota; kingdom Fungi; phylum Ascomycota; class Dothideomycetes; order Mycosphaerellales; family Mycosphaerellaceae; genus Cercospora; species Cercospora janseana. The sequence continues at coordinate 487,394 of CM049100.1, forward strand.
GTACTTGGGCTCGGCGAGCCCGCCGGTACACAAGCCGCCGGAGGGATTGTTGATCTGTTGGACGATGGTCTGCGAGTTGATGTAGTCCTGGATGGTGCCCTCCAGGCTGCTCTGCCCGGCCAAGAACTGGTCGACGAGGGCCTTGGTGGTCAGGGCGGCATCGCGGGTCCAGGTGTAGAAGTAGTCGGGATTGGACTTGGAGGGCGAGGCGACGATGATGCCAGGATACGCGCCCTGCACTTTGTTGCCTTGGGCGCCGACGTTGTTTAGAATTCCTGGGGGCGGTCAACCTCCGGCCGCATCATCTGCAGCATCTCCCTGTGCCGCAGCGGCGGATATGCATACCTTGCAGGGCAACGGGGCTCTCACTCGCCAGCCACGCGCTGAGAGATGCCGTGGCTCGCGCCTCCAGCTGCTCGGCAGCCGGCAAGCCCAGCGCGCGGCCCAGGAGGGGGAGGAGGGGGTAGATGGACTTCATGGTGCTGCTACTTGCTGGTGGAGATGCAGTCTAAATCCAGTGAGGGCCCGCGGTTTATATACTACGATGCATTCCTGTGCCCAACGGCTCATGCCTGGTCACTTGACAGCGCCCGAGGGCGTGGAGCATGGCCACCAGTCGACGCTTCGGTGCGGCGATGATCGTCGCTCGCTCCTCGGCAGACACGGACCCGCGTAGACGCAGGACCATGCAGAATAATGGCTGGAGGAGGAAGGTCACTCTGCCGCCGCTGCGACATGTGAACGCGACGAGCGGCGACACTGATGAGTGGTTCGCGAGAGGAAATTGGGTCATCACGTGTCTTTGACTTTCGGCTGACATCCATTTCGGGCCGCCCATCCCGCTGCTCCTTCCTGTTCCTCCATCTCCCTCCTCTCCGTCTCCATTTCTCCACCACTCGCCCCTCTGCACGCTCGTCCGTCCCTTGCCACGACTCCTGCAAGCCTTCTGGGCATCGACCCAAGCTCACCTCACTGCCGCTCATGCTTGTAAGCATGGCGTGCATACAGGGCTGAAGGAAAACCAGGAAAGCACAGAGACCATCGATGCAGCATCTGCACAAGACGCAAACTCTCTTGCCGAAACATGCTCAGAAACCCATCGGACTGCGGGCCTCACATGACAAGAGCACAACGCGAACTGTCATCGAACTGTCATCGAAACACGCGAGCCCGCATAGCACCAACGGCGACTCATAGTCTGGAGCATTGATATGATAGTGTGACGACTTACAGTCGCTCGGTACTGATAGAGGTTGCAGTACCCAAATCATGCCCCGCAGGTACACAATCATTCACATGCAATGCGAGAAGCGCACCTCCCTCGCACAGGTACGAACGAAGCTATTGCATCTTCTGGAACTTCCCACATCTATGCCGCACGCGACACTAAGCAGCGCAAAGGCGTGTCATCATCTCTTTGCCAACACGGGCTATTAGCAATTTACAGCATGGGCTGCCCCATAGCTGGATGTCTCCGCCGAGCGATACTCCACACATGTCATGGCTACAGCCAGCCTAGACGGCCCGATTACTCAGCGATCGACAAGTCCAGCGAAGCATATGCAAGAGGACCCATAGCCGCCCCGTGGGGAAAATTTGGGTCCTCGCACAGCTACGAGAGCAGCACAGAACTGCAGCAATGGCTAGCACTGAACAACTACTCTTGCACATTGTTGAGATGTAATGGACGTGCAAGCACGAGCGCTAACGAATAGACATCTCAACGCAATGAGCAACAACAATGCGAATCAGCCACATGGCGTTCATAAAAGCATTCAGCTCGTAACATTGGTATGATTGTGGTTAACACGAATGAGCCTGCCAATGGCAAGATACCCTCACATGCAGCAGCGTGAGGCCCAGGAGATTTCACCCTCGTCCATGGTCTCGATGTGCAACTATCACCGATGGACAGGTCTTGATCAGTTCAGTCTGGCTCGAATAGTGATGCACAGACCGACCGAGCGATGACTCTCAGCGGCGTCGCGAGGAGGCTCAGGACAAGTCTGCCCCAAGAGAATTTCTTCAGACATGCCGTCAAACGCCCAAGCGACGGCTCATCATGACGTAACAACACCCCGTTCCGTGCTGCACCTGTGTACGCTTTCAAGAAATCGCTTCCTAGGAGAATTTTCGAGCTCTGTCGCAGAACCGACACTGATCTGCCTTTGTTCACTCCCAAGCCTCGAGTTTCTGCAGTACCCGAAAGCTTCCCGCCTCGGTGACTGCCCCACAGCTCTGCCTTTCCACTTATGACTGACCAGATGCGTCCTGCAGCACGTATTGTACCCATGATCCGAATAAACACGTTGCTCCTAGCCATCCAGTGCGCAAGGCTCAATATCAGGTCTGGTCAAAGAATCGTATATGAATCGAATTGACACGGCTTCTCTCAATCCGCACACGCATTCCTCAAGCTGACAAGAGCGCGGGAATTTCGCAGCGTTGCATCGCGCTCATCCGCATGTAGGCCCAAGCACGTGTGGAAGGGTGTTCTACACTACGGTGAGGAAGTACTGCTGCATAGCCACTACCCAATCCCCGCTCTTCTCCACTCGAGCACAATATGTGCGGTGGACGAAGCCTGGTCGGCTGCAAGACGAAATGCCGGACTTGTTCAATTCGTCGGTCCTGCGTTAGCATATTCCACAGCCATGTCATAGCCATAGTGCAAGAGCAAGCGGAAATATCTTGAATCATAATTTCAGGGCAAAAGAGACACAATACCAGCACCAGCAGAGATTCGAGTACAGCGGGGTAGACAGCAGCACAAAGCGAGTATCACCGATACCCCAGCATTTCCATCGCATCAAACACAGCAAATGCATACTCGCACTGAAATGCAAAAGGTCGATGAGGAAGACTCTCCAACGCGCCTGGGGGCGTCTCGAGTCATGTTCGTAGTGAGCGACGAAGTGAAGTGGGAATACACATACCCATGCGAACATTCAGCCCGATTGACCCTTTCGACGTCCAGTCCAGAGCATTCAAGCATGCCTTCTTGCGCCAGGACTCTACTTCAGAGACATGACCACCTCAAGGCTAGCGAGCATGGCAAAGAAGCTTCATCACAAGGGAAAAAAATATGCCAAGCCGACGTAGTATAGCTGCAGGGAACCGCATATTCCAATCTGCTCGTGGTGCGGAAAAAAGAATGAAAGCAGCAGGGGAACTACTTGCTCAACCAAGTCCTCTTCCCGGGTGTATTTCGCATCGCGTGAGTAACAACAAGACCGTCGGAAACGAAGCTCCGATACGGACGAAATACGTCTCCGCGGACATCTATCCATCCTCCCAAGCAGCCTACTCCAACCCCTCGGCGACAGCAACATACAACGTCTGCGAGCGAATCGCATTCGTCCGCTCCGCCTTGTACAGATAACAGCCCGGCTGCGTCGGCGCCGTGAAGGCGAGCGTGCCATCCGCACCCGCAATCTCCGCGCCTCCCAGCGTCGCGCCCTGAGCCGGGCTCGTGGCGCCGTTATTCGGGTCTCCGGCCAAGACGGTCACGGAGACGGTCGCGCCGGGCCGGACGACGACGACGCCGGGGGAGATGCTGAGGAAGGCGCGGTTGGGCGCGAAGGCGTCAAAGGCCCAGAGGCCTTCGTCGGAGGGGGACGTCTGCTCTTGGCAGCCGCCGCGGCCGGTGAAGACGCGGTTGCGGAGTACGCCCCAGAAGGCGTTGCCGGCGGAGTAGGTGCGGGAGATGCCGGTGATGTAGAAGTCTTGGAAAGTATTGCTGTAGGTGCCGTCGTAGCCGAAGCCCTCTTGTCTGCCGGCGGCGTCGATGGCGGTGGTGAGGGTGCCGCCGGGGGCCGGGTTAGCGTTGTTGTTGGTGCCGTCGCAGAGGTGCGTGCCGCCGGAAGGGGTGGTGATGTTGGCGGGGCCGGAGACGATGCAGCCGTCGAAGATGTTGCCTTCAGAGCCGCCTTCGATGCGGAAGGGGGCGTTGGTCTGGCGAGCAGAAACATCGTCGTTGGCGCAGGTGGGCGTTTCCCGTGTGCCGTACGAGGAAATAGGGGCGCCGCCTGAGAGTGTTGGTCAGAGCAAGTTCATATAGCAGACAAGTCTGTGTGACATTTCTGGCGGCTTGCGGCTTTGAGTGGCACAATTCTGACTAACCAAGATGACAGTGAATCACAAGAGGTATGTATTACTTACACTTACGGCCCACGCCATCCGTGCCCACAGTCGTTGTGATTGTGGTGGTTTGGCAATCGGTGGAAGTGGGCGTTGGAGCTTCGACAGTACTGGTGACGGCGACGGTCTGCGGGCAATCTGTCAGCACCTTGGACAGCGTGTCATCTAATGAATTTCGAGCGCACCTCCGCCGAAAGAGTGTTGGTTATGGTGGCTGTGGTGCTCTTCGAGACAGTGCTTGTCCGAGTCACAAGCTTGGTCTTGGTCGTCCCAAGCAAGCAAGAGCATGCGCTACTGATCTTTGACTTGAATGAGTTGCCACTACCGCAGTTTGCCCCCAAGACGGTAGGAACAGATACAGTAGGCTCGGCTCTTTTTCGAAAGTTTTCGGGGTCCATGCCTCGGACTCGAAAGTTCGTCATGGTGGCGAACTCGCTCTGTACGGTCGAGATTACGGTAGAGCATGTCGGGCTAACCGTGACTGTAGGTGGTGTGATCGTGGCGGTAGTAGTTGTGACCGCTGCTGATAGGGTCAGATCAACCTGAGTCGTGCCAGTGGAAGTCGTGGTAATTGTGACGGTCGAAGTCTTGGTCACAGTAGGCGTGAACTTGATGTACTTGCTGCAGACAGCCGACGCTGTCTTTGCCGCAGACTTGTTAATACGAATGGAGGAGAAACATTTGTCTGTTTTGTGTGAGCACAATTTGTGGGTTTCAATGTGTACAATGCTCACTCACCTGCTGGGCATGGTTTCTTGTAGCTGGGCGGTGGACTGCTATAGCGAGCAGGCGTCTGAGCTTCTGGGTCAGCCAGACCCTGCTCGAGGATTAGAGCGATGCTCGCAAACGTAGCCAGGATCTGCATGGTCACGATGAAATGCTTGCGCAGTTGCGGACAACTACAAAGCCTAGGGAGGGCACCTCTTTATTATGGCCTTTTGCTCCCAGAGTCTTCCGGGATCCTGCGCCATAGTCGAGCGCCACTGTCTGCACCGTCAAGGCTAGTCAGAAGCATCGACATGCGGGATGTAACACCCACGCGGACGAGGAGGAACGTGCATGGCTGAGCCAGATTGCCGCTTCTCGAATCGCGTCTGCGGGTTTTTGTCTCCATTCAGAGCACCGCTCGCCTAAGAAGCTCACGGGCTTCCGAGGTGTGCTGAACCACAACGTGCGAGCCTCAAGTGCTTGATCTGGCTCACTTGGTATGGATTGTGGCTCTGAGGCGTGTCTGAGGAGAGCTGCGTGAAGTTCGTGCGCGATCTAGCCTTATTCGGGGGTACTCAGCTAGCCACAGTACAGCAATTTCGCAACTATCTTGTCAGGAATGGTGGTCCAGCGGACAAAGTTTGGAGCCGCGGATACAACGACGATGAAGCGGACACGTCTTGTAATACTTCCACGCAGCGAACACTCGGCGGCTGCGTGCTATACAAGACACGCTGTCCAACTCGGCCAGAGTCTCTGAACCGGTGGTATTTAGAACTCCGAATGCGAAGTGTGCGGCGTTCTCTCATACCCATCCACAGCACTTCTACGAACACTTCTTCCAGCGCAGCAGGTCGACATGCATTTCTCGAAGGATGCGACCCATGTGGACTTGAGTGGTGTAGCTTTTATGGTGCATTCTCACCTCTTGGCAGCTAAGCCGAACTGTGCTGAAGTCCAGCCACTTGAGGCCTAGTCCATAGTGCCGAGGGCCATACATCTGACGGGGTATTCGGGATACATCTCGCTGGCAGATCGTACGCGGAACACTCTCACGCTGGTCCAGAGCCTCGGAGCATGGGTTCTAGGTGGCCACGCCCGCGGCGGCTACGCGACGGCGCTTCCCAGCGAGGTTCCCGGCGACCACGAAATCCCCCTTATATTGCTGGCCACGTGGTGGCGGAGCGGCCTTGAGCATCGCAGGAAGCACGTGTGCTGGGAAACCTCCATCAGCGCGTCCCGTGCTCCTGTGCTATTCAAAGCAGCCTGCAGCGCGGCATCGTATTCATCTGGAGGCACGGCGGATCCGATCCGCACGCGAGCCGACTTCAGCAGCGTTCCGAGCCACCCATCTGTCTGTGCGTACGTCAGTGAAACTCATCTCGCGTTCCTGATGGCTGTAGGATCCTACGCTGTAGCACCAAACCTCGATGGAGCTGTTGCGAAAGTGCTGCGCGGTGGAAACAGGGACTTGGGCTTCGGATGTGGTTCTTGGACAGCCAATCAGAGGTCGAGGTCCTCGCCACTTGGAGGTCTGCGGCTTCTGTACACGATTCATTCGCCAGCAACAATGAGAGCAGATTCTTCAAAACCGAGTCGTAATCAGAATCGATCTGATGACGCTCAGGCAGAGATGAGGCTTCGATAACATGGTTACAATTACAAAATGCGCCAGGGCGACGAGCTGTGACAAGGATGCCTCGCGTATCACTGTGTCGTGCCCGTCCTCGTGGCCGCGTAATGCGGATGATCGCGGGCGATGGTTGGTACAACATCGCATGAATCAACCTGTTGTGTTGCTTGACCACCAGCGTGCTTCGCAACGGCATATCGTGGTGTACATTGAAGGCCAAAGGATCCAGACGCTCTGCCTGGCAGCTTTTTGGGGCTGATTGCCTTGTTCGAAGCTCAGCAGGTACCTGCAATCGTCGCTGACCACAGCAGAGGCAAGGTCCTCTTTATTCATACCGTCGGCTCTCGTACGTCACCACATGCAGATAAGAAGAGATGGCCTCCGGCTCAGGACGTGAAACGTATGGAATCTTCCGCTTCGTCGATCCAGACTTGTCCGTCTCAGCCTACGAGCGAGCGATCTTCGCGAATCCTCGCCCGAAGCGTCTAGAAGAGATCAAGCTGCCGCTTCATGACTTTCGCACTTCACAAGAAGTCGTCAAAGGCTATGCAGGACTCGATGCACAGGGGTTCACCTACATCAGTCATGCTTGCTCCTTGACAGCTGAACAGATCTTCGAGGGAAGCAACGTCGAAGATGTCTTAGTTGCAGAGACGCTCGACATGATGCTCAAGCTCACTGGTGCGAAGAGAGGTGTCGTGCACAACGCTGCATTCAGGAGAAAGACTGCGGCGAAGCAGGAGAATCTCGACTTTGTGCCCATGCGAGGAAGCGAGATAGACCAAATCATGGCGAAGTTGCCCAAGAACCAGCTACTAGGTATATAGATCACACATGATTGCAAGAAGCTAGACGACTGACCTATTTGAAGTCAACGGACGGGACGTAGAGTCCTCGAGCGAGCCAGCACGACAATGTCACGTCGATACAACTCTCAAAGGCCTGAGGACGACGCTGCGAAGCGCCACTACGGAAATCAGAGACGCTGCCAAAGAGGTGATCGAAGCAGAAGACCTTCGCGCAGCCGGCAAAGACATCAAAGTCCCACGATTTGCAGCTTACAGTATCTGGGTAACTGCACCTAGCCACTTTCACAAGTGAAGGGACTGTACTGACAGCCATGGCAGCGACCTCTGAAAACAGTCAAGCGCGATCCCATCTCAGTCTGCGACTACCGCACTCTCGACACGGCTGAACTCATTCCCACCGAGAACCGCATTCCCAGCGGCATCAATCCAGAAGGTGACTATGTCATCGAGGCTTACACGGCGCAGCCTCCCAAGCGACCTGAGCGGCAAAAGTGGTATTGGATGCCGGAGCAGAAGCCCGATGAAGTGTGCATCATCAAGTTTGCCGATTCTGCTGCAGAGCATGATCCCACTATTGCGGCCTGTGGATTGCACTTCAGTCCAGTCGTACCTGGGACTGAGAATGAGCAAGTGAGAGAGAGCTCTGAGATAAGGGTATATTTGTTCTGGGGGTAAAGACACATGCCAACAATGTCAGACCCTATGTACCCACGATGTTCGCCAAAATTCATTTCAAGATCCGCGCGAAGATACCCGATGCGGATGATGCCTCCCATTCTTCGTGTTGATTCTCACACAGAGCGGTAGATAGGTGCTTCCGCTCTCAATGACCACCATATGGATCCGGTCCTCCTCAACATCCACAAACGTTCGGTTCATCGCGTCGTACGGCTCGGACGTGAGATGCGCAAAGCCACCTGTGAGATTCAAACCAGGCTCAAGGAGATTGATTGTATGTCGAGAACTTGGTGCCTTTGTGGAATTGCCAGGAACACTGTCCCACCTTGTCCATTTCCACGCCGGAGAGGCCGCAGGGTGAGCTTTTGGATTTGCGCACCTCGCGCTCGAGTGGTTGGAGACAGTATCCGTGAAGGAAGTCGCAGCTGCCGCCACTGGCATTTTCCTGGATGATTCCATGTCAGTATCTAATTCCTCAAGCAGCGAACTTGCAAAAGTAGGATATCACCTCGTGCTTCGGGTCGTAGTCGACCACGACGTCCTTGAACACCGTCGGCGTCTCGAGAATCGACACGCAGAATTTGTTCTGGCTCAAGTGACCGGTGTCCGCCGCGACAGCTTCTGACAAATTCTGGCCGTTGGGGAGTTTGAGGTCGTAGACGGTGTTCAGCACTTCTCCATTCGGAACGAGGCTATTCGGTGGCTTGGCTGCTTTGACTTGCACGCTCAACTCCCATCTTGCGGCGCCATCCGTCTTCGGTGGCAGATCAAATGGCACGGTCTTGCCCGCAACGATTTCTGCTTCGGAGAGGAAGCTCTGATCCTTTGCGTAGGGACCTGTGAGGACATCAGTGTGCAATCTGAGGGACATCGGGCGGAAATGTGCTTGATGGATAGTGCCCGCGGGCAACCTTTTCGCGGGAGCACTCACCTAGACCGGGCGTCAGGGCAGTAGTCTTCGCGACGACTGTACCCAAAATTGCGACATGTGACCAGCCTCTGCTGTTGACTTTCATGATTTTTTCTATACCGGCTTCACAGGCAAACCCTTTTTTTTTGGCTCGATTAAGGACGAAGAAATTGGCGAGATTTCCTGCATACGAATCTCCAGCACGCGATTCAAATTTGCAAACTGTCTACTCGCCATTCATTCGGTACAGCTGGGGGCGAGCCATATTCTTAGAGGCATCGCCCCAGATTTCTACGCCCGAGTGGACCCTATCTCAAGAGCTCCTCTTACTCGTGGTGCCCGCAGGCATCTTGAGTGAAATTCGGTACCACCCCAGTCAGTAGCGGCCGTGAGAACGCTGATGATTCTACCATCGTATACGCGGCGTGTCGGATGGCTGGAGACACGAGATGGAAAGGAAAAGGCATATGCCAAGCCAAGGACTCTAGATTTCGGCAACACCGCTCTCGGCTTGCGGTACATGTGAAGGGCGCAACTTAGTCTACACTCGGCCGAGCTTTGCCGCTGCTTACATCACCTAGGTCTCTTGTCAGTAAATAGCTTCGACAAGGGCTCGTTCGACGACTCAGAGCTTGTGGAAGAAGAGCGATCGTCAACATGGCCTCAAATTCGGAGGACGGAGGAGGTAAATGGCCTCGTCAGGATCCGCCAAAGCTACCACCGGGGTACGAAAAACATCACATTGTCTTTCTAGAAGCAGTACATTTGCCCCTGGCAGAGTTGCCATTCGACTACACCATCGACAAATACCCTAAGACTGAAGCAAACGAGATCGCAGAACGGATTGCACCAGCCACAATAGTCATCTCAAATGTCATCAATGTCAGACCTTCCGATATGGACAATGCACCTCACATGCAACTCTTGGCAATCATGGCGACGGGTATGGGCTGGGTGGACAAAGAATACTGTGCCAGGCGTGGCATCTCCGTGATCAACGCACCAAGTGCAAACATTGATGCTGTCTCCGAGCATTTCCTTGCTCTCCAACTTACGACCCGCAAGCGCATAGCCATCTTCGATCACAATGTGAAGACCTCAAACGAATGGCTACGAACAAATTCTCTGACTAAGAAGGTATGGCCTGATGGTCTCCCACTCGGCATCAAGCAGGAAACCCTCGGCATCTTGGGCTACGGTGCGCTCGGCAAGAACATTGAACGATTATCAAGGGCTCTCGGATTCAAAGAAATCCTCATCGCCGAACGTCGAGGCGAGACAAACCTTCGCAAGGGTCGCACGTCGTTCGACGAGGTCATCAAGCGCAGCTCCACGATCGTGCTCGTTCTCCCCCGAGAACCAGACACGATCAACCTCATCGACGAAGCCGAGCTCCGATCCATGCGCAAAGACGCCATCGTCATCAACATCGCGCGAGGGGGAATCGTCAATGAAGCCGCTCTCGCGAAAGCGCTGCGAGAAGGCTGGATCTTCGGTGCCGCGACCGACGTGCTAGACACGGAGCCTGGTGCTCCCGGTACCACGCCTCTTCTGCCCGACCTCAGCAAAGGGGAAGCACCGGTGCCGCATCTAACAATCACTCCGCATACTGCGTGGTCCGCGCAGCCGACCTTGGCAAATCTGCAGCGTATCAACCGCGATGGTTTGACTGCGTTCGTCGAGGGGAGGATGTACGATCCTAAAGAGAGACATGTGGTTGCAGTGCACGATGGCAAAATTTGGAAGTGAGAGTCGCTGGAGCTTCGAGGTGGGCGTGCTACGATCCTCGGACTCGCTCTTTGCGGCGAAGACGACAACAGGGCCTTGATCAGCATCATCTCCGGGTTGGAGGCTGTAAAGTTGCCCTCATGGATGGATCAAAACGGGGTATAGAGCTGTCAGCATTTGCGGAACTCAGAACAATCGGTTGACACGAGTCTTCGCCATCACAGACTGCGGGTCATGCCAGCTCGTACCACTCATGAGACACGTGTTGATCGCAATGAGATACACTACGTAATACTTTCTTCCATTGCAGTCATGTCATGGCTATACAAGAAACGCTCGGAACGCAGCATCGTAACTCTTGTACCGATCCCTCATCCCAAATCCAAAGAGAGACGTACTGTGTCGTGAGAAAGAATGCCGGTACCTCTTCTCATCAACAATTCATCTAACCCATCCACTTCCAAAACTTGCCCCAAAGCGTCGTAGGCTCGACCTCATCAAAGAACATCTCATCAATCTCCTTCCTCCCCGTATCCAAATCTGCCTCAGCAGGCTTGACGAATTTGGTGCGGCAGATGATCTTATGCCCCACGTACATAACCGTGAACAAAATCAAGCTCAGGTAGGCAACGAAGAAGTCCGTTGTGTTCCAAGGCATGAATGCCGTGAAACCATTGGTCAGGATAATGATGGCGTTGAAGAACAGTCCGTACCACGAGAACCATGGCTGCCAGAACGCCTTGTACGGCAGATCGTCGCGGCTCTGGGCACGAGCAGCAAGAGCACGCATGAAGGCCAGGTGGCAGATATTGATGCAGGTCCAGGAGATGAAGCCTGCGACGGCGGTGATGTTGAGGAACCACTCGAAGACAGTGCCGCCGTTATTGGAGAGGTTCATGAAGCCGAGGAGACCAAAGGAGGCGGTGAAGGCACAGCCGACCCAGGGCACGCCGGAGCTGGTGGTCCACTTGAAGCAGGAGGGCGCGTTGCGCTCTTCGGCGAGGCCGACGAGGATGCGGGAGCCGCAGTAGACGTTTGAGTTTGCGGCGCTGAGGACGACGCAGAGGAGGACGGCGTTTATGAGGCCTGGGAGGACATCGACGCCAGCGAGCTTGGCGGCGATGACGAGTGGCGATGCAGAGGCGTTGGTCTGGTCGCTGAGGAGCTGGTCGTTGTCGTAAGGAATCAGGATGCCGATGAAGAAGACAGTGAAGACGAAGAAGAAGAGAATGCGGTAGAACGTCTTCTTGATCGCAGCTGGGACGGTCTTGCGAGGGTTTGAGGTCTCACCGGCGGCGATACCGACGAGCTCCGTGCCTTGGTAGGAGAAACCAGCTTGGATGAGAACAGCCCAGAAACCAACGAATTTCGCGAGAGCAGCATTGTCTGTGACGATGTACTCTGCAAAAGCTCCTGGAGTGCTGTAATACTTGAAGCCAATGTAACCTTCTTGTCCTGCACCAGCGTTAATGCAGATGCCGAAGATCAGGAACCCGATCACCGTGATTACTTTGATCGATGCGAACCAGAACTCGACTTCGCCATAGAACGAGACAGGCAAGAAGTTGATGGCAGTGATGACGACCCAGAATACACCAATGAAGATACCAACGTTGAGGTCTGGTGCCCAGTATTGAATGATGAGTCCAGAAGCCGTCAATTCGAGTGCGTAGGTGATTGCCCAGGAAAACCAGTAGATCCATCCCATTGCGAAGCCAAGCGACGGGTCAACGAAACGAGCAGCGTAGACGGTGAAAGCTCCACTAATGGGAATGTAGGTGGCCATCTCTCCAAGCGCTACCATGACCGAGTAGACCAATGTTCCAACGAAGGCGTAGGCGATGAGTGCTCCGGCAGGACCTGCCGTCGCCAAAGCAGAGCCAGATCCGATGAAAAGACCTGTGCCAATAGTACCACCTGTCGAGAGTTAGTCATTTCGAGCAGAGCAATGGATATGAGGAAGACTAGACTTACCAATGGCAATCATCTGCAAATGCCTCGATTGGAGCTTGCGCTTGAGCTGTACTGTTTCACCAGCTTTGATCGAGTCGCCCTTCTCCATCTCGCTACTCGATCGAGCATCTTGCACGCCACTCTTTTTCTGCATTGCAGGCGCCGCCATGTCGATGGCTTTGATCTTGTCGTTTTCCATGCTGTCGCGTTCAGATCCAAGTATGCACTGTTCTGCGCAACGGAAGTAGCAGTTTGCGACCACTAGCCAATGACTCGGAAGAAGTGATGAAGTTGAAATAAGCAGTGTTCGACCGCGTGGTGAACGGTCGCTGCACGTTTCACCTTCGACCGCTAAGTGCAGGATGTGACGAAGAAAGGTCAATGACTTTGGAGAAACAGTGAAAGCAGTGTATACTTGCCGTTAGCGATCATGACGAAGATATTTGTACGTAAATGCAAAGGGCATCCTCGAGCGGCTCCGGTTCCACTGGGGCGGGAGGATGGCTGCAACCCAACGCTGCCACACGTTGGTGCAGTCTAAAAGAAATTTTGCGTCCATGAACCCATAAAAATCCGACGCGACGTGAAGAGAAGCGACGCAGGCCGGACATTCGGCACTGATAGGACCAAGGTGTGGCACAGGGCGCCCTGTGCAAAGCTTTTGCATCGCCAAGCCGATTTGGACGAGCGCTAACCAGCGGCTTTAGCTACGCTTGGCGCTAGATCAGTCGGCGGGATTCAACCACTTGGGATGTCATATCCGAACTCAAGATACGCAGACAAAAGCAATCGCGTCCGTTATCGGCTCGATGGCCAGCCTGTGGGAGGTCATTCGCCCTGCGTCGTATTGCACGCAAGATTTGCACGGTTCCAGGTCGCCTCGAGCAAGAGCAGCAAAAGCAAGGATGCCACCTGCATATCTTGGTGGGTTTGAGAGGGGCTCGCTCTCCACGGTGTGCTCGTTGTGCAACCCTGCGACGGTCACGAGCGATGGCCAGCACGGCGATCTGCGCGCACTTCGGAAGAAGACCCGGCCAAGGAAATCGCAGCGGGCAGAGGTGCAGCTTCAACATGCCATGCAATCAGAGACGCAATTCTCCTTGGACGCAGCCTGAGACCAACATGACTGCTGTGCCGGCGAATGACGAGACGTGTGGAGCGCGGAGTAGCACAACCTCGAGCGGTGTGCCGCATGAAAGCGTGCGTCGGAACGGTGTCGCCTGCTCCGCAGCATGTGGCCCACAAGACGATATAGCGCGTGCGAGCCATGTGCATTCGGACGCCACGGAATCATCGAGCGGCGCGTGTGGCTTCATAATCGAACTGAAGAACAAATTGCTCCATTGAACTCCGTGCTCGTGCCGTGTTGTGAGATGCAGGTGTCCCTCGTGTGCATGTGCAACGTCAAATCCAGCAAGCAGAGATGCAGTCGCATAGACAGTTTCGGCGGCGTTGTTTTGCAGCCGCTTTTCGTGGTGAATCAGGTAGCATCGAGGCCATTGGAAGTGCTAATTCTTGGGGCGGCAGACACACTGCACAGAGTTACGACAGTGAAGAAAGCTAGGCAGCAATGTGTGTGCCTGATGATGCCTGCGTCGGGTAGACCCGGCGCCAGCGTCCTGCAAGCTTCAGCTCTCGAGCGGGCAATTATTGTCTCTATTGTGCAAGCATCACATACAATAGCAACGACACTCTCGTCCACCAACGCTCCCTCTACAAACTCCACCGACACTCTTTGAAGGAATCCTGCGAATTACCGGCGCGGTAGCTTTTCTCGTCCTGAGCAGGATTGGTTGCGAGAGCCAACAGACCACCGTTCAACATCCACGCAGTGCCCGCAATCACAAGTCGCATACCACAAGAGCGCGCCTACCAAACTCGCCGCAATGGTGCGCCCGGACACCAGGCCCCGTGCTGGGCGAAGTTCTGGTGCCGGTGGCCTGCGGCGACGCGCGGATCGCGATGGCGACGCTAAAATGGCCGACATCACGGTCAAAGGCGCGTTAACCAACAAAATTGGGAAGAAGCCACCGACGGGGCCGGCAGCAGAGAAGAGGGCAGCCAGGAATCCGGCAGGGACACGCAAAGATCTCACCTCGACCAGCGCGCGGAGAGACTTGATGCGGAAAGCAGCAGCGCAGGGAGATGTCTCGATGAGAGAGACAAAGACAGCACGATTGGTAGAGCTCAAGGTCGAGGGCTGGAAAACAAGCAAAGCGGCCGGGAACTCAGATGGGGGATACAAGTCTTTGATTCAATGGCTGGAGAAGAAAGCAGGCATGCGACTAGGAAGGAAGGACACAAGGATACGGAAGGACCGACAGGAGGCGGACGTGGTGGTGATTAGCGTGCCGGCAACTGACTCCAAGGCATATGAAAGGATGAATGGGTACGAGTGGGCCGGTGCGAAGCTCAGTATAAAGCGGGTCGGCGGGTCAGAGCAAGACAGCAGTCAGCCCTCGTCGGGCGCAGAAGAAACAAAGGCCATGCTGAGAGGTGTCTTGGAGCGGCGATGGAATCCAGAGACAAAGTTTCTGGATCTCTCTGCGCTGGGCGCAGATGCGGAACTGCAAGCCACTGGAATTTTTGGCACGAGCTCGACGACCGCCAAGTTCTTCCCGGCGTTAATGAAAGTGCTTGATCTCTCTTTCAACACCACACAGGAGCGCGACGAAGCCATCGAGGCTGTCTCACTAGCGAACAATGAACTGGAAGATCTGAAGATAGTCTCTCCACTATCTCAGTCGCTGCCGAATTTGATCAATCTGGATCTCTCTAACAACAAGTTCGCCACGCTAGCGTCACTCGAAGCTTGGCGACATCGATTCAGAAAGCTCCAACATCTGATCGTCACTGGCAATCCCATTGAGCAAAATGAGCCAGATGCTGCGACAGAGATTGTGAGATGGTTCAAAAGCTTGCGTCTTCTCAATGGAGTGCAGGTGAGGACGGATGACGATATCAAGAACCAGAACAACGTCAACAACATACCATTCCCAATCCGCACACCTCACTTCCAGGACGAAGGCGGAATCGTGGAGGGTTTTATCCGGAATTGGTTCGCTGGCTTCGATACCGATAGGCCCGCTCTGGCTCAAATGTACTACGATGAACACTCCGAATTTTCCTTCGCGCTCAACACGCAAGCGCTGCGGGACCCTCTGGATACCGAGAAGACTCAAAATCAAGAATGGGCGTCATACATCCAAGGCAGTCGCAACCTCAAGCGCCTAACACAGCTACCGGCGCGTCAGAAACGTTTAGCGCGAGGGGCACAGGCTGTCGTCGATGCCTTTGCAGCTATGCCCAAGACGCAACATCCAGATCTTGCGGCGGAGCCACAGAAATGGATGATTGAGTCGCATCTACAACCTGGCATTCCGGATCCAATCAACAACACCCCTGGCGGCGTCGACGGGTTTTTCATGTCTATTCACGGCGAGTTCGCGGAGCCGGAAACAGGCAAGAAGCGCAGCTGCGATCATGCCATCTACATCGGACCTGGAGGCTCGACTGGCGTCCGTGTGGTCAGTCATTCCATCACGATTCGTGTCTATGGTGGACCTCAAGCCTTCCAAGCGACAGCTGGCGCTCAAACACCACCTATGCCAGCTGCTGATGCCTCTGGTACTGATGGTCTCCCACAACTTCCAGAGGGCGTCACAATTGAGATCGCGGAACAGATGTGTGCCGAGCTGACCAAGCAGACTGGCATGACACTGATGTTCTCCTCGGACTGCCTACGAGAGGCTGGGTGGAACTTCGACGCGGCATTGGCAATGTTTCAGAACGTGAAGCCGACTTTACCGCCCACGGCGTACATCAATGGAGCGCCACTAGCCTGAAACGCCACGGAGGGAAGAATCGTAAGGAAACTTGGAAAGCAGAAGTAACGCAGAACAGTCGCAGGGGCCGACCAGCGCGAAACAAGGCGAATATATATGAGCGTGGCAAAGGAATACATCGTATCGAAGAAAAGGAGGCATGTTGCATCTGCATTTTGGAATGTTCGACAAGCGAGACTTTCTGCGGATTTGGAGCGAGGCGTTTCCTTTTTTTTCACTCTTTTGATTCTCGAAGAATGCATGAAGTGCAAGAGCACGCAAAAGGATATCGGACTGCGCGATTCGCAGCAGGGCCTGCGGATGACCACGGGAAGGGAATAGACTGCTGGCTTGTGTCAGGGTCGAGGTGGAGTTGTATGAATAGTCTCTCTACAAACTCGCAGATCAGAACATGCGCTATAGATCCACGAAAAGAATGGACGGGAAGTTTGAAAGAGGACTCGGCCTTGGGGATGGCGAGTTCGAGAGTGAGAGATTTTTTTCCATCGTTTGCCCGTGCTACTTCCTTCATCTTTAGTTTGGTCTTCCTTCCCTCTCTGCCCGTCAGCTTCGCAGTCGCGGCCTGCTCATATCAGTGAATATTGATTGCTTTGTCGTTGAACGTTCCTCGCGCACGCCAAAAACCAAGGGCAGCATGTCCACCCGAGAATCACCCTTCTCCCGAGGGAAGAAGCTTCGCAGATAAGCATCTCCCAAGACCGAGTCTCCGCCCAACCAAAGGCCAAAACAAGAAAACTTGGTTCGCACACGGGGGGCCCGAGAGCAAAATCTTCTCTGGCACTCGACGAATCGGGAAGATGAAGCAACTAAGGGATGTACGCCGGAAGTAGTTTCGCTTGGCAGGAAGCGAGGATAGACGAAAGGCTGTTCTGAGAGTGTGATAGAGTGTAGAAAGAAGGCATGACGTCTCAGAAAGATGCAGGGGATGTTCGAGGAAGCGGAACGTGAGGGAAAGGTGTCTCATCAGAATGTCTTTGCAGGGTTATGGTCCTGATCATGGATTCCATAGAGCGGAAGAATATGATTATCTACACCATAACTTGGTCCTCGAGGTATCCCGCTTCCATCTTTCGCCTTGCTCTACCGTGCCTCCATCGCGAACTGCCTTCCGCGCCAGCCTTCGCCACTATCCGCCGGTATGTATTGTTTCCCAGACCTCTAGGCTGACGTTCGAATGTCAGGAGGCCCCCGACGGTCTTATCCGCGTTGGCAATCGCCAACTCAGCACCGCCGTCAAGGACAGCGACACCTGCTATGGAACCAAAGAAACGAATCTCCTGCTTTTGCTCGAAATTCGATCCTGCATAGATGCTCACTATATCCTCATTTTCGGCGGCGATCAGGCTGCTATCGTCGGTAAAGTGTAATGATCTGGCACATGACATATTGCTGTCAAAATCTCGGACAGGAATACTCCAGTTCCGGGCGTCCCATAGCATGACACGTCCGTCTTGAGCAGCGGTCGCAACATGTCGATTATCCCGAGACCAGGCGCATGCGAAGCCGTGATCGGTATGTTGTCGGAGGGCTACCAATGGCGTGCCATGCTGAGCGTCAGTGATGAGGGTCTCGGTAGTGTCACCGACCAGCACTCGTAATCGACCATCCGCCGATGTTGCGGAGCAATTGATCGCATTCTCGTAGTTGAATGCATTTGTGAACTTCAGGCTCGATACATCCATGACCCGTACTTTTCGATCGTTTGAACAAAAGGCTGCTTGCGGCAATCCGGATCGGCGACCCTGAAAACTATGCACGTGTGTGACGAGGCCATTGTATGCGTGGGTGACGAAGCCTTCAGACACTTGTTGTCCAGGGCTGTTGGCTTTGCACACGGCGTATTCGCCGTAGAAACCGCCGGCAATGATGAGGTCGTTCTCCACACTGGGCTCGGAAGATCCTGAGTAAGCTGATAAGCAAGTGATACGAAAGGCTGCTGAGGTATGCTTTGGCTTAGCGAGGTCGACGACAACCTCTTGCGTGGTTGGACTTGCGAGAGAAGCTCCAAGGACTTTATCAGAAGCTATTGAGTAAAAAATGTTGTTTCGATCCGTCGCCACAAGCAGATTGCGCAGCTGATAGTGCTCAAATTTGGCTCTATGTCCTGGGAGGAAGCTGCGAAAGCGATACTGGCTCTCGACATCGCCAGCGACAGGAGAGTCGGCCGGGCCACAGCGAAAATAGCTCGGTGTGAACTTCGATGGATGCAGCATCCTACGGGCCTTGCAAGCTGTTGTCCTTGCAGGCCCAACGAGGTGCCATCTGATTCCCTGCATGTCGACGACGCCAGAGAGAGTGTGTGAACGAGTCACTTGTTCAGTAGGTCTTCCAATTTGTACCGAGGGTTGTATGCCAGGCTCGAATAAGGGCAATCTCTTGTTCGCTATTGCATGGAGACGCCATGTATCCATGAAATCGGCAACGTCGTAGTGCCTTTTTGGATCATCAACAGCAAGAGAATCGTCATCCATGTCAAGAATGTGCGAGTGCTGCATCTCGTTTGCGTCGCGCGCGTTCAAATGGTGCGACTGTTCAATCCGCGCTCCTCCGCGCACGTTCTCGGATGATGATAAAGGTTGTGCATGCTCCGTTGCCGGCGAGACTATCGTAAAAGCGTGCAGATGCACATCAGTAGCAGAAGTATCTGAATTGCGTAACGCCACTGCTGTCGATGCTCCGGCGAGAGAGGGCAATTCATCGTGGACACGTGCAGATTCTAGTCTTGATTCTACGCTGGCTGTCTGCTGAAGCGGTGGGAAAACAAGTGTTGGTCGTGATTGATTCTGTTGTTGTGAATGGGATATAGTAAGAGATATGGGTGGGTTTGGTATCAGGTCGTCATCGTGAGCGTGAGTTTCGTCTTGGTCGTCTTGGTCCGTTCGGCCGTGTTGCATATATGTGATTCCGGGCAAGGTATGTACGTCGGTCATTTCATCGTCCAGTGAAGCTGGCAATCGTACGCCTCCGTGGTCATCGTCGTCATCTTCGTCTTCGTCGTTTCCAGAATATTGATGGTGTTGTACATCATGAAGGGGCAGGATACCGCTAGCAGAGGAGGTTGGGAAGAGCAACGACGACAAACTGCTGGGACAAAAAGTCGGCTCCTCGAGACGAGCCACGCATGCCCTCTCGTCAAAAGCGTCCATCATTGCGGGTCGACGCCTTCTGATAACCTTCGGTGTCCGTCTGGCGGAGGGCCTGTATCTTGCGATTTTTACATATTTGCGGGGGCTTGCGAAATAGAAGATATCGTCCATTGCGAGCCGAAGTGACTCGGCGACGATCCGCTCAAGTAGTTGTCGTCACGGCAATTCGGCGAGAGCGGAGCCTGCAGCTGCGCTACGAGCAAGGGCGAGCCAGACCAGCTGATAGGAAGACTGCTGTGTCGGGCGGGATGTCGACAGCTGCAATACCAAATGCCGTCCCCTCGGCACCCGTTGATGAAGTGCTGCGAATCAGTTCGTGCTGCGATGTCCGCGGTCGACAAAACCCTCGTTGGAGACCGCGGAGTCCTGGGTTTCAGCTTCAAGGCCACTGGCGGATACGTGCAGCCTGCAATGCGGGACAGGGGTCGGAGGCAGGGTGGCAAATCACGCCGAGCGATGTTGCGACCGAAATCTAGCAGATGACCAGCAAAGGCATTGTACTTTGATGAATGACCGGCCCGTTCAACAAAGAGAGAAAGGATGTTTGCGTCGTGTCGAGCGCTGCAACGTACAGGGACGCTTTTTGCGTAGGCTAGCTGGAAGAGCGATTACGAGATCGCCGGCGCCGCTTTGCGCTAGAGAACAGGTCGTGTTCGTCAAGACGCCTAGGACAAATTGAGGAGCAGCATGACCAGCACCTGCGTCGTGGGAGTGAAATCACTTCGTTGTTGTTGAGCTCACAAGCGTCCAGACGCTATGGGAATGGCTCAAGCAGAGGAGGGAAGACTAGAGCTCTCTCCAGGGAGCCGAGATGGTCATGCGGTCGGTCGCAGTCGAGATGCAGGCAGCGCGGGCCGTGGGATGATGATGGAGTTATGCTTCGTTGGGTCGGGTTTACGTCTTCCTTCCAGCAACACGGCGCGGCGAAGCGACCTAGCGGCGTGACAGATGCATGGACTGGAAGACGCAGTCCATGCCAATCGCTGGTCTGCTGAGAATGTCTGTGCGACGAGTGCTGTCGAAGTCGCAAGGGAAGAAAGCGATGATGAAGAGTGCAGGTGAAGAAGAGGATGAGCGCCTAGCCAGCCGCTCGAGAACGTGGAACGGCTTGGCGGGATCCATAAAATGACTCCACAATTGACCCACGTCCTCCGACTGCTTCATGCTATCATCAATGTCACGCGGCTCGGCTTGAGACTGAGACGATATGCACGGCGTCAAATAGGTGGAGTTTGGGCCGCAAGAGATCAGTCTAACCAGACCCCTCCGTACTCAGGGACAAAGTGTCTGTCGCATGTCTCCCCCACTCTCTACTACAGCCACGACTCTCCACCCCTGCCAGCGTGATATGCTGGACAGGAACGCTTCGGGAGACCTGCAGATGTCACATTCCACGCTTACGAAACACTCCATGCGAGCGCATGCGAGCTCCCCATGCCCGCATGCAGGTGCGCCTCGCTTTGTTCAGCCAATCAATGCTGAGCACGCGATCCGAGGCGCGATGTTTACGGATAATGCAGTCGTATGCAAGCTCGCCTGGCCCTCTTTGCACGACCAAGGACGAGGAGAGTATTGCCAATCGTTTCTCCTCACCATCGAAATCACTGAGGACGAAGCCCCAGCACTATGATCGAACCTGCAAAGATGTAACTCTGTGCATGACGTCCACTCACCGTCGACGAGAACATCGACACAGCCTGAGCGTCTATGGCAGTACAGAAGCTCGTGCGTGGCCCTTGACCTTCTCGGGTCCATGCTGTACGCTTCGAGAGCATGGAAAGCTGCCCGACATGCGGGTGCATAAGCGCGGCGACAAATATTCAAGTCTGCATTCGACGTCTTGCCGTCTTCCTCCTGGCTTCATCGACTGGTGACGCGATCACTGACACTACGCAGGGATTGGCCATGTGCTTGTACTACATGCGCGAGATTGAAAGCGTCGTCGGGGTGGCCTCTCTCCACCGTGCATTCGATCCGCTCCGTGCGAAGGACCCATCACGTGAGAATCTCGTTAACAAGTCCACTGACGTGATAGTGCAAGCGAAGTGCAATGTGTCTCTCTAGCGATGCTTTCTGATCGCACGCGGCAAGTTTTTCGTCATCGAAGATGGTCAAAAGGACCAGGACTGCAGAAGAGGATCTCTCAGGGTTGCATCCGAACACTACAGTCATGAATCGAGACTCACAAAGCCAGCACTTCGCCATGACTCTCGTTACACAGCGGTATGCCAGGTCTCTAACTGCAACAATGAATGACCTTTTGCTCGCGCTGGCGGTGAGTCTGGACACCATCGTACAAAGCTGACCCGTCGCACGAACAATGCAAGTTGGCACTCGGCACTCGCACAAACAATGATGTGAGTCAGCTGGGAGTGTGCTGCAGGGTGTCTGATCGGGATCTTTCCCGCGTGGGTTGACAGGCAGGTTCGTGGCGTTGAGCATGGGACTTCGGAGATCGGGCGTGCTGTCCACTAGATGTGTCCTGCCTGTCGGCTACTTGAACCGGCGCGTACGAAGTTGGCCGGCCTTGCAAGCAACTCGAATCTGTCAGTGTAAAATTCGTGTCCTGGCTTCCTTCCTGGTGGAGAAGAGAGCCATATGAAGGAAGACTGGAAAAGATGGGTAGATCACAGAGCCATAAGAGTAAGGGACACGTGCACTTACACTGTCATACTAACGAGGGGCAACTTCAGTCCTAATCGCTTACCGGTTATAATGATACTTGGGGATGATACTTGGTTTACGCTGTCCTGAGTCCTTGCGGCAGTCTGGGCTGTCATGATGACCAAAAGTTGGAGGAACGTTCGTCAAAAAGCCGTGATTCTTGACTCTGTGCATTACATTTTGTCGCACGGCAATCAGCGTCTTTTCGAAGACTCAATAAAAGATTATGGGAATTGCACGTCACGTTGCACCCGCGACGCAACGACATGTTTAGACTATCCCAACCTTTTTGCACCCACGTCTCAAGTCCAGCGATGTGGCTCTCTCAATCCCGCTCACGTCCTCACCCGTGACTGACAAAATGCGTTGCGTCCGAAACTAGCAGGATTGAGAGCGTGCCCTTATCATTCAGAAGACGCGAAAAACGTGAGCGATATAAGCGGCCTACATGCCCCCCATTTGTGACACCTGGTGGATACCCACTTTGCAAGCGAAGCTGCTCTCCAGAAGCGCATCGGGCGATGTTTATCCAGATTGCAGATGCCGAAGGGGTGACAATAGCGGAGCAAATCGAGCGGTCACTGATATGACTGTGTCTACCGCCGTAGGACATATCGATGGCGAGCCTTTCCGGGAGAGACCTACCACTCCGTGCGGGCTGCCATCACGCGCTCCTATGCTAGAACAGAAAACTATGCCGGGCACTGCAGGTCCTCTGCACCAGATTTGCTTACCTGTGTTTACACGCCACACCGCCACCGCCTCCCCGGAATACACGGTCCCTTCGTGGGGTCTGCGGATGTCGTCCATGTGGGTATTGACCTACCACTCCAACTCTTCCTCGCAAGTCACGCCAGAAGGGTCCGATACGACCGCAGATGAGCTCCTTCCTATACAAGGAAGACCACGAAGATCCGAACCGGCGATATGCGAGTCTTGGTATTGCAGGTGGAGGTGGTATCGAGGCGGAGCTCTCTTGCTGGAGGACGCAGGTCTGGGCGCCGAGCCTCCAAGCCAAGATCGAAGTCTTGACCTGCTACATTCGTCACTAAGGCCGCTTCCGAGCAGCACGCTTGTTGACAATTGTGGCGTCCTACTATCACTCAAGGTGGTAACGTCAGGTGTTTGGGCCGATTATCTCATTCCAAGGCCAGCTTGGGATGTTGTGCTTCACATTCAGTTCTTTCTTTCATCCAACCAGAGATCGTATATCCGCCCAGAAAGTCTATGCGAGGAGTTGCATAGGCGGGTCGACTTCAAGTCGCTTCCATCTTGGTGCTGCAAGCCGGCAACGGCATGCAGGTAACCCTCTTGATGACCTGCTTCGAGGACATAAAGTGCAAGGCGAGGCATTTAAATATGGCTCCCATGCCCTCTCGATCAAGGTTATTGTGTGTTCGCTTGTTACTGTAACTTAGCCATCATGGTGCGGTCATCTCTCCTCGTAGCCTGTACGGCTCTCGCAGCGTTTGCCAGCGCTCACAGCAGTCCGCTTGATGCCAGACAAGACGTCGATGCTGCCTCGAAATCAAAGGGAGGCAAGCCAAACGTCAACTCCAAGAAGTTGCAAGACTCCATCAAGGAGTCTGCGTTGAAAAAGAAGGCCAAAGAGCTCGAGCAGGCAGCATACAGCACAAAAGAGAGGAACCGGGTGTTTGGCTCGCCTGGCCACGAAAACACCCTGAAATTCATCGAGAGTTACCTGGAGGATGAGGACGACTACTTCACCTACCGACGACAAGAATTCACAGAGCTCTACTCACAGGGCTCGGGCACATTCTCTGCTGGTGGCACCTCCTACCCTCTGAACGTGTTCACGTACTCTCCCTCAACCACCGGCACTGCCCACGCACCCATTGTGGCCGTGAACAACCTTGGCTGCGATGCTGCTGATTATCCCGCAACCGTCTCTGGCGCCATCGCTCTTATCACCAGGGGAACCTGCAATTTCGCCATCAAGGCAGCGAATGCGAAGGCCGCGGGAGCCGTAGGAGCTATCGTCGCCAACAACGCTCCAGGTAATGTCGCAGGTACTCTTGGTGGCACAGGCGACTACGCCCCGATTGGTGGCATCTCCCAAGAGAACGCCACTACCATTCGTGCAGCTCTGCCTCTGCAAGGACAGCTGCAAATCACCAGCGTAGTCGAGAACCGCACAACCTACAATATCATTGCAGACTCCAAGAGTGGCGACAAGGACAACGTTGTCGTGATCGGTGCTCACTCCGACTCGGTTTTCGCCGGTCCCGGTATCAACGACGACGGCAGCGGCACAATTGGTATCCTTGAGACAGCCATTCAGCTTGCCAAGAAGAAATACAAGCTCAAGAACGCCCTTCGTGTATGCTGGTGGTCCGCCGAGGAGTACGGCCTGCTGGGTAGCGAGTACTACGTCGCCAGCCTCTCCGCTGAGGAGCGTGCGAAGATCAGACTATATCTCAACTTCGACATGATCGCTTCGCCCAACTGGCAGTACGCTTTGTATGATGGTGATGCTAGCACCTACAACACTTCTGGTGTCTCGATTCCTCCTGGATCCGATGCCATCGAGCACTTCTTCCAGGATTGGTTCAGCGACCAAGGTATCCCCACTAAGGACTCGGAGTTCAACGGCCGATCTGATTATGGTCCATTCATTGCTGCTGGTGTCGACATCCCAGCCGGTGGTATCTTCACTGGTGCTGAGGCTATCAAGACCGCTGAGGAGGCTGCTCTGTGGGGTGGACAAGCTGGTGAGTTGCACTTCCACGACAGCGCCAACCATTCCAGCTTCATCGCTGACAACGTTTACAGGCGTCGCATATGACCCCAACTACCATCTTGTCGGCGACAACTACACCAACCTTGCCTTTGAGCCATTCCTCATCAACACGGTAAGCCAAAGCTTCTTGCTTCTGGTTTTCAGACCGTACTAATATACCTCATAGAAAGCCATTGCCGCATCCGTTGCTAAATACACCATGGACCTATCGGACATTCCCCAGCGCTCGTCCAGCGCTGAGATCAAGCTGAGAGGCGACCACCCACACTCCAAGAAGAATGTCATCCACACTCACACCCACCAGCCTGGTCTCTCGTGTGGTTCCGAGCCAAAGGTCGAGGCATAGAGCATGTTGCTGAATCGTCGTGAACTGCCCGATGATTGATGAACAAAAAGTGATGATTGTACCACAGAAAAGTCATGATATAAACAAAACAAAGTTCCATTTCACATACTGGCGTGTCATCTGGCACAGTCATCTTGAACAAAACTCTTGCGATACTCTTGTATGACCACGGACTTTTTGGAAGCCAGGGTTCCCAATTTTCCTATCCCCGTACGAAGAGGGAATCTTCTCGTATGGCATACTGTCGGCAATACCAACACCTCGAGCCCTGGATAGGTCATGCCAAGTTCCGCCAGCGCAACGGGCATGTTCCCTGCTGTCACAACCCCAGACCGCTCCAACACAGCAAAGTCATGCCACGACCGACACCTCTCAGATCTACGCTCACACACCGGCAGGACCCATGATCATCCCACTGAGGCCTCGAATATTCCTGTACCGGAAACAATACCACTCCTCCTTCGGCACCTCCTCGCCCGGAAGGAACTTCTTCCCCATCTCAATCGCCATCTGATCCTCGCGAAGAAATTCCAAAATCCCCACACCCTGCCTGACCACACCCTCGGGTGCACCCGTGATTTCGAGGCCGAGGAAGCATTCGGCACGCCCGTTGGGCTCGTCGAGTTCGGTACTGAGTTCGACTTCTCTGAGTGCATAGCTCGGGTACTCTTCGGTCAACAGTCTCCTGCCTTGAACGAATTCGGCGAGGTTCTGGAATTGCGGGAGAGATCCGACTGCGGGGTCTGCTGCAAAGGCTGGAGACATGTTGGTCCAGGCTGTGAGATCCCACTCTCGGTTCTGAATGTTGGTCCAGTAGGTGCGGCAGTATCCCTCAAGGGTTTTGATGATTTTTCTCTCCTTCTCAATCTGGGTCAAGGTGGGGGCTTCTTTCTCCCCCGATTTGTGTTGTTTTGCAGACTGCTTGGCATTCTTTGACGTTGTAGCTTGAGATCCCAGCTTCGTGGTTCTATTGCTTGATGAGGCGAGCAAGAGGGAGACACTTCCAGTCTGTGCTATCGGTGGGTCCTTGCTCGGTGGATTGGAATCTTCAGTATTCTTGCTCATGGTGTACGGAAGTATCAGCGTGTCAGCTGCTGAAAATCGCTTGAGGATGAGCCTCAAATTGCACCGCAGAAGATCGCATGAGGATGACAACGCATTTCAATTACGAATTCGAAGGGTCTATACCGACGGCGTGCTGTCGTCGCCAAAAGGCGTCGATCATCACGTTGCAGAGCTGCCGGTCAGCCCTGGCACGCTACGCCCGCTCCTTGCCACGACCTTAGCTACCACCCCTGTAGTGCAACGCTGCAAAGTGATATGAAGCTTAGCAAACAACCAAAAGGTGCTGGGAGGCCGTGCCCGTGGAATGTTCGATGGACTGGGGTTTCAGGCGTGATCCAAGTCAGCCGCAGTCCTCAAGACCTTCCTGCAGGTGTACCCATGTGGAAATTCAGCCGTCTGATGTGGCGAGGTTCCGCGAAGTCGCGGCTGCGCGGCCGCTAGCTTGTTATGTCGCAAATGAAGATCCAACACACCCAGGACTCACGATTGACAGTGGTTTCGCGGACAGATTTCAGCGTCGCGGGAGGTCTTGACCGTGATTACAACGATGTGATATATCAAATATCGTCTAATGACCCACCGGCAGGGGATCTGCGAGATCGTCCGTCTTGGTCTTTGACTCCCATCGCACATCTTCACTGCCGCGCAGTGAACAGCCCTCGTGTGCAAGGGCGTCGTGTACCATGTACATACATGCAAGCTATCCCGGCAAACAAGGCCGAGCTAGCCGGGGGTTCAACAATCGCGGTCAGCCAGAAGGATGGTATCCTATCGCGTCTGAGCTCTCGAACGACAGCACCATCAAGTTCCTCCTTATGCAAGAGCTGGCATAGAGGGACGGCTGCGATGATAGAGCGCAAGACCCACGAGAGGGTGCCGCCCTGGTTATCGATCATGCAAGGCGAGTCATGCTCGAATAATCGAGACTGCAGCATGAACACAACCCAGATTCGATCGGAGCATTTGAAGCTACCAGTTATCGGAGAGTACCGAGGAGGCATTCTAGACAGGTCTGCTCCGGAGGCGTGTTCGGCTAATCTGCATCGACTAGCATGAGCTGCTCTGGATCTTTCCTGTGGTCGCAGCAGCCAAGTCGCGACGTTCTCAAGGAGGTGGACACGGTGCAGGCTGCGTGAGTCGGGAGTATAGAAGCCACAGCATTCTGCAGGCTTGTTCGAGGGGCCTCGAGAGCCCTTGTCCTTGAAGCGCACTCGAAAGACCTCTCCAGTGGCCAAATCAAGACTTCGAAAGTCCTAAAATCCACAGGCAGATAGTGCTCCAGCCCTAAGCCCCATTTTGAACTATCACTAGTGCTCACTGTTGGCGTCAGCGCAGCGCAATGAGGAGTCATGAAGCCTTGTCAAGTCTCGGTACATGGTTCGATATGTTCCTTCCCCATGTTTCAGCAGAAGGTAATTTCACTCGGCGTCTTTTATCAAGCAAAGGTGGTCCGAATTGCACAGAGTTTGTGATTGGTTCTGATGACATGTTCACTCGATTGAGTCCACGTGGTCATGACAAGATCATCTACATCGTTCGATCTGATTGAGACCAGCGTAGTGAGAAGGGTGCCGTTGACTTGAAGATTCAGTGAGTAGCCGATATCCATCCCACATGAGGTGACCGGTACAGGTCTGTGCCGGACATGCATACACAGCACGTAGCTTTTGTGACAGACGTGTTGCTGCCGGACGGCATCGAGGTTGTTTCCGTGATTCCAATCATGTGCAACAATGCTAAGCGTACATGAGTCTTGACAGTGATCTCCTCGACATATCGCACTCAGCATCTGGCTAGCGGACTTGAACGGCTTCGCATAGAGATCAAGAAAACACGAGTCCAATGTCTGGAGGTCGTCGACTACGCTTCTGTAAGCCGACCGCCTGTGAAGCACGGTGCACGCTGGAAGATGATCGACAGGGTGACATAGCATGCCTTTGCGCAGCGTGAAGCACAGCGCTGACTTGCGGATCGCGTGAGTTGAGTTTGACTCGGGATGGCTTCGAGTCCGAGTAGGCACCAGAGAAGCTGCATGCCGAATCCGTCGCAATCGATCTCAGAGGTAGAGAAAGTGGCATTTCTCGACACCAAGGCCTATCGCCATTTCGAGCGTGTACATGGTGGTTCATCAAGCGCTCGGGGCGCTCACGATGCATCTGGCCTTTCACAATCCGTATCTTGGATGAACATGGGCCCGCAGCGCTTCGAGGTTGTTGAATCATTCTGCAATCCTGTGCATTTGAGCTTCCTCTTTTGCAGAGTCGCGCAGGAATTTGTTCCTGACATCGGCCAAGTTGATTATGTGGGAAGCGACTAACCATACGGTATGAGTGCTGTAGGCCGCTTTCACATAGCAGTCAGATGAGCTGCAGACGGGCAGTTCAGGAAGTATGGGTAACATAATGTCCCAACAGTAGTCACTGTCGTGTATAATACGAAGGACAGATAGTTTTTGCTCCGAAATACTACGCCACAGGCTACCCTACCTCCTTCGAAGTCCTTTTCTTTCGGCTGTTGGTGCCTGAGGCTTAGATAATTGGGCTTGGTTTCAGCCGTCACCTGACGTCAAACCCATCCCTACTTAGTCACTTCACTGTTTCCATGGTCACGCGAGAGAGGTAGGGGTACTCTCCTCGATGCTCCCGCTTCTCCCCCAAGCGACGAGCATCCCTCTAGTACCTAGGAGCATGCTCCGATGAATCGGCTCGCGACCCGGATGCGACGTTGGAAAAGATACGGTATGGTGGGCTCTCGACTTCAGTCGGCCGCGGCGGCCGCGGCGGAGTGCAACGCTGTGGCGGACATTGCAGCCAGTCGAACGTCAAATGTGATCAGCCTATATGTGCGGCTGGAATCGATTGACAGAGGATGATACTTCGTGGAAGAGCAAACGGACACCGTTGCACTTCACGACCGTCCGCAAGGACATGGAATGCTGCCTCTACGCATCCCACTTTACGAAATCAGCATCTATGTGAAAAGTCCTTCCATCAAGCACTAAAGCGGACGCGCTCTCGAATCGGAGTGAGTTGAGCTCGGTGATGTACCAAGCCATGATGAAGTCCGCTTCCGTCGTAGCGCAAACAGTGGTGGTGAGCCGTAAGAAGAAGGAGGAGTGTAAGTTTAGGGTTTGAACCGCGTGATCTTGTCCCGATTGACGGAGACTTCGCATACAGTAGGGTTGACTACCAACACGGTACCGCTGACCCCCGACTCAACGACGTGACGGCGACGGCGAGATAACGAGAAGCTTGCGCGATACGAGAAGCCGTCTGATCAATGCGATGAGGACAGATGTGACAATACGGGGCACCACACATCTCGTTCGTAGTGTGCATTTTACCCCCAACTCCTCTTTGATCCGCACTGGAATTGTGCCCCTACTCAGATGGTCGCTTCATGTCAGGGACTAGACAAACTCACAAAAAGCCACTGCCCGTCCATATGCGGCATACGACGGTCAGCACGGATCTAGCAGCATCCTTCTCGGCTCCAGCAGACTGTTACTGGCTGCTTCTGGCAAGCACGCAGGGAGGATATCCTCTCTCTGATCTTGTGCCTCAGATCATTGGCTTCGTAGAGGAACGCCCTTCTCTCACACCACTGGACTTGCATTAAACCATCCCGATGCAGCTGCAGAAGCGAGAAGCAGCGAGCCCGCATGGGCTCTGCTCAGATGAGTTGCGGCGAGTGCACGTATACAGATACAAAGGTATGCTGACCAATGTTCGCCAGACGTGTGAAGTTCACATCGCGACCTTTCTCCTCGTTGCAGGCTACGGGAATGGTCTTCCTGACTTCTCTTTGGCTCGCCCTCGCGGAGCTTCCACTTGGAAATGGAGTCAATGCCGCGGCCAATTGCGCTGTGTGTCAAACAGGTGTCTACGGACAGCTTGCTGTTTTGGCGGACTACCCTCAAGCCTCGTCCTTTTTTTCAGAATCGCAAACGGGTCAAACGCGGTCCTCCGTCTCCGCTGGCCCAGTCGATCCCCCCCCCCCCCGCTCTGATAAGGCACAGCAGCCGCCTCAAGAACCGCCGCCCGGCCGCCGGCCCAGCAACCTCCTGCCTCTATATCCTCAGCTTGGTCGAAACTCCAATAACAGTGTTTGGCAACCGCTTCGACCGCGTGCTCGTGCCTTCAAGCTTCTTGCTACGAAATACCGTGAGCGGCTCTGATACTGCCACGCATTCAACTTCGTCAAGCATTACGCCTTCTACCACGCTCTCTACGACTGCTAGCACCACTCCAAGTACAACGCCATCAACAACGCCGTCGACTACGCCCGTATTGACGCCCTCAACGACGCCCTCAACAACTCCTAGCAACACTCCCAGCACCACTACAACTTCAAGTGCCGCCTGTCTTGCCACCGGGCTGACGTGCTTGGATAATCCGGATTGTTGCAGTGAGATCTGTCTCAGGTTTCCTGATCAACCGGGCACATGTATAGAATACACCACCCTTGCACCGCCTGACACTACGATCATCACAATAACGGCCGCAACGACGACCACGGCTCCTACTTGCAACGCAGGCAAGTGTGCCAGCTACGGAGAAACCTGCTGCGAGCGCCTGGCTTGCCTGGCGCTCATCGATCAAATGGCGCGACACCTGTAGAAGACCGCCGATTTCCCATGGCGTGTCAAAATCAAGCACAATCCAGCACCATCACAGTTTGACCTGTGCCTACATGCTCGCCGTCGATAGCAAAGTGCTATTATCTTGTCGTTACTGGATCGTACTCCTTCATCAACTCTGCTGTCAGGTCGGCAAGCAGCACGCAAGGTTGCTGCGTGGCACAGACGTGTTGCTCCACGTACACGACCGGTCATCCCATCTCGCAATTACGCACCGATCGTATCACCGAATACTATGGGACTTCGGGTACTTATACAAGTACCAATTACTTCAACAGCACGTACGCCATCACGGGCTCGGAAACTGAAATCTATGGCGTGTGTGTGTGTCTTCCCGTACGACACCGACTACTACTGATCCTAGTCCACCACGGAATACTTGTCTTCCTGGGTTGGGCCAGTTTTGTTGCGGTTGAACAAATAGCGATGCAAGATTTCCTTATCTTCCTTTTTTGGTACGATAGCATACCTCGTGAGCAGATCGAAGTACAAATCTACGCGAGCAACGAAAATTGTTCTGAAAGGCTCGTAATCATCTTGCGGAACAAGCTCCGCATATCTTCTGCATGTCCGCATGTATACTTCGAGAACAAGACGTTCATCACGCTCGAGGCCTTGCCAAGACTCAAGGGTCTAAGAGTCCCCTCAACCCTCGTCCGATGATATCGAGGCTACCTGGCCCAACCTTGCCGCGTGCTCACCTACCTTAGCCCTCAGACCGTCAGAACTTTGATTTGTTCCGACTGAGCACTCTCCGATAGTCCGCCAAATTTCTTTGCTCTTACATATCACCTAGGTACTGCTCTCATGTCACTGGTTGAACTCGCCAGGTGCATCGTCTGGAGTTCCGTGATTGCGCATCCCGGATCCACCGAGACGATGACATGTCACTGCGGCAGATTTGCAACACCAATTACAGCTGGGCAACCATTGCGTGCATCACCGTGTCAACTGAAAGGCGGCTTGACAATGTTCCGAAGAGAAGCCCGTCTGCTCCGGGCGGCTTGATCATGTTCCGAAGAGAGACCCGTCTGCTCCGGTAGAACCGGCCCTGGCAATTTTGTATCATTCTTCCCACCTGCTGAGAGGCGAATGAGATTATCGGAGAATGATGAGCCCGCCGTTGGACGTTGCCTGATTCAGATGCGCCGGGTGACATTGCAGCGATTCGCCGCCAAGGGTAGAACAGGAATCTTGCGACCGATAGCTCCATTCATATCGCGCGTCCCGGATCCGCCGAGATGTTGTGCAGCTTGCTGTCGTCAGCCTTGTGGGGTCTCTGCGCACAGGAATGCTTGGCGGCGGTAAAGTGTCCGAGCTTTGGACGAGTGAACCCACCACCGCGAGATCCGACCACGATAAATGGCGTTGCGATCCGTTACGCGATGCAGAAAAGGACAGAAAAATTCCTTGGCGGGTGCTGTGACGTTGTGGGTTGAGCCGTTGCTGGATGCCGCAGCACCCGATCTTCCTGCTTCCTGTTCTACGAAGGGCTTGGCGGCTTGATGATGTGGGCGTGCATGCTACGTATTAAAAGAGTAGACAGGGAGCCCCTCTAGGGGAAGTCCAAGGTTCAGTAGGATTTTCCTCACCAAGATCGGCTGCAAACATGGGTTGGGCTCGAAAGATGATGAGAGGCAGAGTGTCTATACGAGATCGGCTAGCTAGGTCTGACACCATGAGCTCGGTAGAGACCGCGAGCTCGTCTGGAACGCCATCTTCACAGTCGTCCCAAGGATCATCGACGTCCGCATCACAGGCACTGGCATCTTCGCCCTTCATGGCTGGAGTGAAGATCCCCTTTCGCTCCACTATCAAGTCTCTGTGGCGCTGAACGGCCCTGCTGGCAAAAGGATGGCCGCTGGAGCAACATTGCGCACTTCACAGCAGAGCTTACTTCAAGAACGAGAGGAGGATCATCAGACATGCACGTCGTGAGGGCTCTGTCGCAGAGCCACATATCGAGGACTATCTGCCAGGAACAGCAAGGTACACTCGCGCGAAGCATTTCACAGAACATGCGCTAATTCAATCAAGGGAACACCGCTAGACTATCATTCCGCCCTGGTCCATCACACACCAACCTTAGGCCTCCAGACCTTCAGGCTTAGTCTCGGTGTAGGCGTCCCACTCACTCGCACCAAACTCCCTTCCCATGCGGCCCTTGCTATACATCAGCTTACCCTTCATTCTCACAAGAGGGTTCATCCAGGCCTTTTTGCCATCGGGACCAGTGACTTCCTTCGAGGTTGAGCCGAGGCCTGTTGTCAGGAGAGTCAGTACACAAGCGACGACGAGCGCGGAATGAGAAGCAATCTTTACCTGTGGGGTGATAGTGCAGGTAAATGCCCTCCCAGTGTCTCTTCGGGCAGGCGAACACCTCATGCATGATCCCGATATGCGGGATCTTCTCCTCGATGTCTCTCCACCACTGCATGGCTTTGTTGTGCTTCGGGCCATGAGCGTACTCGTGGAGGTAGTGCTCGTTCTCAAAGTATAGAATGCTCATGAACTCGTTACCTGGAATCACGAAAATCAGCAAGCGCGATCTCAAAGAGGCGTATCAGATGCGCGTTCAACTTACCGGTGACTCTCTCTGCAGCATTCACCCAGGCCGAAGCACCCAAGAAACCCATTCTCGTGGCGTCAGCGCTCAAATCATCGACCAACGCGTCAAATATATCGCCGGACTCCTTGTAGCCAGGTGCGAACATGCCCAAAGGATGATGAGACACCACTCCCAACATGATGGCGCAGACTTGTTCTTCGCCCGGCTTCTCCTGCTCACCCTTTTCAGTGGGCAAGATTGACGTCGCGCGATAACCGATGACATTATCCATGGCGGGATTGCGGAGGACACCGAAAGTGATAAGAAGAGCACGAACGAATTTGTATGCGATGAATAGGAAACCCGGCAAGATCAAGGTGAGGTTGCGGTATGGCAAGAAGGCCATCGCTGCACCTTGAATCAGGCCGCCGAGGACAAGCCATGTGCCTATTGAGAGCTGGTCTCGAACAAGCTGAATGGAGTCAGTCAGCTAGTACTGGCTTTTGACTCTGCAAAGTGCCAACGTGGAGAACTCACGGCATGCAATGAGATCTGATTGCCTCTCCGGGTGGCCGTCTTAGGCCTTGTGGGGAATTTTTCAAACACCGGTTCATACATGTTGCGTGGTGAAGTGGCGAGCTTGCTAGAGGGGCTAGTGTGACGAAAGAGTGTGCCGTCAGGCTTGATATAGCATTCGCAGCATCTCCTCAGCCTCAGATGTGGAAGCTACTCCAGTCACACATGATTGTCGGTCTGGCCACCAGCGCCTCAGTTTCGAAAGAGCTGGGGCCAATAACCAGATAGATGGCTGGACTACCACGTGTGAAGTGGCTTACACAGACCACCAGTCTCACGGGGTTCAGCCTTACGTGCGAAAGCGTGGGGAAAGCTTGTTCGATCAACATTAAGTTACTTTACTAGATGACTATCCAGCATCGTGTATCAAATCGTGCTTCCCGGAAACACAGGAATGCGCAAGGACCTCTCAAAATGATCCACGGTCTGTTGTTGTCACCGTGTGGTTCGGGGTTCTGTCACGGCCTGAGCTTCGTGGCCCAAAACGGCTGTTGGAGGAGCTGGATTACCTCAAGCCACGGCGGCGCCATCGAGGGTCGTACGACCATACGATGCGCACCAATCCAGGAACATGAAATGAATTGGACCGCTCCGACTCGTGTCTCGTGCGAAGAAATCCTGTCCCCGCAGCATCGAGACTCATCTGAAGCGCCACAGAACAACCCCGTGGCTTGCGAGCCAACTTCAGTCACGCAAGCCTTGATGGCAGAGCAGCCAAGCGGAGGTCGCACACTAGAGAAGAGGACTCTCCTCCGAGGATTTAATTGAGATGTCATAGAGGACTATGCATGCACTCGGCTGATCCAGACCGCCCCAATTCGCCACTGAAACGAAGCTTGCCCTCTGACCTCTCGGCCGTATCAACACCGCAGACCCTCGATTCCGGGCGCAAGATATCGTCTTGTCGAAATCACAACTCTGATAACCTCGGTCCCATCCTGCGATCTTGGCAAAAAATGGCCTGCGGCCATATCCACAGCATCCCTCTCAGTCTCGAAAAGTTCGGCATCAACAGTCCGGAAGAACGTTGCAAGCGCAATATACACTTCGGCCTTTGCCAGATGCATGCCTAAGCACATCCGAGGGCCCTTTACCAAACGTGACGAGGTATCTTGATCGTGGTCGACCAGTCGTTGCGAGGCCTTCGTTAGCGAGCCATCTCTCGGTCTGGAACTCATGCGGATCGGGAAAGATGCCGGGATGCTTTTGTTGCAGGGGAATTGACATGCCGAAGATCGTATCCGCTGGGAGGGTGTATGAACCGCATTGCATTGGGCCATGCGGATTGATTCGGAAAAGACGCTCAGAGACTCCGCCCATGACGCGCATTGCTGGTCGATGTCAGTATTTTGATGGCGAATGGCAGAGCACAAGTCTCACATTCTTGCACGACAGCGCTCAGACATGGCAAGCTCTGCAGCAGTCTGGCATATTGGAAGCATCTGGTGTTGCTGATTCCAGTTCCAGGCGTAGTTTGTCTTTGATCTTGGGCTCCTTCAATGCCCAGAAGCAAGCTGTCACGATTATCACCTTGGTGGTCTCGATGCCTGCGAGCACAATACTCTGCGCCTCATTGGAGCTGCGTCTTGTCAATAAGGGGCTCTTGTCAGGTTACCGAACTGCGCACGACTCACAGCACTTCTGCTGTGTTCTCATCAGGTCGCAAGGCCTTCGAGGAAAGGATCTCATGAAATACTGTTTGACGTGCAGCATTCTCATGACCTTTATTATTGCCATCCATGATGAGACGAACCTGCTTGTCTATCTCCTGTGATCACAAAATCAGCATAAAATGCATGGACATCAGGGCACCTTACTGACAGCATAGAAATCTGCCAAAGCCTCCATTTGTGCACTGAATCTAGAGAGCGATTTTGGAGGAATGGCCGCAAGAACTCTGCCCGACCAAGGCACATGGGTTAAAACATGTACCGCCTTCTCTAATGCCTCGATGGCGTTTGTGAACTCCGCCTTGGAGTCAGGATGGTCGACACAACCATATGACATCGCAAATCCATACCACATGACTGCGTCGGTGGTCCAGGCAGCGAAGACGTTGTCCAGACGAAGGACTTTTCCGGTTCCTGCGAACTCTTGATTCATTCTGGTGCACAGCTTGGTTATTGATGTCTGCAGGGAACCAGAGAACTCTCGCACACGAGCTGGCGTAAACAGAGGAGCAATGACAGAGCGTCGACGATTATGTTCGCTGTGGTCGATCTGCTCGGACGTTGCAAGAGGTATGCCTAGGCGATGCTTCAAGTGCGCGAGCTTGTTACATTTGAACTTTGCATTGTACGTCTCATCGAAGAATTCCGGATCGAGGATGTGCACTTCCCAAGGCGTGATCCGGATGATGGGCCGTGTTTCCAACCATCAGTCTCGGACACATTTTGAGTCAATTGCTGCTGTACCGTATTTCGCCTGCCACGCCTCGAGCTTGAAGATGAACTGTTCACCTTGGAAGGCGTCATACCATATCTCAACCAAGCCCGTCGCCGCTGCGAGTCGGGGTCCTGGGATATGTGCGAGTGGGCTGAAGTATAGCCTGTAGACAATAACGCTCACTAGATCCAGGAACGAACACCAAACTGCAGCAACAGTAAGCTCGCCCGCTCCAGGATGGACCGAAATGTCTACGAATGTCATCTCGATCAAATCCACAAAAAGCGTCAGCACAACACGTCTGGGTATACCTGGGCTCAGTACACGAAGGCCCCTACCTACAAGGAAACACAACTCCAAGAGTTTCCTCGAAACTTGCAGATGCCACTTCTAGCGGCATGCTCACTCCAGCTCAATGTGGACCTGCAACATAGCTTTCCCACCAATCAAGCAGACAATGGGAGAGAAAGACAAGCCTTGGCGCAGCGTACGCCTGGAGCCCTCTGTGCCAAGTCTGCATTTGGACCCATGCCGCGCGCGAAGGAGTTGCCCGACGACCAGCATTTTAGGCGTAGAATGGTGCAAATTCGGCTCTGATGGATTCGCGTAATCGTTCAGAGCTATTTCAGTCGTCTGAAGGTTTCGAGACCGTATACAGTCGTCCTCTCCAGTGTGACAAGTTTGTCAGGATAGGTTTGTAGCTGAGTGTGCTGCCATCGCAAGAGCAACTGTGACGCCGTCCAAAAGCCAAGCATGGACACTGACGCCACTCAAACACCACGCCATATGCAAGTATGCTTGCACTAGGTGCAGGAATATAGTAGAGCACACTCATGAGCATATGCGATGACGAGACCCTGCAGGGCAATGATCAGCTCATACCTCCCGCCCACCCCTCTATGCGGTCTCGATACTATCAGAGCTATGCGCTCGACCAGCAGTAGCAGGTGCCGAAGCACAAAAGAGCTAGCACAATCGTCCTCATTCAAGATCGCTTCCCATACCTCTGAAAAAAAAAATCACACAACACAACCATGGACCTATTCCCAGACCTTAACCTCCTCCTCATCCTCACCATTCTCTTCCTCCTCCACCGTCTCTACCTCATATTTTATAACCTCTACCTCTCCCCCCTCGCCCCCTTCCCCGGCCCCAAACTCGCCGCAATCTCCTACCTCCCCGAATTCCACCACAACTTCCTCTCCAACTCGCGCCGCGGCGGGCAATTCCCCTTCGCCGTCCGCAAATGGCACGACCAATACGGGCCCATCATCCGCATCAACCCGCACGAGCTCCACGTGCGAGACGCGCAGTGGTTCGACACCTTGTACAACACGTCGCGCCCCGCGTGGAAAATGCCAGGGTTCGGGCTGCGGTTCAGGAGTGAGCTGTCCTCGGGCGGGACAGAAGATCCGATGCTTTTCCGAGCTCGTCGTGCCGCGTTGAATCCTTCGTTTTCGAGGCGCAAAGTGATGCAGGATGTGCCACGGTTGCAGGAGAATGCAGCGCGGGTGATGGAGAGGATTGGGGAGGAGTTTGCGAGGCAAGAAGGGGTGGGAAAATTGCTGAATTTGAATGGGATGTGGGGGTGTTTTGCGGTGGATAATTTGATCAATTCGTGTTTCGATCAGGATCAGAGGTTCATTGAAAGTCCTGACTTTTCCGCGGAGACGAATGAGGCGATGGTGGAGTTGTTGAAGTCGACGCA
Organism: Cercospora janseana; assembly: GCA_026725115.1. NCBI lineage: Eukaryota > Fungi > Ascomycota > Dothideomycetes > Mycosphaerellales > Mycosphaerellaceae > Cercospora > Cercospora janseana. Next base: position 525,636 of record CM049100.1, read on the forward strand.
TGTGTTTTATCACTTTCCGGTTCTGATGTCGATACTGCGGAGGATGCCAGATTGGTTGGTGGTGTGGATGAATCCGAATATGGCGCCGCTTGTGAAATTCTGGAGTGTGAGTGTGCAGCTTCGCGCTCTGGAGCGATTTGTCTGACTTGAATCTAGTTCATTACGGTCAACGTGAAAGCAGTGCTCGAGAAAGCTGCCTCGGGCAAGGAGATTAACGACGGAACGATTTTCAGCTCTCTTCTGAAGCAAGACTTGCCGCCAGAGGAGCTGTCGTTCCAGCGTCTGCATCAGGAATCCCTGGCGATTATTGGCGCGGGAGTCGAGACGACTGCTCGATCTCTGACGCTCGCCTGCTTTCACATCATCGACCAGCCGGGCATCTTCAAGCGACTTACTGCAGAGTTGCACGACGCCATGCCCGACCCTACTGAGATGCCAGACTGGAACGCGTTGGTCAAGCTTCCGTATCTCTCTGCTTGCATCGACGAAGCAGTTCGATTGACATATGGTGTTTCACAAAGACGGGCTCGAGCATTCTTGGACGGGCCTCTCACGTACAAGGACTGGACGATTCCACCTGGAGTCTTTGTTGGTATGGATAATTGGGACGTGGCCCATGACGAGGCGATATTTCCCAACTCACATTCATTCGTACCAGAACGCTGGCTGGACGACCCTGTTGCTCCCGACGGCCGACCGTTGAAAGTTTACCAGACTGCTTTTGGCAAGGGCACGCGTAGTTGTATTGGCATACAGCTGGCATATGCGGAGCTGTACATCGGACTGGCCCACTTCTTTCGCTCGCCATTCGCGCCGAGGGTGGTGATATACGAGAGCGACAAGTCGGACGTGGAGCTGGTGAGGGATCATTTTGTCCCCCGTCCGGCAGCTAGTAGCAAAGGCGTGAGGCTGACCTTCAAGGCTTGAGCGTCATTCTCATGATGGCGTCTGAGATCCAGAAGTTGGCGACTGCCAGTTGGTCTTTCTGAGGAGCAGATCAGGATCGGTGGCTTCGATACGATCGCTCTGTTGTTTCTGCTGCTGTGCGTCATGTAGTGCGACGCGCTCACAATTTCATGTGGAGGCGTTCTAATTTGCGGCCTCTCGTGTTTGAGGTTGGGTGGAGATGACGCTCAGGAACCGGAGATGCTGAGCTGGGCTTGCAGCTCGAAGGTGTCTAGCTAGACGGACAGGATCTGGCTGATCGGCACCTCCGCTCGAGGCGTCCAGCCTCAGCATGGACTCCCCAAGCTGATGATCGCAAATCTGTCCAAGGATACTGAGTGTCCTCTGCACTGTCGTGTCGATACCAGCAGCATTGTCTCCTACGCAACATGACAAAGCATGAATAAATCTCTCGAAATACTGAGCCCACAATCATGGGCCTCGCAAACAGAACCGAATTCCACTCCACTCACTCGCGAGCTCGAAGAAGCGACGCGTCGGATCCTGCAGGCTGCTTCGGCGCGAGATTGGGACCACGATCGATAAAGAAGCATGTTAGCAAGAGTTTCACCGCTGAATTCGAGCATTCGAATGGCAATACGCTGGATAGCTGGGCGGCGTATGTGGAGAATCACGAGAGGATCGTGGCGCAGAATCCCACTTATCGGTTCGAGGTGTTGAATACAGCTGCTGACGTGGATGAAGGGACTGGGCGAGGGATCATCTATGCTCTGATCAAAGTGTTGGGTCACCCGAAGAACGTGCAGCACGAGAGTATTGTGGTGATGAATTGGCGAAGGCGAGAAGGAGTATGGCGGTGTCACAAGGAGAAGGTGTTACGGGGCTTGCATCTGTTGCCGGACATGCAGACTACTGTCGCTGCACCTGTTGAGATTGATTAGAGCTTGTGTGAGTGCGCGTCTAGAACAAAAGCACAGTAGCATGTCCTCGAAATGAGAAGTTTAGATGCTGTGCGAGGGAAGGCCTCTAGAACATTCACTCGTCCTTCCCTGCGCGTGGCATGGATGCGTTAGCAAGCATCACCCCGCATCAGCATCATCGCAACATCTGCAGCTGGTGATCTTCCTTTGTCGAGCATCCCTTCTGTCACATCACATCCGCATCATGACAGACGCGCAACACCTGGTACAGTACGCACAGCGGCAGTTTGATGAGATCACAACGAGCATCGAGCGACATTTCGATCAAGTCGCAGGACAGCTTCGAGAGAGCTTCTACCATCAGCGGCCATCCGCTCCACCGCGACGATTGCCTCCCCCGACCACGTATCAATCGATAGAACGATGGGTACTCCGACATAAGGCCCTCACTGCGGCAGCCGTGGCATTCCTCGTCACAGGCTCCATCAGCGCAGCAGTCTACATCAAGAGCAAAGAAGCAAGACGGAGGCGTCGCGCCAAAAAGGCATCAAGTGGCGCACGGACGGAAGTGGTCGTCGTAGCTGGCGCAGTCACAAATGCTCTGACGAGCGCGCTATGCCTCGATCTTGAGCGACGTGGCTTCGTCGTCTATGTGGTGACAAACACGCCCGAGGATGAACACTACATTCGCTCGCTGTCTCGAGTCGACCTGCATACGCTGCCCATCCAGCCAGTGGAGGAGGATCCGTATACCACACACCAAGATGCGCTGATCCGCTTTCAAAATATGCTGTCCCACCAGCATCGGGCATTCGATCATGCCGAACCTCACCGACTGCACCTCCGAGGCCTCATCCTCGTGCCAGACTCGACTCAGCCCTCGCCTCTCCCAATCGCCGACATACCGCCCTCCGACTGGTCAGACGCGCTCAACACGAAGCTGCTCAACCCCATCACCACGCTGCAACTCTTCCTTCCGATTCTGCAAGCCTCCGCGACGTCGAAAATCCTCCTTCTCACGCCGTCCGTGACCCCGGCTCTGCAGCTCCCGCACCACGCCCTGGAGACCACCACCTACTATGCCCTCGAATCGTTTCTCGGCACACTCCGCTCCGAGACGAACAGTTTCGGTATCACCACAACACACTTCAGACTCGGCAACATCGAGATACCAGCAGTGACGGCACGGCAAAGGCGCGAGGGGAATTACCACGTGTCCAGATTCAGACCGACCCCTCTGCGACAACTACACGACGAAGTATTCGATCAGCTCGTATCGAAGCGGCCGAGTCGAGTGGTGTATGTAGGACGAGGGAGTCGGACGTATGATATGATTGGGAAAGTGATGCCGCGAGGACTGGTGGCGTGGATGATGGGCCCGTCGACTTCTACGCAAGGTTTGAAGAAGGGGGCAGCAGCAGCGTTTGACGATGAGAAGATGACGGGCAGTGTGGGCAGTATTACTTGGGAGAAGGTGGATGAGCAGGGAGAGGAGTCGTAGCTGTTGCGAGGAGAGATGGGTGGAGGTGAGATGCTTAGGGCATGTTACGAATCATGGACTTTCATTCGAGGACGGAGCGGGACAGGACGGGATAGCATGGCGCTTGTGTTGATCAGAAAGGACAGAGGATTGACAGAACCCACTCAGCTTGATCTTTGCACATGGAGTGTATTCGCCACTTTGGACGGGAGGTACTTTAGTGCAGCTTGCAGCGATGGCGAGCAGCTACCCTCACAAGACCTCCACAGGTCAAGTGACATCGCGACTGCTCATGAGCCTTGATCACGAAAAATTGCGAAAATACGCTGGAGCAGAATGTTCTCCCCTGTTGTCATGGTGGATTCGTGAGAGATAGAGAGGGCCCACATCGGACAAATAAGAGATATCTGCTCCGACGCGGGAAGAACGCTTCCACTTTCGGTCGCTCGCGCGATCTCCGCTGTAGGGGCCTGAATAGACGATGGGAGGGAAAACAAAATGCAACGACGGGCGGAAAGTGCAGCTTCATGCTGGGCAGCACTGATTGCGAGGAGGGTCTGATTGTCAGATTCTCCCGAGCCAGCTGCGGGAGCGGAGCGCTGGAGCTTGCTCCGCTGCTCCAGCTGCGCACAGGATGATTAGGCTGTTCATGATCAGGTGCAGCGCACTCTTTCTTGGAACGGAGGGGGAAGGGGAGGAGCAACAAGGCGTGGGTAAGAATGGAGAATGGGTTCATCACTCGCTCGCACTCTTGCATGCGCACGCTTTGAGCCGGAGCGCTAGCAGGGCATGAGCTGATGACCTGCAGCAAGATGCCTGCGTCTCGGCCCATGCTTCCCACCTCGCCCCGCATGCGGCCTCGTCGCACGCTCTCTCTCTCTCTCCCTCTGTGCTGTCGTGCGCGCAGTGCCGGGGAGAGGCACAGGATGAACATGCCTGTCGCATGCACGGAGCTCAAATGGGTTGCTGGTGGCTGCGCGAGGCTGCGAGGGAGGGCGTGCTGCTACCGACGTGTCCCGGATGAGGACAGGACAGGAGGGGAGGGTGTGTGATGTCTCTCTGCTGGCACCACTACTGCCGGTCTGCTGCTGCTGAGGTGGCAGCAGAGATGACGGGTCGGCAGTCGGGACAGCGTGGTGGTGATGAAGCAAGTCGAGGGGAGGAGGCAGAGCCGAAAGCTAACTAACTAACCAAGCCTCGCTAGATCCGCTCGAACTGCAGGCATGTGATGCGCAAGAAAGTGAGCCAGACCCTCACTTTCTGGACAGTGAGCGAGCAAGCGTCGTTTGTCTCTCTGTCCGTCCGTCGGTGATATCCTCTCTCTCTCCCTCCCTCTCCCGCTCCCTCTCCCTCTCCCTCCTCTCTTCCCCCACCAACAACCGCCCCTCTGCCATCGTCGTCTCGTGCTTGCGCACATGTGGCCGCGACGACGCGTCGAGCCGATCACTCCTGCCCCGCTCAATCGCCTCCATCAGCCGCCCGACTGATGAGAGAGCAGCGCGATCCCCGCCGCACCGCCGAGTCAGCTTCCCCGTCGCGCCACGCGCTCCCCGTCATGCAACATGGCCGGTGCCACGATGCCTGCGCCGAGCCCGACACCATACGCTCACCGCCCCCTCCGCCTGACCCCAACGTGCACGACGAGGCCGCTGCTGCCCCCCTCCACCCCTCCAACTCCCCCAAGTCCGACGAGCCTCTGCGCCTGGACAACGAGGCATGGGACATCAACCGCATCAGTGCCATTGCCGCACTGCAGATGCTCATTGACGCCCTCGAGGGCCTCTCCACCACCACTGGCGACGTCCCCCCACCCCTCCCGTCTCTCGCCCCGGCACTCCAGGCCCTCTCGGCCGCGTCCGCCACCAACGCAAACCCAGCAGCACCCTCCCGCGAACCTCCTCCTCCCAAGACCTCCCCAAACTCGAAATCGGCAGTCCCGAAGCCCACCCCCACGAACCCATCACCGTCGTTGTCGGCGCCGGCGTCGAAGACATTGCCGTCCAACACCAAGCCATCGCCCGCCGCTTCTTCTCCAAAACCGCCCCGCCCTTCACCGTCGCCCAGTACCTCAAACGCTTCCACCAGTACTGTCCCCACTCCCCCGGCGTCTATCTCGGTGCTGCGGCATACATCCACCAACTCTGCGTCTCCGACCTCATCGTCCCCGCCACCACCCGCACCATCCACCGTCTCGCTCTCGCCGCCATCCGTGTCGCGGCCAAGAGTTTGGAGGATAACAAATGGTCGCAGGAGCGTGTGTCGAAGATGGGTGGGATCAGTAATACACAGATGATGAATCTGGAAATTGCAATGTGCTTTTTGCTGGATTTCCAACTGTATTTGGACGAGAGGATTCTGGCCAGGAGGATGTTTCTGTTGCAAGACGCGGCAAGGAGGGGGTTTGGGAGTCAGGGTGGGTTGAGTGAGCAGTTCAAGCTGAAACTGCCGTTGAGGAGGAAGGGGCCGAAGTAGGGCTTGGCCGTGATTTAGGGAAAGAGGAGGAGGAAATCAAGGGTTGAGATTCAATAGCTGAGGCTACAGGATATGGCTGTGGGGACGTGGATCGATTGGTCCGTGTTGTCACTATGCTCGCGGCATCCAGACACGGTCTCGGAGTAGGCACCGAGAATCCCTGCAACTCCCTGGTCCACTGCATGCACGGCATCCGTGGTTAAACGATCCAGCATATCTGGAGTTTGCGAGCACATTGCATCGCGAATTGGACTTGCTCATTCTTGACGAGGTCCTACTCAAAGATGCGATCTACCGCGGGGTCTGACATGAAAGCGTCCAACTCTTCCACGGCCGATCCAGAGCCCGACTATCAGCTCTAGCCTTCTGGGCAACATGGTTGAGCGATGAGCAGCTTGGTTCTGCTTGCTCGAGACTCACATGGGAAGCTGAGAAACAATTAACCCGACGCACTGCGAACTTGTGGAGAACAGGCGTGCGAAATTCGCAGATGAGATCGAGCACATTCTCCCAGTGGCTCAGGGTTGCATTCGCCTCTCCGGGCGAATGATTGCTACTGGTGACTGTCAGGGGAATAGCCGGAATGAAATGATCAATGGCAACATGTGCCTGGAAGGCGCTAGGCGTTGTAACGTTCCGCCGATTGGATCGTTCCCATCGACCGTTGGTACTGCGTGATGGGCACTCCGGAGACGCGGAGCTCATCTCTATCCTGCGACTGTTTGACACATGTTCGAGGCGTCATTGCGTGCGTGAGCACCGATCTATCGATGTTTCCGAGAAGGGAGCACACGAGGCAGAGGCGTTGTTAGGGGAGAAGGGCGGGGAAAAACGAACGAGAGGTCCGGCCGAAGGAATACTTTGTCCGATTCTGACTCATTTTTTGGTTTTGCCTTTTCAACTCTGGAAGCAAGCGTTCTTGATATCGATTATCCTCTTTCTTCCTTCTTCTTCTTCTTCTTGTTGTGTTGATTTGCTTTTACCACTCTTCTACGAGGAAGATTATGATCTGAGATTTTTATATTATATCGTGGTTGTTTTGCCGCGAATGGATGAAAGGATCAATGAATGAATGAATGAATGAATGGGCGAGAACAGGACAGGATGGGATAGGATCGGTCAGCGCGAACAGGTCAGCCTAGCGCACGAGTAGGTAGGCAGGCAGACGTGCAAACCGATGGACAAATTTTGAAATGCTCGGATATTCTTCCGCCCTTGATGGACTGGTGTGTGTGCTCTCGAGGTGCGCGTTGGTTGGGAGAGTCGGTCTGTCTGTCTCGTCGCCGCACACAGACGGTATGCTGCGTGGCATGGGGAGAGGCATGCATGGCTGTTTGGCATTGGGGAAGGGAGGTGTGTGGCCGTTGCGTTGTTGATCTCGAGGAATGCATGGATATGTAGATGTGTGGATTGATGTGAAGGGGACGAGGGAAATGTTGCGCGAGGAGAGGGGGAAGGGGGAGTTCTCGTTGTCTGCTCAGGAGAGGCATGCAGCGGGGATTTTTGGCAACTCGCCACGCGTGTGTGATGGAGTTGGAGAATTGATGTGGTTGGCAAACGCTAGCGACATGTCTCTCTCTCTCTCTCTCTCTCTCTCTCTCTCTCTCTCCAATCTAACGGAGGTGTTGGGGCCGGGCTGTGGAGAGACTCTGGTGGATTGGAATTCACTCCACGTCCCTTGTGCTTCACTCCTTTCAACGACGTGGCTTGCACCAGTCAGCCTTTGACACGACCGACTTGCCTCAAGGGCGGGGAAAAGCTGGCTGCAAGCACTGTTTCCGGCAATGTGATCTGAGTTGCAGGCAGACATGTGATGCGCATCGATTTGCAGCGGATGGAAAGCGGAAGAGTGAAATTTCCATTGCTATCTTGAAGGGATTGAGTTGCCGGATGTGGCGAGAGGAAACGGTATGCGATCGAAGTCTCACGGAAGTGGCAGGATCGAGGATCGTCAGTCTTGTGTGTAGCTCGTTGTCATTCTGATCGAGAGGGACCGTTGTTCTGGATTAGGTGCTGGGCGGAAGCATTTCCTGTCTGTCATGTTTTGCGGATGGCAATTTGGCAGTAGGAGGGAGTGGTAGCTGTGCCGATCTGAGGGTGCATTTGGTGGGAGTCGACAAATCTACTAAATGTGCCTCGGAGATCTGCAGCGGGACATGTTGTCTGCTGGCAGAAGTCTTGATCTCCGAGGCATTGTGCGTCTGTGAGTGAACGGAGTGAAAGCGAGGCACACATCTGGTGGGACAGGTGCGCGGTGGGGTGTTCGGCGCGACTGCCTTATGCGAAGCAGACAACCGGGCGCTTGAATCGGGCCCTGTCCTCCATTGGCTTGCAGATCCGGCTCTCTGGCATCCTGAACAATGGCGGGCATGCAAGTGGAAAGATAAGGATCTATTCGGACGAGTGAATAGGTCAGATTGTAGCTAGACTTGCTCGATGCAACCCCGCTCAAGAATAATCTGTACGAATTGAACAAAATGACATCTTTGATCGGGGTATTTCTCATCGTTACACTTCATGACAATCATCAACGACAGTATCAATTGTGCCTCTCGAAAGACGTAAGGCTTGGCCACAACATCACTCCTTCCACCACATTGTGTACCCCAGCTCAAGCCTTGTGTCCAGCTGGGACGACGCTTGATCGCCTGCGGTCCTGTCCATACTTCTTGCGTCCAATGCCAACCATCTGCAGCATCTCGCGCCAGAAGCCGTTCGGTGGGTCGATGAACGTAGACTCGTAAGCATCAATAGTTGGGCGTTCCCAGACCAAGTCAGCCTCGTGGGCACCAATGAATTTGGTTCTCTTGACGAGCTTCCAGCCGACGAAGAGAATTGGAGCTGAGGAGGGACGACTGTTAGCATGGATTCCTTACGTGAACGAGCCCGCCTTGCGGCGACGGGATTCCAGAGGAAAAGTTTCTCCGACTCACCAAGAATCAACATAGCGTAGTAGATGAAGAAGCTCTCAACGTCCCAGGGAGCGAAAGAGCTGTAGCCGTAGCAGGTCACAATCATGATCATCCAGGCAAGACCCAGGTAAGCGCAGTAGGGCTGGAAATAGCCGAAATATGGCAAAGTTCTTCGGTCGAGTCCTTGTGCTGTGCAGGCCTTGTGGTAGAAGATGAAGGTCACGCACATGACTATGAAATTAAGTACGCCACTGATTGCGTATTTCATCAGTAAATAATGTCTAGAGTCGATATTGGGCGTGCTGGAATGACTTACCCGGCGGTGACAAGGTTGATGAGCCAAGTCAGGACTTTGGCCGATCCGTTGCCGACCTGCAAGAAAGACAAGCAGGGGAAGATCATCACGATGATGAAGGCGAAGAGAGGAACACCGTTGCGGGTGCAATAGCGCAGGAAAGCTGGGGCGCGGCCTTCGAGGGCCATGCCGTAGAGGGAACGGGTGGCGCAGTAGGTGTAGGTGTTTCCGGCGGAAAAGATGGAGGTGACGAGGAGAGCGTTGACGAGATGAGGCTATAAGCGAGATTTTCAGCCACGGTTCAAGTTCATACGCAGCAGATTGCTCGGAGTGAACTCACCAATCCGTTGATGCGGAGATTTTGCATGGCAATCACATATGGGGACGCGGATGCGGTACCACCGCCAGCCACATCACCAGAGATGATTCCAACGAGAGTAGGGTCGGTGTAAGCGACGACGATACCGCAAGCAAAGGCACCTCCGATGAAGAAGATGGCGAAACGAGCGTACATCGTCTTGAAGGCGCTCTTGATGTAGATTCGGGGTCTCTTGGCCTCAGCAGCGACCATGGAAACATACTCTGGTCCAACGACCGTGAAGGATGCAGACCAGAGACAAGCGAGCCAGCCCTCGAAGCGACCGAGAGTTCCAGTAGTTCGGTATTCAGCGAAGGCATTGGGTCTGTTCCAGTTGCGGAAACCGTAGGCGTCGCGATCTGGGTTGCCGCCGACCTTCGTCGCTCGTTAGCACTTCTGATTGTCTGTTGCAGAGATCCAGAGACTCACCATAGTCACAAAGGTGAATGCGAACAGCAGGAAGATCAAGATGACCTTTCCGCCAGAGAGCCAGAACTCAGCTTCTCCGTAAGCCTTCACAGCAAGACAGTTCAGGAGACCGTAGAGCACGATACAAGCGACAGGGACTGCCCATGCAGGGATGTCCGCCGACCAGTATCCCAACACGGTCGTCAAGGCTGTGATTTCGAAAGGAATGAGCAGTGCCTCGTAAAGGAAGAAGTTCCAGCCAGCCTGCGAACGCCTCGATCAGTATTGATTGCTCCTGGGTTGTCGATGTTGCCTGCTCTTACCATGAATCCAAAAGCCTCGTCAACGAAGTGACCTGCCAGACGAACGAAACCGCCAGAGACAGGGTACAGGACGGTCATCTCGGCGATGCCATTGTTCACAAGACCGAGGAAGCAAGCGTAGATAGCGTAGGCGATGAACAGGGAACCAGGGCCACCACGAGCAAGACCACCACCTGCAGGAAGCGCCTGTCAGTGGGATTCGTCGTTGCAGTATGATGCCCGTTCAAGTAAGATACATACCAACAGACACGAAAATGGCAGTACCGATCGAACCACCGATGGCAATCAATTGGATCTGTCGATTTCCAAGACGACGATGCAAATCATCGGCATTCTCAACGACATCCCCATCGGCAGTGGTGACGACCTGTTCAAGGTTGTCCTCCACGTAGCCAGGCTGCTTCTTCTCCGACCCGAAGAAATTCATGCCGGGCGACAAGACAGACAGCCTACCCCAAAATGACAGGGAAGAGAGGCGTAGTCAAAGCAAGGGAGGATAGAGAGACTAGGGTGGAGAGAAGAGGGAACTACTAGCTCAGACCATCGAGTCGTTCTTGTACTACCGGCAGCAGCAGCAGCAGTAGACCTACCACACGACCAAAGAAGAACCACGGCCGCACATGCGAACAGACCTTACTACTGCAAGCCTCACCACGCGACAGCACGGTCCACGGCGCAGCAATCGAAGGCACTCAAGCGAATGCTAGAACGCAAGAAGGCGCCGCAGAAAGCCCGTATCCGGCCCTCTCGCAGCCAGTAAACGCTCGACAGGACGCAAACTCCCTCGCTATCAAGAACATTCGGAGGCGCGAAGCGAGCGTTCACGCGGCTGAAATGCCAAGCGCTGTGGTCTGAGGTGTACGACTGCGAGGAGGACAGATACGGTGCAGAGAAGGCCTGAGGCCTGCGGCATAATTTGCGCAGCGTCGGTCCAAGACTTCACTGCGACTTGTCCAAGAGATAGGCGTGAGGTCAAATTGCAGCTAAGCGTGATTGGGCGCGGGCCTAGATCTGTGGTGGTGCGGAGAGTGACTTTCGCTATCGGCATGCAGGACTTGGCGTCTGGATACAATGTCGGGAGGATTGCGATCCTGGCGGGCTTTTACAAGTGCATCGTGCACAATGCTCGGTCTCAGGTTTTGTGCATGTTCTGCCGTGACAGAGGTGCTCATTGCTTGAGGTCTGGTCTTGTCCTCGCCGCGATACGCTTCATCAGTGCAAGGAGCTTGGACTTCAGCCATTGATGCGGCTTGTACCAACTTCCCGCCATGTGGCGCTGGATACCAGTCTTGGCTAGCGGGCTGAGGGCGCCGCAGGTCATTGGGCAGTCCTTGATTCGGCCTCTTTGCCGCATGCCAAGCATAGTCACGGATCAGGCCATCGCGAGATCGTGAAGTATAAAGTGAATGCACTGTGACAGGTACAAAAGTGGCTTTACCATGTGGGAGTATTCGGATCGAGTCCATGAGGACCTGAGGCTCGTCTGTATAATCTGGCTCCGTGGCAGCGAACTGAGCTTCTCCCCATTTTCTGTGGCACAGTTTCTGGTCGGAAGGATTTCCTTAGCACTCTCTTGACTTGGCCGTGCACTGCAGCTGCGGTAGTTCTGGCTAGATTTTCGAACGGCTTGTCGCATCTCTTCTGAGAGCAGTGCAGAACAGTAGGACGATTCGAGACTCGTTCTGCGCATGGGAAATGAGGGCGCAAGAGCGTGACTACGACATGGTGCATAAGGCTGTTCTCGACCAGGAGAGCTTCAAGGAGGCCGGGTTGAGCCTATCGAGCTGGAGCTTGAGTTTCGGCGTGCGCGATGCGCTTGCGAATAGTCAGAACGCCATGCAGCGGACTAGAACCGGTACCTAGAGAATGAGCTTCAACCTGCGGTGGTTTGTGTAGGTAGACGCATGGCGGAACAATCCGCACCCAGCAGCGGTCTGTGTGCGACTTTGCGGATCTGTCTTAATGTCATTGCTCCGATGAAGCCATGCAAAATGACCATGGTAGCTGCAAAATGCCATTCCGAGGTCGCGCGCTCTATTCAGATGCTGGCACAAGGTTGCTCTACAGCTCGAAGAAGAGTACAATGTGCTTCTGACTCCACGAGATGCATCTTGGACTTCGAGGCCCCGCGAATACTTACAGCAGGAGCGCGAATCAATGTATTCGGTAGGTAGGGACACTGAAGGATCTTTTCACGAGAACGTGGTCAACATCTAGTGACGTGGGACGATATCGAGGTTGGGCGAGGGTATGTTCAACCGAGGCTTTTCCGTTTTGGGAAAGGGCACCCGCGTTTGTTTATCACATTGTTGGCGATCGCGTCACAGCTTCAGCTCGCGCGCGTACATTCACTTCGACAAGCATTGATCCTGGGCCGGCGCGAGGACTCGGAGAATACTTTGTGCGCGACATCCAATATCATGCCTCCGCGTGCAAAAGTCCGAGCAGCGGCAGACGTGGACGAGAGCGAAGACGAGCTTCTCGCGACAAGCGCGACCAGAAGCGCAACCAACAACAACATGCCAAAAGCCAAAGTAGCACGGCGTCTGAGTGGGAGCAAGGCGACTGCAACGAAGCGAAAGGCAGCGACCCGACAGCCGCGACAGGCATTGAAAGATCGGACGAATGTGCAGAATGGAAACGAGACGGAAGAGGTAGATGAGTTCGACGCGGAAGACGCAGTCGCACAACCCATGACGAAACGCGCAAAGCCGGCAGCGACGCGACGGAATGCGAAGGCCGAGCGTGTGGAGGGCGAGGCAGAGAAGCCTGCGAAGAAGGCCGCCGCTGCGAAGCGAGGGCGGCCAGCGAAGCGCGTACCCTCAACAGAGCAGATGATGACCATTCCAGAGACGCAGCCAGACCCGGAGCCCATGGAAGATGTCGAACAGTCCATTGAGATTGATCACGACAACTTCGATATCGACAACGACCCCACTCCTCCGCCGACGCGCATTCATGCTCAACGTGCGCCGTCTGCTCCAATACAGCCACTGCAACCTCGACCCAGTGCGCGAGGCGATCTTCTGCAAACACGGGCAGTTGGCCGCGCAGCTTCAGCGCAGCCGACATATCAGCCAATGCGATCGCGAGAAGGAAGCGCTACTGCGACTGAACGTCGAGGAGGCGATCCGGAACTTCGCAGGCGGTTGGCTGACATGACTAAGAAGTATGATAATTTGCAACTGAAGTATGACGGTCTGGAGGAAATTGGCAAGACCAGTGCGGAGAGCAATTTCGAGAGACTGAAGCGAGCCAGTGACCAGAAGGCTAGAGATGCACAAGAGGTGATTGCGGCACTTAAGAAAGAGCTTGCTGAAGCCAAAAAGTCGTCGTCTTCGGTGTCTTCAGAGACCACAGACCTGCAAAAACAGGTCGCAGATCTAGTGTCTTCGAACGAGAAACTGCAGACGGAAACAGACGAGTGCAAGAACAAGCTCAAGCTTGCAGAGAATCAAGTGAAATCATTGGAGGCGAAATTGAATGCAGCACGACAACAAATATCAAACACTGCGCAAGAGACCAAAGTCCTCGAAGCGGCGGCCAAGAAGAACAGCAACATTTCGGTCAATTCGTCCGAGGCCCAAAAGGAAGCGAAGATGAAGGAGAATCTCTACGCCGATTTGACTGGATTGATCATAAGTGGCGTGAAACGACAAGATGGAGAGGATGTCTACAACTGCATTCAAACGGGGAGGAACGGAAGTGAGTGTTCGATACCCCGCTATGTTTCAAGAGGACTGACGGCGTCTAGCCCTGCAATTTCGTCTTGCAATCGCAATCGACGCAAGCACGCCCAATCCAAAGACCCCATCTGGTTTGAGCCATGAACAGACAGAATTTGCCTATGAGCCGGTACTAGACGAAAGCAGGGATCGAGAACTGCTGGACTTGTTACCTGACTACCTCACCGAAGAGATTTGCTTCCCCCGCGGCCATGCACAGAGGTTTTATGGCAAGGTTGTCGAGAGCATGACGAAGATTGTTGTCGAGGACGACTAAACGCCCGTATTCTGCTCTCGGGTCGATGTACGATCACGCTACTGCTTGCAAGCCTCGAGACCCACACTATGTGTCGTACTCGGTGTGGAAGGCCATGAATATTGACGATGAAGGGAAAGGCGAAAGTTACGTCGGTGCTTCTTGTTGTTTGTCAGAGATACCTCTACCTCACGATCCACGAAAACGGTGCTGTTAGTCACACGAACTCCCCCTGGCAATCTGTCCTCATCAGCGCTTCTCACCCATCTGCAGCTAGCAAGCATGCTGCATGAAGCTTGACCGAATGGTCCGTGGTTCAGCCCATTGACAAGCATGGAAGCGTCGCATTCTGAATTAACCCTCGAAACGGACAAGGGAGCGACTCAGCGATAATCTCAGCTCGGAAGACCCTAGTCAACCAAAGCCGAACCTTCACTTGCCTGTCAGCTGCAGGCGCCTTGCCTGATGCCAAGCTTTTCCCCAACATCTTGTCTTCTCTCAAACGTGGAACGCGCTGACCGGAGAAGTATCTTAAAGCAGTCGCGAAACCGTCGAGGTTCTCCATTCAACAAGGCCCGTCTTGTGCTTGGCAGGGCTCTGACATATAAAAAGCATGCCGGATCCCGCATCGGACGAACAAGCACAGCAGTCGCTCTCGGCCAATGATACCACCCCATCCCAAGAGAACAGCACCCCAAGGCAAGAGTCAAGTCAAAATGAAGTATTCCCGTCCACCCAAGAAGAAGCTCCAGTCAAGAAAAGTGCCGTAGCTCTCCACATCGAAGCCCTCACCCGAGACCTCGTCGCCGCCGTCAACGCCCGCAACTTTGACCTCAACACCTACCCATGGAATCCGCACTGCTCCTCCTCTTTCACATGTGACCTCCAACGCCCACCCGAAACCGGCCTCGACTTCAATCTGACCTCTGCGGACCAAGCCATCGCGTGGCTGCAATTCTTGAACATGATGTTTCCGGAATTCCGTGTCAGGGTTACAGATGTGAATGCGTATGTCGATGAGGCGGCTGGCAAGGCTATCGTTTACTTCTCTAGCGATATGGATGGGTTGGCGATCATTACGAATTCGAATCTGTGTATGGTGGAGTGGAGACGGTATGGATCGAGGGTGGAGGGCGTGTGGAAGGCGTTGGTTTTTCATGGCTTGAGGGGCCCGCCGTCAAGTGTGGGGTTGTGAGGGTGTCAGATGGCGTGATGTGTGAGAAGTCTGCGGGGAGCGTTTGGAAATCTTGGCTGGTTAGAGCGTTGAGGGAACGTTCTTGTATTTCAGTGCCCCCTCACAGCCTTTGGACCACCAATCTGTTTGAGAGGTTTGAAAACATGAGTCGCTTGGATTGGACCGTCGATCTCGTCTCGGTCAGCAGCCGCCTTCGATGTCCTTTGCGAAATGCGCGTAAGCCTTCAACAAGGCGGTGCTCCTGAAAACGCCGAACAGCCCAAGTTCTTGCGATAAACTGGAGGCTAGACGGAAGCCGCTACAGTGGTGGAGATAATGAAAAGCGATGGTGATGATGGTCGTCAAGCAGGTGACGAATTTGGAGCCTAGATGACCTCGTGTAGACGTAGCCTGCAGTGCGCAATCAACGCTTTCTGTTATTACTGGATATCTGGGCAAGAGGAACTGGATCATTCCAGTCGTGGAGCCATGCTGCAATGCCAGAATCAGACAGAGGCTGCCATCAATTGCGGTGGCAAAAGGTGTATAGGTGAAGTACGTTCTCTGATTCCGGCCATCACCCGTCACATCCGCCATCACATGATCATCATTGCGTTTGGACCACAGACATCCATGCGAATGCGTTGCGACTGCTCCCGTCATATTCCGGATATGATACGCTCATCTCTTCTCCCAGAAATGTGTGTTACACAAAGCTAAGATGCTACCGGACAGGGCATTTCACCATTGAGCGGCAGACGTCCAGCATCGAGACAAGAACCAACAAGAATCCGAGGCACGGCCCGAGCATCTCAGCTTCGAGGACAAAGTTGTCCGGTACTGTGCATACACTATGCGAACGCACTGCTCTCAGTTAGTCGGCCGAGGACGGCCATGAGATTTCCTCTTACGTCTCTAGCCCCACCAAAGCTACCGCAATACCACCACAAACCTCATCAACCTCATGCAACGCCACTGCAGGCTGTCCACGGAGCAAGCACCATGATCAGCGCTGATCGTCTACACGCAACACAACGAAGCCACCAGTCCGGGAACCGGAAAGCTGCATTCCGCGCGCTTTAAGCAGACTGCGTACGGGATCAGATACGGCAGTCCAGATCGGCGGAGAAAAGCTTCGAATGAGCATCTGACCCCAGCAGAATAGATTGCTGGCTTTTGGCGAGAGCGAGAGATGCAGGCATCGAGAACCGAGGCAGTCTTCTTTCATGTCCAGTCTCAGGCTATTTGCAGATGATGCAGGATGTGATATATAAGGAGTCCGAGGATCGCTCCCTGATTGCCGACATCAGCACAGTCGTCGACACTCGTCTCAAGTGGTCCTCAGTCCTGCCAAACTCTCCCAGCCAAAATGGTCGCCGTCAACGTCGGCACCCTGCTCGCCCTGACCTGCGCGGCATCAGCAGCAGTCATTGAGAGACAATCAGCATGCAGCAGCTACAGTGAGATCTGCTTGGTCTGTCGAGGCGCCTGGACGAGCTGACCATATGCCGCAGCCATTATCAACACTCGAGGCACAGGCGAAGCCCAGGGCCCAAGTTCCGGCTTCATCACGATGAATAGCAATGTTCGGAACTCTTTGCCGGGCGGCAAGATCTACAACACGGTGTACCCAGCCAGCTATGACCAGAACTCGGCGGCTGGCACTCGTGATGTGTGTTGATCCCGGTTGCGACGCTGGTTCACTGGCTGATCTCAGTCCTATAGATCATCAACAAGGTGCAAACCACTCTGAGCACAAGCCCCGATGAATGCTTCATTCTGGAGGGATACTCGCAAGGTCAGCAGGCAATCGGCCCCAAGCATCAAGTCTAGCGCCACAGCTAACCTCGACTGTCGTAGGTGCCGCTGCCACAGTCGCCGCTCTGCCTCAATTGACCGGCGCCGCCTTCAATGCTGTCAAGGGAGTCTTCCTCATTGGCGACCCGGACCACAAGTCCGGCCTGACGTGCAACGTGGACAACAATGGCGGCACGACGACTCGCAACGTCAATGGTCTCTCCGCTTTCGGCTCCTCAGGAATCCCTTCGAACTGGGTCTCCAAGACATTGGATGTTTGCATCTACGTAAGTGACACACGGATGTCCGTCTCATCTTCTGGAATCACGGTTCTGACCTCTGACTAGGGCGATGGAGTGTGCGACACTACCCACGGTGAGTAATGTAAACCTGCAGGAGATCCGTCTGCGCATGTACTTACGAGACGGCAGGGTACGGCATCAACGCTCAGCACTTGCAATACCCACGCGACACTTCAACGCAGAACTTGGGCACGAAATTCATCACCGCCCGCCTGCGTGGTACTTCGTGAGATGACTGCCTGGGCGAGCATAGCGTGGTAGTGCTCAGATGATCACTTCCCAGCCGGTTCGGGAGCAAACATTCTCGGCGGAGAGACGGCAAAACGGCAGTCGTAGCTCAGCGGGCAATATGCAGGTGATGTTCAATAGCCAATCGAACAGATATATCAGGTTCCGGAAGCTTGCTTGACGTGCTTCGATAACCCCGAACTCCGTGTCGGTTGTTCGAGACCAGTCGCCAGGCAGCTTGATAGCTGGTGTACCTCTTCCGGACCGTGGCAGCTCTCGTCGGGGCCAATGATGACCATGTATCCGGTAGTACCTGCGAACGACCACCCGTGGTACGGAGGTGTTGGCAGGGTATGCTGCATCACATTTGGACCGGGTTGTGCTCCGATAGAGTGTCTGGGTCGCGCTTCGACCGGGATCATGCTCGAAGTATGCGCGCGCTGGCCACGAGCGAGCAAAATATAGAGTTCTGCAAATGATATCGAATTGATGACCGCGGCCAGGAGATGTCAGCCTCTGCCTGCATCGCACCCTCCATCCCTTCCGTTCGACCGTCGACTGCACGCTCCTCTGCGCCTTTACAGCAGGCGCGTGCAACCATCCTTTGATTCTTCGTCAGAACATGACCGGCGCGCGCTGTGCAATATACTATGTAATATGGAGTCTGCTTTGGGTTTCGGGACCAGCTCTGGCAGCACCCAATCCCGTGGAGCAGGCAGCCGAGAACGTGTTCAATGCCAACGACGGCCAGGTCGCTGGACTTGGGGATATCGCTCTGGACAATCCGCCGGAGAATGGACAGCAGTTGATGCAGGACATGGTCGCTGCATATGCCGCTTTTGTGCCGGGGGCGTTGGGCGGAGGGTGCACGGAAGAGAAGATGATTGTGCGGAGAGAATGGTTGGGAGGCTTTGAGGCCGAGGCAATACCACTGGATGCTGACAGTTGCACAGGAGCGACCTGAGCCCGGACGACCGACGTGCGTATATCGCAGCGTGCAAGTGCCTCCACGACGCGCCTGCAAAAACGCCGACCGATCTCGCGCCAGGAGTGCGCAATCGGTGGGATGATTTCGTCGCCGCACATCTGTTCAGTACGTACGATGCGCACCGTTCGCCATGGCTCTTGCCGTACCACCGCGCTTGGGTTGCCGAGCTCGAGAGGGCGCTTCGTGATGAGTGTGGGCTGCAGATCGGTAGGAGGACACTGGGGGAAGCTGGCAGCAGCCCGTGCTGATCTGTGGACACATAGGGCAGCCGTATTGGGATCCTTCTCGCTACAACAACGGTCAGCCGCCGGAGACGTGGCCGATATTTGATGGCTCCGACACGTCGCTCAGCGGCAACGGCAAGGCAGATACGCCCAATCCAGGCTGTTCCTGCATCCAGGATGGACCGCTCAAGGACTGGAAAGTCCACCTCGGGCCCGCAGCCGGGAATCAAGCGTGCTCGCCCAATCCTCAGGCCGACGGCCTCGGGTTCAACGAGAGATGCCTCGAGCGCCAGTTCCAACCCGACTTGCTGGCAAATTTGACGTACGACAACGTGACCTTTACGATTGGAAACTTCAAAGGTGAGGTCGCGCGACGGTGAGGTCGAGGGCCAGGCTGAAGTGAAGGCAGACATTGACGGCTTTGCCCTCTACATCGAGTCATGGCCGACGGGGATACACAACATCCCCCACGCCTTCATCGGAGGCACGAACGCGGACGTGCCTGGCTCTCCGGGCGATCCCATGTTTCCGTGCCACCACGCGCGGGTGGATATGCTGTGGAACGTGTGGGTGGCGCAAGACCCTGCCGGTCGATCAGGGCGACTGGCCAAAGCAGAGACGTTTGCGAAGCTGCGAAGTGATTTCGGGCGTGAGTGGGAGCACCGCACTGCAGATGATGAGATGCGGAGGCTAATGACCGCTGGCAGTGGACCCGCCCAAGAGCATTGGTCCGGACGACGTGATTAAGCTTTCTCCCATCTTTGACGATATCAAAGTGGCAGATGTGCTGAGCACGACGGCTGGGAGGTATTGCTATAAATACGTCTAGCGGCCTGCTCCCGCAGTCGACGTACATAGCGGGGAGGCTTGATGAGGCTCGAAGCACAGCACGACCCGTTTCACGGGAACGTTGAAGCGAAGAGGCGTCGAACGTGTGGAGAGCGAGACACGTCTCCCGCGCGTGGTGGCTGGCTGGCCCCGGGCGACATCCCACCAGCAAGACGAGTGCGCCTCCTCCTGGTGAGCTTCTGCATACAGCAGCGAACCATCGGCGCTGGTGCCGCCGTGGCCTTTCTTCTTCTCCCACCGCGCGCGCGCGCACGCAATTCGGTGGTACCCGCCGTCCAATCTCACAAGCGCGAAAGGGCCACGACTCAGCGCTATTTCCGCCAGCCGCTACTGTACCACCGCTCGGGGCTAGACCCCGGAGCTTGTTTCTTCGCCATCCCTCCACCTCCTGGACCGCAACATCAGCAGCTGTGGAGGAGACTGCGGCATACATACACACCTCCATACCACCCGCTTGCCTGTGCGCCTCGGTGAGTTACGGCCATCTCTGGCCCTGTTCTTCATTCTCTCGCTTCCCGCTGTCGCCGTCTTCCCCCGCTTCCTCACTGCTCCCTGCCTGGCGCCCCCGTGCCCCGTTGCCACTGTGCGCAAGCATATCCAGCCCTTCCCCCTCCACGGAATCTGAGAAACCAAGTTCTGCCCCTCTCGTAGCACTGCCCAGAAACACCCTCGGCCGGCAGCCTGTCCTCTCCCTCCTCGCAGAGCCTGGAACGCCGTCGTCTGCCGAGCGCGGATTCTCTGACGCCAGTCCGACACCTGTGCTGTCTCATCCTAGGCAGAAGCATCCGAGCAACCACGACGCGTGCGCACTCCCCGCCGAGCGCGGCGACTCAATCTTCGACGTGATCTGCACAGCTCCAGCGGCCGCCAGGACAGGCTTTGTGAGAGTCAGAAACACAGGAGACTGCATCACGTCCTGAACCTTAGCTTGTCAAGTGTCTGTGAACTCAAAATTCCCTCACAACCTCACAACTTGCAAGTTTGCCCGTACGTACGCTCTGCTCCCACTTCAACATCCTCCTCGGGAACTGCACAACGCTCCACGCCCCCATCGCTCTGCCAGATTCCAACCTGCCAACAACGGGATATCCGCCACCGAGATGCCCAGCATGACCAGCCATGATAACGAGACCAGAGAGGCAGAGCTGCGCAGCCAGAGGAGAAAGGCCGTCAAACGCGCAATCAATACCCTGCAATTCTCCCTGAATCAAGACCGCGATGTAACCGAAGAGACCATCGACCAAGCAATCGCGCTCCTCCGCGACGCCCGTGAACTCATCCCCAATGCTCACCACATCCGGCAACCTTCCCCCCCGCAAGGCGCCGTGCGCGGCCACCGCCGCAATCCCAGTGACCAATATGACCAACTCACCGTGTGGATGCGCCTCCGCCACACCAGCAAACCGGCGTCCGGCTACCGCGTACAATACGAAGGCGCCTGGACGACCATTACCCCGATCGGCGGCCTGCAAGCCTCGACGCCATTCCCCAATCCCTCTCGCGGCTTCACCGACGCCAAACTCAAACAACTCACCAACGACCATTTGGATTGGAACTCCCGCCAAGGCAGTCCCTTCATCTCCATCTTCACCGACCACGCACACGCGCACGACTGGGCCCTCAAATGGAGCGAGCAGAACGGCGGGAAAACCGCGAGCATCTTGCATATTGAGTGCAACAAGATCACGCGGCTGCTGAGCGTCAAAGAGGTCGTCGCCAGTCTCGGCATCGACGTCGAGATGTTGCCCGAGCAATACGAAGACGAGTATCTGGCCGTCAATCAAATCCCCGCTGAAGCCATCGTCGAGATCCAACCAGTCTTTAGCCAAAAGGCGTTGGATGCTGCGTCTGGTGAGTCCCTGTCCCGCTCCCTTGCCCGTCCTCTTCGTACATGAAATGACAGCCCAACTAACACTCGACATCAGCCCAAGACCAGCCCCCAACCCTCGACAACCCCACCTCCGACGAGCCGCAAACCCGCACTTTCAGCCCCGTGCAGCCCGCCGAGCGACGCTCCCTAATTCTCGAGGGCGTGAATCTCGTCGATTATATGAAGAGTCGAGATGCAAATTTCGATGCCACGGTCGCGCCCGACGCCACGAGTACGAGTCCCGGAAGGGTGTCGCCCGTGTAGAAGAGGGGGTCGAGGCGTACTGGTGCTATGAGACCAGGGGTGCGCGCGGGGAGGAGATGAAGAGGAGTGATGGTGATGATGAGACGAGAGAGCCAGAGGATACAATACCCACGACACGAGACGAGATGGAAGGCCAACGGGACTGCTGGATCAGGTATGATGGGACAGGACAGAACCGCACTGAACAGAGACGGAACAGGATTTGGCCAGCCGTCAGCAATATCACAAGGATCTTTTCTTTCATCCATGCTGTTCACCCTTGCGAGATCTGCCGTCAGCGCCAAAGAATACAACGCATCCTGCCATCCATCACTTGCCCTCACGCCCCGAATCCTCACACTCATCATCATCATCGTGAAACCCCTCTCCCTCATCCGACTCCAAAGTATCCAGCACGAATTCCGCGCTGGTCTGCCGTGCTGCAATACCAGAAGCCACATCGTTCATGCCGCGATCTACACGGGGACATTCTTCCTCTCATTCTCCCGGTGCATCCTCTTCTCCCCATTGCTCTCCTGATTGTTCTTCGTCCTCCTCCTCTGACACAACCTCTTCTGGATCAAAAGGTATGCCCAAATCGCCGACCGAGAGTTTGGGACCGGCGGTGATGTGGAAGATGCTCGTGGATGTCTTGTTGGGAGCGAGCTGGAGGATAATCTTTGGTCGAGATGGGCTTTGACCTTTGCTAGTCTGTCCTTGTGGCTTTTGAGGGAGAAGTTCGGGGTCTGGGTGCCTTGTCATGGGGGCGAGGAGTTGCGGGAGGGGCCATTTTCGCTGCATCGGATGTCGTTCTGGGCTTCCGAGGCAGCACTTGACGCGTTCATCGCTTGGGGTTTTGTCGTTGCTTGCGGATCGCATGCCTGTCTTGTCCTCTGCTATGTCGATGGGCGTGACATCTGCGACCACTTCGTCCGGATCGTGAGGAATACCCAGATCTCCAATTGCTTTCTTGAACTTCCTTGCCTCCGCAGCGCTGTCTCGTCCGCCACCATAGTCCCCACTCTTCCTCTTCTTGCCTCGCTCATCGCTTTCGCCCTCCTTCTTGGTCCCATCATCTCCGCCCCTCGGCTCCGCATGCAACTGCATGAGCGACTCGGTGAGCGGGCACAGAGTCTATCTGGCACACTGCGCGACCAGCCACCCTCGAGACTCGACCAGATGATCTCCTTTATCGCCTCGGACGACAATCCTTGTTCTCCGAACGCTTGCTTTATACTATCTTTTGCCTTGCCCCACCAGGTCTTTGTGCGCTGTTTCTACGTGATCGCGCAAATCTCCTGCAGAGCAAAAATCTTCTTCGTGGCATACCTCGCAGAAGCGTTCGCAGGGCCAAAGGAGCAGACAACCTTTGCGACTCCAAGTAATGTCTTCCGGCTGCTCATGGTGATAGTGGCAAACGGCGCATCGAGGCAGAGTTTTGGGCAGTTCTTCGAAAGTCGGCTTCAGGTTGGAGAGGTCGATTGGCTTATCGAGGACCAGTGGCTTGTTGCTCCTATCTGGTGTATTCTTCTTCTTCCTGAAAGGATTTGCCTTCTCCTCGCCTGGGTTTATCGGAACAAACTGCGACATGGCGATACTCACGATAGCAATGCTTGAACATGAAGACGTGTGAGGAGCACTGTGATCTGAGCGCGTGGTACTCGTGTGTGCTGTGAGCAAGAGCAAGGCCCGGTCGAATTGGAAGTCGCTTTGTTTCGGGGTATATCAAAATCGTGGCTTCCCAACACTGCCATGCCTTGCCGAACGCCGTCGCCATGCTTCAGTGCAGTCATAATACATTTACAACACATTTACCGCCCCTCTTCGACAGCTTCAAGATGTTTCTTGAATGTCAGGGCTTTCTGCTTCAGCATTCTCACACTGTCGATGAACAGCTCGTCACTATCAAACTGCCCCGAGCTTTCGATGCTGAAGATAAAGTGATCACGTATTCGTCCGAGCTTGACCTTATCTTTGAACTCGTCATATCGAAGACACTCTCTGCTGACCGTGTCTTTGAAGGCATTCTTCACGACTGCCTTTTTCTCGCCAGACTCCGCATCGTCCTCGAGTCCAATGACGCCCTTTGGAAAGCACTTCTGGAATGCCTTGGCATCGGCTCCGAGTATTGGCCTCGTGATTTTGATGTCTGGCAGCAATCGATACGAAGCAGTAGCAACAGGCGAGAACTTGGCATGATCAGCACCAATGCCTTTGATACAGTGCATTCGCATGTTGATCCTTTGCCCAGGGCGTAATTTGGCGATGAGAATGTCTGGATTCACTGGCTGAATGGCGTTTTCTCCAGCGAACAATTCCGGCTGCTTCATGCCTTGCGGCTCAAATTGGATCTGGTGTGCGTAGACATTGCTGTTGACATATTTTTCAGTCGGGTCGGTGCTTCCCTCCCTCGCCAACTTTTTCCCGTCCACACCATCCTCTTCCACAGTCTTCCACCGACACTCGACGTTCAATGTCAAGACCACAGTGTTGTAGTCCGAGGGTGTGCTCGCGGATCGATCTGCACCTTCCTCCTCCTGCTCTGCCATGAATTGTGCATACGCGGCATGATCGCTCTCTGGTGGCGTCTTCTTGAACCAATGCATCCACCGCAGCCCTTCCTTGCCGCCCTTGAGAGGAATCAGACCCATGCGATGTGCCAAGACCTCATCTTGAATGATGCTGGTGTTGTCGAACATGTAGACATCTTCGATCGCCAGAGTGGGTAGTTCTGAAAGCAGAATTCTCCGGAACGCATTTGCAACGCTGGAATCAACACCAACTAGCGAGAAAGCGGAATCGAATTGCTTGTTGTGGTGGAACTGAATCTGTAAATTCTGGCGAAAGCGTTCGAGGTTCCAAGTATCGTCCTGCGCAGGACCGTAGTGCCCAGGAACATCTGTGGAAGCGACGTTGGAGACCGTCTCGGCATTGATGTTGACAATGCGCCGCTGCTCCAGCTGCTCTTTTGTCAAAGGCGCCCACGACGGCATTATGGAAGAGTGTATTAGTCGAGTAGACGCATGTGTCGCAGAGCTCGAAGTTGTCGCTCAAAAAATGTTGGAGCTCGCTCTGCACCACTCGATAAGCAGGGATTGGCGGCAGCAAGCGACACGGGCCGAGCCGAGCAAGTGGCAGCTTCCTCGTCGTCAATGACATTTGGATGGGGTGGTATTGGCCACCGCACGCCTGTCGCTCTCCGCTCCGCCCTCCTCTGCTGCTGCTGTCGAGTGTCTGTCCGCCGCCCCCCGTCAGACACCATGGCAGCCTCTCTCGCCCGGCTGATGGCCAATGGCGCCCGCCGAGCCGCCTGTGCACCCGTCCACGCCGCCGCGCCACGCTCCTCCCTGCGTGCCCTTTCCACCACACCCACGCGACGATATGCCACGCCGCACGAGGCTGCAAACCCCAATGCCACTCGCTTGGTGGCAGCAGACCCGGCCTCATTCGGCTCGGGAATGTATGACAATCTCCCCACCGATGATGCGAAGAGCCCGGACGAGCGCAAGATCCGCCACTACACGGTCAACTTCGGTCCGCAACATCCTGCTGCCCACGGTGTGCTGCGGTTGATTCTGGAACTCAATGGAGAGGAGATTATCCGCGCAGATCCCCACGTTGGGCTGCTGCATCGAGGCACGGAGAAGTTGATCGAGTACAAGACATATCTGCAGGCACTTCCATATTTCGATCGTCTGGACTACGTCTCTATGATGACCAACGAGCAATGTTTCTCGCTAGCCGTGGAGAAGCTGCTGAACATTGAGATCCCTGAGCGAGCGAAGTGGATTCGTACCCTGTTTGCTGAGATCACTCGGATCTTGAACCACCTCATGTCTGTTCTTTCACACGCTATGGATGTTGGTGCTCTGACACCTTTCTTGTGGGGTTTCGAGGAGCGTGAAAAGCTTATGGTGAGGCTTGGTGGGGGCACACGATCGATCTCTTGTGATTGACAATTTTTTAGGAATTCTACGAACGTGTCTCTGGTGCCCGTCTTCACGCTGCATATGTCCGCCCCGGAGGTGTCTCACAAGATCTGCCAGTCGGTCTTCTCGACGACATCTATCAATGGGCTACACAATTCGGTGATCGCATCGATGAGACCGAGGAGATGCTCACGGACAACCGTATCTGGATCGGCCGAACCAAGGGCGTCGGCGTGGTAAACGCAAAGGACGCCCTCGAGATGTCCTTCTCCGGTGTCATGCTTCGCGGATCAGGTGTCCCTTGGGACGTTCGCAAGTCACAACCCTACGACGCATACGACCAAGTAGAATTCGACGTCCCCGTCGGTATCAACGGGGACTGCTACGACCGCTACCTCTGTCGCATGGAAGAATTCCGCCAATCCCTCCGCATCATCCACCAATGCCTGAACAAGATGCCCGCTGGACCCATCAAGGTTGAAGATTACAAGATCGCTCCTCCTCCACGCGCTGCCATGAAGGAGAACATGGAAGCCCTCATCCACCACTTTTTGCTCTACAGCAAGGGATACACGGTGCCTCCAGGAGAGACTTACTCCGCCATCGAAGCCCCCAAGGGTGAGATGGGTGTGTTCGTAGTCAGTGATGGCAGCGAGCGACCCTACCGATGCAAGATCCGCGCTCCTGGTTTTGCGCACTTGGCCTGCTTTGACCAAGTGAGCAGAGGGCACTTGTTGGCTGATGCCGTAGCCATTATCGGTACGATGGATTTGGTGTTCGGTGAGGTTGACAGGTAGTTTGGTTGGTGGTGCTGAGCAGACAGGGAAGAGGGAGAGGGAGACGGCGGTGGCACAAGGACTGTGTACATATGTCACAACACATCGGGCGTTTTTGTTGTTGGCGCAGTGCGCCGCCCAACACGAGCGGATTCTGTTTTGACGCTGCTGTTGTCGTTGTAGAAGCTAGCTTATACGAAAGACGAAAAAGATTTCTTTTATTTGTGCCCACCTCACAAATTATGAGCACTGCCTTCTTGTCATTTTGCGAGATTGATTGTGCAAAAGACGATGCGGGCAATCGCGTCCTACGTGACAGGAGCAAGGTATCGTTTGTCAAAGTATGTTCATTGTTCACGGTTTGATATTGAAATCACGGCACACAAGACGTGAGTACGTAGGTTTTTTCTTCCGCATCAGCAACGCCGAGAACACCAAACACCTCATCATGCCACCACGACGAACAAAGAACGCCATGCACAGCGAATGTGCTCCCACCAAAACTGCCTTAACGAGACCTGGTGCTTCCCATTCCTCTCTTACCAGCCAACAGCCACTTACTCTTGCTCGCAGTTGTATGCCTATCAGCCTCACCCTGCCTCGCCATGCGATTCATCTTCTTCTGGCCCAGCTTCGCCATGCGCTCTGCATTCGTTCGTGAAGTCTCGTTCGTGACACCGTCCTCTCTTCGGTTAACGCGGCTCTGGCTTCGCACTCTTGCGACAGATAAGCTGCGAGCGAGACGTTGTCGAGGAGTTTCATCCAATTCCATCGCATCGTCGCCGGCATCTTCTGTGCCAGCGCGGCTTCGCCCGCGAGGTCGTGAAGCGGCGCGTGCGCGTTCTTGGATTTTGGACGTGTCGTAGCCGGCGTTTTGGAGTGCGGCGTCCATTTTCTCCATTTCGACTGCTTTCTTGGAGCGGGGTATCACTGCTCTGTTCTTCAGACTCTTGCGCATCTTGTTTTCGTTGCGGATCAATTGTCTCTTCTCGCGGATGAGCTCGGCCTTGAACGCGATGTCCGCCTCTTCTGCGTCCTCAATCTCCTCGTCCTCATCGTATGCGCCGTCGGCCTCTCGCGCCTCCTCCTCTTCTTCCAGTGCCTTGAGCTTCTCTTCGATGTCGGGATCGAAGTAGTCATACACGTTCTTGCCGTTGAGCACTTCTGGTATCCTGTCGTTCTTCCATTCGTCGTTCTCGAGCAGGTATTGATCTCTGAGGTTGACATTGAAGACACCGGCGCCACCGTTCTCCTCTTCGATTTCTCGCAACAACTTCTTTCGGTTCGGGTCATTCTTGTCGTACTTGATCTTCCGGAGTGCTGCCTCTGGAATCTCAGGCTCCCATTTGACGCCTCCAAGAGGCTGTGCAACGTGGATTCGCTTAAGCACATCTCCCATTCTACCTGTGACCTCTCCTGCAGCGTTTGTGCCTGCTTGCAACTTCTGTGCATTGCGCTCTGCAAGAAGTCTGTCACAGACAGCATTCCGCACACTCATAAGGCCCTCTGTCGTTGTGCAAGATAGTTGCAAAATCTCCACGTTCGCGCTCTTCGCAAGGTTTTGCAGCTTCTCTTGGGTCTCCGGGTCCAGTTGTTCTGGCCTCATCACGTCGATCTTGTTGATCACAATGAAGACAAGCTTGTTGGCGAAGAGAGGTTTGATGCTCTCGAACAGGGCAATTTGTGCATGCACACTGTATCCGCATTGCTCGCTCAAATCCATGAAGTACATGATTGCGCTCCTCAAATGAGCAATTGCGGTGATACTCTGCATCTCAATTGTATTCATCTCTTCAAGTGGGTGATCCAAAATACCAGGTGTGTCAATCGCTTGGAAACGCAGCATCTTGTAATCGAAATGCCCCACAAACAAGCTCTTCGTCGTAAATGCATATGGTTGTACGTCCACATCTGCGCGAGAGATATTTTTCAAGAAACTCGATTTTCCGACGTTTGGGTAGCCGCAAATGAGAAGTGTGCGAGTGTTGGGGTCAATGCTGGGCAGACGGCCCAAGTGCTGTCGCACTTGCTCCAAGTACACAAGAGGATCTTTCAGTCTCTTGCAGATTGTGGCCATGCGACCCAGCGCCGCACGCTTTAGCTGTTTGCATTGGTACAGCGACTGACCATATTTGAGCAGTCGAACATAGTCTCTTGACACTGTCTCAATCAGACCCTTCGCGGTATTCAGTTGTCCAAGAGCAATGCGGAAGTGGTCTGCGTCGTAGAGAGTGTTGAGCAGATCTTTGTGGAACGGATGGATATCTGCCAGTCGTGGAAAGCCGTCCAAAATCGCTGAAAGTTTCTCCGAGAAGGTCTCTGCAGTGTATTTCACCTTTCGCATATAGAAAGCTCTAATACGAGTGATCTTGAATCCAGCGCGGATTTGTGTGGGCAATCGTCGCTGGGTTCGGGACAGTACGATGTCCAGGAACTCCTGCGACGTCGGCACCGGCGCAATGTCCTTCCATGTCGTCTTCATCGTGGCGGTCGTGGTGGGAAGGAGGGGTAACAGACAGCGGCGTGGCGAGGTCCAGCCGTGTATGAGAATGTCGGAAAGAAAGATTTCGCTATCACACTATCGCAGGACCCTTGAGTTTGCCGACCACCGACTTGAGTTTAGGGCACAGGCCGTGCATCCGAACTACGTTAACCTCACGACCACGCAATACTTGTTGATCACCGAAACTCGTGCTCTCTTCATCAACAGCGCGAATCGCAACAGGCGCAGTAGCATTCTTGCCACGAGGATTCCATCAAAGCAGCGACACAAACCACAGTAAGGACACGCTTGCGCATTGCGCCCGCACACTTTCACTTTGTCTCCCGCTTTCCATCGAATGTGCTGTTGGTGAGCGCAACATGTCGAGTTGGTTTAGTTGGCTCTATTCCGCTGTGCACCCACCGAGATTCTCTTCGCAAGTCGTACGCAAGTTCGGAAGCACAGCTCTCCATCGATGCTATAGCCGCTCGGCGCTTCGCAGGACGTGCTCACTTGTATTACACAGCTAAGCCCAAGGAGAAGTTCAAGGATGGGCGTTATGAGGCGATTCGGAGATTGGGAATCGGTCACTACTCTCACGTCTGGCTCGCGAAAGACCTCGAGTGCGTGCACCAAGATTTTGCTTCGGGCTTCTCAGTTGCTAAGCGTGGTCCCAGGCAAGATTCGTATGTCGCGCTCAAGCTCCTCACGACCGACTGCTATGGCCAGGGCCACGACCTATTCGAAATCGAAGTTCTCGAAGCAGTCACAGAGCAAGAAAGCCAGCGTCAGACGGCCGATCGGACCCATCTAGTCAACATTATCGACCAATTCACATTCGAAGGATCTGGTGGCCAACACAGATGTGTCGTGATGCCTGTACTGGGTACAAATCTTGTCCGCCAGATCAGCCGTTTCCCAGATCGTGGCGTTCCGGCGAAAGTGGCCAAGCACATCACGAGGCAGATTCTGCTCGGTCTACGAAGCTTACATGAGGGTTGCAATGTCATACACACAAGTGAAAACACAGAGGTCGCCATTTGGCAACTAATTGTGAACTTGCTGACGGATCTCAGACTTACAGCCAAGTAACATTTGCGTGGAAGGTGGAGAGTCTGAGATCAAGCGTGTGTACATCTGTTCGCTTCGAGACCACCCGCTGACATTGACAGGTATGGCTTCGGGCGAAAGTGCTGATGATGTCTCGCCAACGCTCAGCGAGAGCTCGAATTTGCAGTTCATCGATTTCGGCGTCGGTACGTCCGATATACGAGCTATCGCACCTACCGTCTACTGACAACCGCGAAGCTTCTTGGACCCAGCAGCATCTTGGTGATCACATTCAACCCGAGTACTTGAGAGCTCCGGAGGTCTACCTGGGTGCGCCATGGGGACCGCCGGTAGATATTTGGAGTCTGGGCTGTCTAGTTCGAGATCTCGTCTTATTGATTGTGCGGCGGGTTTGCTGACCAATAGTGCAGGTTATTGAGTTTGTGAAAGGTCACGTGGCTTTCTTTGGCCAAGCTACTCTAGACGAATCTTGGAGTTCAGAAGAGGACCATATTGCACAACATATCGAGGTCCTTGGGCTATGCCTGCTAGTTTGCTCAAACGCGGGCGAAAGACTCAGACGTACTTCGATGGCACAGGTAAATTACTAGAGTGACAACATTGACACGCTCATGTGCCTCAAGCTAATTGCATCACGACCAACAGGCAACCTCATCAGAATTCCCGAGCTGCATCACATCTCGCTCGAAGATGTCATCGATGGCGAAGAGGGCGTTTTCAGACGACCCACCGACATGTCGAAAGACGAAGTGCCAACATTTGTTTCATTTCTGCGAGCAGCCCTTGCCCTCGACCCCAATGAGCGGAGCACCGCAAGACAGCTACTAGAGCATGGGTGGCTCAGTTCTCCTGGGAGTCCGTGAGGAATATGCTGGGGCTGAACGAAATGCTAAGCTATCAGCTGGGTTCCGCGGCTATGAACAGCACGACGGTAAAGCGACATGTCCGAAGAATCGGGAGCTCTCTGGCGACACAATACGTCTTGAGCTGTGATATGGGTAAACTGTGCCACTCGACTGGCTCATTTCGATACTTTTCTGCTAGTAGCGAGCTCCGGTGGCCTTATAGGATGCTGGGGCCCCAAACTTGTATGGAGGCGAAGTTCGCGCGGACTACTAACTCCGCACTATTGGCGAGTCGAAGGTTGTTCCCTGACCAGGCTTACCAACCGCGCCATCAGACACAATCCTTCATGAAGTACTTTCCTTCCAAATTTCAGGAATCGCCATCCTTGACTGGGGAATATCGAGAAATTATGCTCTCATCGTGAGTCTTCGATAGGCTTGACATGGTGGGTTGAAATGTACTTGCCGCCCTTAACCTCGAATGTTATGGTCCAATAATTGAGGTCGGTCTTATTCGGGTCATGACCCTCCCTGGTCACGAGTTAGCAATGCTAGGCCTGAAAATGTAAGCAACCAAGACGATATCAATCGTCTTGAAACATACAGCGTGGATCGGACCATGGCCTTATCCGCGCCGCGAGGTTCCAGGTTGTACTTTGCAACGTGGGCTTCCACAGCTGGGCCCACTCGAGCTTGCTCTGCACTACTCATCGCATTCTCGGTGTGAGCTGTGAAGTACACGTGCACACCGCGGAGGATCTCGGTTACACGCATCGGGCTACGGTTGTTGAAACCTCGCCCCTTTAGGCTGTGGTGTAGATGGGTACACGCACTGCTTCAGTGCTTGTCCACGAAGATAGTTTGGATACAGCGGATATGCGAGACAGACTATTTGTATCCATGGTGCAGCGACTCGCTGCATCTCTGTTGCTCATGATCTCGAACGGCATGTTCACTCAAGCTTGTGCAGAGCTGTGCTCTTCACAAGCACCACCGTCGGGCTTCATACGTCTATGGTCTCGTTCTAATCAGCACCACGATCCACATGCTGGAAACACTGATCACGAGCTCCTGACCGCACGAGCACGCTCAAAAACTGCAGATGAACGGCTGACAATAGTTGACAGGCGTGCTCTTTGCCACTTGTAGGTCAATTATGGGAAAACTCCAGAGGTACCTTTGACGTACACATGCTTTGTGAGCAGCTCTTAGCGAATGATGGTCACTCAAAGATTTCACCACTTTGACCGGAGCATATTGCATATGGTTCGCGAGGAAGTCAGCTGGCCGAAATTTGATTGGTCTATTTCGCCGGCCGACATCCATCGTCCTTGACGGAGTGCCAGCATCATGAGATTGGGGCTAATTCGGGATCGTGCACGGCAGCTTTGAAGGAGTCATCGTAGCATGGAAAAGGACTTATGAGAATCGGTTTGCCTTGCTGTCTCTCGCTCTGCGCATGCAAGGACAACATGGACTATAGCAGACTTTATCAACAAAACTCGTATGGCAAAGTCATCGGAGCATGCTGCGTAACGAACGGATATGCCGGGTAGGTGCTGAACTTCAATTCATGTCAGTTTTGGCGCGGCACATGATGCCATGTATTACACGTCAGCGTTGTAGCATAAGGGGAAGTGGTGAGGTGCATATACATATGGGCATGTTGCGGCATGCAGCAGGTGCGGTTGAGACAATACGCTCTGACTACGATGCGACGATCAAACATGGTGCAGCGTCTACTATGCCTTCCTGCGATGATTGGCATCTTCCGCTTGCTCCAGGCTGTATGAGTGAATCCTCTCTTCGGGTGGTGCCGTAGCGTGGAGAGTGGAGGTTGAGACGAATTTGACATGGATTGTCAGAAAACTATAAGCATTGACCAAGTTAACTTAACGGAAACGGCCTTTTTCCGGCTGCCGGGCCTCCCATCTCACCTCGCTTGCAAGAGACACTTGTCGAAGACAACTCAAGTTCTACGCCGTCGTCCTCTTCGACGTGACAAAGCCGAATAAGGGAAGGAAAAGAAAAGCCCGAGGTGGAGCTCATCCAGCCGAAGATCAAAATTTCAAGCAAGCAGGCATAGCAAAACAGAAGCAAGACAGCCAGTCACAAAAATGGCGCCACTATCATCCCGAAAGATAGACATCGTCTATCTCATCTTCTTCATAATCCACGTACCCATTGTCCTCAGTACGTTTCTGCGCTTCGCAACCGACCCTTCCCAAACAGTCACAAGAAAGCCGACAGACTAATATCCACCTCCTTCACCCCCAACAGTCGTAGACCTCTATCCCCTCTACCCCACGCACCTCATTCCCTCCTTCATGACCTCCCTTCGAACCTGGTACATCGCCACCTACCGCGATCAATTCTTCACCTCCCCACCCGCCTGGTTCACCTTCTACACCTGGATGGAATTCCTCTACCACCTGCCCCTCTGCCTCTGGGCCATCCCGGCGATTCTCCGCGACGACCCACTCGTACCGCTGCATTTACTCGTGTACGCCATGCAAACGGCCGTGACGACGGCGACCTGCGTGGCGGATTTTGTGGGTTGGAAGGGGTTCAGTACGGCGGAGAAGGGGGAGTTGGCGAAGCTGTATGTGCCGTATTTGGGGTTGAGTGTGTTGATGGGCTGGGATATGTTCAGGCGGTTGAGCACGAGATTGACGAGCGGGAGGATTGTGGATGGGCGGATGAAGAAGGTGAATTAGATCCTGAATGGAAAGGCGGGATAATATCAAGTTTGGCAAACGTAATGTTCCTTGATGTGTCGATTTGGGTATCTCATTGCTTTTCCTATCCGTGCCATGAATGGAAGTTGCGATGCTACAAAAGATGGATGAGACCACTGTGAGAATATTTCCGCTACGCTTGCCCCTCGAGTGAAGTCAGATCTGCCATTTTTGTCCTCTCGCGCGGAAGAAACACCATATGCTGCTGCAGTCTCTTGCTCCAAACCCGACGAGTGGCAATTCCTCTAATCTCTCCTCCTCCAGCTGCTGCCAAAATCCCTGTTCGGCTGCGCCCCTTGATCACGTTGCTGGAACCTGCGTGGCGAATCTTGACCCTCCCTCTGCGGGTATCGCTGCTGGTACCCACCTCCGAATCTGTCTCCCTGCACAAAACCACCAGCAGGTCTCTCGCGAGCAAACTTGATGACATAGGTCCCACCATTCGGAGTCGGAGTACCGTTCATGGCTTCCACAGCCTTTTGCGCCTCCTCGGCATGCAAGAATTCGGCGAAGCAGTAGTGGTGGTTGCCAGATTCGACGCGCTTCGATTCATGAGGTGTGATGAGCTTGGTGACTTCCTTGATGTCGAGACCAGCGAAAAGTTCGCGAATTTGGTGATCGAGCTCTTCTTGAGACTCGATGGCTGGGAGACCAGAGATAAAGACTCGGTTGGAGGCGGTCGGCGCTGGCGCAGGCTCTCGATCGACAGGTCCGGTGCTTCTCTTGCCCTTTGCGGGACTAACGCGGTAAGCGCCATCATGAGGCGTCGGTCTGCCATTGAGACATCGCACAGCATCGGCAGCTTGCTCTGCTGTAGCGAGGTCTACAAAGCAGTAGTTTGATGAGCTGGTATCGTTGCCACCAATGGATTGAGGTGTGATGAGTTTGCTGACGGCCTGGACATTGTAATCTGCGAAGAGTGTCTTAATTTCTGATTCGAGAGTTTCCTGATCAGGCAATTGAGGCAGACCTCCAACGTATACACGCTTGGGGTCTTCCCCTTG
Organism: Cercospora janseana; assembly: GCA_026725115.1. Lineage (NCBI taxonomy): Eukaryota > Fungi > Ascomycota > Dothideomycetes > Mycosphaerellales > Mycosphaerellaceae > Cercospora > Cercospora janseana. The sequence continues at coordinate 560,211 of CM049100.1, forward strand.
TCCGGTCTGTTGTGGGGGCGCATCGTTCCTGTTCCGGCGATTGTTGTTGTTGAAAGAGTTGCCGTAAGAATTCCCGTTCGCGTTCGAGGCCTGGCCATCTCGTGGTCCCCAACCACGCTCAAAAGACCGGTTCGGTGCGCGATCACCATTCATGTTGGATCGACGCTCAGTCTTAGGATTGATGCGGATAGGTCTGCCACGAAGATCGATCCCTTGCAGGTCGTTCATGGCTCGGTCGGCATCCTCTTGGCTTCGGAACTCGACGAAGCAGTAGCTGGGGTTGCGACCACTCTCGGGATCAATGGAAATGTCGACCCTGCTACTGCAGGATTATCAGTCTCGAAGGAGCACGCGAAGCGCGTTTGGCGACCTACACGTCGAAGCCATTTTCGGCGAAAAGTTTTTCGATGTCCTCGCGTTGTGCAACGTATGGCAGATTGCCAACGTACAGCCGGGGACTTTCCTGTGCCATACTTGTATACTCTCAATTATTCGATGTGTATGGAATGATGTTGTCCTGGAAAGGCAGCAGGTCAATCCGTCAATGCAGGTACACAAATTTGCCGCCAAGCTTTACACAACAGCCAAAATTCGTGGCAAGTGAGACGTTTGTTTCAGAAATCTCTCTAGCAGCATGAGTCTCAATGCACTTGGAAATGCAGAAATAATGTACAGATCCAATTCTCCGCCTGCGAATCATCACATTCATATGAGCAGTGCTGCAATGAAGCATGGGTATCGATTGCAGTTCCACCTTGCACTGCTGTTGTGCGTCAAATCCATGTTTCGTTCTACGAGCATCTCTCTTCGTTCCGGGAGTGCGCGACTTCGTGAGTGCCACGCATCGTCTTGAGCTGGGCCTTTCTGTCGCACCAGCAAGCAGTACCGAGCATTGGTCGCAGTGGTCTCGGAAGTAGTCGCGAGGACAGCGCGTCTGCACGCGTTGTACAAATTGCTGGCATGAATACTTTGCCGAGTCTCGGCGACCTTCTCTCAGCGTTGCTTCAGGATTTCTTCCACAGTCGTCAGCATGCGACTCCTCAGTACAGGCCAGTATCCGTCTGCGGCGAGATGGAATTGAAGAGGAAAAGGCTTTGCGCACCTGTCAAGAATTCTTCAAAGCTCAACGTGATGTATCCGTCTCGATCAGAGTCGTATTTCTTGAACACGTCCGTCATCCTCTTCAAGCTGATGCACGCCTGGACGAACAGATCAAAGGATAGCACCTTTTCCCGTTCGTGCTCATCACCTCTCCCTCGACTTCGTGATTTCGCATATGTGCTGAAGAGGAGTTGCACAAACTGTGGCGAGAGCCTGTATCCGAATGCGACCAATGCATCCTCAAACTCGCGCAGAGAGATGTTGCCCGAGCGGTCCACGTCGAATCGATCGAAGAGCCCACGCCATGCTGCAAGGAAGCCCCATAAGCCGCAGAACTCATCAAAGTTGATCGTCCCACTTCGATCTGTATCAAACATCCGGATCATCATCTTGACAGTGTGAGGGTCAAATGCGGTGTAGTCGCCGTTGACCAGCGCCCGAGACAGCTCCTGTTCAGAGAGCTGTCCGGTACGGTCTCTGTCCACCTGCAAGAACAACGGCCACAGGCCGTCCCGATCGTTCGCGTCTCGCGGAGGCGCCACCGTTGGCGGTCTCTGATGCTCTGGTATCGACGGCCGGTTGTGGTAGCCTTGCGGCGGCGGACCGTGGCCGTAACTCGCGGGCGGCGGCGACGTGACTCCTCCATACGTTGTCGAGCTGCTCCGCGGTGGCGGAGCTGCTTGTCCATGTCCCTGTTGCTGTGGTGGAGGAGCACCATACCCTCCCTGCTGCCCTTGTCCTCCACCATACCGCGATGACTGCGACTGCTGCGGGTTGTACTGGTCGTAACGCGGCGAGCTTCCTCTTCCATAGTCATTGTATCCTTGGTTCTGAGGTGGAGGGTTCGACGACCCGTATGCGCCAGGAGGTTGGGGATCCCTGTAGCCTCCAGCTGCGGGACTCTGTCTGCCGTAGCGGTCGTCCTGCTGCAGCCTCAAGTTCTGCGCCTGAGGGGGAGGTGGGACGGGTTTGTTGTAGTTTGCATTCGATCCAGCATGATCTCGTCGCGGCGGGCCGCCGTTATTCAGCATTTGTGCGGCCTGTTCGGGCTCGGCGTGTCTGCGAGTGAGAAGAGGGCGAGTCAGCGGGAGGTTGTATCGTCGCGGGGTAGTGAAGAGTCAGATTGCGGAGGGGTGCAAGATGGGAATGACGGAAAAGACACTTACGCTGGCAAGGCATCGGGGTTGTAGCCGCGATTATAGGCCATGATGGAATGTGGTGCTTCTAGAAGAGCGGCGGCCAGTGACCATCGGCTTAGTGAGCCAGAGCTCTCTGCCCGTCTCCTCACGTACGTCAGTCGTCGCTCTAGCGCTTCGTGATTGCGCGTCAGGCTGGTGGAGTCTGCCGACAGCAGAGCGAGCTGCGCAGACGGTTGGAGGGGAGATGGCCGGTGAAGGGCGCGATGAGAGAACGTTGATGCTCCAGCTGAACCGGGCTGGTGCAGCAGGTGATGAGTCGCAGAGCGGCGGCCTCTTTGCAGCAAACCCTCTGCGGGTCCGCAGACCTGGAACTAAGTCTTCTGCGCCCACGCGCAAGGCGAGGAGGCTTCAGTCGCCGCTATCGTCATGTTTCTTGGCTGCAGTCCATGTGCCTATCCTCGGAGCGGCAATGCGCTCAAACCTCTCCACTCCCATCACGTTGCTTCCGAACACGTACCTGCGTCATGCTAGCGGTCGGTCATCATCCTGGTCTGGCCATCGCCTCGTGTTCGCATCGCCCCTCCGACTCTACGCGATCGGTGTGGCGTAGCGACAAGGGCAAGCAAGTGGCCCGGGGAGAATCACCTGAGCTGCTCAATCTACAAGGTCTAACAGCCTCAGCAGAACTGCGCGCTGATTTGAGGTCTGCTGACGGATCAGCCTTATAGGATGGCTGGCCCTCAGTCGTCCGCATCCATCGCGATTATAGCGGCTGATTGACTGGCACCCGGGAGTTAACATGCTTGTCCTATTTAGCTGTTTCGAGCAACACTTGATGAAGGCCATCCGTCATCTCAGACGTTAGATGACAGTCTGCTCACAATGCAGAGAGCATGTAATTGCCAACAGCACGTCCGCTAGTCGGCGCGCCTCCCGTCGTAGAGGTTAAGGAGGAATATTAATTTAAATTCTAACCAAGTAGGCTAAGAGTAATAGCTAAGAGATATATATATAAATAGAAGCGTAGTAGCGCTCTACTACTTACACCTACTTTTCCTAGTAGGCTAGAGTAATTCTTCTAAGCTTAGGCGCTATATATCTTATGGGCTGTCGCTACTGGCAGTATGCTTTCTCCAGATGCGTTTACTTCTGCTCCCACAGCTTACCAATAGTCTAGGACGATTGTCTGTTGTCTCTACGAAGAGAAGGCGTGGGTGAATCCTGGTTCCGCATTGCGATTATTCAAGTTCCTCTCGTATCAGTATACAACGGTTCGCAGCAGACAGCCTAAGCTGATTAATATCGTTCTCGGGACCTTTGACAATGGCGATGCTTAGCGGACGGCAATTCATCTGTGGTCGAACAAAATTAGAGCACATACTCGACAGCTTTCGAGAAACGCGAGCGTACACTATTAAACACTACGAGCGATATGCTCTAAGAAGGCGGGACAGGCATACAGTCCGTACGAGCGGACGGTATATGAAAGCCTTAGAGCGAGAGAGCTCTTGAAAGATAGGCAGGAGCTGCAGGATTACGTAGAAGAACAAGGTGAGCTGGCTCAAGCTGCTGCGCAAGAAGATGAGCGGGCTAAGCGAGTAACCGACCAAGCGGAGCAATTATTCGCCAAAAGAGCAGAGGAGGACAACGTAGAGGGGCTTGATGAATGTTTAAGGTTCGGTTTGGTAAATTGTGCGCAGGTCGCTAGCGCCAATACACTATACGGTACAATTGTGCGTTGCCGCTAACTCCGAGGTTTGGGCTGGCCTACGGCGCTTTTTGTATTAGAGGGCTTTCTCTTCTTCTGTCGGCCTTTAGCAAGATTAGCAGCTGTACACTCCTAAGGTCCAACATTCTTCTTACTAGTAGTACCGCAAGTAATTTACGGCCAATTCCTACTAGCATTCGACTTGCAGAGATTCCAAAGCAGAGAATAGGCATCGGCGCAGTAGAGCTTGCTTAAGACCTTTACTGAAACGCAAATCATGTATGCCTAGTCCAACGCCTAGACGCAGAGCAGCGACCTCTACGCTTCTTGGAAAGTAGCTAGCGAACTCCCAATCTAGCAAGCATATATATCCATCGCCGAAGATCAGGTTGCGGAGCGCTAGGTCGGAATACGTTAGTACTAGTAGGCTGTTGCCTAGCTCGAACTTGCCTCGTTGCCTCCGGAGCCGAGAGTTAACGTACTCTGCAAGATCCTGTTTGTTCGTAAAAGACACGAACTCGTCTTCCGACCAGAGAGGTCCGCGAAATATGTCGGAGGTAACAGGGCTAGGAACATTAGAGATAAAGGTATAGAGATAATACAGGACTCCCGCGATGTCCTTTAGGACTGCGTCGTCGACCAGAGTCTTCCTTTCTCTAGCGATATATTCCATAGAGAGGTAGTCGATGCCCCCTTTTTGGAAGTAGTCCAAAACACGTGGAACCCGGCAGATGCTTGGATCCAGTATCTTAAAAGCATGGCTCTAATTGGAAGCCTCGGCCATAGTAACCCTTCCAAATTTTATGACTACCTGGTGGTATCGCACGACTTCAATGCGAGCCGTCTTGTGGAGAGTCTAACGGTGATCGCATCGGCACGCTTCGACAATTTGCTCTCGAGAGACTTTGCTGCAATCAGGGATGACGTCGTTGGAGAAACGCATTGTAGCAACAAGACATTCTGTGCTGCAATGCTGGGGGAATTGGTGAATACTTTGAGACCGCCTAATCATTGCCGCGTAGGTCATTCTACGGGGGAAACAGCAAAATGTAAGTGGGGCTACATAAACGGATTTGTTGTTAGCCCGGTTATAGCTGGCCAATCAGAAGACCCCCGCTCCGCTCTTAGCGCGTTGGTAGGGGCAATCCTCTCAGCTGACTAGGCTCGTTACCTACTCACCACGTCGTTGGTTACCCCGGTCCCTGTTCGTGACGTGAGCGAGCCAAGCTAAGACACCTGCATATGTATTCGACCACGAGTTACACAGGCCTAGAGCTATCTATGCAACACCCAATCGAAGACGACTCGCACGTCAGTTCGGCACGAGATTTAAGATCGCAGCTATATTATTGTTCCTCATTTAACACAGTTCCACGACGATTAGCATGTCGACTGCATCGACAGATCTGACGTCACTTATCCAAGCCATAAGAACGTCCGAGTACGTGCTGGTCTTATACAGCGCGGGTTTGTCCGCATCCTCCGGGATACCAACATTTCGAAGCGTTGGCGCTCGCTAGAGACTGCGCGACATCACATCTCTTGCAACTAGACGTGCCTTTACGTAAGAGCCGCTTCTCGTGTAGCAATTCTACGAAGATAGGAGACTTAGGGCTATCCGCACGGAGCCCCTAATAATAGGCATTTCGCGCTAGCAAAGCTGGCGCGAGAGAAACGCTATTGCCTTGCTATTATCTAGAACGTCGATAGTAAGAATCTTTCCTTCTTAGACAATAAGCCTCTTACTACTGATTTGTGGACTTAGGCCTCTCGGAGAGAGCTGGTTACGATCCTGCCAAACTTGCCCCAATCCACGGATCGCTGCTTACGGCGAAATGCTTCAATTAAGACTGCGATTTCGAGACATGGAACAACAAAATCTCACCTTTAGTCCCGGTGCTGCGTTTACCCGCCGCGAACGTCGCGGACCCGACGATACCGCTGCCCGTTGCTCCTATTCACGAACTCCCACACTGCCCCATATGTCATACAAGCATTCTACGGCCAGGGGTGGTTTGGTTCGGGGAGCAGTTACCGGTGGATCTTCTCGATCGAGTTGATTATTGGTTAAATGGCCTACCGCGCGTGGATTTGATGCTGGTGATCGGAACCTCGAGTCGTGTCTTCCCAGCGGCCGAGTATATCGGGCGATCAAGAGCGAAAGACGCACGAGTAGCGCACTTCAACCTGGAGGCTGACGAAGACTTCATAGAACCCGATGGTTGGTTCGTACAAGGCGACGCTGCATGCACACTCCTTCACGTCATTAACTCCGCTTTTGCTGCAGAAAGGAGTTGTAAATGAAAGGCGGACCATTGCTCTGGCCGAGGGTGATGTCAAAACTTCCGATGACATTGGAGTGCACCTACTTCCAGGACGGTCCATCGTCCGCTGCTACTCGGCCACAGCATCGTGCGTGATCTCTCGTAGACTCGGCTTCCCACTAGCGTCTTGAATTATGTACCAGGGGCAACACGGCGCCGGATGCAGAGGGTGGGCAAGCAGCCGCGCAGCACTGACCAAGTTAACGTGCACCACTTCGCCGTACCAACTGTACGACCAGCTGTTCCCTCACCTCTGCTTGCGGTCCGTCTCCATTACCATGCACATCTCCATAGCGAGTGTATCTCCTTAACGTGGTCCCCAATTCGTTGCTCTTTGTCTGTCGCATATTGCGCTCCTGTTCTATTTCCATTTCTCCTGGCTCTGATGCCGTCCTTACACCAAATCTATAGATTGTCTAGACTTGATCGTCCTGCTCGCGTCGCCATCGAGCCACTTACAGCTCTGGCGCCGTCGCTGGCTTCCATGAACGCGTTCTGTTCGTTTCACGCTCTCGGTATGTGGTAACCTTTCGTCTCTGACAATCGCGTGGGCAGCTTTGTCAAGCACACATAGACGTGGCGGGACACCTTCTGCAGACGTACGACGTCCTGCTGTTCCACTGAATTCCGAAAGGCGTGCTTCTCGTGATGTTGATGTTTTTCTGGTAGACTTCGCACTGGGCTGAGCAGGTCGCGCGCCGCAAACCGCTCCACACGAGGGAGAGTGACGTTACAATGGATGCTCTACATGTGCAAGGTTATGTGCGAATGTGATTCACGGAAAGGCTAGCGTCCGAATACCAACAAAAACCTCTTACGTCTTGACACCGGCTTCCACGCTGATGTGTTCCGACGAACTTGTCCACAATTCTCAGCATGCCGAGCCAGAGCACATACTCGCGAGAAAAGACCAAGGTTTCACATGTCGGCTTCCTAGCAAGTACACAGGTTTTGTAGTCATCTATGATCATCATTCCTTTCGACGCCCAGAAGCACAGCACATCATCAATCGTAAAAATTTAAATCTCCGCCAACATCCCATCCTCGCCATTCCCTCTATCTTTCCACCATTGATCTCTCCAATAACATCAAAGCATGTTCTCAGTTCTAAATCTTCACTCTCCCGGCCTCCCTCATCACGTCCCGCGTCAAGACCTCACCCTCCTTCTTCACAGCACTCAGCCTCCCAATCCGCATGAGCTTGGCAATCATTTCCTCGTCTCCAAAGTGGCTATTGTGTTCGTACTCCGGTTCCTGTCCGTACGCCACTCGCGCCGCGTCGACGAGGATCCGCGCAGTCATGCCGAAGACGCGGTAGCGCTGCTGCTGCGCGAGAGGGTTGGTCGTCGTGCTGTAGAATTTGCGGGGCAGAGGGGGTTGCAGGGTGGAAGCGGGGTCGTTTTTGGCCGCGGAAGAAAACGAAGCTGCTGCGGGCGATTCTGATGAAGAAGAGGGAGAGGAGGGGGCCTCTCGCTTTTGCTGCTGCTGCTGCTGCCCCTCCTCCTCCGCCTCCTCCTTCGCCTGCTTGATATGTTCCGGCTTCCTCGCCGCCGTGTAACTCTCCGGCCGCTTCGCCAAAAACACCTCCCCCTTCCGCACCGGCACAAAAAATTGGTGCATCCGCCACGCGCTCTCGTGCCAGCTGTGCCAGCTCCCCTTGTACCACTCGCCTCCCCCTTCTCCAGACGCAAACTCCTCCCGATCCCGCTCATCCAAGTCTTTCTCGTACAAGAAATTCCGGAAATTCGCTGTAAACACCGCCGCCACCTCTCGCGCGTCCAGTTTGGGGAGGATGTCTCTCGCGGCGTCGGGCGCGCGGTTCTGTTCGCTGGGGGCTGGAGTGGAGAGGTATGCGACGCAGGGGCGCACGCCGAGTTCGGTCATGGCGAGGTTGGCGGGGAGTTCGGTGAGGTGCTCGACGTGGTAGCCGGGGGGCAGATCGGCGTCGCGTTCGGGGAGGCCGATTTCTTCAAAGGCTTCGCGGCGCGCGGTTTGGAAGGGGCTTTCGTTGAGCGTGTCGGCTTTGCCGCCGGGGAGGGCGGCTTGGCCGGCATCTGCGGAGGGAGATGGGGGGTTAGTTGTGAAGTTAAGAGAAAGAGAAGGAAAGGTGGGGAATGGAGTGACAGAAAGAGAGAGAGAGAGAGAGGAGGGCTCACAATTCTTGAGACCCGAACTACGGATGGTGAGGACTACTCGCAGTTCTCCTCGTTTATCGGCAAAGAGGAGAATGAGCACTGCGGCTCTTCTCTTGAGAGGGCATCGGTAGTAGTTGGTGGGTGGCGGGATAAAGGCACGTAGATTGGCTAGCGCTTTCTATATCTTTTGGTCAGTGTGTGTACGTGGGATATTCACATATGACTCTTCCTACCTTCGACGCGGGCGTGAGGACAGACATGTCGACGCCATGGTCCGTCAGATCAAGGCGAAGTTGTCGTTGTGGGTGGAAGATCGACAGCTTGTCAACCATGCGACGTCAATCAGCGGACCGAGGTCCACATTTCGAGGTTCTGGGGTCTATGGCGCCGAAATACTTTATCATTAATCAAGACTCTTCGTGATGCCGCCCATGTCATCCCATGCGTTTCCTGATGCAACCCAAAATCCTTGCTGTACTTTTCCATTTTTCCAACGAGGGTTCATACAATAGCGGAATACAGTTCCGGCGGAGCTAATTTGCTTCGAGCCGTCCAATGCTCCTATCCGCAGCTTGCCCCTCCACGTCGCGCTCACAAGCGCATGTCCATGCTCCTCAATACGCATCCTAGTGTGACCGCATGTACGCCCAGTCGCTTGATATTTCGTCCTCAAGATGGTCTCTGTTCGAGACCAGACTCGCGCAAGTCTCGTACAGTGGATGACGAGGGCATGATTGAGATTTCCAGACTCAGTGGCGTGATTCGTCGCTGAAGCTGCGATGCCTGCTAAACGGTTGCGTCGTGATACAGAAAGCGAATGTCTCGAGGTCGAGCTCGATTCTGTCGCACAAAATCCTCGTCGCCAGGAGGTCCTAAATGGCGGTCAGCTCAGCTTCGCACGAGGACGGTCTGCGAGGGTACATACGCTCATTCTTGGTATTCGAATCAAGCATACTCTGCAAACTTAAGCATATCGACTCCACATTCTGCACCGGACTCCAGCCTTGCTTATCGAGCAGGTCCAAGCAGATGATGCCGTTGCTGTAGATGTGTGGGTGCATGGGTATCCTCCGTGACGGATCGGAGAGCTGTGCAAAGACGACCTCGGGAGGTTCGATGGGGTAGCCGTTGGGGAAGCTCATCTTGATGCGATACCTTTCCTCGGGATCGTACATGGGGTTGCCCAGCACTTGGATGTCCATTGTCCACTCCTTGAAGTCATCCGCCGCGACGATGGTGATGCCCTTGGGGGTCTCCCTCTGCAGCTTCGCCAACTCCTTGCCCAAGCGCTTGGCCATCATCCCGGCCATTGTTGCGAGGTGTCGTCGTTACGGGGCCAGGACGGTGGGACGTTGTATTGATGATCCAGTGGGAATGGGCGATGTGTGTGATGGGGACGTCGATGGTTGCTGGGAGCAAAGCAGGGTATTGCTGCTGGTCGGAGTGCGTCAGCCGGGCCTGGTGATATGTTGCAGGCACAGCAAGCGTGAAGGCGGCAGGCGTGAAGGCAGTATGGATGCAGTGGGGGAGAGGCGCGATGCGGGCAACCGTTGCATGTGGCTCGCTTGATCCAACGCGGCAGGTGGGGTGAGACCCTGGCCCCTCGGTCGGCACGGACGACGACGCGGTGCAGAGAGCGAGAAGAAGAAGAATGGCCACGGCAGACGGCCTCCTGAAGCCTTCCCGATGGTGGGACGTGTCGACAGGCAGGCGGAAGGATGGGGGCGCGTCAGGGCGCATACAGTAGCCTGTTCTCGGCGCGTCGAACTGTCTACTGCTTCACCTGCTTGCTGCGCCGATCTGCAAACGAGGGGCTGAGTTGCGCGCTGCACCGCCTCGCCGACCAACACGAACTCGTCACGCATTTCCTCGACGGCCACTGCTGCCCTCCTCCTCCTGCTCCTCCTCCGCCATCGCCTGGCCCCGTGCTCACGCGCTCCTCAGGCCACGACGGTCTTTCCGCGCCCTCCAACATCCCACTCTCGCCCCGGCCATTGACTCACCTCCGCTGAGCTGAAACGCCGACACTCGTTCGTGCCTCCCCCAAGCAGGCAAGCACCTCAGCACCCGCCCTCCGCCTCCGGAAAGAACTGCTGAGGCCACCTGCCTGCCGCCGCTCCGTGGGACAGCATGTCGTGTGAGTCTCCCTCTCGCTGCCTGCACCACCCTTCCCCCCTCAAACCGCATCGTGGCCCTGGATTTGCGACTCGCAGCCTTGAACCTAGTACTGCCCGTTTCACGCCTGACATCATCCCTACCCATCCCTATGGCCAACAGGTTCGCGCGCGATGCCGCCGACTCTCCTGACGCCTCTTCACGACATGCCGGTAGACCATGAAGCGCTCCAAATTCGGCTCCATCAAGCGTGCCATCCCCCTCAAGCCCAAGCTGACATTGAAGAATCCAGTGCAGGGCATGCTCAACAAGCTGCACGGCCAGCCCGAAAGTTACGATCGCAAGGCCAAGTACAAGTTCGGCCGCACTCTGGGCGCGGGCACCTATGGTATCGTCAAGGAGGCCGACGGGCCCACGGGCAAGGTGGCCGTCAAGATCATCCTGAAGAAGAATGTCAAGGGGAACGACCAGATGGTGTACGACGAGTTGGAGATGCTCCAGACGCTGCAACACCCGCATATCGTCAAGTTTGTCGACTGGTTTGAATCGCGGGACAAATACTACATTGTGACCCAACTGGCCACCGGGGGAGAATTGTTCGATCGCATCTGCGACAAGGGCAAGTTCACGGAGAAAGACGCGTCGCAGACCATCAAGCAGGTCTTGGAGGCCGTCGACTATCTGCACTCAAAAGACGTCGTGCATCGCGATCTCAAGCCCGAGAATCTCCTCTACTTGACCAAGGAGCCCGGCTCGGATCTGGTGCTGGCCGACTTTGGCATCGCGAAGCACTTGGACAGCCCCGAGGGCGTGCTGAAAACCATGGCCGGCTCCTTTGGCTACGCGGCCCCCGAGGTCATGCTCAAGCGCGGGCATAGCAAGCCCGTCGACATGTGGTCGCTCGGCGTCATCACCTACACATTGCTCTGCGGTTACTCGCCCTTTCGATCCGAGTCCTTACAAGAACTGATTGAGGAGTGCCGGAACGGGCGCGTTGTGTTCCACGATCGGTACTGGAAGGACGTGTCCAAGGAAGCCAAGTCCTTCATTCTGCGACTGCTGAAGCCGGAACCACAGCAACGAGCGACGAGTCGAGAGGCATTGGAAGATCCCTGGATTGCGGGCAAGGGTGCCACCGATCACAACATCCTGCCCGAAATCAAGGCCTACATGGCCACCGCCAAGCTCAAGCGTGGCATCGAGCTCGTCAAATTGGCCAACCGAATCGAAGCACTCAAGATGCAGGAGGATGAAGAGGAAGAGAGTCCGAATGAGTCGGACGTGCCTGCGGATCCTCTTGCTGCAGCAGATCAGGCGGTACACGCGCGCAGTGGGTCAAATTTGGCAGTGCCTGGGGGCGAACCGCAGAGAAAGCGCAGTCTTAGTAAGCTTGCGAAGAGTGCCATTTTTCGGGAGGTGAGTGAAGGAGATCAACCCAGACACGACTCGCAATAGCTAACATGTCGCAGGTCGTGCTCGCAAAGGTGCGCGAGATGAAGGCGGAGGAGGAGAAGAACAGAACGCTAGAAGCTGCCAACGCAAACGCGAAGCAATGATTTGATTTAGGCAGAGAGATGGAAATATCCCGCAGTGAGGTACTGCGTACGATCTGAGCGATTCCCATAGCGTAGATGGCACGGCGCTCTTTTACTCCGTTAGCGTACAGAGAGTCAATGCAGCTTCCATTTATCGCCGCAGCCAATACATGTCTGCGCTCATTCAACTTGTCATAACACTTGTCAATTCTTCCACTGCACTCCGTCTTTCCCTCTCCTACTTCCACCTACAACGTCTTTCCCTTCCCATTCATCAACCCATTCCCAAACGCCAACAACCCAACCGTCGCAATCACCGACAGTCCCGTCGGCAACGGCTTGAACCCCCCTCTGATGGCGCGCGGAATCGAACTCCCCGCCAACACCACGCTCGCCAACAGCGCGCTCTCAATGCCGTAGCTCTGGCGGTTCGACAGCCGATAGCCACCCAGGAGGTAGAGGGCGCCGACAGTGCAGCCGGCCGCTACGGAGGGGATCGACCCGGTGCGAATGTATCCCGTAATGCCGCCGCCAGCCGTGAGCAGGCCGAAGACGAGGGCGAGGGTGGAGAGGGACTGCGTTGGAGATGATGGATTAGTGGAAGATATTGGCAGGGAGGGAGGGGCGGGTACCATGCTGGATTGCGCGGGTGTTTGTTGTGGGAGGGTGGGTTTGGTTGTGGTGGACATGAGATGATGATCTTCTTGCTCCTGGGTGCGCGTGCGAGTGATGTGGGGAGAGGAGAGGGAGAAGGCTTCGAAAGTGAGACCGAGCTCCAGAGAGAGAATCTAGAATACACTCGGGAGACGGATCTCGCGATCAATGGCGAGCGAGCTTGAGTCGGCCAATTCCAGCCGCGGTTGCGCTCCGCTCGTCGTCATCATAAACTCCTGGGGCTGATCCGAAGTCCCGCTTTAGCGAGCAAGTGCACAGACAGACAAGGCGCGACAGGGTTCATGCACAGAGCTGAGGACAGCTGGAACAAGGCTTGGCAGTCTGGCAACATGTGAAAGTGAGCATCTCAGGTTATCCATTGCATCCGCCACAACACATCCCTCGTTCTCCCACCGTACTCGCACCAGACCGTACCCATCCAGACCTACCGCGACAATGGCCCCCAAGAACAAGTCCGCGCCCGCGACCATCCTCGCCTCCAGCGCAAGCACCTCTGCCACCCAACCCCGAACCGTCACAGCCAAAACCTACGAGAACAAATCCTCGCCCTCCTCGTCAAAAACAACAACAACAACAACCTCCGCCAAACCCGCCTCCCTCCGCGCTCAAGACTTCCCCTCCATCCTTCAACACATCTACCACACCTACCGCACCCACACCCCGCAACGCGTCAAACTCATCGACGCCTTCCTCGCCTTCCTCCTCACCGTCGGCGTCTTCCAATTCGCATACTGCGTCTTGGCAGGCAACTACGTACGTCTTGATCTCACGCACACACCACTTCCCCTTCCCTCTGATAGACTCTGGGGAATGCACAAGGAATGAAAGGGAAAAGGAGAATCCATGCTGACGATGGAGATTTTGGGGTGATGACAGCCCTTCAATGCCTTCCTCTCCGGCTTCGGCGCCACGGTGGGGCAGTTTGTCCTGACGGCGAGCTTGCGCATCCAGACGAATGTGGAGAATCAGAAGGAATTTGAGGGCGTGAGCCATGAGAGGTATGTTTCTATCTTTCTTTTCTTTTCTTTCTTTCTTTTTTTTTTTCATGGACATTCCACATTGTCATTCTCTTTCTGGGGGACGGTGTCTGTGGGGGAATTGACGGGTTGGAGAGATGCTGGGTGTGGACGGACCCGGGAGGAGAAGCGACGTGGAAGGAGGGCCGGCGCCCAGCGGAGAAAGAGGACAGGCGAGATGGGAAACCGAAGGTAGCTGAAGATGGCAGAAAAGAGCGGATGGGAGATCAACACGGGAGATGTGAAAGAGAACACAACAAGCTGATCCCAAATTCCATGACAGGGCCTTTGCCGATTTCGTCTTTGGCAGTTTGATCCTGCATTTCTTCTGCGTCAATTTCATCAATTGAGGGATCCCCACGCACGCGGGAGTGCTTGTGCGGGAAAGAATGCAGGAGAGAGCGGGGAGATAGGTGGGCAGCAAGAGGTTGATCGAAACAGTGCAGGCATGGGAGTCACATGGGCCTGAGATCGGGCGGGCAAACGTTTCAGCAACAAAGGCAAGCCCGAAAGACGGCCGGGGAAAACGGCAATGCGGCTCAGCGCAGATGGCAGGCATTGAGCGCAGCATCGATTACGAACGAAGATGGGAGGGTCGATACATGGACAATCGGCATAAGTGCATACATTGGAGAGGATGAGAAGTTTACCTCAGCCGGATGCTACCCGAGCCGAACTCTACAGCTTTATCGACGTCGAGTGCGCTGTATCATCTGAGTGTCTCGAAAGTTCCCCTGTCATCATGCCATGCTTTTGTCTTCGTAGCCTGTCATCAAACGCTCGAATTTGATGGAGCTGTCCCCACTATCATGACCAGCGACAGCTTCATGGACACGCATCATCTAAGCAGAGGCGCCAGAGATGTAGAACCACTTGTCAATGCTTGGGTCAATTGGCGCTGGTGCCTTGTCCTCGTGTGCGGGAATGTTCAACGACTTGGGGTCGACACGGTTGGCGCTGTGCTGCACCGAGACGTTGGTACTAGAGATACCAGTCAGCATCGTCATCATCTCGGGTGGTCGCTGGTCACTCACAGGTTGATGTCACCGGGCTGAGTCTTGCCAGTGATGAGCTTCTCCCAAGCCTCAGCACACTCGCGGATGACCTCGGTGGCATACTTCCTGTTCTTGCACTCGCCGGAGAAGGCAAACTGGTTCTCTGGCTTGCCATCTGGGATCTTGTAGATGCGGAACCACTCGTTGGTCGCGCGGAGGAGACCGGGGAGGTGACGCTCGACATCCTCGATGTCGTTCAACTTTGGTGCAAGAGGGTCGTTGACATCAATGACAATGATCTTCCAGTCGGTCTCACCCTCATCGAGCAGAGCCATGACGCCGAGAACCTTGACCTGCTTGACATCACCAGGCTTGGCCACCAGCTCACCAATCTCGCAGACATCGAGCGGATCGTTGTCGCCCTTTTGCTTGGTCTCTGGGTGAGTGACGTTGGGGTCTTCCCAGGTCTGGGGGAAGGCACCGTAGTTCCACAGATAGCCCTTGTGAGGGAAGCAGTTGCGGACGAATCGCAGCTTGCCCTTCTTGGTGTCCTGCTTGATGGGGTTGAGTTCCTCATCCTTGGAAATCTACAAGCACGTCATGGTCAGCGTGTGTCTCATGGGACCACAATGGGTCCATGTGTCCGCCATCGATGGCGGCCGTGAGAAGCGCACCTCCTGCTTGGCATTGGTCCATCGAGGGATCTCCACAATCATGTTGAGGACGGTCTGCTGCTCATTGGCGTAGAGGGGAATGTCGTGGAAGGGCGACACCGGCACGCCATCCTTCTCGATGTAGATGCGGTGCTCGAGGGTGTGAGGAGCGCCGACCTTGCGGGCGGTGTAGGTGGGAGAGGGACGCGACATATTGGAGACAGCGCGGGTGGTGGGCGTGGTGGAGGGTGTTTGGTGCAGGTGAGCGGAAAGTTGTCGAGCTCGCGCTTCGATTTTGTTCGACCCCATAGTGGGGCACGGCGAGGTGCCAGGGTCCCTCCTGCCGGGTGTCGCAGTAGCAGCAAAAGCAGCGACGGTTGAGAAAGCCGGCGTGGCTGCGCACAAGAATGTGGGTGAGCGGCGCGTGGCGACGAGTGCGGCTCGACTCAAAGCGCTCGCATGTAGCGCCGAGGACAAGCGTATCGACGGCATACAGCAGGAGATGAAGGCCACCGCAGAGGGACGGGGGCGCGATGACGACCGAGGTGAGAGGTGCTGCTGTCCATCCCGTGCCCGGCAACGCGAGGCTCAGGAACAGAAACACGCCTCCGTTCTCGGCCCAAATTCGGATTCGGATCACAGGAAGATGGTGGGCAACATGATGGTCGGTATTTCAAGTGGGGATATCGGAACGGCAGTGGTGAGTACAGGGTGCTTAATACAGTACATTAGCCCTCCAAAACCCCGTCATCTCATCGACAGCCTCCTGCTCGATCGCTGGTGCGGGAACCTGGCCCCCCACTTGCCCATTCCCCCAATACCGTTCTGTCTGTGCAAAGGACAGCGCGCCGAGGCTCTGTTGATCTATTGCCTCGCTGTACCCTTCGGGCGGCTCTTCCACTTGCCCTAGACAGAGGTCTCCCTCCTCGAGGTTCCAGTATTGCTGAGGCCCAAGGCCAGGTGTAGACTGACCGGCGTACCAATTGTGGACTTCTCGCAGAGGCTCCCTGCGAAGACTCGCATTCAGGTGGCTGCTCTGCTCGGGCGGAGGGCAGTTCGGCAATCTTGACCCGTACGTGCTTTGAGCTTCGTCAGCGACATTCAGATGGTCAACCATTCGTTCTGTGTATGTATCCCGGCCCATCCAAGGCAACAAAATGCGCGCCACGCCACGATTAGACGCAAGAGGGGTGCCAAATGTGCTGCGCGTCCCGGCCTGATACGCTTCATCCGCACGACTGAATCCTCGACATGCAACGAGTGGCCGCGGTGATTCGCTCTGAGCAGCTGTGCCATGCGGATCATTGAGCTCAATGAAGTCGACCAGCTGACTAGCTGGCCAAGCCCCTAAGACATACTCCGGGGTTTCTGGATGCTGAAGCATCTCTCGCGATGCACCGCGTGGCACTGAACTGGAAACATGATGATTCAAAGGCCCAGCTACCGCATCCAGTGCTTTGCGCAGAATTTCGCTCGATGGCGTCACTGAATGAGGATCGATGTTCTCCTTGCTGCGTTCCATATCACCGACACATGAGAGACACCTCGGTGCATTCAGCCGGCGGTCAGTCTGGCACAGCTGGAGAATATCAGATGTGCGGTCATTCCCTCCGCTCTCAGGAGACTCCGTGTGCACCACTTGCGCGCCAGTTGAGACCTGACCGCTGCCCTTCGTGCGCAGTGCTGATTCTGGCGGGCGACGCAATTGAAGTGCATCAGAAGACGCATTGCGTGGCCTTGGCAGCGACTGCTCCGTTTCCGTCGAGCATCCTCGCGCGATCTTGTGCATGCCTGGCTCCAAGTCGTGTTCAACAGGCTTAGTGAAGCTGGATAATAAGTTGGTTCCACTGCTTCGCCTGCGCTGGAGAGGAATGCATTGAGCACAGGGTTGTTTAGCCGGCCCGCAAGCGTCGTTCTGCCGGGAGGAGGACTTTCCTGCCGGACGGATCGACTCGGACCATGTGTAGTGGCTCGCACTATCATCGCGCACGTGCTGCATCTGGTGCAGGCGCTGTGCAATGCTCCTTACCGCGGATGGGTCGTGGCGTGTCGCCTTGCTGCAGTCGTGAAGAACATCGCAGACCGGCTGTTCAGCATCCCCCATAGTCCTGTCAGCAGTCGGTCGTGCCGTGAAATTCTGCAGGAGAGCTCGATTGCCCTGCTTATCTTGGGAAAGGGTTTGATCTGCGCTGAGGTTTCGAAAGTACGTCGAAATCTCCTCGTCCCGGAGGTCTTTTTGGTTCTTCCTCTGCTTCTTCGGAGCTACATTGGCAGGATTATGGCTCTCCGCATGGTCTACTTTAGATAGAAATCTCATTTCGTTAAAGACCAGATCTGGGACTGCATCCGTATCAGCATTCTCGCAGACTCTGCTGCTGTATGCTACTCACGACCTGGGCCTCCTGCGGCCACTGGTGCTGATGCCTTGCCATGGTGGAAGATGCCCGTACGGGCTTCAGGTCGGAGCTAATTAACGATCAGTGTGACGCTGCTGAGAACGAGGAACTGCACTCGCTGTCAGGCGGCTGTTCCTGGGTCCGTTCTTCAGCTGGAAATTCTGCACGAGGCCTGTCGTGCGTGAACCGGCTCCGCTGCGACGAGACTTGCGATGCTTTTTTTTCGCTCGTTCTCCACGTCCAGCCTCTTCAGATCTCCGCCGTTTCGCCTTGGGCTCATACCGATCCGGTCTGGTCTTGTGACGCGCGCGCTTCTCAAAAGCATGATGATGGGCCCTTTTGCGAGCAGAACTGCTGGACTCACTGCTGCGAGGTGTGGGCTCGCTTGAGCTCGCGTCAGACACACGGTTCGAGCTTGCAGAACGCACTTGTCGGTCCTCGTGCCTCACTCTCCCCTGCTGACGGACATGCTCGTGGCCGCAGCTGCTTGATCTCCGCTTTCTCTTGCTCAAGCGAGCGCGAGGCCGCTTGAGTGAGTGCCGGAGGAAGTCTAGGTCGTGAGGAATGTCTGGGCGGTCCTGCTCATCAGGAGGTTCCCGGTCGGCGGTATGCTGCAACCACGCGGCGATGTCCATGGCAAGCCGGAAGCACAGGATCCGATTGCGGTAGTCAACGCGATGGGTGGGTTTGCGATTGCTCGTTTCGTGTGGTACAGTGGCCGACTCACTCTCGTCCTACATTCTCCTCGCGAAGGCGCATGTCGTGCACCGATAGCACCATCAGATGAGAAGCAGAGACCCATTTCGCGAGCTGCGGAGGTGTTTGCCACGGTCGCTTCCACGCAGCCCATGTTTGCACCTGCTGCCGAACAGCTCCTGCAGTATCAGAAACTGCGACCTTGGGGAGCGGGAGGATCCGCCACAGCTTCTCTACAGAATATGTACCTACTCGAGCACATATCAGACGACGTGAGCCCGAGGCGGCTCACCGAGTGGCAAGCGCTGCACCGTGTCTCACTCGGGGCTGGGTGGAGGAGGCATCGCTGTCACCCACGCTGGGTGGCCATGCCAGCGCCAGCAAGTGACTGTGAGGCGTGGTGGACGACGCTCTGCCCGCCCTCGCGGTGTCGCGTGGGCAAGCTCACGTCTGGGAACATGTGGTTGTGATGGCTGCCCAAATGGCCGTGGCGGCCTGACTTCTGCCGGCCATCCCCGCCAGCGTAGCTTACGTATCCGTGGCGCGATCAGGGAGCATGGGCTGTCTGCTTCCGCCTAGCTGCCGGATGTCCTGCATGTGCCTTCACTCACGTGCAGTAGTCGCGCGCGTCTGCATAGCGAGGGCGAGCTGCGGTTGGCGGAGGGGACGAGGTGAAGAAGCCGCTCCTGGCAGCGATGGCCTGCGCATCCCAGCAACGCCGAGGAGGCCAGAAAGCCGAAGGCGAGCCGACGTCTTGGGAACGGTTCGTGGCCCAGCTGGTGATGATGACACCAGCAGCAGCAGCACCGCCGCCGCCGCCGCGCACACAGGCTCGGGAGTTGCTCCTTCGCGGGCGGCACTTCAGCTTCGATGCGAGGGCGAAATGGCCGACGCACTGCAGCGGTGGGCCTCCTCCCGCTGGCGGCCTTGGCGACATCGCACACTGATCATGGCCTGCATTCCACGCACGCCATGCTCCGTACCAAGTCCAAGGAAGAGAGCTCCCACCGATACATGTAGCATCCATGCACACTTGACGCTAAGCCCGGCGACCCGCCAGATTTCGAGTTTTGGCTTCGGCAAGCTTGCTGCGCTCGTCCATTCACAGGCTCCCTGCGTCCTCTACCACGAACACACCGTGTCCGCCCGATGGGACGCGCTGCCCACCACCCACCGCTGGCCGCAGTAGCCTCCCGCCGTACATGAGGCAACAGATGAGGGGAGGGGCGGGCTAGCTGGGCGAGGCCGTGTCATCCACTCGTGCAGCTCTCGCGCCAGATCTGCTGCTCTGCTCGCCGTTGTAGGGGCTTGTCGTGTGCTGCCTGCCTGCCTGCCTGCCTGCCTCGCCTGCGCTCCCCTCAGTGTTTGCTGCTGCTGTCCCGCCATGGACGCGTGCAAGTGAACGCGTTGCACTCACCACCCTCAAATTCCCGCGCTCCCACAGGTGGTCGTGGTGGTAGCTTAGTGAGCCACGTGCTGATCTGCCTGCCGAGCTGCACCTGACCTACTTGCCTTCCCTCTTCCTTCAGCCTCAACGTTCTTGACACTTTACACCCACACCACCCACCTTCGACCTTGTCCGCTTTTCCGACTGCGACGGCCGACACGAGTGCGAGAGTGCGCTTTTTATTGCGAACGTGTGACCGGCAGTACCTATTCGGTCCTTACCTTCAGGAACGATCACCATGTCCAAACTATTCATCGGGTCAGAGCGACGTCACCGCGGTCGCACATCCATCGCTAATGTTGAAGCAGAGGCCTCGCGTGGCACACCGACGACCAGACTCTGCGCACCAAGTTCGAGGAGTTCGGTCAAGTCGACGAAGCCGTGGGTCGCACTGCGCAGGCCCCAAACTCAATGGCGCCGACTGCTGACATGCGAGGCTAGGTCGTCGTCAAGGATCGCGACACTGGTCGCAGCCGTGGCTTTGGCTTCGTGCGATTCACCGACGATGCCGGCGCTGACGCTGCCATCGCGGCCATGAACAACGTCGAGTGAGTTCCGCATATCGCGCACTCGTCTCATCACTTCGCTGACCAAACAATCCAAGATTCGACGGCCGTACCATCCGTGTCGACAAGGCTAGTGACCGCGGCAGTGGAGGCGGTGGCGGCTTCGGCGGGGGACGTGGCGGTACGCTCTCGGCCCTCCCCAGTCTCCCTTTCAACTTGCTGACTCAAGGCAGGTGGCTACGGCGGCGGCGGCGGCCGTGGAGGCTATGGCGGTGGAGGTGGCTACCAACAGCAGGGCGGCTATGGCGGCGGAGGTGGTTACCAGCAGGGCGGAGGCTACGGCGGCGGCGGCGGTGAGTTGCAACTTCTCAAGTGTGTCTCTGGGAACTTCACTGACACAATGCAAGGCTATGGTGGCGGCCAGAACAACTGGCGCCAAGGCGGCGGCGGCGGAGGCTACCAGCAAGGCGGAGGCTATGGCGGCGGTCAGGGTATGTCGGATCACGGACGCTCTTGAAGTTGAATGCTAACGGCACACAGAGGGCGGCTACCAGCAGAATGGCGGAGGCTACGGAGGCCAGCAGCAGGGCGGATATTAGCGACATGCGGTCCGGAGCCTCCCTCACACCTTTTCCCCCTAATTTCGAGGACCAGTCAGAACGATGCAGATGCACTTCTGGTTTGCATGCTTTTCAGGGGCGGGCGTGCGTCTTCGCGTAGTCTGCGGCGATGATCAGCCGCGCTTTTCTTCTTCGGCAGGAGAGCTTGGTTGTGATATGGATTTGGAATCGGCCGACGAAGAGATCAAATGATACCCACGCTGCAGCAGATGGTGGCCAGGCTCTGCTTATCAGCCTACAGAATGCGATGAACAAACATGATTGCATGAGATCACAAAAGTCGAAGGTCATTCCTCGGACGTGAAGCTTTTGGTGCGTGAAACATGTATGACAATGTCCCTTCGTGAGAGTTCGCATGCAGCGGACTTGATGCGCACAAATCGACAAGTCGCCTTTCAGCCTTTTCGGGAAGAACGTATGCAGATGCAGTCAGTGTTTTGGTGACGACGCTGACCGCCCTGTGAGCTTTGACATGCCGTTCTCGGTCAATCATTCCGAATCGCTGGGCGAGCAAGGGACCGAAAGCTTTAAGCTTATATCGATGCATATTCTTCGGAATAAATTTCCAGTCAGCTTTTGGCTACCGCAATAATGCTCCTGCTCCACGCATGGACGCCGACATGTGCCAACGACTGATGTGAATACGCGCACTCACACACTCAGGACACCAACAGCATCAGATTCGCCAGATCGCATTTCACCATGGCCGCAGCGCCGGGCCCTAAACCACTGAAATTCACCGGTTCAAAACACCTCACAAGTCGACTGGTGCTTGCCACATTGACAGGACGACCGGTTCGAATATCACAGATCAGAGAGTCAAACCATGCTGCGCCGGGCCTGGCACCGCACGAGGTCTCTTTCCTGCGACTACTCGACGCGATCACAAACGGTTCGGAAATTGTCTTCTCACAGACCGGCACCACAGTGGCCTATGCGCCAGGTCTAATCACGGGCAGTGCAGCAGGACACGGTGCCGCAGGCGGTGTCATCCGACATGAGCTGCCTGAAGATTGCACGAGAGGCGCAAGCTTCTTCCTCATTCCGCTGTGTTTGCTCGCGCCCTTCTCGAAAGCGAAGATGAACGTTCTCTTGACGGGGCCTGGCGTCATCACATCTGCTACACCGACCGGAGATGTGTCTGTCGACACGGTCAGGACAGCAATCCTGCCCATCTTCAAGAGCTTCGGCATAGAGCGAGACCTCGAGTTACGAGTACTGCGAAGGTCCAATGCTGGACCTGGTGGAAGAGGTGGAGGTGGAGAAGTACAATTAGTATTTGGACACCAGGTCCGACTGCCAAAGACAATACACTTGCTGAATGCTGGGAGGATCAGGCGGATACAAGGCGTGGCATATGCGACAGGAGTAGCAGGAGCGAACAACGCGCGCATCATCCACGCGGCAAGAGGTGTGCTGAATGAGTTTGCGCCTGACACAAGGATACATTCGGACGTCAGCTCTGCGCCGCTCATACCTGCGCCTGAGCGAAACAACGCAAATGCGAAGAAGAAGATTGGGCTGGGCTTTGGACTGTGTCTTGTGGCAGAGTCGAATACTGGGGCCTTGTACTCGGCTGATGTTGCCAGTGATCCGAATGGCGGCGAGGTACCAGAAGATCTGGGTAAGAGATGTGCATACCAATTACTCGAGTCTATTGCACAGGGGGGCTTCGTGTCACAGGTCGCAGCGCCCACGGTCCTGACGATGATGGCTATGGGCAGTGAGGATGTCGGCCGACTGGCCATAGGGAAAGAAGTTCTCGGCACAGAACAGGTCGTGCAATTGGCCCGTGATTTGCAGGCTTTTGGCATGACAGGCTGGGGCATCAAGGAGAGCGATGAGGAGGGTGAAGCTCTGGTCTCCATCGTAGGACGTGGAGTAGGCAATGTCGGACGCAAGATCGCCTAAGAGCGGCTTTTTGGTGAATGACGCGGCCGCAGCCGGTTCACTTCCATGTGACAAGGATCCCAATGTGTCTGTAAGCATGCAGGATCAACGGTATGTGCATTCTACAATCGCCTCTGTATTGCCTGCCACAGCGCGTTCTAAACCAGCTGTCTTCCAGAAGCTCAGCTGTATTCGTGGCACCAGTAAAGCTCACGCATTGTTGTTCCTCACTTTGACGCGCAGGTGAGCTTTGGCCGCCTTGCGAGGGAACGGCACCGTCTTCTTCGTCATTCTTGTAATCTTGTTCACCTTGGCAACAACCCTTTCGACACTTCGAGTGGCCACTGCGACGACAGTTCTCTGGACTTGATGTGAGCCGACCCCGTTCAGCTGCAGAGATACGGGGCATCACATTCCGATTGCGACCTCGCCAGGGGCGGCCAACCACATGGAAGGCGACATGCCTTCGCGACTTTCTTTCTCCTCTGGCAATGCACATTCATCCGGCGACAAGAGGAGCTTGCGCTCGTGGACGAACATACAACTCAAACCGAAAGACGCCTCTATCATCTGCGCATGCCCATCTGGAACTCGCCGCCGGACAGAGAACCTGGTGAAGATTCGCACGGCGAATAATCTCACTTGGATCCATGTCTCCTGCAAGCCGCTCATGGCTGAGCGGTCTGAGGATACAGCAGCCACAGCTGATGAGATCCTTCAACGCGCCGCGAATGCGATCCAAGACGGATGCAGTGCCCACGACATCGCTGAGAGATTCACGGTCACTACTTTTGCTGGTCCAACAGGGGGGAGGCAACTCCAAAAAGCTCGAAACCTCACCTCCAAATTCCGGTGCGATGGTCCGTGTCGAGGATCCACAAATTTCGAGGACTACTTCTGGTGCTACACGTGTTACGCCTGGCAGCACAAGTCGTGTATGCTATTCGGAGAGGACGGTGATCGAGGTCGACCCGTGTGCAATACGTGCTACATCAACTCGATGATCTATCAAGAAGAATTTGAACGCTGGCAGAAGCAGAGATTGGCGCAGGCGGGACTCGAGGCATTGCGCTTCATTCGCGACGCCAATAATGAGCACGACACACATGGTCTCGAATTCGCTCGCACCTTTCTAGGCCGCTTGGTCTTAAAGGTAAGTGTGCCTTGCGGACAAGCCAGAGAGTCTGCTAACGATATCTGTTCAGAACCGTGGCAATTTCGTGCAATTCGTGGTCAACCGTCGTCGAGTCGTCCGCTGGCTCAAAGCTCGACGCGGGCTAGACCAGCCCACTTATGGCAACAACGCTCAATTGCCTGCTGTCGTCGGTGATCCTTTCGGAGTAGACTCGGATGCACCCCTCGCTGGGTCAAGCAAGCGACTGCGGAACAAGCGCAAACACCACAAGTCAACGTCTTCCGGATCAGCTGTCAGCGGCGATGGCCTCGACGATCTGTTGCGCATCGGTGATGACGAAGACGAAGGCTCCGAGTACGGAGATCAAGATACGATCAGAGTAGGCAAGACGAATGGCCAGCACAAGACCAACAGGTCGGGAAGCAAAGGCGCGCGAGATCCGCCCGCTTTCAAACCACTTGTCGTCGATCTGACTGCTGAGGACGAGGCTCAGAACGCGAGAATGAGAGCCATTGCCGAGCGCAAAGCTCGCAAGAAGGCAGCAGCAGCCAGCAACAGAGGTTCCGCTGATGTGAAAGACGAAGATCAAGCTGGTGGCACATTCGATGATCAAGACTTCTCCGACATTGGCATTCTGTCGAATCGCGAGAAGCAGAACTTGATCCGTGCGAGCAGGCAGGTTTCACGACCGGCACGAAAGTCTGCGCCCTCTATCCGCTCACACGCTTCGGCGCTTGGCGTCGAGGGTGGTGACGGACGGTCCATACTTCCACCAACAAAGCGCAGCAAAGACGGGCGGAGACACAGATTGGACAACGAAAATGAGACCGCGGGAGATCTGTCACTCAAATGGCGTACCCGAAGCCACCATCACGATGCTGATCAAGAGCAACAAAATGACCAACAACCATCTATCATGTGCAGCTGCATTGGAGTCACTTCTGTTGCCAATTGCTTCATGTGTCATCAATGCGACCAGTATCAGCATATTGCTTGCGCATCACGACCCAGCAAGAATGACAAACTCTGCAAGCTGTGTGTCGGTAGTGGTGTTGTTGCAGCGAATCCAACAGAGTCGTCGGCAGTCGCTTCAAAGACTGGACAGTCGCTAGCGCCTGATGGGATGTCTCCCAACGGGCCAGTGCGATTTCCCACTATGGCACCAGGAGTTCCTCCACCACGTTCAACGCCCGTACCATCGCTAGCGGGACCCCATACGGCTAATGTCTCAGAAGCAAAGCACGAACCGCTCAGCGAACCCATGCAACAAGAAGTCCGCACCCTCTGCTCTACCATCCTGTGGGACGCCTACTGCGACCTTCCTGACCCCAAGCAGCCCTCCCGCCGCGGCAATGCCCAGAATCCAAAGACTCCACCACCAGCAAACTGGCTGGTGGAAGCCGAAAAGCGCGTCCGAATGATGTTCGAAGCCGCGGGCGAAGCCAAAGTCCTATCATACCTGAGCCACGAATTTAAGCAATGGCCCCGTAGTGGCGTCAATATCGTCAAAGCTCTCCGCGAATTCGGGATGTGGATGCGCATCCGCGGGCCTTTTCGGCGAACGAGATCGCAAATGGGTTTGCTGGCGGAGATTCTGGGGTTTGATGAGAAGGGGACGATGTGGAAAGGTGGGGTCGATGAGAAGGATGACGAGGTGAAGGAGGAGGTGAAGGACGAGGCGAAGGCGGAGGACGGTTGATGATTGAGGGGGGTGGTGGCAGAAATGAGGTTGGTCGGAGTTGAAAAAGAAAAAGCGAAGAGCGATGCGGAACAGCTGTGATTGTGCAAAAGTCGGAGCATTGAAATGGGCGTTTCAAAGCCAAGCAGGGAAGGAATCGCCACGCAGGCACACGTCAGTCGAGGCGGATGCACTGTGCTCGCTGCAGACATTCTTGTTGCATAACGATGGTGAAAAGTTGACTAATCCGCCTCCCAGCAAACTTCTGCCACAGTCCGCGGCAGAGTAAGCAGCAACTGTTGGCTATCGTGTCTTTTGCGATTGATGAAATCGATATTGAACGCACATCCGACTGCTTGTTCGAAGTTTAAGACTGGCATTGCTATGGCATGATTCCATTTCCTGCCTCCTATTGTTACCGTACACACTGAACCGACACCGACACAAGTCAACCAGCAGCAACAAATTCATGCCTCGAAGGCCTCCCCTGCCCACATGCGCTCCCTCGTCTCCCTCACAGACAGAACGGAGCCCTTCCGACCCTCAGCTGAGCAGGGCTGGCAATCATCACGATGCCTGCAGCAACTCGACTCGAGGACCGGCGGACGAGACGACGCAAGCAGACCAGGTGCGCTCTCTGCATGATCATGCGATCAATCCCGTCATCGAAAACCTTGCAAGGATGGTGATCCGAGTCGGACCAGAACTTGCGTACCCGTCAAGATGCAAGGCATTTTCGACTGCCGCCTTGTCTAGTTTGATGAGAGCATCTGACGCGGTGTTCAGACGCGTTTTTACTGCTTGGTCGTGACTTGATCTCTCTCTCTCATAGGACGGGTCCTCGGCAACACTATGATTCACGCAACTTTGCGCAGCGAGCGACAAACGGTTCGTGATTCTGGTGGCGTGACCTCGTATGACTGCGGTCTCACTCATTCCACTTCAGGCTTGTCTTCCTTCGTACGTCAGATACGGCAGGATGCAAGTCAGCAAAGGACGCTTCGCGGCAGAGTCGCCGCTTTGGCCGCGGCGCATTGCGTTCTGTCGAGAGTTTGTATCTCTGAGCCTCCGCATCAGCTGCGCCGCCGCGCTCCCTGTGCCTTCGGATCAGCGCGGCGGCAGGTCTGTTGCTTTCTGTATCACGCGTAGCAGTGCATAGTGAAGATACCGGGCAGCCAGTGATCATTCGGATTGCAACAAGTGGATTTGAGGCTAAAATTCGCGAGGCGGGTGAGGTTGCTGACACGAGTTTTTGTGAGCAACGGCGAGAAGTCCGCCTCATCTCGGATCGAGAGCCGACACTTTACGATATTCCCGGAACATGCATCGGAGATTGCTACATATACGATTGGGGGAAGTCCGGATGCGGAACGGTCTTCATACCGTAGCTCATTCTGCTGCGAATGCTTCACGCGTGCACTGAAGATTGCTGCTGGGATCAGAGCCGCACTCTTCTAGGGCCGGCGGCACACTTTTTAAGTGCCATTGATGCGGCACTGCGTTTCTCTTTGCATGTCCTCCCACGCGCTGACGGCGACCAAACCCCTCCCCCAACCGATACTCCGGACGAATACATGCGTTGTATCAAATTTCGAGCTAATGCTTGGGAAGTAGCCGGAATTGTATTTTGGGGATCGAAACGACCGCCTTGGGAGACGCAGTAAAGGTCGCAGGACACGCCTTTGTCCTTCCAAGCCTACGCAAGTTGACGAAAAGACACTCGAGAGCATTGCGCCCTTCCTGCGACAGACCGATGAGCTCTCCTCCAAGAATGTGGCTGAGAACGGGCCACCCGCCCGTGATGTGGGTGGGCTGACAAACAGCGAGGTGCAGTCAAAAAGCTGGCTGCGTCGCACGATATCGGGAGCAGCATAGATTGTCTCGCGAATTGGGCATGGCCATAAATTGCCAGGCTGTGCATGCTGGGTCTGCGACTACAGTGCTTTCAAAGAACGCCTCGAATATGCGAACAGGCTGATTGCTGAGCTGGAAGCAAGCAATACGCAGCAGAATCGAGGATGAAAGATGAAGATGTGGGGAACGGACATCACATGGCGCCCATGTTGCTGTAGTTTAAATCCGGCTGATACGTATTCTGGAGAAGCAGCTGGCCATTGGAGAGGAAGTCCAGCTCGCCCATGAAGAAGTTGTCCATGGGCACTCCGTCGTTCCAATTGGTCGACATATCGAATAAGCTCTGGTCAAATGTTGGCTGGCTCATGGTCACATGAGCATTCGCAGGCACGGGTCCTGCTCGGTCTTGGTTCGCGGTCTTGTCGAGCAGAGTCTCTGCGCCTTTGGCTACCGAAACCAGCAAATGCCTCGGATGCATATTTGAGGTGATTTTGTTCAGCACAATGACCAGATCTGCAATCAGTCCTCGGATCTCGGTTGTGTCGACCCTTAGGGAAGTCGCGTATTTGGAGGAGACCTTGAGGACAAACACCACTGCAAAAGCTATCATCACATCAAAGTATGTCGGGAGACCATTGAGATGGCCCTGAATCTCTTCGTCATCACGCACAGTCCCCAGGATCGCAGTCGCCGAGAGAAGTGCTTGGTTGGCGAGTTCGTCGATCTCCAGCGCCACATTGGGAGCGCGGAAGCTTGGCTTGCCAATGCCTCGAAAAGCCATGGAGAAGAGGTAGAGCCGGGCAAAGTGGTAGTGCATGGTCACACCCTTCGTCGGGTAATTGCCGACATAGCGATTCGAGTGCAACCGTCGTGTCCAATCTGCTCGAATGTGATCGAGAGTTATCGAGAACCGCCGGACTGGATCTATTGCGCTTAGCTCGAGTGGCCGCTCGACATCCACCCCAAACATCTCGTACACGTCACTCCCAACAGACCAGAATTGCACTTGGGACGCCAATCTAAGGTCATCCTCAACCGCATGCTCGGTCTCGATGAATTGTAATATCGCCCTGATCGAATCATCCTGCCTCGTCATTGGAGGGCGTCCGAATGCGACGCTGAAGTGGTGGTCACAAATGAAGACGAGATAATACAATCTTGTCCGCAAATAGTGACTTCTCTCGCCCTGAAGCGCTCTGAATATACTTCGATGTAGTTGGATCTCCGTGGAAATCCGAACGGCAGCACCAATGCAGGTCCAGGAAATTCCACTGAGCCAGAATGCGGCTATGATGAGGGCGCGGATATCGTCCACGGTGTTTCGCCGGCTGAAGGTCTGTGAAGCAGCAATAGCTACAAATTCTGAATAGCACTTCTCGAAATCTGGGGTGGCAAGATGCAGTGCGCCCACAGTGCATATTGCAGCCAGTAATAGTGGCGAGTCTGCTCGAACTTCTGAGAGCGTCTTTCGATCGCCGATAATTCTGTATACAAAATGATCGAGCCGGTTCTGGTATATGTCAAGGTATGCCTGCGCTTGCTTCTCACCGATGATGCCACGGGTGACGATATCCTGTTCTGCGCGGTTCTGCTCGAAGCCCGGGATCGTGACTATGGGTGAGATGACTGATCCGGGGATGGCAGCCGGGCCCGAGTCTGGATCCATTACGAGATCGTAGTTGTGAGGAGTGTGCTTCTCAGCATTTGGAGATGGACCTGCGTGCGTTCTTGTCGGTGTAGGCCCGTTGGACATGTGTGCTTCGACTGCTGCCAATTCTTCGTCTTCGTCCATGGCTTCTTCCAGGATCTCTGGCATGGACAGATGGCCAGCAACTTTGCCAAGCGCCGATTCTAGAATGCGAATCTTGCGTTCCATGACCTCCTTCCATGTTGCATCGCTCTCCAGAATCATTTGGAGACTCCTGTTCACCGTGCACGGCAAGCCTCGCTTTTTGCAACGCACGCAAGGCGGATGGCCATCTCGCATGTTGCATTTGATCTTCTGTTTCCTGCATGCCACACAAGCAGTGATTTTCCGTGTTATGTCAGGAGGCTTGCGATCACCAAATTGCTCGCGCAGCGCAATTATTGCCGGCGCTGAGCCTCTGTCCATGGCCACACACTCCGAACGAGGCACAAGATGGATTATTGTATTTCGGCCGAGCTACACGCCGGCTCGGATAGGGTCGTATTGGCCATGGCTGTCTCGGCCCCGAAGATGCAGGCACGTACTTCGTGTTATCGAAGTCAAAGTCAGAAGCTGGGAGGTGAGGTGTGGCACGCTGTGCTGACTTATCCCCAGCGCATACCAGAAAATACATCCCGGATCGCTCGACGATAGCAGAATCTTGTACATCGCGCTCAGCAGCGTGGGACGCCACACGCTCAACGCTGACAATTATGGCGAATCTCGTCACGCGATCAGTCACTCTGACCTCAGCCTCCTGATGCGGTAAAGATACGTCGAGCACCAATTCAGCCATGCGGGCGACAAAACTGAAGCATGACATCAGTCCGGCAGCCACCTTATCCTCGCGGGGCATATTTTGCCAACAAAGACTAGCAACTCGTTTGCCAATAAAGATAATCCAATACGGGCAGCTGGTAACCATCTTGTGGGTCAAACTCACAACGCGAAGCTGACTGAGTGCTGGGATTGCCAATGAAGTCATCACGTCGTAATACACAACACCGCCAAACCTGCATAATAGCACATGCTTCATTTGCGATCCTGCTGGTCCCTCAATCAAGCATTGCGATGTAGGCTCGGAAGTCGTCCAGAGCTGCGGTCTGCCATTTTTAGGAGCGTAAAGTGGTTGCACAAGCACATCATGCGAGCTCGCTCATCTTCGTCTAGGCTCGCATCGCCCCCTATCAGGCCCTCACATTGCTTCGACACCTTCTCTCGTCCACTCCGGAAAAACTAAATCATTTCGAGCCGTGCTCATCATGTTACTTATTCAAGTCAGCAAGAGTCTCGAGCAATCAGGTTGTTGAGTGACACCTACCGGTCCTTGATATACTCCTCCACAGGCAGTGTCTCAAATTGCGATCTGTCGCCAATATGGATGCCTCGGCTCTGGATCAGTCTCCCATATTCCATCACTCGTCGCACAAACTCCGCTCGATCGATCTTCCCATCTAGCCAGTCGACCAACGTCATTACATCGAAAGCGGCTTGGGAAGTAGACGCCACCGTGTGAGGTCGGAAGCCAAACAATGCATCTCCGACGAAGCAGACCTTGTCGCCCATATGCAGGGGCTTGGGTGAGCTCACGTCGGTAATGCACTGCACAAAAGGTGTTCGCGACTTCTCCGCCATCTCAGTCATCTGAGGCGGCAGGCGGTCTCGAGCTCTGGATTTGATCATTTCCCATGCTTTGGGATCGATAAGTCCAGGGGGAATCGTGATGTGCCGCCGCCTCCCATTCTTGTCAGTCATGACCTTTTCGAGCTCCGGCTCGCCTTCCGGGAAGTTGGTGTACCACACAAAATTGAGGAGGCGTTTTCCAGGCTCGGTGTTCCCGTTCGCCCCGGCGATGGTGTATGTCAGATTCTGGATACCTTCGGTATGATAGAAGCAGAACCGCTCTCGAAATACATCCAGCGCTGCTTGAGAGGCCTCAGTCTCAGGAACTGTGCCTCGCACTACGACGTACCCAGTGTATTTTCTCTCAATCTCAGGATAGAACATCTTCCGAACGGTGGAGCTAGGCCCATCTGCTGCAATGAGAAATTTTGTGGTGAGCTGCTCTTCCGTTTCTGTTCCATCTTCGTTCTTCCTCGAAAAAAACACTCGGACATGCTCGCCTTCATCCTTGACATCGTGCACCGTGCAGCCATAACGATAATCGATATTGCCGTCTGAAGGGCGTTCTTCAGGCAGCTTGTACCCCTTCAGGTAAGCCGAGTCAACACGATCATAATTTGCTCGGAGAAGATAGTACGCCAGGTCCCAACTCGTCATATTTTGCCTCTGTTCATTCTCGTAGATGATTTCTCCCCTTTGATCAAGGTATATTCTTTTGAACGATGGCACAGCAACAGGTTTGCCTGTGCGATCATAGCGCTTGAAGAATTCGATGGTGTCGCCACCAGCTACGATGCCAGCACCCTGATTGTCTAGGAGATATTGCGGTGTTCTTTCCAGGATTGTGGCTATCAAGGTCAGTGTGACTCATTTCACAGCTCGTACGAATGCAAGACACACTATTGTAGCCATGATCCTTGAGTGCTACGCCCGCAAAGAGGCCTCCGAGACTGCCGCCAATCTGTCACGTGTTGATCAATGCTCGTGCTGAGATGACACAACCAAAGCAACCTACGATGACAACATCAGGCTTCCCGGACTTCGAGCTCCCGTTGACGATACCGTTGCTTGGCGACATTCCTGCGTCTCCAGATCTGATACTGGGGCGTTCTTGGCTGTTGTGCTATTGTAGATGGTGATACAAGCTTACAGCATAAGGCCAACGTCATGACTTTCCCCGCAACGACTCGGCCAAAAGGCTCGCATGCTGCTCTATGTTTCGCAGTAGCGAGAAGATCTGCCTCGTAGCGCAACACGCTATTTCCGACATTGCTAGTTCAGGCGCATTGTATCTCGTTGTTCCGAGCCTAGCGTTGGAAGCCACGCTTATCGATTATCGTCTAATCAAGGGCTGGAATAATGGAGCCATTCTTTCAATCGACTGTGGAAAAGTGTCACAACCTACTGCTCACCATCGTCCCCGTCATGCTTTTCAGCCGCTATGAGCGATCTCGAACCACCTCAGCCGTCGATATACGCAGACGCGCATACTTCATGCGCCTTGTTTCTGGTTCTATCACCGTGTAGCGGGATGAATGCTCAGAAAACACAAAGATGAAAGGCAGGCTGGCTGGCTGATTATCGATTGCCCAGCTGTATAGAGGCCAGGACCTCTTACCTACAGACAATCGAACCGATGTGCACGGGGATGTCAGGCCTTGAACGAAGGTGAGACCAGCGCGGACTTGTGCGAGCACGATTGTGTCTTGTTCGAGGTCCACTGCGCCTGGTCTGCATAGCCTGATATGGAGATTAGCCGCTGTTGGTGTACGCACGCCCAGTCAACTGTCTACTCGCAGGGCGAAACCTAGTTGTCGGCATTTTTGTTGACGAAAATATGCTGACCATGCGATGCCAAAGTGCTCTTGTCTCGCCGTGCTCTTACATGTGTGGCCGATGCCGGCGAATGTCCGTGCGGCTCCACCTGCTGCCTCGTCACCTCGTGTCAGTCATGTTCTAGATCTGCCAACGCCCGTGGTTAGACATTAACCGTAGCGCAGTGGTGTTCTAGCCGGACTGTTCAAGACTTGGCCTTTTGACTTCGCACAATTCTCGGACATCACGAGCAATGCGCTCTGACGGGGCACTTCATTTTGCAGTCTGGATGATTACCGCATTTGCCGACGAGCGTCTTGCGTGACGCAGAGTTCATGGCTTTCGACCGCAACCAGGGACGGTGCCTACAACCTGCCGAACACAACAGCGCATGCCTTGGTAAAGGTAGGAGTCTTCTGCGGTCTAGCGGAGACTCTTGTTCCATGCTGACCATGATTGGGTCACAATGGCAACAATAAGGAGACTCCCGTTTGCCATGGCTTTCTTTGACTTTGACCAACCTGACCTGCGCACAATGCATCTCAGGCATCTTGCAAGTAGGGTCCGAATGGCGATCTCAAAGGCACGACGCTTGTGTATGCTGCAATACATCTGACTTGAACCAACCGGAACGATTCGCACAGCTCAGTGTGATACCATGTCATCGGACTACAGAGGGTCAACAGCAAAACAACACTATTAAGCTTCGAATAAGGTTTGGACGCCAGAAATTGTGGAGGTGCTGGAAGTGCGGAGAGATCGAGAAGGCCATGTCATTGTATGTCATACATGCACCCTCTCAGAGCCCTTTCGGCCACAACGCGCACCGCGCTTCGCGGAATCTGGCTCTCATTCGGGTCGGCCTGCTTACTGGCAACACAAAGATGGTCGTGCCACCGACTGACCGTGCAAGCTGCTGCAGGGCCCATGCCGCGGACGGAATCCGCGCTTGGCGTGCACCCGGGAGTGGAGGAGTGGGTGCGCTGGACTGTGGATGGACCGTTGCCCTGATGTATGCTTTTTGCCGGGTCATTCGCTAAAGGTTAGCCAGCCGCATCTCATCAGTATATGTAAGTTGGATTGGCATTCCCCGTTTGTCGCGACGGCACAGTCGCACTCCTCCCCTCGTTACGGTCTTTCTCTGTCGCAACATCTGGGGATCGATCATCTGCCATCGCCGTCAAATCCTGCGTTGGAGCATTATTCAAGAGTCGCTGAACACTGTCTTGCGGGCTGGGGCTGGTGACTGCCTTCAGGCAAAGCATTCGCAACGCTGACACACTGATGGATCCCAATTGGATGCAGAGCGGTCCACTCCGTCGCCTACCGGTCATGTCATCAGACTCGCATGACCCGCGATATCGTCGCCACGATGCCATGCAACAGACGCTGACTCTGTCACCGCATTTGTTGTTCTTGAATCAGACAGCCACTGGAGCGCAAGTCAATCAAAGTCAATTACAAGACGTGAAGCCAATGCGATGGGAAAACACTTTTGCGTACGATAAAATCCGACGGCAGAGCGTTGCTTCGAACGTTTCATCGAGATTATCTGCCTCGCAACGGCAACAGAGTGCATCGCCGGCGAGCTTCTCGATTGGAAGCAGAGCTAGTTCGGCATCTCCATCAGAGGAGAGCGTCTCTTCTGCCTCCAGACATATTGCAGAACTTAGCGAGATGAGTGCCGCGCCATTCTGCAGCTCAATGACTGGAATTTTTGGCCTGACCACGGAGTGCCTGGCGTGCGGCTATCGATATGATTCTGTCCACGAGCTCGCAGATCATCAAAGGATGGTACATGGGATGGCAGACGTGGTCTTCTAATTGCGCGCACTTGGCTTGCTTATTGAGTGTAGCGTGGAGCTCCAGTATTGGAAAGGAAATGTTAGGCGTTGGGTCTGGGGTTTGGTCGTGTAACATCGCGCAGAGATACCCAGGGAACTTGTATTGCAACATGAATGGACGAGGGAAGGATATCCGCATATGGTTGGCGCAATGATGGGTTCCGAAAAGATGTTGATGCTGGAGTGCTGCGGCACACCGTCGCCAAGGCAAGGCCGTTCATGATCGAAATATCGGGGACATATTGGCGACCGCTCTCCCAAGGCCACCATAATCGTGCCTGCCAAATATTTGTATTACAGGTGCAGCTTGCCATCGTCGACAGAATTGCTACTATAGCTCGCTTATGTCAGCCCAATCTTCACAAGCCAGACCCACCACATCCAACTGCCACAAACCTCGGCACTACACCGCCGATCTCTACTTCGACTCACTTGGAGTCGAACGGCGGTTGTGCCTCTTTGGGATTTTTGTCAATTTGCAGGCTCTATTGCTCGCGGCCCGCGTCCGATCGCCTGCCGTCTCCGCATTCTATGGCTCCGCTCGCATCCCAATTGCGGGACCAGAGCATTTGGCCGCACTTTGTTGTGCCTGCGTTCCTTGCACCGAGCACAATGCCCACGCGATCTCCGCCCCGAGGTGCACCAGTCCACGTACTGGCATGGCGTGCCTCGATGGCGCTGTGGTGCTCAGCCTCTGACGATGCCAGAATCGGGTTGTCAACCTGTTCATTCGTTCTCGGTCTTGGAGCCGCAGGCGTTTGAATAAGGTCGCTCCCCTACGGATCATACCTCGTAAACGTGTGTACCTACTTCGTGTACTATACGAGCTTGAGGCCTAAGTCTAGCCTTGCTAAATACTGAGAAGGGTGCCGGACATGCCTCTGTGACCCTTATCCTCCCTGCCACAGTCTCATTTCTTCACCACCGACAAGCATGAAGACATTTCTCCTGCCTCTGCTGGCATCGACAGCCTTTGCCGCACCCTTAGATGAACGCCAGTCTGGTCCCTCCGTGACCATTGCCAATGGCACATTGATCGGATCGTCCTCGCAAGGTGTAGACAGCTTCAAGGGCATCCCGTTCGCGCAACCGCCAGTGGGCGACCTGCGCCTACGAGCACCACGACCACTCGCGCAAGGCTTCGGCACCCGTCAAGCAACACAATCCGGGAGAGCCTGCCCTCAGTTCTTGCAAAACGTCAACACTGGACTACTTCCAGTCGATGCTGTTGCCAAGCTCTTGAACACGCCACTACTGCAGAAGATTACCAATGCGGGTGAAGACTGCTTGACGATCGATGTGCAGAAGCCTTCGACCGCGGACGCCGGATCGAGGCTTCCCGTACTTTTCTGGATCTACGGAGGTGGTTTCGAGACTGGAAGTAATGGCGTATATGATGGCGGAAGCCTCGTTCGCAAGTCAATCAGCTTGAACGAGCCTGTCGTGTACGTTGCCGTCAACTATCGTCTCGGAGGGTTTGGGTTCCTTGGAGGCAGTGATCTCTCTGCAGAGGGAGGTAACACGAATCTTGGTCTGAGAGATCAGAGGCTCGGGCTTCAATGGGTGCAGGTTCGTTGATCATCAAGACAGACGATGGCAAGCACGTCTGATTTAACTAGGACAACATCGAGCAATTCGGTGGTGACCCGTCAAAGGTCACTATTTGGGTGGGCTGGCCTACGCATGAACATCTGAGCAACACTGACAAGTACGCAGGGCGAGTCCGCAGGGTCCATCTCAGTCTTCGATCATACAGTCATCAATGGCGGCGACAATACTTACAAGGGCAAACCCCTCTTCCGAGGAGCCATGATGAGCAGCGGAAGCATTATTCCTGCAGCTCCAGTCACCGGCGTAAAATCGAACGCTGTTTACAACACCGTCGTCCAAGCAGCCGGTTGCTTTTCCGCAAGCAACAAACTTGCCTGTCTCCGTGCGCTGTCCTACGAAGATTTCCTCAATGCAGCGAATTCCGTTCCCGGCATCTTCTCATACCAGGGTCTCAACCTCGCATATCTTCCTCGACCTGACCCAAGCGATAACTTCTACCCCGAGTCGCCGGCAATCTCTGTCGCCAACAACCGCTTCGCCCGAGTACCCATCATCATCGGCGACCAAGAGGACGAAGGCACCCTCTTCTCGCTATCCAACGCCAACGTCACCACCGACGCCGACACCAATCAGTACCTGACTGACTACTTCAAGCCCAATAATCCCAACGCCGCAGCAGACGTCGCAGATCTCCTCCGCCATTATCCCAACCAACCCCTCATCGGCCAACCAGAAGGCTCTCCTTTCCGCACCGGCGCCTTAAACAGTATCACGCCGCAATTCAAGCGTCTCGCCGCCGTCCTCGGAGACATCACCTTCACTCTCACCCGCCGCGTCTACCTCCTCACCATCCAACCCAAAGGCATCAAGAGCTGGACCTACCTCTCGTCCTACCTCTACGGCACACCTGTCCTAGGCACCGCCCACGGAACAGACATTCCATTCTATTTCGGCTTCCTGGGAGATCAGAACCCGATCACGAGCACGCTTCAGACGTACTTCTTATCGTTTGTCAATCATTTGGATCCCAATGTCGCCAAGGGCAGTCAGATTACATGGCCAGAGTGGACGCCAAGCTCAAGGACAATGATCAATTTCGAGGCGGCAAATACCAAGCTGATCAAGGATGATTTTAGAGAAGCCGCGGCTCAGGATCTGTTGGTCAGTCAGGATGAATTTTTGATTTAGTTGGAGATTGAGGTCTCGTGTAAACCCGCTCAAAAGCCAACAGGTGCGGAGGTTTGCAGCACACCGGTTTACACAGTACTGTCGTACAATATCTCCAGACACTAATTCCTGATGTCCTATTGTTCTGTATACCCAAGACTTTGTTCTTTCTCGCCCGTACCCTCGAGACAGACCCAGATGTGTATCCTCGTGTTTTTCGACCGACCCCGAGAGCATATCGTAACTCATTCTCATTACCTGTGCTTTGTAACCTCTCTTCCTATTGCAGCAAAGGGCAAATTACAACTCGCGCTCAGCTCGATACTGTTCGACCTTGGTCTGTTGAAGCGAAGGGTGCTTCTTGTTAGGCTTGTAGTGCTCCTTGACGAGCTGTCCCAGACGCTTCTCCATAACATCGCGTCCCTCCATCGTGTGCCAGACGTAGTGTGGTGCTTTGTTGACGACATCCCAGTGGAGCAGCTTGCCAGTGATGTTGCCAAGGTCTCGCTGCTTGGATGCCCAACGATCATCGCTTCTGACGCGGATGCCAGACGAGATGACGACAAGTGGAGTGTCTTCGGCTTGAATGGTGCGCGCGGAAGAGATCTCCTGTCGCGAGAAGGAGTTCGCGACCAGATTCTCCTGCAGCTTCGCTTTAATGAACTTGCCGCCGAGGTACGCAGACTTGCCGTAGACACGATCATCTCTTGTCTGACCGCCGAAGATGGCACCAAGGACACGTCGAATGCCGAGTGGACTGATAACACCCCAGCCCCAGATCTGGAAGCCCGCAGTTGGTGACGCGAGCTCTGCAAGGTAGTCCTCGTGGAGAGCGTCGACTAACATGATGCCTACCACCTCGCGGAAGTTTCTCGCGCTGAAGATCCGGGAGACGATACTGCCATAGCCAGCAGAGACCAGAATCCATGGGCCCTCTTCACCCTGGATGGCAAGTGCTTCGGCAAGGTTGTCCGCAGACATTCCTGCACTGTGAGGCGATGGCGCATTGTCAGACCAAGCGTAGCCTGGGCGATCCCAGTAGCAATAGCGATCGATTGTGCCGTTCTTGTAAGCAGAATAGGCCCAGTGCTCAAAGTCATATTCGACAGGATCCTCGGCCGACTCGAGCAAGACGGTTGGATTGTTATTTCCATGCTTGTCTGTTGTCTTGTTGCCGACGCAAGCGAAGTGAACGTCGTACCGGCCGCTGTCGACACGAACGCGCTCGCCGTCGAAGCCGAGACCGGCATCGAGGCTGCGAATGACGAGAGTTGCAGTCATCAACAGTGTGATAAGAACACAGATCACAAGGATAGTGGTCGAGGAAAGGACAGCGAGCCACTCCTTGAGCGTTCTTCTGGTCTCTGGACGGCCTGTCAAGCGCTCCTCTTCTTCACGCTTAGCCCACGCCACGACGCGATCAGTAGAGATACACCATGCAGCCATAAGGAAGACCCAAGCGACACTGGCAATGCCTGGGGCGCCTTCCTCGGCGCGGAGTCTCTTGACAGACACAATGATGATCAGGTTGACGAGCAAAATAAAGCCCAGTACGCCTTGAGTAACGCGCATGGCCAGACTTGGTGCTGAGAAGAACAGCAAGGAGTTCAAAAGGATGCCCGCAGCCAAAGTCGTGTATGAAAAATCGAAGAAGCCCGATCCGCGAGTGTGCAGTCCTGGTGGCGAGACGAAGATGCTGACAAGCAGCAACACCCACCAAAGGAAGGTCAGAACCAGGAAGAGGACGGTGACATATCGCATGAACCGTACAGTCCACAAATTGTACGGAGACACCTGATAGCATTAGTGCTTGTCGCCCCAATGCCTCATGCTCTCGCAGTACTCACAGCTGGATCATCGGGATCCAAGTAGCCATCGGCGTGAGGTGGGCGTCTATTGTTTCCCGGCAGCAGCCGATCTCTCTCCGTGGGTTGTCTCATCCCGCTGTCCTCGTCGAAGTCGTCGCGGAGACGTGGGTTGCTGGCACCTTCGCCGTTCTGCTCTGCTTGCACGTCGTCCTTCTTCGTAGTGCCCCACAACGACATTATCCTGTGCACCTGGACTCTGCTCTTTTAGTCGCACCTCCTCCTCGTCGCACCGAAGAGTACTGAGAAACTAGGGATGTCGAGGGGAGCAGAGTCAAGAACGTAGCAGCCTACCTGGAACTCTTAATCCCAGCGCCCAGCGGCAAAGACTTGCTAGAGCTCTCTAGAAGTGGAGGCTGGCGTCTGCACGATGGGCTGGTGATCTACAACGTCATGCCGGCGGTCTTTGTGGCTTTGTGGCACGAGCTCTGACTCCGCTGAGTCCAGATCGGTCGCGCTAGACAAGCAGAACGTCAAAGTCAAAAGACAAATCAAGGAAGTGCGATTTCCTGCTCGCTGGCTGCCGGTTTCCATGTGCCGGACCATTTTATGCACACACGGAAGAGTCGGTAGCTCTGGAGAACTCGCAATCGCAGCTGAGGTGTTTAATGCTGGGAATTGTCGAAGATGTCTTGTGCCAAGACTTTCTGGCTGCCTCAGGCTGGAAGCGGCTCGAGTGATCACCAATGCAGCAGCGAAATGCGCGAGCGACTCCTCCATCTCGACACGACTGGGCACAGATACCCTCATGCTCGCCACGTTGCACCACACTCGGACGGCATGTGAAGATCCCTGATGCAAGTCTGCGCTCATCATCGCGCCCTCATCTGCCGTGCTCCAATGAGCTGCGCAACACTGCCTACGAAGCTACCCATAGCTCAAAATCACCATGTCCGACCTGTTTCGGGAGAAGATATCCAACCCGACAGTGACCGCGCCAGTCTTCCGTCCGCCGGCACGGCCAAGACCGACTCCCATCGATCCTCCTGCGATAGGAAACATCTCTTTGAGCGACGACAGTGCATCGGATTCTTCAGCTTCATCGACCGCGAGTGTGGCGACAGTCCGACCTTCTTCGCGAGAACAAGCTGCTCCTACAACGCATTGGACGGAGTACTTTGAGCAAGAAACCTACCTTGAGCACAAGACAGAGCGACAGCATGCTCGGTACCATGCTTACTTGACGCTTCCTACCAACTCGAAGAAAGGACCGCTTTTCATATGTCATCACGGGGCTGGAGCGTCCGCTTTATCATTCGCAGTCTTTACGAAAGAAATTCGCCAAAAACTGCCTGCAGCTGGCGTTCTATCACTTTCAGCCCGTGGCCACGGGTCGTTGGTCACAGATGCGGCAACAGGAGCAAACATTCTAGACTTCTCTTTGAACGCGCTGGTCGAGGATGCCATCACCACAATCCAGCTTGTTGCCGCTCAGCAAGCCTGGTCGCCTCTGCCGCCGATAGTGCTGCTAGGTCACAGTCTCGGGGGTGCGATCTTGACCACGATCGCGAACACACATTTTAGGGTCTTTGGTTCAAATTTGATTGGGTATTGCGTGATCGACGTGGTTGAAGGATCCGCTATAGAAGCTCTCTCCCACATGACGACTCATATCGCCTCTCGGCCTCGTGCATTCAACAATGTTGAAGAAGCTATCGCATGGCATACACGCTCACGCACAATTCGGGACCACCGTAGCGCAGAAGCATCCGTGCCATCGTTACTTGTGCCTTCGCCGACTAGATCAGGGAGGTTGATCTGGCGTACTGACTTGTCTGCCACACAACCCTGGTGGGAAGAATGGTTCAAGGGACTGTCTGCCAAATTCTTGACAGGCAGAGGTGCCAAAATTTTGATCTTGGCAGGAACGGATCGGTTGGACAAGGAACTGATGATTGGACAAATGCAAGGAAAATTTCAATTGGTAGTCATTCCTGAGGCAGGACACTTTGTGCAGGAAGATGTGCCGGAGAAGACAGCGAGCTTGTTGGCAGATTTCTTTAAGAGGAATGATCGAAGTGCAATGGTGTTGCCGCCGAAGGTCAGTGACCTTCTCGCTCAAGGGAAGAACGTTTGATGCGTCAGAGGATAGATGACTATCTGCAATGGCAGCGTGTCGAGGAGGAGCAAATGATGGTCTACAGAACAGACGGAGAATATGCAATTTGTCAAAGACCAATTCAAACTTATGATGTATCAGCTGTGAAGCATGTCATTCTAGTTCCCAACTCCTGAAGCCCGCAATGATGTACAAGATCATCGTGTCGAGGTTCGTCCATGCCTTTCTGATCTGTCAGAGCTCATCTTCGACAACAGTCGTATGAAATGTGGTGTGCTCTCATGCACAATCGCAATATGGCTTTGCATCACAGTGGAAGCTGCAACATTTAGTCAGTACAGTGGCACAAAGATACTAGTCGCACATTGACGT
The DNA here is from genome assembly GCA_026725115.1 of Cercospora janseana. Lineage (NCBI taxonomy): Eukaryota > Fungi > Ascomycota > Dothideomycetes > Mycosphaerellales > Mycosphaerellaceae > Cercospora > Cercospora janseana. Next base: position 601,812 of record CM049100.1, read on the forward strand.
ACCACGAACCAACTCCACCCCCGCATCCACACTGCCACTTGCAGACCGCACAAACCGCTGCGTCACACGTGTTCGGCTTCGGTTGTTGCAAAGGAGGGCCCTTCATTACAACACGTCCTGCTAGCGCAGTGTAATATGGCGCCGGCTGAAAGATCGTCGGCTTAGGAGCTCTCGTTGCAGTCGAGGTCCTCCATTCGATCTCGTAGAGTGTTCGTGTCACAGTGTAGTGGATTGTGACAGTCTCCGTGGGTTCCGATTCGATGATGTATTCTTCGCCGCCTAGTGGGAGTTGTTGATTTTGGTGGTAGTCGTATTGAGGCGAGCGAGGTGATGATGCTGTGGCAGTCGCGAACAATGCGGCGAGCGCAAGGAGAGACGCGGCAAGGTTTGAGTAAAGCATTGTTGCGATGTGATGTGTTGAAAGTGTTTGGTACTGAGGCTTGATGTGTTACACCACAGAATCGTTCGCTGCTTCTGGAGCAATGGATGAGACGGCGATCGTGCAGTGCAGAGCAGATGCATATACCATTGGGGCGCACTATAATACACATGCCATTGAGGTGGTGAAGCGCTTGCCGCTGCTGTGCCTCTTTGTTGCATAGGTTGTATGTTAGCAGTGGAGCACGATGCCGGCAGATCTACTGGACAGTTCCTGGGCGACGAGGGTAGAGCGCTAGAATACCGCGACATGAGAGGCAGACTCCGCGCTTCACTCATGGTATGCAGCATTGGACTGTACCGTGCTTGCGAACTACTGCAGAAGATGTTAATAGCCATCTAGCTGCTTCGTCTAAGGCAGTGGCAGCATGGAGTGGGCCTGGCGGCTGATGTTGGTTGATCCTGCTGCCGGCAGATCAGAGCCGTCGTAGAAGCGCCCGAACGCCGCATGCGCGCAGTTTGCATATGAGGTCGTTTATAGACCCATGTTGGTGGGGCTCAGAGCGAATGAGGAGAGCCTGGCTCCAAGCGCTGACTGCGGCACAGCAGCGCGTAGAAAGAGGCCATCACTCCATCACTATAGCTGCATTCTCATGGCGCTAGGCGTGTTCCCCGAGGACAGGCATCTAAACATCGTCCTCAGAAATGCATTCAGTCTAGACTGGGGCCAGCAGCGATGTGAGGACGCGCGGAATAGAAGTCGTGGATGGGGTGGCGGGATGAAGAGGATCGCTTGGGCGCGTGGAGTGAACGCCGACCAATTTCTCCGGTCCCCGAGACTTGGCACACAGAATTCGCGTCCACCCCAACCCCAACTTCGCCAAATCGATAAGTTGGACTTCTTGACTTCCGCACGCCCAACGATAAATCCTCTTCCCATCCACCACATCAGTCAACTACCGTCAAAATGGGTCGCGTCCGCACCAAGACTGTCAAGAAGTCCGCCAAGGTCATCATCGAGCGCTACTACCCAAAGCTCACCCTCGACTTCGAGACCAACAAGCGTATCTGCGATGAAATCGCCGTGATCGCCTCCAAGCGCCTGCGCAACAAGGTAAGAGAGCTCAAACCGATCTGTCATCTCACGAGCAGTGGCTGACTGCATGTGTGATCGTAGATTGCCGGCTACACCACACACTTGATGAAGCGTATTCAGCGTGGACCAGTTCGTGGTATCTCCTTCAAGCTGCAAGAAGAGGAGCGTGAGCGCAAGGATCAATACGTGCCAGAGGTCTCTGCTCTGGACTTCACACAGAACAGCGAGAGCGGTCAGCTCGATGTGGACCAGGAGACCAAGGATCTGCTCAAGTCGTTGGGTGTACGTATCGAGCAACAACGCCTTCGCGTGTGGAGAAAGGACAAGGACAACCAGCTGACTATCGTGACAGTTCGACAGCATCCCAGTCAATGTCGTCGCCGTTCAGCAACAGCAAGTTGCAGAGAGGCCGCGTCGCTTCGGCGACCGCAACCCTCGCTCTTAAGTCATTTCCATGGCTTTTTGCTAGGCTGCATTACGACAGAACTTGGGAGGGTTCAGGCGTTGGCGTTCTGCTGCAGTGTCATCAACTGCTACGATACCCATGCCTCAGCTACTAGCCACGCTCCTCGGAGCGCGAAAAATGGAATACTTCCTCCCAACCAGGTGTCGCTGAGTCTGCTGTAATGGCGACGAGGCTTGATTGCCATTTCCCCTTCCCACTTTCCACTTTCCCTACCCGTCGTCATGCCGGTTTGCATCTGGCCGAGTTTCAACGTGCTTTGGCGGATGCGCACGATGGACCACATGAGCATGGACAACATGATGTGGTCAGTCTATGTGAGGGATTTTGTGATGATATTCTCCCAAGTGATGTCCGACAGTATCTCTGTGGTTCGTCCGCAAATCTCCGGCGAGAATTGCATATCGACCATCGGCTGCGCTGCGGACAGGATTATGCTCATTGTTGCGGAGCAAATCCAATACTAGTTCCACGCGAATGAAATTCAACGCAGTCGGATTGCCTTCCGTTTACAGACAGGTTCGTCTGCTGGATGCTTTATCACGCTGACTGCTTGTCACGGTCAGAAACACGCCGGCCTCGACAACACGATTTTATCTCAAGCATATTGACAGGAGTCGAACTTGATGAGGCAGAACATGCGAGCGAAGCAGAGCGACATCTCTGGTGTGTTGATGAACTCCTACGTTTTGCAGTTACACTCGGTCTCTCAATGCCATGTTCAACAACACAGCTGAAGGCTTGTTTACATGTGATTTTGTTAGTCTCAACGTCGCGACCAAGTAGAATCGTTACAAATAGACGATAGAGACGCTGAGAGTGGTCAGGAAGCAAAGCGGGGCGAAGACGGAGGTGAGCGGCAACATTCGGCGGACTTCGACGCGCCTTCCATTTCCATGCGCGGTCTGTGCTCTGCAAGCTCGGTGATCGCATAGATTTTCAAAACTCCCTGCCCATCAATCCATCTTCATCACATTTGCCGCATCTGCATCACGCTTCCCGCAGTCCTTTCATCAACTATTCCTCCTGCTTCTGTCTCTGGTTGTACTATAGTGTGTTGATATCGCAAGGATGCTTTCCTCCAGACTGGCGCGGAATGTAAGTGCAACTCGCCTTTCAAGCACGCGAGCATCCAGATGAATTGACATCAAACAGGCGATCCCGCGCGCGTCCCCCATCTTGCGATCATCAGCATACCGAGCGCCTATCACATCGCAGTTCCGACGAGGATATGCGGAAGACACAAATGCCGACAGTGGCAAGGTGAAGGGCCCAATCATTGGTATTGATTTGGGTACCACAAACTCTGCAGTCGCTGTGATGGAGGGCAAGTCGCCACGTATAATAGAGAACTCAGAAGGTGAGCAGACATTTGTTTGTATGGTTGCAAGTGCAAGAGAGACGGTTAACGATGGATGACAGGTGCACGAACAACGCCTTCGGTTGTCGGATTCACCAAGGAGGGCGAGCGATTAGTCGGTATTGCCGCAAAGCGTCAAGCCGTTGTCAACCCAGAGAACACCCTCTTCGCCACAAAGCGTCTCATCGGACGAAAGTTCAAGGATGCTGAGGTGCAAAAGGACATTCAACAAGTCCCATACAAGATTGTCCAACACACAAACGGTGATGCATGGCTCGAGGCACAAGGACAGAAGTACTCTCCATCACAAATTGGAGGCTTCATCCTCGGAAAGATGAAGGAGACGGCTGAGGCTTTCTTGGGCAAGAATGTCAAGAACGCTGTCGTCACTGTGCCAGCATACTTCAACGACCAGCAGCGTCAGGCCACCAAGGACGCCGGTCAGATCTCTGGTCTCACTGTGCACCGTGTGATCAACGAGCCTACTGCTGCCGCGCTTGCCTATGGTCTTGAGAAGGATGATAAGGTCGTGGCAGTCTACGATCTTGGTGGTGGTACCTTCGATATCTCCATCCTGGAAATCTCCAACGGTGTGTTCGAGGTCAAGGCCACCAACGGCGACACTCACTTGGGTGGTGAGGACTTCGATATCACTCTTGTCCGTCACCTTGTCCAGCAATTCAAGAAGGAGCAAGGCATCGATCTCTCGGGTGACCGCATGGCCATCCAGCGTATCCGTGAGGCTGCTGAGAAGGCCAAGATTGAGCTGTCTTCCGCCGCTCAGACCGACATCAACCTGCCGTTCATCACTGCCGACTCTTCTGGACCAAAGCACATCAACACCAAGCTCTCGCGCGCTCAGCTCGAGTCTCTCGTTGACCCTCTCATCAGCCGCACTGTCGACCCTGTCCGCAAGGCTTTGAAGGATGCCAACCTCCAGGCCAAGGACATCCAGGATGTTATTCTTGTTGGTGGTATGACCCGTATGCCAAAGGTTACCGAGTCTGTCAAGAACATCTTCGGCCGTGAGCCAGCCAAGTCGGTCAACCCGGATGAGGCTGTCGCCATCGGTGCTGCCATTCAGGGTGGTGTTCTCGCTGGTGAGGTTACCGATCTCCTGCTCCTCGATGTTACTCCTCTGTCTCTTGGTATCGAGACGCTCGGTGGTGTCTTCACACGATTGATCAACCGCAACACCACCATCCCTACCAAGAAGTCGCAGACCTTCTCCACTGCCGCAGACTTCCAATCTGCCGTCGAGATCAAGGTCTACCAGGGTGAGCGTGAGCTCGTCCGTGACAACAAGCTTCTCGGAAACTTCCAGCTTGTCGGCATCCCACCTGCTCACCGTGGTGTTCCACAAATCGAGGTCACCTTCGACATTGACGCCGACTCGATCGTCCACGTCCACGCCAAGGACAAGTCCACCAACAAGGATCAATCCATTACCATTGCCTCTGGATCTGGTCTCTCCGATTCTGAAATCGAGAACATGGTCAACGACGCCGAGAAGTACGCTGCCGCCGATAAGGATCGCAAGGCCGCTATCGAGGCTGCCAACCGCGCGGACAGCGTTGTGAACGATACCGAGAAGGCCCTGAAGGAGTTCGAGGACCGTCTCGACAAGACTGAGGCCGAGAAGATCCGTGAGACCATCAACGGTCTCCGTGAGTTTATTGCCACCAACCAAACCGGCGAGGGCACTGCCACCGCTGAGGAGATCAAGGCCAAGACCGACGAGCTTCAAAATGCATCTTTGACTCTGTTCGACAAGATGCACCGCGCCCGTTCCGAGGCCGGCGAGCAGCCAAAGGAGGGCGAGCAAGCGAGCGAGCAGCCTAAGCAGGAGGGCTCTGAGGAGAAGAAGCCATAAATGACTCGCGCTGCTTTCCTTTTTGCTTGATGTGTCCTTATACCCAGCGACTGCTCGCAAGCGCGGCCAGTCCACCAAAAGCGTCGATTCCGGGGCCGAGCTGTTTGTATGATAACGTGGCTGCAAGAGGAGAAATTCTGCTGAGATGAACTGCAGACCGAATGCGGGAGACGCAACTACATGTTCTTGTGATCATCACATACAGAAAGATGTACAGGGAGCAAACATTTGGACTGCGGGCGCCCGGCGAATAAATGAAAGCATTCGGCGATCATGCTACCACAAAATGATGATGCTTGCGGCTTGTGGTTGAAATTCTAGCATGGAAAGACGAAGGAGGAGCGATGCTTGGGATGAATGTGTGTAGTTTTAGCAAAGATTCTTGGATGTGTAATGTCACAGATCTCTACTCTTATCTGGGCTTCTCCGCTTCCTATCATGTTCAATACCACTGCTCCCGCCCCCCAGTCAACCAACCATGCACATCTACCTCGCGCCAATAAATTCGTAGTTCAAGCATCCAACTGTGATGGAGCCTCCTACACCACCGTTGTTACCTATCGAGATCATGTTAGCATCAAACTCTCGCGGACCAACACGATCATATAGAACAAAACTCACAGTTCGAATAAGCGGCCTTCATCAAAATCGGACACGTAATCCCTGCTCCGTCCATCTGCGGGCTATACGTATTCTGATGGTCCCATCCTTCCGGCTGGCAGCCTGAGATGTAAGTGATCCGATACTCGTAGTTCACGCCATGCGAGTCTTGATACTCTTGGTATTGCTGGCTGAGATTGGGGCCGACGCCGTAGATGTCTGTGTTGTGGTTGTTGCAGAAGTCGTCGGCGAAGGAGGCTTGCGAGCCGGATTGGATGTCGGCGTGGCCGGGAAAGTCGGCCTCGGAGTTGCAGACTGTCGGGGAGGTGAAGAGGGGGGCGGGAGGGCTAGCGGTGGTGGTGGGTGAGGGTTCTGTGGTTGGGGTTGGAGTTTGGGTTGGGGAGGTGTTGATCCAGGAGGCGCAGGTGGAGGATGTTACGCAGACGGATTGGCCTGTGGGAAGAAGTGTGTTAGAACGGGAAGGGATTGGTGTGGATGATGGGATATGGGCGTACCTCCTGATCCATTGCATTGGGTTACAGGTGCTGTGGAAGCACAAGAGCTACCTGCGGGAGTTGAGAATCCACTTGTTTGGGTGAGAGGCGGGAGGCTGAAGGTCATGTTTGGGCTGCTTGACGCGATTGGTGTCGTGGAGCCTTCGGTGATTGAAGAGCTCTGAGTGCTACTTGCACTGGGGGTCAAGGTCTCATCTCCTGTGTCTACACAGAGTCGGTAAAGTTCAAGTGGCAGCAAAGTAAAGTCATCTCACCTTCACCATTCGGCCCACTCTGGTCAGCAGAGCCTTCCACAGCGACACCTCCATCTGCATCGTACACCACACCACCCTCCCAGCAGTCCTGCGTGATACATTTATCAATCTCTGGTACTGGACACAAGAAAGCTGCCCGGTAGACTCGAGCGTCGAGATAGCTTCCGCTGTTGACGCTCTGACGCTTGAGGTGGAACTTTTCAGCGCGAGTAAGCAGTCGCGCCTTTGCAGCTACGGGGCTTCTCTTCACAGGCTGTGCAACTTTCTTGGCCTGCACTTGCTCCATTGGTCGTCTAGCCTGGACGTATGGGGTCGGAGCTGGTGTGATTAAAGGTGTCGATGGCGCATGAGCGTCGTAGCCAAGATCATCAATGTCGATGGTTCGCTTCCAAATACCAGCATGACTGCTTGCCGGGTCGTCGTACTTCAAGTTCTGACCTCTAGCGCCAGGCACTCCGGACGCAACGGCTGTGCCAACTGTGATCCCGTTCGCAGCAGCAGTGGACCAAGTGCCGGCGTTCGGGTCATTGCCGCCGTTGCGGATGAAGGTCTTCAGTCCTGGTGCAGGTCGCTGACCATATTGAGAAGGTAGCAGTGTGGTAGCGATGACCTGACCTGACGAGTAGATTGTATGCTCGAAAAGCTGATTATGATCGTCGAACCAGGGGTCCCATCTGCGCTCGTTTGGATGTTGACGAGCTTCCCCTGAACTGATGTCATTCACAAGGAGGTAGCCGGGGCCATAGGCTTGTCCACAGCGATTCTGACATGCATGTTAGCAGTCATGGAGTAGTTTTACAAGAGGGTGATACATACAGCGCTCTGGTCTTGTCCGAGTAGGTAATTGGTCGTATCAATCCTGCTTCCCACCACATCGACACAATAAGTCCACTGTCCGGTCAAAGCAGGCAAATTGCGGCTCTAGTATTGCGCCATCAGTAAGAAGCATGGATGAATGGGGCTCCGAAAGCAATCACTTACCGGGTCGCCATTCTGTGCTGCGGCAATGAATCTTCCCAAAGCATTGCCATGATCACGATTCTCTTCCCAAGGCACGAGTCTCAGAACAGCGCGATTGTCCCAAATACCTCTCAGATTTTGTGCAACTGGTGTCAAAGAGTTACCAAAGGGATACTCTTCCACCTCACAGCCGATGAGACCCCAGCCGCCGTGTGGCTGGCCGGGAAGAGTGCCAGCATCTCTCTGTGCAACAACAGCAGGACCATCTTCGCGAGTGTTGCCTTGCTTCGCGTGTGTGCGCCACCATTGATTAGTGACATAGTCCTGTCTGTCTCCCGTGTATGCGAGTACGGTTGGCTTAGCTCTCTCAACCTGTGCAGATCTGGCGTTGTTGCAGACATTCGGCCAAAGATCAGTATCACATTGAAACACCACATCGCATTCAGTCCGACCCGGATGTACTTGACCAGGAAAGGTAGGCGGCGGCGGAGGAGGACAATATCTTGGCCTCTTTGGAGGCGGGGCACCATCATCCGAATCAGAGTCAGAGTCTTGTCTCCTCGTGATATTGATTGCGTCCATCGATGCGACATTCTCCAGAGTCGTCGGAGTAGGCGGCAATCCGAACGGTGCATCACGTCTTGCATTGCTGCCACTTTCGTTGGGACAGGTGATCAGGCATTCGATCTCATCTGTGCTGAACTCTTCAAAGTTATTGGCATCCTCTTGACAACCGCTCAGGTATCTGGGAACGTCGGCGTCTGCGATGTCACAGTTGATGCTGTTGCTCTCAGGGTCGTAAAGTGGGAAGTTCCCGGACGAGCACAATCCAGTCTCCAGACTCAGATCGGTGGTAGCACTGCAACTAGTCGTGGAAGTAGTCGTGGCAGTGGTGGCGCTATCTTCAACGTTGCAACCCATCACAGTAGCACACGTTGACAAGACTGCAGAGGTTGTAGTCATGGTTGCCGTCTCGGAGATTGAGACACCGTACGACGTCGTTGTTGCACAGATCTCAGCCGTTTGGGTTTCGCATCCTCCATCTGGCTCTGTGCTTGGCTTCGGCGGGAAAGTTGGCAGACGGTCGAGACCAATGGTGAATGCAGGCCAGGTCGGCATGGGCCCGATGGTGTTGAATTTGATAGGGAAGGTCGGATCAACGATAATCGGAGGCGGAGGCCCAGGAGGATATACTCCAGGAGGCAGATCGATCACCCAGCCAAAGATGTCGATATCCCAGAAGCGAATACAAAGATCGAAGAACCATAAATCACAGGGAATGACAGAGCCATCGTCGGTAGGCTTTGGCTGCTCGACAGAAGTTGTTACTGGGACGATGAACCCTCCGGTTTCGGTAGATGTGCTCTCGGGCGTTGTCGACGGTGGCTGTGTTACTGGAGGAGAAATTGTCGTTGGTTGGCCATTAGCATCCGTTGTGGTGATTGGAGGTGGGTTGCTGGTTGGAGTTACAGTCGTGAGCTGTCCGTTTGAGTCTGTCGTTGGGAACGGCGTCGTGGTTGGAGTTGTGACAGGGCCATCGGTGGTAAAAGTCATTGTCGAGTCGTCACTGTTTGTGGTTACCACAACGGTGGTTGAGGCAGACGAGTCTCCAGAGACAATGCTGGACAAAGAAGAGGATTCAGTGGTGTCACCAGCTGGGTTAGTCGATGTAGTCGTGTTCGTAGAATTTCCTGGTGCAGTAAGTGGCGCAGAGGACGAAGGCACAAATGTGAACGTTCCGCCATTCGAGTTCGTGAGCGTAGTTGCTTCCGTCAGACCTGTCGGCACTGTGATCACTCCGTTCGTGTTTGATATCACAGTGATACCATCTGTCACACTTATTGAACCTGGGAGCGAGGCGTTACCGGTAGCCGATGTCGATAGTGTTGTGACATTTGCCGAAGTAGATGGCACGAATGTGAACGTATCGCCATTAGAGTTAGTGATGACGGTTGATTCCGTCAAGCCCGTAGGTACAGTCACGAGGCCCTCTGTGTTCGATATGATTGTAGTACCGTCTGTGACGCTGATGGAGTCTGGCGACGACGTGGAGCCCGTAGAGGTTCCTTGGGATGCTGATTCGGAAACATCACTGGGAGGGACGAATGTGACAGAAGAACCATTGGAATCAGTCGTCGTGATTGGGATCGATGTGCCGGTAGGGATGGTCACTGCTCCACCAGAGTTTGTAATTACCGTAAGCCCTTCTGAATCCGTCGTGGTACCTGGCGCTCCTCCCGTAGAAGGCACGAAAGTAAGTGTTTGCCCATTGGTAATTATCGTCATGGCGCTTGAAAGCCCTGTAGGAACAGTGATCATGCCGTCGGAGTTCGAGATGACTGTCTGACCGTTCTCGTTTACGGTCGTGCTCTCTGCCTGAAACGAGTTAATTACCGGAGAACCTTCAAGTTACTAGTAACCTCTTACAAGAGCAGTAGTAGTCGATTCTGATGTCGAAATGGCGCTGCTACCAGTTGGCAGAGTTGACAGGGTAAGATTGGTCGGGAGAGCGAAAGTGGTCTGTTCATCAATCAGAATAGCAGAAACCCACTCTATGAAGGGAAAGCACTCACAGTCTCTCCGTCAGACAACGTTGCTGTGAGTACGGTACTTCGCCCCGTCGACGTGCTTGGCGATAATGTCGATACTGCGGTTGTCACGGTCGAGCCAGAGACAGTCAATGTGGTGTAATAACCTGCTGATGTGGCAGAGAAAGTCGTGGTGGCACCAGGGTCGGAGTAGGTGGGAGCAGAAGAAATCGGCTCGCCGTAGGGTGGTGGTGTGCCATGTCCTGGAGGTCTACATCCAGGGATGGTCAAACCAATGAGGTGCAGAAGCTCGCACAGAGACAGCGTCATCACGTCTGGCCAGCCTGATCAGTCCAACAACGAGAGACTGCAGTTGCTTGCAGCTTCTCTTGGGCTCCCCAAGGACATCTTATGTACTTGATCTCGAGCGATGTAGACCTCGCTCAGCCGGCCTTACCAGGATGTGCTTCCATTGCACTGCCATGAAAATCGAATCCATATCCTACCGGTCAAGTTCGCATGTGTCTCGTGGAAGGATGGTACAGCCCAAGCTCCAGGTTCAACGATGCAGACATGATCTCTCTTGCAGTAAGGAGCGGGCTCCAAACACGCACCGCATGAGCATCTACTGTTCTGGGACATAGCCGTGGCCGGCAGTACCAGCCTAGGACTAGCTCACGTAGTGGAATGCTTCACCAGAGCGCCACAGAGGGAGGCTGAACTCCTGACGTGCTATACAGTAGTAGACGGAGTGGATTCCGAACGCTCTATCATATCATGTTCACTTGGCATCCTTCTAATTCGATGACCATTGGTGCCCCTTTGACGCACGTGTTGCCCGGTTCCTGAGCCCATCTTGCCGGCACCGCGCGACTTACTGATTTTATCCTCATGGGGTTGGAGTCGGAAGGAAAGCACACTGGTCGAAAAATCTGCCAGGACTGCTACACCATGATTCTCTGCCCACTTCGCGGACAGTTGTGCACTTGACATTAGCCGTGTTTCAAGAGATGCTTGGCTATGTGGCGGGGCCGAAGTGCTCTTCCTGCCAGCATAACCAACGCCTCGTATATACAGGGAGGATGGAAATCAGATGAAAAGCGTCCTTGGTGGCGGACTTTTGTGCTTCTCGTGACACATGGAGTCCTCAGCTATCCAGCATTCGGATCCTGCCAGGCGCAAGGGCCTGGATTTGAGGGTCCGGGTCCACAATTGTTGTTTATTATTGCCAAGTTCAGCGGAATGCAGGAATCCGCGGCAGCATCTCGGTAGACCGAATATTTCCGAATCGGTTCCTTTGGAGGATTTCACGGAAGGATGTTGTTGGTGTGAGAGATATTTCGATTGGAGTGGGTCTTGGTAGGTTAAGTTGTGGCTGTTGTTAGTTCCAAGATGGCACGAGCCCTTGAGATACTGGCACAGCCTGTTCAACTGCCAGGATGCGCAATAAAACTGCGGAGGAACCTGACAGTGGGCTGCCGATGCTACCAGTGTGGTCAAAGCGAGGCATATTTGCATCCCTGGAGCCGTCTCATTTGCATAGTCGTTGCTCTGACTGCTAAAACGCCATAGCAAGACAGCACAAGATGTCCTTCGCAAGTGAGAATCACGACCTGAGTGGTGCGGACAGCAGAGAAGCGCTCACTTCAGCACTCGAATTATACCGCCGAAAGAGCCGTGATTCAAATGTCGCTTTTTGGACAGCGAAGATCGACGCATTGCAGCAGGACGACAGCCTGAGCGACTCGCAGCGGCTGGACATTGTAAGTATCCTCAGAATTTCGATCTGGTTCAATTACTGAGTGATTGAGCTTGCACCTTATTTTGAGCTATCAAAATGGCCTCGGACAGGATACGCATCGTCTGTGACCTCGCCTGCACAACTTCTCATTCCACCCCACGAACCGGGCCATGTTGACCTGGGAATCTTTCACGATGGGACGATACCAGCAACCGAGCAGAAACCACGTGAACAATTTCTACAGCAGCTTCGCGAGATTCTGATGGTAGACGCCCTGCCCGCCGAATATGGCCACTTGCTTGAGCTCACGGATGCAATTTCCGATCTGGACTTCGCGCAGACGGGCACGGCTGGACTGCGAGGGGTGTGTGGTGGACTGCCGACGGCAAGTCATCTCAGTAGCAGGCTGCCAGAGCAATATCAGTGGCAAGGCCAGGGCTGGGTGGTGGAAGCAGGGTGGCAGTGTGGTGTTGGGAACATGTCAGCGACTCAGATACTGAGGGCCTGCAGACCAGATAGCAGCGTGAAAGCCCAGGTACGCCGGATGCATCGATATTCTGATTGAACCGAACTAATGTGTACTGACAAGCCTGCAGAAAGTCTTCAAATGGCGGATATTTGCATATGACCGCCAGAACTTTGACGGTCTATGGTTCGAGACCATTGCAGATTGGTTGATGTGGAAAGCCGACTGGCTTGAGCGCCCCTCCCAAGGCCGGCAAACTCAGGGTGTTCGCAAGACAGGGAACGACGGTCAGGAGGATGAAAGCGATGATAGTGGACACGAGAGCGGCGAAGAGTGAATTTCTGCTCCGCCACTTATCACTCGGGTCCAAGCTCGCCCTCTTGCTCTGGATTGTCCGGGTACAGAATGTCCACGTCCCGCGCCATCTTGGCTTTCCACTCTGGGTATGTCTCAGTAAGCCGAGTGAGCCAATCTTGATAGAATCCCAACCATTCCACAATACCATTGAACACCATGGGGTTGAAAAAAGAATGCTGGAAGCGCTCCGGCTCCTTGTAGAATAGCCTCCATCTCCACTTTTTCTCATGGTCTTGAATTTCATCCGGCTTCTGAGTGCGCGATCCTCGAGACGTGACTTCCTTCCGAGCGCAATAGTAGTAGACGAGCCAATTTTCACGGGCCGGAGATCCCGAGCCAAGTACAAAACCCGTACTCAGCTCCCAGCCACTTCGCCACAATCGATGACCATAGGGGAGCTTCTCTACATCGTCCACAGTCATCCTATCCACGTCACTGCCTCGTATACCATCGAGTCCGCAGACTCCGGAATTCCGTAGGTCCGCATCGCGAACGCCGTCTGTGATGGAGAGCAGAATGCCGTAGTCCTTTGGCAGCTGCACTGGGCGGTATTGAGGGGATTCTTGGTCATAGACACGGTTCACTGCAGCTTGGAGACATTGCAGGAATTGATTGTGTTGGTCTTGGGAGACAGCAGGCCTTGTCACCCAGCGGATGGCGTCAATGTCTGCAGCGTTAGATGGCAGCTCGTGCTTGGTCTTCAGCGTATCCCAAGAGTCATAGCCCCGAGACGTAGCAAGATCTTCGAGCTTTTGCTGACTCTGTCCTGAGCTGGATAGCTCGTCAACTTGCAATCGCAGCCATTTCTGATTTGAATGGCGTTGTATCTTCTCGAAATCGCGCACGGCCGTGGAGATGCCGTCTTCAAGGCTCAGCTTAGCGAGATCTTCCTCAATATCTCCCATGATGTTTTGATGGACCAAGACAGAGCCGCACGATGTTGGGCATTAGTATGATGCGGACCTGCGATATTTCAGACATGTCTCTTGTGCGTGCTAGGTGTGGCTCCGTAGTGGGCGAGCTCAGCCGCATTAGGCGAAGGGTGTGCAGCGAACGGCCCAGGCCGACGACCATTCAAAAGCTCTTAGCACATGTCTGCTGTGCATCTCGATGTGTAACAAACAAGAATAGCCGTTGCGAGACCATCCTGGCAAGGAGAGGCCCCACTCACGTGCCTCTAACACGATCACGTGAGCACGTCATCTCGCCAGCCTTCGGTCCCAATCTTTGTGCGCCCCCAAGGAGACCGACGTCGCAGGCATCATGCACACACGACATCAGCCACTACTTTCGCGGAGACCATTATGCGTTCCATGTCTCTACAGTGGCAAAGACCCACAGCCCCAATACAAGGGTCAACGCAAGAACGTCACGGCTCGGAGCAAGCGAAGTGGTATGTGGCGTCGACTTCAAACAAACACGCCCCTATGAATAGCCTTCACGCGTCCCCATAGGGAAAATTCTTGGGCGGGAAGGATTCTGTGCACGCGACCCAACGCTTACACAGGAGGCGAATGTCTGGCTCTGCTTTTGATTTGATCGTGAGTCGGCCGCATCTTCGTTGCCGGACTTCCACCCTTCACTATTTCTTCGCCGTTCGTCTCTTTCGTTCGTCCACATCAAACGTATCCTGCCAAACTCTACGCAGTACAGTCACTCGCTTCTACCGTTCAAGTGTATTGCAAAGGCCCAACTCCACAGATCGCCACGACTTGAAGTCCAAATCTATCTTCAGAAATCAGAAATCATCAAGACAGCAATGTACAGCGTCATCATCACTGCCGCCTCTCTGGCCACGCTCACTCTCGCCCGCACCGATCTCTCAGGATGCACTTCCAGCACAGCCGGCGCTTCGCTCATCTGGTACGTTCCCGAGACCGGTGAATTGTGCGACTTCCTCGACTGCGGCGGCGGTCGTGCCCCACCAAAGACTACAGTGCCCGGCTGCCCTCAATACTCTGGCACAGCAACATACTCGCCCTCGTACCTCCCGGGCTACAACGCTATCGAGACCGGCTCCAGCTCCGCCAGCGCAGCCTCCTCTTCCGACGCAGAATCTTCCACAGAGACCGAAGAGACTGGTAGTGCATACGCCCAGACGACTGGAGTCACACCGAGCTCTGCTGCTTCGGCATCCGACGAGTCGACTATCACCAGCGGCCCAAGCTACACTTCTACTCCAGCGGTGAATGGCGGCGGGGTCAGCAACGGCACTGCTGCTGTGGGAGGATCATCCAGGGGGAACAGCACGGTGGCAGTAGCAACACCTTCAACGTCTTCCATGGACCCAGGTGCACCCATGCAGAGCAGTGGAGCTACGACCGAGAACGCTAAGGTCTGGGCTGGCAGCGTCGCCATGCTTGGTCTTGGAGCTGTGGTCGCTGTACTCTGAGCTGTGTATCAATCAGCACTTGACCACTCGTTCATCGCCTTCATCGGAGATTTTCCCGACTCTTCATTGCACAGACGTGGCCTGGCAACTCACGACAGATTTCGGCTTCCTGCTTCTTCAGCACTTCAGCGTCAGGGCAGTTTTGGCAAACAGTACATGAACTTGCTTGTGACGTACATTATAACATTGCATAGCGGTGGGCATAGGAAAATGGAGATGTGTCACGATTCTCTCTACCAACCTCATCCTCACTTTCTGCCACATGTTTGCGCGAATGGTCTTCTCCATGAAATGTCCTTCCAGAGCGCTCGTCAATGTTCTCGTGCTCATGTGCAATATCATTTGCTGATCTGATACGATTCTGTGGCTCGACGCCTCTGTTATGCAAACAAAACATGTTGAACGCGATGTTCGCGTTCGTCCTGACGACCTTGTTTTCTGCCATCGCAAATGCTGTGCAGTACGCCGCCGTGCTCATATCTATCCTGAAGTCCAGAATTGCCATTACCTTTCATGCTTCAATGCCAGTTCACGCTGTCACGTAGCGACATGAACATCATTCAGAAGACCGATCAAGGGAACATTTTCTCGTAATAATGCTCACCAGTCTCCAGTACTTTGACTTCATCTCCAACTCGGAATGTTCCAGAATCGAACAGAGGGATTAACGAAAGTCCCAGGCAAGGATGGGGTTTCGCTCCTTCATCGACTTGTCGTGTCCTTCTCAGTGTAGCGCCTGGTTCGTTGCGATCCTAAGGACACCTGTCAGCTTCAGCCTTCTCAACATCGCATCCGTTGGACCTTACCTTGATGCCAGTGACTGGATCTACATTCGGGACGTTGCATCGTGCTGTACGACACGCCGCGTGAAATACCCCCGGACTCTGTGAGACTTCACCTTCTCTGGCCAGATTCCCGATCGCGATGCGTTTCCAAGAGTCCTCCGTGTAAGCCGGCGTGCCGGACACATAAATGTTCGCTCGGAAACGGCGTGCGTCGAGCTGTCCCTTTGCAAGACTGCCCTCGGGCATGGACGCATCAATGTCCCGAATGCTTGACATGTTGAGGATGTGGACTGAGAAAGCATCTGGGAAGCCCAGCTGGTAGTCTCGCTGTGAAAGATCTTTGGGAAGACTTCGTGTTATCTGGCGAAGTTGATCATCGTGCTGCCGGAAGAGACCAAGTGGATTGCTTGCCCCTAGGAAGTGCTCCAACTTTGCTAGTGTCGTGGCATTGATTTCGTTCGTCATATTAGTCGCAAGTGGACGGTCTTTCCAAATGGTGAGGTATTCCTCGGTGTATCCTTTCGCCATGCTTCGTTCGAATGTCGGATTCAATGGCAACCTAATCGTCACGATTTCCGTTCGCGACCCAGATCCGTTGCCTCTGGTATATGGAAAGCGGGCAACGAGACAACCTCCATTGGCAGGCCAGCTCTCCACCCGATTGATTGTCGTGTCCACGCCGATTTCTCCAATCTTAGGGAACCAGAGCTCGGTCTTGAGCAGTGCAAGCTTGGGAAATTCCCTCTGAGTGACAAAGCGCCATTCGTGCCCAGTCTCTGCGGGCATGAGCTGTGCAAAACTGAAGATACGATCGCAGACAAGTCCAGTGGAAGTCACGCCAGCTCTCTGCAATTCGACTCCTCCAGAAGACTTGATCGGGTACACAAAAATCGCCTTTACTTTCGGTCGCTGTTTTCCACCTCCACTGTTGTCGTTCGCCGGTTCGCGATACTGGTTGTCAAGCTCCGATCTTCCGTACAGCCCATACCGAAAGCAACCGGGTACATCGCCTCTGATTTCGCCCTGCACCAAATCTCGTACATGCCGTCTTTGTCTTTCTCTCCACACGCTCAAACTCAGCGCCGATATGAAGAGCACAGCTAAGAGGCCTTTCCACGACGTGAGATATGCGACATAATGCTCCAAAAAGGTATGGCTCCCCATTGCGATGTCCTGGACGAGAGTCCAAATGTCAAGGATACTCGAAGTCATCTTTGCGGACTTTGATCCTCTCAGGGAAGGACCAGGGAGTGCTGTTGGCAACCAGGATGTCCGACTAGTCCGAACGGGGGACCTGAAGCTTGAACATCCGACGTCCTTGTCATGATCGATTTCAAGGCGTCCCTACTTAACTCAGACCGGCGCGGCAGCAATGGGCTGCGGCTCAGCTATTCGCAGGAAGCCGCTAGTTGCCGGAATACCTCCATTGGAGAAAGTGCGGAGGATCACAGCGGCGAATTAGATGTAGCCTGCTGTAGCACTGTACAGATGCTCTGACCAATCCTCTCCGACTTTTGCGCGTGCGTCGCTTGCCAGGGTTGTTGTCGCAGACTTTGGCTTGTGCTCGAGCCCGTTGAGTCCGATGCTGGGGTGAGGAAAGCTTGTGCCAAGGATTCGAAACGGCGAGAAATGACGACGGCAGACAACTCTGCGTCCTGGTGCCGTGCCTTCGAGGGATCGGAGCGCACCACGCCATGCTGGTGCTGATCATTGCCCAAGCTGAGTTACGACCGCGCCCAAGACATGCGATCCTTCATCGCATCCTGAGCGTCAGCGCTAAGCGATTGGCAGCGCACAGGATACTCTTCGAAGGAGGTTTGCTCGTCGCACGTGTTTCGCACTCTCAGGAGGATCCTGGTTAAGGCAAATTTACTCAGCTAAATATCGCGATGCACAACATTTTGGGTGCAACGTGCTGCTTCATCTCTCATCACGAAGTCGGGCTCAGGAAGGCCTGCTTCAACGCGCCCAAGACTGGGGGCTCTCGTATTTTGTGCTCGAACCAATCCTAGACCCTGTAGAAGGACCAGCAAAATAGACTGGTACCGCCAAGGCCTAATATGCCCTGCCCCTCGTCGCCCCAGACTATCTCATTGAGCTGCTACACCAACTTTACTATCCGAAGAGGATGACATCGGCAGCCTTCTCACTGATCATGAAGATCGGTGCCTGGATGAAGATGCCGGGAATGCGAGGAAACACGCTCGCATCGACCACGCGAAGTCCATCTACACCCTTCACCCTGAACTTCGAATCGAGCACGGCCTGGTCATCGCTCTGAGCACCGATGGGAGCAGTGCAGCAGGCATGATGACCCCATGCCTCATCTTTCACGAATTGCGCAAGAGCAGCGTCAGATTGCACATCGGCACCGGGGCGATCTTCCGTAACGGGGGTGCCGCCAAAGAAGCCATAATTACTGTATCGGGACAGCGCCTCGCGAGACATCTTAATTGCTTGGACCATGGCCGCAACATCTTTGCTGTCAGCGCCATTCTCCGTGGTGCCTGTATCGAAGTAGTTGAAGTTGATGACTGGTGGGTCAAGAGGATCGGCTGATCGAAGCTCTACTGTGCCCGCCTTGTTCCTCGTGTGTGCCTTCAGAGTATACCAGGAGAACGACTTGTGATTGGCTACTGCAGCGTCACCCCATCGCGGAAAGTATCCTGTGAAATTGACGGGGCCACCGAAGATGAAGAGGTCAATGTCGCTGTTGTCTGCTGTCTCTGAATTGACAGCCATAGCAGCAGCTAGTCCATTACTAGCATACGCTCCACGTAGGCCGAGGATAGATGGATTTTGCTGCCATCGCCGATAGCATTGGTCCTGAGGTTTGGCGTCAAAAGTGCATCCATTAAGAAGAGCAAAGTCGTTGGGATGTTTGGAATTGACGGGAATCTCGTAGCGATCTTGCATGTTCTTGCCGAGCCCTGGCACGTTCTTGATCACAGGAATGCCAAACTGCTCCAACTCTGACGCGGGACCAATACCCGACAGCTTTAGCGTTTGGATGGAGTTGTATGAGCCGCCTGCCATAATTACTTCCTTCCTCGCACGTGCAGACCCAGGGGTACCAGCCCCGCCACTCAGAGGACTTGCACGATATAGATGCTTGCCAGATAGATATTCCACACCTGTAGCTCGCGCATTGGTCCCGCTTGTATCGAAGACGATCTTTGTGACGTGCGTGTCGATGCGAACAGTCAACGGGAAACCGCTTCGCACCGTATCAACAATGCGATCCCTCACGCTAACGCGGGTGCCAAGTCGCTGGATCAGAGGGATCTGGTAGAAGCCCTCAAGAGAGTCTCGTCCAGGCGTGTTGTTTGGATCCAATAATGCACTAAGAAATCCAGTACCTCCAGCGATCGGATCAGGTCCGACACCCATTACTGCAGCGCCTCCTGCCAAATGCTGAGCGAGCATCGTATCTTGAGCCAGGATGGCGACATCTGTGGGTCCCGTGGGCTGCCACTCGTATACCTTGGCTAGGTACTTGTTCATATTCGCACTCGACCACGATAAGTCCCCGGTGATGGCGGCGATGTTGTCCCAATCCGAAGCGTGAGGGGTGATCCAGATGAGAGCATTATGAGAAACGCAGCCACCTTTCCTGATCAGCCACGATCCATTTGATATGATCGTCAGACTTACCAAGAGTGCCAGCTCGTGGGTAAAGAATTCCTTTGCCCTCGACGTACTTCGGGTCTCTACGAGCCCGAGTCTGGTCTTGATAATGATTGACATAGATGTCCCATGCGATCTGTGGGTCTTGAGTAACGGCAGCTTGATATCCAGGCACGGTGTAGCTATTGATCACTGTTGGTGGAGTGTGCATTTGTTGTCAAGATTGATTCTTACTTGTAATTAGTGCCCTGGTCGTCGCCAGACTCGATCAGCAACACAGACTGCCCTGCACGAGCGAGCCTTGACGCCAGTGGGCCTCCGCCAGCTCCAGAGCCAACGACAATATAATCGTACTCATCTTTCTGGCGTTCTTCGACAGGCACAGCCGTCACACTGACTGCAGCTGCAGCAAATAGGATTCTACCAAAGATCCTCATGGTTGTGTGCAGTTATAGCATGAAGAGTCCAGCATGCACATATGCTGGGACGCAGATATATCACCATGGCGTCTTGACCTTGAAAAAGCCACGCCATCGGACAAGCCAGACGGGCTCACGCGTTATCGAACTATGAAGCTGCGGTGCAGGCGTGGCAGCATTTCGCATAGATCGACACTGCATTGTCTCTCTCTAGCTGGAGACAACAAAGCTACAAGTGCAAGCAAGCGAGAGAGCGATCCAATGGAATCGCAGTCTTGCTTCTGCAGAAACCAGACATTTTCCACTTCGCTCAGTGGCGGCATGAATAAGCTTCACCTCGTGGACGGGTCGAGGTTAGCGGGCGCCATAAACCACTCGCCCGTATCGGGAAGGACAAAACTAAGCTTGACGGTCATTTGCGACTTCGTATGACATAGTAACATAGTGTCCCTGCCTGCAGTAGCGCTTGACTATGTGAGGGGCTCCAGGTCGTTCTTGCCAGTGCTGTGTCAAATAGAGGCAGATGTGAAGACTGCGTGTGGTGAAACTTGAGGCTTGATGTCGTATGCGGGCCGCCAGGTGCTGCTGTGCCGAAAGGCAGGTCGAGCCGCCGCTGACATCTCTCATTCCTGTCCCACGCTAGCAAAGAATATGCATACAGTCTCAATGGAGTCTTTCGAGTCGTGTTTATAAAAGCACAGAGGCAGACAACAGCGGGTGCACTACTGGTGACCACAGCATGCAACGCGGTTTTGACTCCCACATGCATGCAGTCTGCCTGCTTTATCATGCCCTCATTCACTTGGCAGCGTGGCAGCCTCGGAAAGCTGGAATGCGCATGCCTCGGAGCTCCAGCCTAGCTCATCGGCGAGTTCCTGCTGGCTCACATATACTTCGCGCTGCTGCGCGCCGTGTGAAACGCAGTGCTCACGTTTATTGGGCCTTCCTCAGACCTCACAGCAGACAATCGCATCATGCGTTCATGACGTTGAAATGATTTTCCCAGAATCTTATGCCGTCAAGACACTGATCACGACAAAGTTTGCCAGTCTCCTCGGCCATCTCGAGCTCCTCTGTAGCTACGCCCACGCTCCAGCCAAAGCGTTCAGCAGTCTCGTGAGCAGTGACTCCTTTGCCAAATAAATTCTTGGGGCTGCCAAATTGCATCGAATCGAGTGGCTCCGTACGCAACCAAGCGAGAAGAGTCGCGATAGTCTTCTCGTCGGTCCTGCTTCGCTCCTGCACAACGAGAAGTCCGCTTTTGAAGCGACGCAATCGTATCGGCATATGCAGGCTATCCCACATGTTAGCTGCCTTCTCAAAGTCCAGTGGTGATACCAGCTCGATGCCATCTCGGGTACTGTTGAATATTTGCCACAGATCCACGAGAGACACAATGCCACCCTCTCTGCGAAGTACGCCTTTGCGGTCGTCCGTGAGAAATTCCGCCAAGTCTCGCGAGAGTTGCGTGACGTAGAGTTGTCCCGCAGATGTTCCTGCACCGAGCATATCTTTGGTGGTGACGAGCCCGAGCGCTGATGCCGAATCTGAGATTAGCCGCTTCGCGTCATCGCTCGCAGCGCCATTCGATTGCCTTGCAAACTGTTCAGCCATCTGAATGACCTCCTTAGCAGATGTCATCAGAGCTTCAAGGTCTTCAAATGCCGTGCCAATGACCGTTTGATTGTTCTGCCGAAGGGCAGCGCCACGCTGCTCGAGGCCAGCAATTCCGACTACGCGTGGTGGCGCACTCGTTGACAAGGCACCTGGCCCAGAAGGACTCTGGGTGCCACTAGGCTGTGGAGACATGGCACCGGGTCTGGGTACTGGTGGTGCGCTCTGTAAAAGCCATTTGCGTTGCACCAATGCCTCTTGCAGTCGCTCCAGGAACACTTTCTCTCCGCCCGCGCGAAAAGAAAATTTGATGGTCTCGATGGTATGATCATCCGCGATCGAAGGACCGGGCAGACTTGGGCCTGGCGATTCGGGCCGCTTCAAAGATTCCTCGATCAACCGAGACGCACGATTCGACCCAGAAGACAGAGGCGCTGAGCACATCTCGCAAATACTCATTCCAGGAAAGTTCTGGTAGGTGCATCTCGGACAAGTGTCCGTCAACGGCACAGGTGCCGTCGGCGACGAGCCGTACGACGGAATTGAGCCTGCATCGAGAGAGCTACGTGCGGTACCAGGCAAACTGCCTACTGCACCGCTTGGTCGGTTCGACATCGCAGCTATTGTAGCCTTGATCATCAAAGCAAGCGGTGGCTTCACTCCGCATGCTTGACACGCCGGCAGGGGTGTATGCTGATTTGCCGTGCCAGGGTCGAAGTTGGGAGGCACCGCATTCGACATGCCACATATCGGACAAATCCATGTGGCATTCGCATCTCTCATGGGTGCCGGCGAGGGCACTGACCGAGGTGATGAGCCATTCTGACTCACCAAAGCATCAGCAGGTGATGGATAGCGAGGCACTGGACTACGCATGCCACCTAGAGCAGTCTTTTTGGGAGTTTTTGGAAAGAGCGTAATCTTGGCCGAGGACTTGAGAAAGCCTGCGTAGAATTCCGATCGATCAATCTCCTTGAGGTCCACAGCCACAGAGTACTTTCTTGGCTCCTCGTTGTCCACGTAGCAGACGCGGTGCGAGGTCAGGTATGCGTGTCCGTTCTGGTGATTGGGAATCTTGTATTTCCCCTCGTATAGACCCACACCATCCTGGACAAACAGTAGCGCTTCGTCATCGTAGAGCTGTGGCCGGAGCGCAGTGGTGAGTTCCAGGTGGCGGAGAAACATTCGCAGACATAGAGACCGGCCACAAAAGTCTTTCGAGCGAGTGCTGTCGAATGCAGTGCTGACCGTCAAGTGTCACATGCAACCCTGGTGACCACCGATGTAAATGCCAGAAGATCTCGTAAGGTTATGACTCCGCGGAGTCAAGCTGTGATCGCTTAATGCCGCACGTCGACGATGCCTTTGTCGGAGAGGGAGATGTCATCGTCTCAAGTGGATTCCTCAGGCCGTAAGTCTTGGCGTCTCCGATTTGCTCTCACGCCCACGTCTCATTCTCCCTGCCTTCCCTCCTCACCGTCCCTCACACTCTCCATGCTACCCATCACCGCCCAGGACGCCCGCGAATATACGACGGCATAACCCTCATAAAGCACACTATCTGTCTCCTCTCCCTCTTCCTCTGCCACGATCATTAGCGCGAGCGACGTCTCCTTGACCGCGACCTCGGTAGATTGCTTGGTGTCATCGCAATCTTGCTACGAACCTGTGGTCCCCGCCTGCGCGTCATCAGCACTGTCACAATCACCACCGTAGACCGTCCAGTCACCACTGGCACACATGACCCTTCAACCGTCGTACACTTCCGTCGCGGCGCGGCGAACGCTCGGGCCCGAGCCTGCCGCGCAGCAAACAAAGGCGAAGAGTGACTTTCCTCCTGCGCTCAAAGCCTGGGTGGGACGTGCCTTTCTCGAGTTTAACAAACTCAAGTTCGAGCCGGCGTTCGCGGCCGTCAGCGACACCGACATCAAACAAAAGTTGTCCGCCACCATTACGCAGGCACAAGCCGACGGCACAATGCATCAGCGAGACTGGGCATCCCATCCTCTGCCTCACCAGTTGATCCTGGAAGAGCGCCAAAAAGCCGCCATGTACATGGCACAAAACTCACTACTAGCTAACCTGCATTCTGACCTGGGAGCATACGGCATCACGTCGCCCGGCGCGAATGGAAAGAAGCGGAAGTCGCCTGACCAGGAGGTGACTGATAACAATGGCCGCGCCGTCACTCCACCGTGGAAGAGGTCGAATACCAAGAGTATAGCAGACCGCATCACTGGCCAAAGTAAGAAACAGGAGAAGAAGAGCAAGAATGGTGCGAAGAATGGCAGGTTTGACAATAGCGAAGCAGCGCTCGAAAGACGCCGACAGCGCTTCGGCAACGTCTCTCCAACGTCTTCACCACCTCAGTCTCGTGATGATTCTCCTGCAGTCGTCGTAAATTCCGGACCCATTGTTGGCACTTGTGAGGTGTTGGAGAAGCGATATTTCAGATTGACTGCCCCTCCCAATCCCAATACTGTTCGGCCACTTCCCCTTTTGGAGCAAGCCTTAGAACATGTCATTGCCCGATGGAAAGATACCAAAGACTACACGTACGTCTGTGATCAACTCAAGTCCATCCGGCAGGATCTCACGGTACAACACCTGAAGAACAAGTTCACCATTCGCGTCTACGAGGTGCATGCACGGATCGCGTTGGAGAAGAAGGATCTGGGTGAGTACAATCAGTGTCAGACACAACTTCGTGCTCTGTACAAGATGAAGCTGGGGGAGAATGGCGGGAGTGGTGGCAACAAGGATGAGTTCACGGCGTATCGTATACTGTACCTGATTTACACGCGCAACCGCACCGACATGAACAACATGTTGGCCGATCTAACCACAGCAGACAAGAAGGGAGCATTTGTGCGCTTTGCATTGAATGTTCGAGAAGCATTGGCTGCTGGCAATTACCACAGATTCTTCAAGCTCTACAAAGACGCACATGACTGGCGCATGGCGCCCTCTTTGATGGACATGTTCATCGAAAGGGAACGCGTCGGTGCAATGACGGCCATGGCAAAAGCGTAAGTCAAGACTGTTGTAATTGAAACTGCAGAAGCTAACAAGTCTCCAGCTACAAACCTGACATTAGCGCCAAATTTGTCACTGAAGAGCTCCATTTTGACGAAGACGAATCCGAATCAGTGTTCGAGGCTGACCACTTGCAAGCCTGCCTCGAATTCGTCAAGCGACACGGCGGACAAGACCTTGTGCAAGACAAGGACGGCGACGTCCGAATTTTGACAAGCAAAGCATATGGCATATTCGAAGCAGCGAAACAGTCTGCATTTGGCGTTGTCGATATCAAGGGCCAGATATGATATCCCTTCCTTTCCTGCCATAGGCTGCTCTCTCAATCGCTGCTCGGGCCCGCAATCACACTAACCCTCGAAAGCGTCACCTCGTCGTGGCTTGCACAGGAAATGACCCGAGCTCCGGATGACTCTCACGGCCGAGTCGGTCACTATCGCGGTCCGTGCGATAGGTCGAATTCTCAAATCCCATGGCCGGGACCGAGCAAGCGTCCAACAGTACGGCTGGGGTTCGATCTCAGGCGTGAGATCACAGCACGAGGATGCAAAGTGCAGTGGAGTGCGAGTTGAAAGTTTTCCCATTTTAGATACCATTGCTGCGTGTACAGGGCGTTCGGGGGGAGCATGCACGGGTAAAAAGGCACGTGAGAATTAGCTCGCAAGCGACGACTCGCTTGCTTGGAGAGCTTCTGCATAACATTTCGTATACTGTACGATTCAACCGGTCTGCCTTTGCAACAAGCTTCTCTCCTCGTTCTGAGGCTCCCACATGATTGGTGCGCATTGCTCCCATTGATGTCCACTGCTTGCTGCAAAGTGATGCATAGCGTAACGCTGCGACATCCGCATGCACACTTTATTAGCCAAGAGAATAACCCGACCTGCAGTAGTCTCCTCTGAAAATTTTCTCTTTCGCGTAATGATGTGAGCAGAGTTGACTTGTCGCGGGCTCGTGGTATGTTCTATACCTGGAGTGCCGTGCAGTGCCCACGAGTGAAGCTCGGGCACAACAAGATAGATACCTGCAGACTCTCTCGTACGTCCAGTACAGCCGTCGGAATATCCAAGTGTGGGGACGGATTCGCAGAAGCGAGAACCGAGAGGTACATGCGCGGGAGAGCGATAATGGAGTTCTCATGATTTCCTTAGTTCCTGCATTCGAACGTCCCTTCCGGCTGCAGCTATGCACATGTACATACTAGCATCAGAGGATAACTTTGCGATCCATTTGATTGTGGACCTGGCCAGATAAGGCGGAACGGAATGTACAGACTTTTTGTGCCGCACATGCACTTTTGCATTTGTTGCGCAACAGTATAGACAGTCGACGCCTCTGCTATTTTCGGGGGGGTCTCGTAAGTCACGAAACGTAGTTGCGAACGGTAGCAATAAGCGGCCGTGTCCTGTTCTCTAGCGCACAGGGAGTAGAACTAGAAAAAGATGCTAAACAGGTGCGAATCGAAGATCGGTCGAATGCCCATGCAAGCGCCTTACTAGGGGAGCCATCGTGGCGGGACTCTGGGTATGCATCGGAACCTACTTTGCCGATTCTCCCTCCCTCTCTCTACCTGCGAGCAGCCGAGTAACGGTAGGGAGAAGGGCTAGCTACAGACGAATCGTAGACGCTGACGCCCAGTGGTAGTTTCTCTCTGGGGCCGAAATCGTGGCTGCGGTGTAGGATTGGACTGAGATGCGGCGAATCATCATGCATGCGCATGCGGACGGCACTACAGGCGAGCGGCGAGGGCGGTGCAAGGTGCGTCGTCGGCGCTGCTGAGAGGCTGCATCGCGAGGTGTATGGTTCGGATGCACGTTGGGTGCAGGGTGGAGAGGGTGCTGCCACTGCGACCAGCCAGTGCAATTCGGTGGACGCATTAGGTTCATCATGTGGCCGCGATCCTTTTGCTGCGTGCTGCGCGGTGCTGGGTCGACGAGGAGGGACCCGCTCTGCGCATATGGCCGAGAGGCTGCTTGTCATTTCTGCCCTCGATGCACTGGGAAGTGGTCTTGCACTGTTCTCCCCTCGCGTCTGGTGTTTATGATCCCTTGCGCTCCCCCGCGAGTTTCTGCTGGCCATACTGCACCAGGTGCTGCCACAGAGCTCGGACTCGACGCGCTGGCGATCGCACGCGGCCTTTGAGATCGTCATCGGCGCCCACCTTCGCGACGCTACACACGATCCCCGTCGTCAGCAGCACGCAGCGTCGGCCCAGCTCCACCCCTTCTCCCACCATTGCCCCGCCGCTGCCAGGAGAGCGCAGCTTCGTGCCGTGCGCGCCGGAGAGCGCAGTGGGCATCGCTGGACAGCAGCGGAGAGTCTAGAACAAAGACGTGCCCACGGCAATCATTGTCACTTCACACCGGCGTGTCACAGAGTGGCCAGACACCCTCGGGCGGCGATTGGCATTAAGGTTCAACGAGCACGAGGGGCGCCTGGCACACAGTCTCACCACGAAAATCGCACGGTTGTCAGCGCGCGACAGACGCCGGGCGGAGGAACTGCCTGGCGCGGACGCACTGCACTGTCTTCTCGGCGCCCTCGACGACGACGACGACTCCGACTTCCCCTCCTCCTCCTCCTCCTCTCCCGACGACGACAACGAGGCCGCGGGGACAGCCGCGCGATAATCGCCCCGTGCGACTGGAGGCGACGCGCGCCTGTCGTGTGGGCGACGACCTCGATCGCGCACCAACAGTCGGTGCTGCTACTGAGCCTGCCCGCCCCTTCCCAATCCAGGTCCCAGCAGCGGATATTGCGAAGGGTTCGCCCAATCCATCCCGTATACCGCTCCCCAGTCGCCGCGCCTCTGTCCCGCCCGCCAGCCCTGCGACCCGACCGGCGCGACTTCACGACGACCTGCGCTCACCTCCAGCGCATTCCTTTCTCCTCCCCCGCCGCGACGGCAGCCGCAGCAGCAGCAACAGCACGAGTTGACGCAGCGCCGGCCGCATCGATTCGCCTGCGCGGCGACTCCCGCACGTTACCATGAAGGTTGGTCCAGGCACCGTGTTCGATGCGCCGGGAAGCGCGGGCGAGAGGAAAGCATGCTGATCATGGTGTCCAGTTCCGGAGGTCGATGAAGAGCGACAGGCACGATTCCGCCAGCGCGAGAGCTGCCGCAAATATCAACATTCCCCCAAAGGATGCCATTGCCATTGAGCCGCCCAAAAAGGTACGTGTGATGGCCCCGCCGCCGCCGCCAGCAGCAGCAGCATGGTCGCAGCAGCAGCAGCAGCAGCAGAGTTTGGGACACGCGACTTCTACCAGACTGTGGTCAAACTCATGCCGATAGACTCTCCGGAAGCCCTGACTAATTTGTGCTGCCTGTGACAGGTCATCAAGGCCATCTACGACTACAATGCCCCGCCCGATACTCACATGTACCTGTCCTTCAACGCCGGCGATTTCCTGCACGTCGTAGGCCGAGAGCACGATTCGGATTGGTACGAAGCGTGCAATCCGCTGCGCAACGAGCGGGGCTTGGTCCCGGTCAAGTACTTTGAGAACGTGGGCAAGACCGTCCGAGATTCGGGCGATTCGTCAAAATCGCTCACGAGCGCGACCCACGATAGCGGATACGCCGAGGGCGCGACACCACCGAGCATGACTTCTGCCCCCAGAATGCCAATGCACAGCAACGGAGCACCCGTGGGCCACCGGCCGTCGCAATCGTTTGGCAAGTCGCCGGCAGGAATCTATGGGATTGTGGCGTACGACTTCCACGCGGAACGTCCGGATGAGCTGGATGCGAAGGAAGGAGAGGCCATTATTGTGATTGCGCAATCGAATCCAGAATGGTTCGTGGCAAAGCCCATCACACGGCTGGGCGGGCCAGGACTGATACCGGTGTCGTTCATTGAGATTCGAGACATGGTCACTGGAAAGGCCGCCGATGACCCGCTCGCGGCGGTGAAGGCGGCGGGCATACCTCGCGTGGAAGAGTGGAAGAAGATGGCGGCAGAATACAAGAACACGAGTATACCTTTGGGCACAGTGTCACAGTCGACGGTGGCGAACATGGACAATGCCATGAGCAGGATGAGCTTGCAGCAGAACGGTGTGGGACAAGCCAATGGCTCCATGCACTCCCGGCAGGCCAGCATCTCGACACAGCAGCAACAGAACATGTTTGCCCCTGTACGAGCATCTGTGCCCCGATACACCTATGCGGACGACAAATTCCACTTTGTGGTGGAATGCAAGCTGGCCAACAAGACACATTGGGATTTGTCACGGATATACGAGGACTTTTACGAATTACAGATTAACATGATTAACGCATTTCCGGAAGAAGCAGGACAAGTGCCCGGAAAGCCGAGAATATTACCATATATGCCAGGACCGGTCAAATATGTCACAGATAACATCACCGAAGGGCGAAGAGCGAATTTGGACGAATATTTGCGGGACTTGCTGCGACTTCCCCAACACATTATATACTCATCTTTGGTCAGAGCTTTCTTCGCGCCCCGCGAAGGAGACTACGAAGTCGACCCCTCGGCAGTGGACCTCAATGACCACGCACGACCGAGCGATGGAACGCAACGGCACTCTCAAGCCAGCCAGAGCAGTGGACAATCTGCATCTCAGCACTACCAAAGCCAACCTGGTCAAGCCCGAACTCACCAATACACACAGTCACAACCCGTCAATGGCTCCTCACATCGACCCTACCCCAGCCAAGCCTCAGCCTCCTTCAACGCCTCAGCAGTGCCCGCCCCCCTCGCCCCTCCCGCCGTCTCGCGCCACCCGACCAACGTCTCCCAGACCACCATGACCAGCACCTCCTCCACCGGGCCCGTCAAAGTCAAAGCATGGTTCGACCGCGACACCTGCGTCGTCATCCGCATGCCCGCCCGCGGTCAATTTGGCTTCGAAGATCTGCGCAAAAAGATTGTTGAACGCCGGAGATTGGAATTTGGCGACCAGGCCGAGCAGGTCGAAGCTGAGGATCTAGATATCGAGTATCGGGATGAGAAGGATGGGGAGTATTACCGATTGGAGGGGGACGAAGATTTGGATATTGCAGTCGAGAGGAATGAGAAGTTGACGCTTGCTGTCCGGGCTGCTGGGGCAGCAGGCGCGAATTGATAGCTCTCTGCTTTGGGGATCTTGGGATGAATGGGTCATTGGGAGGAGGATTAAGGCCGTCTTTTGGGGACAGAAAAAGCGACACGGCGAGAGAGCACTTCTGCTTTGAATCTTTCCCAGGCATGAGCCTTGGCTCGACCGCTTTTGAAAGGGCCCGGGAAGTATCTCCTTGTGGTGGGGTTTTGTCGGAACGGCTCATCGACGATACCTCTCTTTCTCCTCTGTCAGAATCTGGGAGCTTGGGAGTCGGTGGGGGAGGGGGTAGCCAAACATGAGGGACACGTCTCTCTCTTCCCCTCTTGGGGGTTGTTTTATTTTGTTGTTGCATGAGGCAAAGGAGAAATATGAAGTATACCCATTCTCCTTTTGCCCTTGCCCTTTTTTTTAATTTTGGAGGCGGTCGTCTTTTGTCACGATAATTTTTTTGTTTCTGCTTGAAATGGTGTTTAGGGAGTTTCATTCATACCATTTTTTTCGGTAGTCACTTTATCTTTGGTCGAGGTTGGGCAATTTTATTTTATTTTCTTGTTACACACTCGGATGGCGTTTCTCCTGATCGAAGTTTCCTTTCACTCTTATTGAATTCTCTGTCGAAGGAAATGGTTTTGAGAAGAGAGGAGGGAGAGAGAGAGAGAGAGAGTCGCGCCGGCATTTGGTAGCAAATGTCATTATCGTGTTTATTTTTTTTACTTACCCACTTTGTGAAGGATGGATTCTGCAAAGCCATGGTGTGATGAGCCGGTGCTGATTTTTTCCCCACCGTCTACGAGAAACGGCTTTCTTCGACCGCACGATCTCGTCTTTCGCTGCTATCTCGTACATACCGTTTGCGCTGTCGGTTCCTGGTTTCCCCCAGGGGTCACAGGTATGTGTGCTGGGCGCCTGTTTCCGCTGTCGTATCCGCAATCTCTCATTCCCCTCCATGCACGTGCGACGTGCTGAATACTTTGGGAAATTTGACACTTTTTTATTTTTTTTATTTTTTTTACCTTCCAGTCGTTCTTCGGAAGCCTGGTGGTCTGTGAACTTTGCGCTGGGCACTCGGTTCTGATAGTTCCTCGCACTGCAATGTAATTTGTTTGATGGGAGGGCTCTGAGCCTGTTGGCTTCTGGCGACGCCTTGCGCTGCAAGAGTTGCGGGAGCTGAGGTTTGCAAAGACCGCTCTGGGATGTGTCGTGCTTGGTTGGGAGCTTGAGGAGCTCGAGCCGTTGGGTGCGGTGACTTCGGGTGGGGTTGGAGGAGGAGATGGCTGGGCTGCTTGGCCGTTTGTTGCGCAAGGTCTTTCTGTTTCTCTTGCTCTCGCTCGTCGATTTGATGTGGTGTTGCTGGACATGATAATGTGCAAGCTAAAGCTGAGATGGAGCGAATCGTGAAGTCATGGTGCGAAGTGAAAAATCGCAACAGTTGAACGTCGAGCACACGTCCGTTGCGAAGCGCGAGTCCACCTGCTTCAATCACAGTAAATGTTGTGACATTTGCCCATCTTCACCCTAATCATGCTTCGCTCCCCCCATACCATGGCATCTCCCGTTGCCCATTGCCCTCACGACCCAAGCTTCTCCTGACTGCGCTGTCTGACTTGACAATACATGGCGTTATTCCAGCCTTTCTCCATTCTTTGAAGCCTGTCTGAACTTGTAGTCCCCCTGCTCTGCCCATGCAATCCTGCCCCCATGCAACCAGCTGCGCACACCCCTCACAGTCCATCAAACCCTCTCCGCGACTTGCCTCTAACCGCGCACAGAGTGGAGTTCCATGTTGCTAATCCTTCAATCCATCCAGCCTAAAAATTTCCCGCCTTCACAATTCACGAATTCGCATCAATTTCGGCCCAGATCTTCTCCATGTGCTGCCTCTTCTTCTTCGCCACTTCGCGGTTATGCGCCGTGCGATCGAGGCGCGCGGCGCGGAGGCATTTGTTGACTTCAGTCTTCGCATTCGTGCACATGCCCATGGATTTCCAGAGGAAGCCGCGGGCGTGGCATTCTTCGAGCGCCGTCATGAGTTCTTCGCAGCCTGTGGGATTGTCGTTAGTGATGCGGATTGAGGTGGTCTGGTGGAGAAGGATTTACCATTCTGGTCTTCGCGGTGGAGATGGGGGTGCATGGTGGGCGGATAGGATGTTCTGTTCAAGAGTTGTGAGAGGTGAGGCGAGTCGTTCTAGAATGTAGGATGTCATGCTTTGCAAGTTTGGGGAGATGGTGACTTAGTCAGCGGAGAGGACCCTCACTTTCTGTCCCAGAGCGTGGGCCATCCATCTCCTTGCAGTGACACATCACAATGTCGCAACAGCAAATATCTGCGAAAAAGCAGCAAGGTATTCTTACGCCGAAGAAGCGTTGTTCTGAAATGATCCCGCTGACTCCTTCATCAGAGCTGCAGATTCAGTATTCCAATTACAAAGAAACACTCCAAGCAATAGCGCAAAAGATTGGTGATGTCGAGCAAGAAGCCGAAGAACACAAGTGAGTGTCGCCACTGTCATTCTCTCCCCCTTCACGCACTCAGCCCTGGACTTGTTGCAGTCAAGCTGGCTGTGCGGATCATTACGCCTCGTGTTCACATTTGTTCACGGTGGCTCGTGGCTGTCAAACCTTCTTTCACCGCCATCCCTGTACATTGATATACACGCGCATCCCAGCCACCTCGGAGCACGCGAGATGTTTCTCAGCCGTGTGAGTAATGGGGCGGTCAGCCAGAAGTAGGCAATGATTGAATGGTCCTTCAAGTGCTCGCTTACGACCACTTGCAACCACGGCTGTGGCTCAGCTGATAAGGCGACATGGCGCGCATGCCGGGCTGATCATTCGATAATTGAGCTAACAGTGTCAATCAGGTTGGTCCTAGAGACACTCACGCCACTTCCCGGTGACCGCAAGTGTTTCCGCATGATCAACGGCGTTCTGACCGAGAGAACTGTCCAAGATGTGCTGCCTGCGCTACAGACCAATGCGGAAGGTCTGAAGAAAGTTTTGGACGATCTTGTCAAGCAGTACACGAACAAGCAGACTGAGATGGAGAAGTGGAAGGTGGGTTGATTGCAGCACGGAGTGTTTCCACGTCACTGATTTTCTTGCAGAAAAAGAACAACATCCAGGTTGTCCAGCAATGAAGACTCAAAGCATGCGCTCTCGGTCAGGATTTTCAAGCACAACGAAACCGTCCTGTGCCATGGCTTCATGCTGTGCTGGAATTGTTCGCTGTCAATGCTGTACATGAACTGCACGTCATGCCCATCGATCATGTGGTGGACGCTAAATGCCGGGCGAGCAAGCGATCGCCTACACGGCAGCGGCTCGCACCCTGGAAGCCTCATGGCGAGGTCTTGCGCAGATCAAGGTTAGGAGAGAGGTTCATGCCGCTCGGCACGCTACGGCCACGATGAACACTCGGGCCGTGGCTCTGTGCCGCTCGGCCAACTCCTTTACTGGAGTTCCGAATGTTGGTCATCCGATGAAGACTGACTGATGCGCCCATGCATCATGTCGGTGCAGTGCTGGCCAACGCACCGTCAGTGACGTTTATAGCCCTCGATAGAATCCACTGCGAGACGCTCTGCAATGGAGCCCGATGTGTTGTGCATTATCACGTGATCAACTGCGCATGTCTCCAAGAAGCGTGTCTGAGAGCGAAGCGCGCCGTGCAATGGCATGCTTCTCGAGTGGGGCAGCTAGCATCTTCACGTCATTCCACATATGTCTCCCGTCTGGGAGCGTGGGAGACAACCAGGGCTTGCCAGTTCGGCGGGAGGAGGGGAGATGGGTGGGGAGCAGCCTTATGCACGATGCGCTGGCCCGATCCTCTAGCTGTGCCAGCACGTCCAATACTCGAGGCCGGAGCACGGTATCTGGCAGTGATTGGACTCGAACCATCGGCCGTTGCTGCCAGGGACCGCCTCATGCTGACTGGCCCTCCCGACGTCAGACCATGGAGCAGCGTCGACGGGGCATTGTGGTCAGCGGGAGGGCACCGAGGTGCGATGCCCGCCCGATCGGTCGGAGTGGTGCATGTCTCGCAGGCGGCGCGAGCATCGCCACGATGCCAACACATAGCTGCACGCTAGGGGAAAGGATGGCTGCAACGAGTGTTCGGAGGGGGCGCGAGATGTCGCCAGATGGTGGTGGCCGTGAAGCTCAAGGACCGAGCCATGACAGCATTGCTCCGCTGCACGCTTGGGCGGGCATGCATGACAACACGGCGAACCACGCGACGCTGCGGCGGCAGCATGCCTGGTCGGGGCCGTGGACGAGACAGCAGGCCGCACTGCGGTCACGCGTGGGTGATGAAGGCCGACGAGGAGATGAAGTTGCGGGCAGTGCCGACGCGAACGGCCGTCACCGTGGGCAGAGGGCCGGCGTTCTCATGATTGGCAGAACAAGCGCCGCGCCTCTCACAGCAGCAGCAGACCGAGACGTCTGCCCTCGCCGGGTGTCATTTGTCCAGCATTGCCCATTGGCTCCCTTGCTGACCTGCTGGCTGCTGCATCGTTGATTCTCATTGCGCCGAACGGACGATCCCGACGTGAGGTGCCTGCGTGATCGGCCCCCGCCATCGGCGCAGTTCGCATCAGCAAACGGCACTACTCCTCCTCCTGCTGCGACACCGACCACAACACGCCCTCCGCGCCGCGCATACCCCGGCGCATCGCATCAGCATCCTTCCTGTCCTGCCCTCGTCTGTCCCGCGGCGCGTCTGTCTGCTTGCTGTGCGATCCCGCGTCGTGCCAAGTCCCAGCGTTGGCCGAGGAGGAGGAGGAGGAGAGCAGCAGCATCGGGCGGCGCATCGCCCAATACCACAAGCTCTCGCCTCGCATATCGACAGTCCGCGAGCTTGTGCTGCATCGCACGCGTTCGTGTCCTGCACTGCCGCAGGTACCTCGCCCCCCCATTCCTCTGCGGCCGCATCGACGCCGCGCTGGAGGATCGTGTCGCTGCGCGCGCGCCTCTGCTGCTGCTGTTGCTGCCGCTGCCGCTGCCGCCTTCTCACCGCTGGCCCTGGGCTCCACGCAAGTGTGGAAACACACACCGCTCTGCCTTGCAGCAAACTACGACTGATTCATCGTGCCGGCGCCGGCAACTAGATTCCCACCTGCACCTAGCTGCGTCGTCTGCATCACAGGGGTGCTGGTCGACGTGTGGCCAGCGAATCACTGACAGCTCACGCTTACACAAAACGGGTCCTGTGCCTCCCTTCAAAAACATGTCGCAGTCCCCCGAGAGGAACGAGGACGAAGGTCCGGCCACCCAGACGCCCGAGAACAATGAGAACGCCCAGCAGCAGGCCGAGCAAACCGACGACGGCATGAATACTCGCCCCGAAGAACTGGGCTATGATTTCGAAGTCAAGGAGCAGGACCGATGGCTGCCCATCGCAAACGGTGAGTCGTCTCGCTCCCACCTGTGCTCCCCCAAACGCCTTCCCCAAACGTCTTGTAGCACCTTGCGTCCCACGATGCACCGTGCGACCCCCCGTGGCGACGATTTGCTCGCGCACCGACGCCTGTCGTCCACATATAACGCTGCAGCGCGCATCTGGACTGCACGCTCGTCGAATCAGAGGCTTCTACACCCAGCCCAGCGACCTGCAGCATCCGTCTCGCGTGCCGTCGACTGGACGATTGAACGACACGCGCCAGCACAATGCCCTCGACATCTCCACTTCCATCTTCATCTTCGCCGCACGCCTTGCACCGACCCAAGCACCCCAACCGCAGGAACTTTGATCAGGATGCTAACATACATAATTTTGCGCCAGTCGCCCGGATCATGAAGATGGCTCTGCCCGAGAACGCCAAGATTGCAAAGGAAGCCAAGGAGTGTATGCAAGAGTGTGTCAGCGAGTTCATCTCATTCATCACCAGTGAAGGTATGTTGCTTGCTTGAAGCGGAGTGGCGTGATGTGGCGATCCTGTGGCTGACATTTCCACCCCCAGCCTCGGAGAAATGCCAGCAGGAAAAGCGGAAAACCGTCAACGGCGAAGACATTCTGTTCGCAATGACATCGCTCGGATTCGAGAACTACGGAGAGGCACTGAAGATCTATCTTGCGCGATACAGAGAGGTGAGTTCTGCAACCCACGCCGGTCTTCATGCTTGCCTGTTTGGGGTCTGACCATCTCTGCAGAATCTGGTCGCTAAAGGTGGTGACAAGGCTCCAAACACTGCTGCTGGGGCCGTGCATGACTCTTCGGCGCCGTACGACAGTAACAATGGACTCGGCGGTGGACTGGAAGGCGGAGACAGCACTACAGACTTTGCGTACGGAACCACTGCAGGCCAGTACTAGTTCAGTGGCCGGAACTATACTGTGGCCGGCGTCTTGCGACGCAGTCATGTCAGCAACGCGACAACTGTGTCAACACGCTACTTCTAGGCCTCGCCCTGTTCACCGCTCCATGCAGTCGGCAATCCAGGACGATCATTGAGTAGAACGAACGAGCGCCTTCACTCGGCGGCTTCGACCCCAACTCGAATGAACACGCGCATTGCTCAGGACCACTGACGGTCGACACGTCGCTTGCGCACGAAGCGCGTTCCATTGCCACATCCCGAAGAGCCTCACATGGCACCTATCAGAGCACCTGTTTGAGCCGCGTTCGCCTCCAGTCTGCAATCTCACGAGGACTGAGGCGTCCATGGTATGGTGTCATTCAGGAATATTCCAAGGTCGGAGCACTTTTTACAGACAAAGTCATAGGAAAGCTTCAAGCAAACCCCTGGTGGCAAAGGTCAGGAGGTATGAGTCTTACTAGATGGCTATGCACTGCTCGCGCAGTTCTAATAATCACGTTGTAAACATATCCCAAAAAGTAGCTGTCAAGGGTGGACAGCATGGATGCATGAGAGGCAATACCTCATGAGGAGATGCAGATATCGTCAGTTGTAGCAGCACAATTGTTATTATCATCGTCGTTGTCGCTACCTTGTGCAAGCAAACACGGCCGGTCAGCCTCATGCAGGGATGCACGAGCCCATGACGCGCTTTGGCGAGACGCGGCTTCGCGAACTTCACCTCGGAGCGTGGAGCTCGAAGTGGGATCTCGCCAAATTCACTGAGAGTCACGTTCACACTCCGACCTTTGCGCAGTGCAATCACATCGACACTCACGAACGATGCCGATGCTGCATGTAACAATATGTCTCACATGAGGAGAACCAATTGTCCAAAGCTTTTGCGTCAGGTCAACAACCGCCCACATGCTTCGAGCGATGATCACGAGGACTATCCGACACAACGACCCATGCTGGACTTCGAGAAGGCCGACCTGACGCACCCTAATGCTGGATCTGCCGGCAGATTCAATAAAGCCACCGTGTCTGCTGCTCCACGAGCACGGAACGTTCAGCTTATGCCGAGTCCGCCAAAGCGGCAGCTTGATGAAGTAATCCAACTTCCATCCAAGAAGCGCAAGACCGAAATTCCTGCAGAAGGTATCGCAAGGGCCAAGCATCGGGTAACGATGAGTCTTCCCAGCCAGATCAAGAGCGACGGCTTGAACCGGATAGAGAATCGCACAAGGACAAGGGAGATGGATTCGAATTTTGATGCGGATCCAGAAAGTAGCAGTGACGGGGAGAGCTTCCTCTCGAGGGCAGAGCAAAAGAGAAGTAGCGATCGAAGTATGAATACGACAAGGACAAGCCTGAGCAGTTCCAGGAGTTCAGCCATTGGAGGCGGAAAGAGCACGAAACGAGATGGCGTTGGCAACAATGCAGGCTTCAAAGCTTTACCGAGACCCGACTTTCTAGCCTCACGGAAGAATGACACGATCACGAAACAGAAATTCAAAAAGTCGCCGCCACTGCCCAAGATGGTAGGGGACGAGGAGCTGGAGTCCAGCGACGGTGACATCTTTGACGAGACGCATTACAACATCCACGCAAAGAAGAAGCAAAAGCGGAGTAGGAGTGCTCCTCGCTCTTCGCAGCAAAGCGCTGGCTACGGGCGCAAGGCCGCTCATCCACGACCAATCCTACCGCCGAAACACAAAGCGCCTCCTCTACCTCCGAAGCCATTCCCGCGTGCAGAGAGAATTTTCCAGCGGCACGAGCCTCAGAAGATCCTGTCAACGCAGACAGCTCCGCATAACTCGTATGCCACTGCTGATGACATCAGTTTCGAATATGACTTTCCCTTGCCAGACCTTACCACGGAGCCCGCGGAAGCGGACGACGGGGAAATCGAATGCACAATCTGCCGCGAACGCATCCGAAAGATGCTGAGGGAAGAATTCGAAGACGAGATCCTCAAGCGCCGATCGTGGAGCTATAAGTGGCAACAGCGGTTCTGCACCTGGCATAAGACAAGGAAAATGCGAGAGATCTATCGTGAACGGGGCTACCCTGAGATTGACTGGAGCTGTCTGAGGCGGCGAATGCGCAAGCATGACAAGATCTTATCGGCGGTGCTAAATGACCAGACGAACTCGTATCATCGTGATCGACTGAGATGTGATGCCAAATCTGGGAGTTCGCGGCAGAAGGACAAAGTCGCGGAGGGCACGAGCAGGTTTACGATGGGATACTATGGTCCCAGAGGTGAGCAGAGAGTGTAAGTCCACAGCTCACTCCGTATCCTTCAGGTTCACTAACGCCCGACAGCAACGATTACATCATGCATCGCTTCGCAGACGACCTACGCCACAGATCAACACAAGACCAACTCATTCTTGCATCTGGAATTCAAGGCGGTGTCAACGGCTTTGTCCAACTTGTTCTCGCACCGCACCTGGTCGAGCTGCTCGTCAAAGAGGATCTGGGGCTTACCCAGGAAGACTGGGATGTCCGTGCGAGAAAGGTTCTGGCCGAGAGTGCTGAGATTGGAGAGCTGCTTCATCCCGAAGAGGAGGACAAGGTGGGCGAGAATGGTTATGAGGAGCATGCTGCGGGGAGTGAGAGCGATGACGGGATGTCTGACCTGGCAAAATGATGACGATGATGATGAAGATGAAGACGTCGGACTTGCGCGAAATGCCGAAGTCGAGGTCGAGCTCGATCAACAGTGCCGTGGGCAATGCTTGTCCACACGTCGCTGAACGCAAAGAAGCCTCCTGCGCTCGTTGGCGGATACATGTTCCTGTACATCTCTTCTCGTACATTCGACCTGCCTCTTTGCTGCAGCGCATCGACTTGCTCAATTCTTCTCCTGAAATATCCACTGCAATTTCATTCCCCGAAACGACGACCGATCGACCTTGCAGCTGACTCTATAGCGCCGTAGCCTGAGCCTGATCCATCGCGACTCGGACGTAAAGGCTTCCCCCTGAGCGGCCTTCTGAGCTGTGCGCTCTGGCGATGCATCCGCAGTAGTTCCTGATCATGAGACTGCTCTCGGAATCAACAGCCATCTCTTCAAGAAAGATTTTGCCCAAAAGTCTTTCTTTTCCCCTCGAGCAGTTGTCTGCCGCCGCGTCTTTCAACGCCGCAATCATTCTGCTCTTCCGACCGGACCGGCCACTGGCGGCACTCAGGCCTCTCTTTCCACCAGTGAAACCTCTTCAGACCTGCTGCCCGTGTCCCATCCTACATCCTCCCCGCAGAGGAGCAAGACTTCCATCTCATGCGTATCCCAAAACCGTGTCTCTTCCATCAGTTCCCGATGTTATCCGAAAAAAGTCATTGATGCATCAATTCCCACTCAAATCCTCCGCCCGGCGCAACACCCTCGAGTGCCGATCGACCTCGCTCTGAATCTCCTTGATCTTCATCTTGTCCAGATCGAGCGTCATGGCTTTGCCGTCTTCTGTTGTTTTTGCGAAATCACGATACGTTAGTTTCTTTATTTCTTTATTTCTTTCTTTCTCTCTTTCTCTCTTGCCTCTCTCTCTCTCTCTCTCTCTCTCTCTCTCTCTCAAGATGTGGAGCGCGCGGGGTGGGGGTTTTCTTTTTTCACAGATACATACTAAACTTGAGCTCCAAACTCGCCGGCTTCTGGGCCATTGCTTTGGGCAGGAGCTTGACGTCGATGGCCATGGTGGAGCGCGCGTTGGGCGGGAGGAGGGCGAGGAAGTTGCGGGCGGTTTTGCCGGAGCGCGGGTTGAACGGGGAGAAGGCGGTGGTGATGGAGGTGAGGTATTTGGTGATCATGGTGGGCAAGAATTGTGGGACGGGAGGAGTTGAGAGGTGAGAAGGGAGGGTCGTGCAGGTGGTCGTGTGGGTAGGGGAATGGCAGTGAGCTGCGGTAGTCTATGCGGAGATGCGGGAGTGCCAAGAGGAGATGGGAGGTGAGGGTACAGTCCAGTAATGAACTTTGGTATCAGATGCGCTGCTGACATGGGATAGCAAAGTCGCTGTTTGAGCTTGATCGTTGCGTGGACCATCGCTGTCATCTGTTATTTTGAGCGCCAGGCACATGCCGGTGCATTGGTCTTCGGACGATTACATTGAGACATTATTGTGAACCCTTCCCAATTCGGTCTCATTCGACCAACTAGTCGACGATGACAAAACAACTAATACAATCGCGCGCATAAAACATGGGGTATCTCGCACAGACAACTGAAAACCAGACGGCTTAAATGACACAAGGAAAAAAAGGTTCGTCATCTCGCTGGTGTATCTGGCACGTCCCAAATACTCGCCAGTCGAGCATCTTCCTCCTTCGTCTCAGCCGGCATATCTGGTGCATCGCGTTCCGCTACAGCCGCCACTCGCTGTTGCTGAGGCGTGGCAACATTGCCAAAGGGTATGTAGCCAGTGCTGCTAAAGACTGGCAGCTGGCTTGGCTTGGTAATCTTCGAGGGCTGAGAGTGAGCTGCAGCAGAGGCGGTGACTGCTATAGGTGGCATGTCGCTGGCGCCGGAAGCATTCTCAACGGCGTCCGTCTGCTCTGGCGCCGCAGGCAACGATGGATTGTAGACAGGTACAGGCACGTCCTTCATAACGTCATGTTGTGTGAGTTGGAATGTCTGATACTGCGGTTCTTGCATAGTAAGCGCCGGCCCAGACTGATCCAGAGGACTCTGCAATACACCTGTCGCGGACCCCAAGAAAGGTTTGCTGTAATTCGGTTGCAATGGAGGAATATTCTCCTTGGTAGGGTGTGGCTCCGACACGACATTGGCGA
This sequence comes from Cercospora janseana, assembly GCA_026725115.1. NCBI lineage: Eukaryota > Fungi > Ascomycota > Dothideomycetes > Mycosphaerellales > Mycosphaerellaceae > Cercospora > Cercospora janseana. The sequence goes on from CM049100.1 coordinate 642,435, forward strand.
TAGGATTGGACGGTACTGAGACCACGGCAGCAGACTCAGGTGGGTAGCCTGGTTGTTCAATGGCTGGTTGGGCAGCGATGGTCGCAGGCGTCGGTTGCTGCACCGGCGGAGGCGTGGCTTTTCCGACTGACGGTGCGGGCGTGACTACAGCCGTTGGCACACTCTGTGCAGACGACTGTGCTGCTTTCTTTGCTGCAGCGTTGACTCTTCTAGTCTCGGCCCCCTTCAAAGCCCGGGCACGCCGCTCTGCGCTGATCTTCTCGACCTGCTTCCGGTCGTGCTCTTCCTTGGACGCTGGAACCTTCAGAGTAATCTTCTTGAGGGCACCAGCGAGTCCGTCAACCTCAGAGGGCTTGTCCAAGCCGTTGCTTCTGACAGCCGTCGATCCTGAGCGAGGTACTGCTGCGACTGCTGATTGTTTTGCAGGCGACACAGGCGCGCTTGTAGACGTAGCAAGGCGCGCAGCTTTGACGGGTGCCCTGACCTTCTTGTTGGCCAAATGCGTGGTCGAAGGCACTGGAGGTGGTTTCATGCTCCCGTGAACAGTCTTTGCGGGTAGAGATGGCAGCGGCGGCGCTGTACGGTCCTCCAGTGCATCAGAGACACTTAACGCGCTTCCAGCACTAAGGCGACGACTCAATCGGCGCTGCTGCGAAGCTGCTGAGTCCTGGGAAGGCAGAACATCGATGGTCTCCCTCCTACTTGCCCTGCTCTCGTTTCGACTGGGTGCTCTGACGCTAGCTGATTCGTCACTGTGAGCGCTTTCAGAATAAGCTGGAGCCTTGGCTTTGCGATCGCGTAGTTGTCGAGGTGCAGCGTCTTGCCTTGGTGGTGGTGCAACTTCCTTTTTTGTGCGAGCAACGGCGAGCTCGTCAGCAGTGCAACTCTTAGTCTGCCGGTCCTGAGGTATCAAAAGCTTCGATAGCTCCTGCGTGGCCACGACCCAATCGACTTCAGGAGGAGGGGGGGTTGGCGCTCGATCGGGTCTGAGTACATCTCGCATCGTTCCAGAAATGGATCGTGCGAACTTGTTGGTATCGACGACTTTGTAGGCGAATGACTCCGTGGGTGTGGCGTATGTCGGCTGAGGTCCGATACGATGCTTCTTCGCCTGAGCTGGGGGCGGCGGATTGATCTTGTTCTCGAGCGCTGTCAAGTTGCTCCGGGACCACCATGCCTTGTCATACTTCAACTTCCCGCTCGTTCCGTCTCCATTCATTGATAGACCATTCATCTTGTCACTGAGATTCATGAGCTCATCGACGCCGCCGCTCTGCGCGGTCAGGGGCGTGGCACACAAGCCGGACAAATGGCTCAGAACTCCACTGCATAGTGCTCGATCACTGTAGCCACCTTCAAGTACGCTGATTATTCTGCCCCGACAGCCTTCGACCTCGTTGGCAAGCTTGACCACGTCTTCCGTGAAACGAGCATAAAATTCCGTGGGCACGCTGACTTTATGTCTCTGCATGCCTTGGCCTTCCCACTCGCTCGCATCGAAGCCAGCAGATATAAAGATCGCAGCATTTGGCTGCAGTCTTCCTTCCCTTCGGATGCGGCTACTGTGATATTCCAGGAAGACTCTCGCTTTGTCAAGTAAGATGCGATACTTCTCTTCGTAGAGCTTCCAGAACTCTTCTTCAGTATGCCACGGCTGGAGATGAACGTTCCAAATTGATTGGCTGTGAGCATTCTCAATACATAGACTAGCAGCTTGCACCTTTGCATCGTCTCCCCATTCACAAGGGTAGCTATTGATGTCGTGTAGGCTGTAGTACCCAATGTCAGGGTTGAGTTTCAGCTTGCTGTTCGGCTTCGCGTTTTGTCGCTTCTCGTTGTTCTTGCTGTTCCGTTGCCACGCGATGGCCTGGCTCCCGTCTCCGTGATGGAGATCAAAATCAAAGATTGCTGCATGTGTCAAGCCGTACGTCTGAGCTGCATACTCGATTCCGACGTGCACATTATTCAGCCAGCAGAAGCCACTAGGATGTTCTGCCGAGCAATGATGACCCGGTGGACGTACCGCGACGAATGCTTTGGTGGCTGTGAAGTCGGATGAAAACACTGCATCAATTGCGTCTGCCACGCCTCCGAGTGCTCCCTGGAAAGCATCTAGAGATCCTGGAGCGAGATACAGATCGCCCTCATGCAGCTGTTCCTTGTCAGATGCACGGCCGAGCTCTTTATCTCCAGCTGCGAGCTTCTCTGGAGCGGTATTGCACATGCCTTGGAGCTCCCTCATCCACTCGGTACCATGCACAGCAGTCACGTACGGCGAAGTAAGGTTGATGCTCCGCGCAGTACGACGAATCTTGAACGGTGGGCGAGGATGAGCATTCCCACTGGGATGAGGTGGATTGAAACCCCCTTCGTGGTGACCACCTAACCTGACGTAGGCAGTTGAGGCGCCCATCACACTGGCATGAATGCGCTCGGGCCTCTCCACTATGAGCGACAGTTGGCCCTTGGTTGTCTTGAGTCGAGACCAGCGATGTCCATAGCAAGCGTCATGCAGCACGACGAGGACGTCGGACTCGACATTTGCATTAACATGTGCCAGCAGTTCCTGCGTGAAATACGCAGCAGCTAGTTGCGCAGCCGTCAGGGGCGCTGGCTCCTCGATCGACTCCATCCGTGTCTGCGACTCCCTCAGTCCCGCAATGAGATTCGAAATGGATCGCTTGGGCGTCGAACTGCCATCCTGTTCATCCGTAGCACCCAGTGACGTACGCGACGACTTCTTGCGCAGCGCAGGCGATGATGCCGGCTTGTTCATGCTCATGCTGCTCGAGGAGCGACGCGATGGCGGCCGCGGCGATTTGGGTTGCAGATTCACTGATGCGGTAGAGGTCCGACGCGACAATGGAGTGCGTATCGTGGGCGTCGGCGGCGCCGAAATGCGGGGACTGTGGCCATGTTGTGCGATGTGCTCCACGGCTTGCGACAAGTCGACGGTGTTGATTGTGAGACCCACGGAGGGCGACGCGCTGGACGATCTGCCGGGCGTCGCCTCATCCATGTCGATGATGTTGTGATGTTGCGCCGGCGACACGAGCGCCTTCGACGACTCTTCGACGTTGGGACTCGTGGGCGCAGGGAGGGGCGGGGTGGTGGCGATGTTGTCGTCGTCCAAAACAGAAATTAGGTATGTATCCACACTCCTGCCGCACCACGCGACCGAGGGACGTGTATCCCAGTCCCTGCCTGCCAGGGGCGCGCCAGCCCCACCACTAAACTCAAAAGCCACGTGATCCGAAGTTGCTCTTCGCGTATCCCTAGTTAATCACATGCTCCGCAAGAACAGCCGGACAATTCCCCTTCGTACGCGGTGCAGCGTGCTCGTCGTGCTCGTGCTCGCCGGAGAAGATGGAGGCGCATCGCCCGCGAGCGACACGGTCCTGGCAAGCAGCGCCTCGAATCGCGCTTCGATCGCTTCCGGATCGAAATCTCTGCTGGCTTGGATCACGGGCATGGACGCGCGCTGATCGCTGTAGCAGACGCTCCGTCGTCTGCGTCCGTGGCTCGTCGATTGCGAACGAGAGTCGTTTTGCTGGAACATGGCGCGATGTGGTTCGGGACCCCAAGTGAATTCGTCTGGCTGAGGTCGCTCTCTGTACCTGCTGCTTGACTCGGTGCGGCGGTATACCTCACATATCATAGAGGCGTGACTCGCGCAGGTCGAAAACAGAGAAGCGGACGTCTGCGACAGCCTAGCAGCTGCATATATCCACACAGCATGTACACGCTGTCTCGGTTGCCACACCCCTGATCAACGCTCGACAAGTCAAGGGCGCGTAGCTGCTTTCGCGGCCTACGGGGACTATCCAAGAATCTGCAGGATCCATCCGGGAATTCCACAACAAGCTGTGAGATCATGAACCCGTCAATGATCTCACCATCGCTGCCGAGCAGCCCGAGGATCGCCCGTCTGCGCGCGCTCGAGTGCAAAGTCAATTGTACGTGCAATCACTCCTTCGCGTGTCCTTGGCCGTGCTGAAAGAGCTGTCTGTTATCCTCTTCCGGACATGCGAGTCAAGATCGGCAAGGTCTCGGCCCAACAAGGTCTGCAGCAGCCGGACGTGGCGTATCAAACTTCTTCTACGGCTTGCTCTCTTCGTCGCCGTTATATCTGAATGGTCTCTAGCATGGACTTTATTAGATTGTGCCAAGCGGGGCGACCAAGCTTCATTGGTGGTCGGGATATCGGTTTTGACCATCAACCAGCCGCTTACTGTCCGATTGGCTCATTTGACAGGCCTTTGGAAAGCGATCGAACTCACCGTCTTCACAATCTCAAATATAAAAGTCCTGGAGCGTAGAGTGTTAACCTTGTGACAAACGCCAGCACCTCGCGCCGTGAGCCATCACTGGCCACGTCGGACACGGCTGAACGCCTGTACGGCTGCAGATTGCACAAATGCCAACGCATGGCCGAGCAGCGTGAGCGTGAGGAGTGCAAGAGGTATCGGTGCCTTGGCAGGCACTGTCGCCACGTAAAAGTGTCGCTGTTGTAGTGACCGCAGAACCCTGCTCATATCGACGACCAAGCGTGGACTATGCACGCGGTGCTCAACAAGTTCTGACACTACCAATTCGTCTACATCCCCGTGTGACACAAAGCAATCGTTCATTACACGCAGACACTGCCACGTGGACGCGTTGGACGTGCTTAATGAGTATCGGACTATAAGTTGATCTAACCACAATGCTACGAGGATGATTCGATCGGTGTGCCGACAGCTTCGCAGCTAAGTTTCCACAACTTCTCCTCAGCTTCGTCATCATAGGCATGAAGACCATACCCGGCCGCAGCCACCGAAGAGCCCTCCACGAATGGCGCGCATTCACCACAATCTGCAAGGTAGTGGCCTGACCCTCTGCCATTGAAGCACCCAGCGGTCGCCGCCCAGACTTGCGTTGCAGCTCCCTGAGCTACCGACTTCATCAGAGGCAGTAGCTGTGCCATATCGAAGTCACTATCAAGACTGTCGTTCGTCTGATAGCGCGGCAGCTCTGTGTCTAGGATGACACCAGGATGGACCGAGGATGCGTGTAAGTTCTTGTGGCCATAGCGACGCTCGATGCTGGATGCCATGTATATGTTGGCAGTTTTCGATTGTCCGTAAGCAAAGATGGAATTGTAGCCGTCGCGTGCAAAGTTCATGTCGTCAAAACGGATAGGACTGAAACGATGTCCTGCGCTGCTGACGATGACGACGCGACTGTTGAACTCTGGAGTGGCAGAAGAGAGAAGCAGATCCTTGAGTAAGTGGAAAAGCAAGAAATGTCCTAGAGGATGAAAGTGAGCGATCATCCCAGGCTGGCAAATCTGGTCTGGGCTTACCAAAGTGGTTGCTTGCCATGTGCATCTCGAAGCCCTCAGAAGTAAGAGAGTAGGGACACATCATCACGCCGGCATTGCAGATCAGCACATTCAGACCCCGACTTCTGTTCAGAAAGTCCTTTGCTGCATCCCGGACGCTCTCCTGGCTTGCAAGATCCAGCAGGATGAGCTCTAGTCTGCCCTTGGCCTCTGGAACGCTAGCCTTGATGCCTTGGAGCACCTCCTCTCCCTTGCTGCTCTTCGAGGGCCTGACTGTCATGAAGACATCGGCGCCTGTGATATTTACTGCATCAGATTTGCATCAAGGTTGCACCCCGCAGAAGTCACTGACCGGTAGCATACAGGGCTCGCGCAGTCTCAATGCCCAGACCCGAAGAGCATCCCGTGATCAAGAACGTCTTGCCCTTCAATTGGTCTCCTTCACGCAGCCCTTCTTCCTGCAAGATCTGCATGGCAGTGGGACGCTGGTCATCTGAGCCATTTGGATGCTCATGAAGAGCCGCGTATGGCTGGTAAGGCGTGCTTGGCGGCGGCATTTCTCGACTGCAATTCTTTTGTTTGAGTGAAGTCGTCCTTTGAAGTTGACACTACACACCAGCGTTGCTTGCGACTCATGATCGTCCTTTTCACATCCCTGCCGAAACTGATTAACGACCGAATAGAAGGAGGTGACCCACATGTATAGTGCATCCAAGCATCCTTCGTTTGGGCGTTGTTCGGGCTTTACTTCGGCATACCGATCGAGGCTCGTCAGATTCTGCAGATATTCCACGCTTGTGAGTGAAGATGTGCATAAATGCTATAGATACAGATGTTATACATGTGTGGACCTCTTCGCTGAGCTCGGTGTGGCAGCGCGGTCTTCTGTGCGTCCTGTCTCAACACGTCGAGCATTCAAGAGATGCACAATCGAGTCGAACTCTTTTGACTGTGATGGGCGTCGAGCCGAGTCTGCTCGTTGGCCCAGCATTGAACCGTCTCTAAGGCATCTTGGGCTACTCTGTCCAACCGACAACCAAGCTCAGTATTGCCCTAAGGTCTGCTTCACGATTCTCGCGACCTCAGCTCGATCGACGGGCTTTCCTTCCAAACTCCCTCCTGGGCCCAGCACCTTCTTCAGCACATCACCCATATTGACCTTTGCATTCTCCGCAGCAGCTTTGACCTCGTCCACCACTGCTTGCACAGCTTTCTTGATCTCCTCAACGCCCATTGTCTCCACCTCAGCAGCGTATTCATCCAGTACATTGACTTGCGCCTGCTCCTTCTGGACCAGATCGTCTCGCCCCGCCGTCTTGAATTCTTGTTGCGCGGCTTTGGCAGCAGCAACTCGTTTCTTCAGCACGGAAAGTAATTGCATGTCTGTCTTAATGGGATTCGCTGTCTTTCCCGAGTTTGTCACTTCGGCAATGACTGCACGCAACACATTCAAGCGGTTTGTGTCTTTGGCTTTCATGGCGGTTTTGAGGTCACCCTTGAGCTTTGCCAGAAGTGGTGATGCCGGCGCATCGGTCGATGAATATCGTAAGGCCTGGCATGACGGGCAGATCCAATTGTTGCGCAGAGCAAATTTGCTCCTCAACAGCATGCGAGTCGCATTGAGAGCCATTGTGTATGATGTGTTCTTATTGTTGATGAAAAGTGCGGATCAATTAGATGGCTGGGAGAGCTTCCACGAAAGCCAAAGCTCCAACTCCGGCGGACGCGACGCGAACTTCTCTCTAGCAAGCTTGAGAAAGTGAATATCAGCAACAACACCACTTCATACGCCTTGCCTCCTCCCACCCGTACGACATTCTCCATCCTCGCCGGTCAACGATCGCCGACTCATCAATTTGCATTCGCGAAGACAAATTTGCTTGCATCGCCCATTTGCTGCATGTCCACGACGAAGACGACTTGGAACTTCTCCATGTGCTCTGCGCGGTAACCACATCTTAGCGAGCATTTCAATTAGGTACTCGGCTGCCTCGAGGAGACAGAGGAGGGCAAGATGGCCAGCGCCGTAGCACCGCAGACGCCGCAGCGAGCGATACCAGGCACATTTGCTGCGACGCCCGCAGCTTCACAAGCACCACCACCACCACAACCTGCGCTGGGCTCCACAATATTCGCTGCGAATGCCGCGACACTACGACAGAATGCACAGCCGCCTCCATCCAGCGATGCGCCGGCGCAACAGTCCAGCGCACAGACGAGAACGCCGATACAGCGGGCTGCGCAAACGATCAACAACACTTTCGAACGAGAACAGCAGTTTCCAGCGTTGGAGGAGTATGTGCAGCAAGGAGTCAGCGGCGAGTATGAGCAGCCAAAATTAGGCTCGGCTTTGGAGCCTTTCCAAAAGATGAAGCTTCACGATCTTCCACCACGTTTGCTGGAGCAGGCGAACCGTAGCCAGATGTCCATGCTCATGGGCGTGTTTGCGCCTATTGGGTACGCATGGGTGGCCTTCGACACATTTCTCTACTTGTGGGATTATAACTCGCCGAATCCAGAGATCCTTGGTTTCGAAGAGAATGATCGCAACATTACGGCAGTCAAGATGGTGCCTCCTAAGCCAGGCGTCTTCATCGAGGATATCAAGCAGATGATCGTCGTCTGTACAGACACGGACATGTTGCTTCTGGGAGTCGCCAAGACAGATACTCCGGCCGGCGCGACAGATGTCGCTCTGTATAACACACGTATGAGCATTCCCATCCGAGGCCTTTCTGTCAACATGGTGAGAGCGACCAGGAATGGACGAATTTTCTTCTCGGGCAAGAATTCAGACGATCTGTACGAGTTTCGCTATCAGCAAGAAGAAGGCTGGTTTAGCGGGAAGACGCAACGATTATGCCATTCCAAGAGCAACATCAGCTTTGTTCCAGCAAAGATTACAGCTGTGGGTTCATTCTTCGGGCCCAGTGCATCCGCAAAAACAATCAAGGAGATCATCATTGATGACTCTCGTGCTCTGCTTTACACTCTTCTCAGCACTAGCGAGATCAAAGTGTGGCTGATCCGGGATGCTGCATTGGAACTGGCCATTTCGAGGCCGTTTTCAGCGCTGCTTCAAAATACCGGGCACTTCAGCAGCCGAACAGATCTTCTCACTGGGAAGGACGTGGACATCAAAGCCATCAGCGTTCTACCAAAGGAAGAGACCTCGAAGCTGTGTCTGATGGCGACTACCTCCACGGGCTGCCGACTATATCTGTCATTGACTCGAGGATACGGCTATCCTGCTGACGCCACGAATCCACCCACGAGCATGCAAATACTTCACATTCGCTTCCCTCCGCGGGATCCAAACGTCCAACAGTCGTTTTCACAACCAGGGCAATCGCAGGCACTTGCACCAATCGGCCAGGCGAACAGCCAGGTCGACAACACGTCAAAATTGCTTGCCAAAACTGTCGTTGCATTTCGATACTCGCCAGGCTACTGGTTCGCATTCCAAGAAGATCCAGTGGACGTCAACAGAGATCGCCTGTACATTACCGCTCCGGACTCTGCGCGGCTCAAGGGTCCTCAAGGTACTGGTCCCACCAACTACGTCGAATACGGGCAATGGATCGAGCTTCCATCGATTGTTAGTCGTGTCGAGGAACTCAGCGATGCTTTCTCGGCATCCGCTGAGCCTCGAGGGTTCGGCAATGAGTTGGCGGTGCAATTTGACAAGCCGGCTACAGAGTTTGCCATTGTGACAAATACTGGCATTCAAACCATTCGAAGAAAGCGATTCATAGACATTTTCGCTGCTGTCATGAGATATGGCGCTTCTGGCGAGGATGGCATGGAAGGGGATGTTAAGCGATTTGTACGCACGTATGGCAGGGCAGAGACCTGCGCTACGGCGCTGGCAGTTGCCTGCGGGAAGGGGACTGATGTTGCAGACAATCGTGTCGCCAGTATATCAGATCCAGAGGTCCTAGAGCGAGCACGGAGAGTCTTCATTGAGCACGGTGGCTCGCCAGACTTCAATGCCAATAGTGTTGTTGATGCTGGAGCGAACCTCGCGGAGAGCGTCACGCCTAGTCCTCGGCACGATGGCATAGCGCTCTACATATCACGGCTGATTCGATCTATTTGGAAGGCCAGGATCATTGGCAATAATTCGGTGCCTGGACTGACGGGCTCGAATTTCCGGCCAACAATCTCCCTCGACAAGCTAAAGGCCATACAGCGAGACCTGACCACCTTGAGAGAGTTCCTTGACAGGAATCGTAGCTTCATCGAAGGGCTGGCCGGTCCGGACTCTCTCAGGAATGCCAAAACCCGACAGGACGAAATCGCACTACAAGGCGAACACCAGCACATGAACAGCCTGGTACAGTTGCTTGAGACCATTAGCGAAGGAATCAGCTTCGTAGTGGTGCTTTTTGATGAACGCGTCGATGACATACTGGCTCTGCTGCACGAAGAGAGCAGGAACAGAGCACTGGATCTGACGTTCGAAAACCTTTTCGTGTCAAGCATTGGTCATGACCTTGGAAAGGAGCTGGTTAGAGCCATTGTCAATCGCAATATCGCCAATGGGAGCAATGTTGATACTGTCGCAGAAACGCTGCGCCGCAGATGCGGTAGCTTCTGTAGCGCCGATGATGTGGTCATCTTCAAAGCTCAAGAGCAGGTCAATCGTGCAAAGGATGCTGGCGGACAGACCGAGCAGGGCCGAGCACTTCTCAATGAGAGCCAGCGTCTATTTCAGAAGTGTGCTGCCAGCCTACAACATGAGTATCTTCATAGAGCGGTCGAAGACTACGTCGGCATGGCTTTCTACGCTGGCGCGATACAGCTGTGTCTGGTCGTGGCCAACGAGAAAGACAAGTCCAAGCGAGCTGTGGCTTGGATAAGAGACGGAAGACCGGTCGATGATACTCGATACGCCGCCTACGAGCTCCGGTCAAGATGCTACAAGCTGGTGTTCTCGGTCATTCGACATCTCGATGAAGCTACCTCGACTGTGGCTGACGAGAGTGACGGCAGGCACAAGCTCACCATGAAGCGGCGCAGCGAAGCATACGATGTCATTAACACCTCTGATGACATCGTGTTCCTGACAGATTTGTACGACTGGTACGTGGGGGTGCAAGCGTTCAGCGATGTACAGCCGCTCGCCCAGGCGGATCGCATCCTGGAGATCAACAATCCCTACGTGGTGGAGTACTTGCGCAAACGCAGTCAAGATCATCGACTGCACAATGATCTTCTGTGGCGATACTTCGCTCATCACAACGATTATATTCAAGCTGCAGGCGTCCAGCTTGATTTGGCGCGCTCTGGGTTCGAAGAGCTCACTCTGTCAGATCGCATTGGGTACCTCTCTCATGCACGGACAAACGCCAGCACCCGCCAAACGATCATCACAGACTCGCGGCAAAGCAAGCAGCGCCTGTTGCGTGAAGTCTCCGATCTTCTCGACATCGCCGAAGTGCAGCAAGAACTTCTAGAGCGACTTAAGACAGAGTCGAGACTTCAAGATGCGGAACAAAAAGCCACCATCATACACGATCTAAATGGCCAAATTCACCCTGTCGAGTACCTCTTCAACTCATATGCAGATGCCGCCAAATACCACGACATCTGCATCCTCCTTTACAAGGTCGCGGACCATCGTAACCCTGCAGACATTAAGGCAAGCTGGGAACAGCTCATCAAAGATACCTCAGCCGAATCCATTGCCCTTTATGGCCAATCGATGAGACCCTGGGAAGCTGTAGGCAACGAAGTACGCCGCCTCGGCCACCGCCTCGCTCTCAACCCGTCTACGTTCCCCATACAAACCCTTCTCCCTCTTCTCGAAGCCTACGCCTATGAGCCTCGAGCCCAACATCCCCCCGAGAGCTGGGCAATCGACATCTTCCTCGACCTCGAAGTGCCCTGCGAAACATTGCTGCCGGTCCTCGAGAGCATGTTCTACTCCAACATGCAACCTTTTACGGGCGGCAAGAAGCGCAAGCTCGCGGAGAAGATGGTCTATGTCATTCGGCGATGGTATGAGGAGAGTGAGCGGTCTGGAGAGAGAGTCCTGTTCGGGTCCGAGGAGAACATGAACATGGTGCAGGATTGTCTGAATAGTCTTGGGCGAGATGCCAGCTTGGGACAGGAGGTGCGAGATGCGGCGTTGGGGATGCTGGGGCAGATTTCAAATGCGCTGCGGTGAGGGTCGAAATGGTGGTGGTGCGAGGAGGAGCTCCTCCATGTGCCGTGACAGACCAAGTGAGGGAAACGGACAATTTTGCACGTGTACGATCGATCGGAATTAGCGCGGCGCTGTTGTTGCATTTTGGAATATGAAAATAAATGGACGCGGATTGGCATTATCCTGTGTCGGTCCTGCTCGATCAGGAGGACATTTCTCGTCAGCGTCTGAGGCAGTGCGAGCGATTCAGAGCCATTCCCGCTTGTCACCATGAGATGAAGCGGACTGATTACAATGCTGTCCGGATCGTCAGCTGCTTCGGCTTGCCCTACATCACTTGCGTGCTCGAGCGCGTCTCGCGACCAAGGCATTCCATCACCTTGCGTCCAACGGCGATACGAGTTGTCGCCGAGACAACACTTGCAGCCTGCTCAACCCTCTCGCGGTGCTGAGGGCACGTCGATCAAGCGACAGGCTCAGTGCGGTCGCAGACGAACAGCGCCTGTCAGAGTACGCGCGCGGCTGTTCTGACAAGCTAAGACAATGAGGAGGTATTGCATGCTGGCGCGGGCGCGCAAACATCACTGCTTGGATAAATGAGACACGACCCCCTCCAACCCAGCAGCTCCGAAGAAATGCCAGCATGCTGGCGAAATGCCCGAAGCTGCATTGGTGCGGGGACCGTTGCCGGTAGACTCCTGCTTGTGGAGACTTCGCCGCGTTGACTCTCGATGATATTGCATCGATGACGCGGGAGGGACATGGCGCGGTCGCCGTCAACATCAGCAGAGTTGTCATTTGGGAAAGGAGGGGCATGGGGAAGGTTCGTTACATTATTTGGGTTGGTACCACGTGTTTGGCGCCGGGTAACAGGTCGGCTGCTGGCAAGCGAATCCGCTATCCAAAGCGTTGGGACTGGCGAGTGAAGTGTCGGAAGACCTCTGTGCATCATGTACCGTGAATGCGGCCTTCTGAAGATCATAGCTTCAGGCGTGCGGTTGGGTGATTGCTGACCAATGACCCTCTGTGCCCGCAAGGCTAGGCGCCTGTTACTGCATGCTGCTGCTCTGGCCGAGTGGGATACGGATCACGAGAGAACTTCACTACTAGCTGCTTGTATCTTTTTGGGGGGAGTGGGGGCAGACTGCTTTGGCTGCGCGGAGTCCACAGGATCGCTGGGTCTGGCGACCAGGAGCAGTTCGTTGGACATCTGCACTGACGGCAATGGGCCGCTGCTGCGTGCCAGGTCGAGAGCGGCACGTGCTCCGGCCTGGAACGAAGGTAAGGTTGAGCCAGCTCTCACTGGTGCTTCTGCAGGGCTTCAGGGCTTCTCACCGCCACATTGCATGTGCATCAGGATGCTTCCCCGTGGCAGCCAAAGGGTGATGAGACTGACGGCCATGCGTATGTCGCTGCACCACTTTCTCTGCAACAGACACTGCTTCACCGGACGCTGGCTGCTTCAAAATCGGCTCAAGGAGCCGATACGGTAACAACGTACATCTCCGGGCTCCAGCGTGCAGACTAAGGCGCCGGAACGAGAAGTCAATTTGTGAACGGAGACTAGGTCTAGGCTCCTCCTTGCTTTCGAGATCCATTTTCGTAACACCGCAAGCTGCGATGCCTCTGCTTGGTCTCGCGTCATCTTGCCGTGCAGCGGAAGTTCTGCGTGGCCCGTGGTTGGCGTGATCTGTTCCGTGGACTGAAGAGGCATGTTTGCGGTTCGGATAGACGTGTTGTGACCTAAGCTCAGTACCCAGCAATCTGGTCATCCCGCGCGATCGCAGATGTTGCACAGATTGCGGGTCCCAGCACCCATGACGGCGGCTATGCAGCTGTACCCTTATTACAAAGTTCAGCTGCAAGCCCTTTCTCCTCATGGAAAAGCTACCTCGATGGCGACAAGGCGAGCGAATATGATCGGACAGCGTTGCAGGCCACTGCCGCGACTGTGTGGACGTTAGTGTGTCACCTAATACTGAGAGTACCCGCGCAATACCTCGAGACCGAGCGACCTGGGCACTTGACGTGCTGCGATCAGTGGCTGTACGAATGGGCAATGTCGCGGCCGCGTTCATGCAGGCAGACAGACCTGTTCCGCCTTTCAATTTTCCGTATTGGCCTGATCGGCAGTGAGCGTGCGAATGGCTGCTGCAATGTTGACACTTTGTGGAGGCGTCTAAGGTTCACGGTGCATGAAACCTCGGCTGCACGGTGGAATGGCATGTTCGAGTTTGGGCTACAGGCTGAGGATTCCTGTCAGCTTTTGGCGAGGTTTCTCTCCCTGTCCAATTTCTCGTTTGGTACGTGCCTGCATGATTGATCGCTCCCCAAGCTGCATAATCCACCAGCCCTGCTGGCTCCACAACACCATGCACCGGGTTTTTAGTCTTTGAAATGTCTTCCATGTCGAAGCTAGCAACGCGCCGTCATGCTGGTCATGCGGAACCGCTGCGCGGCTGCTCGCGCAGCCCTGCTTTAGTCGGGCGCTCTGTGTTTGAGCCTTTCGTCGACGCAATGGTATAGCACGCTAGGCTAGAGGACAGTATGAGATGGTCCTGCCAGTCGCGCAGCATGTTGTTACGAGTATCTTACCACGTGCAATCATCAAAGAGTGTTTGAGCCGCGGCAAGGATTTGAGAGCACAAGATCACATCAAGCCTGGTCCCACGCCCGCAGACTCGGGAGCGCCTGCAGTCAGTCGTGAAGAGGTTTCAAGCCCGATTGCCATTTGGTCGGGTCGTCGAGGATGAGCATCCCTCAGCCACAGAACAACGCTATCGTACAGTTTGCAGGCAGAAACTACCCTCGATATGCTCTGCAATACTGCATACATTGTGTGCCCGTGGACGAGGTGGGTCTGGCTCAAGTCCTGCCCGGTCGCGGTCTTGTGCTTGCGAAGCTGACGGTGAGCAGGAAGAGGAGCAGCGATGGGACGAGGTGAACGACATACTTTCGAAACTGCTTGGAGAAGGGTTTGCAGGTGTTGTGCTGCCTCCCGCACTCCATGACGAGGAGCGTTTGTCGGAGGCTGACGTGCTCGATTGTGGCTACGGCAAAGCAGCGTGGGTTGACAAGCTGCTTGCGCATCGCCCAGATGCTGTAGTGGTTGGCATCGACATCTTCACTGGTCTCGGCAACTCCGATGAGGACGAGGATGAGGCTGAGGAAGATGCAGATGCAGGCATCGAGTCCTTTATCCGCAAGAGATGGAATCTAAACGTGTCGTTCCGGCAAGATACCAGCAATGATCGCCTGAAGCCCGAGACATTCGACCTCATCAATAGCCGCCTGATCGGAGATGGGATGGATGCAGATCGTTGGCCGTCGTATGTGCGGGAACTGCACGCTTTGCTGAGGCCGAATGGTTGGCTGCAAATGGTGGAGTGGCATGCCATATTTCAATCGGACAGCGGCAGGGAGGTACCCTTTCTGACCCGGTGGTGGGAGTGGTATCGAGAGATGATGATTCAGATGCGAAAAGATCCACGCATCGCGTCACAATTGAGGAATCTCATGACCGCAGCGGGGTTCAAGGACATCCATTATCGTGTTGAGCGGCTCCCGCTAGGCAATTGGGATCCTGGTGAGTGAATTGGCGGGCGATGTACCGATGAACACGAGAACTGACGGCTTGCAGAGAAGGCGCAGATCGGTGTTCAGCTCAGAGAAGTGGTTGAGCAGATGCTCGAGGACGTCTCACTGTATCCATTTCTAGCCATTGGCAAGATGCCTCGAGAACAGTATGACAGCCTGATTCAAGGTGCCCAGCGTGAACTGCATCGGCCTGAGCTGAAGCTTTACTTCAACATGTAAGTGACTTCCGCCTGGAAGCTATCGTAGGCACAAGGACTCACTGACAGCTTGTCAGTCATGTTGCGTATGGCAGGAAGTCGCGCCGTTCGCGTTGAATGAGCGTCGTGCCCCACCGTGCGAGTCCTCACCGCCAGACCTCATGCACGAGATATGTTGCTTGGCCCTTTTCCCGGTTCCTGTCCTCTGGCTTGCCTGCTCATTGCCTCATACAATGGTTGAGTGGCCGTGCCATATCCGCAGATGTCAGCGGCTGAGCTTGTGGCATCGAGGTGGCTGCTGCAAGCCCGTAGGTACAGATCGGCACGCAGTCATCTTGCAGCACCTCGCGTGTTGCGTTCTGCATCGACGGTGGCACTAGCAGATTCGCTGGTGAGCGAGTATGCGGGTGGTGAAGCGGACGATCCGTGTTCCAAGTCGTGGCCGGGTTCGAGGTCAACGCGGGTGTACTGCTTGGGCGGGATGCACTTGAAGATGTGCAGTTGCCACTCGAAGCTCACGTCTCGCAACAGACGCCTCCTGCACCGCCAAACAGCAACAATGCACATGAAAAGGCAGTGAGTAGAAGATGGAGAAGGAGGATGAGGTCGCTATAGAGTTCTCCTGCAACTTGGCTGCACCCGCCCATCTGCTCCTGCGGACCCAATGCAATGGATCCGAAGACAAGCCCAACCATAGATTGGAACTCTATTGACTGTTGCGTCAAGCGCTGGACATGTCTCAAATGTCCCAAGCGAGCGTATCATCGAAGCCGTTCTCTATATTGTCCCGTATTCACGACACCGAGCATGCGCAAGAGCTGGTGGAACGCTCGGCAATGCATTCTCCAGATTGGTGCGTCTGTGGCCGCTCAGTCCAGCAGATTGTAACCACGAGAGACTTGCCCCTCAGAAAAGCCGTGACATGCCAGGGCTCTGTCCTTTTGAACTCTAATCGCTGGAAAGTGGCGGACAGACCACTCTCAGCACCCGCTCGCTCGACGGCCCCGCTACCTAGTGCCCATGCCGCATGAGATGTCGGGCACGTGTTCTCCATCTGCTAGTCCTGCGGCCATCAACGTTGGAATTCTGGAGGATGCTCATGTCTATGCGCTCTACATGCACGTCTGCCGCCGGTCGATCGCAGATGCATCATACGGGTGGCGAGTCGTCGATGCAGCGGCCACGCATGACGCGTTGGTTCTTCATTTGACTGGCAAGCGAGCGCAGTGTGTCGACGCGATGGTCCAGTGTGAGAGTACCAGTTGATGCTACCCGCTCCACGGACGCGACGTTAGCTCCAGGAGTGACGGTCGGGATGGCCTTGCATATCGCGAAGACGGTGTGCTCGGCGTCCGCAAGCGTTGTTCGCTTCCGAGCGAATATGTGCTCACGATATCTCGTATAACATTTCGGCAGCCGGATGCTTTGCTCATCTGTCATACGTCAGCAATGGTTTAATGTCCGCCAGCTTCCTTGGCTCCCAAAGGCCTGATCATATTGGCAACACACTGCGAGACGGGCTTCTGAGGTGGCGAGGGATAGATGCACCACTCCGGCTGCTGCAGAAACCTCTCTGTCATGCTTCCATTGCAGCATGCCCGTCTCGCAAATTGCGCGTTAACCTAGGGAACGATAGCGTCGGCTTTCTGAGCTCCTGTTTTCGGATATCACCGGCACCTTCAACGGCGATCATTGCGTACGTCAGCGTGGTCTGTAGTGCCTCGCACGTTGCAGTGCGGTTCCAGAGAACATTCGGGTTGCAGACAATGTAGGGTTCGCATGCGAGATCCGGAGTTGGCAACGTGCTTTTTTGATTGGTCGATGTTTCGGCAATCTCGTGGCATGTGAACGTTATCGGCGTGTCATGCACTATATCACCGTTCGCGTTGTCTACCCTTCCACACATTCCGCAGCTCTGAGTATGCTCTGGTGAGTCTTGAAAGAGCGAGTGATTGAGCGTCGGTCAAGGAATCAAGCGCGAGGCGAATCTCAAGCAGAACAATGGCCATACGCCCGGATGTGGCGAGCGATCGCTTTCAAGCCACGCCACCTGTCACCTCCATCGAACGCGTAGAGGCGTGGACGGTCTCACAAACGGCTGATGTGCTGGCTGCGACAACCATCTCGAGCGCGTCATCCCGCCCCGCACGTGCAGTCAGCGTTGCCATCGACATCCCGCTGGACGAGCAAGTGCTGAGGGAGGAACCACCTCGAATCAAGGCCGAGGCTGTACATACAGTGTACAAGAGACGCGAGCCGATCAGAAGAGACAGTGTGAAGCGACGAGAAGCACTCCTCAAGGGAAAGGAGGGAAGTCGGCGAAGGCAGCGATGGGAGAATGATCGCTTGCTGAGCAACCCGCATGCGGAGCCCCCTCTCCCGAGCGACTGGCAAGTACAGCCGACGCATACAGTCCAGAGCGTGCCTTACTTCCTCGCTCCTTTGTGGGATGCCGAGTATGCTCGCAAGTCCGCAGAGCGACAACGGCGCGCTGCGGCAGCGAAAGCTCCCGCTAGCAAGGAGGAGGCTGTGGCCGCGCAAGTTGCTTCTGAGCTCCGCACGAAGCTGAAGAAGTCCCGTGGTGCGAAGAACCTCCTTCAAGACTTGGAAGAAGAGGTGCGAGTTTTCCTGAGCCAGTGGGAGGAGAAGCAGAAAGAGCTCGAACACGAAGGATTGATTGAGCCGGACTCGTCCGACGATGAGATCGTCTTTGTGGGCCGCAACGGTGCGATGAGTGACGACAAGCGGAAGGAGAAAGATGCCAGGCACTTGCAAAAGGACAAGCTGGTCTTCCAAGGGCTTGTCGATGACCACGGCGCGGCCTTTGGTCGTTACTTGGTCCACTCCATCGCGTCATATGTAAGTCTTGCATCTCATTCTGCCTTGTCCTTGTCACTGATATCGTCAAAGTACGGCTTGAAGACGTGGTCAGTCACGACTGGATCTCCTGCGCGTCGAGAGGCTTATGTTGGGCTTAAGGTCGACCCTACCACCCGGCGGCCCAGTCTGATGCGCAGCGAGATGCCGCGGCCTTTGTGGACAGTAGTGTGATTACTTGGTATATATGTTCTTTTCATGTCTATTCGCTATTCGAATAGATCTTCGGCAAAGCTGGAATCAGGCAGCAACACGATTTAGATCACATGCCTGGGAGGTGATCGCGACTTTTCACTAGAGGCGCGCGTGGCCTACCTTATGTAACCATTCACTGCATATTTCGATCAATGTTACCCGAGATGGCATTTGACCTAGCTTCGACTCTGCGCGCCAGTTGCATCTGGTCCGCCTTGCTGGAAGCTCATCCAAGCCACTGAGCCAACATGTGCCACATTTGTGCTCTCAAGCAGGTCGCCGCACTCACTCGATGGCCTAATCCAGTCGAAGCACACAAGAACGACCTGAACTTCCTCGCCGACGCCATTCACGATGCTTGGGAGGTGTACTCGAAGCGCAAGCATGAAGATCCTGGAGTTCTACTGCCACTCGAGCTACTCGAGATGCTGCGTCTGCTTGCCGACACCCTCAACCAACTCGAGGAAGAGCGTATCACATGGTGGAGGTCACCGGAGAAGTGTGCCCTCCGTAAGCGACTCGAGGATGGCGGCGAGCAACGCAAGATCGCCGACCTGCACAATATCAACAACCGGACCATCTCGAGCATTGAGACAATGAATGCGAAGTTTGGAATGGTAAGGATGAAGGCTCGCATACATCTCCTTCACTCGCTGACGCGAGGACAGTTTGTGAAGTGGAGCCTCGGTATGAGAGGGGGCGTGTGGGAATTGATGAATGCTCACAAGGTCGCCTCTGGATGAGCACAGCATTCTCGTACTCCCTGGTTCATTTGCGTTCGGAAATCCCAATCCTGCACATGGAAGCAAAGAGGTCGGGGATATGCAAGAATGCTTTTTATTGCAACGCTCGACGCCTGCATCAGAATCGCCCCAGCGCTCATCGCGCATGCGCACCACCGCACAACTCCATCTCGTACTCGAGGTCGGGTTGGAACTCGCAGTACAAAGTTTCTGGATCGCTACCCATCTCAAAAGTGTACTTGGCACTTTCATCCGGCATATACACCTTTGGAATGCCATTGGCAGCGGCGGCTTCTACCGATAATTGCACCTCGCAGCTTCGTTCCATCAGCGTGTATAGATATGCAGCTTCATCAACTGTGCCTCCCACTGTGAGCAGACCGTGATTTCTGAGGATCATGCCTTTGCCCTTGGGCCCGAGCGCTGCTGCCAATCGCATCCCCTCCTCTTCCGAGAAGACGATGCCGCCAAACTCCTGTCGTCAGGTCAGCACTTGCGCGAGGAGAATACGCGAGACAACGACACGGACCTTGTAGACAGCCTGAGCATCTCCGTAAAAGTACGCCACATCTTGATTGATCATTTCCAAGGGTTTGGCAAATGTCGACCATGCCTTGCCCGCGGGACTATGCGTGTGACATGCTGCTGTAACATCCGGCCGCGCCTTGTGTACAGCTGAATGGATCAGAAACCCGGCAGCATTTGCGGGTCTGCTCATGTTGCCCCCAACGGCCTTCCCATCGTAATCAACCAAGACCATATCGCTTGCTTTCAACATGGCAAAGTGCACTCCCAGTGGGTTTGTCCTGCGAATGATAAGCCGTGATGATCTCCGATGATTGCCACCTAACTACGTACCAGAAAGTGTGCGGGTTTCCCGGGTCTCTGACACTTATATGTCCGGACATGCCTTCGGTATATCCTTTGCGAGCAAACACTCGGAACGCGAGGGCCATATGCTCCAGCATCCATTGTCGATGCTTGTCAAATGAAACAAATTGCGGAATGCCAGCTAGACATGCGCCTTGACTGATCATCTCCAACGGAGTCTTTTGCTTCTTTGCTACTGCATCATTGTGCTTGCCATTCTGCTCGACGGCGAATGCCT
This sequence comes from Cercospora janseana, assembly GCA_026725115.1. Lineage (NCBI taxonomy): Eukaryota > Fungi > Ascomycota > Dothideomycetes > Mycosphaerellales > Mycosphaerellaceae > Cercospora > Cercospora janseana. The sequence continues at coordinate 662,626 of CM049100.1, forward strand.
CATTGGGCGTAACTGCAATAGCTCCGGGTGCCATCTTTTTGCGGCTTTTTGCAGGACAAGTTGGCCAAGGAATAAAGTGGTATGTATAGTGTGCTTGTATTGAACGCTATAGGGAGGCTCCGTGCTCTATGTATGATAGCTTGACATGCTTGCCCTATCAATGGGAACATGTCTACTTCTGCCCGGCCCGGTCGCCACATCCGGTGTTTGAAAGACCGCCAAGCTCGACAGACATACTGTTTCTCTCCGTGTCTTTCACGTGGCCGGGCCAATCGTGAGCGGCAGAAATTGCAGCGTCCTGACATGTGCTCGCACGTGTTGAAAGGCCACAAAACAGACTTGTCTGGTTCGTCGTAGTGGCCGGCCACTGCTCAAAATCCTACCGCGCCCTACGCAGGCAAGCAATGCGCCGGGGAGGAGTCGCGAGATGTACTGATGGCGTGACGACTGGCGCTGCCACTTATCTCCATGCCGACCATGTCCTTGGCTGGCCGCGAGAGCTTCATCCGTTGTCGCTCGCTGATTGAATCTTTGGCCAAAACAGGCAAGTACAGCCTATACTTGCTAAGACCATGTTCGGGCAAGCTCTCTACCCATGCAATGCTGTCCTTCAATACAATGACACTCACCTGTCGCTGAAGTGATTAAAATGTCAATCGTAAGTTGCCAATCGAGCAATATGCAATTGTTGCTGAAACAAGGAGCCTTCAGAACCTCATCGAAGCGAGCATCTCAGATCTCCAGAAGGCACTTTCAACAGGCTCAATCACAAGCGTCGAATTGGTTGCCAAATACCTCCAACGAATAGCAAGGTACGATATTCGTGGGCCATGCTTGAACTCGATCCCAATCTTGAACCAAGATGTCTTCGATCAAGCTGCCGCTTCAGACGCAAGAAGAGCAACTAGGGACTTGCTCGGCCCCTTGGATGGCATCCCGTATACTATCAAAGACTCCATGAAGTACAAAGGCATGACCTGCAGTACCGGATCTCCAGCACTAGAGCATCTCATCACCAATGAGGACTCTTTCGTAGTTGAGCAGCTTCGCAAGGCTGGAGCAGTCTGCATCGGTCGAACAAATACCCCTCCTATGATGGCATCAGGTATGCACAGGGGAATTCTCGGGCGAGCAGAGAGCCCTTATAATCTTGACTATCTTACTGCAGCCTTCTCGTCTGGCTCTTCGAATGGCTCGGGAACGTCCACAGCTGCTTCCTTCGCCGCCTTTGGACTGGGCTCCGAAACGGTCTCCAGTGGCCGCTCCCCAGCTTCCAACAATGCTCTGGTGGCGTACACCCCTTCGCGAACCATGATTTCCCCCCGCGGAGCTTGGCCCTTGTATCCTACCTGTGACGTCTTGGTGCCGCATACCCGAACGACGGAAGATATGCTTGCTATCCTGGATGAGTTGACTGCAGTTGATCGAACAAAGGAAGGAGACTTTTGGCGCGAACAAACATTCGTGCATGTTCCAGAGGTACAGAGGCCAAAGACTTTCCTCGATCTGAAGGCAACTTCAGGTGGAGTCCTGGTTGGCAAGAGGATTGCCGTACCGGCAATGTTCGTGGGAGGGCATGATCCGAAAGCTCAACCAACTGTCGTGTCACAAGGCGTGATTGAACTGTGGCAAAAGACTCGCATGGACCTTGAGGCTTTGGGTGCGACTGTAATCGAGACAGACTTCCCATTGATGACCAATTACGAGCCCACAAACCATGTGGTCGGGTTCAAGCCGGGCTGGAACAGCAAAGAGCGCGGCGAGCTCGTAGCTTACCTTTGGGACGACTTTCTGAGAAGTAACGGGGATCCTAATTATCCCAATCTGGCTTCGGTGGATGGCAAGAATATGTTTCCCAGACCAGAAGGATACATCCCAGATCGGTACATGGAAGTGTGAGTATGTCCGCGCCCTGCAGAGTCCGTCGCACCCTGACTTTCCTCGATGCAGAAAGAACTTCATGAACTACCCTGGTCTGGTAGAAATGGCCCGAGCCCGTAATGGTAAGACGTGAGTACACCCTCTATCCCCCCGGAGTCAGCTACTGAACGATATTTTGTAGAATCTGGGGAATCGACGGCATCGCCGAAGCTCTTCCCGCCCTGGAAGCCCAACGCAAACGCGATCTAGAAGGCTGGATGGACAGCCTCCAAATCGACCTCGTGGTCTTTCCCTCCGCCGGTGACGTCGGCAAAGCTGACGTGGACACCAACGATGCAAGCGCTCGCCATGCCCTCCAGAATGGCGTGAAATACTCCAACGGCAACCGCGCCCTCCGCCACATGGGCGTGCCGACCGTCTCCGTCACCATGGGCTTCATGCCCGAGTCGCAAATGCCCGTGAATTTGACGTTTGCCGGCAAGCATGGACAGGACGTCGATTTGCTCCGGTATGCCCGATATTTCGAACAGTATCGGAACCGACGCCAGGCCCCGCCCGTCACGCCCGCACTGCCTTCGGACGAGATCAGATTGCACGAGGGAAAATCAGGAGTAGACCGGATGGGTGAAGTGCCCGATCTGACGATCACATCTGCGACTCGTGTTGGCGAGAAGCAGATTGAAGTGAAGGGCAGGATTCGACCGCATGGAGACGTGGAGCTCGAGGTCACTGTCGATGGCAAAGCCATACCGCATGGCAGTATTGCCATGGAAGGAGAGGACTGGACTGTCAAGGCCGACTTTACCCCCTTTGACCCACCCAAGCCGTTGTATGGCGGCGTCGGCAAAGTCGTCGAGAACGTGGTCGTGGTGATCTTCGCCAAGACGGCGCGAGGGAGGGTAGCAGGGCAGCTCGTCCTCGTGAGGCAGAAAGGCGAGGGACAGGAAGCACGTTGAGGCATGTCGAACGAATGCTGGCCCAGAGTCCTCATGAGAGGAATTTGGTCCATCATGTCGACATGGGGCAGGAAGAGGATGCGTGCACTTCGTCTTCGCGTCAAAATGAACCCTGATGAGACCAACACCTTCGCTAATCTAGACTCTGTATTGCTCTCTCCCTTGTCCACATGTGCGCATGATGATCGTAACGATCGTACAAGAAGTTCCAAAATGTGTCGCAGAGAAGCAGAAATAGCAAAAAGCCCCGGGCTAACGCAGGAAGTGGATATCAGAGAAGGCAGCAGCAGGATCGAATTCACGCTTGCCGATTTGGTCGATCCAAGAAGAAGAGGAATTGCAAATGTGGAGTTTTCCGTGAGTATGGTTTGGGAGGTTGTGCTCAGGACGTTGAGGTACCATGAGGTCGTCAGTCCGAAAATCCACCAAAGTTGAGAGTGGTGGCTGTTGAGACTGACTTACCTGTTGATGCCGTCGCCTACGAGGTTGACAACCGGGTTGAAGTTTTGGTAAGCGCAATTGGTCGAAATGGGGACAGAACTGTCGGAGACAGCGACGACCTTTCCGTTGCGCATGATGGAGACCTCTGGCGTCACGCCAGTGCCGGAGACATATGCTGGGAAGGGAACCATGCCCATAGCAGGCCCGCTGCCGTCAGCAGAAAAGGTCCAGTACTTGTTGCTGCCGACAGACATGGAAATGGTCGCGGCATCCTTAACGAGTGCCCAGGCGAAGACGGCATCTTGCGGGAAGGCGTCGTTGCGGATGCCAGTGGATGAGCCGGCAAGACAGAGGGTGGCCTTGGGGTGAATGCGATGCCAGAAGACGACTTGATCCATGGTGATCGGAGGTGGGCTTCCCGTCTTCCACCAGGTGATGTAGTACTTGGCAATGATGCGCCAGGGGGCGTGATTCTGGCCCCAAACGTAGGCACCCATGTCACCGAGCTCGACATAGTCTTTGGCGTTGATGTCTTGCGAAGGGAGATCACGAATGTAGTGAGACTCGCAAAAGTCGTTCCAGGTCAGAAGTTCAATGATATCGGGCTGAATCTCATCGTCGCTGGTGATTTGCTTGAAACGGTTCGGAAAGAGGGTGTCGCTGTATGCGACCCACGCGTCGAGGGGGTTCCCACTGTCGAGATCCTTGTACTGCCACGGAGACACGGCTGCCAATTGTGTTAGCCAACTGTTCATTAGGGGGACCCCTTGCCTGACTCACACATGATGTAAGGACCTGTCTTGCCGGCATTCTTCAGTGCAGACTGGAACGTTTGGTCGGGTGTGACGGTGATGTTGGCATCGACATTGAGTGGCCATGCTTGCCAGTTGAAGTAGCCGTCGATCGAAGGAAAGTCGGATATCAGCTTCTTGGCGGCGGATTGGGGGTTGTTATACCCGGACATGGAGTAGGTGGTCAACGCAGGAGCAAGGGTGATGGCGTTGTTCCAGTACTTCATGTTATCCTTGAGCGTCTGGAAGAATTGATTGCCGTACTGTTGAACCGCATCACCCCCGTAGGTGGAGACAAGAATGTTGCTGTTCCAGCGGTACGTGGACGGGCTCCCTGCGTGCTTGGTGATGATGTCTTGCATGAATGTCGTGTTCCAGTACATGTTGCACACAGAGTAGCTCATGTCGAAGGAGTACATGAGCTTGAACCCCATGCTCTCAGCGGCGGTGTATGCATCCTCGATTCTATCGATGTTCCAGCTGCCGTCGCCTTGGCAGTCGGGCGGGGTCCAGTTGATTGCAAAGCCGTCGATACCGATTTGCTGCGCAGCCGTCATGTCCTTCTTCCACATGTCGACATCGTAGGCGAAGGCGTTCATGAGCATGAAGTGAGCCATGACTGTTGCGGCAGTTGTCACGCGGAAAGCCAGCGCCGATAGCACGGCGAAAGTGTAGAAGTGAAGCATGGTGGAAAGTCTGTTGCCCGGGGTTGGTGTTGTGTTTACTGTCGCTGTCGTTCGTCAAGAATCGAGGGGCAGCGCTGTCGAAGCTGCTGGCCGGAGCGCGAAAGGAAGGCGAGCCGTGGTGGTGCTGGATCTTCCAAGGAATGAACAGACTCGGGCGGAGTCCTGGGGTTTTGAAGGAGCGTGATGGGAAAGGAGTGTGTGGGATAGCACCAGGCCGGACCTCGCAGAGGCGTGAGGATGACTATGCAGAGGTGTGCATATGGGACCAAGAAGAGGCACACCGAGGGTGAGGGGAGGGTGTGCGAGTGAACGGGACTTTTGATATCTCGCCCGGCGCCACGAGCCTGGTGCGTGCAGGGGGTGGTGCTTGGGTGGTGGAAGTGCTCAGCAGCGCGCCTCGGCCATACTGCAGCAGAGCGCGCCATCACTGGGTCGACCCACCCGCACCTCCCCTTGTGCTGCGTGTAATCAAACGTCTTCTCTTCTGCCCTTCTTGGCGGCGGACGGGCGGCGATGCGGGCATGCCAGGGGCGCCAGTGGCCAGAAACGGGCTGTTGTGCTGCGAGACATGCCCTCGCAAACTCGCAATAATGCACGACGGAGCGCAGGCAGATGGTACCTGCAGCCGACGTCTGCATCCGCGGCTCGTCCCGTCGGCGTGTGGGTGCTGCACAAACGTTTCATGTTGACCAACGCAGCAGAGGCAGCCGCTGCATTTGCCGCCTTCAGGACTTGGGTCTCGCCGCACGCTGCGTGCAGCAGAAACCGCTACGCAGCTGTGGTGGGCCCCGGCGCGTCTGGCGATGGGGCGCGCCCGCAGTCATGCTGGCTGCCCATGTGCCGTACCCCCATGGCACGAGCCGTGGGCGCATCGAGAACCACCGACGTGTTCGACAACTGCTTGAAGGATCTATCTACGCATGGGGCCGCCTCACTGAGAGGGCACGTTCTGCGGGTCGGCTTGCCGTGCCTCAGAACCGGTTGTCCATGGCAAAGAGCATCCTCGCGAAGAAGTGTCGCGTCCATAGTGCTGCCAGCCCACACAGCGTCTGCATGAGCAGCACTTCCAGCGCCAACCTGTCTTCTCGCAGTGGGCCCCTCCACACCAGCCATAGGTTGAGGAGGGTGAGATTGCTCGTCTCAACCACGTTCCCGGCCTCGTCGACGGCGACGCGGGCGAGTTTGAGCTGGTGCAGCAACTTGAGCACATGGCCGACAATGGGCCTGATGGGCTTCCATCCAGCCTCGGCGGGGCTCGCGGTGGATGCCTCCAGGAGCCCGGTGCGCGCGTTAAACTTGGGCATGCGGTGACGTGGACACGGCACAAGCTTGAACAGCTGTGGCGCCGAGTAAACAAAGTTGAAGACCTGCGGAATGAACAACAGCAGCAAGGTCTTGCTGAAGTGGCCGAGAATGCCGACGACCGCAAACACCATTCCAGCGAAATAGCAGTAGGTGTCTCCCACAAACACCTGGGCCGGAAACCAATTGTGTTTCAGCAGTGCCAACGACACGCCCATGAATGGCAGGAGCAGGTAGATGCTGAACAAGTGCGATTCAGCCGCGGGATGGGGCTGCTGCACGGTCGGCAGGAGATACAGCACATCGTTGAGCGCAATCAAAAGTGCTATCACCAGTGACTGACCGACTTCGATCCCGTTGACACCCGCAAGGATGTTGATGCTGTTTGGGCAGAAGATGGAGATTGCCGCCATGTAAGCGTAATATAGGGCGCCGAGATCGATGAGCTCCCCGAGATAGCCACGCAGGGGAAGCGGCACCACCACGTGCGTGACACCGAAATCAACAAAGTAGAGGCCGAGCATGGGCAGGGCTGCAAACGCCGGGATGAAGAACTTGTGTCGCCATCTCATATCGAATGTGTCGTCCAGGATGCCCAGGATGACGACGGAAGATAACGTGCCGTATGCGAAGCCATAAGAAGCGAGCTGTGTGGGCGGTTAGCTGCGTCGCACGGCATCACAGGAGGTGTCTCTCAAACGGCCTGACCTTTTCCAGGGGGAATTTGTGGAGAAATCGTCCTGTCTCAATCTGCTGTGCTTCCAACACACGGTCCTTGTTACCGCCTCCAGACGTCACCTCGACGATGTCTCGCCTGAAAGCAAAGGGAAGGAAGAAGATGAGGGTCAGCAAATATACCAAGCCGCAAATGAGTCCCATCATCTCGGGGCTGTTCCATGATCAGCGTGAACATTTGAGCAATGCTGGAAAGCAGGTCTCGTACAGTTTCGGGCGATGCTTTTTCGACCGGTCCTCGCCACCAAAGCCGTTCGCGAGGAACACATCGCCGGTCCACCTGATGGTGCAGTACGTGAATGCATAAGCGAGGCCACTGATGGCCAGAGACGCGTACAGAGGTTCGCCATTGTTCCGCCACGAGCTAATGAGAATGGTGAGACATGCAAGTGACAGACCGCCCAGCGCAGTCTTCTCCGTCCCGCTCAGCGGCTGCATGTCGTCGTGAGGCAGAAACTGGGTGCCATGATCAATGTCGCGCCTTTAATTGCCAACGCGATGGGTTGGAAACGAGCCGAAGTTGGCCCCTGCCAGCTGGCTCTTGGCATCGCTGCAGCCATCCGCGCGTCACAGTCGCGTCGTCTTGCATCTTGTGATGGTGTCCTCACTGTATAACGCCGCGGCTTGCGGGTGGATGCTGCAGCCGAAGACAGACATGGTCCGACTGTGATCGGCTGCGTGCACGGAGGTGACGTGCGAACATCTGGAGAAGAACTGGCGAACCCTCCACCTGACCGGAAGAAACATGGTCGTGCTACTATAATCGAGTTACACATATCTGCGGCTGCATTATCGTGCCAACAATGACTTCCAATGGCTTTCACCGCTTCTCGCATGGCCATCAGGATCTCCTGTCGGCGACGAGCTACAATTGCTATGGAACTCGCATGGCAACCGCATCTGCGGACCATAAAGTCAAAGTCTGGGACCGCAACGAAAAGTCCAATCAATGGATAGTGACGGATGTATGGGTCGCGCATGACGCAGAAGTCACAGACGTCCGATGGAACGGGCCCTTTGTTGGCGAGCATCTGGCGACTATCGGTGAGGACGGATATTTGCGCATATGGCAAGAAGACGCTACCGAGGCGCACAACTCGGGGAGGCGATTCAAGAAGATCTATCAGCAGCTCACGGAGACTGGAGTGCCATACATGTGTTTAGATTTCAAAAACATTGGCACCGAGACTTACCTTGCTGTAATGACTCGAGATGGCCACTTGACCGTTTGCGAGCCAGAGGAGCACGATGATCTTTCTGCCTGGCGGAAAATGTGGTCCGAGTATCTCTGCAAGACGCCCTCGAGGACCGAAGAATGCGCTTTCAGGCTAAGTTGGCACAAGGAAAAGATCCCAGCTTGGCCGGCTGTCCTTGCAGGTCTAGACCGGAAGAGTCTCAGCCTGGCAGTCGCAATCGGCACCACAGTCACGGTGTACAGAACTGACAAAGAGCGTAAATTCTTCACTGCAGCCACTCTGGAAGGTGCACGGGAGCTCGTTCGGGACGTGGACTGGGCGAATGGGAGCATGCGCGGATTTGACACCATCGCCACGGCTAGCAAAGATGGCCATGTGAGAATCTATGAGCTCCACACTCCTGGGGCCAGCTCAATCCCAGTAACGACTCTTTCCTCTGCATCTGATCGCGGGACGCCGCGCACTCAATCTCCAGCTTCGCGCCCCGCGCGATCTGGCATTGGTGCTGGGCTTGCCGGAGGAGCTCGTGGCCGTCGAGAGGACAACGCTATCGCCCCTGGTGCGGTCAAGCAAGAGGTGCGCCTCGTAGCGGAACTGGAAGCTCACAAATCGACGCCATGGCGGGTCTCGTGGTCACCCATGGCCGAGCTGCTGCTCACAACTGGCGACGACGGCGTCACAAGCGTCTGGAAGAAGTCGGCCGAAGGCAAATGGCTTGAAGCCGCCGAGATCGATGCTCTCGGTAGTGTGTGAGTCTAGTAGGCGATTCTGAGTACAAAACGAATAACCCCTGCCTCGATCTTCTCGGCTGCGATATGACAAGACCAGTCTGGGAGCGCTCACATCTGCTTGTGTAAGACACGATCATCGCGGATAGTGCTACCGATCGTCGAAGGTGATCGCTTCGGCAGCCAACCTCCGTGCTAACGGATGTTGGCCAATCTGTCATCAGGACTCCCCTTGCTCGGTCATGTGCCGACATTTGGAGACAATGTCGCTGCCGTCACCCTCGTGCGGGACGCAGTCTCAAATTCAACGGAGGAAGACAAGTCTGTGTGAATCGCAATTCTTCCCGGTATATGACATTGCCCTTCCAGATGCCTGCGGACCAAGCACGATCCAGCTAGTATACATTCATGACTCATGTGTGCTGTGCAAATTCGCAAAACGCTCCTCGTCACTCCTTGGCAAGCTCGAATGTCTAAGGCGCAAAGCATCCCAACCTCTAGTCAGCGCCAAATATCCAGCAGCAAACCCAACCATTCTCTAGTCTTACAATGTTCTTACACGTCAATACAAAACTTCTACTCCAGCTGCTTCTGGAAGCGGAGGCGGAGACTGTTGTTGACCACGCCTCCAAATCCGAATGCCGGAACAATGCGACACATTCTCGCCAAGCTGCTCTTCAACCAGTCCACGCGCACTTTGCGCAGACGATCCGCCATTGTGGTGTCCCCATTCCGGTTGTACAGATCGAGCCCCAGCAGGTGCAGCGGCGTACTCAACAACTGGATCCCCGCCGGAGCGAGAAACTGCGCGGCTGTGGTCCTGCTCATATATTTCTCCGCAGCCTCTGACAGCGGCAGATTGGGAGCAATGAGCGGCGGCATATTGAAACTGGCAAAGATGGTCATGCAGTCGCGCAGGGCATACAGGGCGAAGGTCACGGGCGGCACAGGTCGTGCCGACGCGGTGCCGTACATTTTGGTGAATTGGCTGTCTTTGATCATGGTCAGGCCGACATTGGTCACGCTCGTTGCGGCGAACTTATCGAAGCCTGCGGACGTGCGACTGGCGGCTCTCCCGCGCGTCGTGGCTTTGAAGGTGTCGAGGAAGTTGGCGCTGAGATATGTCCCTCCGTATACCATCATGATCAGCGCAAACGGTTTCGAAGCGATGTATCGGTGCGGTCGGAGAATGAGTTGGGCGAGTGATGCTTTGATCGATTGCATGAGTGGACGCTTGCCGCTTGCGTTTTCCATGATTGCTCTGTTGTTTCCGATGGTCAGCTCAAGGTGTCCTCGATCCCCATCTGACTCTCTGATTTATCCATACCTATCAACCATACTCACGATAGGAGCTACCAGCGCACCTGCTGCCGCAGCACATCCCGCATCCACGACCAGCCTCTGACTCAAATTCTTCGTGTTCCACTCTTTCATCCCTGTCCCTACAATTTTCCCCGGCATGATATCGATGACTGGTGCCGATGCGGCTTGTATCTCGATCTTATTCTGACTCTTCCTCGAATGATTGCTGATGCTGTGATTGCTGTTCTGATTTCCCTGCCCAAGGTGAAGACGATTACGCTGCCGTGCTGATTCCGGAAGCTGCTGATCTTCTGCTCCGACACCCATACTCGTTACTCCCGAGAACGCGCGTTGGACGCATCGACTGCTGTTCGAAGTCACTCACAGCTCTTCCTCTAGACGAAGAGGAAAAGGCTGTTCTGGCGTCGTTGCCTGGCCGTTCCCTGTGTCTATGCTCCCTCACACAAACACGCAATGACGAGGAATCAAAGCGAGATGAGGAGATGGCTGTCGCGGTGCTGTAGCCGAAAGAATGACGAAAGAGAGGTACTTCTGTACCTATTAACGAGATAGCTTGTCCAGGCTGACTGTTTTGAGGGGATGACGAGCGCCGTGCAGAACTAGAACGGCAGCAGAGCCTCAGGAAAAGCAGAAGCTTTTCCCTTTCTTCCAACCCTCCGATTGCGCTGAGCTTGAGCCTCTACCCTCCGCAGGGCGTCGGTCTTTGGCTCGGGGTTCGCGACGTTGTTCGGCCGAGCATGTTTTCAGCTTTTGGACAAGCTGTCGTCCTGTGTCTCAAGACAATGCCACGAATCATGAGATGCTACACCATTGAGCGAGTAGTGAACAACGGACGGCCAGTACGGCCATTTTACAACGATGATCATGCAGTCCTGCAAGCTGGCAGGCCTCTTTACTTCTGCAGCCCTTCCCCATGCGATCTGCTGACTGAGAGCAACCAACTCGCAGATCATAGCAAGATCTGTGCGGAGGCAGAGTAAATACGGTTTCTGACGCTAATTCGACTTAGCGTTACTCACCTTTCGTTGCCTGCAGCCCAGAGAGCGACGTATGCCGCTGCGGGCCCTCACGAGAGCGGTATTGGAACTTTCCCAGCCAACTTTGAGCTGTAGAAGAAGCAGTGACTCTCGCGCAAGTGTACTGCGACACTGAATTACTGTTCATCGACCCGCAAAGTCGTGTAAGGAGAGAAGACACATATGTAAGATGTCTGGCCAGTGACACCATGTGACGCGCCGAATGGTCTCCCAGTCATGTGACCAACTCAGATTTTCATCCTGTACGACCACTTCAACGACCTTCACACTTGGTGGGCCTCGTGGTCAATCATCAACTTCGGGAATCAGGTGCAGGGCCAGGGCATGACCTAAAATGCTTAGAGAGTTTCAGCGACTGCAACGCCATACACGCAGAGCGCTGCTGCACGATGTTGAGGATACTCGGAGAAATACTGTTCGATCCGTCATGGACATTGGCTACAGTAAGCCAGCCAGGCAACCACGATGGGACCACTGCAATAGGCTGTTCGCCAAGACTCGGCGAGAAATGCACCAATCATGAGGTATGGGGATGTATTCTCACCTTTCTGAGGGATGATCGAGTGTTGGAATCAACGTTCGTTGCAGTCTGGACTGATATTGTGGCGCCACGATCCGAAGTTCATCCTTCACCTCTTGCTCCAGTGTGAGTAGCGCCTTGGGCCTTGCCCGCCACAGGGAGGATCAGGGCAAATTTTCAACAGAAGAGCTCCAGGATAGCCATCATCCTGCCTCATCGGCGCAGTCGTGTTGTGTCAAAGGGTCAGCTGTGCCTTGAGGGGATGCAGTCTGCTGGCTGGTGTTGGGTGAGGACCAGCGAATCCATGCAACAAGATCTTGACGGAGAGCGATGCCAAGTAGAGTACTATCTCCTACCATGATCGATCACGAGTGGTGTCTCGCACGTTCACCAGCTGAGTCTGGTGGACGTTCCTCGCAGGAGGACCAGCGCTGATCCTGGCTCTGCAACGACGAAACGGTCAAGCTGGGAGTCCTGAGTGAATTGAAGTGCCCATTATATAAGCAGCGTCGATTTCAATCCTACATATTGTTCTAGGATACCAACTCTCATCGCTCCAGAATAATAACAATCGACTGCACTTTGCCAAATCCAACAGAAGCCCAAATGAAGCTCTTCGCCCATCTCCTCGCCATTGCGGCCTTCGCCGTCTCTGGATCTGTTGCACAAGTCAACCAATGCGGTCAGTTGGGCGGTATGTCATGTACACCGCGAAGTGCTCGACGTTCTCAATGCCTGGCTGTGAGGACCAGACCTATGTGGTGGGAGGGGAGACATCTCATGTTGCTCGGGAGTCTGCGATAGGGGAACCTGCACGAGGAACTGACTGCCACACTTATGTCGGCGGTGACTTGAAATTGGGCGGGAGGGTGAATGCACGGCCGGGGAAGTGCTGTTTGCATACCTCGGCCCTGGGGAGCCCCGGTGGATATGCTGAGAGATTTGCTCGTATGATTCATCGTGGCCGAATGCCGCCACGCAGGACAGATACGGCATCACGACGAACAGATGTGAGGTTCCACCGCAGTCGTCAAATCACGTTCTTGCACCTCTGCATCTTGCTGCTCAGCTGTGCCAGCAGGATCTAGAGTTCTGAGGTGTTCATTCCAGTAGATGGCGTAGCTACGGGCCCATGTCTTTACGGCAAATGCTTTGTCTCTCTCGTCAAGGTACTGCTGATCGCCCATGTTGTCCAGCAATTTATCCCGCACATTGGACTTGCTAAAGAGCTCACACCGGTCCTCCATCGCTGCACAAGTCCATGTGACAAGACACCTCCCGCTTCAAGACAGGAACACGAGGAACAGTCTTCTTCGTATGGCGTGCCAAGTTGTCAGCCCAGGCACGGGACACGAGCACTCTTCCTGAAGAAGACAATCCAAGCCAAGTAGTCTCGGTGACCCACAGAAAGATCTGCGGCTGCGTGATGTCTGAATTGGGTTTTGCCTTCTCACAATCTGCGGCCAAGGTGTAAGGGCGAAAGCATTTTCATCCGCAGGCTGGTGTTTGGGAACATTGCTAAGAGAGCTCAGCTCACCATTCCGCGATAGACCTGAGGTCGTATCGAGCCAGTCGAGCTCGACTCTTGTAATCCAGTTTCGTACACGGCCACCAACAAAAGTGCAAACTGTAATCTATTGCGTCTCTTCGCCCTCCTTCTGTTGAAAAGCCACTCGTTTCATGTGTGGAGTCAATATTAAGAGCGAGATTGGTACTCTCAAGCCGACGCGAAGCGGATGGCCTCGAATTCAATCTGTACAAGTCAGTGAGCATGCAGCCAGAAGACATCCTCGACCGTGACAGCCTGGTTCTTGGCGAGATCTTGTTCTCATGTCAATTTACGGATTGCATGCAGGATTGACAGGGCGCCTGTCTCGACCCAGCTTGTGCGTGCTGCCGACGGAGCTCATGCGTTGTAGTCCTGCTGCACGGGATGCACCCGGTAGCTAGATGCCGAATCGTTGGTATACTGCATTGGCCAGCACAACCTCGGCGATTGCACTCTTTCAGTTTCTCTCAGCATTGCTACCTCCTGGTCACCAGAGATCGCGCACATTGCTCTTGTGCCCAGTCGCCCGTGAGAAGAGACTTGTGGGCAACCAATGACGGGTGTAAGTTGCATGCATCCCTCGCAATGTCCTGTACACCGGCCTGGAGCACTACAGCGCTCTTCCTTTGCCCTTCCGTCCTGGCGTAGAGCGCTCTTGCGTGTGCATTCGCCGCCCTTGCGATGGGCAGGAAACCTAGCAGGTTGGGAGAAGCAGCCACTTGTATACCTGGTATATATACAAATTCCATGCCATCGCCATCATTCCCGCTGATCCCATGCACCACGTCTCCCATCATAGTACACTCAGCCGGTGTCTCCCTTCCATTTTAGCACATCCAGTCCGTGGCTCTAGTGTTTCGCCTTCTTGTCGTCTTGCTCCGCTTCCTTCAAGAATTGCCTACACGACACATGTCAGCATTTCCCATATTCTTCCAAACACAAGATCCTCTTGTGCAGAAGTCCTGATGATCAGCCCTACTGTATGAAATTCTCTTCATCCTTGCTGCTCGCGTTGATCGGAGGGCCTTGGTTCGCAGGTCCACTCTTTTTTCCTCCCATCATCGCCCACGTGCCGACGAACATGGTGCTGAGGGTCGCAATGGAGAGCTGTTGTGGACAGTAATGTTAGCCTGTTCGGGCCGCGGGAGTGTCTGATTGGGGAGGCGTACCACGTGCGAGCCGACCTTCTGGCCGAAGAGTTCGTAGTAGACAACCATGATGGCGTTGTTCTGGTGGAGGAGATGTCGGATTGGTGAGTTGGGCGTGTGTTCGATGTTTGCCAATGTCGTCGCCAGCTAACGTTAGAGTGAAGTCCGCAATGGCAGCTCTTTCCAGCCGGGATCAGCCGAGGAGCCTCACGAGCTCGGGCAAGGCACGTCACCGTTGAGTATGCCCAGTACATTACTCTTCACGCTCTCCTTGTTCCCTCGACTGGCCCACTTGTATGCTCTTCCTGCTTCGCAAGACAGCGAGGCATTTTCCACATAGAACAACATCAGAATCACTTCATCGACGCAAGACTTGACGTAGAAGAACGAGCCTCCGGGCTCAGCTCTCCCCACCAGCCAACATGGCAAACGATGGCGACAGTAAAAAGACCGCTCAAGATGTCGACCGACTAGATAGCATACCCCACGAGAGGCAAGAACCACGCCCCGACTTCACCAAACCGGTCGCTCGGAAACCCCTCCCCAAAGACCTCCAAGATGTCCTCAACTCCGAGGAGCGCTTCTGGGACACGATCACCTCGCCCGATGCCCCCGAAACGACCGACACCAATCTCCGCTACGCCGCGTACGCCTCCCGCCTCCGCACCATCATGCTCTCCGCGCACCGCTACGTCGCCTACACCTCCGACATAGGCGAATCCTTCCGCCCCGTCGCGCACCCCTACGTCGTCAAAGGCGCCTACGCCGTCAGCTGGGCCTACCTGATCGGCGACGTCAGCTACGAGGGCACGAAAGCGTACAAACGCAACCAAGCCATCCTGAATCCGCAGACGCCGGAGGAAATCGCAGCGGCAGACGCCCGCCCGGGAAGGCGGAAGGTCCCTGCGATAGAAGACTACCGCGCCGTCATGGCGGAGCGGGGAGTGTTTCAAGCGGTGGCCAGTATGGGTCTGCCGGCGTTTACGATACATTCGATTGTCAGGTATTCGGGGCGTGCGATGAAGAATATGAAGAATGTCAAGTTGCGGACGTGGGGGCCGATTGGGTTGGGGTTGGGTTTTGTCCCGGCGCTGCCGTACATTTTTGACGAGCCGGTGGAGAAGGCGACGAGGTGGTTATTCCATACCGGCTTTGAGGCCGTTGGGGGGCCGGCTGCGGTGGGGAAAGATGAGGCGGGGAGAGGGCCGGATTTTGAGATGAAGGAGAAGGAGCGGGAGAAGAAGGAATTGTAGGGTCCAAGGAATTGGTGGGAAGAGATGGGGGGTTGGATGTACAGTGACGACTCGGCGCAGCATGGCATGTTGTGAGCGTTCTCAACTTTTGTAATGTGGATATAAGACCAATCTCACTCGGCTTTGTAGACAATTCAGCCATGCGAACGAATTCTCTGTCAGGGAGGGAGGGGCACTACTGGCCACAGTAGCGTCCGTGAGACGAGAGAAGAAACGGAGGCATCGAAAGGAAAGACGTCGGACTTTTGATTCGAGTCCCTGCTAGGCACTCACGCATGTTTTGGTCACTTTGCTACCGCGCCATTTGGGCTCTCATTCCCAATGAACTCGCTCAAAGCACCTCAGCACGCTCGATCTTGACCTCACTAACAGGTCTGTCCTGAGCACCGGTAGGCACAGCACCGAGCTTGTCAACGACATCCATGCCATCGACGACCTTGCCAAAGACAGTGTGCTTGCCATTGAGATGAGGGGTGGGAGCCAGGGTGATGAAGAACTGGCTGCCGTTGGTGTTTGGACCGGCCTGCGATGAGGTTAATTGAAGTTGGTCTCTTGGTAGCTCAGTGCTTCATGGATCTTGTCGGTCAAGTGTGCTGGAAGGCATTGAACCGAAGCAATCAGTATGACTTACGTTTGCCATGGAGAGAGTTCCTTTGCCCTGTGATCTTGTCAGTCGATATCTCCTATGGTGGTCCATATCCATAAAACCTGACCTCGTGCTTCAGCGAAGAGACAAACTCATCTTCAAACTTGTTGCCGAAGATGGAGCTGCCACCACGTCCGGTGCCAGTTGGGTCACCACCCTGGATCATGAAGCCTGCATTGTGTGAGCAGTGAGCCATCAGATACGTGCATCTTCATGGTAGATCGAGAGATACCAGGAATAATGCGGTGGAAGATGACCCCATCGTACTTGCCCGTCTTTGCCAACGTGGCGAAGTTCTGGCATGTACGTGGAGTCTGTTGGGCGAAGAGCTGGATCGTGATGGCGCCAAGAGTAGTGTGCAAGATGACCTGAATAGGTTCAATATTAGTCCATCGTCTCATGCAGTGACCTCAAGATCATATGAGAGGCGCGCAATCAGGCTGCTGAGCTCGAG
This sequence comes from Cercospora janseana, assembly GCA_026725115.1. Classification (NCBI taxonomy): domain Eukaryota; kingdom Fungi; phylum Ascomycota; class Dothideomycetes; order Mycosphaerellales; family Mycosphaerellaceae; genus Cercospora; species Cercospora janseana. The sequence continues at coordinate 679,272 of CM049100.1, forward strand.
AATGCTTTCTTCGCTTTACCTTGTCTGGGTTTTCAACGGCGCCAGCGGGAGCTGGAGCGTGAGCAGCGGAGCTACCATGGCTTCCGTGGCTGCCACCGCCGAAGAGGCTCTTGATCTTGTCCATGGTAATGTTGCTTGGATTTACGACTTGTTTGTGGGGTGATGTGTCGCTGTCTGCGAACTCATGGCTCGAATAGTGACGACAACAGTCCTGCGACCTGAACAGTTTCACGCTAGACTTCTTTGGGTGGCTCTTGGGAAGCTGGAAGTGAGCATGTTCGTCCACACAAGAGCCCGCATCACTATTGCTTGCCTGCCTATCTCTGAAGCTGTGGTATTTCCAACAACATCACACTACGGTCCCTTTACGCGCACACGTGCCCTCGTGACTGGCTTCAGCCATTGGGATGATTGTCGGGCGATCTTTCCGACGTCTCCATCGCGCGGGTATCGCGGAGCACCGTAAGCGGAGGTCCTTCGACTCTGCGTGCATGTCAGCATCTCATGCAGAGCTGCACCGCGCAATGCTGTGAACTCCCGTCTGGCCAGCACGGCGAGGACAGAAAGGGCAACCCCGGACGCTCGTGGCAACGCAGCCAATGAGTGTGGTTTTCGCCCAGATGGCTTCGACTTTAGGCTTTCATGTGGCAAGCGCTGCACACGGTGCGCTTCTAGATGCTCGGGAATAAGCGCGACGGGTTCCTGTGCGCCTTTGTCTCGCTCTGGCCCACCCGCGACTGATGAGTCTGTCCATTCTCAGTGTATGATGATGCGACTGGCGGGCCGTGCAGATATGATGCGTATGACATGGACCACCTGCGTGGGACATTGCTGCTCGGCCCACCCTCCTCCGTCGGCAAATCGTCGAGTGTCCGATGTCGCAGCGTCCACACTGCTGCTGCCCAGGCCTCTGCTCGGGCTTTGAAGCCGCCACGGAATGGCGGAATAGGACTGGGTGGCCCTGGTGTCCCCATTCCCTCGTGTCGGGCAACACGGCCCGACGCACAGGCGGTGGCTACAGGTATGGGGCCTTCATTGACGTCGTGGCATGCCGTGGGGAAGCGTAGTATGGAGGGCGTGAAACGGGAGCGCCGTGTCACGAGCGGACGACACAGCGGGCTGACTGTCGCGCGTCGTGTGATTGGCCCGACGAAAACTTGGAGACTCCAGCGGGGATGAGGGCCACAGAGGGCAGCATGTGAAAGGACCGCGGCAGCAGCCTCTCACACATGACCAGATCGGAGACGATTCACATGCTTAGCACGGTCCCTGCGCGTCGCGCATCAAAAGCGCCCCGTCGCCCACGCTTGCGGAGGGGGTTTTCGCGGCCTCCATCCTCTTTTCCATCGCCCCAGACCGAGTGCTGAGCGGGTGGCTAGTGCGTGAAACGGCACTTACCTCGGTCAGAACCCACCTGCATAAACCACGCCCGGCGCGCCGCTCTTTCGCCGCCTGCCCACCCCATATCCTCTCTCCATTCCTCTCGTCTTCGGTGCAGTGCAAGCAGCACATCATATCATCATGCCTGAGAGAGTCATTGTCGTCGGCGCCGGTCGTACGTACCATCAAATTGTGCAGGAGCGAGGGACAGTGCTGACCACCGAGCAGTTTCCGGTTTGAGCGCCGCTCACACCATCTACTTGTCGGGCGGCAATGTGCTGCTTCTCGACAAGAACAGTACGTCTGGCGTGGCAACTTTGCGCTCCTCCTCGACTGATAGCATCCCGCAGACTTCATGGGAGGAAACTCCACCAAGGCCACTTCGGGAATCAACGGTGCTTTGACCCGCACACAGGTCGACCACGGCATCAAGGACAGCGTAAAGCAGTTCTACGATGACACCTTCAAGTCGGCTCGTGACAAGGCCCGGCCAGACCTCATCAAGGTCCTCACATACCAGTCTGCATCTGCCGTCGAGTGGTTGCAAGACATCTTCAACCTCGACCTCACACTCGTCTCGCGACTCGGGTAAGCAGAGCTATCGGGCAATCTCTGTATCTATGAAGTACTAACGTTGCCTCCAGAGGTCACTCCTTCCCGCGAACACACCGTGGCCACGATGCCAAGTTCCCTGGTATGGCCATCACATATGCGCTCATGCAGCGATGGGAGGAGCTGTGCGAGAAGGAGCCAGAGCGCGTGGAGTTGATCAAGAAGGCCAACGTCAAGAGCATCAACATGGATGGCAACAGAGCTACTGGCTGCACATACGAGCTCAACGGCGAGACCTTCTCTGTCGACGGCCCAGTCGTGCTTGCCACAGGTGGTTACGCCGCCGACTTCACCGAGGACTCGCTCCTCAAGAAGCACAGGCCAGACACCTTCGATTTGTCCACCACCAACGGCAACCACGCCACTGGTGATGGTCACAAGATGCTGATGAAGATTGGTGCCAACGGCATCGACATGGACAAGGTGCAAGTGCACCCAACTGGTCTGGTTGACCCGAAGGATCCCACCGCAAAGACGAAGTTCTTGGCGGCAGAGGCTCTCCGTGGTGAGGGTGGTCTTCTCCTCAACTCCAAGGGCGAGCGATTCGTCGATGAGCTGCAGCACCGTGACTTCGTCTCCAACAAGATGTGGGAGGAGAAGGAGAAGGGCAACTGGCCAATCCGCCTCTGCTTGAACAGCAAGGCATCCAACACCCTCGACTTCCACACTCGTCACTACTCTGGTCGTGGTCTGATGAAGAAGATGACTGGGGCAGAGCTGGCCAAGGAGATTGGCTGTGGCGAGAAGAAGCTCAACGAGACTTTCACCGCTTACAACAAGTACGCCAACGGCGAGGAGAAGGATCCATTCCAGAAGAAATTCTTCCACAATTTCCCCGTCGAGGTAAACGATGATTTCCACGTTGCGTTGATGGAGCCGGTGCTTCACTTCACCATGGGTGGTATTGAAATCAACGACAAGTCGCAAGTGCTGAACTCCAAGGGCGAGCCATTCGATGGTCTTTTCACTTGCGGTGAGTTGGCAGGTGGTGTCCACGGTGCCAACCGTCTTGGTGGATCATCTCTCTTGGGCTGTGTCGTCTACGGACGTGTGGCTGGTTCCAGCTCCAGCAAGTATCTCTTCCAGCAGGTGCTCAACAGCTCGGGTGGCCAGGCCGCTTCTCGCGCAGGCCAAATCAGCTTGCACATCGACCCAAGCCAGCCAGGCAAGATCTCCGTGGAGTGGGGCAACGGTGCTTCAGCCAGCAGCAGCGATACATCATCACAGATCCGACAGCAAGGTCAACTGTCCGCGGCGCCAGTCATGGGTGGCTCAAAGGACAGCAAGGATCCCGCTCAAGTCACCAAGCCAAACGACATCAAGTCGTTCAAGGTGCCAGAGAAGGAGTACTCATTGGAGGAGGTTGCCAAGCACAACAAGAAGGATGATCTCTGGATTGCAGTCAAGGGTGTCGTGATGAACGTCACCGACTGGGTCGATGAGCACCCAGGTGGCCCACAAGCGCTTTTCTCACACATGGGCAAGGATGCGTCAGAAGAGTTCGAGATGTTGCACGATGATGAAGGTGAGTTTGACCCTCTCCAAGACCAAACTCACAAACATTGCTAACAGATCATCCAGTGATACCGAAGTACGCCGCAGAGATTGTCATTGGCCGCGTCAAGGGCCAGGAGATCACACTTGAGTACTAGGTGTACACTGTAACGAAGCGAAAATGAAGTGCCCTTTTTGGCGTTGTATTGCTTGCCCCACTGAGGCGAACTTTCCTCGAGAGCCGGGTGTAGAACAGACACTCTTGTGAGATGGTAGTCCTCGACTTGTTGCATACCTGTGAATATGATCTGTCTTCTATGATATCATGACTTTTGGGGCTCATGGTCAGCTGGTCCGACCTCGCCCGTACTCCTATTTTCGAAATGTCTTGAGATGACCACTCGTCCGGCTAGGTACCAGGGGACCGTTGCCCAGCCTAGTGCCACTTCATCTCATTACAAAGTCGTCAAGCTCGGTGTTGAACGAGATGTCGACGACCTGCCCGCAACGCTCGGAAGTTCCAGTATCGCGTCTCCGAGCCTCTCTCTGCAGATGAGAGGAAGCACCCCATTTATATGTTCCCTTTCGCAGGCGCAGGTGCAGACGCTGTGATTCGGCGCGAGAGTCGGAGCATTCGCGGCGAGCGGATGCCACTCTGGAGCCAAATTCGTGCAGCAGCTGCGTACGTGCTGCAATTGTCGTGTTTCTGCTGCGGTGGAAGTACCCGATGAAGAGCGTGACACGAGTCTTCGCCTCGATTTCGACGTGGGCATGCACACGATCATGGACCATCCCGGTGTCGTGTGTTGACACATGTCGGCTGATGGGGAGGCAAGAATGGTGTCAGGATTGGTGTCCTCTCCTGAAAGCTTTTCACGTGCGGGTCTGTCAAAGACCACTCTTCCTCTCTTGCTGTGAGAATTCGGATGACATTCGGTCTCTCTGCTATCCCTCGACTCTGACTGCAAGAGAGGGCCTGGCTGCAGGGTCGAGGCGGCATTCACCGTCGCTTTCGGCAAGCTTTTTTTACCCTCCTCAACCCGGGCGCGAGGGACGGGAGGGGGCTTCTGGCAAGGCGACAGTTGTAGTGCTGCAATCCTGGTAATGACTGCTTGGAGCGGCTTGATTTTACGCGTTTGGAATGGCGCGGGAGGCTGCTGAATAGCTGGGAAAAGGCATTGTGCTCGGAAGCGCACCACGATGTTAAGCGTTGCCACGACGTTGATGCCATTGATCCATTCTCCTCGTACACAAGCAGTTTCTGCATCGGCTTTCGCGTCCTTATATCCGGCAGCTCCGGATGATCTCTCTTGAAAACGCCGCTCTGTGGCCACCACTCCAGCACCAGGGATATAAGCTCCTTCTAGCAAAAGACTTTGCGTCGAGGCAATATATCTGGATCGCTGGATTCCCGGGCCATGACCCAACATGCTGCGATGTGCCTCCACACCCGTCGAACATGGAAGGTTCATCCACCCGTTCGTCTGTCGTATCCTTTGCACAAATTGGAGAGCATCAGAATCAATGGTCTCGATCCGAGTAAAGAGAGATGTGTAGTTGGGAGCGTTTCGAATGAGTGAACGATCGTGATGTGGAATTGCGAGCCAAATCCGACCTCTAGTGAAGCATCGTGACCCGTCCTTACAGCTGAAAAAGTGAAGTGCAGATGACGAGTAGACTCTGTCGGCACAAGACGAGTCGCCTTCTTTGTTGCGTCAATACTCTACCAAACATTCGAGAAGAGTGGGGTTGGTTAATTAAGTGCTCCCTTCTTATAGTGTTGACTTCAGCGTCGGTTGCAATCTCTGGGCCCGCCTTCTGTGACATGATCCGCTACCACGCGGAGATGCTAATGGGCGTCGCCGAAAGTACATATCCGGTGCGCGAATGCATTTCTGTAGGATTGCATGCGAAGCCTTGCAGGAAGGATGGGGAACGGAATTGTTTGCTCTGCCAAATTGACTCCGCCAGCATTTTGCATGCCACCTACACCTGAGGTTCGATACGTGTTGGCACTCACCTCTCCCCATCGTCAGCAGAATAGGGATTCGCTGGACCGTTCGGACTTCCGCCTAGGCGTGTGTGCTGAAGGGTGAACGATTGCTGGGGTAATGCCGTTGCAGGACGACATTCACTGGATTCGTGACACTCGCAGGCGCGTGTCTGAAATCAGACACATGCCATAGCTTGGCACTTGGGTGCTTGTATGGTAGAAGGGAGGCAAGTAGTCAAGGCATCCAGTATTGTGCTTGCTCGACTCGCCGAGCTCTAAAGTGCTATAAGGTGCAGGAGTCCATCTGTCTGCCGACGGGAGTACTACGTGCTGGACCCCTCCAAAGCCTTCTTCCAAGGCTCAAGCGAGATATGTAGGAGTTTACGATGAGCCTATCGACCGACATGTATCGAGGGAGAGCTCATCTGTACGAAGCTCTGCAAGATGACCTTCATGGTGGGTTCTCGCCTCTAGAATGGCTTTCGGCCATACTGTAGCTAACGCTGATCTCCTGAATCTCCTTGAGCTGAATCTCCTTGGGAAGTTTGTGCAGCTGGGCTGCTTCGTTCGAACGCCTTGCCTGTGACAGACCAGGTAGCAGAGAGTCGGTGGCCGCGCCCATCTTCGAGTAACAACTTGTCGCATACCCTGTAGTGCTTCCCTTCTACGTATGTAATCTCTTTTGTGTGTGGTTGTCGCATCCAGATCTCAAGACACTGGAGGTGGTCCAGACTTGCCCATGCTGGCTCTGCGAGTATCTTCATCGCCAGCTCGCCATCCGCGACGCGAGAGACATCGACTCGGATCTCGAGCCTTCGTAGGACGGGAAAGATGCGCAGTGCCGTCCTCAGCCACTGATAGTGCAAGGAAAATTCTTGGAGCAGATCGTCGTAGTAGAAGGAAGCGAGTCGACAGCGGAGGGTCCGGATCCAAGCAGCGCCTACACGCAGGCTTTGAGGGATCTCCCAGCGCTCCGCCGCGGCGGTGAGATCCAAAGCTACATGATCACTCAGCTCGATTCGTGCGCCCAATACTGCGCGATTGTGATATTCTCTGGAAAATTGTCTCGATACCAGGCGGAGGTGAGGAACTGGGACTGCTACAGCTTTCATGTGAGGCTTTGACTCGGACGGCCGCTGCTGCGTTCTGGTCTCGAGTGCGACATCGTATATGGCGTCGCGCAGCTCCGGAGGGAGTTGGAAAAGGGGGGAAGATATCGAGTGTTGTGACTAGGGCACCGCTGGGTGGCGCGGCCATTTTGATCCTGATGGCGTGTTTTCGTCGAGCTGGATGTCGCTATGTCTTTGAAGTGCTGACAATTTTCACGACCGTTTGCAGTTCGTGGTAGTCGAGGAGCGCCAAGCTCCTGCCTCTCGTGGGACAGTCGAGTCTAAGTTTGCCTTGCGCCAACACCGCAACCGCGACGTTTCCCCCCTTTAGAGACATTCTGCATATCACGACAATCTTGCATTGCCGGCGTGTTCCCCTTCACCGCTTCGTACATTAGCGTCAAGTGAAGATGAAATCTTTGAGAATCGGCGAGCTTGCGAATTCGGGATTGAGGAGAATGCAGCTGTCGGAAGAATCAGCACGCCATCACTAAAGACACGACGCGAGCAAAGACCAACTTCATGAAGTGCGCAAGGCCATTCCTCCGATGCTCAAGGAACCGCGGCCTGAAACGTGATACTACGCTCTTTCGAGGAAGTTCGGGTATTTGTGCTTCTGCATGAGGGAACGCTCGAATTAGATTTGTTCGTAGGCGATCGAATTCGGAATATCTACGGAAACTCAGCATGGGCGCTGAAGAGGCATGGACTGGAGCATTGAGCACTACCTCTTGTTCAACGGCACCGTGCCTCCATGAAGAGTGTACACTGTCAAGTGCCACACCACATACGCGCCAATGCTACCGTTTCCGGAAACGACCGAAAAGTCGTCAATGGTCACGGATTGAGCCCAGCACAGCAAGGCCTGCTCACTGTCATCCTTGGAGTGATCCTCCAGGGTAATGGCGGTAGGCCTGGCAAAGTCGAGCGTCTGCACGCTGGCCGTGCTTGCTGTCCTCCGGTGGCGATTGGTACTCCAGAACGGTGGAGCGTCCGTCACGCTTGAATTGACACGAGAATCCTGGGGGACCGATTCCCGCTCTCCTGCAGCCACGGTGGCGGCATTCTGCAGTTCTCCACACTCTGCTGGTGCTGTGTCGTCTACACGGGTCCCCATGCGAACAATTCCAGGGCTGGTCGGGCTGGTGTCACACCCAACCTTCTCGAGCGCGGTCTCGAGCAGAGTGTGGTGAGAGCGGACCTGGTGCAGAGGACGCGCGTCTAGCTCTCTACCAGGGATCTATCCCGCACCAATGACTCTGCGGCAAAAGAGGTTGAGCAAAGGTGGTGGAGTGTGGGTTGCGTGCTGCAGCTCAGTGCACAAGCAGCTGTAGTCGCCGCTCCCAGCCACCGGCCAGCCTGATGCGAGACATGTGCAGATGCATGTGCGCATGGCCCAGATGCCCGCCTTGGCATAATGCGGAACCTGTGCTGCTGCGCAATGGTATCAATTTGGAGCACACTACGCTGAGGAGAGACGCCCGGAGTCTTGCACGGTGTGAATCTGCACGAATCCCATGTCAAGCGAGCTCTGATGGCCGGCATAGAATGCGTCAACCCTCACAATGCTTCCCGGCCAAGGCCGCACGAGAGGGACAGGTATCGATCTAGTTTCCGGAAACGTTTAGTGCAACCAATGCTCTGGCCCTAGCGCTGAGCCGGCGTGCATGAAAATAGTGTCGGTAGGCGGATTTCTCGCCCAAAGCTCCATCTTCGTCCACCCGTCCAGCAGCACACCTCGATACGAAACGTACACATGTCGCGTGGCTACCGCAGCATTCTTTTTGCCGGTGGCGAACGACACGTCGGGTGCGGACACGCTGAGAGCGCCCAAGCTCCCAGCATGCTTTGGTCTCGACGTGTGACCCCGTTTGCACCCTAATATAAGTCAAGCCACTCCCGGTGAGAATGAACTCTGTCGCTGCTTGACATATCGCTGTTGTGTGGACGTGCTGCTGCCAGTCCCAACACTCGCTCTTCACTCTTCTTGCACATTAAACCTGCTTTGATTGCAAGGACGGGCAGTCGCTACTCCTTGCTTGCTGCAGTTATCTGTATATCAGTTTAATCCGGTAAGTCGTCTCACCAGTTGGAGGAGCGGGAAGAACGAGTCAAAGCCCAAGCTCTCGCTACGGCCGATGGCAATTTCTCGTGTCAATCACCAACGCAAAAGGCGGTCTCCTTCCCAGAGGAACACAGAACTCACAGTATTGCTACAGCATCCATTCCATCTTCCTCCATCGAGCGAGTGTATCACCGTACCATCAATTCATCAACAACAATGAAGGTCTCCACCACCTCCGCGGTTGCTACCTCGATCCTCCTCTCGGGAGTCGGAGCACAACAGCAACAATACACAATCGACCCGAAATCAGTGTCCAACTCAACGAGAGGCGCGTCTATTCGCATCACAACACACAGAGAGGGAGAGCCATACTGACAACACCGTCTTTGAACAGACTACTGGTGCCAACAACAAATCAGCCAATGCCCACTAATCTGCCTCGACCAAGGCAGCCAGTCCGGCACGACCGAATCGAACGAATGCAACCCCGACAGCCTTACCTACGCCTGCGTCTGCGATAACGGCCTCTCGCCCAACGTCTCCGAGTATAGCAACACGCTGCCCTACAGCATATGCATGCAATGGGGCACGCAATGCGTGTCCAACTGCGGAGCAGACACCACCTGTGCTAGCAACTGCCGCAGCCAACACCCTTGCGGAGCCCAAGACCCCACACGTCAGAACACGAGCACCCTGACGCGCGCGAGCACCAGTTCCATGGCTGCCACAGGCAGTGGGAGCGGAGACGTTGCTCAGGTCACGACCGAGTCGAATGGCAACACCGTGACGGTTTACAATGGCTTCGCCGGCCAGACGACCAACACCGATCAGAGCAACGCAATCAAGAATGTAAGAGTATGGGCTTTGGGCGTCGGCCAGACATTCGGCACATTGGGTCTCATGGGTGTTGCTACTCTGGGCTTCGCGGTCTTCTTGTAAAGAGAGATTCACGACCATTGTTTTCGGTTTTCCCCATAATATTACAACAACAAGGAAGAGCTGGCGACGATGACTCTATTGGAAGCACAAACCCTGTACACGCGAGTGTACGACAATGCACACGACCCATGGCGGCACAGAGTCCGATGAGTACACGAGGCGGAGAGTCTGTCCGTCGTGCTATGAAACGAAAGAACCCTCTTTTAGTTGCTGATCTGATTATTTGATGCGGACATTCCTTCACATTTTGGCATAGCGAGCGTTGGCGTTGATCGATCTGGTAGCGTTTACAGTACAACGGTAATAGAAAAGTGGCAGCTGTTAGCGATAACGGAAGCTCTTCATGGCACAGACATTGGTATGCTGGTTTCCATTCTCATATCTTGGAACGGTGAACATTCCATGGCGCGATCCGTCTGCCTTGTCAACACTGGCTTGTAATGTCAAGGTGCAGTGTTGTGATCACCGCCGTTGCCTCGCATGATCCCAAACCGTTGCACAGGTGAAAGCTGATCCGGCGATGGACCGGCGCCGCCGAACCACGGTTTGCATCCTTGCACACGCCGCCGCGTCGACCAGGAATTTGGAGACGCCTCGTAGGAACGCACGGTGATGATGTCGATACGGTATTCATCCTATAGACATCACGTCGCGAACTGCCTCTTCTCAATCGCAACATCCACTGCCCTCTGGCCGTTGATGATATTGGTCGTGGCAATGACTATCTTCCTCCCATTGCCGCTCTTCTCTAGTTGCTCATTGACGAAGCGGAGGGCTGCGATCTCAGCATATGTTACCCCACCGAGGAAGAAAACGATCGAGACTCGGGGCCCTTCTTTGCTGCCTCGCAAAGTCTTTCGTGCTTGGGACGCCTCAGCATCGCTGCCCTTTTGTGTAACGTCCACCGTGGCTCCTCGAACGCGGGATATCGTGTCTTCGAAGCTCTTCCAGCCATTGCCTGCTGGTGCTGCAGTCCCAGTCTTGGAAGAGTTGGTAAGGAGCTGATGCAAACTTGATTTCTGTATGATGCATTGCACTAGTCGGACGCTGAGGGGAGCATATCCAGAAAAGACGTAGCCAATATCATCTGGATCGGCCTCCTTGATCTCATCGGTCCAGAGCAGGAACGCCTTCCTCACTGCGTTCCAGTCCGTGGCCGTCTGGCCCGCCGAGCCTGCAATCGGATTGAGATACCCTCTGTGGCTTTCGCGAGGAACTAGCAGACCCATCATCTCCAAGTTCGCTAGTGTCAGCAAATGTTGATAGCCATAGGCTTGTAAAATGTGACGTTTGAAGTGGTCCAGATCTCGTTGACGCAGACCATTCATAAGGCAACTCTCGAGGCACAGCAGTCGCAGAACAGTGCTCACGGGTGCATCGCGTGAGATCAACTCTTCCATGTTTTCATGCAATGTCGTGCCGTCTGCTCCGGCCAACAGATTCTGCTGTATCTCGAGCATGCGACCAAAGGATTCGCTGCGTGTCAGCTTCATGATCTCTTCTGCGAGGCTCGTGTGGATCTTCAGACTGGCCGATTCAGCCTGGTACGATGGCAGCTTCGCCACCACGTTCTTGAGGTCTGCCACTGATTGATCCTTATTGTGCATAGTTTCACTATCGGATGCAAGCCTTCGCGCGATACGATTGAGCGCTGGTCCCACCGTGGCGAAGTTCGTATCTCGCAGGTCTGGAAACAACTTGTCGTTCGAATCGAGCATGACTTTACGTTTCGTCGCAGCTGTAGGTGCTGGCGTAGATCCGTTCTGCTGCGATGTTGGAGCAGGAGCGCCTCCGAGAATCGAAGAGTCGACCTCAGTGGTGTTGTTCGTGATTCCAAAGACTTCATCGAGCAAACCCTCATATGTCAGCTGTGTGGACAGGACTGTGGGTAGATCCACCTCCCGGTCAATGATGATCAAGTTCTCAATGAGGGAGCTCGGCGTCAGTCCAAAGGACGTCAAATAAGTGTTACTTGGATCTGAGGAGGCGTTCGCGTCGTCCTCTTGCCGCATCTTCAGGAGAAGATCGGCTAGTCCTTTGGCATTATCGCCTTTTCCCAAGATGCGCGGAATCAAGCCGTACTGCTTTTGCAGCAGCATGAGAGCCTTCGCAGCCGCGAAAATGTTAGTGGGATCTTTTCTCAAGCTCAAACTGCTAAAAGCATCGTCCAGCTCAAGGGAAAGCACATCTGGCTCGAGGGCGACAAAATTGAGGTGAAGTTCGTAAATCGTCGCGTCACCCAACACGCCGTGCTCCTCCAATATCATGTTACTGACCAAGGTTCGGCGCGGTACCCATATTATCGTGAAGTCGTGATCGATTTTGCTTTCACTTCTGATCAGCTTTATTTGCTCTGCTACCGTTAGCGGATCTTCGAGAGCAAGCGATGCACTCCGATCTGTAAGCAAATGGACAAGTTGCTGCACGCGAAGAACTCTCTCGTGAGACTAGGAATTTCCAGAAAGCTGATTCGATTTTGGCATCAAGACTGAACGCGCAGGGTAGGAGAAATACAGCTGCGCACTCTACTTTTAGAGCCGTATTGTACCTGAGCAGAGCACAATCAGTAAAGAGCGCATGTAACTTACCAGCTACCATGCGAATCTTCTTCGCACTCTCCCCTCTGACCATGAACACAATGTTGCGCTGACTGGAGTCAACATTGTGGTTTTCCAGAAAGAAGGGCTTGTCAACGCCATATTCTTGCAGCGTGCTGAACTTGACAATGAGTCCGATTGTGCCGGCTAAGGACTTTTCGATGACCAGATTCTTCTTGCCGCGAACCTAGACTGACATCAGTGCCTCATACTGAGGAAAGATGTGAGGCCTATCGAGACTTACGCTCTCAAGGAGAAGCAATAGCTCCCGTCGGGCTTTGTCGGTGATTTCTTGGGTATTAATGGCCTTTGCGGCCGAATGCGCGGCCATTGCTACATGGTGGTGATGTGTGGGAGAAGAGAAGTCGGTGATCGGGCGTGAAGTGACGCAGAAAGCTTGCTTGGATCGCGTGGCGGGGGTCTTTCCGCCCTCCAATGTTACTTCCTCAAAAGTTGGGCCGGAGTGACTCTTTCATATGACATTCGCTTCTACATGAAATCATTGCTGCGCGTCCCTCGTGCCGCCCAATTCCAATACCGAGTCTCTTCGCTGTGCCTCGCACGAACACAGAACACGTCGACTCGATTACTCTCGCAGTCACCACAGCGATCGTATCGCGTCGACGAGGGAATCATGGGCAAGGAGAAGTTCCAGCTCAAGGTGCCCAAGGGCACTAAGGACTGGGATGGCAAGGACATGGTCATCAGAGAGAATATCTTCAGCACCATCACCGAAGTCTTCAAGCGTCACGGCGCGGTCACAATCGACACGCCTGTGTTTGAACTCAAGGAAATTCTGTCTGGCAAATATGGCGAAGACAGCAAGCTCATCTACGACCTGGCAGATCAAGGTGGTGAGCACTGCTCGCTGAGATATGACCTGACAGTTCCGTTCGCGCGATGGCTAGCCATGAACTCGAGCGTCTCCAGCATCAAGAGATATCACATCGCCAAAGTCTACCGCCGAGATCAACCTGCCATGACCAAGGGGCGCATGCGAGAATTTTATCAGTGCGATTTTGATATCGCTGGCGAGTACGATTCAATGATTCCGGACTCAGAGATCCTGCGGATCTGCGTAGAGATCTTCGAAGCACTGGGGTGGAAGGGACGATACACGATCAAGCTGAACCACCGCAAAATTCTCGATGGTATATTTCAAGTGTGCAAAGTGCCTGATGAGAAGATTCGTAGCATTTCGTCAGCAGTGGATAAGCTGGACAAATCGCCGTGGGAAGAGGTGCGGAGAGAAATGACGGAGGAGAAGGGGCTTGACCCAGAGGTTGCAGATCGTATTGGGGAATATGTCGTCGGGCGAAAAGGAAGCGAGGAGCTGCTCGCTGAATTGCAGAAAGACGAAGGACTGTCAGGGAATGAGTCAGCAAAGGCTGGTCTTGAGGATATCAAGACGCTATTTGAGTACCTAAAAGTGTTTGGCATTCTCGACAGAATATCACTGGATATGTCTTTGGCGCGTGGACTGGATTATTACACTGGCCTCATTTATGAGGTTGTGACGGAAGGCTCAGCACCACAAACGAGCGAGGGACAAGCATTACAACTGGAGGCCAAGAAGTCATCAAAGCCCAAAAAGGTCGCAGACGGCGACGAAGATCGATCAAATGACCCAACAGTTGGCGTCGGGTCCGTTGCTGCAGGTGGAAGATACGACAACCTTGTAGGCATGTTCAGCGGCAAGAAGACAATACCTTGTGTTGGTATCTCTTTTGGTGTCGAGCGCATTTTCAGCATCACGAAACAACGACTCGCAGCAGATGCACAAGCGGCGCCAATCAGAACGAATGAGGTCGATGTCTTCGTCATGGCTATTGGCGTCAGGGACTTTGAGGGACTGCTCAAGGAGCGTATGGAAGTTGCGACGCGATTATGGGATGCCGGTATCAAAGCGGAATTCCTGTGGAAGATCAAGCCGAAGCTTCATGCCCAGTTCAAGGCCGCGGAGGTCAATGGTGTGCCCTTTGCTGTGATTCTCGGCGATGATGAGCTTGCTGCTGGGAAGTGCAAGATCAAAGAAATGGGACTGCCAGAGGGTCACTCTGAAAAAAATGGCGTGCTCATCGACATGGCAAACCTGATTGAAGAGGTGAAACTACGCATCTCGAAGCAGGCTACCACGGCGACGCTTTCAAATGGTGTGAGCAGCATCGAACTGGATGTCAAAGCCACAGAAGCAACTAAGACGGAGTAAAACGTGTGGCAAGACAGAGTCTCTTCACAATCTGATTCTGCATTGTCTACTCTTAAATGAGGCTTCAACCCTGCGACATTCTGCCGCGAATAGCTGGCTCCAATTCACCGAGAGATATCTCATGATACCCATGACCCTTTTACACAAGATAGAACTTGTTAGGCCGTTGGCGCAGGTGGAAGCGTCGCTGTCCAGGCTCGCGGACACGTTCACACGAGGGCAAAATGGCACAGACATATCGTGACATCTACGAACCATGCTAGCTTTGACCAACATGCCAATTGTCTCACAAGTTCCTGCCCCAGATTCGGTGTTTGGTAATGCTGTCCACGGCATTGTTAACGATCCATCAGTCTTCACACTATGCTCATCACGTGCATCGAGACCTGCCCGTTCCAAACGCCCATCGAAGTCTTGATTGAATTGTCGACCTTCAAGAGTGGATAAGCGCACCCGAAATCATAGCATATGCCTCGAATAGGTACGACAATGTCGCAAAGATCTCTCAGCACGGATCTTCCGACTGCCGTCATGTTTGTAAAGGACGTTGCAGAGAGATGGAAATGTTTCGCTGCCACTGTGTCAACCTCCTACAATGATCCAGATGAGGCGTATATAAAGATAATAATTCAATAAATTCTGCTGTGTGCAGCAAGCAGACGTCTACAGTGCAGTCAGCCGACGTCGAACGTCAATTATTTCTCAAGCTTCACATCGCATCTTGCAACCGCCCAAGCAAAAGCACGAACAACCAACAAGTCTCATCGTACGCGAGAACCAGATAGCTCTCGACAGTGCGGCCCCAGCCATCCAAAACTACCACTAATACTATATCTCGTCCACACGTATCATATCTGGTCCCTCTACCGATATCCGCATGGATGCTCCAACGGGAACCCACGACACCACATACATGGCCCAAACAAATTACACCGGCATCATCGTCGCAGCAGGCCTCGGCGTCGCTTTAGTCCTTACCATCGGGATCTTCGTTGGCATCTACCAATGCCGCTACATTAAGGGTTCCCATACTACGGAGTTAAGTGGACGTGTCTAGAATACAATTCTGGATCTTCTTGATATGATGAAGAGGTCTGATGGCTTGGATGCCAGAGAGAGAAGCGTGAGCAGAGAGTCTGTATCGAAATGGGTACGATCAGCGGAGGTTGCGGCAACATTACTCAAAGCGAAACTCGGAGAAATCTTGACCAACGCCAATATCAGAACCAGTGTAGGATGCAGAACGCGAAGGGAATTGTGATGGAAGGCGGGAAAAGAAAGAGCTTTTTGCAGGACGCTTGTGGGACCGTCGCCATTGATTTATTTGTCATGCAAGTGTGCCACGAGAGACAGCTGCCCAGTGTTTGAGCAGTGCGATCACGAAGGCTTTCGGGTACAGATGGTCCAATGAGGGAACGAGCGCTCAGACTGTGTGCAACTGCTCCATGTTCCCGATAATGTTAGATCTGTACACGTTACAGCGTGCAGCTTCATAGCATCATTGCTCCATCGACCAATTGCGAGCAGCCTTGCACCTCCCTTGTCCCAAGTGCTTGTCTCTTGCTGTAATCCTAGAGAAGCGCTGCTCGCGGAAGTCACAACCAAACTTCTGTTGACACGCACTCTGTTCCCGACAATGTCTCCGATACGTGCTCGAGCTGGAGAAGCGCCGTCCGCTGCACCCATGCTCCCAGCAGCAGTCTGCCTCGGCTTGGGACCGATCTCCGCTGACCTGAGCCGACTTTTCTCGAGGGCAGTATGGACGCTTAGTCCGTGCTTGAGGCTGCGGCTAGGGGAATAGATCTGGCTGGAAGTCGGTCATTATCGTGGTTTGAGTCTTTGATGCTGTGATCTCCTTGTGCACAGGTACTTCTCCCATCATTCCATTCTTGTTGCACCAAGCCTGCGGGGCCAGATCAATGTCCGTCTGGAATGTTCCTAGCATAAATTCTTGGCCCCATTTGAGATTTGTGGGATCCTGTGTGCTCAATGGCGTGAAGAGAGGTGTTGTGGACAGGTCGTTCATTGATTGCATCGAGTCGTGCTCAGCAGGCATGTGGCTGTGAAGTGGTGGCGTCAAGGCCGTCTCCAAGGCGGAAGCACTTGCTGATTGATCTCCACTAGCATTCGCTGCTGTCATAATACCAAGGGTATGGTGGTGAAAGTGATCTGCGATGTAGCTCTCAGCATATTGACCACGTATGAAGTCCAGCCGGTCGCCCTCCATGGTTGCATGATCAATATCCACGCCGTCCATTGTCTAATGACCAGTGGCATCGACGAGAGGGTCACCATTCAGCGGGATTGGCTAGACATCTTGTCGTATATCCCAGGTTCTTATAGGATCATAATGCTGTCCGATCGGCTCGATGAGGCTGCAAGCCAAGTCGGCACCTGAAAGTTCCAGCCTTGAATCCTTCCACAGTCCTTTCCGATCGAACCCACAGCTGTATAATTTGTCCGGACAGCGCGCGGGAGCAGTGACAACGGTAGTGGAATGGCAGGAGTTCGATCTTTTGCGTTATGCGGCTATCCATGACATCGATGCCGGCCTTCTTGAATAATTCTGACGGTAGATCACAGTGGATGTCAGCATGGCACCACGTGCAAAAGCCTCTCGCATGCTGACCTGTCCCAAATATGAACGAGCTTCAGTGACACTGTCACTCCCACGGAAGCTATAAGCTCAGCTGTCCGACTTTGCGGCCCATCAATTGGTTTACCTTCTGCTAGCTTATGGCTTGGCATGGACTGATCCCAACGTTGCAAGATGATCAGATCATGGTGCCGAGATTGGAGAGCATCCCGAGAAGTATCTGCGCTACCGTCAATTCTCACGCACATGTGCAGCGCATGGTCAAGAGCACCAAGCATGTGTGTTGGCAACGCTTGAGCGGGCCAACAGGAATGCTTCGCCTCTGATACTGCTGCCCATGCCAAGACCCTATACAGCAGCGAAGGAGCGTCTACTGCAGCCATGAGATCATGAGGTTCTGTGGAGAGACATTCCGCATCAGGCGCCCAATGTGCTTCTCCGCTGATCGACTACGAGAACCTCGCCAGCACTTCTCTTTCATGCTAAGATCGCCCGGGACACTTGGAGTTACACGACCTGGTAACTGTCACGCAAATGTCTCCTCGTGTTTGTACGCCGAAGGATCATGAAAGCTTGTCGATCAGTATGGAAATGTCTCCAGGGTCTTGACCGGGAGCAATCGTCACTCATCGGGCACCATTGAAGCTGGACACCAGCTCTGCCTTGACACGAAGGTCGGCACCACATCGCACGAGTCCTAAACTGCTTGCCATGTCGCTCAGAGAGCCCGACTGGACTGTGGTAGGTTGAGGTGATGGGGAAGGAAACGAGCAGGACGTTGCAAGGCACGGGCCGTGCTAACGTTACGTTCGGGAGCCGGGTAAAGTTGCTTGGCTCGAACAACAGCACATCTCGGGGGGTGGGGACGCTTACGCTCTCGCATTATTACCAACTACATCAACATCGCAATACGAAAATTCCGTAAGTGCATAATCTCCATGCCGCGTGTGTGGTCGCTTGGCTTGGAGAGACTGAGTCCATGGAGCAGACTCCTTGGGCAGCGACCACGATCAAAGCACAGAGTGAAAAGCAAAGGGTCAGAGCCGAACAAGCGCTGTCGACAGGATCGATTCCCAGTTATGAGCACTAAGTACAAGCATGTAAACTGAGTTGCTGATATCCTGTAGACCTGGCGAAGTCATCGATTTCAGTACGAGTTTCTTCGTAGCATGCTCATCTGTGAGAGCGCTACCTCTCGCTCGATCATTCATCCCGAGGATGGGCATCGTCGATGATTGTGCTCAATACAGTCAAGATCCGTGGAGTCTCGTTGGTCTCTGTGAGATCGATTGGCTGCGACCACGTTCAGACTACTCTACTGATGCCGGGTCGGAGGCATTGAAGCAGTATCGCATCCTTCCTGACGCACAACGTTGCCCCAAGTCATGCACATCGGCCGTCACAGTCAACATAAAGCCGACGGCAGGAGACGGATGCCACCTGAAGGATGAGATGAAGGAACCACGAAAGCGCAGGGGTGCGGGGTGTTTAGCCACCATGGCTGGGTCGGCATTCGAAAGCCACAGCATCAGCATATGTCATGAATTTTCCGGGCGTGCGGCCGTCAGGCAAGCTGACAATGTAGAGCGACACATGCCTTTGCACACTAGTCATGATTCTCACTGGCACGGCAAAATTCTGACTTGCGTGGAAGAAGCATTATAGAAGGTCGACGGACACGCTTCAGGAATGTTGCACGGAGGAGATCTCCCGACTCGTACTCTCCTCGCACCAGCAGCTGACTTACAATCTCAACAACATGATAAGACGAATCGAATGACTGCGCTCCAGAAGCATCCCATCCCATCTTTACATCCCTCCCCCATGCTCACATAAAGGCAAGCAATCTTCACAAATCCGAAAGAGCAGCAACCCCCAAGCCTCCAACGAATCCCACAAACCCTAGCGAGTGAGTTTTCCCATCCGACAAGCTCCCACGCCAGATACCACACCGCTACAACCCCGAAGACCACAGAGGAAGCGTCGAGTCCTCCAGCTAAAATCCTTCCAATCGAAGAAACCCTACTGCACATCGTACATCTCCTTTCAGCCTAGCTGCAGAAGCCAAAGGCACAAGTCCATGGAGGCACTAGTCCGCTGCTGCGGTCTTGTTGGCTTCGGATGCGTGGAGATCGGCTGTGAGGGATGTAACAAAGCAACCGGCTTTGTACATGCAGATGAATCGAGAGAGATGACGGAGAGGGTGAGAGGTATATTCACGTGGCAGTATTTCGACGTCAGTAGAGGCTGTGGAATTGGTGCAGGAGCCACCGATGTCTGCGGTTCATACTATTCCAACGGCGATGATGGTCGTAGAAACGGTGCTTCACACGTGTGTGTGATGGTAACTGCAACACTAGGTGCGATTCGATATCATGGAGAAAGTATTGCGTCAACCAGCGTACCAGAGCCGTTGTTGCTGCCCCGATCACCACTTTTCTGCTTTCAATGTTGATACAGCCCCACAGCCCTTACTCATATCCAACAAGCAACTTATAAGTCGCAACCTCAAAGGCCCTAAGCTCAATATCAATTCCATGTTTCCCAATTTCCATCTCTTCAAGCTCGTCCTCCAAAATATTCGCCTTCCAAGCCTTGTGCACCTTGACTGGTCCCAAAGCAATCGTGCCACGTGAAGTCCCTCCCAGAGAATCGTAGATACGAAGGACCACGTGTCTCCCATCCCTGGCCCGCAAATCGCCGTTGCTGACGTCGGCATCATCCTCGCCGCGCTTGACGGTGTCAATGACCAAGCTCGGGGACGAGTCGGATGTCAGCTTGAAGGCCGTGAAAAGATCTTCGATCGTCTCGACCTCAGGGTGACGGTGCAGGAATAGTGGGTTGTTGAACTCTGCTGCAGCACGGACAGTACGTTCGTCAAGAGCTCCGGCATGCGGCAGGATGGCCCAGCGGATCTTGTGGTGACCCATGTCGGCATGAGCATCTGGTGCTTTTGGTGCTCGCAAGAGGGACAGTCGCATCAACTTGCCGGTCGTGGCGAAACCATACTTGCTGTCATTAAGAATGGAAACACCGTAGCCATGCTCGCTGAGATCGGCCCACTTGTGGCAGCAGACCTCAAATTTAGCCATGTCCCAAGACGTGTTGTAATGGGTTGGTCGCCTGACGATACCGAATTGAGTCTCGTACGAAGCTTCCGTGTTCGTGATGGTGGTTGGGAACTCCACCTTCAAAAATTTCATCGTCTCATGCCATTCCACCTCCGCTTCAACCTCGACGTAGGAAGTTGCCGCTTCGTCGCTTGCCGCCTTGAGCGCAATGGTAGTCTTGATCCAAGACTTGTCCGAGATTTGTGTCTTGGTAGTCACCGCAACGCGCTTGTCAGACTGTTCCGTGATCACAGTTTTGCTGGTTGCCTTGAGCTCTTTGCGCGACTCGAGATGGAACACTTCCACATCCCAGGCCTGCCAGTAAAGAGGCTTGTCATCGAAGATAACAAGCTGGTTGGCTTTGCCGCCCTTCGGGAGGACCTCTCGCTTCGCTTGCTTGTCGTATAGCGAAGTGATGACACCGTCAGCAACTTTCACTGCCAGCTTCGAATTCTGAAGCACAAAAGATCCATCGTCAAAAGCCTGAAGTTCCGCACACTCCACTGGAGGACTGCTCGTGGCGGAAGACTGGCCCACGATTCTCGCTGACGGAAGATCTCTTGCATCGAAATCTTTCCGAGCCCAACCCAACGTGTTGATGGCCACAGGCTGTGCATTTTCAACATTGCTGGCAAGGTCGCAGAAGCCAAGCGACTTCAACGCATCATCTAGTGCCTTCTTCCCTGACTTGAAGACTTTGGCATACTCCTTGTCAGAGTCGTCGTAGCACATCTCAATGGACGAGCCAGGCAAGCAATCATGAAACTGACACAGCAGTACACTCTCCCACATGGAATCGATTTCCTTCTTCGGGTACTTGTAATCCTTGTCGTGCAGCGATGCCATTGTCGCCATGTATTCGACATTGTGCAATAAGACTTCAGCGTGTCGGTTGCCCTTTTTGTTTTTGGCCTGTGTGGTGTATGTGCCTCTGTGCAGCTCAAAGTAAAGCTCGCCGAACCAGGTCACAAATTCAGTCTTACCCGTTGCTGCATTCTTCTCAAGACGATCAAAGAAGTCTTCCACGCTGTTACCCATGTGCACACGCGGTAGCAGACCCACAGTGTCTGCAATACCTCGACATCTGCGCAACTTCTCGATATGTCCCCACGTTGGACCGCCTCCGCCGTCACCCTTGCCAAATACCAGCAACGAGGTAGGATCTTGATCCATGCTCTTGTGCTGCGTGACGGAACGCTTCACATCGCCAAAGTGTGCTTCAGCGGTATACGTCTCGGAAGGTGCCATGTGACAGATGACTTGGCTCCCATCCAGACTGACCCAGTTGAATGTGGTGTGGGGAAAGTTGTTGATGTTGTTCCAGCTCAACTTTTGCGTGAAGAAGCGGTTCATGCCTGCAAGCCTGCACAATTGCGGGATCTGCGAAGAATATCCAAATGTGTCGGGCAGCCAGAATGTCTTGCATCTCTGCCCGAACCGTGACTCGAAGAAGCGCTGTCCGTACAAGAATTGTCTGACCAGCGACTCTCCCGACGGCATGTTCGTGTCGTGCTCGACCCAGCTCCCGCCAATGGGCTGAAAGGTCCCCTTCTTCACATGCTCTTTCACGCGGTCAAAGGCATAAGGATACAGCTCCTCCAACCACTTGTACTGCTGCGCCTGACTTGCACAGAAGCGATGCTCAGGGTATCGGTCCAGCAGATCGCACTGGTTGCTCCAGCTTCGCGCCACCTTTCTCTTCGTCTCAGCCCACGGCCACAGCCAGCACGTATCGATATGACAGTGTCCAATTCCCGACACCAGCACCTCTCGCAACGGGTCCTTGGGCGTCAACTCGTACACCTCCGGCCCATCCACCTTATCACCAACATATTTCTTCGCAATCTTCCGACACTCCTTGATCGCCGCCCGCGACCCATTGCCAGCGATGAATGCATCAATAACCTCATTCGCAATCGTCAGAGCACGATGCTCCTCCCACGAATCCTGCG
Organism: Cercospora janseana; assembly: GCA_026725115.1. NCBI lineage: Eukaryota > Fungi > Ascomycota > Dothideomycetes > Mycosphaerellales > Mycosphaerellaceae > Cercospora > Cercospora janseana. The sequence goes on from CM049100.1 coordinate 701,328, forward strand.
GGAACTCCCTCGCCGCATCCCCCAAGATCCAAAAATCATAGAACAACGCCCTCGCGTCCAAGTTCACACTGACAAGATCGGCCAACTGCAATCGAAAGTATCGATTCGGGTCGGGAGGCTGGATCGTGTCTCCGCCCGTGGGATTGCCAAACATGCCATTACACGCCATTTCAATGTAGATGGTCTCCTCCTTGCCAGTTCGATACTTGTCCGGCACAATCCACTCGATCCTCTCGCCATTGCCCGTCAAGCCTTGCAAAGGCTTGCCGTCATGCGTCCACACGAGCCCCTCACTCGAAGAGTCCCAGTGCAATTCCACCCTCTCCTTATCCTCCCACTCCTTTGGGACAGTGAATTGCACCCGGAACCAATGCGTGCTCCAACTCGGCCCGAAGCTCTCGCCTTTGCGCGTAGGCTTATATGTATTCTTGGAGTCGGTGGCTTCAGCGAATGTGGGCCGGGAGAGGTCTGGTGCGGACCAGACGGAGAGGTGGACGTGGCCCTCGCCGAGCCGACCGTCGTAAATTTTAGCCATCAGGCCCTGCTCTTGGTATTGACCATTGGTGGTGAATTGATTGAGGCGGTCGCGGTAAATGTCGTGGATGAGCTTGCCTTTGGGACGTTCGGCGAGTTGAGGATATTTAGCTGACGAGGAAGCCATGATGCTGGATTTCTGAGTCTCTCCACCCATGGTGGTGATGTGACAGAGATTGTATAGAAATGGCCGAAGTGAGATGTTGAGTTGGAAGTGGTCAGCAGGTAAGCTCCACAAGCTGGCCGCAGCTCTCCCCGCCGGGGTACATGGCGCCAGGAACGCGAACCGGATCGACGCGCGGTTTCTCCGGTTTCAACGCATCGTCATCGCCAAGATCAGATTATAGTGTTCAAGACTGTCGGTAAGGCTTGCACCGTATCTCAACACACAAATTATCATTACCGGAGCTTTATTCTACACTGGCTGCATCGCCGGCACGCAATACTCTGTGCCTGGGTATTCTCGCAATCTCAAAGCTTTCGCCCCACCCGTACAGGCTGTATTTATACAACACTCGAAACGTTGCTCCTCACCAACTCTTGAAGGCTGTAGTTATACAACAACCGAAAGGTCGCCCTCCATCAAGTCTTCCAGCTCAAGCACCTTCTGTCGTTCAGTTCCTCTTACAGTTCTGCCATGGCCTTCTCACAGAGGTTCCGATATCTTACAGGGTCGAAGCGTTCCCGCTTCCATTTCCGTGCTCGGCCAGCTTCGATACGTTCCTTCTTTTGCCTAGCCTTCTGGTCTTCTGGCGCGAATGACCAGAAGCTTTCCTTCTTTTTCAGGCTCCTTTGTCGCCTCGGTCCGTTCGAGGGCAACGACAATCGATTGGAACCCGTGGGACTTTGATCGTCGCTGCTGTCGTTTCTCTCGAGTCTCTGTAGCGCGTTTCTGCGATGAATTTGCTCTTGTGCTTTTTGCACAGCCTTCAGGTGTGTTTCCAGCTGGACACGCATGGCAGTCAGGTGTTCAGTGACACGGTTCAACTTGGCGACGTCAAGACACTCCCTGTATTGGAAAGAGGGAGGTCTGCCCTTCCATGAAGGCGGACGGCTTTCCGCTGCAGAGGGAGGTATCACTGTCACAGCAGTTGTGATCGGCGATGTACTTCCGTGCTCATGCTCGGACTTTTGCGATGGACTATCGTGCTCATGCTCGAACTTTTGTGATGTACTATCGTGCTCATGCTCGAACTTTTGCGGTGTGCTAACGTGTTCATGCTCAAACTTTTGCGGCGTGTCGACATGTCCATGCTCAAACTGTTGCGGCGTATCGACATGTCCATGCTCAAACTGTTGCGGCGTATCGACATGTCCATGCTCAAACTTTTGCGATGTATCAACATGTCCATGCTCAAATTTCCGTGGTGTGCAAGGCGTGATTGCAGAACTCGGCACTGTGTCGAAGTGCCTTTCCAGACCGTCCGTAGCTATGGGTGACACCGGAGACACTGAAGACCGAAATGACATGGGCGAACTCGGCGATATGGGCGATACAGGCGATGGCGACGCGGGATCTGCACCCAAGTCATATCTACTGCCCTTGCTCAATTGCGTCGCACTGGTGTGGGCACTGGTGTGGAAGTTGGTGGATAGTAGAGAGAGTTGTGGACGGGTAGGTGTGCACGGCTGTGTAGTGGCGACCATGGGTTGATAGGAGCGGGGAGGAGAGCCCATGCGAATCGGCGTCATCAGGCGAGGCGATGGAGCCGGATGATTCCTGGGTGGCGTCCTTTGGGGGATCGGCATTGCGATGCCATTCGGAGGGAAGGTGATTGGTGATTCTCGCTGCATCCAGAAATCGAGGGTGGAATTGGAGGGGTGCACACCACCATGGAATCCCCGCCCGCGACTTGGCGTTCGGATTTGAGCAAAGCTTTCGTGGCTCTCCAGCTCTTCGGTATCAGAGATGGAGGATCGCGGCGAGTCCAGAAGGGAGAGGGGCGGGACATCTCGGTTCTCCACGCTGCGTCGTCTCTTTGCAGATGGTTCAGGAGAAGACAGCATCAGGGAGCTGGCACGAGAGCAAGATCTGTCGAAGAAACCACTCTCGGTCAGGGTCGGAGAGAAGGCAGAACGGTGGCGCTGCGGCAGAGGCACTTCCTTTGACGTGACTGGGTTACAAGGCTCTCGAACGAGGCGGACGCACAACATGCGTGCATCCTTGGTGGTCGGGAGCGTCGTGAGCGCCTCGAGGAGGTGTCGTTCGGCATCTTCGTAAGCGGGAGCCTTGGCCACCGAGTTGTGATGCATCAGTCTCGCAACCTCGTTGAAGCAGAGGCCAAGGTAGAAGTTGATAAAGGCATCTTGCAGCGGGTGCGACGGATCACCGGGGTCGGACGAGGCTTGCAGGATGCTGCGACAGACTTGAATGCACTGGCGGTATTTTTCTTCGGCGAACAGATTCTTGATGAGGACCTGCGTGTTGATCCACTCCTCAGACGGCAGCGCCGCCGGAATCGCCATGATGGGGACGGGAGGCCCTGCGGGATCGGTAGCGACAGTGTCGACGCAATGCGGAGCGGGAGCGTGGGTGCCGATAGGGCGCGCGCGCAACAACGAACGAGTGCAGGTGGGAGGTGGTGTCCACTGCAGGAGGGGCCAGTGCAAGGCGAAGGGCAGTGTAGGTGCGTGTCTGCGGCCTATTCTTCCCCTCGGACCTTATTGCGCTCGGGCAAGTCGAGATGGGCAGTGATGAGGGAACAGGGATGGCTGCCGATGAGGTCGCACCGTGCAAATGACTTCTCAATCTCTCGCACTCGATCGAGACTCGTCGGCGCCTGCGACGACTGCTGGATGCCGGCAGTGCGCGCAGGCGCATGGCCTCGGCCTCGCTTCATCTCTCGCTTGACGTCTTCCCTCTGCACCTCACGTTTGGCGGGGGGAGGCGACAGGTGCGGCGTGCGAAGTTCGCCCCGGCCAGCAGGCATGGATGGATGGCCACACTCGCCCTGCTCCATCTGCGGTGCCGCGGCGAACGCGCGCGTCCTGGCATCTGCGGCCACGATGGCGGGGCATGCTGGCGCAGTCGTGATGAGGGCAATAATGTGAGGGAGGAAGCGAAGTGGTGGGGAAAGGCGTGGTGAACTCTCCCACTATCGACCGGGATTCTTCACCACCGACCCAGGCTTACTTCGGCTTCTCTGACATCTCCAACCTCGACCTCTCGTGGGCAACCCCGTCAACGTGATTGCTCTGCACTGTGCGCCGCGCGTCTGCATCCAATCGGAATCTGGAGGCGCCGCACGTTCGCGAGCAGAGCGTGCACTCGCGTCCGCCCAGCTGAAGCACGGAGCGATGGCTCATGTGCATCGTCGCCCTCAACAATGCTGTGGCACACTGTGGCGCGGCGCCTCCGTTGATAGAGACGCTGTGGCGCAAGACCAAGGCACCTTCGACCACGTCGACAACTTTGCACTGAGTCGCGCAGGTCTTCTACTCACGTGGCGCACCTGCTTCCGGCAGCATGCTCCGAATGGTCTCCCATCCCCCGTCACGACTTGCTACGATATATTCAAAATATCCGAGCCTCGATAAGGCAGCCGACAGAATTTTCAGGCGGCAGCATGTGTTCCACGTGAGAACATATTGGGCAGACAATGGACTGAAGCTCATCCCCTGGTGCCTGCCATATTCAATACACGCAGGGTGGCGTCGACGGGCACAGGACTCTCAGGCCACTACTGCCACGACCATTTCGACTACAATGAGTATTGGGCAATATGAACCTGCCATGACCTGCAGAAGCCTCTCCTGGGAGCCAATGATACTAGAAGCGTAGAAGTGACATCTTCGAGGCGTGCCGTCTATACAGCGTACAGAGCCGCTCTCGCAGCTACAGACGGCACTAGCATCCTCAGTCCGCACTCTCGTTCGCCTCCTCATACTCCTTCTGATCCAGCTCCTCATGCCAAGATGTCTCTACTCACACATAGCACAATCAGCTCACGGCAAAGCACTCTTGAGAATAGCACGGAAAAGGCAACTCACTCCCCAAGCTAATCGCCTGATGCGCCATCATCGTCCTCTTCGTGCCCCCATGCCAATGCGTCTCCCCCGCCGGAATGTGCACCACATCTCCCACCTTCAACCTCCTTGGCCTCTGGCCCTTGCTACAGATGAGCCCCTCCCCGATCGTGACGGTGAGAATCTGACCCCGCTCGTGCGTATGCCAAAACGTGCGTGCGCCGGGCGTGAAGCAGACGTTGTTGCCCATGCAGTCGTCGGCCGTGAAGATGGGATCCATATGGACGTTGCCGGTGAAGGTTTCCGTTGGTTGCCGAGAGGCCGTGGAGGGTTGGTGCGCGGCGCGCGTGAGTTGCATCTTTGCTTACAAATTTTTCTTCCGGAATCGATTACGAGTGGAGAGTGGAGGGCACTTTCCGTCGTTGTCGAGGTAATGAGATCCCAATCGAATAAAGCTCCACCGCAAGCTTGCACCGATGTCGCAAGGAGCTGCCCTTAAGCTATTCACAACCCGCAGGAACCCATGGTCTGGTCATAGTCCCGGGCTATCGCGAAGCACCAGCTTGAGAAAATGCGTCTTCTCCAGCGGCGTCTCATAATACGCTTCCACTTCTACAAACCCCAGAGACTGATACAGCGCCCTCGCCGACTCCATCGACTCCAGCGTATCCAGCACCACCGCCTGATACCTCAGCCGCCGAGCTTCCGCGACCGCAGTCCGCGCCAAAGCTTGCCCCACGCCCATGCCACGGCCTTTCGGATCGACGTATAAGCGCTTCATCTCGCAGTGGCCCGGAATGGCAAGAGGCCGGAGGCCCACGCAGCCAATGGCTTGACCCTGGGTGTCGCGAGCGAGGAACAGAGCCCCGATCGGGGGCGCGTATTGGCCTGGCATGGATGCCATCTCGTCGTCAAATTTTTGGAATTGGAGGTCGATGTCTAGGGACGCTGCGTAGCTTTGGAAGAGAGTGATGGTGTCCGCGAGCGCATCGGGAGTCGACACGGGTGTGATGGTGAAGGCAGTCATGGAGATGAACATCACATACGAGCGAAATGTATGCGGGACAGACGAAGAAGAACTCGCTAGATGGGAGGTGACTGACATGTTAGACATAGGTGAACTGCTTGTGAAGCGAGAGGGCGCGCTTTCGGTGCCGATTCATGCCGCAATCGGTCGCGCGTTGTTCTCTGTCATTTGAGCGTTGCTGCAACACCACGATGTTCCAATCCTGGGCAGTTATAGAGACGAGAGACAGCAGAAATTTGTAGTGTTGATCTCGATTGTTGACCTCGGGTACTCCCATTGAGCAAGCTGGGCTTTGGCGTACGGATCTCTGTGCGGTGCTCAACCCAATACCCTGAATTTCAAGAGAGTACTGGCCGTGTTTGCGATCATGCAACACTGTCTTCTAATTCGTGTGGTCCTCAGGCCTGGCGCGAGAACTCGGTATCAACGGAATCAGCTCATCCAACATGCACTGCACTGCACTTCACGCATACGGCGCCGGTAACGACTGGCGCAGTCAATGCTTCTACGCACCTCGTACCAGCTGGTTGCGGCAGATGAGAGCCAAACTGGTCGTGAAGCAGCCCCAACATGCCTCGTCGACTCGTGAGCTATTCGATGGGTCTTACGCAACTGCGAGCCCATACTCAACAATGACCTACCCGAGCGCATTTTATCGCACGACCACGTTCGAGAGCCCGCTGAAGGTAGGTCGAGACATCCTGAAATGCTCATCGCCCAAATCCACCAAACCCAGCGCCATCCTTCTTGAAGAAGCGGCCGATATTCCTCAAATTCTCATTCAGCGTCGCAGCAGGGCTGTCTGCATCCATGCTTGCTCTCGCCGGCCCACCGAAAGGCGGCGAAGCTGTTCGGCTCGCAATGCTCGTTGAAGCTGCCCCATCTCTATTCACCCCCATGTGTGGAGCGGCGAAGCGATCACCAGCATCGCGGGCTGCATTCATGAGTGCAGTGCCGAAGTTGGAAGGATCAAAGCGTGCTGGAAGCGAAGGCGTCGAGTTGGTGATTGGATTGTCCTTGAGCGCGGCAAGTCCAAGCCCTGCGGTTGTAGGCGCGGACTGCGTGGTCAATTGCAAAGCTGCTATGAGCGGATTACTCGCTTGGAGGCTTTCATTCGCCGAGCTCGCTTTGTGGGCATTGAACAACTCGATGAGATGACTCTGCTCCTGCTTGCGGATAATGCCCTTTAATTCAAGCATTTTGCGGAAGTTCGCTTCAGAACGATCTCGAATGTGTATGAGATATGCCTGGACGAGCCCCTCTGGTGGCGAGGCGCGGACTTGCAAGGTCTTCAAGATTGGATCAAGCTTGCCTGTGCTTTGGTTGACACGCTTCACGAAAGCCTGGTTGATCGGAGTGCCTTCGTCTGCGTTGAGAGTGGCCAGTTCCGACAGTTCTTTCTTCAGCACGTAAGTGTCAAGAAGCATCTGCTCGGATCCAGTCTCGGAGACAGGTCTGCAAGCCACGATATTGGCAATGTAAGTCGAGGTGAGCGCGTCGACGAGGTTGTCACAATATGCTCTTGCATATTGTGGCTTGTGCAGCAACCGCAAAATCTCCCTGCTACGCTCCTTGACACGCGCAATCAGAGATGACACGTAAGGGCTCTGGTCGCCCACACTATCCATCTTCGCCCATGCAATAGACCGCATTTCTCGCCACGCCGGCTCGCAATCGGCCTCCGCTTTGTGCACTAAAGCCCGTATTGAGGCAGATGCCACGCCCAGGAACGTATCGGCCTGGGCCTGCAGGTCGACTTTATCTTTCAACTCTTCATCAATACGTGACTTGATTTTCTCTTCGAGCTGATTCGTCGTGGTATAGCAGTAGTCAGCAGTATTCAGGATGATAACTGCGTCCTCCACGCTAGGCCCTCCAGTCTTTTCCGAGAGAAAGAAGAACAAGACCTGTTGCGCGTACTGGTCGAGGTATTTGCCAAAAGTGGCCGAGAGTTCAGAGAGACGACCTCCGGTGGACAACTTCGCGCATTGCGCCAGAGTGACTCGGTAGTGGTGGAAGAGCTCTGTGGAGGAGGGAATGACCAGCTGTGCATGGAACTCTTCCTCCGGAGGGCGAATCTGCTGCTGTCGATACTTCGGAATCAAGGACGCAAGCTGCTTAGCCTGCGACTCAACCCAGACACTCAAATATGGCTCAAAAGCCTCCGAGATTGCTTGGCTGAATCCATTTCTCTTCTCCCCTTCGACTGCAGAAGTGACAGAGTCCATGCTTGATCTTGACTCGCTCAAGGAGAAGCGCCGCACAAGACTGTGCTCGAATTCCAGCGTCTCCTGCAAGCATGACAAGAGCAGGTTGACATCAGGTGGCTGTCCATCCGCGCGCCGCATGCTCTTCTTCAGAATCTCCTTGTAATCATCTCTCGTCGTCTCGCAATATGCATTCGCAAGCATCTCATTGACTTTCCATTCGCGTGGGAAAAGCGCCGCATGCTCTGCATCATATGTCTTCAACATGCGATTGAACCACGAGTATCGTCTGGAGATGTTGTCCAAGCTCCCAGCCTCGTCATTGCCTCGAAAGACCTGCCGATACTCCCGCAGCTGCGTGTTGCAATACCAGGTGATGAGCCTCGCACGAGCATGTTCTCCCAGAGCATCCATGACTTGACACGCTTCATGCAGCATGCCTCGCTTCTGCTGCACCTCTTCTCTTGCGAACGTGATTTCAAAGTCCTCGCAGACTTGGTCCAGCAACTCTCTCTGCACCTCACTGACATTCTTCGAAAGCGTAGCAATCTGGTCAATGCTCCGGTAGCTCTTGAAATGCGCCATGAGCTGAATGACTGCTTGCAGCAGATGGGCACATTCGCGGTACTGCCTCGTCTCCGACAGGCCACGCAGCTGCTCATATGCAGTCGTGAGCATTTGCAGTCTCTTCAAGGCCGTCATGGACAGAGTCAGATTGCGCTTGGTGCTATCCAAACGTTTGATGTCTGCTGTCATCTCTGTAATCGTCCTCTCCGTCTCCAGGGCTCTTTCTCGCACGCCCTCGATCTTGGCGAAGAGTGCCGCGAGCTCGGCTCTGGCATCCTGGATGCGTCGGACACTATCGCCATCGGAGGTCGTCTGTGCCGTGACCAGCGAGGTGATGGAGGAATCGAGCGAGGCTTCATAATTCTGGAGCTGCTTCGAGACAGCCGGGACGGATGAGAGAGTCGAGGGGTGGGAGAAGAGCGCATTGAGATGGTCTATCGGATCATAATCGACTGCACGGCGTCAGCTCAGCGATTGCAAGTCCCATTACGCCTGACAAGAGATGGAAGCTGGAGAAATACCTACCAGCGTCCAAGGCGTCTGGCGGCGCACTCCCTTCTACGAGCGCCATTGAAAGCTGCAGATCAGACCCATACGCATATGCTCTTTCATGCCTGACAAAGACGTAGTATCGTCTCAGACCGCGCGTGTGGAACTATGCGACCTAGAATGTCGACAGCTGGAGGTTGCGATTTCATATGCAAGGTCCGTGCCTGGACGTTTGGAGCTGCAGCTCAGCCACAACCTTGTTCGAACTCACGCACGCCTCTCCCACTTTCCATTTGGAGGAAATGCATGGATAACTGGACTGACATTGCTACATCTTGCGACGCCTGCTAATCGCTCCTGCTTCGATTTTGCATTTCTGCCCACAGTTACGATTGAGAAACGAGCCCGGCTTCCGCCGTAGCGAGTATACAAAACAAGTTCATGGCAGAGTAGACTCCTCGGAGCGTAGTGCCATCCTAAGCGGACGCGAGAGAACATCATGGCAAGTCTGCTATAACGTCCCAACCTGTAGCCCTCAAGCTCTCATCCAAGCGCCATCACTGTAGCTCACAGTCTCAGGATACTCGCTCGTCCCCACTCTCGCTCGATAATCATCGACATCCGTCTCAAAGGCTCTCTTCCCCACCTCCACCACCTGATTCACCAACCTAACCTCCCGCCCTCCAAATCGCGCAGACACATGTTGAGCAAGCGCCACAATCGCAAATTCCGCCAATCTCAACATCTCCGTCCGCCACGCCTCATCTTTCTCCTCTACTGCAGGTAGAGCTTCACCCTCAACGCTGTCATTCATCCTCACAATCAGGTTTTCCCCTTCAACTTGCTGCAAAATGTGCAAAGCCATCTTCTGCCGGATCTTCAACATTGCATCTGTCTCGTGTAGCCAGTCAAGCGTCTTCAGAATCATCCAGCTGCGGCGGCCACGGTGGTCGTCGTATGCTGGCTCTGGTCCTCGTGGCGCCGGGACGAAGACTGAAAAGGTCTCCAGCGATGCGCGGATACCGAAGTGAATTCTCGCGGCGATGAAGATATTGTCGAGTGCTTTTTGAGCGGCGTCGAATAGCTGAAAACTGAAGTGTTCATCTAGGGGGTCGCGTTGGAGTCGACGCCCTTGTATTGCAGCATCAACGACCGCGATGACTTTTCGTGCTCTTTTCGCCCAACGGCTCTCCCCGCGCTCGGAGGGATTCTTACCTCCATGCTCTTGATCGCGAGGAGCCATGAACGGGATGGCGAGCAATTCTCGAACTTCTTCTTGTAGACTTCGTCGCAGCATTTCTTGCTTTCTCGACAAAGGGATGTTAGAACACCTGGTATGGCTCTGATGAGAATACGATTTCATTGCTCCACCAATATCAGGGATGTCTTGCGCCCAAAGCCTTACCGCTCGTCTTTTCCATGTTGCTGGGATCATCGAGTTGAACCATGATGCGTACCAACGCGTAATGCAGATGAGCGTCAGAAGCAGACAGTCAAATAACGTATGGCGGAGGGCCGTGTCATTGAGGCCTGGTGGCAGCTTCACACTATCAAGCCACAGCAGCTGGGCATTTGAGAAACGTGCAATTGTCGCTCTCCCTGTGCAGATTCGCAGCACTTCGCTCGCCAGATCCGGGAATTCGGGACTCGTCGAGTCCATATTCCACAGCTCGCAAATATCTCTCCTTACGACGCTTAGCCTCATAGCAAGCGGATCGCCAAAGAAGTCATGCTTCAGCTTCATCGCTACCCCCGGCTCAGGGCGTAAGGACGCCAGATCTTGTTCTTGCGAAGGATCCCTCCTGGGAGCGAGCGCCCACTGCGCAGCGTTTCCAGTCATCTGAATCGCGTCTTGACAGACTGTATCGAGTTTCCAGACTTCTGTCGCGCTGAGACTGTCGAAAGTTTCCTCACTCAACGCTCTGCATTGGTGAAGTACGTCGAACATGAGCGAAGCGCAGTGTTCTATGCCGAGTCCGCCATGGTATGCGTGGCTGAGGTGGAGGGATTGTCTTTGAAGACCCTCAATTAAGACAGCACCGGTTGATGGAAGTGTCATTATGTTGGTCTGTATGTGCGTGCTGCGTGTCTTCGAGTCTTTTCAGCGAGATCAGAATAGTCCACTGTTGGCGACCTGTAAACGTGTGTGCGCTGTATATGGACAGCACATTTGCTCGGTGCAACTCGACGGACGTGGGGAGGTTTTCAATGACAGTTGTGAGAGTTGCGAAGTCTATGCTGAAAGAAGGCGCTGTTAATGATATTTTTGTGCGCGAGATCTCAGGTGTCGCGCGAAGTGAAGCGCAGGGGCGGGTGAACGGCGAACGGCTGTACATGTTTGCAATGCCAGGGCACAACGACAAACGCCAATTCACAGGACTCGTAATTGATCCCAAAGCGCGTGTGTTTGTGAACGTGTCCGAGAAGCAGCTAGAGGCTCCTACCTGACCAACATCCATTTCACGATACGCAAAGGTAGAACGAGTGGCCACAACACGACCTCAACGAACAGCACGAGAGATGTCCCGAGCTTCCATAGCATCGCCAGTAGTGTGCAAACAGCGAGTCCGTGTCCTGCCAGTGAGAGCATAGCCTTTAATGCGTCCAGCTTCTCCTTCGTCGGCACCTCGGGATCTTGGAGTAAGTCTAGAATGCCCACTCGAGGCACCTGGAGTGAGCCTAGATAATGGAGTAGCGACAGCGCGCAGTTCAGCAACGGCTCCGTATAGTCGACTTCGTGGACGTTCGGCTCCGTCTGCAATGTCCTCTCAAACAACGAAGCTGCTCTCACAACACTGCCACTAGAACCAACACGAGTGCGGAGACAAGCACCACTATTGGCATCCCTATCACAACCCAGTGAACACTTCGTGCCGCCGGCCCCATTCTTGATCGCGGCTCGCGGCACAGCAGCCAGTTCCGGCCTAACAAGCCTTACAAGCGGCAAGTGACACAAATCAGTGTGAATCTCCGGACCAGACAGACATTTCGAAATTGCATCGGTCGAGTCGTGATCATGCATCGCACGTCGGGCTCCGACATGCTCATCAGAATCACAGGCAGCGGTGCTGGGTGCCAAGGCTGGGTCTGAAGTGTAAACCCTGGGATCCAATACTTCTTGTCCACGATCATGCGCCGAGTATTTCTCGGCGTGCAGCTTGTTCTTGGTAAGGAGACGGGAGTGAGATGAACTGCTTCCGTGCTTAACGGCATTGCTGGGTATCGACGCGGGACCCCGTGCGTCCCTTGCAGCTATAGATTTGGTACAGCTGCGCTGGGTTGAAGAGGTGGGCGGTACCTGATTGCCGGAGTTGGAAGCAGCGGTATCCCGTCCAGACGGAGCTTTATGTAAGATGCTGCTTATTTTTGACTCGAGATAGTCCCGTTTGCGCACTGCCAGGGTCGGAGGTTCGGGAGTTGTGGGCTCTTCGTTCGCGTGATAGCCAGCATTGTAGGGAGTGAAGGGGCGATCATGGCATACCGGGTGAGTGTGATAGACTTCAATGGTCTCATCTAACGCGCGTGCTTGGCCAGAATCGCTGTGGAACACGCGGCGATCATATCCTTCGCTGGACACGCGCCTGGTCTTGGCTTGGTAGTGCTGCAGTGCTTCAATTTGCTCAGCAGTGTATCCTGGGTAGGCAAAGGGCTGTGGTTCACGGGCAGACGGCATGTGAACGATGAACGAATCGTCGTCGGCTGCACCTCCAGGCGCCGTGCTTGATTTCGCATCGTTACAGAGGCTACTTGGGCCTCTCACAGTGCTCACTTCCCTGCCCTCATTGGCCTTTGTCAACACTGGCCTCCGCTTCACGACATGAGTTGGGGAGCAATGTTGCGCGGCCTTCCTTCGCAGGTTCAGAGCCTCGCCGGGCGAATCTGGGGTTCGTGGCGTTTGTGCACCTGGACTTGGCGAGATGAGACCAGTCCACGGATTCGCTGCTCTTGCTGTAATGTAATCATCGCTGTCCTTCATCCGGCCCATAGTCGGTCTCAAGACTGGTGACCTCTGTGTTGTGATACCCGATCTTTCTACACCCACCCAAGCTTTTAAGAGCGATCGAACGCTACGGCGGCGACCAACGCGCCAATGAGGAGGACAAAGCTCGGGCAAGTAGTTGAATTTAGTGGTGTCTGTCTTGTTAGCAGCCCCAGAAAAGCGAGGCTTCTCTGCGTAGAACTGGCCAAGGCGTGGTGACAGTAGCGAGGGCCTTCGCTCGAGCGCCATCCCTTCGGTGCAGTAGAAATAGCGATGCTGGAATGTGGAAGTGCGGCATAGCAACTGAGTATCGCTCGCGTACTTACCGTTAGACCTGCCACGGTGAGGTGCTCCTGCGACTCCAGAACACAGCTCTTGACACGGAAGGCGCAATGCACCTCAGACTTACCTTTGGAAACTGCAAATCAGTATGCACCAGTGTCGTGCCCACTTCTACTCAGCAAAGCGAAGACACGAGATGGAAGCTTTGTAGAAATGCTCCAGCTCAAACCAGATTCTCACATGTCGCGAATTCGCACATTCGCACGATCCGATGTAGAGGAGGGGTCAGGGTTGATCTCTGCTCTCGTGCGAGTACAGGTCTGGTTGTTGCCTGCGTGATCTTCGTCGCATGGCCAAGCTGTAAGTCCCGGACAGCATGAGACTGACGGCCCTGCCGGTCGGAATGACGCGCGATTTCGTCGTTGGAAACAAAAGTAGAGTGCGGCATCTGGCCTTTTTCTGAACGATCCCGGTGGCAGTCGCGATAAGAGCTGCGATCATCCTCCGGATCGACGCATTGAGCGGCTGAGCTATGCAATCTGGCGGGCCCGGGAGGGAGATGCTTGCAAAGCTTCGAGCATGATGACAATGCTGCGACAGACCAACAGTGGCCTGCAAGGATGTAAGGTGACGCAGCAAGTGCGTCGCAGCAAGTGGTATTCTTGCGCTCGCTTCATGCCGCTGTCGCTGACAAGCGCGTGGATGCAATTGCTCAGCGCCAGACCGAATGAAACGGTTCCACACGTTTTGGCAATTACAGGCAGGGGATCCGTCACGCAGAGAATCTGCGTCGGAATGGGAGCCAAGCAGAGCAATGTCGTGCAAATAGGGTATAGAACAAGGTTGATCTGCGATAGAAATGAGAGCCAAGCAGTTTCTCTGGGCGTTGATCGTTTGAATGGAGTCGAAGACCAGCTACATCGCGGTCGCGGTCAAGAAGCACAATTTCGGACAGGATGAATTGCGAATTTAGGTATGTATCGTGGTCGGCCTTCGTCGCGGAGATGCCCGGGTGGTCGCGAAGATGATTTCCAAGAGGCTTGGGTGCATGGGGACGAGGCACTGCAGTATCCTCGACAAGACGGCCAAGTGCAGGCAGTGAAACGTTCAACGGCCGCAGACAACGGCGGGAGCCAGGTCTTCTTCTGCACCACAGATGACGACTTGCGGACATTGTGGATGCATCGGGGGCACGCTGCATGCATGGTTGAGAGGGCGCGGGTCCGGGTAGCAGAACAAGAGAAGTCTTGGATGTGCTTCCAAGCCCAGAGACAAGAGGTTACAGACGCGCCGCGAGCACGTCGAGCACGAGCAGACGGTTATACGGCACTTGGGGCGAAGGACACAAAAATGCCTCATCATCATGGGCGATGGGCAGTGGCCTCCGAGACGTCGGCGCGAGCGGTGTGTTCCCACCGACATGCGTTTTTAAAAATTCTGCAAGGTGCGTCGACGAATCCTGGCGCTCGCCGGCCGGATCAGGTGCCGGGCAAAAATCACACGAGCTCTCAAACCTTCAGTCGGCAGAAGGCGGATGGCCCTGCAGCGCGCACACGCGAGTCGCGGATTGCACGAATTGCTCCCACGGCGCATTGCCAAACCTAAGATACGCCTTCACGCTGGTGGACGGTCGTCAGCAGATTGCCTGGTATTACGTAGGCCCGCCAATCACATCATGCCATGCGCCCTCAGCGCGAGGGCAGTGCCGTCAAGTGGTGCGCAGGAGATGAGGCCCTCCACATGGACACGCGGGTACAATAGCCTGTCCGATGGTGCTCCACGCGTGGGAGCGGTGATGAGAGAAGAGGCAACACGCTCGCCCTGTCGCGGTGGGAGCGGGTCTGACGTAGGAGGGGTGTTTGTTGTGCCCGTTGCCCTGCACACGAAGGCGCGATGGGGAAGCTCATTTCGGCGTTCGCGCTCATGTCTACGATGGCTCCCGTGCAGCTCTGCTCCATCGCCAGACGGGCTCTGCGCCTCGAGCGCAATAGCGCCACCGAAAGTGGCCAAGCGTCTGGGAGATGAGTATCGACGAGACAGCAGCAGAGATGCGCAGCAGCCACGGGGGGCGTGGACTGCGTGGCTGTCATGTGGACGTGTCAGACGTGCCTGGAACGCGAGCAGGCGGAGAGATACGGGGGCACGAGTAGAGCCGGGCCTCGCAGATGCAGCGGAGGCAGAAGGAGGAGAAGAAGCAGAAGAGGAAGCAGTAGGCGGGCGCGCGCGCGGCACGGTGCAGACGGTTGACATCATGACCGGCGGCATGGCATGGGGGGAGGTGTCTGAAGGAGCGAGCTGTCGTCTGTTGTAGAGCAGTAGCGCAGAGCTGCGAGCTTGATTGCCGGCGTGGGCTGCGAGCGCATCGCGAGGCATCGCAACAGCAGCAGCAGCGCGCAACGTCGGGTAAGCAGGCGCAGCAGCGTTGATTTGCTGCCGGCCTGGCTCCATCGGCGACGCATCGACCAGGCTCGCATCATCAGGTCAGTGGGCGGGCTGGAGACGGGCAGACTGCTTGGAGCGGTAGTGCGCGATTAGCGCCAAGTCAAAACAGCCTCCATGGGCATTGTTCGGCCCTTTCAGCAAGGCCGCAGAAGAGACGTGCAGGGCGACAGCGACTAGCGAGCCCGCAGCAAAATCCCGCATACCAGAGACTTGCTCGCATCGCCGCCGCCGCTGCTGCTGCTGCTGACGGGCGAAACCGGACGGCACGCGGACGAGGGCAGCGGGCGAAGATGCTAGCAATACGCGCAGCAGCAGGACGGCGGGGAGATGCGGCGGTGGCGGCCTGGGGGGGTTCGTTATTGGCATAATCTAGCAACGGTCCGACCGTGGCCAACACTCCATTCACCGTGGCCCTCGCGCGCATGGGTCTCCCTCGCTACTGAGGCCACTGACGAAAGCTCGGCACGGCGGCAAAGCCCGCGCCCATCCTGGCCGGTAGTGGAGCCATTGCTCTACCATTTATCCTCGCAGCTGCGCGCGCTCTCTCGCCCGACGCTTCCTCTCCTCCAGCGCGTCTTTCCCTCCCTCTCACCGACGAGCGTCACCCATCGACCCAGCGACATTAACTTGCATCGCTACACGCCACGATGGCCGCTCCTCGCGTGAGCTTCTCCGACAAGGACCTGGATCAGAATGGCGAGGCCGGCGCCGCTGCGAGGTATGCCGTTCTGCCGTCGACTGCTGCTGCTGCTGCTGCTGCTCACCTCCGTCGCCCTTGCACGTCTTTCGCATGCCATGCGGCGGAGGCTATCAGCTCCGCACGCGCAGCGCACCCTCTCTCCCCCGGAAACGGCGACTGACAGCTACGCGTGCAGATCGAGAAAGTGGTCGCAGGCACCTGGCAATATCGAGGATCTAGGTAAATACAGCTCCCACAACATTGCGTAATCGCGGAATGGCGACTGACCTGCACCGCACAGACGAGTACACAGCACTCCAAAAGTACATATCTACCTACAGAGATCCCAAGCTCGCTGCTCAAGAGGCTGGCGAGGGCAAGGAGGAGAAGCCCAAGAAGGCCTGGCAGGTGTGTCAACACTCGTCCCCCGCTAGCATTCCATTTCCATACTGACTCGCGGCCAGTTCTGGAAGAAGGGTCCGAAGGACGGCGCTGCCGCCAACGATGACGGCCATGTGCCAGAAGACTGGCTCGAGGCCGACATCAAGCAGGGTATCTCTGACCACGATGTCGAGGCTCGTCGCAAGCGCTTCGGCTTCAACGAAATCATGTCCGAGAAGGAGAACCTGTTCCTCAAGTTCTTGGGCTTCTTCCAAGGCCCTATCCTCTATGGTGAGTCTGCTCCAGCTTCCGCGCCCCATCCGACCGCCCTGGCATGAGCATGGCGGCGTCAATGGACGTGTCATTGCCACTGCAGAGCTCGCCCTTTTTTTTTGCTTTTGCTGCAAGCTCCACCCAAGCTCCCGTCGCAAATTTCTTGGCGCTGCAGCATCCCTGCAACCAGCGCAGCCCTGCGCCAACCTTGGAGATGAGTGGGATGGCGCTAATCTCTCGGCAGTCATGGAACTCGCTGTCCTCCTCGCCGCTGGTCTTCGTCACTGGATCGATTTGGGTGTCATTATCGCTATTCTGATGCTCAATGCCATCGTCGGTTGGTACCAGGAAAAGCAAGCCGCCGATGTTGTCGCAAAACTCAAGGGTGACATTGCCATGAAGGCAACCGTCATCCGCAATGGTCAGGAACAGGATATCAAGGCTCGAGAACTGGTCCCCGGTGATATCATCATCATCGAGGAAGGTCAGGTCGTGCCCGCCGACGCTCGTCTCATCTGCGACTACGAACAACCCGAGGACTTTGAGAAGTACAAGGAGCTTCGAGAACAGCATGCTTTGAACCCAGAGGAGGACCCGGCTGGGTCTGAAGACGCCGAGGGTGACGAGGGTGAGGGAATTGCGCACCAAGGCCACTCCATCGTCGCCACTGATCAGTCTGCCATCACCGGTGAATCGCTCGCCGTCGACAAGTTCATGGGCGACATTGTCTACTACACCACTGGCTGCAAGCGTGGAAAGGCCTACGCGGTTGCAACCACCTCTGCTAAGCACTCTTTCGTCGGTCGTACTGCCACTCTCGTCCAGGGAGCCAAGGATCAAGGTCACTTCAAGGCTATCATGAACAGCATCGGTACGGCTCTCCTCGTCCTCGTCATGTTCTGGATTCTCGCTGCCTGGATCGGTGGTTTCTTCCGCCATCTCAAGATTGCCACCCCAGAGGACTCGGACAACACCCTTCTCGGCTACGTCCTGATCTTGTTCATTATCGGTGTCCCAGTCGGTCTTCCTGTCGTCACCACCACCACGCTCGCTGTCGGTGCCGCTTACCTCGCCGAGCAACAAGCCATCGTGCAGAAGCTTACCGCCATTGAGTCTCTTGCCGGTGTCGATGTGCTCTGCTCTGACAAGACCGGTACTCTTACCGCCAACCAGCTTTCTATCCGTGAGCCGTATGTCGCTGAGGGCGAGGATGTCAACTGGATGATGGCCTGCGCTGCTCTTGCCTCGTCTCACAACATCAAGTCTCTCGACCCCATCGACAAGGTCACCATTCTCACCCTCAAGCGTTACCCCAAGGCCCGTGACATCCTCAAGGATGACTGGAAGACCGAGAAATTCACTCCCTTCGACCCCGTCTCCAAGCGCATCACCACCGTCTGCACTCTCCGCGGCGACCGCTTCACCTGCGCCAAGGGTGCGCCAAAGGCCATTCTCAACCTCACTGAGTGCTCCCGCGAAACCGCAGATCTCTTCAAGGAGAAGGCTGCTGAATTCGCTCGCCGTGGTTTCCGTTCGCTCGGTGTTGCCTACCAGAAGAACAACGAACCCTGGGTCCTCCTCGGTATGCTTTCCATGTTCGACCCTCCTCGTGAGGATACCGCTCAGACCATCGTCGAGGCTCAGCAGCTTGGTGTCCCCGTCAAGATGTTGACCGGTGACGCTATCGCTATCGCCAAGGAGACTTGCAAGATGCTTGCTCTCGGTACCAAGGTCTACAACTCGCAGAAACTCATCCACGGCGGTCTCTCTGGCACTACCCAGCACGATCTTGTCGAGCGTGCTGATGGTTTCGCTGAGGTCTTCCCTGAGCACAAGTACCAGGTCGTCGAAATGCTCCAGCAGCGTGGTCACTTGACTGCCATGACTGGTGACGGTGTCAACGACGCTCCATCGCTCAAGAAGGCTGACTGTGGTATTGCCGTCGAGGGTTCCACTGAAGCTGCTCAGGCTGCTGCCGATATCGTCTTCCTCGCCCCAGGTCTCTCCACCATTGTCTTCGCCATCAAGACTGCTCGCCAGATTTTCCAGCGTATGAAGGCATACATTCAGTACCGTATCGCCCTCTGCCTGCACTTGGAAATCTACCTGGTCACCTCCATGATCATCATCAACGAGACCATCAGCTCCGAGCTTATTGTCTTCATCGCTCTCTTCGCCGATTTGGCCACGGTCGCCGTCGCCTACGATAACGCTCACTCGGAACAGAGACCTGTCGAATGGCAACTCCCAAAGATCTGGATCATCTCCGTCATCCTCGGTATCGAACTTGCCCTCGCTACTTGGATCATCCGTGGTACCATGTACCTTCCCAACGGCGGTATCGTCCAGAACTACGGTAACATTCAGGAAATCCTCTTCCTTGAGGTTGCCCTTACCGAGAACTGGCTCATCTTCGTCACCCGTGGTGCTCAGACTCTTCCTTCGTGGCAGCTTGTCGGCGCCATTGCTGGTGTCGATATCCTCGCTACCCTGTTCTGTATCTTCGGCTGGCTCAACCCCTCCATCTACCAGGAGCCTCTGCCAAGCCCATTGTCCTCATTCCACTTCGAGCAGACCGCCAACGGCCACACTGATGTCGTCACTGTCGTCGTCGTCTGGGCGTACTCCATTGGTGTCCTCATCTTCATCGCCATCACTTACTACTTGCTCAACAAGATTCCAGGTCTTGCCAATCTTGGTCGCAAGAACCGCAGCCACCACGACACCCAGATGGAGAACATCATCGGTCACCTTAGCAAACTGGCTATTAAGCACGAGAGGGATGCACACGGCGAGAGCCAATGGACACTCGCGGCCAAGGCTGCCGATGAAGAAGAAGATGATTAGATGCATAAGATACCAATTTGTCTCGTTGTTTCATACTAGGGATCAAGCAAATACAGACTTGTCACTATCGACAGTGGATCATAATACGCTCCTCTCTGGTATTCGTACAGAAGGGCACTGTAAATATTCTCTGGTGTACAGCTGCAAATAGCCATTTCGTGATTCACAGTCAGAAATCCATGTATTTGTGAATGCTTGAGCTTGTTCCACGTGTACTGTAGGTACGACTCTCACGTGGGTCCCTGTCGGACGTTCTCTGCGTATTCCCCAACATCATCTCATCCCCTCCACACAATCTTCCTCCCCATACTCTCTCCCTCTCCCACCTCATCACGTTCCTCTCTGTCTCCCAGCCTCTCCATCCTGCAAGCCTCCGTCATCACCTGCCTCGTGCACGCTGGCAAGCAAACACACCCACACCCGACCAGGGTGCCTTCCCCCTCTTCCCTGCCAGCGATCACACATCGCGTCACCAGTAGTGCCGCCTCGATAGATTATCCGGATGCAGCGTCCCTGTCGCCTGTTCCACTTGGGTTTTCCTCGCCATTCCTTTCGCTTTTGTCTCCACTTGCCGCTCCGTCCAGTCAGCGTCCATCATCATCATCATCACGGTCGTCGGCTGGCTAGGGACCAGAACAGACAGGTGGCGACATGGGCGGGCGGCCGCGCGAAGCGAATGATGGTGATGATGATGATGATGATGATGAAGGTGGAGCGAATGAGACGTTTTTTCTTCTTCCGCAACAGACAAGCATCTTGATATCGACATGCGAGGGAGGGGAGCTCGGTGTTTTGTGATCTTTCTTCCTTTTCGCTGGTTGTCCACACTCGTCCACACAGCGTGTTGCTTTCAATGCGTGGCGCTTTTCCCCTTCTTTTCGAGAAGGCTGTTCGTTGGGCCCAGTTTGCATGAACGATCCCTGCTGCTGCTGCTGCTGCTGCTGGTGTTGCCGCCGCCGGCCAAGGGACGAAAGACCGACCCGCTTTTGCTCATCTCGCGAGTGTATCATTCTGGTGCGCTAGATTGACGACATTGCTTTGTGATTATCGGCGGCTGAAAGGGCGAGATTGCCGCTCGTTTCGCCTCACGAATGTGCGTTTTGCAATGGATCAGAAAATATACCGTTGCACGAGTGGATGTGATCCGCTCGTATCGTGGGATTGGTTCAGAAGAAATTTTTCCTCTTTCGCCTGTCGTTGCTCTCGTTTCCTGGAGATGCATCATCTTTGCTGCTGCTGCGATCAGTCATCATGCAGTGAAGACATACGTCAGACGCTTGCCATCGTTCTCCTTCCTGTTCGTGTGAGCACGTGTGACGGACAAAGCAGACGGCGCTCAAGCCGACATGGCGCCAGGCCGTGTCCTGGAGGCCACTCACGACACAAGCACCGGTCTCTCACTTCCTGGAAGCGCGGTGGAAAACCTGGAGATAGTCACCGAGCGTCTACTGCTTTTGGTATACGTAAGCGCACTAGATTCAGACTGATGAGCATGGTGTGTGCTTCTTGCTCGCGTGGTGTTTCGTGCTTGTTCATGCACGATTCACACGGATCAAAGATCTCACCGCTTATAAGCTATCCGTGGCTCTACTCTCTCTGGTTCGCGCTCCGCACTCGAGCTCCAAAGTATCGAAAGAAATGAGGATGCCGTCATCAATTGATCGTGTATCCTCCGTCTACGACAAGAGCGCTGCCCTGCACAAACGTGGCCTTGGAGCTGCAGAGAAAGAGGACCGCGTCTGCTACTTCTTGCGCTGTGCCTGGTCGGTTCATTGGGGCGATGGCTATCGCAGCCTGGTACGTGCCCATCTGAGGCCTGGTCATGTTCGTGTCGATGATGCCGGGACAGACGCTGCGAGACATCGACCACCCAGTCAGCTTTGCTGTGTTTCTCCGGGGCCGAAGATGAAGCGCGCAGGTAGGTCGACTAGTGCCGCCTCACTCACCAGTTCACTCGGATGCGATCCTTCGCGTACTGTTGGTTCCAGAGACCATCGTCATCAGTCACGGACATTGTGTTGCATGGCAAGGCCTGGGAGACTTACGTCAATGGCATCGCATCTTGTCATGCTGATAACGGCGGCCTTGGAAGCACAATATCTGGAATTAGTCGCTCGTGTCAGTCTGTGTCTCAGGTAGGGTGGTCTGCTTCACAGTTCCACTCGGACATACGCGGCTGTGAACATCACCAGTCAGCGAATTGAGATCTTGGCACGTCGTGCTGGGATATCCTACGAGCTCCAGGACGTCCGACGATACCGAGCTGAGATGCTATGTTGACGATTGAGCCTCTGTCTCCTGGACGCCCATCGTGAGTGGGAAGTGGGTCTTGTCGGAGCATCATTCTGATCTCAGCACGAGAACAGAGCCAGCATCCGCGATAGTTGATGTCGTTGACCCTGTCGAAGTCGGCTGCGGACATCTCGTGTGAAGTCTGTGGCTGCGACAGGATGCCCTGTCCCATGTCAATACATCTGTCCGCGTTTGTGGCCAGAGAGCCCGACTGATCGACATACCGCACAGTTGACAGCATAATCCACTCGGCCGAACTTATCCTGAATCTTAGTGAACAAGTCTTCGATCTTGACTTCGTCGGTAATATCTATGGTGCAAAGCAGGACTCTGAGATCCTCCAGCGTCTCTACAAGACTTGACAGCTGCGTCGCAGTGTCTTGCAAT
This sequence comes from Cercospora janseana, assembly GCA_026725115.1. Lineage (NCBI taxonomy): Eukaryota > Fungi > Ascomycota > Dothideomycetes > Mycosphaerellales > Mycosphaerellaceae > Cercospora > Cercospora janseana. The sequence continues at coordinate 723,680 of CM049100.1, forward strand.
CCGGCCCGATTGACGTCTGCGATGATGATCTTTCGACATCCCTCACGCACGAATGAGGTCGCGGTGGCTTGGCCAATGCCTGGGCAGCATATCAGTTGGGGCTCCAAGCGAGTTCATGGCGCTGCTGACCCGATGCAGCACCTATTACCAATGCCACTCCTGGAAATAGAGCCATGTCTTGGTGAGTGTTCGACTTGTGTAGCATGACTTGCTAGACGCCGCGAGACAGCTCCAGGTGGTGGGCGTATTGACTTGTCACTGCCGAAGCGGGGAGCTGATCACGATAGGCCTGCTCAAATTGAGCTTCGATCATCCCAGCAGAGGATATAAGCCTCCCTCTGACGTGGCTCGTCTTCGACTCAACATCATACTGCTCAACCCGAGGACTGCTCACACGCAGGTAGCGACTCTTCCTGGCTTGGATTGGCGCGATCACGCCTCATTCATCCCACCTCACGCGTGTGATTCAATGTGCATATTCTCTGTCCTCCTACTCTCGAACGATGATTCGCGCGATGCAATGGAGTATACGAATGGACATAGACAATCATCTCAGTGGTGGTTGTATCTGGTCCGCAGAAATGGACTTGACCTCAGGGTACTGCGCCGGACGCAATCGGGAAGAGATGCAATTTGTCAAGAGACTGTTATGCTGATGGAGTCCTTCTAGCTTCAATTGCGGCGATGCACTGACGGCAAGAGCAAGTACTCTTCTTCGGACTTCAGAATGTCAAAGAGGTGGCCATTCAAGAGATTTCCCACAGAACGGGATCACGAGTCATCAAGGCCAAGCATCCGGCTTCTCAGCTTGCAGCTTTCCGCTGTCATCCTCCACCATCCTGCATCAAGCATCAACTCTCGGCTCTTCGAAGGCGCTACTCTGAATGTCAATTCTACTCTTTCGTGCTGAGAATCCCGTGTGAAGCTCTGCAGGAATCGATCACACCACCACGTGGCGTCAACAGAAGAGCTGGCAAAGGTGTAGTGCAACCGTGTCCGCAGCAGTATACTGCATACACATTGTGCCACAAGCCGCGGCGCGTGCCACGGTACGAGCCTTTGCGCGGAATCAATAATTGCTGCAGCTGTATATGAGACCTGCCGGCCTCTCGAACGGCATTTACTAACAGCGCTACCTCGAAGTAGACGCATGGGAGTATGTTTCCGCTGACGACGAGCAGGCCACAATACCTTAACCGACCACATTCCGAGTTGATCGAACAGTATGATGGGAGCGCACAGATCAACAGTGCGTTGCACATGCTACTTTGGGAAGGACAGTCCATCCCCACGATCTGCATCATGCAGATGAGCGACCAATGGCACAATTTGGGTTTCCAACCACGTCCGCCTACAGCTCGGTGGCTGCAGAGAGAAGCGTCCGACTCCACCATGTTGCGCTCTCCCCGGTGTGGTGCTGCGATCGACCACATGATAGAAAGGTTGGAGAGGATCCCTCAAACTTATTCTCCTCGATCACTTTGGTATTCATCTCAACCATAAAGCTCAAGATGGGCATCCTGACCAAAATCACCGAGACTCTGACTGACCTGAGTGTGATCCTTTGGGACAACGGCATTGCACTCGCAAACCTCCTCACGCCAAAGCTGAAAGAGGGGAATGTGGTACCTCAGGGCGCGCCGGGCCACAACTTGACATGGCCACCCTACGTGGCACCCAAGGAGGGTGATTCTCGGTCAGCTTGCCCCATGATCAACGCGATGGCGAATCATGGCATACTCCCCCATGACGGAAAGAATGTCAGCTTCGAGGAGATGAACCAGAAGATCCGACAGACATTCAACTTTGCCAGCTCCTTCTGCTTCTTTGTCCCCAACTTCAGCTCTCGATTTCTGAACAAGTCTTACTCAAAAGATCGCTTCGACCTCGCCGAGCTCAGCTTGCATGCTCCCAACGCGATCGAACACGATGCCAGTCTCACGAGACATGATGCAGCACTTCAGCCAGATCAGGGCAAGCCCGACTTGGAGTTGGTTCACCAGCTGTTGGCAGAAGCTACGGAGAAGATGCCAGATGGGTCGCCTCGCTTGACCAAAGAGGATCTCTCACGGGCACTCTCGAAGAGACGGGCGGATGCTCGCCGTACGAACAAGGACTATTCGGAGAGCTTTTTTCACAACATGTTTGGCTCTGCCAAGTAAGTATAGATTTGAGATGGCGAGGCGCCATGGGTGAATACTGACAACTGGGCAGCTCATCCACGATGTTGACAATCTTCGGTGGTTCTGTCGCAGATCTTACTCCCATGTTGACGGAAGAGCGCTTCTCGGAGCACTGGGAGCCGCGCGTCTTGGACCGCTATGGCTTGACCATGGCCAAGTTCAACGCTACCGTGATTCCTGTCGAGCGCAAGGTCAACACCAAGCCATACGAGAAGTCGAACTAGTGTAAGAGATGAACATTGCGGCACAAAAATAGCGGAGACACGGCACAGGTGATCGGAAAGGAGCAGTATCTGAGATGTGGCGCTGGCTCAGTCGAGTAGAAATTCTTGTATGCCCGCAGCTGCGCGAGGGGGGCGTCGATGAGCATTAGCAGGTAGGGCATCAATGACTTGACGAAAATGCAGCATTCTTGACCGCCCCCTCACAAGCATTCCTCGCCTCGACCCCCTCTCCTCAACCTCGGACACATAACAAATCGGCAACGCACGAAGAAGAAAGTGGCGCGTGTGCACGCTGCTGAAACAGGTTGCAAGCACCCGTGCTCCGCTCTTTGTGCAACAGCAAGCCACCATTCACCATGCACATCGCCCAAGAATGAATCACCGCCGCTCCCCTCGGCAACCCGTGCTGCGGAAAAAACTTGTGTGGCCCCGCTGTGCAAGAGAGATGAAAGGTCTGCGCATCACTGCGCCTCATGACTCCGCCTTCAATAGTGTACTGAGCAAGACGGTCGTCGGCATCAGCTTTTTTTTTTTGATTCCCCCTCCCTCCCATGATGAGTGTGACATTTCATCGCTCTTCGCCACGCCAAGAGACTTGAGTGTCACATGCAGTTGCATGTTCGCCGCCCTCTCCGCGCCTGGTCTTCCGTTTGTACAAAAAAGTAAAGCTTGTTTCTTGCTGGTTGCGGGGGCCAAGGGCAGCAAACAAATCACTAGTTCGTTGCCTCTTTCTTTTTTTTGTTTTTTGTTTTTGGGCTCCCACTCTCTAATCATGTCTTCACTTCAAGGTTGATGAGCAACGGCCACGACGAACGCGATCGCCGCGTCGTTCCTTCTTCACTTCACGAATTCACGACCACGCGCACATTCACTTTGCAGGGACGACGACCACAACGAGAAGACTCAGAAAGACAGACAGGGGACCAGCAGAACAGCGTCGGCCCCGGCAATGCGGACAAGATGAAGTCGCATGGCCTCCTCCGCGCAACTGGCGTTTCCCCCTTCCGCCTCCTCCACCACCTCCTCCTGCTACCCCTCGTCCTCGCCCAGAACTGCTACTACCCCAACGGCGACGTCTCCCACACCGATGCATCCTGCTCGGTAGAAGGAGGGCCGTGTTGCCCGCTCGGCTGGGAGTGCCTGAGCAACGGCCTCTGCTATCTGGAGAACGAGAACTACTTTGGAAGATACACGTGCACCGACCGGAACTGGGGCCTGAGCTGTCCGAACTACTGCACGCAGAGTCAGTGGAACCCAGAAGCATGGAGAGGTGTGAGACGAGCGAGCTGACTGCGTGCATACAGATGATACTGCGGTTGGGAATGAGGCCATCATGCTCTGTCGCGATGGGAGCTGGTGCTGTGATCGGAATCGGGACCCGAGCAAGCCGGACTGCTGCAGCTGGGAGGACAAGGAGACGATCGATGTGGAACCGGTGTATGTGACAGTCACGTCTATCACGAGCACGCCCAAGGCACCGTCGGCGGTCCCGCCGTTCACAAAGAGCAGCACGGGTGCAGCGACGACGAGGGCACCAAGCACGACGTCTTCGAGCCAGCAGCAGGCTTCAATCACTTCCACCTCCAAATCACCGACGACCATCACCACTCGCGCCACCTCTTCTGACTCCACCGGCGGCATCATAATCATCACATCCATCATCACGACCGGCGCCCCCTCCACCCCAACCTCTCCCAGCTCGCAGGACCCGCAAACTGCAACGACATCACCTTCCAAAGCCAAACTCATCGGCATTGGCGTCGGCGTCACCTTGGGCGTACTTTCCGCCCTCATCCTCCTCTTCCTCGTCTACCGCCACCAGCAGAAACAAAACGCCCAACACCGCAACCCTCCCGTCTCCGGCATCAGCGATCTCTACCAGGACGGCCAACTACCATACATGTACGCGCACGGCAAAAATGCACACGAGATCGACTCCTTTCCCGTTGCAGACGTGGGCGGAGGAGGGAAAGAGGGCAGAGACAAGAGCCGTCCGATCAGCGAGTTGACGGGGTCGAACCACTATGTGCTCTCTGCTGCTGCGCCGCCAATGAGTCCGGTGAGCAGTTTGAGCACGGGGACGCACTCTGGTGGCAAAGACGGGAGTCCTGCGTCGACTGTGCCGCCGCCGACGGGATACAGTCCGAATGGGAATGTCGGAGGTGGGACGGTGGCGGGAGGATGGCAGATTAGTCCTGTCTTGCCGGGGGTGCTGGAGCAGCCGGAGCCGCAGGAGCTGCCTGCTGAGGGAAGTCCGCCGAGTGGGTTTGGGAATTCGACGAGTGTGACTGCCATGGGGGTGGGGGCTGCGGTGCCAATGCCAGCACAACAGCAGCAGCAGAAGCAGCATAAGGAGATGGGATGGCAGGCAGGTCCTGATTCACTCCAGGCTTCATGGTATCCCAAAATGAGTGGAGAACAGCAGCGGACGACCTGGCAACCGGGACACTCGCAGCAGAATTCGCAGCAAGTGATGCATCACTTGCCTTTGACCAACTTCAGCACCAACCCGCCGGCCGAATACGAAGCGTACAGTCCGAGTCGTGAGCAAGAGGCAACCGTCACCAGAAACGAGACGCAGACTCCTGCCAACCCCTTTAGCTCTTCGTCCAGCGGCAGTAGAAGCCGATCGAGCGGCGAAGATGCTCTACGGACATCGAGTCCTGATCCTCCGCAGCCGATGACGCAAGGCGGACTGCGGGTTGTGAATCAGTGAGGGGCCAGAGGCGAGATGAGCATTGTGACGAGAAGACAGAACTCTTGAACTCTGGATCCAGGGGGCGAGGACGAGTAATGAGTATCGAAGGGGGGAATTCCGACCTCGGTAGAAGAAGAGGAACGGAAAGGAGAGCAAGGTAGAGACTTGGCGTTTGCAGTCAGGCCGGGAAGGAGAGACGGCTTGTCTGTAAATTGCCCGTCTGTCTCTGCGTGTGGAGAACTTGCTCTCTTGCGACGCGTAGAATATAATTACAGGAGTGAGAGAGCGCGCGAGAGAGTGAGAGTCGACGATATCGCCCGTCGGTGGCGGACTTGTTGCACAAGGCTACCGCTCGAACAGGAGCTTAACCGAGGGTTAGCTAGGCCCTACATGTCCAAGTGAGAAGTCACGTCCAAGAGGTTCAGCAAGTACCATCCAAGTGTGCAACTCGCGCCTTCCCGACCGTCCGGCCTCGAAGGTGAGCAGAAGTGCAAATTCCCGGCAACTCGAGTCAAGAGCGCATCAGGCAGGAAGAATGCGTGCCCGGTCTCATCTGTGGAGGACACTGTCCCCGGCACGTCGGCCTTGCCGTCCTGTTGTCTCGGCGTTTTGGAAACTGGCAGTGGGGAGGGCTTCGGGGGGAAGGGGCAGAGAACGACTGTGGCCCGGGCAGCCGCAGATGCTCCCAGTCCCAAGTCTGCACGGAATCCGCTGACCTAGTCGCTGTCGTCGGAGCGCTGATCAATAGTCAGGTGCGGTCCGTAGCTGAGGTTTCTACGCCTCTCCAAACAGTCATCTTCGCCCAGCCAGCAGGACACTTGTGCACATGTGCCCTGTCGATGGGCCCATGCCTGTCGGCGACCATGAAATACATTGACGCGTCTCACACACATCGGTGGCATTCTGACTCCGAGCGCAGAATGCGGCCATTCTCACAATTCACACGGCTCTGGCAAGGTCAGTCGACAGGATGGCGGCGCTCCTCACGCCTATCCGCACAGCGGCCTGCTCGGCGTTGCGTCGCCGGCGTCCCTACCTTTCTTGTCACGATTCGCCTTTCTACATCTGCCTCAGTGATCCACCGGCTGGGTTCGTACTGCACGCCGATCTGCCGAACGTATCGTGCTTATCAAGAGCGAGCTCTTCCACAGCGGCTGCGTTGACGTCTGCTCATAGATGTGGCATGTCATTCTTGTATGGCGGATGGATGCAGCGGGTGGGAGGGGGATGATGGGGAAAGCGCGATGAGGCCTGTTGCTCGCAGGAAAAGGAGCAAGCAGTGCGGTGTGGTTTGAGGAAGGGTCGGCTCGTGGCCAGCTGGTGCAGCGTCATTTCAAGGTGAGACTAGAGGCTTGCCAGGTGTTTGAGGATGGTGGGTGGGCATGCTGTGCGACGGGCAGGCTCGTGGAGCAGCGTATCGGTTGCGTGTCTTCTTCAGCGCGGTGCGTGGGCGGTGCGGGTGGCGGTGCGGATGGAGGGGGTTTTGCTGCGTGCGGCACGAATGCGATGCGTAGAGACATGGCCCCGGCGGGTCGAAAGTCGTCGTCGCATGTCGTCGTGGTGACGAAGGGCCGGCTGGGCCGGCCTGGAGCTTGCTGCGGGCGGGCAGGCGTGGGTGGATGCAGCACAGCAGGAGGGGGGAGAGGGAGAGAGAGAGAGAGAGAGAGCGCGAGAGCTCGAGAGGGGGGAAGCCGGAAGCGCAGCAGGAGCGCAAAGCTTATGCACCACGTCTGCGCTCGCGCCGTCTGCGCGCTGGCCGGCGACGTCAGGCCGGCAGACAGGCCCCCTCTCTCGTGCTCTGCGCGTGGGAGAGGTGCCAGCAGAAACACGGGCGATGGAGAGATCAGAGAAGGGAGCGAGGGGGAATGGAGCGGGAGAGAGGCGGTCTTTGTCGGCATTGACACCACCACCGCCACCACCACCTCGACGGCAGCAGCAGCAGAAGAAGCAACACGACGCTGGCCGACGACAGGGGATCCTGGGAGATCACGATCGCGTCCCGACAGATTGCGCGCCGCACACGGCGAATCAGCGAGGCCGCAGAGGTGCGCTAGAGGGGCGCTAGGCCTCGCCCACCATTCGCGCCCACTGCGTCCCGCCGTTTTTTCTCTGCACCCGCCCGCCGTTCTCGCTCGCCGTGGGAGGGCGCCACCGCCGGGGCCAGCACGCATCTCTCGTCGCTGCGCTCGTCGTGCTGCTGCTGCTCCCTCTCTGCCCTCGCCGCCGGACGACCTCTGCCATCGCGCGTCAACCATGGCCAGAGACGCAGCGTCCGCCGACCTGCGACACGCCACCCTGTCACGAGACGTTCTCCCCACGCAGGAGCGGCCAACATCAGTGGCGAGGGAGTGCACGAAGCGCAGCGCGGAGAGAGAGAGAGATAGCAGCGCGCTCGGGGTGCCGCTGCCACTGCCCACGATGCTGCCTCAGGCTGCAGCTGTGCACGGCCCCTCTGGAGGCCTTCCATCGTTCTTTCCTCTCCTCTGCCTACCTACCTGCCTGCCTGCCAGTCAGCGCTCATTGCCCAAACCACTCTCTCTCGCCCTCTTCTTCCGCCGCGCCGCCCATTTCTCTTCTGCGCCTCTACCACTTGTCCCTGCTGCCACCACTGACCCCCCCATCACATTCTTCTGATCCGCAGCAGCAGCACCCACGACCTCTGCAGCCCTTCGCCGCCGACTATCACCGCGACCTCCACCCACACCGTCACCCACCGAGCAGTCGGATTGGGAGGCCCGCTCTACGAAACCGCATTTCTCGCCCCGCGCTTCTCATGACCCATCGGTACGCACTTGACGGTGATCAGAGGCCCGCTGGCAGTCGTAGCGAGTGCATTGGGGCCACTGGAGCTGGGCCCGTCGTCGCGAACCGCTTCTGACCTGCCCGCCTGCACTCTGTCCTTTGTTGAGCCCGCGCACTCCTCCACGCCGCTGCAGACGCTGCGCAGCCCCCATTGCACTTCTGAACGGAGCGTTGACCGTGGCGGTACAGTCATGCGACGCCAACTTGCCCTTCTTCCCGTCACTTAACCTACCCGCGCCCTCCTGCAGACGAGATAGCATGACCGACGCCTCGTTCCCTCTCAAGCCTGTCAACGGTCACGACCTCTCGCACCACGCCGCCCTCTTCCACGCTGCGTCGCACCAGCAGCGCTATCACGCTCCTCTGGTCCACGGTGACCCCGAGGACGACGGCCAGATCAGCTGCATCTGTGGCTTCGCAGACGACGATGGCTGGACGGTCGCGTGCGACAAGTGCAATCGCTGGCAGCATCAGTCGTGCTATTACCCGCAGTACGATGAGCGCCAATTGCCGGAGCACCTACAGCACTACTGCGTCGAGTGCGAGCCACGCGACGTTGACGTCTTGGCCGCACGCCGTCGCCAGCTGGCCAAACGGGAAATCAGCGAGCCGCTCACAAACGGCGTCAAACGCACGGCATCCAAGAGCCACAAGAAGAAGGTCAAGGAGCCTGCGCCCGGCTACACCAACGGATGGCCGGTCGAAAAGCTGAGACACGACCGCAACAGCGCCAGCCCACGCGATCAACCACCGCCCGCCAAGCGACCGAAGACGAGTCATCGCACCTCGGACTCGACGACAGCCACCACCACCACCACCACCACGACTACCAAAGGACATTCGCGAAAGCGCAACGCATCCACTGCCAACCATCGGCGGAGCCTTTCTCGCTCCCCCGAGTCCCCCATCGAGCGCTACTCGGAGCACTTTCTGCAGAGTTACGCAGATGACGAATGGTCAGTCACAGACAACAACTTGCACGACTCGATTCAGGTCACCAACTCGCTGTCCGAATGGGTCGAGATGCACGAGGACGACTTTGAGGACGAACACGGCCAAATCAAAGGCGAAGCCCTCATGCGATACGATGACGACCTGGACAATATGCCCGGGAAAGCACAGCTCATGATTATCGAGCAGCAGGATAATCACGTGCTGCACCGCGGTCAACCCGTCAAGTGGAAGACTGTCACCGTCCAAGAGCCACTGCCGACGGGAGCATACATCGGGGAGCTCAAAGGTCGCATCTGTTTCAAGAAAGAATATCAGCAAGACTCTTCGAATCGATGGGCCGAGATGCGGCACCCGGAGCCATTCGTCTTCTTCCTCCCCAAGTTGCCCATCGTGCTCGACGCACGCAGCGAAGGCACCGATCTGCGATACGTCCGCCGAAGTTGCTACCCCAACGCACGGCTTCAGGTCCTGATCACCGGCAAGGCCGATTACCATTTCTGCTTCCTGTCCAGCCGAGAGATCCAACCCGGAGAGGAGATCTCGATTGCGTGGGAGACGACCGAGGGCATGCCCCATCTGATGAAGTCCAATCTCACCCACGATGAGCTCGACCACTTCTCCACGTGGGTGTCCACGGTCCTCGCCAATTGTGGCCCCTGTGCCTGTGGCATGCCGGTGGAAGATCTCGATCAGCACGGTGCGTGTTACATGGCACGATTCGATCGCCGACTTGGTCCTGGGGACGAGCGGCCGCCAAAGGCGCCGAAAGCCAAGAAGCGGAAGAATGGGCAGCATATGTCACCAATGAATACGCACTCAGTCAACAGCCGCTCTGGCAGCGAAGCGAGGAAGATTGATCCCGACGATGACGCCACTGACTCGCGCTCCGCGTCTGGATCGGCTGGGCGAGGCTCTGCGAGTCGCGACATCACGCCCAACACCCATTACTCGACCAACGGCACGGGCATGCCGGAGCTTTCCGAACGAGAGAAGAAGAAGTTGGCAAAGGAAGAAGAAATGTTCCGCCGTCAGGAGGAAGAGAGTATGGGCAAGCAAGCCAAGAAGAAGCGCACCAGTGATGGCTCGAATCTGAACACGCCCAGCGTCACTGCCTCAAAGCAATTGGGCTTCCCGCCCAATGCATCTTCAAAGACAGCCGACAACACCTCTCGGCAGAATGCTGCCAAAAGTGGTGCCAATCGCAAGACGAAGGCCAGCAAGTCGGTCTCGAAGCCGCCGAGCAGAGTGGTCAAGCGTCCACGCCCAGTGTACATTGACGCAATGACCCAATGCGATCTTGACCAGGAAGATGCAGAATGTCGTGCACCGACACCGTCCTCACGGAGGCCATTCAAATCATTACGACAGACTCTACTGGAGCGATGCGCGCGAAACAATCGTGCGATCCTGTCGTCGGCACCAGCTAGTCCTGTGTCGGTCCTCAAGAGTCCTGTGCATCCTGACGCCATGGACGTGGACAAGCCGAGCGTGGATCGCACTCCCTCCCCAGTGCCAGCTGAACGACCACAGTCGGCTGAGTCCAAACCTGCTGACAATGGCCGCGTAGAAGATGCAGAGATGGCTGACGCTGGTGAAGATGGCGTGGCGAAGCAGGAACCGCTGTCGGATCTGCCTACCGCCAGCTCTCCGCTGCCGGAAGCTGCGCCGAATGAGAAGAAGTCGAGTCCTGTTGATCCACCTCCAATTCCATCGTGGCCCGCAAAATTGTCGCCCGGATCTGCAGCATCCGAGCAGCATTCGTCGAAACCGGCCATGAAGCTGGATATGCCGCCGCCGCCCGTCAATCCATTCGGCACTGTGTCAGCTGCATCTCCCGCTGGCGCGCCCACACCGGGATCAGCCATGGCACAATCGCCCGCGGGCATAACAACGGGCTCCATTTTCCCACCAAGCGTCACGGCCGCTGTGGCGCCCAGTCCGGCGAAGAAGAAGCTCAGCTTGAGCGACTACACTCGGAGGAAGGCCAAGAAAGAGGACTCGGAAGTCAGCAATCGCGAGAGCAGTCCGGCATCGACGGCCTCTGGTCCTGTTGTGCCTCCAATTCAGCCATCTTCTACAACGGAAGCACGCGCAGCAGAAGGCACTGCCATAGAGGAGGATGTCAAAATGGAAGAGGCGGCAGTGCCGGTGACAGCAGAAAGTGTGCCTCCCACAGCAACGGCGGCCTGAGTTGAGCACTTGATGAAGATGTCTTTTTTTGTAATCTGTGTCCGGTTTAGCGTTGGCGCGACGTGGGACGGCTTCTCTACTGTTTTTCCTTCACGATTCAAAGAAATGATGATGCAAGTGCATGCGGGAGAGGGTTTGGGAGGGAAAAAGATTGGGAGGAATGGTTTACGACCAGACGGAATCACGATGTGTCGCCCGCCTGACATTACATCGAGGCCGTGGCTGGACTCTTCTGTACTTATATATCTGACCCACTGCGAGGCAGCTGTTTTGGTAGAGTAGTACACTCGTCTGCATGATGCGACCAGAAGCAAAATCGACCAAGTTGACCGTGAGTAACTTGGCCCCATTCACGCTTTTGTGAAAAGGAGACACGCGCGCTAATGACATTTGGAACTGTCAAAACGGTCGCATGAACGGTTCGTCGTTGTGGCACAAGAGCGAACTATAAGTCAGGGGTTTGTGGGATGTTTCGGATCCTCCGCGTTCTGTTGCCATGGCAATGTGGCTTGTTTGACGTGGTCGAACACTGACTTCGCAGGCCAGCAAACTTCCGATCACTTCGCGACTTGCATATCGCTATTCTGTACTCGAGAATTGCTGACAGAACGGAGCTGGTTGTTTCCAGCATGCTCGATTAAAGCGACCCAGCGCATAGCAACACATTCCTGTCCAGAAGACCACATTCCGATCGCTTCAACATCGGCAAGCTGCTCCATGGCGGCGCCGAATTCACCACATGCCTACGGCCCTCCGCCAGGCTATGACGATGAAGACGCACACACCCCGACCAATGCATCGACCATGCGTCTGCTCACGAGTCCCGAGGAGAATGCATACGCAGCGTCAGTATCACCTTCGCGAACTTGTCCGCCGGACAGCAGCAGCAACAAGCCCTCTCCACATGATTTGTTTCTCCGCGCACAAGAGCGGTTGAACAGCCACAACCACCGAGCGACCAACAGTAGCCAGGACCCCAATGCCTATTTTCCCCCCTCACCCACAGCTCAATCACACTTCTCCCGCATGCACGCTCCCGCGCCGCCTGGCAAGGAGCTCAATTCCCTGCTACGCGAGGTCGAGAGCGACTTGTCTCAGTCGAGTGCGTCTCGGTCCTCCGCAGCACACCCACGTACGAAGCGTTACAAAGTGCGATTCAATCAGCAACAACGAGGCAGCGCCGAAGAACAGCAGGCGCCTTCCCTGCCAGATGAGGAAGAAGACATTGGCTCATATGATCCTTATAGAAGCGCCAGGCCCGAGAGCCCGACACGTAGCTACCGACCGGTCAGCCCTGCACGCTCGTATGTACCCCACTCGACCTTGAGCAGTCAACCTTCTGCCTCCCGATTGTCCTGGCAGCCATCAATACTGGACAATGCGCCAGGAATCCCACCACCGAATGATCCGTACGATCCATTCCGACCCAGCTCAAGAGGCTCGGCAAGCCCGCCCAAAGCATTCACTCCGCGAGGTAGTCGCGAGTATGCGAGACCGCCTGCAACAAATGTACCCTACGAGCCAGCCGACATCAACGGTGTACCTCGACCAGGCACTCCTGCGTCAGCATATGGCGGGTCGCCGAGAAGACCGCTTCCTCCACAGCCTCTCTTTGCCGGAGGACGACCTCCCTCAATGGTCAGCTTAGAGACGGGAGAGGTCGACATGACAGCGATACCGATCGATGACGACGCAGATGATCCCTTCGGGCCTCCTCCAAGCGATGTCGAGCGCCAGCGCCCTCGCCCGGTGTCGCGCGATACATTCCAATCAGAGTCGACGCTGACGGATGATCACGAGTTCGAGAAGGAGCAAGACGAGGATCTGCATGGCCCCGCTCCTGATGGTTTCCAGCAGAGACGAGGAGCTCGGCCAGCACAAATGACGAGGAAGGAGGTGAAGTTGATCAACGGTGAGCTGATCTTGGAGTGCAAGATTCCGACCATCCTGTACTCCTTCTTGCCAAGGCGAGACGATGTGGAGTTCACCCATATGCGGTACACGGCCGTCACTTGCGATCCCAATGATTTTGTGGATCGAGGATACAAGTTGCGTCAAAACATCGGCTCGACGACCAGAGAGACGGAATTGTTGATCTGCATTACCATGTACAATGAGAATGAAATCGACTTCACGCGCACGATGCACGGTGTGATGCGCAACTTGGCGCATTTCTGCAGTCGTGCAAAGTCGAGGACCTGGGGAAAGGACGGTTGGCAGAAAATTGTCGTCTGCATCATCTCCGATGGACGTGCCAAAGTGCACCCTCGAACGCTGGATGCGCTGGCGGCGATGGGCTGCTACCAATCGGGCATTGCGAAGAACTTGGTCAACCAACGAGAAGTCACGGCGCACGTGTATGAATACACGACACAGGTCTCGCTGGATTCGGATCTCAAGTTCAAGGGCGCTGAGAAGGGCATCGTGCCGTGTCAGGTCATCTTCTGCTTGAAGGAGAAGAACGCGAAGAAGCTAAACAGTCATCGCTGGTTCTTCAATGCTTTCGGGCGAGCCTTGAATCCCAACGTCTGCATTTTGCTGGATGTCGGTACGAAGCCAGGCGACGATTCGCTCTACCATCTGTGGAAGGCGTTTGATCGAGACTCGAATGTTGCTGGTGCAGCAGGAGAGATCAAGGCAGCCAAGGGCAAATTCTTAAAGGCCCTCATCAATCCACTGGTGGCCTCGCAAAATTTCGAGTACAAGATGTCCAACATTCTCGACAAGCCATTGGAGTCGGTCTTTGGATACATCACGGTCTTGCCAGGAGCGCTCAGTGCGTACCGATACCACGCCCTGCAAAATGACGAGACGGGACATGGGCCACTCAGCCAGTACTTCAAGGGTGAGACTCTCCACGGACAGGACGCCGACGTCTTCACAGCCAATATGTACCTTGCCGAAGATCGTATTCTCTGTTGGGAGCTGGTCGCCAAGCGCAATGACCGATGGGTGCTCAAGTATGTGCGCAAAGCCACAGGAGAGACCGATGTCCCCGATGCAGTGCCCGAGTTCATCTCACAGCGTCGTCGATGGCTGAACGGAGCCTTCTTCGCAGCTGTGTACTCCCTGCTTCATTTCAAGCAAATCTGGAGGACTGACCACACCATTACCAGGAAGATTCTGCTGCACGTGGAATTCATCTACCAATTCGTGCAGCTGCTCTTCACCTTCTTCTCCCTCGGCAACTTCTACCTGACCTTCTACTTCATCGCTGGCTCACTGGCAGACAAACGGGTTGATCCCTTTGGGCACGGTATTGGGAATTTCATCTTCATCGTTCTGCGATACGTCTGTGTCTTGACGATCATGGTACAATTCATCTTGTCCATGGGCAATCGACCTCAGGGTGCAGTCAAAATGTTCATGGCCTCCCTGATCATCTTCTCCATCATCATGGTCTACAACACGTTCGCCGCCATCTACATCGTCGTGCGCCAACTCTCCGACGGCTCTTCGATAGGCTTCGGCAACAACGTCTTCACCAACCTCATCGTCAGCACCCTCTCCACCGTCGGCCTCTACTTCCTCATGAGCTTCCTCTACCTCGACCCGTGGCACATGTTCACCTCGTCGGCCCAATACTTTGCCCTCCTGCCCTCCTACATCGCGACGCTCCAAGTCTACGCCTTCTGCAACGCCCACGACGTCACCTGGGGCACCAAAGGCGACAACGTGCTGCAAAAGGACCTCGGCGTCGCCACGTCCAACACCAAAAACGGCACCGTCGAGCTCGAAATGCCGTCGGAGCAACTCGACATCGACTCGGGCTACGACGAGGCGCTGCGCAACCTGCGCGACCGCGTCGAGGTGCCCGCCCCCGGCATCTCCGAGTCGCAGTTGCAGGAAGACTACTACCGCGCGGTGCGCACGTACGTCGTCATCGTCTGGATGATCTGCAATGCCATCCTCGCCATGGCCATTACGGAAATCTACTCCGACACCGACGTCGGCGAGAACTTTTACCTCAAATTCATCCTGTGGAGCGTGGCGTGTCTGGCGCTGTTCCGCGCCATGGGATCGTCGTCGTTTCTGATTATCAATGCCGTGCATTCGATTGCGGATGGAAAGTTGAAGTGGGCGCAGAAGAAGGGCGGGAGCAGTGTTGGGGGCGGGGGCAGTGGTGGTGTTGGGGGCAGTGTGGGTGGTGGTGGTGGTGGTGGTGGTGGTGGTGCTGGCGGTGGCCTCGGGGGAAAGAGGGTGATTTCGACGCGTGGGTCGTGGAAGAGTAAGATGCCGAGGTGGATGCGTGATTCCGGGAGTTGGATCTCGGATAAGGCGAGTAGTTGGGCGCCGTCGAGTATCGGGAGTTCTTTGGGGAGGAGGTAATTAATGTGTGGAGGGCAGAGAGCGAGGGAGGGATATTTCGTCTTTGCCATTCTGGGAATTGAGGGGAAATGGCGTTCTTTCTTGGGCGACACTGCATGATGGATGTATGAGATGATGCGAGGCTCGCCGAGCGACGGCTTATGTCTTGATGATGAGAGTATGCATGCATGCATGCGGGAACGAACATGTGGAGGAAGCAGGAAAAGAAAGGGAAATGCACGAGCTCACGCAGCGTTGTGGTTGAGGATGATGATAGATAGATAGACAGACAGACAGACAGACAGACAGACAAGAGCACGAGAGAAGGAAATGATACCAAGGTCTCACGTAAGTGCACACACTCCCAGAAGACACACACACTCTCGATGCGCAAAAGCCAACGCTGCGTACATGCTGTATCGTCTCATTCATCGAGTCACAATCGGTCACTTCTTACACAGCTTTCTCTCTCTCTCACATACATGGAAACAGATCATTTCTTACACAGCCTTTTCTCTTTCTCTCTCTCTCTCTCACACACACACACACATATATGGAAACAGACCCTCCACCAAAAAAAACAGCTTACAAATACAAATACAATACAATGCATCTTCAATCATCATCATCATCATGATCACCGGATCCTACAAACAAATGCAATAAAACTGAAAAAAGATGACAAGAGACAGGAAAAGAGAGGGAAAAACCATTACAAATCCTTTGCCAATCTCGACACTGGCGGAACATACACATGCCTCGCGTAGAAGATGTAATAGCCCGTCGCGACAATCGCCACGCCGCCGTACACGGCCGAAGCCCAATTCATCGTCTGCACGGTCGGATGGTTGGCCAGAGGGAAAAAGGCCATGAGGAAGGCGAGAGCAATGTATCCCAAACCGATGAAATTGACGACGAAGCCGAACTTGGCGCCCAAGTCGAATCTGCGGGGCAGGAGGGGCTCGCCGCGGAGGCGTTTGAGCAGGATGCAGCCCATGGAGGTGAGGTAGGAGGTGAGGAGGGCGACGACGCCGATGGAGAGGATGGCGTTGAAGGTGACGCTGCTGCCGAGGTTGATGAGGGAGAGGAGGAGGGTGCAGATGAAGCAGATGATGACGGTGTTGAGGGGAATATCGAGGCCGGGTTGCACGTAGCTGAGGTAGGGGTGGAAGGGGAGGCCTTGGTCGCGGGCGAAGGCAAACATTTGGCGGGAGGCGGTGGCGATGTTGCTGATGGCGGAGCAGAGGGTGAGGGTGGTGATGATGCAGGTCATGATGGTGGCTCCGGCGTGGGATTGGGTGGCGTTGTAAAAGGTGCCGATGAAGGTGAAGTAGTACTTGGGTTGCAGGGCAGCTTCAATGGGGCCGATGCAGTAGGCGAAGGTGATGACCATGACCAGGCCTGTGATGCCGTTGAGGATGAGGGTGCACACCATGGCGAGGGGGATGGTGCGAGAGGCATCGCGGACTTCTTCAGCCATGTGGACGGCAGAGTCGGGGCCGATGAGGGCGTACAGAGGACCGGTGAATGCCACGAGTGCTGCGACGCCCATCGAAGGCCAGTCGGAGCCCTGCTGCCACTCCATCCAGACTGCTGCTGAGGGTTGCCGAGGAGCAAAGACCCAGAGGGGGATCATGATGGCGAAGAAGCCGAAGACCAATAAGATGAGGACCAGGCCTTCCAGCAGAGGGAGCCTGCGTGCGAAGAAGGAGTTGAAGACGACTGCCACCGTGGCCGCTGCAATGGTCAGAAGCACTCCATGCCATGGCCGAGGGACATATGCGGCGTCGTTGAGAACGATCAATCCTTGGACTTGGGTGGCCACAGTGAAGCATTGGCTGGGTTCAAGTCAGCAATGGATGTGCTGCGAGGCATGGCGCATCGATGACATACCCTGCAATGCCTGCTTGCCAGCCCAGAACACAGAACCAGCCGACGAGGTAGCTGAGCACTTTTTGAAAGCCTGGGGGAGCAAATTCCGATACCCTGGGAGATGTGGTTAGTGCCACGGCCATCCGCTTCGGGACCCCGCCGAGCGGCATACCAGTGATACTGGGAAGAAGTCAGCGCACCCTCTCTCCACGCGACACGGTCTGGTCGAGCATACCTGTCCACCTGACGTCGGGGCCATGGAAGCCATTTCGGCCATGGTGAGAATGGCACAGCCGAAGCCGGAGAGGGTGACGATGTAGATCCAGATCATGGACGGCAGGCCGCCGTTGGGCAGCGTGTAGCTGGCAGAGCTGAGGACGGAGGCCCATGTCATCATCAACACTGCCGCGAAGCCAAAGATGGGAAAGAAGGAGAAGTTGCGGCGAAACTCCTGCTGCTTGCCCATTCGAAGCATGTCTCTGCGATCCATCGCGCTGCCCTGCTTCTCCGGCGGCAGGTCGGTCGTGTGCATCGACATGGCTTCCTCGGCCGTCGTGACGGCGGGCAGGGCCTCCTTGCCTCTCGAGCTGCGATAGTGCTCCGTCATGTCGGGCGTGGTGGTGCTGCTGTCACGAACGGACGGGCGTCGGTGCAGACGATGCAAAGGTTCGGGAAGAAGCAAAAGGAACGACCACGCGTCGCACGCTGGGCAGCACGTGGGAGGAGAATGTCATGTCTGGGCGTTGGCAGCACGCGCGAGGGGGAGCAGAGAGTGGAGTTGGGAGTTGGGAGCTGGGAGCAATGTCGCTTCCCAACGGTGCCGGGCGGGCTGCATTGCTGCTTCCGCCACTCCTCTGCAGCCGGCCTGCAGGGTCGAATGAAGGGAAGAGCAGATCCCGAGGCCAGCAGGAGCGACAGCCAGTGGGAGCGACAGGTGCCGGAGGGGCATGCGCCGCGCCGTTGCAGAGCGAGTCGAGCGCCGGGAGCGGCGGCGGTGGAGGATGTGTACAGGAGAATCTCTACTCTACCGCACAGATGCATGCCCTCCGGCCCGACTCGCCGGCGCCGGTGGAAGGTGAAGCGGCGGACTGCGACGGGCACCTGACTCTGCATCTCCCGTGGCCCTCGTCCGTTTGCTGCTTGGGAGAAGGCAACGCGTCGTGTCGTGTCGTGTCGTGTCGTGTCGTGTCCCACGCCCGGATCGCCGCCCAGACGCACCCCAAGAGTGGGGCGCGGCCAAGCCCTGCGCTTCTACCCGCTCTGCCGTGTCGATCATCCGTGCATCCCCCCCACCTTTCTCATGCCACTCCCATTTCCATGCACACCTCGCCCTCATCCCCGGCAGCATCCAACCCTCGGCCTGCTCGCCGCAAGGGCAGCTGCTGACTCGGACGGCGTGCTGAGGTGCAGGCGAGCGGGAGCCGCGTGCACGACACGTTGCCCTGATGAATCAGTCACCGACAAGCAGCAGAACGTCGTCGTCGGTTAAGCTTCAATGGCCCCCGGCGTGGCCGCTGGCGATGGGCGTCAATCAGCGCGCCCTCACCACTGCCCAGGTGCGACGACGCAGCATTGCACAGGAGACACGCGCCAGCGCCCGGCATGGGAAGCCGGTGGAGGCGCACCGCAGTGAGTGCAGCAGCTGCACTCGTCCAGCGAACAACCAAGTGTTGACGTCGCGCGCGATCCGGAGGAGCTGTCGTTCCCCGGGATCTGCGTCTGCATGCAGCCCTTGGTTAGCCAACAGGTGACGGCAGCAAAGCACAGGCTCGCGCAGCACGCACTCGTCCAACCGCGCGAACCATCAGCACTCGCTGGTGTGCTGCTATCGCGCCAGCCTCTTGCTCGTGCTATGCAACGAACCTTGTCCTCTCGCCCTGCCGTCCCGCGCTCTGCATCTTTGCGTGTCGGTCATATGATGGATCCCATGTTCGTGAGCTCCACGCGCTCCTCTGCCAACACGCACTAATCGACACGGCGCGGTATTGCTGCGACAGCAGCGCCGTGGCGGCCATGTCTTCACCCCCCGAAGTGCCTGTCCTTCCCGACATGCATTCAGGGCCGAGGAATTTCATCACCACCGATCAAGACCATGGCGGCATCGCCCTCACCATTTGCACGCTCATGGCCACATGGGTCGTATTATGTTTTGCCATTCGCATCTACATGCGCGCGACGGTCAGCGGTCCTTGGGGAGTCGACGACGTCGTGTGCAGTATCGCGACGGTACAGGAAGCACAATGGATGTGTGGGAAAGGCCAGTCATGCTAACGCGGCCTTCAGATCTTTGGCATGATCCAGACCGTCGTGTCTTCCATCTCCATCTCCCACGGCTGTGGCAAGGCATTGCTGCTTCTGACCGAGTCGCAGATCGTCAATGCAGAAAAGGTCAGCTGCGTGAAGGCGGCATTGGGCCGGGAACGGTGATGAAACTAACTCTCTCCAGGCGATATACGCTGCGCAGTTGCTGTACCTCATCACGAACATGCTCACCAAGTGCACAGTAGCACTGCTGCTGGCCCGCATCGTCTTCATCAAGAGTCGAGTATATGCCTGCTACGCAGTGCTCGTCTTGTCCTGCATTTGGGTAAGGATCATCGTTTGCGGAGTGGTACTGTGGTCATCACACATGGCAGCGCAGACTACCAGCACGCAGAGACATGTCTCACTTCTGTCCGCCCTTCACTGACACCTTCTGGTAGGGACTATCAGCATTTCTTGCACAGGCCATTCGATGTCCCGACTACCCTCCCTGGAAGATTGTAGGCGCGCAATGTCCACACAATCTCTTGTCCTGGCAGGTCATTACAGCATTCAACGTTCTGATTGAAGTCATGCTCTTCGTAATGCCCGTGTGGCTGGTGTTCAATCTGCAAACCGACCTCTCAAAGAAGATCATCGTTGCCTCTGTCTTCTCCTTGCGACTGCCAGTCATCATGGCGGCCATCGCTCGAGTGTATTATCTTGGCGACATGCTAGGATCCACAGATCCCCTTCTGGCAGGCGTCCTCCCCTTCATCTGGCTAAACGTGGAGATGTTCTGGGGTCTGATCTCATCCACCATCCCCACGCTGAAGCCCTTCATCGGCGCATTCAACACGGGCTGGGGAACGTACGACACTCAGGGTATCAGCGGCTATGGACAGGGCAGCAGCGGAAATTCCTATGCCCTACGATCGCTTGGCAAGAAGAGCAACCGAAGTGGCAAGGCAGGGACGCCTGCGGCCGATACGCAGATCAGTCTCTCGGACCAGGAAAATCTCGACTTGCGGCCGAATTGGGGAAAGAACGTCACCCGTGTGCGATCCAGTCGAGTTTCTGCTTGCAGCGATGACTCTGAGAGGATGATCATACGACAGACACAAACGTGTGAAGTCCATGTTGAAGTTGAGGATCCCTTGGATTATTCAACCAAAGACGGGGATGGATATTCAACCCCTACTCCTCCGCATGAGCGTATATCGTTGTCTCGATAGCAGAAATAATGATGACTCTGTTTCACTTTTCCACAAAACACCCCAGCCCGCCGCTTCATATCTCCTTGTTATGCTCCTCGGTGTCATTCCTCGGCTGCGCAGCCTTACGAAGGCTTGTCGTGCCAGACACGCGGGACAGCAGCAGAGCGTCCAGTCGTCCGCAGAAAGATCACAATGCCACTCGCCTCGAATCCCCACACCGCCGGTGTGAGACCCTTGGGCCCGCGCTCATTCTCATCTCGCATCCCGAAACTGCTGTGGCCAAGCCTCCCGTCCCCCAAAACCCATCCAGCCCTGCATCTGACTCGACCGGCACTGTGGAACGACGGGAGCACATGGCGTAAGCCTCACCACCTCTCGTCCTCACATGGGAACAGAACGTCGATACAATATGACACGACTGGTTTCACAAAAAAGCCAGAGTGCAGCTGCAGCAGAGGGTATCGAACCCGCACATCCATCCATCCTTCCATCCCTCCAATCTCCTTCCCCTCTCACGCCGTCCCCGTCATCCACCCGTGCACATTTCCCCTCCAGTTCTGCGTCGTGGCTGCCCAGGTCCCGCTTGCACTCTTGCCTGTGGATAAGAAACAGAATGGCTGATCTGCAGGCTGGGCTGGGCTGGTTGCGCGCGAAGGGTTTCGTCTCTCTCATCACATATGGCAACAAAAGGGGGGGACCGGGGACATGTGCGGCGCAAGAGGCGCCCGTGGCTTGGATGGCTGAAATTGATGGACGGACCGCGTCTAGTCCGGCATGAGTCGTGTCAAGCCACATGCACGACCTGTGTTTTGGATTTTTGGGCTGTGTGGGAGGAGAGAAGAGAGGGAGAGAGAGAGAGACAGATGCAAGAGAGATGGAAGAAGGGAGAACGTCGGCACGGTGTTGCGTTGGACGACATCGCCCGGGCCGGGAGGCGCTCATTCTTCGAGCCGGGTAACTAGCGGTCTTTGCAAGACTTTCTCATCATCAATCATCCTCGACCAACGACTCGGATGGTTGCATACTCGTCGCCGGTGGCGATCCCATGTCCATGCATGGAGAATGACATGGTCGACACAGACAGTAGAGCGAAACGCTTTTCTCCATTCAACATACACGTACGGATAAACACTCATCACAGACCCGCATCCGCATCAACGCGCGCACCAACAACAAAAAAATAAGCACCCTGGCTCTTTTGCTGCTCCCTGGCCTCATCACCTCACGCACGAGTCTTTTGAATATGATCAATCGCCTCCAGCAGATAACCCACAAAAACCCTGGGATTTTCCGTCTACACAAGGTGTACAGGTCCCATTAGCCAAAAAAACAAACAAACATGTACGCAACAGGAAATTTTTCTTTCTTCCTTTTTGCTTTCTTCTTCAAGAAGGTAAGAAGAGAGAGACTCACAGCAGGAAAGTGGCCCAAGCCTTTCATGGCTTGATGCTTGCCGCCGGGGATTTTGTCGCACGTGGCTTGCGACATGGCGGGCGTGTTGCTCCAGTCGTATTCGCCCGTCAGCATGTACACGGGACAGGCTTTGGTGTCGATCTCTTTCATGCGCGCGCGACCATCCCATCCTCCGAAGTAGAAATCGAGATCTCCGTGAAACAGGCCGTCTGCGAGGAATATGGGGTTAGTTTGGTGGGTTGGAAGTGTGGGCTGTGATCGGGAAAGGAAAGGTTGATGGGTGACATTTTGGGGGGTTTTTTTTATTTCGGTGAGTGAAGGCGGGCGGGCGTGACCCGGATGGGAGGGATATTGATAACGCCACTTACAAGCTTGGGCCGAGTAGAGATGCCAGATGAGCTGTAATTTGTCAGTAGGGACTCGACAGCATCCCGTACACTGGATATCATCAGACAGCGCACCTGTCGATTCTTCAATGGAGCCGTCGGGCTCATCATGCCGTAGATCCATTCCGGGTTATACAAAGACTGATTGACGTATGGCGAGCGATCATGCCAGCTGCGCTCCATGTTCAAGTAATCAGAGCCTTGCAGGGGAATCGTCCCCACGCATCCGACTTCTTTGTAGCGGATCGCACAGGCCAAGGAGATCTGTCCTGCCATGGACGCACCGCAGACAATGGGCTTCCTGAGGCCGAGCTTCTTGATCAGAGCGGCGATGCAGCCGATGTAGGAGTCTTCAGTGTTGGTGTGGTTGCCTGGGTGGTAGCCCTGGTATGGGAAGCTTCGTCCGTGGGCCTGTGAGGCGGGAGAGGGTCAGTGTTCGAAGGAGCTGCGTTGCAGGTATGAAAGGGAGCAGCCTACAGGCAGATCGAAAGCAGTCATGCGGCACTTCTTGCGCATCCTCTCGTCGTTGAGCACGCCGTGGTACTGACGACCATCTGATCCTGCGGTGTGCAGAAACACAATGTCCTGGCCTCCCTCGCCTGATTGTTCATAGAAGACCTTGCATCTCCCCCAGATTGGGATGCCGTCGAGGTAGACGTAGCGACCAACAATATGGTCCTCGTCAACTTCCGGCTCTTGGTCAGCAGGAGTGACACCGCTGTGGGCATCGTGAATGAGCTCCACTGCAGTCGTGGGCGGATCAGCAGTGTGCACTGGAACAATACTCAGGTCCTCAGTATATACTTACGGACTCGACGCCAGATCTGGGTCCATCTTGCAAACTCCGTCTCGTCACCTTCAATCGCGATGCCTTCTTGCTTGATGTTCATACCAAACATCCCCTGGTACGGATCAGAGACGACGCGCTACATGGCATGCTCACGCAGTGTACTCACCCAGAACGATTGATACGGCATCACTGGCGTCTGCTTCATGAATTCTTGCCACTGCTCGGGCAGAGCGCTGATGCAGAAGACACAATTCTTCGTGTTGCCGCTCGAGATGTCGACCTTGCCATTGGAGACAGTGACGACAATGGCACTGCTAGAACCTCCGGCTTTGATGCCGAAAGTTGTAGGCTTCGTGATGGCGTTCGTTGTAGCGAACGCTTGCAGCTCGCCATCAGTTTCCGCAGCCTTGTTGGCTTTGGAGATGGCCGTCGAGAGGACAGAGGGCAGATCAGACCAAGCATGAGCCATGGTGTTGTGATTGTTTGACGAGGAACTAGTAGTCTTCGGTCGTTTGGAAGCTCGACCAGACATTTTGAAGATTACCTGCACGACTGGTATATATATGCTGTGTGACGAGGTGTTCAGGTTGTTCGCGTGTCCCCAATGCCAATGGGAATAAGCAAAGAGCCCTGCAATGCCATCTGAAGGAGGGAGGGGGGCCCGTCCACTCCTCCCTTCTTGGATGCTCCGCCTCGTCAGCATCGCCGCCCATGGGCCACGCATCTCGATTGCCATTCGCTGCGATCCTGAAGAATCGAGAGGTACGAGCCTCCTTTCGACGCAGGGAACCGTGCTTCCGCGTGTGGAGGTGCGGGGAACGAAGCTTGACGGACAGGACGCTTTCGTCAGACGAACGAGGCTGTTGGACAAGGATGCATCGACGGCCAAAACGTGCTCTTCCAGGAGCTGCGGTCGACGTGAACGGGGTACATCGCGGCTGAGCGGAGAAGGGGCTTTATTATTAGAGCGAGCGAGCGTAGTGTCCATGCTATTCCCGGAAGGTCAGTCGAGGGCGAGGTCGGCGTAGCCGGTGCGCAATGACATAACGGGCCGGGTGCGTTCAGAGCCCCGCGCGAGCTCGGCTTAGGTCAAAGCAACACAACAAATGTAGTGACGCAGAAGACGGGCGAAGCATTGTACTCTCCCTCTCGACTTCCTTTTGTATATTCTGTTGAGTTGAGTCCAAGTCTCTGCAAAATCGTGTTTCTTCGTATCCTGCAGACCATCGCAAAGTCGTCATGGCATCAAACCTTCCATTCAAGGTACCTGAACCATGAACGAGAGAAGTATTGAGTGCTGACCCTTTACAGTTGAACAACCCAGAGCTGTTCCGTGATCAGGCACTCTCTGCGGGTAACTGGGTCGAAGCCAGGTCTGGCAAGCGATTCGATGTCTACGGTATGTCTTCTACAGTGCCCGACACTACTGTATGCTAACAAAACAGATCCCGGCAATGGCAAGGTCTGGGCGACAGCTCCAGACTGCGGTCCAGATGATGTAGACTCCACGGTGAAGGCGGCACATGAGGCCTTCCAGGAATACCGCAAAGTCAATCCCAAGATCCGAGCACAATGCATGTTGAAGTGGGATCAACTGATTCGCGAGAACCGAGACGACCTGGCCCAAATCGTGACATACGAGACGGGAAAGCCACTTTTCGAATCCCAAGGCGAGCTGGACTACGCTCTAGGCTTCACCTGGTGGTTCGCAGGCGAGGCGGAGAGAGTGCAGGGTACGGTGCAGATCCCTTCGGCTCCCAACAGGCGTGTCTTCACCATCAAGCAGCCCATTGGTGTCGCGGTCGCCCTCGTCCCATGGAACTTCCCCATTGCCATGATCCTGCGAAAGGCTGGCGCCGCTCTTGCTGCGGGCTGCACGATGATTGTCAAGCCATCTCCGGAGACACCATTCTCTGTCGCAGCTCTGGCGTACCTTGCAGAAAAGGCCGGCTTCCCAAAGGGCGTCTTCTCTGTGCTCCAGACCAGTCTTGAAACAACTCCAGCTCTCAGCGAGGCACTTTGCCGACATCCTCTGGTCAAGAAGGTGACCTTCACAGGTAGCACCCGTGTCGGCAAGCTGGTTGCGAAGCTCTGCTCAGATGGGTTGAAGAAGTGCACGCTCGAGCTCGGCGGTAACTGTCCGTTCCTCGTCTTCGATGATGCCGACCTCGAGGCTGCTGCCACTCGTAAGTTTAAACATATATTTCTTGCTCCGTAAGACTGTCCTGACCATCGTACAGAGCTTATGGCGCTGAAGTGGCGCCACGCCGGCCAAGCCTGTATCACCGCCAATCGAGTGTACGTGCAAAAGGGTGTCTACGAAAAGTTCGCCGACATCCTCGCCCGCAAAACGAAAGAGCTGGTCGTCGGTCACGGTTCTGACTCAAAGACAACCATGGGCCCAGTCACGACGGAACGCAGTTTGGACAAGGCCTTGCAGCAGGTCGAAGACGCGGAGAAGCAAGGCGGAAAGATCATCCTCGGCGGCAAGAAGCTCCAGGGCACGTCGGGATACGATGGATACTTCTTCGAGCCCACCGTCATCACCGGCGCCAAGGACGGCATGCTGATTGCGCAGGAGGAGACATTTGCGCCGGTCATGGCACTCTTCGAGTTCGAGACTGAGGAAGAGGTCGTCCGTAAGGCCAACGACACCAGCATGGGCCTGGCCAGCTACTTCTTCACCAAAAACATCGACCGAACGTGGCGTCTTTTGGAAAACCTCGAGGCCGGTATGATCGGTATGAATACCGGCAATTCTTCCGCCGCGGAGACTCCATTCGGCGGTATCAAGGAATCCGGCTACGGCAAGGAGTCTGGCAAGGACGTAGCCGTCGCTGAGTACATGATTACAAAGACGGGTACTTTGACAATTGACGGGCAGTACTAGTGTCGTGTAGATGATGTAGATGGGAGAAACAAGGTTCTTGATGAAGGTGTTTGAAGAAGGTCTGGTGCCAAGCTGTTTCACGTGCCTGGAAACGTCCACATATCTGTACATATTCCCGATTCGTGATCAAAGACTACAAGCGTGGGTATCGTGCAACAATTCAAACCCAGCGAAACTCCGGCTTTGTCTGCTTCTCATGTTTCTCGTGCAGCAGGCTGTGCGCCATTGTCCTTGCCGAGGCCTCGTAGTAGTATTGCACGATTCAAAGTGCGCAACTGCACAGGCAGCCGCGGTGGCCGTAAACGCTGCGACCATCTGCTTGCAGCTAGATCTGGCGGAGCAGGTTCTGTCAATGGGTCTAAGGGTAGCGGTACGAATAGTTGCTGTCCGTCGATAATCTCAAGAGGGACGGGCGCCGGCGTGTTTCTATGTTCCCCGATTCGTCCTGTGCTCCCAAAGTACTCGCTTCTTTCGGCAAGCTGGTCTTGTGACATCGCAATCTCCGATCTTGGAGTGTGATCCAAGCGTGTATCTATGCGCTCAATCGCGTGGAGCTCGGCTTCGATGGGTGTCATGACGGCAGGACGATTGAGCTGCACAGGAGGCAGACTGATCATAGGTCTCTCCCACGCTTCAGAGCCCGCGGTCACACTTTTAGTGGGGACTTTCGGAGAAGTTTGCCCCTGCAAAGAATCGTCTTTGCTTTTGCCGCCGCTTGTGTCGTCTTTCAATTCGGCGGCTATCAGTTCAGGATCAAGTTGGGGAGGCCTGGGCATTGGCGGAGCGACGCCAGCGCCGCGGGTGTAGAACGACTTTTTCAGAAGTGGTTGCAAGATGGGGGCATTGACAGCAATGATCCCAGCTATAGTCTCTCTGACACCCCATTTGTTAATCACAGTCGCCTGTCAAATGCAGTTAGTAAAGTGCCGATAGTGAAATGGCGATGAAAGCGTGAAGCAAATAGCCATGCTCGCAGGCTGCGCTGACATGTTTGATGACTGTGGTGCATCGAGAAATGCTCTCTCGGGGACAGTCCTTACCGAAGGGTTTGCTTTCAATGTCATTATTATGCGCGTGAGCGCGGCAGTGATGACGAATATCCCAGAGGACATCAATACGCCGATGGTGACCTTCTTCCGTAGGGGAATCCTCAGGCGCCAGAGAAGTGGAATAGGGACGGCCAGCAACGCGCCATCGGTAAGCACATTCAAAATGGTGCATACATAGAAATTCTGAATCCTCAGTTCACAGCGCTCCGGTGGCTTCGGTTTCACTTGCCAGTTCCAGTGCAAGGGCAGACAACTGAGCGTAATAGTGAGGAACATCGCCAGATAGGTTACGGCACAGCTGACAGCGAGTGCCTTGACGTATCTCTCCTGGGGTAGGCCGAATGTGATCCTGTGATAGAAAAAAAGCATACAGGCTTTGAGTCCCCATCTGTGTAAGGCGGTCAGACATTTTTCTTGTTTGCAAGTATCTGAAGCCCTCACACTAGACGCAGAAGATCAGAGGTAAGCATAGGTCCCGAATGACGTCTCTGAGCGCGAGAGGGTGGAGAACATAGATCATCTGCAGCTTGACTCCGGATGCAGATCATCATTAAGGAAGACACTTACTTAGTGCTGTATATGTGTACCATGCCAGGAGTTCTGTAGGCACCTTTAGGTAAGTATGTGCACTGGACGGGCTCCGCACTGTTCTATCTGCAATGTAGAAGTGATACGTGAAGAAAGTCCGCGAGCTCGAAACTGTTGCGATCACAAACGGAGCAAAGACCACACTTACGCATCTTGGAGCCATATTCAATGCTTTTCACCTGCGCTGCGGTGAGACGCTCAACCTGCTTCGCGGTGTAGTCCACATTCGTGCCTTCTTTATATGCGATCGTCACCTAATGTTCATGTCAGCTAGACCGCTCTATCCCCAACCACAAGTACCACTCACAGTGATGGCGTCCGCGGTATAGCATGCTAGTACGACAATAGCCATGTAGTCGTCGCCCGCGAAGCCCCGGTACCCGACGGTTCGCAGCCGGACAATGAATCGCGCAAGGAATACGCAGACCCCGACTCCAAATAATACCCAGACCTCGATCAGATAGGGCGCGTCATGATAGACTTGGGTACTGCCCATCCCACTTTCGGCGAGTCGCTGTGCCACCCCCAGACCACATGAGGCCGAGGGAAATTGATGTTCGAGGAAATGCACAGGTCGGAACGATCAAGTCTGAGGCAGCTGCGCTGATGCCGGGACGTATGCCAGGACAAGGTGTTGAAGACGACACGGAACACCCTTAGTCAAAGTCACGCTGTGATGCGCTAGTCGATGGCATTACTCCGGGTCAGGAGTCAGCAAGCCTGGAGTTTCCATGCATGCTGGTCATTTGGGAGAAGCGGGTAATCCTGGTTCTGTAGCGGACGACATGTCGACCATGGAGAGACCGGTGGGTGATCAGATCTCAGCCCAGAACCTATAAGATATCGCTCAGTTGTACTAATCCGGATTTGTGACGTTGAGAATGGACGACGGTCGCGTGTTGCAAGTGCTCCGACAATCCACGAATCAGTCGTTCGGAACTTCCGTCGTCCAATGCGTTCCATCCTGGTCGACAAAGCTCAACAGCAAACGTCACAGCGTGGCATCCATGCGGCATATTCGAAGTCTATCGGTATCGGTGCCATGTTCAGTCCACAAAAGACGTCGGACTGTGAGAAGTCAGCGCCGTGGGCACAATACCACTGATCTGCGCTAGACTAGTTTAGCCTTCGGCAGTCGCTGCACTTTGTCGATCGTCACTTGGCACGACCTACACTGTGGCACCGTTGACCAGATGGTCTCACTATCAAGCAGAACCATACACATTCGCGAGCGAGTGCGGCATTGCGCTCGCAGAAGCGTTTTGGAAGAAGTTCGAATCATGCCAATGCATGTTTCGATCTCAGGCATAAAGCGAGACTCACTCGCGGGATTTTCGCTGACCCTGAGCTCAAGTGAAAATATACCAGCTCCGGCAAGCGAGCCATAATAAAGAACCAAATCAAGACCTCACACACAAGCGCGCAAACACGATCTTAGAGAGCAGATGACTACATCAAGCACCGAAGCAAGATCACCACTATAGCTATATGCTACACCACTTGTCAAGGTCCAAGGAAAGAGTCTTCCAAAACTTGTGTGGTCATCATGGAAATACAACTTCTCTTCAAAGCACTCACTTACGAACCCAAAGCTATTGCTTGTCGTTATCAACGCGATTCGACAAGTGGCTCCCTACCGCATCCCCACACACTCGGCCGTCATATCGCAAGACCAGATCAAAACTCAATGCTGACCTTCAGAGACTTCGTCTCCGCAGCTCGGGAGAAATGATCGTAAGCTTTCTCGATATCCTTGAAGTGGAAGTCTGGCGCAATGAATCAGCAGTGCAACCAACCCAACTGAGAAGAGGACTCACCATGGGTCACCATAGCACTCGCATCAATCTTGCCAGCAGCGGCGAGATCCAACAGCGTTGGAATCGTATGCGCAGAGACGAGGGCCATCGAAATCGTCGTACTCCTGATCCATAGCCGCTCGATGTGGAGATCGACTTTCTTGCCTGGAAGACACGATCAGCTCCAGTCCCGGGCACCTTTGGCCATGGTGCTGTAGGCCGGGTTCAGATCATCGACTTACCGTGGACTCCGATATTGGCGATAGTACCACCCAAGCCGACAAGGTCCTCACACATGTTAAAAGTTGCTGGAATACCCACAGCTTCCATGACAACATCGAAGCCATCTCTCTCGTCAAAATGCTCCGCTGCAAGTTCACGAACCGTGCCTTGCAGGTTCTTGACATTGTACACATGCGTAGCGCCCATCTGCTTCGCAACAGAGAGACGGTAGTCATCCATGTCGAAGACGACCAGCTTACGGGGAGCATAAAGTTGGGCTGTGAGTACAGCCGAAAGCCCGACAGGCCCTGCTCCGACAACAGCGACGGTGCATCCAGGAGTAACCTTGCCGCGAAGCACGCCGACTTCCAACCCTGTAGGGAGGATGTCGGAGAAGGATAGGAGCGTCCTCTCGTTCACTCCCGGAGGCACGGCATAGAGCGAGGTATCTGCAAATCGAATCCGGACATATTCTGCTTGGGTACCATCATGGGTGTGGCCCAGGATCCAGCCCGCCTTTCGACAGGAGTCGGCCATGCTATGAAAAAGAAACAATGTCAGCTCATCGTCTGCCACACGAACCACGACTCGAATACGTTGCCTGTGCCTTCTGAAACAGCACCTGGGCTATCCACCACCATCATCCCCTCCTTGCCCCCCATAAACACAACGCAATGACCTTCGCCGCGGGGAACTCACCTCCTCTTACAAAACTGACAGCTCCCGCACGAAGTAATACACCTGATCAACACGCGATCGCCCTTTTTGAAATTCTTCACCTCGCCGCCCGCCTCCTCAATCACGGCAATGCCCTCGTGTCCCAGCGTGCGGCCCTCGGCCGCTGTCGGGACGTGGCCCTGCAGGATGTGGAGGTCCGAGCCGCAGATGGTCGTCCGCTGCATCTTGACAATCGCGTCGGTGCCATCGACGAGGGTGGGGATCTCCTTGTCGACGACCTTGTATTTGCCGATGCCGGCGTAGACGAGGGCCTTCATAGTTGAGGGGAAATGAGGGGGACCTGTTTGCTTGAGATGATGGAGTGGGAGTGAGGAGGGATCTGGAAATTGATTTAGTTGACGATATGGAAGAGCTCTTGTTGCAAATCAGATGCAAAGGTAAGGTTGAAAACAAGAAAAAAGAAGCTGCCAGCGACCTTTCAGATATAGCCGTCTTCGCCCGCTCAACTGCACAATTTTTCGACCATCTCCAATTGTGCAGATGACCGGGGACTGAAGTCCCGCATTCGAGCTCTCCTCGTCGTTGTCCGCACACGGCGAGTCGTCAAAAGAGGGGCAAGCACGGCCATTCCCGGACGCGCCTTGTGTTGACTCTCTCAAGATCCTGGACGGGCGATCCAACAGCTTCCGCCGGCGAGGTCTGGGTCCATCTTCTCTCGATAGAGATCATCGTGAAGCAACAGCAACACCAGCGCTTCCAATTCATCGTTACACCGCAGGCAAGTATACCTCCTCAACCGCCACACTTCATCGTCTCGTAATCCTGTATCCACACAATGTCTGTCCCAGCTCGCGCGGCCTTTGCGCCGGTCTCACACAGTCGCTGGAGAAACTCCTCATTCTTGCCCCGCCCGTGGACCCAAAGTGACTGGGATACATTCGCGAAAGCGATGTCCCAGCTGCACCTCTTATTTGCACGGGAGCCATTAAGGTCAGAGCTGTGAGCGGAGCCGCAGGTACCTGTGCACCCTGCAGTCGTCGTTTATTGCGGGGCAGCGGAGCAAGGGTCAGTGGTGCTACCCTGGCGGAATTGGTCACAGCTACATGTGCATGCTGTGCGAGCTTCCCTGTGGTCGTATTTTGATCGCCCAATATTGATAGCAGGGTCTTGAGGTAGGCGGATTGCAGAGACAGTCATGTGTTGCACCGGCCCCTGCGCCGAAAGTGATCTGCACAGAAAGACGAGACGGAAGTGATTGTCAAACCTAATGATCGTAATCATCTATCTCGACAGGGAAGTACGCCTTACATTGATGCCCAAATATTCCAATACAGATGTGGGGTTCTCTACAACTCAAATGCGGGACCATTTCAAAGCTTGGCCTTCGAGCCATCTTCTCTCAGCTCAGCGCCAGCGCCCGAGATGGCAAGTTTGCCAGTCTCCTTCACCTTGACTTGGAAGATCACCCACTTGCCCTCTCTCCACATCTCCGTCACGAGTGTCTGACCTGGAATCACGACGCCAGCGAATCGAACTTTGATGTTCTTGAATTGACCAAAAGTCTTCAAGATGGCCTTGCCTGCGATACCGAAAGAGCAAAGGCCGTGCAGGATGGGGGCGTCGAATCCTCCGACCTTGGCGAATTCGGGGTCCTGGTTGAAGATGGTTAGCAGGTGTCATGCGAGAAAGATCAAGAACATGTAAACTCACAATGTGTAGTGGATTCCTGTCACCAGAGAGACGGTAGATGGCAGCCAGGTCTTCGGAAGTCTTCTCTTCCACTACAGCGTCGGGTTGTCTCTTGGGTGGAGTGTGGACCTTTGTCGCTGGTCCGCGGTCGGCGCCCGACTTTTGTCCTCCGAAGCCACCAGCCTTGCGGATGAAAACGGTCCCTTCGTTGTAGAAGACCTCTTGGCCAGTGTTCTTGTCCTTAGTGATGCTGCCCGTGACAATCACTGCAGATTTACCCTTGTCTTGCACTTCGATGAGGCGCGGAGACGCAACAAGAGTAGCTTCTGTTGGGATAGGAAATTGACGGATCTCCAGGTATTGTTCACCGTGAAGCAATTGTCGAAAATCGAAGTTTGGCACCAGCGTTGACATGTCGAATGGAGACTGAGCATTAAATTGAGGAATCACACCAAATGTGGGGATCACCTGGAAGTCGTCGTCACCCTCGAACACGAAGGGAAGCTCTGTGCGTTTGGCGCCGACACCAAGGTCTGTAGAGTGATGTTAGCAGCTAGTCAGCTCGTCCGAGACAG
The DNA here is from genome assembly GCA_026725115.1 of Cercospora janseana. Taxonomy (NCBI): domain Eukaryota; kingdom Fungi; phylum Ascomycota; class Dothideomycetes; order Mycosphaerellales; family Mycosphaerellaceae; genus Cercospora; species Cercospora janseana. The sequence continues at coordinate 756,445 of CM049100.1, forward strand.
GGCTCAAACTCACTGTAGAGAATCACATCGCGTTCATCATAGACGAACTCCGTTCCTTCGGCCTGCGCCTTCTTAGCACTTTCGATTCCGGCCAGCCACTTGTTGTCAGAAGATGACTTGGAGCTGTCCCCACCTTTGTTCGACCGGTTCTGGGAATTGCCGAGAATCTTGTCGTTGGCGTACGAGACGTCGTCTGGGTTGTCACTCCTGCCGTCATCGAAGGTGACGATCTTCTTCCACTCTGCCTTGACGGCTTCTGGGGTGAGCGGAACATCCACTGGGAACTGTGCACCACCCGCTCTCTGCCATCTCGTCTCGCCCGCCCAGCCAGAACCACTCTCGAAGACGCGTCCGGTAGGCTCACTTGGCATCTTGTCAGAGCTCATGATGAGCACGATAGGAACGACATAATCAGGCTTAAAAGCCTGGACCAGCTCCTCTGGCAGAATCGAACGAGTCATGTTGGTACCTGCATTAGGTGCGATGGTGTTGACAAAGATGTTGTACTTCTTGCCCTCCCGAGCGAGAGCACGCGAGAAACCAAGAATACCGCACTTGGCCACCGAATAGTTGGCCTGTCCAAAGTTGCCGTAAATGCCGGATGTGGAAGTCGTGTTCACGATACGTCCATACTTCTGCTTGAGCATGTAAGGCCAGGCTGCCTTGGTCGCCTTGTAAGTGCCACGGAGGTGGACGTCCAAGACCTGGTGGAACATCTTGTCGTCCATGTTGTGGAAAGCCTTGTCGCGGAGAATACCCGCGTTGTTGATGAGGATGTCGATTCTGCCAAAGTTATCAATGGCAGCCTTGACGACCTTTTCTCCCTCCTCCGCGCTGCATTTCACACCGACCGCCTTGCCGCCGAGTTTCTGGATCTCCTGCACCACTGGCTCTGGGTCTGCGAGGTCGTTGACGACAACAGTCGCGCCGTACTTGGCAAATGTCAAGCAGTAGCTGCGACCTAGTCCGGCACCACCGCCTGTGACCACCGCGACCTTGCCCGTGAAGTCGAGCTCTTGTGCTTTCGGGCTGGGCTTCAGCTTTTGTGCCTCCTCAAGAAGAGTCATGAAATCGTTTGGCCCAGTTGGGTGCTGTGGGTTGGACCAGTCCTCGATATCCTTCCACTTCGCGAGGAGGGCACCAGGAGTGAAGGTGTCGTCGGCCTTGAGCAGGGCACCGTTCGAGCGCTCCCATCTGTACTTGGCGACGTGGCCACCGCCAATTTCGAAGATGCCGCCCGACTCCTGTGCGGGAGTATCCTTGTGTGTGAGAGTGGCGACGACCGGCACAATCCATTCGGGCTTGAGCAAGTCCAGGACCTCCTTTGGCATCACAGTCGCAGTCATGCGCGAAGCGGCGATTGGTGCAATGGTGTTGCAGATGATGTTGTACTTGGCACCTTCCTTTGCCAGCGTCTCCGAGAAGCCTACTTGTGCGAGTTTTGCCGCCGAGTAGTTGCATTGTCCGAAGCTCCCGAACAGCCCAGCAGCCGAGGCGGTGTTGATGATTCTCCCGTACTTTTGCTTTCTGAAGTGTGGAAAGGCAGCTCGCGCGCACTTGTATGCTCCGACCACATGGACCTTCATGATCAGGTCCCAATCCTCATCTTTCATGTTCTTGAAGCTAATATCCCGCAGGATACCGGCGTTATTGATCAGCACATCGATGCGGCCGTATGTGTCGATGGCGGTTTGGATGATCTTGTCGCCGAACTCGACCGAGTCGTAGTTGGCCACCGCCTTTCCACCTGCCTGCTTGATCTCGTCTACGACCTTTTGCGCAGCCTGTGCTATACATCAGCCTCTGCTTGCTCTTCCCGGCCTCCGCGCTCATGCTCACCGTCTGGCTGGCGCCCTCGCCCTTGAAGCTGCCGCCAAGATCGTTGACGACGACATTGGCACCTCTGCTCGCGTAGAAGAGGGCATATGCTCGGCCGAGGCCTCCACCAGCTCCCGTCACGACGACCGTCTGGCCGTCCCATCTCAGTTGTTCGCCCATCTCAGCGGTGTGTGTATGGTGTGGAGGAGGAGAAGGGGATAAAGATATCGACGCGAAGTTGGTTTAGAGATGGAAGAAGGAGCAGAGGTCAGGTGGCAGCAGAGAGGGCAGCGGGATATGTTTGGGAATTGTCGAGTAACCCTGTCGCGCTGCTCTCTCGCTCATCAGCAGCCGACGATGATGCCCCCCGGTCAACCTCGGCTGAGCGTGTCCGGCAGGCAGAGCCACAATCCCCACCCCTCGACCTTCGCCGAGAAGTCGTGGACGTGCGCCGACACTGTCACATGCTCGGCTCCTCTTTGTTCTGCCCGTCGTGGTGGGCTGCTCGCGGGCATCGCCTTCACCCACAGAACGTCATATGCCGGTCTGCTGCGGGAGTCTGCCGGCGTCTCCTCCATCGTCGCATCTCCCCAGGAATAATGCAGTGCCGGCCTCACCGAGGCACTGGGAGGTGCGCCATTTCCAGCCCAGCTCTGCTATGTGATGAGACACGTACAAACTCGCGCCTCTGCTGTTCCGTCGCGTCTCCGTGTGGTCTTCATATGAAAAGTGTCCAACAGGTCATCTGGGGCAGCCGATGCACGCTGACGAAGAGCTCACTCGGCTGTTCCCTCAGCCCCAAAGTTCTGCCTTTCACATGCTCAAAATGCGTGCATTAGCTCTGGCAGTCCCCCAGATTGTGTGCGACAGCCGGCCACGTGAGTCTGCACGATGCCCGGGATCATTGATGACAAGTCAGAATATTGCGTGCCATTCATCCTCGAGCGCCTGCGGTCGCACCGGGAGGAATTCGAGTGCAAAGGCGAACAGCCTCCCCCCTTCTTCCTGGGCTTGAACGGAGTGCAGGGTGCAGGCAAGACCACTTTGGTAGGTGAGACAGACGTGGAGTGCGGATTGATTGCGATCCTTCTCGGCCTGCTGGCAGTGGACAAGGGCCATTTGAACAGGCGCGGCGACGCAGGAGCTGATGGCAGCAGGTCGAAACACTGCACGAGACGCTCGCACAGCCACCGCATAGTCTCCCGACACTAGTCTTGTCCATAGACGATCTGTATCTGCCTCATGAGCAGCAACAAGCGCTCGCCGAATCGCACGCTTCAAATCCTCTGGTGCAGCACCGAGGCGTCCCTTCGACACACGATGTGACAACAGGGACGGCGCTGTTCTCTGCACTAGCAGCCCGGCGGCCTGATATCAAGATTCCAAGTTACGACAAGTCACAGTTCAATGGAGCAGGGGATCGACGACCAGAGACAGAATGGCATACTGTCAACACGGCAGGCCAACCTCCGGTCGAAGTTGTGGTGTTTGAAGGTTGGTGTGTTGGTTTCCGTGCGCTCAGTGATGAAGAAGTCCGATTAAAGTGGGAAGCGGCTCAACGGGAGGCCGAGACAGGTAGATACACCGGGAGACTGGGCAAACTGCGGTTGGAGGATGTGCTGTATGTGAACAGCAAGTTGCGCGACTACGACGCTCTGACGGACAACTTTGGCGCGTTCATCCACATGTAAGCGTTCCTTTCTTTGGCTACCCGGGCACTCGCTGATCCAACACGGCAGTGATGCAGAAGACAACTTGTACGTGTATGATTGGCGGGAGCAGCAAGAAGCTGCCATGCGGGCAGCAAAAGGCACAGGCATGTCGAAAGAGCAGGTCATTGAGTTCGTCAATGGCTATTACCCGTGCTACGAGTTGTACACGGATGTATTGCGGAAGGGCATTTTTGGCGATGCAAAGGGCAAACAGCTCCGACTTGTCGTGAACAAGGACAGAAAAGTCGTGCAAGTGCACAAGATATAGCCGACTTGTCTCTGGCAGATTTGCCGTCGGTGTTGCATGGAAGTGCGCGGTGTCGTGGATCGAAGAGCGGATGGGTTTCGGTCGCCGGCGAAAAGAGCCGCGATCGGAGCGGGTCGCCATCACGCAATCGCGCAGAGTCAGTCAGTCAGCAGCTCGGAATGACTTGGCCCATGGCTTTCGCAACTTCGCACAACCTTCTCCAAACCATTGTCCACCGCATTGAAGTCACTTCCGCCACGACTTCACTGCCCACCATTTCTCCCTCCTAACATCCCCGCTGCAGAGGTCTCTAGTCCTCGGTAAAAAACTACCACCCCATCCAGCATGAGCGGCGGCGACTTTCCCAATGGCTCAGGCAAGGCCTTGACGCACATTGATCTCGACGGTCACGATTTACCACCGTCGCCCGCGCCCTCGACCCCGCGCAATGGCCGGCGCTACAATTTCGCCACCGAATTGGTCTACACCGAAAGCAACGACCAGTACAATGCCAGCAGCGTGCCCATCTACCAGTCGGCCACTTTCAAAGGTGGTCCCGGCCAAGAGTATGATTACACCCGCAGTGGCAATCCCACCCGGACGCACCTCGAGAGGCACATGGCGAAGATCATGGGCGCCAACCGAGCCTTGGTGGCAGGCTCGGGCATGGGCGCACTTGACGTCATCACCAGAATCTTGAAGCCCGGCGACGAGGTGGTGACGGGCGATGATCTATACGGCGGCACCAACAGACTTCTCACGTACTTGAAAGAGCACGGTGGAGTGACGGTGAAGCACGTAGACACCACGACGCTGGAGGTCGTGAAAGCGGCCATCAGCGAAAAGACGACCATGGTGCTCCTGGAATCTCCCACGAACCCGTTGATCAAAATCTGTGACATCAGCGGCATCGCGAGTGCCGCGCATGAAGTCAGCAAGAACATTGTGGTGGTCGTGGACAACACCATGCTGTCGCCATACCTGCAAAACCCACTCGATCTGGGCGCAGACGTGGTCTACGAGTCGGGCACGAAATACTTGTCCGGACATCACGATGTGATGGCGGGTGTCATTGGCGTCAACAATGTTGCGCTCGGCGAGAAATTCTATTTTATGATCAACAGCACCGGTTGCGGTCTGGCACCGTTTGACAGCTGGCTGTTGCTGCGGGGCGTCAAGACCCTCGCTATTCGCATGGACAAGCAGCAGGCGAATACCCAAGCGATTGCTGAATTCCTGGAGAATCATGGGTACAAGGTTCGCTATCCTGGTTTGAAATCTCATCCGCAGTACAAGCTCCACTGGAGTCAAGCGCGCGGCGCTGGCGCTGTGCTGTCCTTTGAGACCGGCTCTATCGCTCTATCAGAGCGCATTGTCGAGTCTACCAAGCTCTTTGGCATCAGTGTGTCCTTTGGCTGCGTCAACTCCCTGATCTCCATGCCTTGCCGCATGAGTCACGCAAGCATTGACCCAGCTACTCGTAAAGAGCGCGCTCTTCCAGAGGACATCATCAGGCTGTGCATTGGTATCGAGGATCTTGAGGATCTGCTCGATGACCTCAGCCAGGCGTTGGTTCGTGCAGGCGCTGTGCGCTTGACTGGGGATGGCTTTAGGGCGCTCACAGCCGAGGAGACCATTGGCGAGAGCGGAAGGACGGCGCAGGTCGTTGATGAGCCTTGAGAGCGCATCGATCGCCTAGCACTGCATCGTGCCTGACAGCCTATCCAGTGAGCTCTGCTTCCGAACAACACAGTAGCAAGTAATTAGGATAAGTAAAGGCATTAACAGTGAGCGCCTAGTTTTCCCCCCAGCACCGATGCTCGCTCTGATACACGTATGTTGCCGTAACGTCACCGTCAAGACTTCCTTCCCGTCGCGCAAACTGAGATCAGGTCGCCCAATCGACTTCCGCGTCAGCAGACCATCTCATGAGAAGGCGATCGAGCTTTTCTTGTGCATATCCATCTACATCCTGCCCTCTCGCCACCATTCTATCAAAATACCGCCCGCAGTTATGCGCAACGTGTGCTGAGTTGGAGGTCGATAAGTGGACACCTGTTGCAGAGCCTTGTCGGATATCAAGCCCGACAATCGGCATGAACTTGCCCAGAAGCCAGACGCCAGGATCCTGTGTGCCACCGGGGCCATGGCTAAGCAGATTGCTCTTGACAAGACCTGGCTCCCAGGAATAGAAGAGACGCCTGTTCTTTCTTTGGTTGTCGAAGTGGTTTTGCAAGGCGCGGGCACAGGCGGCTTGCATCAGTTTTGTTTGTGCGTAGCCGCCTGCGCCGCCGTCGCCGTGGAAGCGTGGTTCGACCTATGAGCGGGAATGGTCAGTGGACGTCCTGAGGTTAAAGGGAGTAGGAGTCCGCTGGCAGTGATCGCGAAGATCGTGGGGGAGCGATGCGTGAATATACTTACCCTCGACTTCGTTTGCGAGGTGGCGAAATTATTCGACAATGACCCCGCATAGCTGCCGACGCTCGATGTGAAGATGACCCTCGCGTCCTCGGCCAGCAACTGATTCTTGACCAACAGATTGGTCAGGAGGAAAGAGGACAGAAAGTTCACCTGGTACATGAACTCGAATTCATCTTCAGTGAAGACTTTGCCCTCAGGTGAATTGGAGACGCCGGCATTATGAGCAAGAATGTCGATCGGACCATGATCCCAATTCTTCGCGAACGCTTTCACCGAAGCAAAGGAAGCTGTGTCCTTGCATCGATTACATCAGCACAAATTATTGAACACGAATGAAATCTAACAGCTCTCACCAGCCTGGCCGTCTCAATCTTCGCATCAGGACACGCCTCCAGCATATCAGCACGGGCTTGCGAGGCCCGACTCTCATTCCGACACGCGAGATAGACCGTGGCTCCCATCTCCGCCAGTTGCAACGCCAGACCGAAGCCAATCCCCGAATTACTGCCTGTGACAATGGCAGTCTTCCCAGAGAGATCCACCCGCGCGGGCTTCATCGCCGGCAGCAAGCCACCCACGAAGCAGAAGACCACGCCCAGCAATTTATCCTTGAGCAGTTCCATGAAGGGAGGATCGGTGCTTGCGTGTTGCGGCTGATGTTGTGGGCTCTCGGTTCTGCTGCTTGTGGCACAACAGTGGATGAAGCAGAAAGAGCCAGGCAGGTGATGGGAGGATCGAAGCCGCTTATCGCTTTACCATTTTCCCTTGATCATATGCCAAGACGTCGATGCGCTCACGATAGTACCACACACTCTCGCTGGCTCGCCATAGCATCCGAATGGGGACTTGCCTGATTGAGCGATGAATGCGAGCTTGGCGGGGACCTTGGCATGAGGTGAAGTAGGAAGAAGGTTTGCTTCGTCTTATTAGCGTGTAGCACCTGAATGCAGCTGCAGGTTAAACGTCGTTGTGCGATCGAAGCGAAGGGATGTCTTGGAGGTCGTGGCATGGGATAAATCGCTATTCTTGCAGATTTATCTGGCCGTTGGCTGACTGTGTTGGAGGGCCTCTTCTCAGCGACGAGGTAGGTTGGCTTTTGAAGGTCTGTCGATGGCTCCTGGTGTGAGTGAGGATCTTGGTACTAGCTCCACATATGGCGTTACAAGTTCAACCCTCAGAATGCTGCGCACGTCTCACGGCTGCCCTCCTCAACAGCATGACGTACGAGTTCGAAGGCAGAAAGACAGGAGCACGCGAACCAATCTTCTGCGGAAGACCAGTGCTGGCTGGTTGCTTACGAACAGTCAAAGGCTAGTTATCAAGTATTCGAGTTTATAGCCAGGTTTACATCCATCTTGGCAAGCTGTGCTTGGCAACGACAACCTGTCTATGACAATTGCGAAGGGCAACGATGAGACGGAACTCACAAGCGAATTCTTTTGAGAAATTGACCAAGTTAGGGTCATGGCTTACGCTTCTGAAGATCAGCTCTTGATCTGCGTTGAAGCTTGAGCAATCAACACATCCCAATGGAAGCAGGAAGCTAGGAGCCGAGTGCATGTGAAGTCAATGCTTCGCAAGCCTCACTGAGCTAGGCTCGATCATCAGTGAACTCTCCCCTCATCAAGACTTGAACGCTATGCCCGCACGTACATCCAAGAGCTGATCTCCAAGATCAGATGTCGTGGGAAGGGCCTGACATGTGGCACAGAGAATGCCAGTGCTGGATACGGGCATCAGCCAGACGAGACGCTAAGAGGCTCCGGCTCTTGGACATGTCACTTCCCTGAATGTATCCACGAGGCTCAGCATGTCGAGCGATTGCAATCCTTCCTGGCCTCCGATCTTGGCAGCTTGTCGAGAGCACGTACCGAGACTAACGACACGAACGTCAATGAGCTTACGACGCCGTCCGCTGATATTGCGGAGTCGCTTCACAATAGCAGACTAGCACGTGCACTCGGTCTCTACAGGACGCGAGCGCTCGCACTGTTGTTGGCCTCGTAGACATAAGTACCATGGAGGTCCTCTTTCTACAGCTCAATCGTCTATCAATCTTCCTGATCCTCTCCATCTCTGCACGTCGGTGCTGCCAGCATCGTTTGTATCGATCACTATGACGGCCCACGTGAGAAACCCTGCGCCTAATGCATTCGTCCGCTACGCTCGCAAGATCTACAACCCTCTCGGCTTCACCAAAGCCTACAGCTTTGTCCTCTTCTTCATTTTCGGTGGGGCATTGTTCGCATTCTGCCTCGCTCGCATTCACTACATGAATGTCAATGGCGTCTTTCTCTATCAAGCAGCTCCCGGCGAGACCTTTTGGTACTTGCAAGACTGGTACAACATTGGCATTCATATCCACCTTACCACATGTATCCCGGCAGGGCTATTAGTCGTCTGGCAATTCCTCCCAGTCATTCGACGCAAAGCCCTTCTGGTTCACCGCATCAACGGCTACCTCTGTTCGCTCCTGTTGGTCGTCACCAACATCGGCGCACTCATTATCGCCAGACGGGCTTTTGGCGGGACGCTCTCCACTCAGTCTGCCGTTGGAGTTTTGGCACTTTCGACCACAGGGTGTCTCATCATGGCGCTGATCAACATCAAGAGATTGCAAATCGAGCAACATCGCGCCTGGATGCTGCGTGCTTGGACCTACATGGGCGGCATCATCACCACGAGACTCCTCCAGATGATGGTCACTCCAATCCTCAGCAGAATCGGAAGCTACTACATGACCATGCCATGCAGCCAGATCGCTGGCTCAGGAGGGTTCGCTCAGCGATACGTCAGCTGCGCCACCGATCCCACTTCCTGGGCCGTCGTCAAAGCCAACTGGTCCAAGACGACCATGGGCGTCGAGGAGGTTGCTGCGGTCTTCCAGGTCAGTTTCGGCATGTGTGTCTGGCTGGCATACTTTTTGCACGCTGTCGGAATCGAGATTTACCTCCATTTGACCAAGGCGGAGGGCGAGAGGTTGCGGAAGATTTCATATGAGCGGCAACTTGAGCGGGGTATGAAGCATCCCGGACGAGCTGGCCTGACGAGTGATCGTCTGGGAGATGAGGAGGAGTGGAAGCCACCTATCGCTGCTGCACAGCATATGGTGGAACATGGAGAGGTGAAGGTTGTGGGTAATGCTTCAGTGATCAGCAATAGCGATAGTGGCAGTGCCCGGGGTGGAGTGTGAGCGTTCCCCTCCATCTTCTTGCCATGGGGCAGTCCACGTTTGGAGGAGAAGAAATCCCGTAGCAGGAAGGGATCGTGGGCAGAGACGGACAATTCTGTAAATGAGACTATGTATCGAAATTCGAGGATGATGTACGACTTCGCGCGTTTCTGACTCATGCTCACCCGGAATACTATTGTACCTGCGTCGTGGGAGCGATTTCTGACTTTCTCATACTGCGCCCTTGTCGGTGGTCTGGTTTTAAATCCCTGGTAGGTCCCGTCTGTCGTTTGTGATGGAGAACTACGGCCGCAACAACCTCAGAGACCTGTACTCAGAGTCGGACTCACAAGTCTACTTTCTACCATGACATCTATATCAGGCTATGCATCAAGCAAATGTCGCTGACGAGGTTGCACCAAGCCCTGAAATCACTCTTCTGGCTGCGAGAACGAGGATATTTCAAATTTCGGTCCATCTTAAGGTAAGAGGAGTGGTAGACAGACTCATCGTAATCTAGCCCGAGGGCACGTCACCAACTATTCGATTTGCTCGTATGGAATACAGCTGATGACTGAGCGTCCTACAGGTGTTATGGTACCAGCTCAGACTCCGTGCCATCTTCTCTGCCACCGGTGTCGCGCATACACACTTGTGAACCTCCCTTTTGCGTTGGCGTAGAGAAGCATAACTTATTCAAAAAGGAGATCATCGATCGACTGTAGCGACAAAATTTCGCCGACTCCGATGCTGCAACATTCTGCAATGTGTCCATCTTGATCTCGCAGGTGTAGAAGGACGCCAGCTCCTTGTGCCGGAGGATCGATTTGTGGAAAGTCTTGAGGTGACGTTCGGGACTTGTGGATGAAATAGGACTCTATTATATTCTATGGCTCTATCTGCGTGCGCCGACTGCCATTCCCAATTTAAGCAGTCCTGTCGATCGTTGGTGAGAGCAAATTGCTCATACTGGCAATCTGATACGCCAGAGTTGATATAGGCACAGCGTTCAACAGATCAAACACAGAGACTGTCGCTTGAAGCTCCTGTGCGCACCAATTTCGCATCTCCGCCGCGACCAGCGAGTCGACGCCGTATGATGCTGCGGGTAAATTGGCATCGATATCAGACGCCACCATCATGAGCGACCGTGCCAATTTAGCGGTGATCATGCCCTGTGAGATCTTGGTGGCCTCTGTCATGGTTGTTGCGGCGAATAATTCGGCTTTGGCGGAGCTTGAGTCGTCAACACTGAGAGCCCCAATTCGAGGCGCAACGACATCCAGGTCGAGCTGGCGAAGGTAAGCAAAGCGGCCTTGCATGTTCAACCAGAAATATTCGGTCGTGCCACCTGCGGCGATGTTTGCGGCGCTCATGCCACCTGAGCCAATACCCGTGATGAGCTGGGTAGGACAAGCGTGGTCGAACGTCGTGAAGCCGGTAATGGCAGCCTTGATCGCAGCGAAAAGCTCGTGAGGTTGGACCATCAGACCACTGATCTTGTCTGCAAAGTTGTTGACGTCTTTGTTGTCTTCGAGCCACCCGAAGCCACTGATACCTCCGAGATCGACGGTACAGGCTGCGAGGCCCAGGCTGCGGCGATAGTGGGCCATGGCGTCCTGATACGAGTTGCCGGAGGCGTAGTTGGGCTGACCAGGGTTTCCACAGATGCCTGCAATCGAAGAGAGCATCACAAAGAAATCGACATCCTTTGGCATAGTCTCGTGGAGATTTCTGGTTCCCTCAATCTTGGGCTTTGTGCAGCTGGTCCACGAGGCGTGTGACATTGTCTCATAGAGACCGTCCGAAAGATGCATTGCGCCATGGATGACGCCCTTGATCGGGACTTCCTTTTCGATGAGGCTGACAGTGCTCTCCAAGCTTGCTCTGTCTGTAACATCGCAAGCCATAACTCGCACGTTAACACCCATGTCTTTCATGTAGTCCAGTGCCCTTTGTGCTTCTTTGGAGACAGCGTCAGATCGCGAGAGCAGAACAATGTGTCTTGCACCGTGGTCAGCAAGGTGGCATGCCAACGCACGTCCCACTCCACCGAGACCACCAGAGAGTACGTATGCTGCATCACTTCGCAGGGCAAGAGGATGCTTGTCGAATGGCACCACCAGGCCTCGAGATGTACCCGAAATTCGTACAACTACTGGGCTAATACTGGTATGGCGCTGTGCAGCCGTAAGCGCAGCCGTCAGCTCGCTGTGATCGTAGACAGTAGGCTCCCAAAGGATGTCCATCGATCGTTCGAGCAAGTTCAGACCTCTTCGCAGGTACTCTGCTGCTTTGGTAGGAGCTTTACGGATCATCAAAGGCGTATTGACGGCGAAGTAATTGATGCTCCTCTCTCGCAGCGCGTGAAGCGGAAGCTCGAGGCTGCCTTTACCATTGGCCAGGTTGAAGTCGACCAGACTTCCGAAGGCGGCCATGGCTGGAATGAGAGAGCGCAATTGGCTGCTATCGAGGGTATTGAGGATGAGATCCAGACCAGCGCCCGACAGCTCGCGATTGATTGCGCTCGCCAGATTGGCGCCGTTGGAATTGAAGATTCGCTCTTCAGGGATCCCGTAATCCTCCTGCAGGCGGAGACTTCTGTCCTGCGTTCCAACTGTCACGTAGACTTCTGCCTGAGCTGCACGAGCAAGAACCAGGAGAGTCCGGCCCAGCGTACTTGAGGCTTGAGTGATGAGAACTTTGTGACCGGCCTCCACCCGAGCCAACTGATGCAACGCATAGTAGGCAGCGGTCAGATATAGCGGTAGCCCGGCAGCTTGCTCGAAGCTGAATCTATCAGGGAGAATCTGAGGCAGTGCGCCGTCCACCACTACGTGGGTACGGAAAGATCCGGAGTGAGGAACTGCCACTCGATCCCCCACTTTGAGTTCTGAGACTTGAGAGCCAACTCCGACAATGGTACCAACGAGACCAGAGCCCACTTCGAGGCTCTGCACGTGTGTCGAAGAGATCTCTGCATCCAGCGAGGTGACGCCATTGGCAGCAGTCTCGATAGTGACTTGCCAGGAGCCGAGAGCCTCCTTGCTGTCTGTGTCATCAGTCCAGTGCAGGTCGTCGAACTTGCCTGATTTGGCCAAGACCAACTTGAGAGGACGACCTTCTTGCACCAACATCTGCTCTTCCGGCATGGGCGAATTCTCCCGTTGAGCTGCCATGAATCTGTTTAGGCGTGTTTCATCATGCAGACGTGGTACACAAAGAAGACCATTAATCTCCCATACTTCAGTCTCGTACTCAGACACTGTGTCTGCGTACCAGAACTTCTGAATGGTCTTCCATACCAGATGGCCTGTCTCATGCATCTGATCAGACTCGCGGGCCTTAAGGTGCACCTCGTGCAGGCGCAAGGCAAAGTTCTCCGATCGGGCTGTGCGAATGAGCCCAGAGATAGCACACGCCTCAGGCGGCGCAATGCCCTCTGGCGAAGTGTTGCATGCGTACCATGTCAAGAGACCGGCTTGTGTCAGCACTCTCTGAACTTGTTGGTACACTTGGTTAGTGGGCGAAGCAAAGACCGAATCTTCAGCCTCCAACAAGCAGATGGTCGCAACGTTGGAATCCCTGAGCAGGCCCTGATCAGCTGCGGTTGCAGCCTCTTCCAATGTAACGATCCGAGTCTCTGTGAGAGATTGCGCACACTCCTTCTCGACGGCAGAGACGATCTGTGTTGACGTGACCGAAGCAGAGTCTGCGGGCTTTATGATATAGACAGTCTTCAGCTGATGTCCAGAAGGCTCGCTTGGTTTCGAAGACACCATCACGGACAAGAGCTGCGTATTGCGCGAGTCTTCCGCTGCAACGGCCACGTCCAATCCAGTGAACTGAGCATCCCTCAATTTGCGATCCCATTCGGTCTGCGGGATGATGGGCCCTCCAATACGCCCATCCTCGGAGAGCCACCAGCCAGGAAGGGTGCCGAAGATGACACTGTCATGGTATGGTACGGATGTGAGCTCTCCGATTATGATCTTTCCACCAGGTCTCAGCAGCTTGTAGCAGTTCTGCAGAGTGACATCAAGCCGTTTCGTAGCGTGAAGAACGTTGCTGGCAGAGATCACATCATACGACTCCGCCTCGAATCCCTGCTCAATCGGATCACTTTCGATGTCGAGCTTCTTGAAGCTGACGCGGCTGCCCCAGGGCTTCAGCATTTCTTGGGCGTTTTCAAACCAGCCAGCCGAGATATCGGTGAAAGTATAGGACTTGAACTGCGGCGTCGCGCCATTACGTCCTCCGAGACCTTCCAACACGGGCAAAGTCACAGACCCAGTGCCGGCACCGATCTCGAGGATGTCAATATCTGGCTTCTGATGGCCCATGAGCTGAAACCACTCGCGGAATATGCCGAGTCCAGACGCGAGAGCGTGTCCATCAGCATAAATCTTGGTGAGCATGTCATCGACAAGCATCAGCTCCAAGGGTTGCTGCTCCTGCGAGATGATGGCCGGTAGATGATCGCCAACTGCGCAAAGCAGTGGGGCATCGGCAGGGTATCGTTCTTTGCAGGACTGCAAGAACTCGTTCTCGCGCTGTGAGTCCATATTGAGCCAGTCCTCGGAAGAAAGGTCTTGATACGGCAACTTTTTGGCTTCTGCCTCGGCGTAACGTTGTCGCAACCACTGAACATACAGAGCCCAATGGCCTTCGAGCTGTGCTTCCGTCTCCGCAGACAAACCCTTGAGCGCTCTCTTGATGTAGATGAACGCAGCTTGGGTCAAGGTGGCTTCTGCAGTGCTGAGCGTTTCTGGCGACTCGAGATGTTTTCCAAGCAATTGGCGAGTTTCCGGGCCACGGGTTGGCAAGAGATCAATCTCTGGCTTCCAGATCTCAAAAGATGCGACCTTACGATCCGCCGTCGCGGTATCAGCTGAGGTCTGTGTGGAGTCACTCAGACCCATGAATATGCAATCACTCATCTCCAGAAGCGTCTCGCTCCAGTTTGACTGGGCGACTTTAATAGTGGCCTCGCAATCCTTTGGGCTGATCCATTTCACATCAACGAACCCGACCAGCTCATCGCCCGCCTTAGTAGGCAAGTTCGCAGATACGTGAATGGTACCGAACTTGACAGGAACTACGGTATCGCCTTCGGCGGCGTCTCGATCGTGAGACAGGCCTTGATAGGCAGACTGAATCGCAGCATCGAGCAGTGTTGGGTGGATCACGAAGGGGAACTCAAATTCCGCGGGCATAACTGCTTTGGTGTCGCGCAGGACCAAGTCAAAGGTAGCCTGGCCCTCGCCGGCATTGATCGCGGTAAGCCCCTGGAACATTGGGCCGTACGTGATGCCAATTCTGCTGGTAGCATCGTAGTGCTCTTCGGCTGACACGGGCTCTCCACACACCTTTAGAGCATCCTCGTATGCAATTTTATCATTGCGTGCCTTGGCGACCGTGTCGAGGTATGGAAGCTCCGATGTAACAGCTTCCTCATGCTCTGCGTAGAGGATCTGAACCTCCCCAGAACAGTGCTGTGTCTCCGGAGGGGCTGACTTGCCAGTCCTCTGCTGCGATGAGAAGGTAAAGGCCCATCTTGTCACAGCACCATTGGCATCGCGATCGCGCGGAGTGAACCGCGTATGGACAAGCACGCCGGGATCCGATGCTGGAATGATCAACGCGCGGTCCACGAGCACATCGTGCAGTAAGAAGGACGCGATTTTGGCTTTCACGTTCGCGCATTGCTGAGCGCCTTCAATTGCCGCGCAGATCATTGCTGCAGCAGGATACACGTCATTCCCTCGCACAGTATGGTCTGCAATCCAAGGAAGCTCGGAAACGCGGATGTGGTTCTTCCATACTGGGGCTGACCAAGAAAACTCGGCCACAGGCTCGCCAAGAAGATCTGTCCTTGCGGAGTGACGGAATCGGTGACCGGCGGACTGAGCACTCTCGTGCCAGTAGCGGCTGCTGTGGTTCCAAGGATACTTGGGCAAATCCGTTCGCGGTGTAAGTGTGCGAGACGAGGAGGAAGCGGAATTGACGCTGCTCAAGTTCACGTCGACCCCGGCACACCAAAGCTTGCCCATTGCAGCAAGTGTAGAGCGATGAGCGCATTGTTTGCGCACCAAGGCCGATGTGTAAGTCACCTCGCTGCTCATCTTGAGTTCGGCAAGAATCTGTTTGATCGGTCCGCCTAGAGCCGAGTGTGGGCCGACTTCGAGAATAATATCAACAGTCGTGACTGGGCCATTTCTCCGACCAGCACCCTTCGCCGCACGGAGGGCAGATCGCATTGCGTCGTAGAAGAGGACAGGCTGAACCATGTTCTGGACCCAATACTGGGCATCGACCTCATTGGACTTGACGACTCCAGCTGTGACGCTTGAAAACATGGTGACATCGGAATGGCCGGCCTGTGTACGGATGTCTTGAATGCTTTGAAGATAGTCGTCTGCAAGATGTGTCATGTGCTTTGAGTGGTAAGCATTCTGGACCTGGAGCCGTCGGGCAAATACTTTGTTGGCCACAAGCATCTCCTCAAGGGCGTCCAGAGCTGTGACATCGCCCGCAACAGTCATACTTTCGTATGAGTTGTGACACGCAATGTTCAAGATCTGTCCCTCCGGAAGATTGAGAGCGTCGATGTAGGCCTGGATCTCATGTGCTGAAAGGCCGACAGCCATCATGCTGCCCTTAATTTCCGGCTTGATCGAGGCCAGATCGCTGGCGAGTCGACCACGATGGAAAGCAATGGTATAGCAATCAGCTGCACTCAAAGCGCCCTGAGCATAGGCAGCCGCAATCTCTCCGGATGAGTGTCCGATCACTGAACGGGGTCGAACGTTCCAAGAAGCCAACAGATCAACGAGCGCCACCTGGATCGCAGTGCAAAGTGGCTGCGCACGACTCGGAGAATGGATATTCGAAGCTGCATTTGGTCCGTACAGCTCATCGTCAAGCTTGAAGTCGGGTGCGATGCCCTCAAAATGTCTTGCGGCTCGCTCAAGACTCGACCGGAAGATGTCGTATTTGCGTAACGACTGTCCCATCGTCGCCCACTGGGCACCCTGACCGGTGAAGCATAGCATAATACCAGGCGCTTTGCCTGCACGTACGCCGCTCTTCACATCTGACAGTGCGGATGCCAACTCGTCGTATGAGGATGCAATCACGGCTGATCTCCACTGAAAGACGCTGCGCCGTTGGCCAAAAGTATAGGCGAGTTCCTCAAATGACCCTACTCGTCGGGTAGGAGGCGTGGTTCCCTGATCGCCCAAGTACTCTGCTTGAGCCTGGCTCAATCTCAGAAGACCGTTCTGTTCGGGGGCAGAGACGACAAAGAGTAGTGGTTCTGGATCTGTGCCAAAAGCGCCGTCCTTGGACACCACTGCCTGAACAGTGATCGCTTCGGTCTGAATTTGTGTGCGAGCGAGATGCTCAGCTCCGCGCGCCTTTAAATAGTGGTATGCATCATCCAAAATTGCATGCCCGTTGGTGCCTCCATAGCCGAAGCTGTTGACAGATATGCGTCTGATGCCATTTCCAGGGAAGGGAGTCGCCTCTGTCACTACTTGGAGGTTTCTCTCCTGTAGCGCGAGCCGCGGGTTCGGCCTCTCGAAGTTGATGTTTGGGGGAATGACACCAGATTCTAGAATCAAGATGGCTTTGATGAGACCAGCCATACCTGCACCGGCCTCTAGATGCCCGATGTTGGGCTTTACGCCACCAATAATGAGCGGATCACATCCCGGCCGAGCGCGATCAAAGACTTTCGCAATTGCAGCGACTTCTAGCGGGTCACCGGCCGCTATGTGGAGGTCAGTGAGGCTCGTCAAGGACCAGGAAGTATACACATACCAGTACCAGTTCCATGAGCCTCAAAGTATCCAGTGACGCTGGGATCCAAGCCTGCATTTCGATAGGCACTTCTGATCAAATTTACTTGGGCGTCTGTGCTTGGCAAGGTGATACCAGGAGTCTTCCCGTCCTGGTTGCAATCCACATTGCGGATGATAGCGCGAATGCAGTCACCGTCTCTGATTGCATCGTCGATGTGTTTAAGCAGCAGAACACCGAACCCCTCACCTATAATTCGAGCTTAGAGACAGTGATCAGTGGATGGTGTTTCTTCGGAACTTACCACGAACGTAACCATTTGCGCGATCATCGAAAGTGTAGCATTGACTGTCTGGGCTCAGGAAGTGCAGTGGGTTCATGGTCGTCATCTGATCCGGCACTAGGATCAAGTTCGCACCCGCCACCAAAGACTGTCGGGTTGCACTAGTGCTCGCACGAATGTTTCTGCAGGCAAGATTCAAGGCCACCACTAAGTCCGAGATCAGCGATGCGCAAGAATGCATCCGGCCACATGGAGAGATATCTCTTACATGAACTTGAACACGCAGTGTCCAAGCTGACGGATTCGCCGCGCATGTCATAGAACCAGCTAAGGCGATTTGACATCATTGTTAGTCCGTTACCCGTGGTGGCGTACAGGAGAGTGTCGTCGAGGTCGGTTGTGGTGACAGTATCGTATTCTATCGCCCGATCAGCCGCGTTAGAATTGCACGCAAGGTCGTAATTTACCTCTGGTGAAGCCTCCGACATAGCATGATGTTTCGGATCCGATCACCTTATGAAGTGGAACGCCAGCTGCTCAACGATCAGTGGATTGAACCTGGCCAGGAGTGGATTATGCTCATTCTGTACCATTCTCAAAGCATTCATAGGCAATCTCAAGCAGCATCCTGTGCTGAGGGTCCATGGCATTGGACTCATTCTGCGTCATGGAAACTTATGGCTGTCAGTACTACACCAGCGAAGACGACGAGAGGCATAGTACTTACAGAACTGAGGCATCGAGTCAGCAGAGTACCTTGCAGCTTCTGAGCCTCAGAAGCGGTTGTTGGAAGGACTCACCGGAGCATCAAAAAGACCGACGTCTTCAGACAAGAAGTGAGCCCCACGGCTGACGATCGTTCCCTTGCGATCGTAGCTAGGATGCCAGAAGGCATCGACGTTGAACCTGTCTTTCGGTACCTCAGATCTCCCGCTTCGTTTGTTCAGAAGCATCTCAAAGAATTCAGCAGGAGATCTGGCATCGCCGGGAAAGCGACAGCCCATGCCAATAACGGCAATGTCGTCCAGAGGTGTTGAAGACATGATGTGTATGTTCAAAGAGAACTGCAAGGTGATGCGGTTGAATGCTGCAGTTTTAATGGGCTATTTGCCCGCCTTGAGAGGGAGCAGCTCCATATATGTACGATCAAAAGTCATCGTTCACCTCCGAAATCGCTTGAGTCTTCACTTGGAATGCGTTGTGATCCAGTCGCCAAATCATACGAAGCGACTTCCAGGCAATGATAGCGAGCCTACCTTCAGCTCCTTCCAATGAGCCAAACTGGAATGCGAGTTTCAGCGATACCAATGTTGGTGGCTTGCTGCCAGTTGACTGCGATATCCTTGGCTGAGCTGACAGAGGCTTGGATCAACTCAACAGGCAGATGAACATCCCGAGGGTCTGCTTGGCGAACGAGGCTGGGGATGTTAGTGATCGGCTAACACGTGCGTGAAGTCAGCTCCAGAGCAACGGGTCTCCACGTGTTGCACAGGTGGTGAGAGAACAGCATGTGTTCGTGCAGCGCTACAATCTGCCATGACAATCCTCGTGGCCTGCCGCGCATCTTTGGCATATGTTCCACGGACAACTGGCGTCAGGCGTACCCTGAACCTCGGGTACAAGGCTTGGTTCGATAATACTATTGTGCGACTTGTGCTGACGTGTGTCCCTGCGTCTCTCCGTGTGTCGATCTGCATCCTTCATTAGCTGACTTCCTCCTCGTTCCCCTAGTGTGGCACTGCATTCGCGTATTCTCGCTAGTGTAGGTGCCATGGAGCCTTGATCTGCTGGAATGCCATCTTGCGGATGGTGCTGGTGCCTTCCCACAAGATCCTTGTGTCACGATCGTCGCCTTGATTCCTGCCCTAAAGCACGGCTGAACGGCGCACTTCGCACGGCGTCGCAGGATCCTTGCATACACCACCCTCAACGTCCTGCACTGTGTTGTCTCGTTAGCCATAGTTGAATACAGGGCACGAGCAGTAGAGGTAGTCCTGCTGCCCGGACGATGGTTCTTGGCGTACTTTGCCAATCTTCGCTTGATTGGCATGATTCGTCTGTTCCTTGCTCAATAGGCATTGTAGAGAGACGTGCATGAGATGAGGGCTCGACATCTTCCATGCACGAGAGCAGAGTTCAGACGGATCTCTTCCATGATTCACCTACGTCAGGCGGTCTTGCTAGCATTGATTCCAGCATGAACCGTCGCGTTGGAACTCAACGACGGCATGCCAGAATTTGCGAGAGTGCATGCCAAATTCGCTTCTGTCTGCACCGACTTGGCACACACGTTGATGGAACATCTCTCGGTATGTGCTTGTGATGCTTGCTGGTGGTCTTGTTGGCTCGTGGCAACGTCCGGTCTCAAGCCCCATGTGCAGTACTGGGCCATAAGTCTTCGTCTGAACAGGACATCGAGACTAATGCGCTTTTGATGCGAAGAGGCATGCTGTCTGGAGGCTACCTCTCATTGTAACGGCTGCTAATTCCAACAGCGTCCTAATACGAAGGCCTCGATCTGGAAATTAATGTGGAATGATCCTCCATATAAGGATAGTACTTCTTAGAAGGAACCAGACTTCCGACTGTACAAAATGTGGCTGTCAAGAATGCCTGAGGCAACTCAACCTCTGGAGCGACGACGTCAGCTGTGGAACAGCGGTTTTCGCGCGATAACACATGCGGATGCGACACTCTCACCAAGTAGGCCCGTAGTGCTACAATTTGTGTCTTTTCAAGAATCGATCAGAAATATGCGCAATGGGCTGAACAGACTGGTGTCAACAGAATCGGTGGAAATGATCTCAAAAGACATCCTAAAATGCTATCGACTAGTCAATCTCACAATATCATCCAGTGGCCTTCTTCGATCTCTTGGTCCTCAGCTTCATAAAGAGGAATACCAGAGCATAGGAACTCAAAGCGAACAGAATACAAATTGCCGCATTCCTCCACGCGAATGAGTAATCGGTCAAATTCAATAAGCTGAGGTAGTCCGCTCCTGTTCTGTACAAGCAGACCTGGCAAGCACTGGTTGCATCGGGATTCGTGAGATTGGCGCTTCTACCAGCGCCACTGTTCAGGTAGTCCGAGAGATATGCTGCGCATGACTGGCCATTTGGCGTATCGAAAATGGCAAGCTCTTCCTCGCTACACACCACAGGAACATCGTAAGTGGTAAACGTGAGTAGACCACCCATGAGGTAGTTGAATGGGTTCAGATAGTAGATCCAATATCTCCAGAATGCTGTGATCTGTGGATAAGGTACGAGCACACCTGAGAATGCCAGCATGGCGTTGAGTATCAGTGGATTGACCATGGCGGCAAACTCAACTGTAGGCGCATAAGCGGCCACGAATTGCCCAATGCCAGTGTAGATAAACTCATAGACGACGGATATGAGCAGCACGCCACCTGCTTTGCTGGATGCTGCTGGAAAGCCGACTGTGTAATACCAGGTAAGGAAGTGAAGGACACCTCCGAGCAGCAAGTACGGTATCTCGCTAACGATGAGGCCGGTAACAAATGGAGCCCAGTGGTACATCTTGCTCTTCTTCTCGCGCGTCTCAAAGACGTCCCGGCGTTGGATAAATAATGGCTGCAGCTGTGCAATCGCTCCCGGGGCAACGAAGATGAAGTTGAAGATTGTGAAGAGCCTTTGCTGAAGCGATGCTACCGATCGACCACGCCCAGCACGCCAGAAGGAGAAGCCGTTGAAGATGCCAGAGAAGACGTGCAGGGTGATCTTGTTTGTGGTATAAAGATTGTCACGCCATAACGCGACATTCATCCTTTGTGTGACCAATTTGGTCTGTTCCCATAGTGCCGTTGCGAACTCGCGATTTTCAGCGTCAGCGTCCGACGAGGCTGATGTTGGCACAGTGGTCACAATCAGTTGGTTGAATTCCTTCTCGCAGGCCTGTCGTTCGGCGCTTGAGAGCCATATTGCGCCCCAGTCTTTCTCCTTGCCCATGGAGCCACTAACAACATCGATGATGTACTCAGCTGGGTTGCTCTGGGCTGCACACGGTTTGGCGCCATGACTTTCGAAGTACTGCGTAACAACGGTGGCATCGGATCCAATATCACCAAAATATGTCTGTCGACCACCTTTCGCAAGGAGAAGCAGCGTATCAAACTGGCTGAACAATGCTGCACTTGGCTGATGTATAGTGCAAAGGATTGCTTGACCGGCATCTGCGAGCTTCCGCAATAAACGCACGATGTTGAATGCCGCTTGTCCGTCTAGGCCACTGGTAGGCTCGTCAAGGAACAGCAGGGAAGGTTTGCCCACCAACTCGACGCCTATAGTAAGGCGCTTCCGCTGCTCAGCCGAAAGTCCTGCCTGCGGCGTACCTATCAAGGCATTCTGAATGCTCGTCAGATCCAAGAGATCGATAATCCTGTCCACATATTCGAGCTTTTCGCAGTGTGGAACCTCTGGAGCCTGACGTAGCAAAGCACTAAAGACCAAAGCTTCTCTGACAGTAGCAAGAGGCTCGTGGATGTCCATTTGCTCGCAGTAAGCTGTTGTACGCTGGAAGCTTATGGGGAGCTGCTCCCCATCCAGAAGGATCGAGCCGTGAATCGTGCCCTGGGTTTTGCGCTGTGACAAGACATCGAGAAGCGTAGTCTTCCCAGCTCCAGATGAGCCCATGAGCGTTCCAAGCATGCCAGGCTTGATCCATCCTTGCACGTCCTGCAATAGTATGCGTTCGCCATTAGAACTTGGGACTGAGTATGAGACACGACTCCAGCTCAGAGTCTTAGATCTGATGCCATGCGATTGGACTGACCCATCGGTCTTCTCTCCGATGTGTTGCATGCGGATCTCTGAGCCGGAATGATCACTGGCATCCTCCTCAGTGCTTCGGACGCGGGGCAAAGGCCGCTTCTTCTCCTCGGTGCTGATGTCCTGCCGTCGTGAGTAGTCTTCCAATTGTCCTTCTTCGTCGCTAGCAAGCGATTGCTTCGACTTCGAACTCAGCTCCCGTGGAATAAGTCTGTGTCCAGAGTTACCGGAACTGAGGCTCCAGCGGTTTGTGAAAAAAATGGTCAGGCCAAAGTACAATACCCACCAGGCCCATATGATGCCAAAATTTCTCCAAATATTTGCAGCGCTATAGGAAAGAGTACTAAGGTACTGCTCTCCTGTGACTGATGTGGCACGAGGAAGTGCGCCTGGAACCCCTGCGCATGCTTGAAAGCCATCGTAGCCAGGACCAGACGGAATCAGGTTCGGGCCAACGCAGGGAAGACTTTGTGCACTCAATTCATTCGAAAGGAGTGCTTCAAAGCCATAGGCCAAAGGATTGGTATAATATAGCCATATAAACCACGGGTGCATCAACGGCTTTGGTATTAGATATCCGGTATACACAATGGTAAATGAAATCACGGTACCAGCCAGATTGTTGGCGTCATCGAAATTTTTAAAAGCTGCACCTATACATCGGAACATGGCAGTCGAGGTAATTGCGGTCGCGAAAACGATTGCCCAAGCGGTAAAGTACGCCGCTGCGGTGGCCTTCAATCCGACCATCCAGTAGATTGGCGTAATGAAGACAGTTACCTGGAAGACCAGTATGGGCAAGTCGGCAGCTACCTGCGCGATGCACAAGGCAGCTGGGTGATACATTGCAAAGCTTCGATGCTTTGACACGATCTGCGCGAGTCTCAGTGCTAGCTCATCTCGAACGAAGATATATGGTTCCCCTTACCGCACGAGCATTGTAAGAATTGGTGACTTCCGCTATGGCGGCGAGGGCATTATATAGCAGGCAGAAGAAGAGAGCACCTCCTTTGATGAATATACCAATGCTGTTGGCAGGGGCGTTGTAGAACAGAGAAGCAGCAAGCAGAGAGAGTATGACAGTCGTTCCCTGGACTAGGATAAATGTCGACTTATCTCCCCGCGTCAGCTGATACTGGCGAACAATCGCAGCCATTACTTGAGTCCTAAGATTGACAGTAAGGGATGACTTCTCGGTGAGGCCGTGATCTTGCTCGGCCCTCACGCTGCGGCGAAATTGATCCGTGGACCGCTGGGTCAGAGGTGAGGACATGTATTGCTCGCGCTCCCTCTCCATTTGAGCCTTCTGGGAGGAAGTGTCGTAGGCATTTCGAGCAGCGGATAGATCTCGTGGATACTTGTGTTCGTAGCCAGCTGCTATCACCCTTTCTGTTGCGACCGTGGTACCCGTGAGAAAGTCGGCAACGTTGGCCCCTGGTGTACAGGCAAATCCAAGCTGCGTCATATACGGCAACGCCTCGCTGACTGGCCCGAAGTATATCTGTACTCCTTCGTCAAGAAGCAAGACCTTATCGAAATGTTGGAGAATAGTATTGCTTGCTTGATAGAAGGTGGCCACGGTGGTGAGCTTCAATCGGCTTGTCATGGTACGTAGAACCTCGGTGAACTCCAGTGCCGTGCTTGCATCGAGTCCTGTTCAGTTGAGTTAGTCTATGTAAGACAGCCACAATTTGTTTCCGCCTGCTAGTACCTCGAGTAGACTGATCCCACAATGATACTGTGCCACGATTCGCCAGGGTTTCAGCAATGGCAACACGTTTGCGCTCGCCACCAGAGATTCCCCGTCGAACAGCATTACCAACCCGGCTGTCATGCGTATGCTGTATACCCAGAGAATTCAAGAGGAAATCTCGTTGGGTTCTGTGATTTGGCCTCTCCCCACTTCCCAGAATATGTGACACGGACCGTTGCGAAGTCTTAGTCTCGACTGCGAAGTCCATGGTCTGATCTACTGTGAGCGTTGGAAACAGGCAGTCTTCTTCCATGTTCATCACGATTTGACCTCGATACTGCAATGCCTCTTTGCTGTCCATAGTCCCGTAGTGCACATCGCCTTCGATGGATTTGAATCTGTCATGTGGAAGAAGGGTTAGTTACGCTGGGATAATCGAGGACTGATGCAATGCTCTCCCGCTCACCCATCTCGTTGGTTAGCCAAAATCTTCAACAACGTCGTACAGCCTGCTCCCGGTCGCCCAAGTACCATGAGCATCTCGCCTGGCAGCACACAACCGCCAGAGCTATCGAGGATCGTTTTTAGGCGAGTAGGTGCGCGACCCTCGCGAATCTGCTGCGAAATATTGAATTGCGATAAGAAGTTCTCATTCACTACTTCATCGGCGCCAACGCCCTTGACAGTCAGACCTTGCCATGTCAGACCCAAGTGCCGCTCTATGGCTCCAGCATGGCGAGCATTGTCAACGTTGGCCTGGACTTCACAAGTTTCGGTCAGTGCCAAATGCCCGTGACGTGGGAAGTAGAAAAAGCGTACCTGTATCATCCAGAGGCTGATTGCTGCTTGCCTTCGAAAAGGCTTGCTCTGGGGCGCCACTCGGAGAGATAGATGGCGTGCCCATTGCAATACCTAATGCTTGAGATTGTCTCGACCACGACAGAGCTTTCGTTCCAACTTGATCGAACAGTGCGAAGCCACGGCCCCTCGACACCTGGCTTCACCCGATATATGCCCCGGGACTGCCCCTCTGCTCGTGCATCCCAGATCGACCGCATGTGCGAGCGAGCGGCCAAGCATGTGCCAAGTATGTTCGTTTTCGGACGAGTTTGCGAGCCAAGCCAAACTTACTTCAAGCTGAGAGTGATCTACCTTAGTAGTGGAATTGGAAACGACTTGGCTCGCAGAGCTCGTAACAGAGCCCGCGAACTCTCGCTTCGACGAAAGTCAATGCTCCATAAGAAGGAGGGAGCCCATTCTGCTGCTCTACCTTGATAGTGCGATGTAGTGGGATATAACATGATATATGATTCCGGCCGGTCTTGGCAGCTCGGTCGGATCTTCAAGGTGTTGCCTTTGATCAGCTTTGTACTTTTCTCACACATAAGCGTATGTAGGCTATAAATGAGATTTCGTGATCCAGATTGCGTAGACGGGCCTTCATCGAAACCATAAAAGCCCATTCATTCGAATCGTACAATTTCACTATGGCAAAATCAACAATGCGAGGGCTGATCGCAGCTTCTGGCCATGGTCTCGAGTGTCAGGAGAACCTGGACGTCCCTCCGCTTCGTCCAGGCTACATTCTGGTCCGTGTTGTGTGCGTGGCTCTCAATCCGTGCGACGCGAAATCTGTCTTCGACGATGATTCGACGACTGGATGTCTTGTGGGGACAGACTATGCCGGTATCGTAGAGCGTACTGGACATGGGTACACCAAAGATTGGCGTGAGAAGGAACGCATCTGCGGTTTCGCTCGCGGTGCAAATGCCACTTGCCCTAGAGACGGCACCTTCGCAGAATTCGCGCTGGTGAAGGCTGATGTGCAGTATCGGATTCCAGAAGGTATGAGCTTTGAGGCGGCGGCCTCTTTGGGCGTCGGCTTGCAGACTGCTGCGATGGGTTTATTTCACAAACTGGCGCTGAGGTACGACAACTCGATCGGCGACGAGGCTGTGAGCAAGGAACCAGCAGGCGAGTACGTCTTCATATACGGAGGGAGCTCCTCCACAGGCGCAATGGCAATTCAGCTAGCACGATTGTAAGCGAGTCCGCGCAGGTTGCACAGATGCCGGTGCATTTCTGACAGAGAGGCGCAGGGCGGGTTACAAGCCCATTACCACTTGCTCGCCGCACAACTTCAGCCTCGTGGAGAGTCGAGGGGCCATCTGCGCATTCGACCACAAAGACCCGAATTTCGTTAAGAAAATTCTAAGCTGGACGGGAGGTCGTCTTACCACCGCATTTGATGCCATATCGACGGCGGAGTCGGCGGAAGCGTGCGCAGCACTGCTATTGGACAGCCCTCAGTCGCGCTATTGCTCGACGCTGCCCTTGAAGAAGCCATTCCGGAACCGCAGAGTGCAGGTCAAGCACCTTTTGCTTTGGTCGGGGCTTGGAGAACCGATCATCAGCTTTCTCGGCCACGATCACCCTCGAGTTGAGGCAGATGAGCGGTTTCTATGCGACTGGACCGAGATGGCAGAAGATCTGCTCCATGAAGACCTCATCAAGCACCATCCAATCGGGATTCAAAGTGGCGGGCTCGCGGCAATACCTGAGGGATTGAAACAGGTGTATGGCGGGCAGGTGTCGGGCGTTAAGATGATCTATCGTGTTTGATGTACGGCCTGCGCTCATAGGGGTGCGCATTTTGGATTGAACTCGGAATGCTCATCCACTGCGATGTATTACAGGCTCGAGTGTCTGCAAGAAGCCACGACTCTGAGCCTCTGTGTCGGCGAACGGATGATACTCGACTCTGTTGAGACAGGCGACCGATCAGGCAATTCTTTGGTGGTTTGTAGACCTAGGACGGCGGCTTCATGCGGCATAATAGTGTTTTGTCGAGAATACAGAACGAGCTCGGAGCGCTTCACACGAGAACTCTGTCTCTGAGTAAGCAGAGAGGTCACATGATGGCAGGGGCAGCAGGATCGGTATCTCCACGCCTCATTCGGTGCTCAGAGGAATTCCAATCTCCCTAGCAGTATAGTCGTCTTCTATTCAGCCCTGGATTGCCACGAAGTACATGATGTCGGAGTAAAGTTCGAGAGCAACATGAAAGGGCGGCATACTCCCATGTCAACTGTGTACAAGTAATCGCACAGACTGCGTAGAATAGGGTCCGGGTGTACCACTTGTACTTGGTCGACTCAAACTCTACAAATCCCTTCCTCACCACCGGCGAATCCTTCACCAACACCCAAGACATTCAAGCCTCTGCTACTCTGGCAGCCACATTGTTCACGGCGGGTCCGTGCTGTTGAGAGTATCATGTGCCATTTGCCATGACTGCCGTGGCCATGCCAAACCTGACGTGCATAGACACCAACGCAGCCGCAACAACCAGACACCGGAAAGCGCCCGTGTCAGCTTTGTCTCCGAAGGCGTTCGCTAGCAAGTCTTGGATCTGCTGGCTGTCCAAGAAACCTACGCTCGCGACTGCAGATGGCTGCAGCACTTTGGCTAGCATCCGATGGAGGGGACCGTCCTTGGGCCAGCTGGGCGGTGCGCTGAATGGATGCTTACGGCGCTTGTAAATCTCCTCCGTCACAAAGGGCTGCACAGCTTCCCGCATAATCCACTTTTCAACCAACTCCCCACCTCCGGCTTGGCCGAGATTACCTGCAATGCCATTGGCGCGTACATCCTCTGAGCCAGGCGGATTGTAATGCAGCTTCACGCTTGGTGGGAGGCCGTTGGCATATTCTGTCAGAGGATGGTCCAGGAAGGCGGGTCGGGCCTCGATGCTGTGTGCCATTTCCGTCCGATCGCCCAGACAAGTAAGGTTCCAATTAGCAAAGGCAGATTTCGTCCACGAATATAGGGCAGAATGAAGTGGGTGCCACTGCTGCATCATCTTTTGCTGCGTGCTTTTGGACTGTGCCGCGAAGACGCTATCACGGAGGGCAGTCGGCTGTATCAAGTGACGAAATGATGGTGACAGTGTGTTCGAAGGCAGACGTGCTGCCACAAATCCGTCCGTGTCCATGGGCGTACGCATTAATGGCTTGTAGCCCAACGCCTCGAACATGGGTCCCGCGCGCGACGCTAGCGCCCCGACCCATGCCATACGGGCGCCTTCATTCTGAGCGAGGAATGTTTCCGGTTGTGAGGTGTCTGGTGCAAGCAGAAATGGCACAGTGAATTGAGGATATCCAGCAAAGTGCTCATCGGCCCCTTCTCCAGTCAATACCACCTTGATGCCGTGCTGTCGTGGGAGCGATGACAGTGCGAATTTGGCGACGAAGTTGAGGTCAAAGCTGGGCTGCTCGCAGTGCCAGACAGCATTTTCGAAGTCTCGTGCCAGCACCTCTTCGTTCACATCGATTTTATGGATATCCACTCCGAGCCATGATGCCGTCCGCTCAGCAACGTCAGCCTCATTGTAGCCAGTAACGTGGTCTGGAAATTGGATGCTAAAGCACTGCACTCGCTTCTGGCTGCTGTCTTGGCTCCCGATCTTGACGTCTTCTTGTCCGATAAGGTGCGACACGATGCCCGCAATAGCTGACGAGTCAATGCCTCCAGAGAGATAGATCCCAATGGGAACGTCCGCACGGAGTCGCAGTCGAATAGAGTCGACGAGCTTCCTGCGTACTTCCAAGACCATCGACTCGACAGAACGTGTCTCTTGCACGGTCTACACAGCGTTAGCATACGACCACATGACAAAAAATCTGCTCTCCACGCACCTTGTCACCGTACGACCCTTCCCAGTACGAATGCTGTGTCACCTTTCCATCGGCAGTGACCTCCATCCAGTTTCCGGGTACAACTTTTCGAACTCCATCGAACAGCGTGCTATCGTCTGCCATCCAGCTTCCCTGAACCACGGCCTGGAGGTTCCAGGAAGCCTTCCAGCCGAGCGGGAGAAATGCCTTGACCTCGGCGGCAAACAGCATACTCCCATTCACAGGCGTATAGTAAAGAGGCTTGATCCCGAAACGGTCTCTCGCTGCGATGACCTTATTCTCGCCAGGTCTGTTGTCATAGAGCACAAAGGCGAATTCTCCACGAAGGTGTTCAAACATCTTCGGTGCCCCGTGGATACGATACAAGGCGAGCACCAATTCGCTGTCGCTTTGCGTCAAGAACTTATAACCGTGCTGAGTAGTGCATTCATCACGTAGACGATCGAAGTCGTAAATTTCCCCGTTCACGATGGCGTGAATGGCATCGTCGTCGCTATGGAGAGGCTGCTGGCCGCTTGGGGAAAGGTCGTTGATCGACAGACGACAATGGGCTAGCGCGACTCGATGGTCATCGCTAAGCCAGGTTCCGCGTCCATCAGGGCCACGATGGTCAAGAGCCTTGATCGATTCTTCAATGTCATTTGCGATCGTTGGGGATGGTGGGGTGCCTGAGGGCGTGATGACAGCTGCGATACCACACATGGCGAAGAGGGAGTTCAACAGGTGGGCAGATAGATTCAATACAAAGTGTTCGTCTCTACGGAAGACCGCGTTTATATGTAGAACGCCCAATCGGTGGCTACATACTCAGTCCGAACAATTTGGGCGACTATTGCGAGTGGAGTGATTGTCAATGTTGGCCAAGGCCGCGCGATGTCATGTTTCGTAGAGCCACGCAGCCCATTGTATCATTGACTAGCGCATGTATCCCCCGGCTATGCGTTTTGGACCGCAAGTCTCCTTTACGAACTGAGCTCAGATTGACATTAGCATATCTGAGTCTATATCGCCTTGTTCTCAAGCATGCCGAACTGGCTACAGGACCGTGCACGCACCAAGGGCGTGTAACAGAGAGAGGACTTCTCACTTGGTTGGAACCAGAACTCAAACCCGACTCTGTGATGCTCCACAGTGGCCAATCGCACCTCGGCGGACTATTCGTCATCCTACATTGGCCCTTCAAATATACTCCGAGCTCGAACGTCGCCATGATCAACAGTGAGGCATGACAAGCTGCCAACACGACATACTACGTGGGGAACGAATTCTTGTTACGCACTTAGTGCTGATGCACAGTCATACCCAGCAGTCAGCGTGACTACAAGCGACTTTACCTTCCCTTGGCCACTATCGACATTGCAGAGCTTTCTTCTTCGGAGACGGCCGCAATTCACATCAAAACACTGCAGGGACTGGCTACAATCTCAGTTGTTGCGGAATCGACAGGCCCATGAGAATTTACATGTGGATTGAAGACATACGATCATATTGTTGTCCTGTGCCATGCACAATACGGATTGAATCGCCGTTAAAAATATTCATTCAGTCTCGATACGACGAGTAAGTTCACTTGACGCCGACCCAATACATAGCCGATTTATTCAACACTGCGCTCGAAATACCGCCTTCTCGATGAGTGCCTTGATCCTCACGAGATCGCTCTTAGCCCTAGGAATCTCATGCGATCCGTTGTGCTCAAACAGTAGTCTGTTGGATTTCGCACAAAGCTCGTGCATATTCATGCCGCCACCATACACCTTGTCCCGCTTCCCAACGATGTGCACTGTCGGAATCTCAGTGCGGACTGGAACAACCTCGGGATGCAAGAGGCGAGTATAGTAGTCGCCACGATCAAAAGCACCCGTGCGAGTTATCTTCTGCAACTCGTGAACAAACGAGGGGAGGCCGACGGGATCCAGAGGGTCCGGGTGCTCATCGGGGTGTTCGGCCATACTGCGGGAAGACCAATCAGTCAGTGCATTCGCTCGGCCAAATACATGATTACGGCAGGGAGACTCACTACTCGTTGTGGGCTATCAGCTCGCTCATGATGTGGGAAGGTGGCTGCTTGTGGCAGACCATCCACTCGGTGATATCGATTCCGTCGTCGGGGCTCACGGCATAGGGTGTGTTACCTGCAATGAAGATTGCGAAGCTGAAGAGCGGCGGCTCGCTAGGCTCGTGCATCTGGCGATGCAACATGATGCTATGGGTCACGTATGCTCCCTGGTAGTTGAACATGTCAGTAAAGTCTGTACTGGACATGGAGAGGGGATACATGGACGTGCAGCACTGAAACCGAGGACACCGTCGAATGGTCCATGTTCGTCAAGGACGTCGAGATACCATTCATAAAGCTCTTGAACACGCCGGATGTTGGGCATATCGTATGGACAGAAGAAAGGACCCGGGAAGATTCCATCGACCTGATCCAGTGGACCACATGACATGGGCCAGTTCAGGAAGACATACTGCCAGTGAGACGGAAGCAGTCTCCTCAATGAATCTACGCGTAGCAAACAATCAGCATGAATTTGGCGATGCGAGGGCAATCGAGACGTGTTGCGTACTGGTCTGATGCTCGAAGATCCGGGCACTGGTTCCAGATCCGTGCAGGCATAGTATCTTCACCATGATTGAGAACGCGTACTATGTGATAGAATCGTACGAAATGACGAGGGCGATGGACCAGCGCCGTTCATGGTCGCTCTGGGATCATTTTATGCAAGACCCCCAACCACAACTCAGCACGTGGGAGCTCGACGCGCCAGCTTGATGCTAGAGTCAACACCCCTGGTCGCACGGATCAACTTAGACTCGGTGGTAGCGAGATTGTGCTTCGTTGGCTTGCAAATGGTGTAGCACCTAGAGCTGCATGCTGGAGATCGGAAAACACGAGGTGGTATGCGAGCCCATCTATTAGCTGCATATTGCTTGGCAAGCACTTGGGCTCGACTTTAGACTTTTATGGTTAACGAGTTCACAGGCCCCAGGCATCCAAGACCCCAAGACCCGGGACGCCTGAAAACTCAGGGACGGTGCAGGACCCATTGAGCTTTTTGCTGCTTCCAACCTGAGCCATGCTTGGGAGCCGATCTGTCGATCCGCTTGTTAGTGTCCTTAGGGAATTGGTCCCGATGATGTCGGGTCATTATCTCGTGTGTCTTTCAGCTGCTCGCGAATGCGCATAGCACTTGGCGCGTCTTGGATCTGGATCGTCGAAGCGAAGGAGCTGGGCCGTTTCGAGGCTGAGGCACCGTGGGAAAGCGACAGCAAGCATGTATAGAGCCGATTGTCAGCTGAAAGCTCGGGAAGCAATGAAAACACAACTTACCTGGAGGAGGGAAGCAAGCCATGGGCTGACGTTGAACTTCTGACCGATCTTCGATCCATCTCGCAGCGCCCTCGCGAATCTATCCGGCCGGTCCCGTCCCGCCGAGCCTCGATCGATGATGACGGCGGCCCAAGCGGTCAGCTCCCGCGAGCGACTCCCGGAGTTTGACCGGGAAACATTCAATCTCATTCAGACACTACACTCTGTGCTGCACTCGTCCGAAACATCGAATTCGTCCTCGGTACGACTTGACGAGATCCGAGATCACATTCTCTCGTCATGCAACGAAGTCAAGACGAGGGTCTTACTGCTGAGTGCCGTGGCACGAGCAGCATTCAAGGAGTCACTACACAAGGACGCAGCATGGACGGCCTTCTTCAAATTCTCCGACAAGGTCGAACAGGACGACATCAATGACGGTGAGACTGTGGGCTTTGAGAATGCTTTGGCTGCCACCCAGCGCCGTAGAGGTCGCTCCACACGCCTCAATGAGACGAAGCGGCTGCGCAACCTCGCCGTGGTCGCTGCACTCTGGTCACCAGACGTAGTCAGGTTTTATCGCTTCAACGAGGCGGCGCAGACGCATATGCAGCAGCTACGGATGTCCGCAGTGGCTTATCCAAACTTCGTGGAGGACTTTTTGCCTCGCTGGAATGCAGTTCGGCTTGCTAGACACTGCCGTGCCTTGCTCCACGGCAAATGCAAAGACCTTCGGGAAGCTCCCGTACAGATTAAGGATTTGTGTCCGGATGCATTGAAGCAAGTAAGCGTGTCGCAGGCCGCACAACAGCTCTGGCTGGACAGTCGTGATGGAGTCGTCCCGGTTGACCAGGAAGCGACCCTGTTGTGCACCTTGCGGCCAGCTCACTATCAGCTTTTTCTCCTTCAGCGAGACTTATATGGCCTCATGATTGTGCGAGACGGCACCAACCCGAATCAGGTGCCTGTTGAGGGAGGAGGCTCTACGTCACAACATCACAGTCACGCGAGACGTGACAGCCATCACCACGTTGAGCAAGAACAGTCCAAGCAAGACAGAACGTTGAGACCTCGTGCACAATTATGTCTCAGTGCTCGAGAGCAAGCGTCTCGTGCCAAGGCTCTGGAATTGCGTGAGGCGATGCAGGACCAGGATGGCGAAGAGATGGCTGCCGATTCGCACGACACGGACGGAGCGGACAGCTCAGACGACGAGTCAACGACATCACAAACTTCAGAGACCATTCCATCGCTTGATGGACGGCAATCCAGTCTCTGCACTTCTCCTTCGCCTGCAGCAATGGACGCGAATATATTTGCTGCAGAAGCTGATCTCTGCATTGACACCGCTATGACGGACGTATGCTCGCATCTCGACCAGAACCGCTCAACAATGGACAGAGAAGTACCGCTAGAGGACTTGACATGTATTCCACAGCTGGACCCTGTCTACGATCAGCTCCCAATACCGACGCTAGATTACGTGCTACCGATCAGCGCGCCTCTCGTCAACAATGCTGGAGGCAGACTTTCGATAGAGGAAGATCTCCACAATCGATATCACGACGTTGTACAGTCAAGCTTGGCACAGCCCACGACAGCACGGCAGAACAACATAGAATGTGCCGAAAGTCTCATCACGCAATGGCTGCACAGTGGAACTCAGTGGGCCTCGGTCTGGTCAACTGATGTCGAGAGGCTGGGGTTCGGCATGACGTACCATGCAACCAGCGCTGACATCTTCTTCTGTTCTTCGGCGCAGATAGGACGAGACTTGGATGCTGGTCTCATACTTGACAAGCCTGTTGTTGTCAAGGTAGACTTCGCCGACTCGGGCCGACATACCATCGAAGATGTTGCGACCGCGTTGTGCAAAAGAAGCACTGGCGGCATGACCAGTGCTCGTGCCACAGCAGCAGGGAGCTGGACTCGAGTCCTTGATGACTATCAACTATTTCTCTTCTCATTACAGGGCCCCGCAGCGGACCTCGGCGCGGCTGTGAAGTATCAAATGCCTCAAGAAGAGGCGATAGCCTATCGCAACACTCCCAAGCTGATCGTGCTAGAGAAACACGACATTCTCTTCGTTCCACCTGGATGCATGTTATCTAGCGTCTTCTACCATCCACAACCCTGCTTGACAGAAGGAGGTCTACTATGGCAAGCTTGACTTTACTCGGGCGGAACTTCGGAAGTTGTTGAAGCATGGAGCCTCTTAAATATCTCTGTCTTTAGCCCTGCTTAGAAGCCATGAGACGTGCAGAAGCATGAGTTCAAAGATTTTCGTTTGATCGGAGCAGGGAGGAGAGAGATGCAGTCACTGCCTTTTGAAGGACAGTGTCAAGGCAGCATGTCTTCGTACGCCCAATCCGATCTTCGGGGCTCCTTGAAGTCGGGAGCCTAGTGATCCTGTGGCCGACATCTCTGTTTTTGATTTAGCCTAGAAGCCCTCAGAGGTACAGAAGCATGACTCCAAAAGCTGATCACTTCATCAGAGAATGGAGAGATGAGGTTCAATCACTCCCATCCAAAGGGCATCTCTAGGCCCACGGGACTCCCTCTGCAGAGATCGGGAAGATGCCGCGGAACCTGACCAGGTCCGTCCACCACTTTGGCAGTGGGCAGATCAGCCCCTGCAGCTGGACCTGCTTCGAGATTGGCCGTGGATGCGGCTGGTAATCGGCAGCTGCAGTCACACAATGGCAAGTAAGATAGAGGTTCTAGAGGCACTGACGACGAGCTCACTCCCGAATCACAATGTGTCATTAGCGCTTCATCATGTCTTGCCGAGGACTTCGCGCGTGGACGCAGCGACATGCGCACTGCACGCCAAAGTTTCGGACATGCTGGGCTCCTTCAGCTCTATGATCCCATCGCACTGTAGATCTCGTCATGGCTGTACATCGCAGACGACGCCGGGTCTCTCGTCAGCAAGGTGTCTGGCCGAGGGGAAACCTAAATTTGCTAAATTGAGCGATCACCACATTACGCCGCCAGAACATGCGAGTGCCACATGTCGAGCACGTTGTCGACGACATCTAGCGAGCCAGTGATTCTGTGATGATCAGGCGCGCTTAGGCCGCAGCTTGGTGCGAACCCGCATCGGCGCCGCTGTCAACGAAAGACGCACCGAGTGCTTCGGCGCATTTTCCAAGAGCGTGTCTCAGAGTCTCCAGAAGTTTACTAGCCAGTGAGCTCGGTGTGCTCGGACCGTGGGTATTGCTGAGTGGGCTGGCTGGCGTGCATGGCGTGCCTGGGTGTCCTAGTGCTCTGCCCAGCCTTTGCCCACTTCTGCTGACACGCCTGACTGGCTGTTACCCGGGGTATTGTTGTATCGCGGCGTTTTTCAGAAAAACGCACCGCAGGATCGCGGATTATTGTCTGCGCAGACATAAGTATGGGAGGAATCACTCGCAGTGCACCTGATGCGCGCAACAGGACTTCGGCGTCATCATCTGCTTTCCCCCATCACGTCAGCCTGCACACAAGTCGCAGCAACAGGATTCGGCTTACCCTGGCTGTTTCGGGAATCTCATTACTACTGCACGCCCGGGCATTAACCCCGATCCCGATGACCATGCATGCACATCATTGCTGAAGCAGTATTACAAGACGCCTGGAGACGCGGCGACTGATCACCAGCAAGAACATCTCACAGTTTACTAGAGAGAAGACAAGCGACGACCATGTCTGCGCCAAGATCATCGCCCAACATGTTCGCAAGTGGAGTCACCAAGGCTTCAAGTCGACGCCGGCGATCTGCTCCTAAGCTTAAAGAGAGCTGTGATTGCTGCGCTACTGCCAAAGTCCGGTGTACGAGGGAACGCCCGGCCTGCCTGCGATGTCGAAACAAAGGCAACGAGTGTCGGTACAGCTTTTCTCGGAGAGCTGGACGGAAAACAATGACCAGACCCATCCTCACAGAGATCAACACCGCGGCGTCGGACTCTTCATCTTGCTTGGGATCGCCAGTTGCCACGCCGGTGATGGGAAGTTTCAAGCCCGTGGAACGAACATTGAGCAATGCGTCCTCGATAAGCATCGCCTCTTCTTTCCTCGGAAGCTATCAAGATACCCTAGCTGTACCCAGCGGGATCTCCCTTCACATATCCGAAAATATGTACAACAATCAAGATCTCAACATGTGGAGTCAAGCCGCATTCATCTCGCCACAAGAGGAATACAATCCCGACTGGTATAACTTGGCAGACAACGTCGCACAATCATCTCTGACCACATCACAACCCCACCGCAACAACAGCGCCGTGTCCCAAAATGCGAGTGAAAATTCGCCGACTGAATCAGAAACGGACGAGGACTCCATCCTCGACAGCGTGGAGTTCCCTCCATGCGTCGAGCCTCACATCCACACTCGGAATATTCAACATCCTTTCATCAGCCCCGACGAAGATGACGACACCGTCTTCACACAAGACATGCCCTTTCTGCACTCTCCCACGCAAGAATCCTTCCTCTTCGCCGAAACCGAAGCGATTAGGGAAGAGCTCCGTCTCGTCGCAAATTATGTCTCGACATTAGAAGAACGTGTCGATCGAGGAGTGCGATGCGCAGGTCTGCATCAAAAAGCAGCCATGGAGGCCCGAGCGTTGTGCGGCGATTTCATGGCGTCTCCGCATGCAGGTCATGTCGGAGTGGGAGGAATGGAAATTCATGAGGCGGCGTTGGTTGCGAGGTTTGACGCGAGCGATCTGAGGAGACGGCTCGGAGGCATTCGACACGAAATTGAATCTATCGTCGGGTTTACGTGAGAGGAATTTACGCAATTTTGTATGAGTTTCAACAACGGGCGGTAAAAAGGACCCAATGCCCATGTATGGATCAACTGAGCAGGGACTCTGATCGATGACTTTGATGTGTGATGAGATCAAATGACAGAACGCGCATACGCGGAGTTGGGTCATGGCATTCGAATATGAGATCCGAGATTCTCGTACAACAAATTGTCGAGATGACGCTGATAACATGCTCTCTTGCAGTTCATACTCATTCCCATCTCTCCTTTTCTTATCGCCATGTCTAGATAAAGCTTCTCTTCAAGCCACAGTGGGCGCTCCCGAGGGAGCAGCACCAGTCGGCATACCCGAGGGTGCGGTGCCATTTCCACTCGGACCACTAGAACCACCCATGCCACTCTCGGAGTTCGCGACTCCACCATCCTTGTAATGCGTTCCTGCAGAACTGATCTCCTGATCGCTCGTAGTGTCAATCCCGAGCGAGATCCATGCCGGGATCCTGTCTTCGACGGTATCGCCGATCAGCACGTATTCGACGAAAGGATCCATGTCTGCGGCTTCCTGAGCGAGGATCATGTCATCGGCGGTGAGCGTCAGGTCGTGAGTATTGCTAGTGTAGGGCTCGTAGGCGGAGACCTCGGTCAGCAGGTCCTGATCGAAGAAGATTTGGCCGACGTGGGAGGCGTGCGTGGCGAAGTTGTTGTAGCCTTCGAGGAGCGTAGCATTGGAGCGGATGATATTTGAGTTGGTGTTGTGCGTCAGGACGTGAATGTGTGGTGCACGACCAGTGTAGTGGCCAGGTATGATGCTCTCGAATTGAACGACTCCATTGATGTCGGTTGGCTGGAGACCGCGGAGGAACGTCTGGCTGATGTTGGAAGTGTCGTTGGAATTGCCGTTGCCCGATGCAGAGACGCCAGAGTAAACGCCTGTTGCGTTGCAGTGCCAGGCATCAACAAAGACAGTTCGAACAGGGAAGCAGTCGGAGGTGTCGGTAAACTGAACATCGAGGTAGAGGGGTACTCCCTCCTGATCTTCGGAAATGTCACTGCGGATCATCTCGCCATCGATATAGTACGGGCCTTCCTCGCGTCAATAGGATCAAGAGCATTCTGAATGAGGTGCTACGTACCCTGGATGACCTCGGGCTAGAGAATAGCGCTATCTCGTCATCGCCAAAATTGACACCCGAGGTGAATGCGTGGGAAATGTTGTAGGTACTAAAGTCACGACGAACGAGTGGCTTGTCAGTGGCGATTCCATGCTTAGTAGGAGCGTAGGTGGCGAAGACCTGACGACGGGCGAGTGACTGCTCGATGTAGCCGCGGCGCTTGAGCTCGGAGGCACAAAAACGGACGCTACGGGGCTTGATGGTTCGAAAGAACTCGTCGCGTTCTGCTGCCTTTTTGGCAACGCCGTGATCTGGGTGCGCAATGGCCCCAATTGTGACGATACCTAGGGCGAAGAGAGAGGAACTGGTGAGACGGTGACAGGGAGTGGAGCGTTTTGGCTTGGTGACTATTGTCGGTCTTTGGTTGGTGGAAATCGAACGTGCTTATCGAGTTCCTCTCTATATACTGACTCTGTCTTGAACCAAGGAACTTGATATACTGCCAAGCCACGTAATGCTATAGACCACACGGAGCATCAGAACTCCTGGATGTTCGAAGAGACGGTCCGCGTCTGTGGCTGTTCAGTCGAGAGGATCAGTGCACGTCGAGACTTACGTAGTAGATTGAACAAACGCTTTGGTCTAGGCCAATTGGGCATCGTAATGTGCGCGCGCAACGGCAACACCATGGTGATTGACAAATTCGCCATCTCTATTGGCTGCAGGCGTGAGAGCTCTCCCATTCTGTGCGCGCCGAAAGTGATGTCGTTCTCGGAGACAGTAGATCTGCGACAGCTACTGCGGACAGCATTCACTGACATGGCTTGGAACGACGTTGTTCAGCCCAGCCTCGTCATCAGCAAAATATTCGTCTCCCATGTGGACGGATAGCCCCTTGGCTGGCGCAGGACTAGTGTCGCGAAGAAGCTTCATTATTGCTATGGCTTCGTCAGACATGGGCGTACGCGCCAATAACGAGTGTGAAGGCGCCATTCTGGCGAGACCCGCACCAGCCCTTTCGAGGTCATGACCATTCGAGGTAGAGAACAGCGCGATAAGCTTCTTCAAGCGGCCAAGGATCGTGGTGTACGTGGTGTCTGCAACGCTTTACCTGTACGCGTCGAGTCTTGGCACTGGTTGATGTGGACTCCAAACTTCACAGTGAGGCGTGGCTTGATATGATTGTTTTCGCAATGGTCATCTCAAATGGCAGCGCAAATACTGGCTCATGCGTTCATCAAGTCATCATGGATAGAGGTGCGCAGCGGTCAATGGACACGCTCCGACTCCGGGGGCCAGCGCATGTCCTGCTGTCGTCCAGGTATCCGCAGCTTCGACGGCTTCGGACAGGAACGGCCCCTCACAGCCTTTTGAGTGCCAATTATGATCGGGGCGCTTGGAGAGGAGTATGGGTGGCGTCGTAGGAGCAGCCAATCTTGGCGAGGTCTAGAAACGGTTTCGAAAGGTCTTGTGGTTTCAGGATCATCTCTTCCTGAAGCTGCGTAGCCAGACGAGATCAGTACACTAATAAAGCTCGAGACTTAGACGGTTGACAGTCGTCATATGGGCAGCCGAGGGAAGGGAGAGAAGTGGGCAGAGCCAGAGATGTTCACAAGGTGGTGTAAGATGACGGGACGCCTTGTGAAAAGCCGATGGCCCTGAAGCCCTTGGTTTGTCCTTTTCATTACGCAATTAAAGGATCATCATCAATTCACCTCGCCTCAGCTGGGCTGCTTCACATTTGCCCGATGTTTCTTCATCGACTCTGCCACGGTTATGCCCTTCCTGATATCCTCGGCGACGTTCTGGTCAGCCTCTACTTGCGAAGCAATGAGTTCAACAGCTTTCTCTGCGAGGTCTTTGGGCACGCACACCACGCCGTCCAGATCTGCAATGAGGATGTCTCCCGGATGAATGTAGGAGTCCTGATCTTCGCTGTTGAAGCGGACAGGACCATTCACTTCACTGACACGAGCCACTTCAGCCGGTGCTGTGGTACCAACATCTTTGGCGAAGACTGGGAAATTGAGGTTGCGATGCTCTTGAAGATCACGCAGCCGTCCATCAATAATTGTGCCCGCTGCGCCAAGATATTGTGCACGTGTACTCATGAGACCGCCATAGCACGCATTGATCATCTTTGAGGGCGCTGAGATGAACAAGACGGATCCCTCCGGCACCGAGTCGATGTAGTGGCCTTTGGGCTTGGGAGCATTTTCGTAATTGTTCCTGACGTACTTCACAGTGTACGCTGGGCCGATGATTTTGGTGGAGCCTTCTTGTCGCTTAGGCGACCACATTGTCAGGCCAGGTAGGAAGCCTCCATGTGGCACTTTGAGCTTCGTGAGCGCATCCGCCACATCGCAGCTACCCCATTACGTTACTCATGGCTTGTCATTTGTAGATGCCAGGAAAAAAGTACCTTGTGTAGTTCTGCAGCGCCTTGACGATGTTCTTGGCCGCACTCATGTTGTCTCCAGACTCGTGTCGAATGGAATCAGTGTTGCTATCCATCTGATTTGTTGGAGATTTTGGTCATGAAATACACTGCAACACACATATACAGCTTGTCCATCATGCGCTGGGAGGAGCTGGCTCCGATATCGCAGAGGTGGCATGCTTGGACGACGGGCTCCGATATCCGCTTGCTGATCATCATCGTTCTCTAAGACTCTTTCGTGAACGACTTCAATCACGACAGTCCCAAGCCTTGTCCAAGCGAGTCGAATTGTCACCCGGTCTGAATGTGCTCTTGGTAGGACAATCTCAGTGG
This sequence comes from Cercospora janseana, assembly GCA_026725115.1. Lineage (NCBI taxonomy): Eukaryota > Fungi > Ascomycota > Dothideomycetes > Mycosphaerellales > Mycosphaerellaceae > Cercospora > Cercospora janseana. The sequence continues at coordinate 797,035 of CM049100.1, forward strand.
TCGTCAAGCCATCACGCATAGACCCGTGCCGCGGTCCGGCGGAGGTGGATCACACTGCCTTAAATGGCCTTGACCTGCCATTCCATCATACTGTAATCATGCGACCAGCGATTGGTCTTTCATAGCTAGGAAGACATGTACTGTGTGACGGCTGCAATGCGACGATTGAGGACGGAGTGAGTGAGAGAAACATTCGTGCTTCTCGCAACTCGCGCAAGACAATGAGCGAGATTTACAGTAACTCCACCGTCCATCCCTTCATGCCAATTCCCGGTCAACCCTTTTCGCGGCTGCCATACATCCATCACATTGATCGCCGTCAGCGGCAGCGACCCGGTGGTGCTTGCAGGAGGATTGAACCGTTCCGAAAATTCGAACATGTTGTCACCCGTCCCAAGGCACACAGGAATGAATCTGCATCAGTAAAAATCCGACTCGGACATGCTCTTAGCCCACACAACTTACGCAGTAGTGCCAATTTCAAGCTCTACATTATCCTGGACGCTCTTTGAAAGCGCGAAGTAGTGCTGCGCAGACCACTCCGTATACTCACTGGCCTCCAGTCAATCACAAGCACATCTTTTGATTCAAGAACTGCCGACCTACGCATAGTTCATAAGCACGGCATGCTTTAGACTGCCTCTGCCACCCAAGTTGCGAATCGACTTTCGGAGACAAATGCTGTTGTCTATGTCAGGCAAGCTTGCATCAAGTAGTAAAGCCACGACATCTGCATCCCTCGGTTCGTCTGAATTCCCGATGAGCAGGAGAAGGATTGGCACGAATAATGTCCCCCACTGACCGACCACGCGGCAGCGAAGAGCGTGAAATGTTGGCTGCAAACCCGTTTCTTGGTAGAACTGGGCTATGTCTGCGCATGAGCGTCTGCCAAGACTGTCCAATTCCTCTAAAGTGGCCAGATTCAGTTCTCACAAGAAAGCTTCTGATATCATTGCTCAGGACTGCTTAGGTGCGACGCCATTGATGTAGGCGTCCGTACTACGGTCATCCGGGGTCGCATCACTCCTCCTGCAAGATCTGCGAACAAATGTGCTTGTTCGAGACAAGCAAGGGCGAGATGCACTGTCTTGGGCATGCGAGTCTGTCTCATCAAAGCTCATTTCAGCTCTACTGAGTAGGATCCCGCGACCGGAAAGGAACGTGAAGAAGTCCAATGATCGGACTCCACTCATCTTCGCAGTGAGGCCTGGAGATTTGACTAAAGTGAAAACCCTGCTTGCGAAAATCAGCAGAGAGGTCATTGCTGCACAGGATGAAGCTGGTCGCAATGCAATATCTTGGGCAGCAGCTCGACCCAAAGTCGACCTCCTGGAGATCTTGCTGAAAGAAAACCCATCGGCTGCTAGTCGGGAAGGACTTGCAGGTGAATCGTCAGACTTATCGCCAGGGCAAGCGCCTTGCCACAAAGCTCTTTCGGGAGATGCATCCGGGCCAATTGGGAATATCATCGTCGGTGGCGGTGTGGAGGTTGAAGAAACGGTAGAGTCGGGACAAGGACTACGGAAGAGCTGCAGGTGCAGAGGATCATGAGCTGGGCTTTGACTGCTTCCCATACCTCTCATACCGGACTTCTTGTTTGCGTTGCGACGGCTGCTCGGTATCCTTGTGATAGAGAATGTAGGATGCATGTGCTCTTTGAGCTTGGACTCTTTTGGCGATACATCCTCTTATACTTAGACCCTGAATTGATAGGACCATCTGACAGACGCAGTCGTGAATGTCCTCGTTTGTGTGGATTTCAGAACCTCTTCGCCTCTCGTAGTTAACATCTACAGCATACCTCGTGCCAAGCTACCAAGGTGGGTCCGAAGGCTGAACTCCAAATCCAGACCCCGACCTTCGCGACATCATCACGGCTCGTGCTCCCCCAACACGCCCTCGTATGGCATGGGCTGGTTCTGGAGGGAGTGGCAGCTATCCAAGCAGCCAAAGGAGAACTCCAGCAATGATGATTTATCCAGCCCGAGTGCCCGCGCTCCACCTTCTCCGGACCTCACCAGCTCATCCTCCTTCGACCTGAACACCCTCTTCTGGTGCACCCTCACTGCCACCACCGCCCTAGGCGCCCACTTCCTCTACGGACGCTACATCCGCCGCATCCCCAACATCGCCTCCCTCGACGCCTCCGTTCTGCGCAAACGCAGCCTGTACGGCTACGTCACGCGCGTCGGTGACGGCGACAACTTCCGCTTCTATCACACGCCCCTCGGCCGCATTGCCGGCTGGCACTCCTGGCGCAAGATCCCGACCAAAGCCCGCGAACTCACAGATCAGACGTTGCATGTTCGCATCGCGGGGATTGACGCGCCGGAGTTGCCGCATTGGGGGCAGGAGGGACAGCTGCATGGGCAGGAGGCGTTGGAGTGGTTGACAAACCAGGTGCTGCATCGGAATGTGAGGGTGTGGCCGTTGTCGAAGGATCAGTATGGGCGGGTTGTGGCGAGGGTGAAGGTGAGGCGGTGGTGGAGGAGGGATGTAGGGTTGGAGATGTTGAGGGCTGGGTGGGCGCAGGTGTATGAGGCAAAGAAGGGGGCTGAGTATGGCGGGAGGGAGGCAGAGTATCGGGCTGTCCAGGAGAGGGCCAAGACGAGGGGTTTGGGGATGTGGGGTGGGAAGAGTTTGATAGGGAAGTGGTTTGGTGGGGACACGAAGGGGGAGGAGAGTTCGTTGGAAAGTCCGAGGGACTTTAAGAAAAGGATGAAGGAGGAGAAAGAAAAGGATGTGGTCAAGTGAGCCTGCTGTTCCGGTTTCTCCCGTTTCAGAAATATCCGGTGTGAGCGTGGCAGAGCAACCGCTGGAAACAGACCAGACCATCGCCAACGCAATCATTTGTGCCAGCAAAGACCCCGTGGCGCGCTGGCAAGAAGAGGAACACGTACGCCAGTCTCGAGACATTCGAGCCGCGCAGCGACGCTGCTCGGAGTGTCTCCGCCGCGAACCCGTCCGCACGACCTTCCGAAGCTCTGCTAGCGGAGAGAACAAAAAGGCCTGTGGCGTGATTCCTCGCTCTGCATGTCCGGGATCGCAGAGGGGAACCCGATGTGATCGGCTACAGTCCCAACCTGCCGCCTCTACTCCGTGATTGCTTGCGACGCTGGATGCTAGCCTTTCGGAAGTCACAGGCTCCAGGGTTGCTGAGCTGCTCTACACTGATCAGTCACCCCGAAGACGAGGAGTATGGATATCGTCCCATTGACATGCGATTATGTTGAGATTTCGCTGTGGTCGTCAGAGACTACCGCAATCGCGATGAGGGCAGGTCGAGAAGGGAGAGAGGGTTGTTCGAGAGGCACAGAGATTTCCGAGATACTTTTGTTCGCTTTCGGCATCCTCCGCCATCAGATCTAGAAGACTTTTCACGTTCCGTCTGCATGGGGCGCCAGGTCGAACGGGGAATGTAACGGAACATTGCATGAGCGAATGGATCAAACAGCTTGCATGGAAATGTGTAACAGGAACAGCACATTGATACGCCTGTCGATACTTTTGTACATTCTGGCCCTTTCGCAAGGCTATGAAAAAGCATTCAGAGGCAAGCTCGCCCGCTTCGCGCCTCTCAGAGGGTTTTAATACGATACAACTTCCCGCCTTGACAGAAGATCTTGCAGAGCTCTGCCCCGAGTCTTGATGAACCCAAAATCATGTCTGCACCCCGTCGTGCCACAAGCCGAGAGCGGGCCGTTATGTGTCAACCAGCTATTCAAGCTATGCGAGACCGCGTGTGGATCCGCAAGTGAGAACAGCCGGAGGTATCGTGAGGGGTAACTGTAGTCGGCTCAGACAAAGAGCATGCCGATGGCGACGGCAGCGAGAGCGATGAGAGCCTCCTTGCCGTGGAGGGAAGCAGCAGCTCCGCCAGTGAATGGGACGATGCCAGTGCTTGATGGACCAGCCATGCCACCACTGCCAGTGGCAGTTGGGCCGACGGTGGAGTTGACGGCACCGGGAGGAAAGAAGGCGAAGCTGGTGGTCGAGTCGGTGGGGACGAGAGGATCAGCAATGGTGGAGTGAAGAGTGGCCATGGTCGGAAAGGGAGTGGCGGCACAGACGATGTAGGTGGTGCCATCAGCGCCCGGATCGGTGTTGATGCCAGCAGACTGGTTGCCGGAGATGCACTGAGTGACGGTGATGGTGCCGGCTGAGGTGTGGCCCGTGAAGGTAGCCTTTGGGCCAGTGAATCTGGAAAGTAGTCAGCCACGTCTGGTCTCCTCTGCTGTGATTGCAATGGTGGCATGGGAAATGGAGTCACTCACGTGGTCAGAGACCAAAAGGAAGAGGTGGGCGGTGTGGCCTGCCCGGTGCTAGTCCAGTCCGAGGCGGAGCTACAGAGATGTCAGCACATGTTCTAACCGATGCGATGGGTATCGCATCTCATGTCGCGAAAAATTGAGACGTACCTGGCGCTGGAGGCACCGCTGCTGGTGCAACCGGAGGTGAAGGTGCTGCTGCCCAAGGCGGAGGCAGTGCCGGATGAGAGCTCGCTGGCAACGACAGTGACAGTCATGGCGACAGTGCTGGTGAGGGTGGTAGTGGCCACGCTGCAGCTGGGAGAAGCGTCGCCGAGAGCCGACGAGGCGGCGACCGTGGAGGCCAGACCAGCGACGAGAGAGGTGTCGGTAATGATCTGCATGATGTCGAAGCTGTGATGATTTCTGTGTGTGTGCTGAGCAGCGGGGGCGAGAATGGAATTTAGGGGATGCTGTCGAGGTGGTAGAAGAAGACGAGTGCCAAGCGAGTGTGGATGTTGGGGGTTTGTAGTGGTGAAGAAGTTGAGGGGCGCGCGGAGGCATTGAAATGTCAATAGCACGTCTTCACTATCAACAGTCAACAATGACGCGTTCATGCAACTTCGCATGTGCGTCCAGCTGCCTGACAAACAGCTGCAGCGGACATCACGTCTTCGACAAACGCTGGTGGCACTTAATCACCATCTGCCGCACATGGTCTCACAACGCAGCACCAATGGCCTCCGGCGGACCTCCAGTGAGAATGCGCATGCTGTTGGCCCCGTCTGCGCGGCGATCACAATGCAGCAGAGCGGAGTGAGGGCGTGACACAGTTGCAATGCTCGTGCGGCAGACAAACGAGACGTTGGAAAGTGAAGGGTGAGGTGTGGTCCGTCTGCAGCACCACCCACCGCCGGTCGATGACGAAAACAGCTTAGCGTCGCCAAGGCCGCGAATTCCAATTCTCGCCAGTGCGACTTGCTCGCAAACGTCGAATTCTGCACCTCGAGACCGCAAGCACCCAACGAACCACCGTCCTCCTCCTCGACAACCACCGCCATCATGGGTCGTCTTCACAGCAACGGAAAGGGTATCTCTTCGAGCGCCATTCCATACTCGCGTGCTCCTCCAGCATGGCTCAAGACCACGCCCGATCAGGTCGTTGAGCAGATCTGCAAGCTCGCAAAGAAGGGTGCCACGCCTTCGCAGATCGGTGTGGTCCTCCGTGATTCCCACGGTGTTGCCCAGGTCAAGGTTGTCACTGGTATGCATGCGCTGGCAGAGGAAGCTGCGAGGAATGTGCTAACAGTACGGGTGCAGGTAACAAGATCCTCCGTATCCTCAAGAGCAATGGTATGCCAGCACCACCACTTGTCGCGCTTGTGTGAAGAGACTGTATCAGGGAGGATTGTGGAAACACTTCCTCGCAAGAGATGAACTTCAACACATACACACTGCCTCTGCGATATGCATGCACAAATTTTATGCCTCTGCTTGGTCACAGACTGACAGAGAGATACTAGGCCTCGCCCCAGAAATCCCAGAGGATCTCTACATGTTGATCAAGAAGGTGAATATTTTCTGCTCTCTTTCGATCAGCCATCACCATGCTGACAGACACTCAGGCCGTCGCCGTCCGCAAGCACCTCGAGCGCAACCGCAAGGATAAGGACAGCAAGTTCCGCCTGATTCTCATTGAGTCCCGTATCCACCGCCTCTCCCGCTACTACAAGACCGTTGGTGCCCTCCCACCAACCTGGAGGTACGAGAGTGCCACTGCCAGCACCCTCGTCGCATAAGCGTGTCGCAAGCGATTCGAGCTCTGGTTGTTGCATTCAAAACGGAAAGCATGGCGTCAAGGTGGATATCCAACGAGGCTCACTGCCTTTGCTGCAGTATGATGACGGCGCACGAGTACGCCGCAAAAGGCACTTGAGTAGCCACGAAATCAAGACAAGAGTTTCACGCGCCGTGTTCAATCTCATTCACCTTTTCCCTTGTCTCACTTCGCTGCCTTGGCTGCATGTGAACGGCGACAGTGGACGTTCCATCACGTGGTCAATATCTCGCGACTTCTGATTCACTGATGTCTGCCTACGATTGCTGCAGTCGCCAATCCACCACTGCAACAATTCCCAAGACATTGTTGATCGCCCTTCGTAATGCGAATAAAGAACAGTGCACGAGCGCCATGCAGGCGTGGCATCACACGCATAGGTGTTGTCGTACTCCCCATCGCCATTGCCCCCCGATCAGACGACGAAACTGGCGAAGCGCATCCACGGACCTCGTCAGCAAAATGTGGCTCTTCGCAAAGGGATTCTCCATCCCCTCCGGTGGAATTCCAATCCGGCAGGAATACACTCGAGCCGGCAGGAAGCGACGCTTTCATCTCGCGAGAATGGAGAACCATCCTGAACAACATCTCCCTCGCAGTATTCGACTCGTCCACTAACATCCACGCCTTCTTCACGGCTCTCGACGAGATGTCTCTGACAGACGCAATCGACTTTGTCCAATACCTGCGTCAACGGGAGATGCATATTCTGCGCGACAGAGGCCAGTCCCTCCCAGATAACGCCCCGGACGATCTGCCCTCGGCCTTGCATTCACTTCCAGAAGAGACGTCCATCGAGGAACACGTTCGCCAAAGGAGATCCTACCTCGTGAGACTTGCGTTGATAGTTAGAAAGCTGGCGCAGTTGAACGACGATGCTCCGATCCAGAAAAGGCGGAATCGAGAGCAGTCTCTTGGCGGAGCGGACACTGATGCCACAGGCGTGGATGTCCTGGATGCAGCCAGCGCGTCTGCGACTCCAGTGCTCCACAAGCAAGTCGAGCAGTGAGCTCTGCGATTACAAGAATCGCAACGCCCACTCTGCTATTCTGAGTCGACCTATTTGTCACGACATCTTCAATGTCTTTCAGGGATGTGTTTCAAATGGGTAATACACAGGCATCGGCTGAAGAGGACTACTACCTGTTCTTCAGGCAGTCAATCATATGGCTGGGGAAAAGCAGACGAGGATGTTGAGCTGTGTAATCAAGGCATGGTGGTATGCAGTGAAATTTCAAAGCCACGTGCTGATATCCCTCAAGACCAAATCTTCTGCTGACTGCAAACTCATCACCTCCTCCGTCGCACATTCCCCTTCCTCCTTCCGCATCTGAAGCACGACTTCTCGTTCGTTAGCATCTTTGGTCTCCCGTCAATCGATCCCACCAGAGCAAGGAATCAGAAGAGCTGAAGATCACTATCTTATAGCCCAGGTCAATTCCGCAATGTGCACACTGGGGGATGACTTCGGGCGCGAGAATTGCTGCGATGGTAAGGAATGGAATCACGACGATGCGTGAAGTGGCATTCCAGGCCGAGGCATGCCTGTTTGCACATATGTCCTGATAATCGTCTCGAACGTGTGACGTTGACATGGTTAGCATGTTGATAGTGTAGGAGAAGCCCGGTCTGATCCGCTCGATGGGTGCAAGATACCAACGGCCTCGAGGATGAATTCCTCTATTCATACGCACTCTTGCCTTTTTCCTTATGTCTGCCCTCGGGCTTGCATGTGGAGACGACAACTCCTGGTTCCGCAGCGTCATCGACGAGCAAACGAGAAACCACAATTTGACCAGCGCATCTTGCAATCACAACACTTGTGCGCGGACATCAGGTGAATGCACGCTCTCTCAGCCGACTGAACGGAGGAATAAGTCGATCCAACCATCCGCGGCCTCAGATCTGTGTGCACACGGCAGGAGAAGCAAGAAAATGGCGCTGGCAGAGAACTTCTACATCTAGCCCTACCTGCTGTGAACAACTTTTTCAAGAATGTGACGTGGTGTTGCAACGTGCCAACAGCATTGCAGGATTTTACCTCCTCATCACAGGAATGCCGAAAGCTGCAGTAAGGCGTAGATGCGGCTTTCAAGGCTGTGCCGACCGAGCATGTCTGTTCGCATGACTGACTGCCGTGGAAATGGCGAGTTCAAGATTGAGAATGACCACAGCTTCCTCCACAGGCGCAGTAGCTACTACACGAAGTGCACGCGAACGCACGCATGGAGCTTCTGGGGACTTTGAGCTTCACTCCCGTCCGCACAGACGAGTTGGTCTGCAATCGTCACTTTCTCTCTAGTACATTCCCGTGTGCTCAGGTCTGGAACCGTCTACCGCTGACGGGGAAGGGAAAAATCTCCAGCTGGACCGACACGAGACGCATCTTTCAGCAAAGACTTTCTTGATCACTTCTGTTCTGACATTCTGGTGCTACGTACATGTTGTTTGTCGATCTGGTCATTTTCGCTGGGGGTATGTGCGCCTATTGCTTTCAGTCAACAGACTCGGAAACGCAAGAAAGCGAGTACAGATGAGATGGATGAGAGACAGAATGGTGCGAGGACAGTGCAAAGGACATGAAGAAAGAAGATACAGTCAGAGAAAAAGTACAGATCGCGCCATGCCACTTGAAAATATTCCCGACTTTCCCGAACGCCAACGCGAAGAACAAAACTCCAAGTCAGACTCGCGAGCGCGCAGGGTATATCTACGAAATAAAAAAGGGGGGGGAAAGGAATCCCGAGTCATCACCGTGGCGCAATTCCCGCTTTCCATCGGCTGATGCCAATATTTTTGTATCCCTTCGCAACAATGTCACGCGTCACCTCACCCCATCCAAACCCTCGAGTATCTCCTCCCGTCATAGGACCAGCTCCCGCAGACTGCTCAACGCATGCTTCATGTCGCGCTCCTCATGAACTGCTCTTGCGCCGCCGTTCTTGCCGGCTTCCATGAGAATCCGCTCCTCCTCTTCCAACCCACGCTCGTGCATCATCTCTGCAACACTGCGGCCGTCTTCGCCGCAGGCGGAGAGATCAGGATGGCCTTCTTTGCCGAGGAGCTGGAGGATCTTCATGTCGCCGTTGTCGACGGCTTGCAGCACGGCGTTCCAGCCGCGGTACATGAGATTGATGTCGGCGCCCTTGGTGATGAGGTGCTTGATGTAGGACATGTCGTCTTCGCGGTGGCGACGGATCTACAAGGTAGCAAAGTCAGCACTGTTGATTCGTTGCGGGAAGAAGTTAGCCCGGAACATGGGTAGAACTTACAGCCTTGATGATAGGGAGATGCTCGCCAGGCGAGTTGGGATCGGCACCGGCCTCATCTATAAGGTAATGGAAGATGTCTTTGCGATTCTCTCGGATACTCGTCGTCAGAGGGCTGAAGACACCTCCATTCTTCTCCTCAACATCGACTCCCTTGTTGATCAGCAATTTGACGCTCTCGAGCTGATCTGCCACGACAGCCATTTCCATGGCTCCCTTGATGATCTTGCTCGTGGGGATGTAGGGCAGCAACTTGGCGAGGATCTCGGGGTTCTTCACCGCGAGACTGATGGGCCATTCTTGGCCTCGAACCGCAGGATCAGCGCCGTGCGAGAGCAGGAAGTCGACGAGTTCGTACTTGTTCTCACGAATGGCAGTTGTGAGGGCGGTGTGGCCTGTGTTGGCGCTGCGAGCATTGATGTCGACTTTGTGGTCGATGAGGAAGACGAGCGCGTCGCGATCATTGTGCTCGACGGCGTGCTCGATGATACCCTTGGGCTTGTTGAGATCAGCCCCTGCGGCGAGGATGGTGGGGAGGATGTGTGTGCGGTGGTAGGTCACGCATTTGAAGGTTGGGTGCTCGAGAGCCGGGAGGTTGGGATCGGCGCCTGCAGCCAGCATGATGTCAACGAGATCTTCGTGATTGTCACGGATAGCCGAGCACAGTGGAGTGTAGATGCCGTCCTTCTTTGCGTTCGGGTCTGCGCCGTGCTTCAGCAGAATGTCAATGGCTTTCCGTGAGTTGATGGAAGTGGCAAGCTCGAGAACGCCAGGCGCGCGACGAAGATCTGCCTTGTGCTCAAGCAGAATCTGCAGCATGTGGGGCTGGTGCACAGCAGGCCAGAGGACAATCTTAGGCCCTGGCATGTTCGGATCGGCGCCGTGCTCCAGCAAGTAAGTCACCAGGTCGTGGCGTTCAGCGGTGATGGCCTTGAAAAGAGGCGTCTCGCCACGAGAGTTCTTCTTGTTTGGGTCAGCCTCGTAGACGAGCATCAGCTCCACAAGTGTCGCAGGAGTGTGCTTGTTCATGGCCTGGGTGAATGCAGTCTCGCCATTGCCCATCTCTGCGTTGGGATCGCCACCGTGCTGGAGGTAGAGCTGGGCAAAGTGGGCCTTGCTATTCGTCAACGAGACCGCGAAAGGACTCTCGCCGTATGGACCGGTGCTGATGTTGCTATCGGCACCATACTTGACAAGAAGCTGTGCAGCCTCGAAGAACGATGATCCGGTCGCAGTGTACAAAGGCGTTGAGCCATCCTTGTCTCTTGCATTGGCGTCTGCTCCGTAGAGCAGGAAAAGGCGCACGCTCGAGAGATCGTGTGTAATCAAAGCCTCTTTCAGCAGAGCCTGCTCGGGCGTGACACCAGTGTCAAACAAGTGCTCTACCATCTTGTGGTCCTTTTGCTGCATTGCGCTGACAAGAGCATTCCGGGAAGACTCTGGCGTGCCATTGACACCGCGCCTAGACGGCGATCGGCGATGGATCTGACTTGGGTCGAGCTTGATTCTGATTGCTTGCTTCGAGAATCTGTCGTGGAATTGTGTGGGGTTCTCTTGTTCTTGCACCATCGACATGAGAGATGTGATGTCAGACCCATTATCGCCCGGCTGCAGCATCACAGAGCTGCGGTCGCTAATGTAAGACAAGTTGGTCGTCTTCCCCGAATCGATACTGATCGGCGTATCCGGGTATCGAGGTTGCCCGCGCTCGTCTGGAGAATGGCCTCCCTGCGAACGACCCTTGATGGTGCTAGTGAGCGACGAATCGCGAGTGGTAAAGTTTGGCATCATTGCTATCGGGGTGGGCGGAAGCTGGCGCCGATCTGGCGACAGGCTACCATAGGCGTCATTCTCAGATGCTGGGGTGGTGACTGTTGGGTCCGGAATGCCAAGAATGGCTGCGAGCGCAGTATAACCAATAGCTGTAGCTGCGTCCGCTTTGTCGTTGCCGAGGATCGAAGAGAACATCAATGTGCTGATGCTGAGCTCGGCTCTGCACTGACTGAGGGAGAGGCGTAGTTTGTCAATCTCAGAGTCTGCAAACATCATCCTAAAGCCGCGGCCAAATTTGCCAAACGTCTGCTTCTTCTCGTTGCCGAGGAATTTGTTGACGACCTGATCGAGCACGATGAATGCATTCTTCGTCAATTGGAATTTGGACGACAGCTGTGTTGTGACATCGGCTTGGAACTTTGCGGAAGAGCGAGCCAGTCCAGCTTTGGCGGGGAACAAAGCTCGCGAGGTCTCGACGAATTCGATGGCCAATTCCTTGAAGCCATGCGGGGCCTCTTTGACGAGGGACAGATATTCAAGGATGTGGACGGCAATGCTGTTGCCAATGCCGATGACACCGGTGCACTGCTCGAGCAGGGTCTCCTTCTTAGTGGGCGCCATAGTGCCGTGATGCTGCCCCCGTAGGCGATGTTGCTCGATCAACTCTCCCGGACCGATGGCAGGTAGAGCCGTGAGATCCAGCTTGAACGCGATCAGGAAGAGGAGGGCGAGAAAGCAAATCGGGCGCGAGCAGAGGCCTGCGTTATCAAGCTGCCTCAAACCAGCTCCAGAAGACGTGAGGCGCAATCAATGGACCTGCGACTAATCCGACAGCACCCGACAACGTCCAGAGCTCCGGGGCCGACACGCATCTGGCAGGCCCGCGACTCAACTTGCTGGTGGCGCATTCTAGCTCGAGGACATGAGTCGTAGGGCCATCGATCGATCTGGCTTTGTCCACCACCACCACCGCATGCTGCCGTGCGCCTCTGTCCGCTGCCGTGCGCCTCTGTCCGCCGCCATGCGCCTTTGTCCGCCGCCGAGGTGCGCCGCCGCCATGCGCAAAGGTTATGGCATTGGCCACGGTGCGCAGAGGCGGCTGGTATTGTTCGCAGAAGGGGTTCGCGTCCCGGCGGGAAGCTGGGACACGCGCGTTACGAGACCGCACGAGGTGTCGTCGGGAGTGGGGCTCTGCAGGCGCCTCGTGCCAACGACAACCACTTGACCAGGTTCTCGAGAGAGCTTCATAAGGTTCTCGCGCCGTATCCCAATTTTGTCCATTTCTTCCACGTGCCCGCGTGGCAAGAGGAGGCTTTCAGGCTTTTTCCCCCTCCCGCTGTCGACTCGCATAGCGTCGCCGGCTACACCAATCCGCGCGCGAGGTTCCGGTCGAGCTGTAGTCATGCAATTTCACTGCAGCTCGCTTGTCTGCTGCTGTGCCACACCACAGCCAATGATATGGCGCATCCCCGCTGCATCGATCGCTTGCGACACCCTCGTGCCCAAACGTGGGCGTGTGTGAAGATCACGCCCTGCCTGGCTGGGCTGCTGTTCGCACTCTGTAGTCTACTGTATACCGCCAGTGCGTCGGTCGGGCTCGCGACGCCACCCGATCGCGTGCACCATCTGCTCTGGTTGCGCCTGTCTCAGCGCTGCGACCCCTTGAGCCTAGGGACAGACGAAGCTAAGAAGCAGGCGTGGCGTCAGGAATTATGGGTTGCGCAGAGCGTGCGCGAGCATGAAAAAGCGGCTCAATTTGCTGCCCGCGGGACGCGGGGCCTGGACAATTATTAGAGTATCAAGCCCATGTACTGCACTCCGTGCACTGGCGCATCGAGCGCATGCAGGGCTCGAGGTGTTTGTCACACAGCGCGGCCATATGCTCCCGTCCCCCAGTCCCTCCTCGTATCGCTCGTCCAGCAACAGCCCTACCTCCACTACATCATGCCAAATGTTGTCAAACGCCGGGTCACGACGGCGTTGTGATTGCGCTCTGATCCACCGCTGGCCCAACTGCACCACCATTCATCCCCCCAAAGTTTCCGGAGCGTGCCCCTCCGCCGTACACGCCCGCCGCCGCCGTCGGCATCAGGTTCGTGACGTAGAGGGAGTCGTAATCTAATGTAAATTCGCGACGCTCTCGCCTCCAGTCCTTTTCTTCGAAGAAAATGTAGATGCCACGCTCGCTTCGCTCGTTGATCCGGATAGGCTCCTGCCCAATGGGTGCGCCGTTCGTGTGGTCGACCAGTGTGGGAGCCGCGCCGGCGTTCGCTTCACGAGTGTCCTTCTGCAACCATTTCCGGAGCACCTTGTGCCAGCGCCAGTCGCGCTGATTCAGCTGCGTGGCTGCCATTTCCTGCATGATATCACGTGGCATCTGATAGAAGATGCAGAAGAGAGTTTCTTCTCGGGTATTAGCTCTGTCCTGCACGTCGTGGTCATATAACTTACCGTCGCTAAATGCGGGCATCCGGGACGCCATCTCCGGCACGTTGTTAACAGTGTATGCAGGCGGCACGTGGAACGATGGCACAGTGTAGTGATCTCGGAAGTCGTAGGATGAGTCGGAGGGCGTCCGCGTTCCGAAGACGGAGAAGGTTGGGTAAAGCGGTTCCGGATTGTTCAGGTCCAGGCCAAAGTCGTGAACCTCTTGGCCCATGAGCATAGCAGTATTGCGCGTCCATACGGGCAGAGTCTCATCGATTGCTTGGTTCGACTCTATCGCCCGCCTCGCTTCGAGCTGAGACATCAAGCCCACCATACCAAAACGCTCCTCTTCTGTCAGATCCGCCCATCGCTTGGTGTGCGATGTCGATGGCAATGATGGAGATTCAAAGTTATGTTGCGGCACTCCGGTCTGGGACTGGGCGGTGGGCTGGCCGCTTCCGATGGGAGCTTGTTGACTCGCGACGGATGCCTCACGGAGTGGCAACTGTAATTGCTGGCTGTTCGTCGGTGGTATAGAGTCGCTCGGGGAGCCCAAAATACTGCTGCCTAACCCATGCTGGCGCGATGGGTCGCCGTTGGTGGATAGTTGGTCACTTTGCTGTGCAAAGTCCCCTCGAGTGGTCCCACCACGGTCTGTTGATTGTTGCTGTGAGCGCTGTGCCTCGTAGTGGTCCACCGAAACTTGGGACGGTGCGGTCGAAGGTGCTCGCTGCTGCTGAGCAGATTGTTGTGATGTGGCTTGCGGCGGTTGTGCTTGTCTTACAGCATTGCTATTCCAGCTGTTGGCGTTGTAGTTGCTGCGTCCAGGCCCTGCCAGCGTAGGAAAGTCGCTATTGTATGTCAGCAATCCTGCATAAACACGGGTAGCGTACTGCCTGTCGTGCCATTGCTTCCATCCTTGGGCGACTTACTTCATGTCAATTTGTGTCTGACTCCCACCTCCCATAATCTGCGCAAAGCCGGACAGCTGTCCTGGTCGTGCCAGCCCCGGCGCTCCAAACCCACTTGCTCCTGATGCTGGAGCCCCAAAGGCCCATCCAGCTCCTGCATTTCCATTGCCCAGACCCGTCTTCTGTGTATTTTGCAATCTCGAGTTCTGTCGCGCGTTGGGTTGAGCGCCGAAGGATCCCATATTCATCGTGCGCATCTGCGCTTGGCTGCCTATGTCATATCCGCCGCTGTCAGTGAGCGTTTCCTCGCCGTCGTGGTAATGGCTGGCCGCCAGAGGTACACGAGACTGCTGCTGTCGTTTCCCACGGCCACGTGTGCGCGATCGAGGTTCGGCCATGCTAATTCCCGTAGTCTCCTCGGCGACCTTCTCATTCAAGTGATGAGGCAGCCAGCATAGATGCTCTCGCTTTACGTACCGCTGCGGGCATTCATGTTCCTCCAAGGTGTCTTTTTCGCCTCTACCCACTCCCGTGCCTGCTTCTACTCGTGTTTGTGGAGTCGCCGTTGGCGCGGGAGAATGCGATGGTAATTCAGTGCGATGCAGCGTCGTGTCGGCGATGGTCTTGGGTTGTATTCTGGATCCCGTTGGCAGCGAGGCAGTGCAAGCTCACAAACGCGTGAAAAGGAACTCCAATGCGAGCGGATTGCTGTACAACGAACTCCACACATGCACAGTCGACTGAGCTCGCCGCTAGCAAGTGTGGTTTAAGGTTCATGCCGATCGGCGCTGACGCTTGGCAACAAACAGCATCTCCAATCACCACGGATTCCTGTTTCAACATCCAGCGACATCTGCATCTCACTCGTGCCGTCATGTCAGCCAAGCCCATGCTGACTGACGACACACCGTCTCTCGTCGGATGACTGCGCTTCATGCAGCCTCCGACGACTCGGAGGGGTGCGGCGTAGTACCCGGCCCATGACGAGGTTGGTCGTGTGACAGTAAAGCTAAAGCCTCGCTCCTCTTGGCTCATGGTATAGGATGAGCCGCCTCGGCACCTCAGCCTCCGCCATTTCGCACACCGGCGACCTACTTATTGCACCCAGCAGAGCGGGGAGAGTATCGCATACCCAGACACGCCCGCAAAGATGGATCATCTAGCGATACCACAGCATACCAACATAGCCGCACATCTACACCGCATCTCGTCATCAGACAGATTGTCCAGATTCTCTAGTGGAGCATCCACTCCGACCCGACAGCGCAGCATGACCCGCGAAAGGTCGAGAATTCGGAGCAAGATGCTGGACGTCGCGGCGCAAAGATCGTCACAGGGGCCAGAATCTAGCCCGTATTCTGCACGGCTGTATCCCACGAACTTATCAACCAATCTCTGCCTTGCAATCTCGCTGCTGCTGTGTGCTCTCGTGATGGTATAAATCACCGTGATGCCCGTGAAGTTATACCTCCAACTAACAGTGACTAGCAAAAGCAATGGTCCAACTTGTCGTGGCTTCTCGATTCATCACGAACATACAAATACAGCCAGCGGCCGCAACTCGTGCATGGCATTCAAATCGAATCATGGAGAGACTGGGCATCAGACGTACAACAATTTTTAGTGATAGCGGCACTCGGCACTGTTGTATTGGCCTTTGAGCAAGTATCAGAAATGCTCTCAGCAAGTTCGGAGAGCCAGATCGAGCCAAAATAGCTGCTGTGAATGGACTTGAAGTAGAATTGCACCTCATCTGAACACCCAACCTGTCCGCTCCTCGCTCGCCTGATCATTGAGAGAAGAAGAGTCTGTGTATCCCAAGCACAATCACTGTTATCATCGGGACCATCCGTCGTGGGAGAAAGCAAAATGCAAAACGAATATCCACTGCTACGACCATCATGGGACCTTTGGGAGGTGTTAGAACCATACTCATCACACATCGTACGACCGGCTACACTCACTCGAACCCACAACCTTCCGCTTAGGAGGCGGACGCTCTACCATTGAGCCAAACGGCCTGTCAGCTGCTCTCAACACCCTGGCCAGACTGGAGTGGATAGGCACCGAAATTCGTGGTGGCCCGAGCTTCAAATCCAATATGTAATCTTGACTATTTTCCTCTTGGGATTCGCAACGCAACTGCAATCTTCGAGTGATGCCCTGGCTTCAACGAGTCGCTCTCTCGCAAGCATATAACACGAATATTTGATCTTGGCATCATGCTGGCACATTTGAAAATTCAAATCCGTCGTTGATGCATGGCGATTCAGCAATCGCTATGGCTCCAGCCCAAAAAGGCAAGAAATTGACGCGCAATGGGTACTTCTCACTTCTAAAACAATGGCCTTGTGACCAGCTAACTACAGCACACTTGCGGCTGGGAAAGATGTCTCCTTGCAGAAACGTACAGTACCCTCCAATGCGAGCTACCCGCGAGTCAGTGCTGCAAGCGTGGCGAACATTGAGCTGGCTTCCGTGGACATGGTTGCATTGTTGCTGACGTGCTATGCTCTGTGTCGTGTGTGCAGTATAGTTGTCTGGCAGAAATAGAGCCCTTCATGCATGCTCATGTACATCGTCTCTACAGAGGATCTTCACAACTCCACCACCACCTTCTTGGCACTCACACCCGCCTTGTTGGTGTCCAAACCCTTTTGCACATGTCCTAATCCCTTGCCAATGACCAACGGCTCCGGCACAGCCTTGAGCTGCCCCGACTCAAGTGCAGGCGTTACAAAGTCCGCCCAAATGGGCTTGTTGATCTGATTGATTGCGAACACAGGACCGTACTTGATCTTCTCGGGAACACCTGATGCTGGCGGAGGCAGGACACCCGCGACATTTGCGCCTCCAAACTGCTCGGCAATAGCGAAGACATGCTTCTGCGAGTCGTCCGTCGAGATGGCGTCGTAGATGCCGGCGAATTCTCCGCCGGTACTCGACAGGGCTTTGACGACGTCGTCGACGATCGAGGCCTCCTTGTAGTCGAGTACCGCGACTGCTCCGAGGCTCTTCACGAAGTCGTGGTTGTGCTTGGACGCCACACCGATCGCCTTGGCTCCGGATGCAGTCGCGAGCTGAACCGCAAGCGCGCCGACAGATGATGAAGCACCCCAGACAACGATGGTCTTTTGGCAAGGAGCTGGGTGCAGCGACGGGAAAGGCAATCCGATGAAGCCCTGGTCACGAGGGGAGTAAAGTCCGTGACCGGCAGTATCAATGGCAAGCGGTAACACAGCGGCTTCCCTCAACGACACATTGCTCGGGACGATAGCAGCAAAGTTTTGCGCGAGCGCTGTGTATAACTGGAAACCTCCGTGCGAAATGTTCTGCGTGCCAAGGGAAATGGCATGGCTTGACAGTTGTGTCAGTACACTTCATGTGTCGGTGACAATCGCTGATAACTCACCCAAGCACACGGTCGCCCTTCTTGAATCGCGTCACGTTCTTGCCGACAGCATGAACCTCGCCTGCGACATCTGTTCCCAATACAAATGGCCACGTCTTCACGAACGCCCCATAATCCTGAATCTTCCAATCCACCGGGTTGATGGCAATGGCGTGGTTCTTGACGACGATTTCGTCATCACCAGGAGTTGGAATATCTGCTGGACCAACCTGCCCTTGTCGTCAGCATCGTCGTTTCACATTTTACAACATGCGGAGACGGCCTACTCGAAGTTGATGGCCTTTCCCATCGATCCAAGCGGCTTGATTCTGCTCTGCCATAATGAACTCGCCTTGAACCGTCTGCGTATCAGGCTTTGCAAATATACGAAGTCACAGAAGCCAGACCAAGTATCAACAATAGAAGTGCCCCAGTGCTGATTAATGAAGATATATCTCAAAACTGCTTACCAACCTCTAGCCGTGCGGCATGGACTAGCACAACATCAGCCTCGGATTGGGAGAGAAAATACTCCAAGCGCATGACACGAAGCTCCCAGAAGCTTCATCGCCTCCGAGGCCCCCATATTTTGCACAAAAGAGCTCGAGAGCCGAGGGTGTGTTTCTCCGAACCCAGGCACACCGAATCATGCTCGATGATAGGGTGAAAATCGAAGAGCGGCCCCGGCGAAGTGGCTCGGTGCGGACGCTGACAAACCTGGAAATCCCCCCCCCGCGACAACCCTTGCATCATTTGCCGACTTCAAGGCATCAGAACTCCAGCTCTGGGGATCACGTTCGCGTCAATGGAAATTGCAAAGTGACACCCTGTGCGGAGTCGTGGAGACGACGGCTGACGATTTCATGTATGCCGCGAATCTCGCTGCAGCAAAGTAGAAAGCAGAGACAGTGATAGCAATGCCACAGAGCCGCCAGCATCAACCTGTCCAGATCCCACAGCTTCGCTCGAAGCGAGCAGCCCGGATCATTTCATATGCACTAAACGCTACAACACCATGCCCGCGTCCTTAAGCGGCAGGTCTCGTGCGCATTCAATTTGTAAGGAGAAGTAGTGAATCCCAACAACTGCTTCTGCAGCACATCACTTTCTGCCACACCACGTCAACATGCATGCGGATCGCAAACGGGCAAATGGGACACGAGACCACGACGAGGTCACGCATCAAAGGAGTGTGAGCGAGCGGCAGCAGGTCCTTGAGGATTCCACCAGTTCACCAAGAAAGCGGCTCCGCAGGGAGCACCATCAGCCCTCATGCGGACCATCTGTAAGATCCATGTTTGCAAAGCAGCCGCATGGGAGCCAACGTCCTGGAAGCACTGACAACGCTCCTTCACACCTCAGACGCAAGTCAAAAAGTCGAGATATAAGTGTTGTTGTATTAGCCATTCATCGTCTCTCTCTCGAATCGCAGCAAAGACTTCTTATTCTTCGCCGATGCACCCAGTATACACATCTCTCAAAATCTCGCTCCCATTTCCAACGCAATAAAGCTACACCGGCACGCCATTTCCTTTTCGAAGCCACTGGGCAATAAACTTGGAATATGAAAAGCCACGAGTCCAATATACACATCTTGGGCGAACAAGTAAGGACTGTCGTGGATCGAATCCATCATAAAGAAAAGCCGTCTTCCTAACTTAGTCTCCCGACCTCCCCCAACGCGCTTCTTGATCGCAAGAGATGTGCTTTCCATGTACCAATCCTGTCCTGTGTTCCGCGGGAGTCTCTGGCGCTGCAGATGGCTCTTTTTTCTTTCTTTTCAAAAAGCCATTGCAGGTTCATAGCTTCATAACAACATACATACCTACCCAGGTTATGGTTATGATTAATTACTGTCATCAGATGATGAGATTGCTGACTTTGCGCTCATGGCCGGGATAAGCCTGATGATGACTTCCCATGCTCGGACTGCCTTGCGTGCCGTTGCCATATAGCGTCTGCGTGCTGTCCATCCACTGCGGGCCTTGCAAGCGACGTTCCTGCTCAAACACGTTCCAGTGCTTCATGACGATCTTGCTTGAGTCGAATTCTCCTTCCTCAGTGTGGCCTCCTTTGCCGGCGCCCTTCTTCTCGCCGGCGGTCTGACGGGTGTCACCCCAGCTGAAGTCGTCGAAGTGCCAGAACGCATAAGTGGGAAGAACCAAGTTCCAGATAGGGAGCGACAATAGGTAAACGCCCATCCAAGCGACGTAGGAAACTCGGTGGGCTGTGATGACGATGAGGATACCGGGAAGACCAAGGATCAGCGCAAGAAGGATCAGAGGAATTACTGGCGCCTCAGTCTTTGTGATAGCAGCCTTGACAGCAAGTGCGACTATAGACAGAATTAGAAATGCCAGAAAGGAATGAGAGACTAAAGACGATACTTACCGACATAGACCGTGAAGCTAATGGCAGCTGGCAGGACCAGGGTTCCGATGAGTTCGATGAAGACAACGAATTGCATGGAGAAGCAGAAAGTACCGCAAAGATCACGCACGAGAACCAGCTCCATGAGATTGTGAATGGTCGAGTTGATCCATCGTCGACGCTGTGAAAGTAAGACCTTGAACGTTTCCGGCACTGTCGTTTTGCAGACGGCTTGCGGAATGAACATCTGCTTCCGCTTGGGGAAGGTTTTGAGCATGAGTGTCGATAAGTATCGATCCTCTCCGAGCAGCAACAAATTCTTCTTGTGAAGCGTGTCGACAACATTCTCCGAGTAGTGTTCCACAATGTCAGGATTGGCCAGGATGGGGACCCAGTAGTTCTTGCCACCTTTTGGCGCTTTGATACGGTACATGCAGAAACAACCAGGCAAACATGTCACACCACCAAACACGGACTCGAATGCCTTGGACTGGTGGTGGGAGATGAAGTACTCGAAGACTTGGATCATTGAGACCCAAGAGGCACGCTTGTTGGCGATCTTCGTCTCACCACAAAGACCCATGATCTCAGGATCCTTGACCACTGCAGAGACCATGTGTGTGAGGGAATCGGGGAAGACCTTGGTATCGGCGTCGACCATGAGGACGGTCTCGTAGAAGTCGGGTGAGATACCCGTCAGCTTCCAGATACCGTTAAACATCTCGTACTCCAATTCGGTCATACGTTCATCAAACATGATCTTTTGAAGGAAAGACATGAGCACGATCTGCGAGTCACGCTTGCCACGATTGCCAGGCTTGGATCCATGTGCTTCCTCCTCGGTGCCGCATTTGACAATGACGATCATTGGTACACGCTGTTGACGCTCGACGGGGATCTTGGTGTCTGCTCCGTAATCGTAGAATCCGCAGTAGACCTTGGCCATGTTGTGACGCTTGCTACCAGAAGCCACAGCGACATATGAATATGCCTGAACGTCGTCCGGGGCGATAGAGAAATCCTTCATCATGCTGATACAGGCATCAGGCGTCGACATGGACTCGCCCTTGCCCTGGATCAGACCATCACAGACCACATAGATCAATTTGTGGCTGTTTGGGTAATCGGTCATTGCCAGACTGTCCAATGTTGTGCGAATGCCTTCGGGTCCTTCAGAGTATGCAGTAACCAGACAAATAGTGTGCGCGAGGGGGAAGCCATATGGCTGCCAGTCCGGAGGCGGCTGAGGAACGACGGATTCATGGACAAAGCCCTGTGGGCCACGAGTATCGACCTCGCCATGCATGACACTGCTATACCTCTGCGCAGAAGATCCGTAATTGGTAGATTCCATCAGACTGGCACGGCTTTCAGAGTTTCGTTCTTCGGCGCCGTAGAGTGGCAACGTGCCTTCGGACCTGTTCAGCTGGCCGTAAAGGGCTGCGGCATTACCAACCGTCAATTTGTTGTTGGAAGACGATGTGACCATCGTGGTAGGCTGGAGCCTGCTCTTCCTGTTACCCCTGTCGATAGCATATGGACTTGTGAAACGAGAGGTGGTGGGCAAGAAGCTGCCGCGCTTGCTGGAGCGATCCGACACAGTAGTCGAAGCAGGATCTGTGATTTTGGGTGGTGCGCGGTAGATGTCGTCCGACCAGTCTTCGATCTGGTCTTGTCGCTTTTTCTTGTCCTTGCTCATGCTGGTCTTGGCGGCGGCGTACTTCTTGCTGAGGAACCATTCGAAAAGCAATGCCATGAAGAATTTGGCCAGGACGATGCCCAGAATGAAGATCAAAGACACGTACAGAACGACCTTGGATGCGATGCAACCGACAGTCTCGGTATCGATCGATCCCACCTTGATGATCTCCTGGAAGCACTGAGCAGCTTGCTTGTTCTCGCCAGAAGCGAATGCCAAGGTGACGTCTTTGCCACGCAGACTCTGGTTCTCGCGAATGTCATCAAACTTCTTCGGATATTGCACCTGTGTTGTGTTGAACCATTGCAACAAGTCGAGGTCGAGAACATCACCAGAATAGACTATGAGATTCCTGGAGCTGTTGCGCACATCTGCCCAATTGAAGTAGACGTCGCCCGAGGATCGCAGGCTGTAGAATGCATCTCTGGAGGGCCGAGAGGTATGACATGCGTAGCCGAGATAGTATGGAATGGTGTCGTTTGGTGGGGAAGAGCCATCCTGCTTGAACATGTTGCATGGGAAGTACCACGCCAGATTCCCCGCAGCATCAGTGGGCACGTCTGAGCCAGGTGCAAGTGTGATCAAGTTCTTGCAAGCTCCATTGACGTTCTGGAAGAGGAAGCTGCCATCCATGCCAGCTCCGGGCGGGTCGGGGTCGAAGAGAACGTTGCTGTTGGGCGGGATGCCTCGAGCCAGAGGATGTTGACTTCTGGTCAGATCGTATGCTTTGCCGTGGAAGATCATGTACCCGGGACCGACCTTGTTGATACGCAATCGCAATGGTCCTCCTCCCGGACACACTGTCGCAGTGAAACCGAAGGTCAGATAACCGACAAACAACATGATGATGAGAATGATGGAGATGAGTCCAATCTTCTCACGCCATGCACGCTGCGCGTCTTTTGCCCGCTTGCCGAAACATCGCAGCATGAAATTCGGCGCCCAAAAGGTGACCATGTGGCAGTACGTTCCCCACAGTGTTGGAGTTCCGCTGGCTTCCTTGATCCTTTGCTTGCGCTCCTCCTTTTCCTCTCTGTCTCGCTCCTTCTTGGACAAATTCCGATGTAGCTTTCCCGGCGTACGCTTGCTCGCACTTCTTCCTGACTTGGCCCGCTTCAGGGCCTCTTTCTCATTCAAAGGAACGCTTTCCTCCCGGCTTGAAGGATCTGAGCTCAGTGTCTGCAAGTCTGCTTCCAACTGGGGATCTCGGCCTGTCGTTGATGGCATCACATTCATATTCTGCTGCTGTACGCGCTTGCGATAATAGTAGTCTGGGTCGTCAGGGTCCATCCGCCGCCTCTCTGGCCTCACCAGACTCTTCTTGCGGTTGAGCTCATCGCGCCGAGACTGCGAGCCGGCTGTCATCATGGGGTCGCGATCTGGGTTCGTAGAATATGGCGAGGCAGGCATGTTGTTCACTCGCACCTCCGGCCCATACCCGTCGCCCTTTCTCGTTTTCTCGTTGAACACGCCTCGCGGGGCAGCAGCGGGTTGTCTGTGGGATGAGCTCTGCCTCCTGTGCCGGTGGTGGCTGTTGAGATCCTCCCCGGCCTTCTCTCGTGCGGCGCTGCTCGTGCGGCGCTGTCGGTGTGTATTGGTGCCGCGAAACGCTGGGTATTCTCGCTCTTCCTGGCCGGCGGAGGTCCTGCGCTGGCGGGAGCCTGAAGCGCGGCGAGTGGTGTGTGCAGCAGCGGGAGCACGGCCGGAAGAGTCTCGCCGCCGCGTCCGCTCTGGCCTGTTGTTGGAAGACATTATGTTTACTCGGGGCTAGCGCCGTCGTGGTCTCGCCCTCGCATTCGACAGCCCTGCAGCGCTGGCGGTTTCTCGGTAACAGACCGCCGCCAGGATCATGGGCTGTGCCCTTGTCCCTTGACGATACAGTATGTACGACGCTCTTGGAAGTGGGAGCGGTGCGTGCGTGCGTGCGTGCGATGCCTGCGAGGGGTGGTGGATGTCGGCGGCAGACGCAGCCGGCGTCTGTGAGATGGCGTGGGCGGTCGTAGTAGTGCGGTCTTGCAGTGCCCGCCTGCACGGAGCAGCGAGTGTGTTGCGAGCGTCTCAACGAGGGGCGCAGGGCAAGAGCGAGGGTGTGTAGTGCGCGCCAAACGAACGACCATGTATGGAGCAGCAGCAGCAACGACCACCGTAGCAACGAGCGAGTGACGATGAAACGGCGCAGCGGGTTTGTGGGTAGCAACGAGCGACTACGACGACGACGACAACGACGACGACGAGGGCAGCAACGACAACAAGTCGCTTGGAGGGCCAGTCGGCACGGGCGTTGGTGCAGGCGTTCGTTGCCCCGGCGTGAAAAGTCGACGTGGATGCTCCCCTGCCCGCGCCGATGATTTGTCGACTAGGCACAAAGGCGCGTCGCCAAGCACTTGCGCGCCCCTTGATAGCGCTGCGGGCGACGACGGTGGCGAAGGCGACTATTTTTGCACGAGCGGCGGGTGAGCGATGGATGCGTCTGCATACGCCACCGGCCCGCATCTGCTACGTTTTCCTCTCAACCCGATGGAGAGGAGAGGCACGAGAGGGAGTGCGCGAGCACCATCGTCTCGGCACGCCAGGAATGCTGTGCATCCAACCAGAGTGCCACAGGGAGGGCCTTTGCGCGGGGGTTACACCGAGAGAGGGCATGACCGGGGCGGAGACATGTGTTGCTTTTGCACCCCGTGCATACCAAACGCGACGTGCATCGTCTGATGCACGAATGCAATGGCATGGCAATCATGTACGACACGGCACCGACTGCTGCACCAAAGCGAGGGAGGATGGATGGTATTGCATCCACCCTGGTCCCATCGTGTCTATCGGATCCGATCTGGTCACGGCCGCGGCCGCGAAATCGTAAAGTGGGCGAGATGCGGCATCCGTGCGCGATGGTGTCGAAGACGGCCTGCATGGCAGACTTCACACCGCCGCCCACGTTGTCGTGTGCCCTGCCGGCCATCCGAACCAGAGCTGTGCGCCGCGCCGTATCTCCCACGTCTGCTCTCGAAGGTGTGTGCCCATCGCCCACAGCACTATTAAAATTGTATGCAAGCACCGCCTCTCCCGCCGGTCAGCACATGCATTGGCCCATCTCATTGTTGCCTGGATAGGCACGGTTGCTTAGCGCCCACGGCTGTGCTCCGGCTCACCGGCAGGCCTGCAGTTCCTGACTGCTTCGCCGACTGTTCGACCGTTCCTCACACCACACTACTGTGCACGCGGACCACTTCACGACGTCAATGGTGCATCGCCTCGCCGCCCTCGGACCGCACAACCGCTCCCTGCCGTTTCGGCCCCCGATCGAGCAACACGAAACGCATCCAGCCGCGCACCACCACCACCAATATGGGAGCTGTCAACTGAAAGCTTTCGGACAGGGCAGAGCTGCGCTGGACTGGGCGGCGAGTAGGAGAGGGCAACCTTGCATGCCGCTCCAGTAGTTTCAGATGGCGTCTTCGTGCTTGCATTAGGCGATGCACACCGTAGACTCTTTTGCGGAGACGCCTGACGCGATGACGAAGCAGCGGGCACAGGTGAGATGAGGGGGAGGGACAGCGCACATTTCTGCCCTCCTCCTCATGGCTCCGGGCATCGAGCCTGCGCCGCCCCTTTAGCACAGCGCCCAAAGGGGAAATGTTGGTTCATCCAATTTGAGCTGCCGCGCGCTCGCGCACGTCCATTCTGCATTCACGTAAGTGGAGCTTGTCTGCCTATGCGGAAAGTGGACAACGCCCACAAGACCCGCTCTTCTGCCCCTTCTTTGCTGCTGCTGCTGCTGCGGTGTCTCGTGCCTGACGCCAAACCCTCTCGAAGCTCGCCAAACGAGGCGAGAGGCAGTCGAGGTGGAGCAGTTCTCCGTCGCCATACCACACAGCAGTGCACAGGGTCCTTCCGAGCCAACAACAGCCCGAAACAGTTCCACGATTGGGCTTTGCCACGAGGCTGCCCGCCTCTGCCTCCCACCGCTACTCCTCTCTCCTGCTGCTCTCCCTCCCTCTCTCTCCTGCTGCACATTGCTCCAGCTGCTGGTCTGCGGAGCACCCTTTGACAATGCTAAAAAGTCCCTCTTGGCTGCATGCTTAGGTGAAAGTTAGGTACGTCGTGCGCCAATCCTGCTGGCACGAGGCTTTGCCCTGTCCGACTTGGCCGCTTGTCATGACCACATTCAGCGGCGGGAGGGCCGATCGCGCTATATTCACCTCCTGCCGAGCGGGAGGATACGACGAGGCAGTAGTGATGGCTGCTGACTTTCCAACGTAGATACAGGGAAGATTGTTTTGGAAGCAGCATACGGCATTGCCCTGCCCTTGTCTTTGTCCTTACCTCCCCACTCGAGCCTCCTCATTTCTCGAAGCGCCCACGCGCCATCTGTTTCCCAGCAGCCAAAGCGCCATAAAAGCCACCCAATTCTTCCGAGTGAACGCCGCCATCGACCACCCCACGCCAACTGCGTGCCGCTCGCTAGGTCCGCCGTCCCTGCGTCCTTGCGCCGACTTTGTTCCTATCCATCGTCTATTGCATCCCGTGTCGACCCTTCACTCCTGCAAACTGCATCGTCACTAGTTTGTTTCAGCGACATTCCAGCAGCGGCTCCTGGTGCCTCGGCGCAAGCAAAATCAAGACGAGGAGGAGGAGCTACGACGGACGGCGACATAGGGCGGGAAGGAAGAGTGCCAGAATGGCGCAAGCTGTGAATACTTCGGCCGCCATCTACAACAAGCGACTGCCAGACTCGCCGGACTCGCCGAGTAGCGTCCAGTGGGAGCCGAGAGACGGTCGTCTAACCGGTCGAGATGCGGATGGCCGACCGGGAACTCCCAGCTCTGGCGAGTACGCGCACCATCGGGAGATGTCAACCAGCACAATGGCAGCGACACCACCTCGAGAGTCGCTGTCTGTGAAGAGAAAGCCCATTCCTTCCAGCCTGCAGCCTGATCATGGGCACGGGCCAGAAGTGCGCATTCAACGCGCACCAGCTAGTCCGGTGAACGTCAGTCCAGGGCAGGTGGCTCACATTGAAGGTGAGCAAGCATCGATACAAATGAGCGGAGAGAGTCGCCGTGCTTCGCGGGATACTGCAACACCCGATTCGGGCTATCGAGGCAGCGTCAGCTCTCTGCCAATGAGACCGGGTCCCAAGGTGTCGAATGGTGATTCCAATCACAGTCGCAAGTCGTCTGGGTCATACGATCCCAATCGTATTGAAGAAGAGGGCGAGGACGGTGAACGTTTGGGTACCGAAGAAAGTCCGGGCTTGCAATACCATGCGTTCCCAGAGACGGCCCGGAAACCTAACCATCGCATCTCCCTAGCAATCACAACCTCGAATATCTCCGGGCCTTCGGACGACGGCAAGCATCGTTCTTCACATTCCTACTCGGGGACTGCTGGCCTCAGCGTGCCACGAACACCACTGACCAGGCCTGCATCAGCATACACTCTGGGTGGGGATGTACGGGGCCGGACGTTGTCGCCGTTGAGCGCGCAGGGGTCGGATTCTAGTTCGCCTGCAAGGCATGGCCGCGATCTGTCCACTCAAAGACGCTCACCTCTGGCACGGCCTCACAGCTATGTCGAACTTCTCGCAAATGTGCCATACAATCAACAAGTCGCTCCCAGTGGGCAGCTCAACAATCACGATCTGCAGACAGTTGTTGGAAATGCGGCAAGTTTATTGGCGACCAAGAAGACGCTGGAGATGTATCGCGCGAACGTGAAGAAGACGCACGACCCAGCCGTCCAATACGAGTTTGCCATTTTTATGGTCAATGCTGCGCATGACACAGAACCAGGGGATGGACTTGATCCGGCGGAATTGACAAATGAGGCTAAGCACATCTTGCAGCGACTGGCAGATCGAGCATACCCTTTTGCACAATACTATCTCGGAGATGGATATTTTAGCGGATTGTTCAATAAAGGCAAGCCCGACTATGACAAGGCGTTCCCACTTTTTGTAGCCGCTTCGAAACACGGACATGCAGAGGCCGGGTATCGCGCTGCTTTGTGCTACGAATTTGGATGGGGCTGCGCAAAGTCGAACCCGAAAGCTGTGCAGTTCTACAAAGCAAGTGCCTCAAAGAACCACCCCGGCGCCGCTACACGACTCGGCCTCGCCCAGATCCGAGGAGACATGGGACTCGACTTCCGAATTAGAAATGTGTATCGAGAGGGTGTCAAGTGGCTGAAGCGGGCCTCCGAAAGCGCTGACCCACAATACAATGCGGGACCCTTTGAGCTCGGTATGTTGCATCTCACAGGGTATGGCGACGACATCTTCAAAGATGAGGCATACGCTGTGCAGCTCATCACACAAGCTGCGGAGCTGGGCCATGTGCAGGCAAATTTCATGATGGGTCAGGCGTATGAGAATGGCCTGCACGGCTGTCCCAAGGATGCGGCACTGAGCGTGCACTTTTACAATGGAGCCGCTTCGCGCGGGCATGTCGAGGGAATGATGGCTCTTTGTGCTTGGTACATGGTCGGAGCCGAGCCTGTCCTGGAGCGTGATGAAGGTGAAGCCTACATGTGGGCAAAAATGGCAGCGGAAACAGGTGAGCACTTCTCAGTTACTGAAGACAGTCTATGTTACTGACGTGTGAGCAGGCTGGTCGAAAGCCGAGTATGCAGTTGGCTACTTCACGGAAATGGGCATCGGATGCCGCCGCGATCCGCTTGAAGCTAACGTCTGGTATGTGAGAGCTGCGGACCAGGGCAACGAGACCGCGAAACAACGACTGGCCATCATCCGGGCTGCAGCAAGCGGCGAGTCGGGCGTGCTGATGAGCACAGCACCCGCAAAGAGCAAAGAGCTAGCGGGCAAGAAAAAATGGGGGATATTCTAGGACAATACCCTTTCGTGTGTTGGTCAGCCCGCGTCGACGGCTGCCGTGACTGGCGTGGATCAGCACAAGTCTTGGTCAGGATGGAAATATCTTGGGCCTGGCATGGCATTTCATACTCGCCCACCCGCAGCATCGTTTGCGGTCAAGGCGAGCGATCTGGTCAGAGCCTTCATGACGTTCGGCCTTCGCAAGCGCGCTCCGTACTGCGCACCGGGCTCACCACTATCGCCGCACCGGCATGGCGTTTGGAAAAGCTATCGAAATCAAACTGGAAGAGGCGATTGTACAAAGACACGAAGACTTTGGAGGAACTAATCACTTTTCACTCTTGTGTATAGTTGACTTGGGCTTTTTGAGCTGAAGCGCAGGGTCATACAATTCAAGAAGCAGCACTCACCTACGTTGGGTTGGCCTTGAGATTTTTTGCGGGACATGAGAGAGAGATCTTGTGCTGCTATCGCTTGGGCCATTCTCTTCGCTGCTTCATTTCCATCCGCATGGGCAGCATTTCAGAGGCTTCTCCATGGGTCAAAAAGGGCAGACTATGATTCATTGTAATGTATTATGAGCGGGCATTTGCATGGCGGGCGCAGGTAGAGCTTTGCAGCGTTCACACGGTCTGGATAGAACAATCGTTCGGCAGACTTGTCGCATAATCATTCCATTGCACCTCTTCTCGAGGACTTGTTACTATGAATTGATTTGCGTGTACCCTCGTGGCTACAGGTTCCGAAGTAGCTCCCACGCGTAGCAAACGCCAACGCGCAAGCTTACGACGCGAACCCTGCTTGGCCACGTAGAGACCTGGGGAAAGCTGTCTCTCACAACCATTGTAGCTGCTCTACCAAACACACATCTCCCTCACGCACGTCCCGAAGGAGAGACGGGCGCGCGACCATGTCTCCCACCCTCGTCGAGCAACTCTCGCACTACGTCCTTGACGGCCTCTGGCAACTTGGCAACTGCTTCTCGTGCTTCCCATCGACACCGTCGCTCAAAATCAACGGCCGCTCCTTCAAGATCCTGCGCCTCCTCGGCGAAGGCGGCTTCAGCTACGTGTACCTCGTGCAGTCCCCCGGCGACCCGACGCTGTACGCGCTCAAGAAGATTCGATGTCCGTTTGGCGAGGAGTCCGTCTCGCAGGCGCTCAAGGAAGTCGAGGCCTACAGCTTGTTTGCGCCGCATCCGAACATCATCCATGCGATCGATCATGCCGTCGAGTCGGATCGCGGCGGCGATGCGGGGAGTAAGACGGTGTATATCCTGCTGCCGTATTACCGGCGGGGCAATTTGCAGGATGCGATTAATGCGAATCTGGTCAATCGCGCAAAATTCCCCGAGAGGAGGTTGATGATTCTGTTTCTGGGCGTGTGTCGGGCCTTGAAGGCGATGCATCAGTATCGGGTTGGAGGCGCTCCGGGCGGGAGGGCGAGTCGGAGGAAGGCGAAGGGTGTGAGGGTGGAGGCTGCGATGGCGGATCGCGAGGCGGAGGAGGAGGTGACGAGGGCGAATCAGAGTCGGCGGCGGAGTCAGAGGGGAGACGGGGATGAGGAGGATGAGGAGGGGCAGCAGGAGCCGTTGATGGAGGGAGAGGTCATGGTGGCGCAAGAGGGCGTGGCAGATGGGGAGATACGGAGTTATGCGCATCGCGATATCAAGCCTGGGAACATCATGATTGCGGATACGGGGACAGAACCAATTTTGATGGACTTGGGATCGCTGGCACCTTCGCCGACGCCGATCACGAGCAGAGCTATGGCGTTGCAGGTGCAGGATCAGGCTGCGGAGCATAGTACGATGCCGTATCGCGCGCCGGAACTGTTTGATGTGAAGACAGATACCGTGATTGACACGAAGGTGGACATCTGGAGCATGGGCTGCACATTATATGCCTGTCTGGTCGGCAAGTCGCCGTTCGAAGCTCGCAGCGAGGAGACCGGTGGTTCGCTCTCACTCTGCGTGCTTGGAGGCGATTGGAGGTTCCCTGATGAAGGCGTGGCAGAGGCAAAGCGAGGCAAGCAGCGAGTCTCAGACGTGGAGGAAGCAAAGAAGAATCGCCCCGACGTGATTTCTGACCCCGTCAAGGACGTGGTCCGAAGATGTCTCGCTGTGGAGCCAGCAGATAGACCGGATGTTGATGAGCTGATTGCCATGGTCGAAGGTGTTATTGCTGCCCTGCCTGATGATGGCGATGCGGCGCTTGACATGGAATAGGGCGGGATTGTGAAGGCATGTGTCAATGCTACGACGGTCACGAAACGTGTATAGAATATCATGGATGCTTCTTACCATTACCATTTTGATGCTCACACATTTCACCTTCTCTTTCACACATCTTCCTTCTGCGGTTTGCATTTGCTGTACCTGCACTAGCGTCATCGTAGCGTGGAGTGCCTCGAAGCTCCCCGCAGACACCGCTGCGCCGGCAGCTCACCATCGGCTGAGCATGACTTGATGGTCAATGTTCAAGCCTTTTACCCGCACGCCTCCGCTTCTCCACGAAACCTCTCGCCATCTCCTACATTTCCAAGCTCTTCATTGCTTGCGTGCTCCTGCAAGTCTCGCTCACTGGGAAACGTTGCACACGTGGCACACGACCATCAAATTGCTTTTACCACCAGACCAAAGCATCGTCATCGATACACGCCGTACCCTCAGCAAGAAGAGCGCTCTTCCTCGACATCCCCTCCCGGACAAGCCATACTCACTTACCTCATCTCCCAATGGTGGTCCGCGCCATGCACTTCACGCCCAAAGTCCTGCTCTCCGCCCCGCGGCGCAGCGCCGCCGTACCCAACCCTTCTGGTACCCACGTGCTCTACACCGTCTCGACTTATAGTTTCGATTCCCACTCTAAATCGAATGAGCTTCGTGTTTTGGAAGTCCAAACGGGCGAGAGCCATGTGCTGGCCAAGGAGAGTGAGAGTTCGGATCTGAATTGGTTGAGTGAGGATGAGTTTGTGTGTCTGCAGAGTGAGAAGGATGGGAGGACGAAGGTCTATGTTGCGAGTGTGAGGAAGGTAGGTCGTGTTGTCTGGTGGTCGTGATGTTTCTTTGGTAATGTCGAGGACGATGTGGTCTGACGCGTTCGTTACAGGCCGTCGAGAACTCCGAGTTGGAAAAGTCGCATTATGTTGCCGGTGAGTGAGGACTTGCTTAATCTGCCCGCGATTGAATTTCTGATGATCTTGTCGCAGGAACGATCGAAGGACCAGCGGGTAATCTCAAAGTCCGGAAACTGGACGGTGACAACTTTGCGGTGGTATTTTCGGCTCAGGCTTACAGCCACGATGGTAGCATTCATAATCCGGAGACAGAGAAGAAGCCACAATCTACAGCCAGAATTTACAACAGCCTTTTCGTGCGACATTGGGACACTTGGACGACGAGTCAAACTAATTGTCTTTGGTATGCAAAACTCTCGAGATCGACTGCTGGCAAATTTAGTCTATCGGAATACACCAACGCTTTGCACAAGACGGGTCTGGAGTGTCCCATCAGGCCATTCGGCGGCACAGATAATTTCGACCTCAGTCACAACGCCATCATTTTTGTATCCAAGGACCCCAAGGTCAACCCTGCACTTAACACAAAGGAGAATGTGTACATGCTTCACATCAAGGATTGGCAAGCCAAGCACATACCAGCACTACAGCAAATAGTCATTCCCGGCTTTGATGGGGCATCGAGCTCACCGGTCTTCAATCACGATGGAACACAGGCTGCATTTCTGTCTATGAAAACAAATGGCTACGAAGCGGACAAGAATCACATATTCGTGCTACGCACGATCGAAGATCCGAGCAGTCTTGAACGTGCATTCTCAGCTACATCGGAGGGGGGCTGGGACAGAAGTCCAGCGTCTCTGGTGTGGACAGCTAACGGTCAGGATCTTCTTGTAACGGCCGAAGATGTGGGAACTGTCAAGCTCTATCGCGTAGCCAGCGACCTGAGACAGCAAGAGCCAGAAGCTCTGACCAAGAATGGATCCGTCAGCGATGCCAGACCTCTGGCCGATGGCCGGATCTTTGCCTCGGGGAGCTCATTCACAGACAACTCATTCTTCTTTATCATTGCTCCGCAATCACCGCCAAATGAGTCGCAGACATATGTGAGCTGGACGCACTCGAACTCTGCCGGTGGCTTGAAGCTCGGAGGACTAAAGCCGTCTCAAGTCTCGTCAATTTGGACACCTGCCAGTAACCCGAAGATCAATCGCGAAGTACACAGCATCGTGATTAGGCCGAGTAACTTCGAAAGCAGCAAGAAGTATCCCGTGGCCTACATCATTCACGGTGGTCCACAAAATGCGTGGGCTGACAGCTGGTCTACACGATGGAATCCAATGATCTTTGCGGAGCAGGGCTATATCGTCATCACGCCCAATCCGACGGGCAGCACGGGTTACGGACAAGCCTTTACAGACGCTATCAATCGCAACTGGGGCGGCGATCCGTATGAAGACATTGTGAATGTGTTCGACTGGGCAAGCAAGAACATGCCTGAAGCTGATCACAATCGCGCAGTAGCTTTAGGGGCCAGCTACGGCGGTAAGTTCTTGTGCGCCTAACATTACACCGTAGCTGACGTGATGGACCTCCAGGCTACATGATGAATTGGATACAAGGTCATGACCTCGGGCGCAAATTCAAAGCACTCGTGTGTCATGATGGTATCACATCTTTCGCCGGATCCATGTTTGGCACTGAGGAGCTCTACTTCCCGCTCTTCGACTTGGGAAATCCATTTGGTACAACGGCTACCACTCAGGGTCACAGTAATTTCGCGCGAGCAACATCATCGGACTGGAAGAAATGGGACCCGTCCGAGCACTTTGACGCATGGGCAACACCACAGCTCATCATCCACTCTTCAAAGGACTACCGACTGCCAATCGCCGAAGGCTTGGCTGCTTTCAATGTTCTCCAGGCAAGGGGCGTAGAGTCCAAGCTGCTGACCTTTCCCGACGAGGTAAGAACCAGAGGTTCCGCTGAGTGGGCTATGCTGACGTCGTAATCAGAATCACTGGGTCCTCAAGCCCGAGAACAGCCTTGTCTGGCATAAAGTCGTTCTTAATTGGATCAATCATTACGCTGGAGTCCCGGCGTACGCGGAGGAGGGTGAAGATAGCTTCGAATTCCTCGGTGGCGTCAAAGAAGATAAGGAAGAACTCGTGGAAATGGCGGGTCAAGGGAAGGTGGAATAGATTGATCGGCATCAACCGCATCTGTTCGAACCGGTATGTTGACCAGAATCGCTTTGCTGTTGTCGTGGACGTGTGCCTCTGGGCCGGTGGTCGAGGCCTCGAGATAAGTACTTCACGCTGCTCCAACCCGGCCGAATCCCGGCAGCTGCTGGAGACATGTGTACCTTGCCGTTTCCGACCAAAGTCTATCGCTTGCACAAATCACAGCGTGGGTAATCAGCCCACCGGACCGGTGCCCAAGCAAGCTTCTGATAGGCAGGCTTATCATGGGCTTGATCAGGCGCTACTGGACCAATACTCCTCCACGCTATCCTGCCCGGTGGGGAATAGTGCCGTAGGCGTTCGTGGAGAAACAGAGTTCATCTCGAACATATATCGAGTTACTCGCCACATGCTCGTCGCGTGGCCTGTCAAGGTGCCATGGGTTTCAGCTTGATTTTCCCCATTGATATCCCTGTCGCTCGCGCTTGCTTGTGAGATAAGATTGGAGCTCCCCTGCTGAAGAATTTCGCCCGAGTCTTGCAGTATCACTTGGTTTGATGACGGACGCCGCATTACGACCCCAACCATGCCGTCTCCGATGACCACAAAGGACGACAAGAAGGTCAACATGGCTGTCGATGCCCAGCCTAGTGATGGCGATGTCGAGCAGGATATTGCAGTCGGTACGCAGACTGCCACTATCGATCTGACGTATTTGCGATCGACCAAGTTCACCATCTTCTTCCGAAGTGTTTTGTTTCAGATGATCCTCTTCGGAGCACTGTCCTTTGTTGGTCCGGTAAGCTTAAAGAACCAAGCAGCGTAGATCAAGAACATTCTTCTCGATTGCAGTCTCCACTCGATACAATAAATGCAAGTTCTCAACTGACCATGCCCCTTCTCCCAATCAGGCTATGAGCGACGCCATCACCAACCTCGGCGGTGGAGGTCTCAAGTCCCCGTACCTTGCCAACCTCGCCAACTCCCTCAACTACGTGACAGGCTGTCTGACGACCCTCTTCGGCGGTCCCTTGATCAACAAGCTCGGCGTCAAACGCGCGTGCATCTTCGCCGCATGCATCTTCCCCCTGACCGGATCCGCATACTACACCTCGGCCAAGTACGGCACGCAGAGTTACCTGCTCGCTTCGCAGGTCATTGGCGGGATCGGCAGCGGTTTCCTCTATGTTGCGGAGACGACTGCCATGTTGTCGTATCCTCCTCAAGATGATCGAGGGTTTTACCTGGGCATCTGGTCGGCCATGAGGAATTCCGGAAGTGTGATTGGCGGCGCGATCAATTTTGCGACGAATAATAAGGATTCTAACGCTGGTGGGATCGTAAGTGCAGGGCTCGTTTATGGTTTGGCTGCTCGGAGATGTTGCTCGGGTTGCTGACTTGGGATCGTCCTCTAGGCCTGGTTCACGTACTTGCTCTTTGTCGGATTCGAGTGCACTGGCGTCATCTGGGCCATTTTGCTTACGAAGACAAGTAGGGTGCGAAGGAGAGATGGCAGTCGTGTGCCGACGAACGAGCAGCACCTTTCGTGGAAGCAGGAAATCGTGAAGCTGGGCACGGTCATGGCGCAGAAGCATGTACGTTGAGCTTGCCGTGGGTTGCATATCTTCTTGAGCTGACACGTGCTACTTTAGGTCTGGTTTGTTGCAATCCCCAGCTTCTACAGCTTCTTCTACGGCGGGTAAGCTCATCTCAAAGCAACCGACTTGTCACGTGTGACTGACACTCAATGAATAGGACCATGGGTACCTACCTCAGTCTGCACTTCTCCGTCCGGGCTCGTGCCATGTCGAGTCTGCTCGTTCGTAAGTCTTTCCCATTAGGATCTTCTTTGCTCCCCACTGACATCGCACAGCGACGATCGTCATTCCGATGGTGGTCGCATATGGCCGACTTCTCCTTGATAACAAACGCTGGTCTCGTGGCCGTCGTGCCTGGACCGCTTTCTCATGCTGGGTGATTCCTCAAATCGCATGTTTCATTTGGATCGGTATCGAGTACAGCAAGTTCGGCACGTCGCGTGGTTTGGGCATTGATTACAACAAGTAAGTGGCTGCTAATCCTTGGCTTACCTCTTATGATACTGACTCCTCCTAGGGAACCTCGCAGGTGGGCAGAGGGCTATCTGCCATATTTGATTATTTTCATCACAGGCTACTGGACCCAGCTGTCACTTTACTGGATGCTGGGATGTCTGTCTCCCAATGTTGAGAGCTCCGCTCGTATCGGAGGTCTGTTCCGCGCGTTCGAGACTGCGGGTCAGGCTGTAAGCTATGGTATCAACTCCGCTAGCAAGGCTGATCCGAGACGCCCATTCTACGCCAACTGTGGCGTACTGGTTCTGGCAATCCCCTGCATGGTTATGTTGATCAGAATGGTCAGTGAGAGCCGTGATGAGGAGACGGTCCCGATGGAGCCGGCCAACGTGACTGAGGAGATTCCTGAGTCTGCTGGCAAGAGAGCCGATTGAGGGGATTAGTTATGGGTGGCGACTGGCCAAGCTGAACTGTAGCTCTTCCCTAGTCAATGAAAGATGGTTTCAATTGCAGCTGTTCCCAAATCAATGAAAGAATTCCTCTCGCAGCTGTTTCCGAGTTAATGAGAGATAATCTCGACTGCAACTGTTCCCGAGCTAATGCAAGATGACATTGAAATGTAAATACTGGTATACTCTTTGCTTTCTCGTGGCCTAATTGCTACTGACAGGTGTAATTGCTACTGACAGGTGAATCTCGTCGCTCTGGCGTAGAACTTTGGTCGATAATCGCGGCTTTCGTCCTCTCAATGTTACAGAACGGCTTCGAAGCGCTCTCTGCGAACCTCTGTTGATACACTTTGAGCTTGGCATCTGTATCCGCAATCTGCATAAGATGCTCGACGCGCTCAGGCGTAGCCCGAAATGGCTTCGGCAGAGCAGGGAAGATGTTGACCATCGCTGGCATCTTGTGTTCTGTTTTCAAGTATTCGAGGACAAGTGGTGTGATGTGTGCTGTTGAGCCGAGGATGCGAGGCATACCTGCTTTTGGTCAGTTTTCGTATCTTGTTTGCTGACCAAGATGTCACGTCGCTCACCATGTCCCACAAAACCTGCTGCCATGAACTGGCCCTCTCTTCCTGGAACAGGACCAACGAACGGAAATAAGTCGGCTGTGGATGATAAAACTGCGAAAAATCAGCATCGTGGATATGTCAAGACGACCGAGGTTGTGGGAATCAATTGCTTACTGCCGACCCATACACCTCCTTCGTTGGCGTCTCTAGGCAATTCTGCTGGGTCTGGACCTGGCCAGTCTTTGATATCTGATGCAGGCCAAGTCCTCGCGAAATCACCGAAGCCCTCGACTTGCTTGTCTTGATCATAATTGAGGAGGCACTCGTCAGGCCTGTGGACCAAGAATTGTCTGCCGCCACCAAAGATGATTGTGTTGTGTGGTGGAGGCAGTTGACAATGATAGTTCTGAGGTTTGAGTCGTCAGTTTCCTCGGGTTTGGGGCGGATCGGTAAGTTCGACTCACATTCACTAAAGCATCCCAATGCTGAGCCCCGCTATGTTTGATGAAGCCTTCGGGTGCTTTCACAGCAGCCATAGCACATTTTTCGCCCATGATTAGCTCGGAAAACTCTGGAAGAAGGTGAGATGCCCAAGCATTGGTTGAGTGCACTACAGCTCTCGTGCGAATATCGCCTCTGTCGGTTGTGACCGTGATCCAGCCATCTGCGTCGCGCTCTGATACTGAGTGTGCGGAAGTGTGTGCCTGGAGATTCAGGTTTCCGCCGGCCAAGACAATGCGCAGAAGAGCATGGACAAACTTGTAGGGCCAGCTGAAGCCCGTTAGCAAGTGTCTATGATTGAGAGATTCAAACAGCTTACATTTGACCAGCTGGGTGCACCACAGCTTTCAGCGTGCCTTTCATCTGGGTGAAGTTCTCTGCCTCGAGGGAGTCTTCGAGAATTCTGATTGTCTTGACGACATCATTGTCCGCACCGTGGTCGGCCTTGAAGGCGTCGTAATTTGTCTTGAGTCGAGTCCAGGCCTCCTCGGTCATGGCTCCATCGAATGTCTCTCCAAATTTCAGACAAACTTCATCTGCGAAGCCTTCCTCGTCTGCCAGAGCCTTGAATGCTGCTAGGTGAGACATCTCATGTCTGATGAGCTCTAGAGCCCCGTCTGCTCCGAAGCGATTCTTCCATGTTATGTATCGTGAATACAGATGAGGACGAAGCTGGCCACCATTGCGACCGGTGGCACAGCCGCAAATCTCTCGTGCATCAAGCATGACCATCTGAGGCTTCTTGACAGCATTTTCGGTAGACTACACTTTGATTAGTCCATGACTTGGCTTCACAGAGGTCCAGCAGGGCATACCTTGTGAATCCAGTACGCGGTTGAAGCGCCCGAGTAACCACTGCCGACAATGACAACATCTGTCTCCTTTGGCAACCCAGGTGTGGAGCGATGATTCCGCAAAGGCGATTCAGCCGCCTCAATCTACTTCTGGTCAGCAGCTGAACGGCGTCCGCAGACGGCGGCGGCAACGAACCCAGTAAGACTTGGTTGAATCTGCAACTGGGAGGACCATTGTGACGGAATTTGCGGACACTTGACTTTGTGCTGGGTGGACGTTGAGAACTTGCTGAATGATCAAGATCTCCTGGTTTACAGCATTGGGAGTTGTGTTGCTAACGATATATTTGTAGGGTGTCAATGCTCGCGGCGTCGTTCGAGTTATCAGATGGTGCTACCGGCCCGGGTATTCCATTTTACTATCGGCCCTGGCCTATCTGATCGGAGCACAATTAGCCGGAGCACCTTAAGGGGCATTGCCGTATGCGTGCACCTGTCTCTCCGCCGTGATGAGAAAGGTGGAAATGCGTCGCTCATCGAGCTCAAGGACCTGATCTGCTGTAGAGGTCAGAGTCGTGGTCAGTTACATGCAGTGTGTGCCTGGTTGAAATGCTTGTTCGATTAAGGCTGAAAGTGGTTCGCCGCCGGCGCGACAATTCCGGGGGTCGTGCATGAGACGAACAAGGGGTCCATTCCGATTCCACGGCGTTCCGTGGTCTTTAGTCGCTGACCAGCGGCGAGCCGGTCGTACAAGCGCTGAGTATCGAATATACGGTAGAGTCGAAAGAGTCAGCGATTTCAGGCCACCTGTTGAAGTGAGAAGAACGGTCGTAGAGGCGATCTGACCACATCAGCATGCTGTCTGCCCGCTCACTTCAGGCCGCCACAATACAAATAGGGCGCAAGATTGATGTTGGCATGGCCTCTGACGTCGGAGATTCGATGGCTGAAGGCGCTCATTGAATGCTGAAGAAGCATGCCCCTACCATTCACAAAGGATGTCTGCAAGCAATCGTGTCACCAGGACTTTCCATCGTTCATAGGCAAGAAGTGACCTTCGCACGCATCGTCTGTCGCGGGATAGCAAGACTGAGTGCGCTCACATCAGCCACGATTGCCTGCCGTGGTAAAAGCTTCGATGAGAGGGCTCGGCGCTTCACGAGTCTTTAAGGCCCTCTCTTGGCCTACCACGAGGCCCATGCTTGCCAGCAAGCCGCGTCCACATGGATTAAGCAGTCTGTACTGCCATATCAGGCTATGATCGACATAAAAGACGGGAAGGGGCATTGATCCAGCACCTGTGACTGGTCTGCTCGCTGAGCACTGGTCAATAGTCACTTTGTATATCGCCCTAGGCTTCTCCTCTAGCGAGATGTCCTTTCCCACAATGCTATCCCCGCATCCGAGATGGTGGAACAAAGATTGTCCGTGGATGTGACATGGACGCTTCAATCTCCTGTGCTTCACGACTCATGGCAATCAATTTCAAGCAAGACTGTCACGATGTTGATCTTACCACATTCGGCGTGTCACCATTCATCTTTGGGAAATCGAACGGAATTGCGACAGCAGACTTCTTCTCATCAAGCAGAGAAGGAAGACACCATACTTTGGCCCGGTCACTGGCGGGCGCGCGAAGAATGATCGATCGATGCTCCTCGCCGGCGTTGATGTTCGCAATCTCACTCGCGGAGTATGCAACGGCGCAGATCTACTCAAGAGCAACAACCTGGGATCTTTTGCGTTCCAAACCATTGCGCAGCCGAAAGCGGACTTGATTCTTGACGATGTACTCAATGGCTCGCAGAGTGCCGTCGGTTCTGTCGTCAAGCAGCTTGGCTGTTCCCAGCCCAGGGTCATTGATGAGTCCTTGTTCGAAGGTTTCTCAGGATATCAGAAGGAACCTATCTTTGAGTAGTGAACCATGAGTATGAGAAGGCAGTGATAGGGCAGTGATAGGGCAGTGGGTGGGATAAATAGCCATGTTTCTGTTAGTATCAGTCTTGCAGGGGATTTGTGTTATGTCGAAGCAGGTAATTACTGTAGATGCTAGCCTTTCTTGAAGTGGACTTGATTTTGTACTCTGTCAGAACTTCTCGTGCTTGTTAGCGTTTGGCCCTCTCTGAGAAATGTTCCGTGTCGAGACTGCCGGCGTCGAGGGCTCCGAGCAGAGCATTAGGTTATATACAGACTGCATCCAAAGTACTGCGTCGGCATTCTCGACTTCCGTCAAGATATTATCCCCTTGGAGCGCTCGTGTCTTTCACCGATCCAGTCTTGTTCATTCCCGATGCGGTTCCGGGGGCAAGCGATTTGTCTGCTGAATGTCAGTATTCACGATCTCGGATCAGAATCCTCTAGACTCCTACCATGACTGCTAATCTCGTGGTGCTCCTTAGCTACGTTTGTGCCTGCACTCGACGGAGTATGGTGCCCTTCTTGTCGCTGAGATTCTGCTGCTTCACCTGCAGCGGCGTACTGCTTCAAATCCTTGTATTCCACCTCCTTCAGCGCAGCATCATGTGTTGCATGCAGGTGGACCTTGGGTACATGCTCTTTTTGCAGCTTGCCGTCAGCCACAGCCTGCATGGCCTCTTTCCATCTCGAAGCACACAAACACCACTTCTGTCCTGGCTTGACGCCGACGTCCTTGAGATTGTTGCCCTTCGAGGCGGTGAAATCTAGGAACTGTTCGGTGACCGTCGCTGCGACAGAGTGATTGCCTTTGTCTTCTGGGCCAGATCTGCAGAATCCGTCCTTGAAGAAGCCCACTGGTGGGTCTTTGGAGAACAGAGCAAGTCTGCCGCCAGCGACTTTGATACATGTCAGCTGCAGTAATATGAATTCGCGATATAGCTGCTATTACCGTTGTTGTTCTCCATCATTGGCTTGGTCGAAGTCTGCTGTTTGGTCGCCATTGTCACCCGCGGTTCAGAAATTCGTCAAGTGTGTTCGGTGAAGCTCGAAGCTCTGTTGCAAACGCGAACAATTGCGCTGATACCTGCCGCAATACTGTATGGTGTTTATGACAGAGGGAATAGTTCTCACTATGCACGTACACTTTCTTGACAGCATCATAGCCGTTGTTCTCAGCGATGGCGCTGCTGACATCACCATTACAAGCCAGCTGGAGGTGAATGCAGCCCTCAGGAACAGGTTTAGCGGCAGAGCAATTATGCTGCTTTCGGACATTTTTATGGAGAATTCTGATCGATCTGCGTCTGTGCTCCTCGAGGCCCGCATCCCCGAGAGTTGGTTGACGACATCGTCTCTACAGTATGGACCGAGGACTGGCTGAGGACTGGCTGAGCAGGCAAAGCATTGTCAATGCGGGCTTCAAACCTCAGGCAGTGACAATGATCTTGGTATGGTACTGGCATGAGAGAAGCCGGGACAAATTTGTGGTGAGGTCGCACAAAATCGTGGCGTCGCACTGGCAACCAGATCCATTCTCGGTTGAAACAGAGACTAATAAGGTGTGGGCGACTACTTCATACCAACGCCTGACAATAGTTACCACGCTGCCGAATGCTGGCCAGGATACGGAGATTTTGCCCGAGGCTTCGATGCATGCATCTGCCGAGATAAGGTGGCGGATGTCTTGCCGTACTGCGCGTTTCGAAGCAACTGGATAGTATACTCAGCCGCAGCAAGACCACGACAAAACCCGCATCGGCCATGATCTGATGATATTGTCGGATTCAGGGTAGGTGATCTTAGCAATGTGTTGTCCGATCTCTGCAGAGATCTAGCAATTGGGCGAGGGAGGATGTTGCCACGGGCGCACGCTGGTGAGGTATTCTTTTGTGCTCGGTCTGTCAGATTCCATCACCGCTCAGCAGAAGCGGTGATCAGGTAGAATTGATGTCCCAGACACCCTTGTCGATGTCGTGGGTTATTCACGCTATCTTGGTGCACGGTTGCCGCCGGAAGCCTCACATATAAATCTTGATCGATCAGTAATCAGCTGTACATGTTACCAACATCTGCATTATTACTGCTCGCCATCTCTGGTCTTGATCATGTCAGTGGCCTTCAACCTTGGAAAGGTAACATGTTTACTGAACAGCTTGTGTAAGCCTACATCCTTCAACAAGGACGCCTCTCGCAAACAGGCATCGATTGCTTGGTCATACCGGCTCAGCTATCTCGCTCGGCTGATCAGCGCGTGCTTCGCCGAGGAGTACAATAGTTCAACCAACAGAGAAAGATGTCTTGAAGTCTATCTGAGCGCCCAATGAGCAGTGCATAAGAATGTGTTGCATGTAGGCAGTCTCGTATAAAACGGGTCGTGGCTGCACCGTGATGCAACTGCCTTCACCTCACACGCCTGCCCTGTCATTCGAGATACCGCAGACAACGCAAAATGCCAGAACTGGTCTTCATCACTGGCGCCACTGGCTTCATTGGCTCGCAGACGGCAAAGTCTGCTCTCGATGCTGGATATAGCATCCGACTCAGCATTCGACGCAAGGAGCAGGAACAAGATCTCAGATCGGCCCTCGGAGGTCCGCAACATAGGGTCGAGTTCGTTCATATTCCGGACCTGACGAGAGAGGATGCATTCGAAGGTGCACTAGATGGCGTTGACCACATATTCCACCTTGCTTCGCCCCTTGTTGGGAAAGGTGGTGAAGACGTCCACAAAGATTACGTGGACCCAGCGGTCAAAGGAACAACTGCCGTCTTGAAGGAAGCAAAGAAGCATAAGCAGATCAAAGTTGTGATCGTCACGAGCTCAGTACTTGCGCTGATCCCACTTGGCGGGCTTTTTCAGCCCCGTGTGCACCCGATAGGTGAGACCTACTGATGACAGGGTTGTGTGTTCTGTGTGCACTAATGCTGCTACAGCAAACACCGGTGAACGGCTCGAAGTTGACCTCAGTATGGAGTTCCCGACGGG
The DNA here is from genome assembly GCA_026725115.1 of Cercospora janseana. Lineage (NCBI taxonomy): Eukaryota > Fungi > Ascomycota > Dothideomycetes > Mycosphaerellales > Mycosphaerellaceae > Cercospora > Cercospora janseana. The sequence continues at coordinate 840,256 of CM049100.1, forward strand.
CCAAGCTGGGCATGGTCTGAAGTATGCCGCGAGCAAAATTTTGGCGCATCAGGCCACTCGCGACTTCATCAAGGAAGACAGCCCCCATTTCAAGCTGATCACTCTTCACCCAGTTTTCGTCATCGGTCATTCTCTCGTGCAAAAGTCCTTCGAGCAGCTTGACGGTGTTCCCGCGATGTTCTGGAACGCATTGGCGGAGGAGCAGCCTCGAGTCCCACCGGTCTTCGTCGATGTGAAGCAGTGTGCCGAGGCGCATATCAAGGCATTGCAGCATATCCAACAACTTGAAACAGGAAGGGAGTATCTCCTCTCTGCACCCTTGGAGGGATGGAGTGACATTGCGAGCTTCGTGAAGGAGGAATACCCTCAGGTCCGAGTGAAGGTGCAACCAGGCTTGCCTTCGTCGAAGGAAACTTGGGAAATCGACACAAGCCTTGCGGAAGCTGAGATAGGTATCAAGTGGCATCCTGTCAGAGAGGCCGCTCGAGACGTTATCGAGCAGCAGCTCGGTCTGCAAAAACAGGCTCATCTGTAGAGAATTGTTAGCACATCTCCGAATGTGTCTTCCAATGCGACTTACGGAGTTCAATAGTGGTCATAAAATGGCTTCATGCTGCTCTTCGAGATCCTATTGCGCCACTCATACCAACCCACGCACACGTGGGTCCAACCCCGGATCGATGCGGCCATACTCTGCATGCAGCAAAGCCCCGGCTTCTCCGATCATGCGCATGCTTTGCCTTACACTAGGTGACACGGCATCGCCGTGGACATGCATCCATGGCTCGATGAGTTGAGTCAAATGTCGTCCTGCCTCAAGCGCTTTCGAGTCCAGTCGCTCTTTCAATGCTGGGATGCGACTCGCGGCGAGCAGTAGCAGCATGGTGCTAGCCATGCTGGATGTAGTCAGCATTGAGGTCGTGCAAACACACGATAAGCCGACTCACGATAGAGCGCAAATCCATGTATCTACTAGCACAGTCTGCGAGAATGCCCGCAGGTTCATGATATGGAGCAGACACATGGTCAAACAGGTCTCGCTCTTGTCGAGCATCTGTGAAGTCAGCTTCTCGCCCGTTGACGTCCTAGACAAGACTTGGTTGAGGTAAGGCCTGTAAATTACTGCTCGACCTGCCAAGCGATTTGTCAGTCGGCAGATTCCTCCCAATTCAGATGAAGACGTTCCCGGAGACCTACAGGTCAAATAGCGTTGGCGCAAGAAGCCGCCACGTTGCGAATTCGTAGGCGTGGTGTCCACCGAAAACTGGAATGCTGGTGGCAAGCATGTACGCCATTCCTCTAATTGGTGGTCAAGCTCAGTCACCACATGAGGAAATCGAGCATCGTCGAATGCCACACCGGTTTCAGGGGCATAGAGCAGATCGTGGACCCGATTGAGCAGCCTTCGCATAGATACACATGCCAAGAAATAGAGAGAGGAGTGGTTTCTCTCTGTCTCGTCCTCCGCTGTTTGGAAGTAGGCGGGATAGGGCATAGATGACTCCATATCACTGACGCCCGTTTGCGGCAGCGCGGCGAGTTCAGCAATATAATCACTCTCAAGGATGAAACAGGACCAGAAAATCCGTCGCAGGCACTCAGTGTCAACTCCCGTATCAGCCGAGGTATATGATAGCAGTGTCCTGCATTTCATTGCTGTAGTGCAAACATACGAGTATGCCTGTAGTGGACGCTGCAGATATGCAAAGAAGAGTGCTGTGAAGAACAGGCACTGCGTTGCTGTAGTCGAAATTTCCAAGTGAACGCCACTGAGCCCGTGAAGGTAGATTTCGAAGTAAGTATGGGCCAACACCTGGCTCTTGTGGACCTTGCTATCCTCGGAGAATGTTGATTGATTCTTTGCGAGACCAGCAACAACTTGACTGGCACATCCTAAGGCCATCACCATAAAAGCCAGACTTGTCTCAATGCTGTCATCGACCTGCCTTGACAGGATGCGGTGCTCCACATCCACCAGTTGACTAGTAGTCACAGTTGGGTAGGAGAAGTTGATAGTGGTCTGGAATGCCTGAATTGCCGCGCTGACTTCGTGTGGCTTCAATGAAGGAGGAGGTTGCGCCGGCTTGCTAGAGTGATATTTGCGGCGCTGCTGCTCGATCGTAAAGATCTGTTGGTAGTGCGTGCGGAGGCCAGGGAAGACATCGAAGAAGGGCCAAGCAAGGACAGATTCCGTCGTGGACGTGTGGCGAGCGGATAGAACGGCATTGTCTAAGCTCTCGTTCCTACGGTGTCGAAAGTCGTGCACAAGCTGCCGAGCGCCAGTGATGGAGGAGGGCTGTCGATCCGTGGTCACTGTGTGCGGCGAGGTAGCTGTCACACTCTCCACAGGTAAGGGCGAAAGTCCAGGATGGGCAGAAAGCTGCGCAGTCAGGTAGGACAGACGATCCTCGAGTCGAAGCACCGTCTCAAGGATGGCATCGCTTTTGCCCTTTGTTATGGGCTCCGTGCCGTACAAACACTCGACGTCGCCACTCTTGCAGTTGCTGCAGGGCTGATTGCCATCGCATCTGCACGTGTCTGTTAGAGAGCTGTCGGCCTATGGGCGAGAGTGGGAAACGCGCTTGACTTTGCGTTGTCTGCAGGTCGCGCAGGCGTGCGGTCCTCTGCGCCGCTTCTTCGGCCGCTCATCGCCGTTCTGACTTCCGTCCTCCGGCCCCATTGCTCATCATTCCCGTCGGGCCAGATGTCGTACAGGCCGAAGTACAGGGATTCGGCCGTGCAACTGGAGAGAGAAAGCGGGCGCGCATTGGGGAGACGACGTCGGTCCGCCTCGGCACGAGGAGTCTTGGCCACGCGGCGGCCCGTTGTGATGCTCGTCGGATGGAACAGTGGCACGCAGACTGCACGCTACGAGAATGACATTGGTCGAGTCAGTCCTTATGGTGGTTGATCGTCTAATGGCTGCGAGTATATCAGGACGAGCTGCCTGCATGATGAAGCTTCACTGTGCTCTCCCTTCCTCAAAATCCAAAGTTGACAAGACCGTCCACGGCAGTAGTCATGGCTGATATATCGTCCCCATTCGTTCTCCATCGAACGGAGACGGACCTCCCGGACTACAACAACGAACAGATCGTACATAAGAATCGACTGCCGCACAGAGCGTACTACGTTCCCGAGGACTCGATTCTTTTGAGCGGCCAGTGGCAGTTCCACTACGCTCCCACACCACTTCACGCACCAGATCCAGAAAGACAAATCGCCAATTTCCTCACGCCTGACGTTGCTTCAGATGATGGCGAGCTGGATCTGGACGACACGGATTCATTGACCCAACCCAAGTGGTCAAACATCACGGTACCGGGACACTGGCAGCTGCAGGGCTACGGTCGACCACAATATACAAACGTGATATACCCTTTCCCAGTCTGTCCTCCGCATGTGCCAACGGAAAATCCAACGGGAACATACAAAAGACGTTTCCGTGTGCCGAAGGCTTGGTCAACAACGTCTCAAGTGAGATTGCGATTCGATGGCGTTGACAGTGCATTCCACTTGTGGGTGAACGGCAAGCCTGTCGGCTATGCGCAGGGATCCAGAAATCCAAGCGAATTCGATGTGACCACCTTTGCCAACAGAGACTCCGAAAATGAGCTGCTTGTACGAGTGTATCAGTGGTCGGATGGGAGTTATATTGAGGATCAGGATCAATGGTGGCTGTCAGGCATATTCAGAGACGTCCATTTGCTTTCGCTACCGGAATCAAGAATCGAGGATTTCCAGATCAGGACGCTTCTTGACAGCACATACACGGATGCGGAGCTCCATGTAGCGGTTACGCTGCAGCTGAGCCAGGAAGCAGATATTGCCATGGATCTGCATGCAGACGATGATGGCGGCGTGACTCACAAAACACGCATGAGTGTGCAGCCGGGGCAAAAGACCGCAGACTTCGCGGTACATGTCACGAATCCTACCAAGTGGACTGCCGAGTCGCCATACCTCTATGATCTAGACATCACTCTGCTTGCTAAAGGCTCGCAAGAGCCCCTACAAATTATCAAGCAAAGGGTGGGCTTCCGCACAGTCGAGATCGCAGATGGCCTTCTCAAGGTCAACGGCAAGCGCATCCTCCTCCAAGGCGTCAATCGACATGATCACCATCCTCGATTCGGGCGAGCTGTGCCCCTTGCGTTCATTCGAGACGATCTTTTACAGATGAAGCGACACAATATCAACGCGCTGCGGTGTAGCCATTATCCTCCTGATCCACGCATGTTGGACCTATGTGACGAGTTGGGCCTGTGGGTGATGGATGAAGCAGATCTCGAGTGCCACGGCTTCTACGATGCAGTCGCCCGCCCTCTCTCAATTCCTGAAGAAATGGACTACGAGGAGCGCAAAAAGCTGGCTTTTCCTCAAGCAGCAGCATATGCTTCGGACAATCCAAAATGGAAGGCCCAGTACATCGAGAGGATCACTGCGGTCGTTCAACGCGACAAGAATCACGCATCCGTCATCATGTGGTCACTTGGGAACGAGGCTTTCTATGGTCAAAATCATAAGTCAATGTACGAGTATGCTCGCAATGCGGATCCCACCCGACCAGTTCACTACGAAGGAGATGCGCATGCGCTTTCGGCAGATGTGTTCTCTTACATGTATCCGTCTGTGGAACGACTTGCGAAGCTCGCCGCCACTGAGGGCGTCAAAGACGGCAAATACGAGAAGCCGATTCTTCTGTGCGAGTATGCGCATGCTATGGGTAACGGGCCCGGAAACCTCGAAGGCTATCAGCGTCTTTTCCGAGAGAGCACACGTGTGCAAGGTGGATTCATATGGGAATGGGCAAATCATGGTCTCCTCACTAAGGATGCGGACGGCAAGCAATTCTATGGCTACGGCGGCGACTTTAACGATGCACCAAACGACGCGACCTTTGTCATGGATGGACTCTGCTTCAGTGACCACTCGCCAACTCCGGGTTTGATCGAATACAAGAAAATCATCGAGCCAGTCAAGACCGAGCTTAAAGATGGCCGAATTCTTCTCACAAACCTCTACGACTTTGTTAGCCTCGGCCACTTGATTGCCATGTACAAAGTGGAGTCCTTTGACAAGGGGTTAGTATTGGTGCCCGAATCTTGATCTTCGACGAAGAGAGCTAATGTGCGAGTTTTAGGGCGCGGTTGCTCAAATCTGGGTCTGTTGACTTGCCCGAGGTTGGCCCGGGACAGTCAGCTGAGCTGGCGATACCGGATGAGATTTTCAATTCAGCACAGAGAAACGTCTGCCTTACCGTCAGCTTCTGCCAGAGACATTCATCTCCTTGGGCGGAAGCGGGTCAGGAAGTCGCCTGGTTCCAAACACATCTCAACACTGCCGCAATCAGAGACAGTTTGGCCTCGGCCAGTGGTGCTGATCACTTGCGCGTCAGCACGTCTCCGACAGCATGGACCATCATTGGCGCGAATTTCAGACTGACAGTAGATCGCTCCAATGGAATGCTCTCATCGTGGACGTCTGATGGACTTGAGCTGCTCGAATCTGACGACAAACACAGAGGCGCTCTTGTGCCAGGTTTCTGGCGTGCTCCCACCGACAACGACCGACCTAAGGACGACCTCGACTGGAAGCGCTATGGCCTCGATATGATGACATCTCAGATCCGCTCAAGCACATTTGAGCGCAAGTCAACAAGCGAGGTCGAGATCACGGTGATCACATTCATCTCCCCTCCCGTCTTGGATTGGGGCTTCACAGCAAAGATAGTGTACCGCATCAGTGCTGCCGAGACGGTGGACGTGGGAGCGACCCTTACTCCCAGTGGCAGTATGCCCCGCACACTGCCACGTATTGGCCTTGATCTCCGTCTCGCGAAGGATCTTGCGGCGGCACAGTACTTGGGTCTCGGACCCGGCGAATCATATCCTGATAAGCAGGCTGCTCAGCGGTTCGGTGCCTACACCTCGCAAGTGAGAGATCTGGCCACGGACTATGAAGTGCCGCAGGAGAACGGCAATCGTATGGGCGCAGAATACGTCAAGTTGACGAATGAAAGTGGTCTGGGCTTGCAAGCCACGAGGCTAGATGGTGACGGCAAATTCTCTTGGGCAGCCGGCTACTACTCTCCACAAGCTTTGGACTCTGCCAAGCATCCTCATGAGCTTGTTGAGAATGACGCTCTGCTTTTGCGACTGGATGTTGCCACGGCAGGCGTGGGCAGTGGAGCTTGCGGTCCAGCTATCATGCCAGAGCATGAAGTGAAGTGCGAGGAGACTTCGTTCGCTTTCCGTTTGCACAAAGTCGCCGGTCGATAGGTGTTGATCAGGGCTGAGTCCCGATGAAAATGTAGGATCCATTTGTTGGTCTTCTCAAGACAGGTGCCTTCTCGGCCCCTCGTCCGGAACCACTAGGAATCGTATGTTTCGCAAGCGACAATGATAATTCACTCTCCATCTCATTTCGGCACCTTAATGCCATTACGAATGATCGGAGTACGAGCGAGATGGTTGACCAGGCGGGAATCGGATCGCGGAATGACTCTCAGCCGAAACTATTCCAATCACAACTGCTGCCTATCCTCCAAAACGAGGGCTTTCTCCTTTTTGCTCCGTCCCATCGGAACTACCTGTCTCGTGTTGCTTTCGTCCAGCCCTAGACACAACCACTGTGCGGTGCACCACTATGAGCGCCTGGTCCCTGACAGTTGCCAGTACCAACGCCGTTATTGCTGCAGCAGTACAATCCTGCGCAGCATCGAATAGCCGCTGAGTCGTAGCAGTCACCGCCACTGCCTTGGCACTGTGAGGCTGGGTCAGTCTTTGTAGAATTGGAGCAAAATGATGTCGACGCAGTGGAAGACCCAGGTCCGAGCGCCAGATCTCATTGAGATAGTGGATTGACGTACTCTCTTTTCTAAGGATGGATTTGGAAGGCTTACGGCGGAGACGAGGCCAACAGCTACGACAAGAATGGTGAAAAACTTCCTAGAATTTCCGAGTCAGAAAGGACTCAGGGCTAAGACTCACGACGCCGTACTTGACTCCCGATTCGAAAATATTGTGTTGACAAGTGATGTTTGATCGTATATTGCTACTCTCTGGATGTTTTGGGGCTGAAGATGGAGGATAGAAGTGAGCGGCGAAGCTCGTCTCTTACTTATATGGCCCTTTTGAGGTCGTGATGGGAGAGCCAAACTCTGCTGTGCGTACATGGTGCTCTCGAGAGCTGCCACAGAATCCATGCCGCATCACATCTGCATCATCTGAGCATTTGGACAAGGTCCCGGGTGTTGCGTCCCCGAGGGAAAGGTCCTCAGAGGATCCGGTGAAGTGTCGTCGAGGCTGAAGGAAGGCGTCGAGTGATGCAGCGAGGAGGCCTCTCTCTATGTTACTCTTTATGCAGCTCCGAAACCCTTGTGTCACTTATCAAGCCATCAACAGTACCACACCCTGCTTGCCACAAACCGCCACGAGAAATGGACCAGTAAGAGGAAGTCCAGCTCATGTGTCAGAATCAGGCGTACCGTTCATGTCCTTAAAAAGAACTGGTAGATAGAAGTCCAATCGGGTCATCGAAATCGCCGACAGTAACAACATCTTGTCGATCTTGAGTAATAGTGCCGTCAATTGAGCACATCGAAATTGAACCGAGATACAAGGAGTCGAGACATGGCCGTGCACCGCGGGTTCCCAACGACGGTGCTGCGAAACTGGCTCAGTTGGTCGAGGCCCACTTGCATAGGGGACATCGGATGGCGATGCTGGGCCTGTGCACCAGGTCGTAAATGGAGACACAATTGACGTCTTCGTTGCATTTGCTGTTCCGCGACATCCTCCGAGTCCTGCTGAACTAGCAAAGAGTGCGGCGGACGCGACTCTGGGGAGAGGTGCGTGTCCTGTACGATTGACCGTCACCGGTGATGCTCAACCGGCATGCTGCTCGTTGATCATGCGGAGTCCACAAACCATTTCAAGGAGCCGAGCGCTTGCAGTTTAGTAGCTCGGCTCTTGTCACCAAGCCGAAACAGCGTGCACTAATAGCACATGGTACGCCACAAAGCATGGCCTTGCTTCGAGTCTCTCCTCGAGCCAACGCCAGAGATCCGCCATACGCTACGCCCTCAACAGATGACGCAGCTGCAGGCAAGTTCAAACGGCGCATTTGTGCATTCGCCGGCCCATGATTCACCAAGGCCAAAGTTGGGCCTGCGTGCGATTGCGGTATGCCGTCTCTGTCGCACATTGAGCTGACTGGGGCTTCTGTTCGGCTCTGACACATTCATGGTTTCTTCAGATCTTTTTGGGACGCAGCGTATTCATTGTGCATGGATTGTGCTCATTATGAAGCATGGTCCCAGAGCAGTCAATCTGACCGAGGGCGAGGGCAACCCCCAAATTCCGTGTCCCCTATCTCGAGTCTTCGAGTCCTGTCAGCACGTCCAAATTACGATTGATTGGAAGATGACCGCCATCGGAACATTGAAAGTGAGATATCGCGAGGCAACTTGGCTACTATAGACATTTTGCCACCAACCATAGCCGCGAAAGTGGGTATCATCAATCTGATCGTGTCCATAAACCTTCTGTGCTGTTGCTCCTATGCACTGTTCATACAGGCGTAAAGTGAAGGATCGTATATTTCACCAATCGTCGTCCACGAAGCCTTCGTCCTCCGCGTCCATCGCGTCGTTGTTTGCCTCGATCGTGAACTTCGTGCCGAGCGCTTCTTGCGCCTGTCGCATCATTTCCTGGATGCGAGTTCCCATGCTGTTCATTGCCTTGTCCTGTATCGCCTGGCGTTTTGCAAAGCGCTCAGCTTCAGGACTCAAAAAATTTGTCTGCCCGGCACTGCTCGGCCGAGCCTGAGGTGATCGTGTGTGAGCTGTTGAGGCACTTCTGTTGTGTGTCTGCACAGGCGTGATGGCTGATGCTGCAGATCCGTGCGGCTGATAGTACGAGGTTGTCCTCCGTGAGACTGGCGCTAGACTTCTTCTGGCAGAGGCTCTGGATGCCGATGTTCTAGTCGGAGTGAGGCTACTCCATGGCACACCATTGCCAGAGATCTTGCGCTTCGGGCTTGAAGGTCTTCCATCCAGATCAGTTGGGACGAGCACCCAGCTCTCGCGATCTGTCTGCCGGCGTTTCACCGCAGGTCTGCTCGGAGATCCGTGGGGAAAGTGTGGACTGTCCTGCTCAAAGTCCCCAAGGAACTCTGTCCCCAAATCTTGCCACGAGCCAGGTATGGGCGTGGAAGTCGTGTCTCGAGAATGCTCCAACAGATCTGATCCCACCAACGCCGAGTTCTGCACGTCATAGCCCTTGCCACCGCCAGCATAGAATCCCCGAAACACTGTTGTCCCAAAGCTGAATGCCTTCCCGATGATGTTGATGGCCAACGTCGTCCACGTCGTCTGTATGCGGTCGTTAGATGCAGGTCTCACACGAGCAACGCCATTTCTCTCACGTGCGAGGGGTCCAGAGAGAGGTGCAGGACAGCCAGAGCGCAGAGCGAAATCCATGTCATCGTCGTCGCCTCTGAGCCGTCTTCGAAATTCATCCTCGGGCACTGTGAGCTGCTGCAGACGAGTGCTTGACTCGAGGCCAGGGGTGTCGAAGCCGTCTGCCAGGCGATAGCGCTCATTCACGAACTCCGAGCTATGGCCCAAGTCACTCCCAAAGATCCTCTCGCTCGACGAGTGTGTCCAAGCCGGCGTCTCTGCCCACGGCGTGCTCTGGGCGTATTTTCCGTCCCGCGAATGCGCAGAGTCGGGGCGCTGTCGCTTGCGGGTGCTTGTGGAGAAATAGTTGTGTCCGGTGGCAGTCGCAGGCGTGGCGGCCGCAACGACAGGCGACTTGGGCGGTTGGAAGTAATGCGCATGCACGCTATGGCGACCAGACGTGCCGTAGTGCTGCGAGTGCGCAGTCGGTGCAGGCGGTGAGAGATCCATGGCGGCAGCCGTCTCGGTTGGGCCGTTGTCGCGTGACGGATGGAGTTGATGGAGGAATGCGGTCGGTATTTCTAGTGAGCGTCGATGCTGCGATCGGCGAGCGCTCGTCGAGCAGCGCACGCGCCCTCTCACATCCTCTTCGGCGTGCTGAAGTGCGTGGTGATGCCTTCACTGCCTGAGCGCGGTGCGAGTGGTGGAGAATGGAGAGGGCGAGTTTAGGTGCAGACGCCGCGCCGATCAAAACACGACTAAAGTACTAGGTTAGCCGTCTAGTTAAGTTACCCCGGTCAGCAGATCGGTCGGGCCCGCATGATATGGCCCCACCTCAACGAACGCCTTCCCCTTTGGCACAGTGGCACTGCGGCAGAGTCTGTTCGGATTCGGATATAATACACTGGCAATTTGTTGTTGTACTGCATCTACACACTGCGATAGACGGCCTTGCTGCATCGAGCCATTTTCCTGCTCAGACAAGGACTGCCTCCGGATGACGCTCTGCGTGAATACGCTCGCACTCGCTTGCCACCGTCATCGTTCACCTCGAACAGCCCGTGCCAGATCTTGTACCTCACCGAATTGACGCTGGCCATTTCGGGCAAGGACATCTCGCCTTCTGACACAACACATTGATCCATGTCGGCCATCATGACTTCCACGTCATGCGCCCTGAAATCGTAATGGACCACCATTTTCCGACTCAGCCGCAATTGGAACGATATGCGCACCTTAGCGTGACGTCGCAGAATCCGCAAGTATGGCACAATCTCGTTCCAAGCCGTATAGAAGCGCTCGATAAAAACATTGTTTGTCTGAAATCCCAGATGCACGTGGACCTCGCGCAGTGCTCCAAGGATACCTGGCTCGGCAAGTACTCTGTAGAGCCGAGCGATGATGTGTTCGACATGTGGCAGCCGCATCGCCAGCGTCACATACTCTTGCGCCTTCTCGCGCAGCGCGATCTCCTTGCATGTCAGTTTGCCGCAATAAGGGATCTCAATCACTCGTCGTCGCGGGATGAAGTGAGCGGGCTGCGAGTCCTGATACCGATGACTGCAGAGGACGCTCATGTCTTGGAGTACAGGAACGTGGAAATGGACGTCGTTGAGCCAGAGTGGTACGTATTTCGTTTCGTGATAAAGGTCTCGACAAGTCATGCTCAGCGCAAAGATGCTGCGACGATCGCAAGTTCTTTGTTGGCCAGCGCTGAAGTCGACGTGAAAACCATCGCCGCGGTAGAAGACAAGGTCCCATATGATGTTTCTTATGTCACCAGGAAGTCGGAGAAGAGGTGACTGCTGTGTCCGCGATGTCCGCGACACTGGCTGAGCGTCTTGCATGCTCATCTTCGCAATATCCTGGCTTGAGCAATTCCGGCTGTGGCGTAATTGTCGAACATGCCACAGAAGCTGCTGAGCTTCTACTGTGATCTTCTCGTCTCCGGCTGCCCGGGCTGGACTTTTCCAGGCTCTGCTGTCGCCGATCAATATGGCCATGGCGACTACTTATACCAGTCTTCGGGCAGGCCAGGTGGTGCTACTGCGTCGGCAGTGGTGGCAGTGGCTTCGTCGGAGCTGGGCCTGGACACGGCGGAAAGGCGTCTGGCATGTCTATAATATGCTTGGCACGTCCTGCAGGGGTGCCGATACAGCTGAGTGGGAAAGGATAATTCAAATTGATAGCTTCTTCTAGAAACCGCCATCTGACGGGCGGCGCAAGCATGTTATATGTCATGACTCCAACGATCCAAGGTCAGTGAGATCCTTGATTGCTGCGCAGTGACGAGCAGATCCAACATGGAAGCAGAAACCAAGGTCACAAACAGCAATTGCTTTGAGTTCTTCTCCGGTACATCTGTTCGCTTCACCAGGAAATCCACAAGCTGATCGCGATGCCCGACGGACAAGGGACACAAAGGGCAGCTCGGGCGAGGCGCAGCAGAAGTTCCTTCGATTCCTGCGATCAATGATAGTTCGCATAAAGGTCTGCACGCCGCGCGCCATCCCAGTCGTACCATGGGTTGAGTGAGCATCTTTGCCATATCGGGTAGTTGTGTGACCTGACCTGCCAAGACACTTCAGCTGGCAATCGAATGCACTCGAGCAGTTTTGCATATGACGAGCAGTTTCCCTTCATTCTCTGGTCAAGACATATGCAGTCGCTGGAACTCTCCCCTCGACAAAGACGTGTTGGATGCAGAGCGGGGAATGCAGCCCAAGGCAATCTGTCCTGCTTGTAGAACGTGGCAAATGAAGCAGCATCTGCGAATTGCGTCTGGGCGATCACGCCAATGGCGAATTCCGTGTCTCTGGTCGTCCACAGTCAGCCCTGAGGCCTCGGAAATCGCCGTATCCGAGCACTTGGACCATAAACCATTCGGAGGAGAGTTTCGATGCTCTGTTCCCTCTTGCAGATGGCGTCATTGATAGGAATTTTGTGGCGCCAACATCATGCCTTGAGAGGCTGGAAGACTTGAGGTACCTGAGTCGATTTCTTGAGGTGCAATTTTGTACCAATATCTACGCAATCAGTACACCACGTCACGGACTTGAGTAAATGCCCTCAGTGCCCAAGTCATGGGCAATGTGTGCGCTCAAACGTGGTCCAAACTTCGGTTCAGCAAGTTGCGCATGCTGGACAACAGACGCAGGAATTCCAGCGCTTGAGCATTAGCTGAAAGGCGATGCAGCCGCGTGGGGGAAGATTCGGAAACCTTGCATCGCAATCTGTACAGTTGATTCAACATCCTCAGTGTGGTTGTTCCTGCGGTTGTCTTCATGGTATATACTTGCTATACAGTCGTTGCTCCGATACTGATGTTTCCTGACCTTGACCACCTTAGACCAGACCGGTGGAGTTGATCAGAATTGTCGTGTCGTTCTACACCACGAGGTGCGTGCGCAGCCTTCTGCGACTTGACGTTTGCCGCTAGCCTCGTGGTCAGGATCACAGGCAGCGTCATGCGACATGTTCACACATACGAAAGAGCTTGTGGCCCGATGCTGTTCTTGCTCCTTTGGACAAAGACAGTGTGTATTCAAACAGTCGGAAAGTATGGAGTGCCTTGTACAGCTATCACTGCTGATGCTCCCAATGCTTGCGACATCCTGCGAACCAGAGCCCACGGGTATCCAGAGTGTGATGCGAAAGCGGTGGCTCGCAGTGGGCGACTACCACAAAACAGATGTCATGGGTCCGTGGCCCGCGGACGAGGCAATGCCTGGCATGCGTACCGTCAAATATTGCTGTGAGATTCTGCAATGGATTATAAAGATCTGCTGCTAAATTGTTCCAGTCGTTTCTGCGCACGACTACGATGCTCTCAATGATCCTTTGATCGACGCGATCGAAGTCTGGAAGCCGGCTTTGTCGGTATCATCGCTTAGAATCGTGCCCGCGTTGGGTATAGGGGTGCCAAAGACACTTTGCGACATGACAGGAGTCAAGCTCAATGCCTTGATCGTCTATGTCGCCAGTAGTCGCGGATCCAGTGCGAGCATTGGATGTCAGAAGAATCAATACAATCATCTCAAGATTGATCTTGCGCAGATAGATCCCGACCGGCCGGGTCATCTCAGGGCAAGTCTAGGAATAAGTTTTATATGAAATATTACTGACCTGACGTAGAGTATCATAGCACACGAATTAGGTCCGTCGCTGAGAATATTGCTCCGCTCGACCTGGATTGCTGAATAGGGGTAGGACATGTCATCGGATTTGGTCACGAACATCAGCGTCCGGATGCCAGCAAACATATCGAAATTGCCTGCCAAAACGTGGCTCGATTTGAGCATGTAAGCTTCTCGCAATGTTCGTTCTATTATGCGCTCACGAGTTCTAGTTCCAGAAACTCATCAGCTCCAAGCCTCTGAATGCAGGCGATACGGTGTGGAAAGCGTACGTACCACATCAAAGGCTTGCAAGTCGCCAGTCCCTAATCGGACAGGTGCTCGGACTTTGCTCTGGCCAAGCGTTACGGCTGGTATGAAATGGCGAACCTCTTGCCACATCCCGGCGTGACCAGTGGAGCCGGGGCCTTCGGCTACTCCAGAGAATTTGACTATGGTGCGTCTTGACCGAGGCCGCAAGCTTGAGTCTCGCATATTGACAATCTGCGCAGACTCGATCATGATATATTCTTCTTATGCTCAGTCAATCAAACATTCAGCAAAGAGCAAGTTTCCAGACGGTAGCACTCTGAGGGGCCGCGGCGCAGATGGCAAGATCTTCCAGCTTTTCCCAGGAGGGACTCGTCCAACATCGGGCACACGACCGGATCTGACCCGAGTCAAGACCAGCGAGGGGGACATTGCACGGGTGGCTCAATTGTATCCGACGGACGGTAAGACTGTTGATGCAGCTGGGTCATCATCCAAGTGGAAAGGCATCTTCAACTATGGAGCGGTAGCTGCTGGAGTGGCTTGAGTGAAAGGCGCCGGATGGACTGAATCGTTGGGTTCTTGCGACAGGACACCGGAGTAAAGATTGCCGGGCGGTTAATACAACTGCTTCTCCGATGGAGGATTCTCCCAGTTGGCAGGGCGAGATGCTGGTGTTCACGCCGTTTCATCATATAGACGAAGCACATGTCACTTGCATTGTATCAGCGTGTCCTGTATCGGACGTGGTTTGCATGAGTTGATTGCATCGCATGCTCACGCGACACAACTGTCAATGTCAGTTGTCGGAGCGGTGTCGTGGAAGAATCTCCGTCACGTCGAGATGAAAAGTCGGTCGAGACACTTGCGTAGAGGACGACGCGACGCGCTCCTAGCGCCTGCTCCCCACGTGGAGCTTTGCGCCTTCGGCGAAGTTGGCTCCGGCTTCCGAAAGTTGAGTTTGGGCGACGTCGGTAAAAGTACCTACCTATTGCTGGGCGAAATCGCTCCAGTGACACCTGCCAAGACTCTAAGTCCGACGACGTCGGAGTAAAACATCCTGGGAGCTTGGGTGCGTCGCGCTGACTAGCATTTGCAGCACGAGACGCGAGAGTCTTTTGCGTGCAGTACCATTGGAGCGTATAAAGAGCCCGAGCGAGCCTGCCCATGACCCCTCCACGGACTCCACAGCCCATCACGGCCTCTGGACAGCGAAGAGGGCAGCCGATATCATGTCTCCGCCATTCGCACGAACGCTCGGAAGTCTAGCAGCGCAACAACTGCCGAAGGGGGTATCCTCAGCTTCGAGAGCTCCAATGCTTGCTGCTGGCCGGCGGGCGTACCGCGTAACGAGCTTGTTCGCCGAAAGCAGGCCGAGTAGAAATCTTTCGCGATACTCGCGGCCGAGCATACAAACTGTCGACGCCTCGCAGTCAATCACTCAGAACAGAACATTCGCCAGCACATCCCCCACCATGTCGAGCTTGCAGGAGATTAGGAAGAACTGCCGCAAGGTATGCTTTGATCAAAAATCTGTACTTACTCACAACAAGTCCTGTCCTGACGACTGTGTTGTGGATAGGTCGTCTGCATTGGCCGCAACTACGCCGACCACGTCACCGAACTCAACAACCAACGCCCCAAACAGCCCTTCTTCTTCCTCAAGCCCACCTCCTCCATTCTCCTCCCCGATGAGGGTCCCATCCTCCGTCCCGCAGGCGTGACACTGCACTACGAAATCGAACTCGGCATCGTCATTGGCAAGACCGTGAAAGATCTCTCCGAGAACGATGAGGCGGGCTGGAAAGACGCTATCGGAGCCTACATCACGGGCATCGACATGACGGGACGCAACGTGCAAGAAGAGGCCAAGAAGCGCGGGCTCCCGTGGTCAATAGCAAAAGGCTTTGACACTTTCTTGCCGATCGCGGGGCCCGTGAAGAAGGAGGATATCAAGGACCCGCATAACGTGGAATTGTACTTGAAGGTCAACGGTGAGATGAAGCAGAATGACAACACGGAGTTGATGCTGTTCAGAATTGGGAGGCAGTTGGCGGACATTAGCAAGGTGATGACGTTGGAGGAGGGCGATATTGTGTTGACGGGGACGCCCAAGGGCGTTGGTCCCGTTGTGACGGGCGATGTGATGGAGGCAGGACTGATTGTGGATGGCAA
This sequence comes from Cercospora janseana, assembly GCA_026725115.1. Lineage (NCBI taxonomy): Eukaryota > Fungi > Ascomycota > Dothideomycetes > Mycosphaerellales > Mycosphaerellaceae > Cercospora > Cercospora janseana. The sequence goes on from CM049100.1 coordinate 856,219, forward strand.
GGAAGTGGAGCAGGCGAAGATCAAAGTGGAAGTAAAGGACCGCCAGTCAGATTACGAGTTCACCCCGACATACTAGAGGTGTGCTCGGTCCAGATTCGATGTACAAAATTCAAAGGCTGATGCGGAGCTCACAATTGCATGGCTCATGCATTATGGAAGCTCTTCATCGTCGTCGTCTCCTCCGAAACCAAAAGAGAAGCCGCCTTCGTTCCCCTCGGCTTCTCTGGCCCCCTTTGTGAGCTCCTCCCAGCCTTTTCCAATCTTACCAAGCCTCTCCATCTCATTCAAGCCCTCCTCCAGCAGTGCCGGATCATGCTCTCGCAGACGATCCACGAACAATGTGTACGGATCCTCGACATCGTGGCTGAAGCCGCTAATGTTGCATTTCGGGCCATTCAAGAAATGCAGAACAGCTCCCAGTCTGCTTCGAGGCACAAGATTTTGTGTGATCGCGATGCTCGGCTCGAGGTTGAGGACGAGATGATACCATCCCGATGGCACGTAGAGGACTTCTCCCTCGCCGCATATGCCTTCTTTGCAGCCCGGCGTCATTCGAGCCTCAGCATGAAAGCCGAGCAGCCACTCTGCTATACTCAAAGGCGACGTGACCTCACTCTGGTCTTCGCTGACAAATACGCCAGGAGGTGGAGGGATCGAGGGTGATGAGGGGAACATGATCCAGTATTTGGAGCCCTTGAGCACAGCATTCCAGGCGCTCGTAGCATTCGGGTCCTTGTGAAATGTACTGCCACTTCGCGCGGGTCCGACTATCAACCATCTGTGGTCGGGCCGTTGTGTGCCTAGCAGGTGGAAAAGGTCAGGACCGAAGCAGGCCGGCTCCCAGTAATCTGCTTCCGGCGTTGGCTGGCTTGCGACTTCAAGGCCCATTTTCTCCACGAAGCCTCGGTCGAAGAGGTACAAAGGAGACTCGTCCTGGCTGTGGCTCATGTACTCAACGTAAGTCTTGAGCGGCCAGTCCACGGCTTCCGCACGGAAAGGAACGTCTGCGTACTTCTCGACCAGCCTCTCCGTGGACCACGTCCTATACACTGGCCATTGCTTAACAGGCTCTGTAAGGATGAACGGCCGATCGTACCACTTTTCCGCAAAGTCTTGGTGTGAAATATCTCGCAGCCTCGAGATGCTGTTCTGCTGCGGTATATTATCCGCGTATGCATGGAGGGGAACATTTGCACAAAAGAACGGACGATGCAGGACGTCAGAGAAGAGATCGGAGCACCTAACTCGAGGTTCATTGCTTGCGTCTTGTGAGAGATACGTGGATCGCCATGTTCCCCTCCAGGAGAAGGATTTGGGCGCTGACCTACCGTGCCTGCTCAGCACGTGCTGAGTCTACAGATGACTCTACGGACTTACTCCACAAACAGCGCCCGCCACAATTCCTCGTTCCTCGTGTAGGCATGCAGCGCTTTGCACGTCCCGCCCAGCCGGAGCAAAGCCAGCGGAGGCAGACTCTCAAGGAGAGTGGCGAGCAGCTCGTCTGGCAACAGTGCGAAACGTCCCGCCGACAGCTTCAAATTTACAGGTGAGGTGAGCGCGTTGCCGCTGGGCCGCACGCCGAGAGGGTGTCTCCGGACAAAACTAGCATCCTCGCTTCTCTGCTCCAGCTGCTTTTGTTTCTTGACCGGTCGCTCCGATGAGTCACAGGGCGGACTGTCGTAGCCGCGGTCCAAATGTTGTGCAGCAGTCATGCTGATTGGCCTGCAGAGGATGCGTACTGTAGGAGGCGAGGCTGATGGGGAGGAAGGAGAGGCAGCGAAGCGTTTCGCCGACGACCAAATTTCTGCCGGGATAAAGTTTGTGAAAAAGTGGCGGCGGCAGTCGGCAAGAACCGCTGTGCGCTCATCATTTTTTGATCTTCTCAAAGCCCGCGCTGTGAATTTGTCCTCTCCGACTTCCAAACCAACACACCACCACCACTCACAACTAGAACCGGACGACTGTCTCTACCGACAGTCAGGTATCTAGTTTTCCCAGCACACCCTCAGCGACACCGCGCCGGCATCCTCGAGGATCCCCGCGCCCACTCACTCTCCCAACTTTTCCCGCTCACTCGCCCAGTGCAGTGAGCCTCGTGCCTGAATCGCAATCATGGCTGACAAGGGACTTGAGGACATCGATGCTGGTAAGTCCTCTGCGCGTGTCTGCATGCTCAGAACAGCTTTCGGGCACACCCCCGTACACGAGAAAAAATCGAGGCGGGCGGTGGTGGGGCAGCTGGGGCACAAGGCGACAGACAATCGCATGCCTCTTCGTACAAAGAACATGCCCCTCTAACGTTTGCTATCGCACAGGTCAGATCGAGTCCAACTATGACGAGACCACCGACAGCTTCGATGCTATGAACCTCAAGAGCGAGCTCCTTCGCGGAGTCTACGCCTACGGTTTCGAGCGCCCTTCTGCAATCCAGCAGCGCGCTATTATGCCAGTGATCAAGGGTGCGTACTTCTGCATGTGCCTGGAGTATGCAACTCTTCTGACTCGACCCAGGTAACGACGTTATCGCCCAAGCCCAGTCTGGTACCGGCAAGACTGCCACCTTTTCCATCTCCGTTCTCCAGAAGATCGACCCGAACATCAAAGCATGCCAGGCTTTGATTCTCGCCCCAACGCGTGAGTTGGCGCAGCAAATTCAAAAGGTCGTGGTCGCCATCGGTGACTTCATGAACATCGAGTGCCACGCTTGCATCGGTGGTACCTCCGTAAGAGACGACATGAAGGCTCTCCAGGACGGCCCACAAGTCGTTGTCGGCACACCAGGCCGTGTCCACGACATGATCCAGCGCCGCGTTTTGCGCACAGACAGCATGAAGATGTTCGTGCTCGACGAGGCCGACGAGATGTTGTCTCGTGGTTTCACTGAGCAAATCTACGACATCTTCCAGCTCCTCCCACAATCCACCCAGGTCGTCCTCCTGTCCGCTACCATGCCACAAGACGTCCTCGAGGTTACCACCAAGTTTATGCGTGACCCAGTCCGCATCCTCGTCAAGAAGGATGAACTCACCCTTGAAGGTATCAAGCAGTTCTACATTGCTGTCGAGAAGGAAGACTGGAAGCTCGACACTCTCTCCGACTTGTACGAGACTGTCACCATCACCCAGGCTGTCATCTTCTGCAACACCCGCAGAAAGGTCGACTGGTTGACTGACAAGCTCACTGCTCGTGACTTCACCGTCTCTGCCATGCACGGAGACATGGACCAGGCTCAGCGTGACGTGATCATGAAGGAGTTCCGTTCTGGTTCTTCTCGTGTTCTGATCGCCACCGACTTGCTCGCCCGTGGCATCGACGTTCAGCAAGTCTCTTTGGTCATCAACTACGACTTGCCCGCCAACCGCGAGAACTACATCCACCGTATCGGCCGTGGTGGTCGTTTCGGTCGTAAGGGTGTTGCCATCAACTTCGTCACTGCTGATGATGTACGCATGATGCGTGAAATTGAGCAGTTCTACAGCACCCAGATTGAGGAGATGCCAATGAACGTGGCCGGTATGTTCTGACGACTGACAAGCCTCCACCAGGTTCACTCACTGACTGTCTTTGCAGACCTCATTTAAGCTCTACACAGAATTTCCCATCACCCACACGCCTTTGACGTTCGACTGAGCTTCTGACCTTGCTGGTCTACGGACCCTCATTAGTCGAGCCGCGGAGGCACCCACTACATTGAACACACCTGGACACAATCCACCGCTTGTGCGCAGACAGAGCGCACTTTTCACGATTGCTCACTGAACGCGCTAATGGCGATGGATGAAGACATGCATCACGGTCATCAGGAAGGAGTTTGCGATGATGCTTTGTGGACAGAATTACTTGCGATGTTTCTTAGATCGGATCACGGTGTACTGCTTACGTTGAAGCTGTTTCTGCTCAGGCTGAATTGCGATCTCGTGCGTAGGATAGACTGCGTATGGGAGGACAGCAAAAAAGTACATGTGTTACGTCCCTTCCCTCTTCTTCGAGTGTCCGCGCAGTCGACTGCGACTGCCATTTGCGCCCTACCGCGCCTTCCCTTTCAACTTCACTTCTCCCAGCCACCATCAATTTCTACGATGCAAGCTGACAATACAGATTCTACGACAATCTGAAACGCTGCTTCACAATGCGGATCAATGGAGCGCTACATCTGCACATGCCGACAATGTAGAGCGACAATAGGAGCTTAATAACACAGGACAGCATCTAGACGACACTACAAGGCCTAATGCTTCGACCAACCCTGCTTCCTGAGGACCAGTCGAACGCGCTTTCAAGTCAACTCACACTGATCACAAAGAACAAGACCAACCAAAGCCAGGCTCTTTAAGACGACTGCACGGCCGCAAACATATTTCAACCCAAGACACATACCATCAAAACCAATTCCAGCAAGACTCGCGCCGGCCGCAACATCTTGCCCTTCGTCATGGCACCCAAGTCCAACGAGCCGCCTTCGCCGAAGTCTTTGGTGTGGGCACATCAGATGCAGCGCGAACACAGACATATCGTCGAACGCCTACAGCAGCTTGAAGCAGCGATCAGCCAAATCAGGATTCATGCTGTGCACACGTCCGAGAAAAATACGGTCCTGGCGAACTTAACACGGACAACGCAGGCATACGCCGATAGTGCCGTGCGAGAGAACACTGAAGCATTCGAAGTCGCAATCGACGAAGTTCGGCATGACGTCTCCAGCAGACTTGCAGAAGTGGACCGACGCATCGAGGCTCTTATCGTCAAACTTGACCAGGTCGATTCAGAGGCCAAAGATGCCGAGAGCAAGAAGAACGAACTCTATCAGCGGGAGACTGATCTGCTGAAGGAAGTTCGCAACTTCGAGATCGGATTAGATAAGTACCGCGAGTACCTGTCAGAATTGGGGCGGAAACTCGAAGAAGCCAGCCTCCCAAGTCTCCACGAACAGATTAGGAAGCTGGTACAGGACGGAAAGGATGCTGGAGATGACCGGAAGCGGTTCGAACAAAGTCTCACTAGCCTCACGAATACTGGCAAGGCGATGGACGAACAGATCCGCGAAATTCGCAAGGAGGTTTGGGAGCTGCGGGAGCTGCGGATGGAAAATGCGATGGCTGAAGGGGCTGCCAGACCAACAACCGATCTCGAGCAGGAGCTGACACCTGACACGGCAGAGGAGTTAGAGTCCGAATCTGAGCCAGGCCCAACGACAGGACCCCTCCAAGCTGAGCCGGTTCCATCTTCCATCTTCACAGCGCTTGGACTACGCGAGAAAGGCGTTACTGCTAGGAAGGAGGCAGACGACTCCGTCCCAGGTACTATTCCCGAAGAAGGCGTCGCTTCTTCCAGCAAGCAGACAGGCGTGGATCGCATTGAAGCACGCGACTCTGCACCAGGTCTTTTCAGCTCAGGCGCGTTCGGGTCAGATGCTCGAGTTCTAGGCGCATCAGGTTCAGATCCCTACAACAAACAAATGCGCCCATTGCACAGATGCCACCAGGACAAGCAGAACGCCAGAGCAAACCTGGAAGTATCTGAAGACGAAGAGCGAGCAGTTCAGGCGAATGAAGACGCAACAATCGCTGCAGCTGATGAGCGTGACATCGATCCGCAATCGCAGAAGCCCATTGTACGCAAAGGTAAAGGTTGGTTTGAAATCGACGAGGGAGCTCCACTGCCAGGACCGGGTCGCGCGCGCAAGAGAGCGACAGAAGACACTGAGGAGGCTCCGGATCAGCATGCAGCCCGTCCAGCCGCCAAGCGCCGCCGTATTGACCAAGATGCCACTGTTCAAGCACCAGCAGTCACCGGAAGTGCTTCTAATACTCGCAAGCGCAAGGCTGCTGACGCCGATATCATCGAGCAGAATGTTGACGTCAAAGCACCAAGAATCACACGCAGCAGGGCCGCCGCATCAGCAACTGCTCCTGTCGCAAAGAAGCTCGATCAGGAAACCAAGACGGCCAAGACGCCAGCGACTGGTGGGCGCAAAGGCAAGGGCAAGGGCAAGGTAGATCCAGAGCCAGAATCAGAGGCGGAGTCCGCACCACAGCAAAATCGACAGCAAGAGCAGCAGCCCGAGCGACAGCCAGCAAAGCTCAAGGCAACGGCTTCCAAGGCTCGCAAGGGTAAGGGCAAGGCGAAAGCTGAAGAAGACGATGGGCAGTCGACCATCACGAAGGTCAGTACTACTTTACCAGCGGATGTCACCCAGACTGGTCCATCTCCTCCAGCCGGCCTTCGTGAGGCATCCGAGGAGACATCCGCATTGCCCACGACGACAGGCCCTGAAGCTGGTCCTGTCCGCCGCAAAAGAACCATCGAGCAGATGGAGGATGATTCGCTTGTTGATGCTGGCAATCGACTCGCCTGGTTGGTTTCCGAAGGTGATATCGAGCAGTGAAGTACTCTCAGACGACGAGTTGTGTGAAGGAGAATGTGAAGGCAGAAAAGGGCTTGATGGCAATCGCCCGTGGTTGGTCAAAGAGAATTCCCTGAAGCTTGCCGCCGTGAACATGGTTACTGCTTAACGGCACAATGATAGACCGCTGAGGGAGCGTGGATGGACGGTAGAAAACCACTCATGGTTGCTTCGTAGATGCAAGTCGCCGAAGGAGTTCGTAAATAGAGCGCTATGAAAGTCTGGCTCAGATGGCTGGACTGCGAGTCGCTCAACAGATACAGCCCGCATGATAGCTTTCGCAATTCACGAAGAGTCCCAACACGACAGAGTGTCCACTTTCACCAAGCGCGCCTCTCATTCATAGCATCACGTGCTCAATCCGCTCCAAATTCAGGAAGCCTCATCATCAGTCTCCGCTTCGTCGAGCGCCTCCGCGTTCGCTTTCCTCCTGTGTGCAGCATGGTCTACCAATGCCATGCAAACCGTGATCCAGAAGATGCAAGGCAGCGCGACGAAGACCCAAATCAGCACGAGTGCTGCCACCAGTGGCCAGTGCAGATAGGGCCAGCAATGACCCAGCATTGGAGCCAGGATGCGCCAAGCGGCCAGGAACTTGACCTGCATGCGCATCAAGGCGGTGCGGAGAAGACGGTTGCCAACATCTGCGAGAGCCACATGCACTACATGCGGCCGGACACCTCTGGGCGATACCGTGGTCTTGCCCTTCCACGGGAGTCTGACGATGCGGATGTTTGACCGTGTGAGACCGTGAACGGAAGCCCAGTTGCTGCATTTGACTTCGTAGCGTCGGGTGTGATCTGCGCATGAGTGGCAGTATGGCTCAGGGCGGTTGGACCTTCCACAGGCGTCGCAGACGGGACGATCGTGGATGATGAACTGAATCCTGCTTCGCTTCGTTTCCGTGTGGTATTGATCGTGCTTGTGGACCCAGCGCGCTCGCCATGGACACTGAACGCTACCACTTTCGTAGTCGAACTCGATGCGGGAGTGCCAGTGCGTGATGGCCTGTTTTTCGACCCGGATTGGCACCGTATGAAATATCACGTCCATCACTTCGGCTTCGCTGAAGAGGGATGGGAGGCGCAAGAGGGCATGTCGGATTTGACCAGGGGACTCGATGACAGGATGTTCGTTGGAGATGCACGATTTGATGACTTGGAGGCGTAGTTCGGTTGGCAGTGATGCGAGAGAGGCACAGAGTGCTTCGAGACGTTGCGCCATCGTTTCGCAGGCTTTGAAGCCTCGCATTGGACCCGATCGAATAGCTTCCATCGTGAAGAATCGCCTGCCGAGAGCGTGCGTTGTATACCGATTCGGTGAAGAGCCCAGGTGCCGGACATCTCTGTCAAATATACACCATGTCATGGTTGCGGCCTCGTCTGTCATCCGCGTCTTGGTCGGTAGAGAGCTGGAAGTTCTGATTGGCAACCACGGGAGGGTTGTGGAGTGGGCCGGACGCATGGAGCCAAGACTTGAGACAGCCGCTTCCTCTCGCTGTCTTCATGCCCAGCGACACCAAGTTCCATCCTCATCCTTAGATGCGAATCAGCATCCAGCGCCTGATGCTCCGTAGGCTCTGGAAGATTCGCCATTTAAACGTCTTGGCATGCAGCGGAGTCGCAATTCTTGAATCGCATTCGAGATGGTCACCTACTCCCATGGCTCCCGATCGCGCGCGTGTGGCCTCAGCTCAGGCTTGCGCAAAAGCATCAGCAGTCGGATATGACTGAACAGATCCGTTACGAGGCCTGCCGGTGAGGCACGATCGACATTATACTTGAGCTGCTACATGCTTCGAGAACATAGCCGTATGTCTGTCGTGTTGTCTTCGCTGCCGTGCCGCAATTGCGTGCTTCGGCCGCTTTTCGAAGAGATGATTCCGACAGAGGCACATGGCGCGCGGTCGCAAGTTCTTTAATTATGGTGGACAATGAATCGATGAGACCAGAAATTTCGTACAACTTGCTTGGGCTTGCCGGTCTCAAGTCAACTCACACACATCAGTCGTCTCCTCGATGGTTGGCAAGATTTGTGCTAGCTTGTTGACGTCTCTGAAAGCCTCTGAAACATTCTCGCGCCTGTTCTTCAGCTTCTCTGCCACGGCGTCGTAGCTCTCTTCTTTGTTTGTGTACTGGCGGATTACCTTGTTGGTACTGTGTTCCACGTAGACTCTAGTATCGCGGATTCTGATAATTACGCCGTCGAGTCGTAGGAAGTACCTGCTCAGCACGAGCAAGCGCTCTGGCATCATTCTGACCTTGATGTTGAACAGAGCAATTCCGTTGTCTGCCAGCTCATCTTCATACAAATCTACAGCGTCGAAGAACTGGATAGGATCCTGCCGACTGAGAAGATCTATGCGGATCGGATCTGCATTCTGGTCGCTCTTCTTCCATGCATCTTCCTTCAGAGGTGTGCCATGTTTGTCGCGTGTTGTGCCCTTGTAGTCTGTACTGTAGCTCCAGTCAAAAGGCTTCACGACCTGTTTGACTTCCTCCTGGTGGCTACGCTCCTTCTTCCACTCCTCGGCTACAGCAACCTGCAGCATACCCTCCTCCGTCTTGCTGACGCGATCCATAGCATCACGTGCGTTGAAGTGTAAAGTCCAGCCAGAAGGCACATGTGTCAGTGCGACGTAGTTGTCGCCAAAGATCATCTCAGGAATGGGGATCCCGATGTCCTGGTGCAGCTCCTCAATCGGTTCCGCTTTGAGGATGGGCTGTTTGCGCGTCGTGATCTTCCACGCGCCATTTGGCGACGTGTGTGAGAATATTCCATAGCTTTGCGCCATGACTGCGACGGTGAACAACACGATGCCCAATCGTGCTCAATCTGGCCCATCAGCTGTGGGATGACGAGGTCAAAGTCTGGTCTTGGCGTGGTTGGTTGCTATGACGATGGAAGTCCAAACACATCTCCAGAGCTACAACCACCATTTGGCGGCATCACATGCAAGAGCTAGTCTCGCTCTTTACACCACACCCAGCGACCTCCATTGAAAGTAGACTTCGGCATCTACATTCATTCCCGGACACACATCATGGCTGAGACATTAGAAAAGCGGCTAGAGGCCGTCACCATATCAGAGGAGAACCGCGACCCCAATGCCCCATACCAGCACAAGGCAAAGGTTGGTGCCAGAGACCCAAACGTAGGCAGCACGCATCTGACAAGCTATACAGGGCTCAGTAACGGGCATCTCATTAGCAAGCCTCAGTGCTGCAGCACAAAGTCGCATGAAGCTTCCACTGCAGAAGCTTCAGTCCAACTCGGCAGGCCAAAAGCCCGCTTTACAGCCCATCCCCACCAAGATCACCCTCCCATCACAGAATGCGCAACGAGTCTCGGCGGAGTCGCGGCCATCAGATCCTGAGCCTCTTCCGGCCGCGTCAGCAGAACAGGCGAAGCCAAAGCAGTTTCACTTGGGCATGTTCGAGATTGGAAAGCCTCTCGGAAAGGGCAAATTCGGTCGCGTGTATCTTGCTCGAGAACGTAGTACAGGCTTCGTGTGCGCCTTGAAGGTCCTCCACAAGTCGGAGCTGTCAGCAGGCAAAGTTGAGAAGCAAGTTCGTCGCGAGATCGAGATTCAGTCCAACCTTGCCCACCCAAATATCCTCCGACTCTACGGTCATTTCCACGACACAAAGCGTATATTCCTCATCCTCGAATTTGCCGGCAAGGGAGAGTTGTACAAGCATCTGCGTAAAGCGCAAAGATTCCCGGAATGGCAGGCAGCACAGTACATTGCGCAGATGGCAAGCGCATTGAAGTATCTGCACAAGAAGCATGTTATGCATCGGGACATCAAACCTGAGAATATTCTCGTCGGCCTACATGGAGAGATCAAGATTAGCGACTTCGGATGGAGTGTACACGCGCCGAACAATAGACGCAAGACAATGTGTGGAACTCTCGATTATCTGCCTCCCGAGATGATAAAGCCTGGGAGAGACGAGAACTGGTACGACGAGAAGGTCGACCTGTGGTCACTGGGTGTTCTCACGTATGAATTTCTGGTTGGAGAAGCGCCATTCGAAGACACACCCGTCATGACACAACGAAGGATCGCTCGATGCGAGATGACCGTTCCACCCTTCGTCAGTTCTGAGGCCAAGGACTTGATTAAGAGGCTTCTCGTTCTTGATCCGGAGAAGAGAATCAGTCTCGAGGAGGTGGAGCAGCATCCTTGGATCCTGAAGCATTGTGTGAAAGGCGAGAGGCACTATCAGCGCACGAGCGGTCAAAATAAGCAGAGAGAGAAGGAAGGTCAATGATCGACTGAGCCTCAGCGGCGTGGTTTTACGGCAGCTTGTGCTTTTTAGCATGGAAATGATGGCGTCTCAGGGATTTGGGCATTACGAGCGAGGTGTTGGGGTTGCAGCTTGAATCGCGTACACTCTTCAATGCATGACATGATCAATCGATGTGACACGCCCACTGAGAATTGTCTTTTTGCTTAGTAGAAAGCTGCTGTGTTTGTATACCCTTTGATGAGACGAAGCCTTGGAGACAATGTCTTGGCATTAGCGGGACATCCGACTTCAAGTCATCTTTGTTACGTCCATCAGTCCAGTTCATACGGCCGAGGGTTCCTCATCTGTTTGAGTGTTTCTGCTGCAGTACAAAGTGGACGCGGTGATTTTGATACCATGGCAGAAGCCGCGAAATCAGCAGCGAGCACCTCATCGACCGACCCTGCATCCAACGACCAGACCTACCTGACCTGGTCCAACTTCTTCTCCATCCTCACCAATAGCGCATCGCCCGAGACACGCGAAGCCTACTTCCACGAGCGTGACGTGCGCAACGAAGACCGAGACGTTAAACGCGCCGAAGATGATGTCAAATGGCTCTTCAAAGCCTCTCCGGTCATCACTTTCCTCCAACATCAAATCAATCTCTTAGGTCCTGCTGATGGCTCTGCCTCCATCGGCCCACACAATGTGCGCTGCCGTCGCTGCGATACGAAGCAAAGCGGAGGCTTCTCTTCCGAACACGGCATCCTGCTATGCGCAAACCACTTTCGCAATCGCGGACATTTGGAAGACACGCTGGCGCATGAAATGGTGCACGCCTACGATCATCTGCGCTTCAAGATGGATCCTCTCGATCTGCGACATGCTGCTTGCATGGAGATCCGCGCGAGCATGTTATCGGGGGAGTGCCGATTTGCAAGAGAGTTTTTCACAAGGGGACAGTGGAGCTTGACACAGCAATTGCAAGAATGTGTGAGGAGAAGGGCAGCGTTGTCGGTCGCGCAGAGACCGGCTTGTAAGGATGATGTGCAGGCTGCGAGGGTTGTGAATGAGGTCTGGGAAAGCTGTTTCAATGATACGAGGCCGTTTGATGAGATATACAAGTGAGACTGTGGGAAATTTATGGATGAAAGAGATGAACTTGGTCCAGAGGAGGACATCAAGCTACAAGAATTGCAACGGTCGAAGGGTCTGCTGCTATCCAGAAGCAGATGGACACCCAGAAATTCGAAAGTAACTGCTGGCGGCAATTTTGCAGAAGAGTGCAGAAGCGTATGGCTCGAAACAATTGGCCGTCGATTCCACGGCATCTGGATAGTGACCCTAGGCTCACGAGGGACGAGTCTCCACTCTACTCATCAGATCGAGGTCGAGGACGGCCCTCGACGGGGACGGGGAACGCCCGCGAATAGCATGGCTCTATCGGCGGCATATTGAGCGGCTGTTTCTACCAGCGAAGACCAAGCAGTCAATGGCGACCTTCAGGTCCGATGTATCAGCGCTTATGACAGGATGTAGAGAAGACGGGCCCAATCTTGTGGCGGGTGAAAGGGACCAGTGAGTCGTCCAAATTATATGCTGATCTCACCCATCTTGAAGTGTATTTTCTCTGCTCTTCTACCATATCTTTCCAAGCCTCATTACTCCGAATGCCTTCGCGGACCATGTCGACGATGCTGCGGCATATGTGGTTGCTCGGTTCTTTCGCAAGAGCAGAAGCAGTAGGCGGTCTGGCCGTGTTCGTTAGTATGGTATGTATGCATCTCGGCGTGCCTCCAACTAACCCTTGCATCTTCTCTAGTACTGCTCACCACCAGCCTGGTCCCAGATCGCTCGACCCCAGCGGCGGGTTCGCTGGCGGGCTATCATCCTTCGCATGGCCGTCCTTTGGCTTCGGCGTAGCCGGAAAGTAGATTTTGCGCACTACGAAGATCGAGATGCCGCTGCAGAGGGCGGCAAGGCCGTGCATGCGGCGTAGGCTCGGCCAGGACGGCATGGCGGTGGATGTTCTGGCGGAGCGATTGATCGATAGCGTCGATGGGCGGCGCGTAAGGATGTTCGAGGCCTCTAGCGGTACTCGATTGTTGTCGGCAGAGGATGATTGATCGAGAACGGCTTGCGCAGTGTGGTATGGATTGGTTATGCCTCTGAGTGCTAGAGGCGACAGGAGGAGTGGTCGATAGGAAACCTGGTTGGCCGGCGCGCAAGGGCTTTTGCAAAATGTGGCTGGATGAGGGAGTCGCTCGCGGCGCTATAGGCGTTCGACGGACGGTGTCGCGACTCGATGATGGTACGAGTTGTCGCACGGTAGAGAGGCTCTATGAAGGTGTGTTCAACAAAGCTGTAGGCGGATGAATAGCGCGGGCAGCAAGGTCTTCGGCTGATTGAATTGTCGTGGTTGGGACCGCGCGCCTCGACAGTAGAGCAGGATGGCGTGAAAAAGTGCTCGATCGATGGTGCCGACGAGTTGGCGGTCGTTTGGATTGTCTCACTGCGGCTAGTCGAGCCAGAGTGGTATCCCAGAGCTGTTGGCGATTGAATGGCGTTCCTCTCGAAGCCCTGTACTCGACCACGGCAACGTAGCTGATCAAGCGAGTCGATCGTAGAGTGTAGCGGTGTCTTTGAGACTAATCGTTGGACGACGGCGGTGGATAGACGTGTGGTTCGAATGTGTTCGCAGTGGCAGATCCTGTCGAGGGAATGGCTCCAATCTACGCGCGCATGAACACTGCTGCTGCTGCTGTAGGTCGTTGTCGAGCAAACCATTGTGGCTGCGCGCTAGTGAATAGTCTGGAGTTGCCGCAAAGTGCTCTCGCTGTAGGCCTCCTTCTACTGCTTGACCGTGATCGAACGTCGAGCTGAATGCTCTGCACTATGTTCAATGATCAAATGTCGAACTGGACAGTCCGTGCCATGCTGCCATGGTCGCGGCGGTCGTAGAATCGCGGCGCAGTGCGGTGCGGCATCGAAGGAGTGATGAGGGCTCAGCGCGCATCATGGTAACTTGCGTAACAAAACGCAGACGTCTCCTTCGCCAGCCAACGGGCGTCTCTTTGGACACGCGGTCGCTTCAATGCTGTGATCAACTCGACTATCACTACGTTGCAACTCTCCTCGCGCAGTTTGCGACCAATTCGACCGTCGTGGGGAGACCTGGGGTGGCCAGGGCCTGCGCGCTGCGCCCTTCACTTGCCGTCGCGCTACTCCTCCCACCCGGTCGCTCATCATGTCGCGCCCTTCTGGCCTTCTCTACGATGGCTAGTAGCATGAGAATGAGCTAATTTGCTGCCTTGACCGCCTTGTTCGCAGTTTTCGAGTCGACGAGCAGTTGCAGTCGTGCCGCCATGCTGCGCGCTTCCATATTGTTATCCTATGAACAACCCAAAATGCCCTCCGCCCCGTGATAACAGCACTATGACTAGCCCCTCGGTGATCATGTCGTGCCTTGCGCTGTCAATTGAGCTATTCCTTGCCCTCCTCGTCGATTGCGCGATGCTCATATAGGCCTGTGTCGCTCATACAGGCCTATGACGCTCAGCAGGGCTGTCCAGCTGTCCAGTCAGTGAAGCGTTAGGGAGGCATTCTGCCCTGCTTCACTTGTCTTGCCCAGCTGACGCTAATGCAGCCTGCGCTCGCACACATAATTCCTCCTTTTCTGCCTCAAACACAACACACTCCCCGAGCCAACACACACTGCCAGTCCACCACAATTTGACACCATCAGCTTCTTGACACCACCATCACAAAGCTCTTCTTGAACCACTGTCAATCAATACACCACTTACAGACGATCTTTGCATCCGCACGTCGACCACTCATCACTCGCCGCCCATTTTCACCGCGTCGCCGTCCACACCACCAGCACTTTTCTCCACTTCCAATCCTCACACCACGCCAACGACCATGTCTGCCAACCGCTTCGCCTGCCAGTACTGCGGCAAGGACTGCACTTCCGGCCCAGGAAAGCGCGCACATGAGAAGGCCATGCACGAGGGCATCAGCAGCAGAAGCAAGACCGAGGCCCCAGGTGCCCGCGCCCTTCTCGCTCGTCCACGCGCTCATAGGTATGTAACAACGACCAATCATCATCTTTTGTGCCTCAGCTAATCAATCATTGACAGCGCCATCGCTACTCCCGCCGCCGGACCATCTCAGCAGCCAGCACCGTCGGCTCAGGGTGCCGCTGCTCCTCCACCACCAGTCCCATCTCCGTCAGCAAGTGGCCGCCGTGCCACCATCAGCAACGACGGCGCTCAACGCCGTCAGTCCGCACCATCGACTGGCAGTGGCGACAAAGGCAAGCGCCCAGCAGTCCCCCTTTTCTCCGACCAGCCAGCAGTCGCTGGCCCCTCCAGCCGAGCACCACAGGGCCCTGCAGAAATGCAGAGGCAAGACTTCGCCCGCGACCATCGCTTCGCTGCCATCGCCCGCCAGATGACCAAGCTCTCGCGCGCCGACTTCCTCCGCCAGCCAGTCGCCAAGCGCGTCAAGTACCAGGAGTGGGCGGACGCCCTCCTCAACGAGCAAGAGAGCTGGGCCAAGGAGCGCGTCGACTCCGCGGCCGCAAAGGGCGAGGAAGACACCGAGTGTGACGACTACCTGGTGTCGATGCGGGCCCGCCGTTTGGAGTGGATCGACGTGACCAAAGGGTACCTCGAGGAGTACTGGGGCAGAGAGGAGGGGGGAGGAGGATGATGCGGAGGAGAAGCGCGCTCTGTGCGCTTCCGTTTGGAAGCGTGTCTCTGAGGTAATATTGGCCGTTAGGCCAGAGTTGACTGACCCGCTGGTGAGGGCCGCCATCAAAAAAGGCCCTCGAGGAGGCCAAGGCCAAGGGTCTCAACCAAGCCGAGGAGGCTGAGATGGTGGGCGCCGCACGCGACGCCGCCCTGGCCGCCCAGTAGGGGGCCACCATGTACAGTAGTCTCTGCGAAAGCAGATAGGGGTCTGCCGGCCCGAGCACAAGTCGTGCTCGAACGATGAATTGACTGCGTTCGGAGAGTAAGGTGTCCATGTGAGTGGTTTCAATATTTGCATGGGCGTCCTGCCCGGTTTCGTTGCGGTCTTAAGGACTGAAGCCCCATCGTAGGCAGATCCCAAGGATGGCTAACTCGATGTCGTCCGAGCGACAGGTGATGCATTTGCGTTTCTCTGCTGATGGGTGGCATTCAAAGCCACCTATATACCAGATGCTGAACACATCGGCATTCGATATCCTCTTGAGCGATGGAAAGTGCAGTCGAGTGCTGGGATTTCTTCAATGCCACCTGAATTCCAGATTCTGGACACGTTGGCATACGATAGTAGGTAAAGCGATCTGTAATGCCTCTTAGTGCTTCTGCAGATAGGCACTCTTCAAGGCCACTTGGAGTCCAGATTCTCAGCGTCGCGAGACAGACTGTATCCAGAGCGATATGCAGAGCATTCGTGCGCTCCTGCGAGTCGGCAGATCTGATGCTTCCCGAATACCAGATGATAGACATGTCGACACCCGCTATATCTAGAGCGATAGGCGATGCGTTCGCGTGCTTCCGAGGATAGGAAGATCAAATGCCACTCGGGGTACAATTATCAGACATGGTGAACTCCCCTAGAATCAGAAAGAGGCGGGGGTGCAGCGTATGCTTCATAGAATTCGTGGGTCGGATGCCAATCAATGGATAGATGCAGGACGTCTTGATTCGTGTTGTGCTCAGAGCGATGAGCAGTTGGAGCGAATGCTTCCGCGATGTAGCGGATTCAATGCAGTCCAACTTCAGATGCTAGGCCACGCAGGAAGGTGGAATCGCAGAGATAGTAGACGTACTGTCAGGTGAGAACAAAGGCGGACATGAAGCCGGAGTGGCGCTTTTCAGTACAAAGACCGCTCAAATCGCAGTGCAAAGCATTATGGTGCCGATTGCGTAGACCTGGACAGCTATCAGGCAGATGTACTCGGTGCAAAGGTAAATCATGTACCCTGACACATGAGACTGCAGCTCGCCCTCCAATCATCGCAATGCTTTGCACCTAGACATGCCCTTCTCCGCGAAGCCAGGGTGACATGCAACAAGAGTCTGGTGAGGTGAAGTCAAGACAAAGGGTTAGTCAGCTGCTTGTCTTGGCAGTGAGGGACCCTGGTCGGAGAACAGATCACTACGTGGTCGCAGCGGAGGGGCATGTTTAGTCTGGCGGGCATGGCACATAGCTTACACACTAACCCGACAGGCCACTGCGACTTTCACCGCCAGAGACTCACTTTCTGACTGAAAACATTCACCCACTTCTTTTCGAGCTTGCAGATTAGAACAGAGACCGTCTTCCCCACACACAGCCATGGAGGAGATCGCCCCCGAGTACGACGTCGTGGTGCTGGGCACCGGACTGACCGAATGTATCCTCTCTGGTGTCTTATCCGTCAAGGGCAAGAAAGTGCTGCACATGGATCGCAACGATCACTACGGCGCAGAGGCGGCGTCGCTGAACATTGAGCAAATGTTCAAGCGGTTCGGCAACTACAACCAAGGCGAGGAGCCGTGGAAGAAGTATGGCCGTGCCAACGACTGGAACATCGATCTCACCCCGAAGCTGCTCATGAGCAACGGCGAGCTGACCAACATCCTCGTCTCGACCGACGTCACAAAATACTCCGAGTTCAAGCTCGTCGCAGGCAGCTACGTCCAGCAGGGGAATGGAGCAAAGGCGACAGTAGCCAAAGTGCCCAGCAGTGCTGGCGAGGCGTTGAAGAGTCCTCTGATGGGACTGTTTGAGAAGAGGCGAGCGAAGTCTTTCTTGGAGTGGGTGGGCGCTTTTGATGAGGCCAATCCCAGCACACACAACGGTATGCAAAGGACAACAGAGACTGAGCAGAGCCAAGTGAGGTACTGACCAGCGTCTTCAGGCATGAATCTAGCACAAACCACAATGAAACAGGTGTACGACAAGTTCGGCCTCGAAGCCACTACCCGCGATTTCATCGGCCACAGCATGGCCCTGTATCCCACAGACGACTACCAAGAGGCCAAGGGCGAAGCAAAGAATTGCGTCGAGCGCATTCGACTTTACGTAAACAGCATGGCTCGATATGGAAAGTCCCCATATATCTATCCTCTGTACGGATTGGGCGAGCTGCCTCAGGGCTTTGCTCGTCTCAGTGCCATCCACGGTGGAACATACATGCTCAACGCGAACGTCGACGAGATCAAGTTCGACAACGGCAAGGTCTCGGGCATCCGCGCAACCATGAAAGAGCGCGATCAACCTGGCGAGAGCATGAAGTTCGAGACCAAGTGCAAGCAGATCATCGCCGACCCATCATACTTTTCCGACAAAGTGCGCATCACTGGATATCTCATCAAGGCGATCTGCATCCTGAACCACCCCATCGACAAGACTGATAATGCGGACTCGCTGCAACTGATCATTCCGCAGTCGCAAGTTGGCAGGAAGCACGGTATGCTGAAATGCGAGGTAGCCAGTTGCGTAACAAGTGAAAGACTAACGATCTTCTGCAGACATCTACATCGCCATGGTCTCCTCCACACACAATGTCTGCCCCAAGGGTTACTACATTGCCATTGTCAGCACTATCGCCGAGACCGACGCCAACCACCACCTCGAGATCAAAGCCGGCCTCGAACGACTCGGAAAGATCGAGGAGCAATTCATGGAGAAGCCTATTCCCATCTACGAGCCCGTGACAGATGGCACAACAGACCAAGTCTTCATCAGCAAATCCTACGACGCCAGCTCGCACTTTGAGAGCATGACCGCTGATGTCCGAGACCTCTACCAGCGCATTGCTGGCGAGCCGCTTGTCGTCGAGGGTTTGAAGGCTGGTGAGACTTTGGAAACTGCCGAGTAGATGCAGATTCGGTTCCGCACGGGCTGGAACGCCGGGATTGCGTGAACGGCTGGTGGGGATTCGGAGCCAAGACGGCATGTGCCACACATGAAGGAACGCGTCCATGAATGTAGAAGTCGACAGTATGTCGTTCGTAGCCGCCGATGATATGAATGGGGGGAGAGAAGACACAGAGTTAATTATACCACCACCTAAAAATCAACCACCGATAGCCACTTGAGCCAGGTCGAGCCCCCGCAAAGCAGGATAGAGGGCGCAAAGAGCAAACGTTTTCTCTCTCTCTCTTTCTCTCCCTCTCTCTATCTCTCTCTCTCTCTCTCACACACACACACAAACCGTTTGACTGAGCCTTCATTCTCAATAGTAGTTTTGATGATGCAGATTCAATTCATAAGTAATCATTTCCAGAGGCCCGACTGTTCGAGCATGCGGGTCGTGTTCCGTCTAGCCACATCCTCCAGTATGTACAACAAGTCCAAAATCCCCCCCCCAACCCCCGTGCGAACGCCAAATTTGCTCGCTGGTGACATTTCCGCCTCCCCGGATTCCGTAATGCGCCTGGGAGCCGATGATGTGGTATCGTTCAAGGAGACCCAAGAAGAGGAAGAAGAAGCAGAAGGAGCAGGAGGTAACCCATGCACGACCTGGCTCGCGACGAGCACGCAATGCAAAGCGATGCGACCAGGCAAGTCTGTATGTCGTTCGCCGCTGCTCCCGGAATATGTACAGACGCTGCAGCGACTTGCTCGGATTGCGAGTGTCAGACCGAGAAGTCGTGCGACCTTGGCGCCTTGGCAAGACTGTTTCGGTTTCGTGGTGATGGTGAAGTGTGGTGGATGCAGGACGTGATGATACAAAGAGTCTGTGCTCCAAACAAGTATAATCGTCATTCGTAGAAGTGTCGTGAAGCAGTCGCTAATTCGAAACGAACAGAACAGAGTCGCGCTCAGCGCCGCTGACCAGCTTCCAGCTCTCGAGCAGTGACGCCAGTTTCCTCGACCGGGCCGTGCTGCTGCTGCTGTTGTTGCTGATCTTGCCGGTTCCGCCTCCCGAAGTGAGGTAACGAGACGGAGGGCAAGCGTGATCTCCAGCTTCGACGCATGGGTTCTGCTTGAATGGTAGGATCCTGATAGACATCCCGCTCCCTGCGCCCGCGCTCTGCTGTTGCTGCACTTGGCTCTCCTGCACGAGTGCCATCGCTGACGAAGAAACGAGGAGTGGCAAATAGCATGCGCGGGCGGAACGGCATGCCATGGCGCCATGCCGCTGGAGGTTCCTGTGGGAGTCTGCCTCCACGACCACCAGCCGCATTCGCTCCGTCGCCTTCTGGTCGTGGTTTGGGCACGTAGTAATCTGCTTTGCACAGTGGACAGCATGCCCTCCTACTCGTGAGCCATGGGTCAACGCAGGATCCGTGGAAGGCGTGGCCGCAGGTCAGCCCCCGCACATCATCATCATCGTCGAGCGTGTCGAGACAGATGGCACATGTATCTCCTGGCGCCGCTAGCATTTCGGGAGGTGCTGCCGTAGCGATGGGATCGTCCTCGTCCTCGTCGGGGTCGGTCAGTGCAGAGTTGGTCCTATCCAGACTCCGTCTCCGCGCAGACTCCATCTCTTCAATCGTCAACTTTTCAGGCACCTTTTCTGAGCTGGTGGTGGCTTGGGGAGTGAATCCCACAGTGCCGGCGTTCTCATGATCCCTCTGTGTCACGCTGAGCGCCGTCCCCGGCCTCGCCGTGTCGACAGAATTCTTGCCGTATGCTTCGGCAATCGTCCCCTCCTCGTCGCGCAGACTTCCGGCCCTGCTGGTGGGAGCTGTCACCCCGCCCTCTGCGGGTAGTCCTTGAGCCTCGCGCGACGATCGCCACGTCTTGTACTTGATGAGTGGAAAGCGGTCATTCACATCTTCCATGGACATGAGCTTCTTCTCGCGTCGTCTCCGTCGGGGATTCGGCATGGATGCGAGATCGATGGGTTCGCCATTCTCGTTGAGGGCGCGTGCTGCGCGATTGCGCTGGTTATATCGGAAGCAGTACTTGACGCCGACGATGATCCTGTGGGAGAGAAGTCGTTAGTGTGACATCGAGCCCTGGCAGAACCGCGGATGGGCACGGAGGCTCGTCAGCATACCATAGATTCGTAAAGACTACGCCGAAGCCCAGGGCGACGAAGAAGAGGAGCGGCGAGCTGGTGGGGCCATTGTTGTTGTTGTTGTTGTTGTTGTTGTTGTTTTGGTTGTTCGTGGAGCCCGTGGAGCTCGGCAGGGCGCTCGAGGAGATGGTGGACGACATGATTGCCGCTGGCGGCGGTGAAGGCTGCGCCGACCAC
The DNA here is from genome assembly GCA_026725115.1 of Cercospora janseana. Taxonomy (NCBI): domain Eukaryota; kingdom Fungi; phylum Ascomycota; class Dothideomycetes; order Mycosphaerellales; family Mycosphaerellaceae; genus Cercospora; species Cercospora janseana. Next base: position 877,049 of record CM049100.1, read on the forward strand.
TGCTGCGTCGCAGCGAGTCTGGGAGCGACGCCGTGCTGCCGCTAGAATGGATTGCGCAGTGACTGCGAGTGCTCACAGGGCCGAAAAGCTCAGTCGGCGGACATGGTACCGTCCTTGGCTGAATGCTGAGATGAGCAAAAGGGTGCGCCGCCGCCGTGTCTGCGGAGGGTATCGCAGGAGAGAGATTGCGAGGAGGGCGGAGGGGAGCGGTGCAGGCGTGGTGATGGGGTGGCGAGCGGGCAATGTGTCGTCGTCACCGAAGCGAAGCACGATAAGAGGAGAAGGTGGAGGCTCTGTTCACACACCACGCGGAGCGGGTTGGCGAGAGGGCACTAAGCGCCGTGAGCCGGCCCGAGGGATTGGCAGCGAGCGAGGTCGGCTGGCAGAGGCCGATCAGCGTGCAGAAGGTGTCCAGTGCAGAAAGACAGGAGGGGGCGGGAGGCGTGATGTGCCTAGTCGTCAGTGGAGCGAGGGAGCGGTGGTGCGAAGTGGCTGAGAGGGAGGAGGCCGTGGCTTGCACGCTCGACTCGCGCAGCTGGGGGAGAACTCGACCTGATCACTCGCGCCGCAGTGCATATTGACAAGCCCACTCTTCCTGGTCGCGTACGTCACGGAGGGGGGATGGCCGTGTACAACATCCCACCGCCTCCCTCTCCACGCTGCAACCAGGAATCTACCCCAGCCGTTCCTCCTCCTGATCGTCATCCAAGCATCCTCCTCATCATGCTGTGCTGCGCGTCGCCTCCTCGCCACCGCAAAGCTGCTCGGCATCGGCGGGCTAGCTCCTACCAACTACCAACCACCCCTCCCACCACGCATGCAGCTGGCTAACTAGTGTGCATGTACTGGCATCTTCCACCTAGTGCACTAGTCGGCCCCGTGCAGAGTCAGCCGGGTGCGCCTACACACTAACAAGTTACTGCCGTCCTGTCGGTGCGCGACGCCGCATGTGAAATCACAGGTCCCCTGATCGAGCACAGCGCTGAATCGGGCATGACGACCAGAACATCTGCGCGACTTGCCGCATGCGTGGCTCATCATCCACATCAGGCTCGCAAGGCTGACGATGCTGCCGCCGTTGCGCCGCTTGCGCTGGCATCCGGTGCTGCTGGGCCCGAAGCTTGTTGCGACTGCCAGCCAAACACTGTCGTGCCGCCCACTCGGCCCAGACCTGTCAGTCGGCCTGTCGGTCGCAGATGCGGAGCATGTCACTCGTCTGTCTGCACAGCTGCTCTTGAGTCACGGCTGCCAGCCCGGCTGGACAGAGCGCGCACTCGGCGTGCCACTGTTTGCGTCGCGCACGGTGTGGGCGGAGACCGCCTGCACACTCCGTGACAAGCCATGTGGTGGTGTCAATTGCAATGATGCTGCACGAGCTGACGATCCGCACTCGTGTCTCAGCACGTGCGAGCGACATCTGTCTGCTGGCCTGAGCTTGCCATGCCATCTTCTTCCCTCCGCTACTCGTGTGAGGTGAAGCTCTCCTGTCCGCACTTCTACTGGACGATGTCATCCAGGTCTCGATGGATGTGCGGGTTGCCGCATGGAGACCTGTCCCGCACTGTGCACTGCCAAGCGATCGCCGCAACCAGCAAAGAGTTGCAGCAACGTACACGTATTTCACCGTGTCATCCAGACCGTGGCATGCCGTTCACAAGCAAGCACTCTGCTGAGCCTATCTCCGCGAGCAGGGCCAAGGCCAGTTCCCTTGATGGTCGCCAATGGCTATTGACTAGGCATCCAGAGTGCTGCATCTGCGATTCATCCTCGGCAGAGGCGACATGCAGTGCAGCGACAAACGATCCATCTTGTTCGCAGATGGCTTGTTGGTCGCAAGGCAGTCTCCACTGCTGTCAGGGCTTGCATACATGTACGGACCGGCAAGCAACATCAGTGGGCGCATAGTAAAAGCAGTGCCGGAGACCGCGCGCATCCCAATTGTCCCTGACTGCTGTGCTCTACACAGACGACAGCTCTCGAGACTGGGGTGGTAGAACACTAGGTAGTAGAGTGCAAGTGATGCAGTTGGCGCAGAGAAGATCGTGCAATCTGGTGCGGGAGGGGCCGAGGGCGATGGTGGCTGCCAGGGTGCCTGGGGAAGTGACATCAGTCAGGTACGGTTCGCGTGTGAATAATGAAGCAGTCGCCGTTCTTTCTGCCTCAAGACCATCCTCTCATTCCATCCCAGCGCATTACCATGACAGACAGCGAAGATGCCGCCCTTCGTCTCGCGCAAACGCCACTCCGATGAAACCCCGCAAGCACCACCCACAAAGCGAGCAGCGACTACCAAGGCAAAGCGGTCTGCGAAGCAAGCCAAGCCTACCCTATTCGAAGTTGCAGACTCCCCGAGAGCCGCCAAGTCTGCTGCAGACACACAGAAGTTCCTCGAGAGTCTCGACAACGATGATGACGACGAGTCCCTCAAGTCCCTCAGCGACCTCGACAGCGACGAATTCCAGGATGTGCCAGCTGCAAAGCGGCAAAAGACCGTCGCACATGTGGACAACGAGGACAATGAGGCAAGCGACGATGAGGGAATGGACTGGGAGGATGCAACGGCCCAGCCTGCCGCTCCGCCCTTCAAGCCCGAGCCGGAAATCGGCGACATCAGTGTGTCCTTGAACGAGGAAGGCGCATACATCGAGCCCGAGATATCGCTTGCCACCGGTAAAAAGGGACCCTCCAAGCGTGAGCGACAGTTCCGCGTTCTTACCCATTGCCTGCATGTTCAGACGTTGATGTGGCACAATACGGTACGCAACTCGTGGCTCAACGACAAGGAAGTGCAGCGTATCCTGGTCCACGCATTGGGCGATGGTGTCAAGAAGGAAGTCACGAGATGGCGAGAAAACATGGGGACTTTGTCAAAGGAGGAGCTGCAGGCAAAGAAAGCTGCTGCTGCCAAGATCAGGGCTCGCAAGGAGAAGAATGGCAAAGGGAAGAGCAAGACGAGGGATTGGGGATACGAAGCAGAGCATCTTGAGCAGGGTGTGCCCAATCTGAGCCAAGGTGACCCGTTGCTGAGACTTCTGAAGGTGCTGACCGCGTACTGGCGGAAGAGATTCATGGTGACGGCGCCAGCATTCCGCAAGCAAGGGTACATGCCTCTCAAGAGCCTGCGAGAAGAGATTAAGCATTGGGAGAAGAATCCAGCAGATGCCGAGGAGCATGGCGAGAGGATCGAAAACTTGCAGGAGTTTCGAAATCTCGCAGAGCAATGTGCAGGATCTCGAGATGTAGGAGCGCAGCTTTTTGTTGCGCTCCTTAGAGGTCTCGGCCTGGAGACGAGAATGGTCGCAAGCTTGCAGCCTGCTGGAACTGGATTCAGCAAAGCTGAGGAGGCCAATGAAAAGAAGGCCAAGCCGGCGAAGAAGGCACCGGCGAATGGAGACGTGACGGCTTCGGAAGCAGAGAATGCCAAAGCAAAACCAGCGAGACGAGCAGCATCGGGCTCCCGAGCGGAGACGCCCAGTCGGAAGTCATCAAGAGGTCTCAAGTCGGACCCGATTGAACTTGACGATTCAGACAGCCCTCTCAGCGAAGCTCCATCTGACGTGGACGATTCTGCTGCCGAAGACGACGATGAGGAGCTTTCTTTGATCGATATCACACCTGCCGTGCGCAAACGTCCTGGCAAGAAGTACGATCGTGATCTCGCATTTCCTACCTATTGGACTGAAGTCTGTTCGCCAGTATCTCACAAGTGGATACCAGTGGATCCCATTGTGCTCTCAACCATTGCTTCCACAGAAGATCTGCTGCAGTCGTTTGAGCCCCGAGGCAAGAAAGCAGAAAACGCCAAGCAAGTCATTTGCTATACCATCGCTTTCAACTCGGACGGATCGGCAAAGGATGTGACTGTACGCTACATCAAGAAGCATCAGCTACCTGGCAAGACAAAGGGCATGCGAATCGCGGCGGAGAAAGTGCCCATTTACAATAAGCGAGGAAAGATCAAGAGATATGAGAGCTACGATTGGTTTCTTACTGTCATGTCACTGTATGATCGACCGCAGCATAAGAGGACCGCTGCAGATGATCTTGAGGAGCAGACCGATCTCAAGCCATTCAAGCCCGCAAAGGAGGCAAAGGAGGTGGAGAAGGAAAGTCTGCAGTGGTACAAGCAGTCTGCGGAATTTGTGCTAGAGCAGCATCTGCGGCGTGAGGAAGCGATACTACCTGGAGCGAAGCCCGTCAAGACCTTCACTGCTGGCAAAGGCGAGAAAGCCGTTGAGCATCCCGTATACAAACGCTCGGACGTGGTGAATTGCAAAACTGTCGAGTCATGGCACAAAGAAGGACGCGCGGTCAAGATGGGGGAGCAGCCCATGAAACACGTTCCAGTTCGAGCCGTCACACTCATCCGGAAGCGAGAAATGGAAGAGCATCTCAAAGAGCATGGCGAGAAGCTGCACCAGGGACTGTATGGCTGGGACCAGACCGACTGGATAATCCCACCCCCTATCGAAAATGGTGTCATACCCAAGAATGCATTCGGGAACATGGACGTCTATGTACCGACGATGGTACCCAGGGGTGCTGTCCACCTTCCATTGAAAGGCTCAGCCAAGATATGCAGGAAGCTCGAGATTGACTACGCGGAGGCTTGTACAGGGTTTGAATTTGGCAAGCAGCGTGCTGTGCCTGTGCTGACTGGCGTGGTCGTAGCGGAAGAGCATGAGATATTGGTTCGTGATGCTTGGAAGGAGCAACAGAAGGAAATGAAACGCAAGGAAGACGTCAAACGCACCGCCGCTGCACTTCACTGGTGGCGCAAGATGGTAATGGGCATGCGAATTGTCGAACGAATGCGTGCGGAGTACAACGATGCATCTGGGGACCCCGACGCAAGTAATCCATTTGCCAGAAAGGCTCAAGCTGAAGGTCGTAAGCTGCAAGATGAAGTCGACGGGGATGTGGGCGCCGGCGGCTTCTTTCGTCCAGGGCATGATGAGGAAGAAGTTCCGCAGCACTCGCGTGCAAAGACTGAAGACGAGGCGATGAGCGATGCAGGTTCTGGCGGTGGCTTCTTTGCTGAGACCGACGATGAGGCTGCTGGGTTGCATGAAAACAATGACGGTCTGCTCGTCGAAGAGGATCCCAACGATGTTGACGATTCGCTGCGGTCCTCGGTCGTCCACACACCTTTCACGCCGATGTCACTTCAGTCTGCTCATCAGCTGCAGGATCCTCATGGTCCCGAGAGTGACGGAACGGCGGATGCTGGTGGTGGTTTCATTATCGATGATCAATCTGAAGCGGAGCGACCGTCTGTATCTGCGAAGTCGGCTCCGAGCAAGAAGCCCGTCAAAGCGAGCAACGCCGCCAATAGGCCGAGACCTGGCCGTGCTTCCGGAAAGGTCATTGGCAAGTCGACACTCATCGACGCCAATGAGTCCTCATCTTTGTCTGAGCCGGAAGATGAGGATGAAGATCCCGCAAGTGACGACGAGCAGCCGCCAACGCCCCGGCAACAACGCAGCTCTCCACAGGTCATTGTCTCGCCGGTAAGGAAGCCCGTATCTGCCGGAAACCGTGCTTCACGCGGCCGGGCTGCAAAGAAAGTCACTCCGACGAAGAGCCAGTATTTTCATCGTAACAGCGATGATGCCGAAGAACATGGAGACGAGGAGGACACCGAGCCAGAAGTTGTTCGGCCTTCGCGCACGACTGCCCGGACTAGATCGAAGAGGAACTGATGTTGGCTCAATTCACTATCCATCGCGAGAGTATGTAATACATGAGTAATGTATAGCTTCATAATGACGCAGCGGAGATGACTGCGTCGATGGACTCGACCGCAGTTGCACGAATAGACGAGACTGGAACTCACAACGCACCAATCCCTTTCAAAAATTCAATCACCGTCAGTCGCATGAAAACTTTCAAGATGCACAACAAATTTCTTCATATCCAGCAATTCCATCGTTTGACACTCCTACCAACAATGCCTCATCACACCTCCTCCGTATCCACCGTCGCCACCTCCTCATACCCACCACTCCGATGGTTCATCCCTCCTCGCGGAACCTCATACAAGCACGCATAATCCACCACTTCGCCATTCAGCAGCCCCTTGTTACTCTGCTTCACCCCAAAAATCGGCCCGTCCATCCAGAAATCCTGACAATTCCGTAAAAGACCGCGTGTGAAAGGATTTGGACGTTTCGCCGCAGACTCTTGTTTCAGATTCTTCTTGTGGCCTTTGAAACCGGAAAAGGCGATAGCGAGGAAGACGTCGATGCCAATCATCTTGCCGCAGCGGGTGAGGAAGCCTTCCTTCTTCTTGAGTCTGTGGCCGTGACCGCCGTGACCGGAGGGATGAGGGCCGCCGCCGGCGCTGTCGAGTTGCGCCGAATCGACGTTCATGGTGCCGGCGGTGACGGCGGAGATGAGGGGGTTGACGTGGTCCATGTTGCGCATGCTTTCGTACGTGGTGATGTTGCGGGCGACTTGGTAGAAATGGACGAAGAGGAGCATGAATGTCCAGGTGAGTTGGAGTGAGCCCCAGGCGTTGGTGATGATCGTGAGAGGGTCTTTGGAGAATTCGGCGCAAAGTTCGTCTTTGAGGATGGTGCAGTGTGCCTCTTTCGGTGCAGGGAATACTTGTATGTCTGACGCACGTCAACGTCGTGTATGCAGAGGTTTGAGAAGGCCTGGCACTCACATGCAATGGTAAGCTGGATCAAGAAACCAATGCCAATAATCATAAACATCACATAAAGGATGAAGTGCTTATGGTTATTGGCACCGACACAATTGTCGACCCAAGGGCAGTGGCTGCGAGTGGTCAGTCGTGTGCTCGCGGAATCCTTCTGTACATTACTTACTGATCTTCCCTGGCAACGCATCTCCCACAGCGCCGGCAATGCTTGCTCCGAAGTGGTTTTCGTATCATACATGTCGTACAAAAGTGTGTTTCATTAAATGCATTATGCTCGACGAGCTCGTCAATCGTCTTCATCGTTTGCCCGCGACTCCCGCCTTTGGGAATAAATCCGGGATCTGCCGTTAACGTCATGAAGTAGAAGTATGTACACAGGCCGTAACACGTCGCAAAAAGCACGTTAAGGAGAAAATTGGTAGAGAGAGTATCTGCAGCTATGTGAGCAAGGACAATGCGTGTAGGGAAATAATGTCGACTTACGGGGAAGGATTTTGGTGACATATCGGAGGCCGACCCAGAAGAGAGTGCCAGCAAAGATGCCGGCCAAGAATGGCGTCTTGTGCATTGTCTTCATGTCGGAAGGAGCCCAGCGCAAAGTCTTGGTCACCGCATATTGCAAGCCATACCCAACGATAAGAACTCCAGGTACAGACAGCCAGACGTTCATGAATGCGAGCATGTGCAATTGAAGACCACCGAGTGCAAAAGGCCACAAGAAGAAGAATCGCTTGAAGAATAAACGTCGGTCCTTGACGTGTGGAACTGGGAAGGCCAGCGGGTTCCCAGCCTCATCATACCCACACTCAATCAACGCTCGATGCCACATACGCTCACTCTTCATCTTCGCGGCGGTCTCGGCAGGTGTGTCGCCCTGTGTCTGCCCCTCTTGCGGCTTGCTCCTCGCGAACCGATCACTTCCATACTCCACCAGCTTTTGAATGCACATATAGCTGCCCTTGACCAATGCCCAGTGCAAAGCGGTAAAGCCCATTTCGTCCGTGGCATGCACATCGGCGCCAAACCGTAGCAGGACATCGATGCAGGCGGGGAAGCCTTTGTATGCCGCCCACATCAACGAAGTATGTCCTTGCGCATCCGGTATGTCCACTGGCAGGTCCGGATGATGAAGCAGCATTATGAGTTGGTATACATTTCCATCGAGGGTCGCGGAATGCAACAGATTGTAGCCTTGATCATCGCGTATCAAGGGATCTGCTCCGTTGCCGAGCAGTAGCGACACTATTTGCAAGTTGAAGCGTTTGCTCGCCCACAGCACGGGAGTTGCTTGTGCATCACCGCCTTTTGCATTGACGTCGGCGCCAGATTTTATCAGGAAGTGACACAGCGCATAGTGTCCGTTGATTGCAGCCCACTGACACGCCGTCAGCCGATCACTCTCTATACCTGCCTCTTTCTCCTCGTGGGCGTCGTACATGTAATGCTGTGATGCCCTGCTCGTCTGTCGATTTGGCGCTGTATTTCCCGCTGTCAAACAGCTTCTGTATTGATCGCAACTCTCCCAGTCGTGCTAATTGCATCAGATCGGACTCGACGGGCAGTCGAGGCGGGCTCGATTCCAGATCGCTCAGCTCAACTTTATCGAGCATCTTTGATGGAGAGTTCGGCGCGCTGCCCGAGTCTTTGCGACCCGGTGAGCTTTCGCGCGACGGCATGTTGAGATGGAGAGGAGGATGGAGCAGAAGTGGGATACTACGGAGGTCAACTCATGTTTGTGTTGCGGGGAAAGTCGGTCGCATGAAGTGGTCAGGAACTCGTTTAGACAGCAGGAGTGAGTGTGGCTATACAAAAAAGTGTGGCTGACGCGTACGTGGTCGTGGGCCAGTGCTCGCCAACTCCGACACTTCTCCCATCCCCCCCAACTAAACAACCAGCAGCCTGATGTGGCCACTTTTACCGCCATCATGTCCTCCGGCTTGATCCATTAATGCTGAAAGTCATTCCCATGCACATTTCCCTGCCTCTGCGCGCGCTGAGGTGGGGAGCAAGCATCTCCTATCGCAAATGTCAAGATAGCCTTGGAAATGCCTCAAATTTCCACCCAACGCCGCGCTGAAATCGAAACGCCCCGCTGTCGTCACGTCGTCTGATCAGGTGTCTTCGCCATACCAGCCCCCACCCCTCTCAACAAAACAATCGTGTTCCCTGTCGCCACCTTCTGGCCAAGCTTCTCGCCAAAATCCAGCAGCGTGCCTCCCTCTACGTGGAAGATCCTCAACTTGTCTTCCTCGCTCTCGGACCGGTTATTGATGTTTTGCACCTGCAAACTCTTCGCTGCCAGATCTAATGTCCTCCCCACCGAGTAATCTGTGCTGTAAAAGAAATTGCCTTTGGGGATCTTGGCGGTAATGGTATCTGAGCTGGCCTCCACAAACAGATAGATACGTTTCTCCTGAGGGATCTTGTCATCGCCCTTCGCGGTGCGCTTCAATGTATTGATAGCCGTGATAGACGCTGCTGCGCTCTTCTTCGCCGTGCTTTGCGGCATGGCAGGCTTCGGTAGATTCGCCCTTTTGCTCAATCCCCAAGCTTTCAGCTTATCCAGTGCTGCGAGACCTTTCTCTTTCTGTGTCTGTTGCCCACCTTTCCCCGTCCCGAGAGGCGTCAATTTGGCGCAGTTATGCTCGTCTGTGAAGCGGTGTTTCAGACAATATGACCTTCGGCATTTCTCGCAATGTACTCCGGTGGTGAGGGCGGTGTTGATGAGGACCTTGCATGACGGCTCGGAACATTGTTGCTCATGCGTGAGGATGTTGGGTTTCGATGGACCTTTGTAGCCTGTCGTCGAGGTGCCGCTATTGGCTTCTGCTCGTCGCCGTCCCCATTCGCCCTCCTTGGGACAAGAATGCGCAGATTCGGTGCGGTGGTCGAGGCAGTAGGATCTAAATCCTGTCAGTCAGTATCTAGTGTCAGCTTGTCCCACGCACCCTTTGCAGCTCTCGCATTTAAAAGGCAGAAAGTCGAGTTGTCTGCAGTATGGAGCTTGGCAATGTGCACCGATGGCTTCTACGTCTGCTACCGACATTGCGCTGTAGCTCTCCTCTTGCTTTGACGGGTCTGGTGTGGAAGTCATTGTGGCGGGGCAGATGGCACTGTCTCATATACGAGCCAGGCGGTTGTCGATTGCGTATGATTCGCCTTGTGATCGCTAAGCGATGGCGAAGAAGATTCCGGGGCACCGCTCACCCTCTTGCAGCTGTGTCTTCAGTCGCAGTGCCAACACGCAGACGAAAGCAGCAGACACGAAGGAAAGGAGATACTTGGCCTCTAAACGATATTGCGCCCGAAACGTTGGTCGCGGTGAAGCTACTGTCCATACGAGCTTGGTGGTTGATGATGCTCGGGCAAGGACGGCTGGTCGTCGCTGGCGGATCACGCTCGGCACGGAACCGCTTCGACTTCACGTGTTCTTGGACGACACAGGACATCGGAAAAAGTCTACGCGGATATTGACGAGCGCGACACTCGAGGTCACATTGCTGTAGAGTGTGCAACCGTGACTCGGAAACACCTCGTGGTCACGATCGTCTCGCCCTGTCCGCATATCAACGGCTGCCGGAGCCCGGTCCCAGTAATGAATCCACCTTCAGATCACCGTATTAGCACCATGAACGGCACCAGGCGGCCATCGCTATGTAACAATGCGCTCCATAGTGTCCCAATATGAAAGCAGTCGGTAGGTCCTATTCAGCTCTTGAGCACATGGCAATCTCCAGGATGACTTTGAAGTGGTCGAATGTTCCATCTGATGCATATTCCCCATTGGCCAAAGTAGACGCAGAAGATCAGCTGGGCATTGTAGACAGCGACCGGCTACGGAGCCCTACGCCAAGGTTGCTGCTTGACTCCACAAGTCGAGATGCCGTACAAATCATTACTTGCATCCTCTGCGCCACAGTCCTTTCAACGCTCGTCGGACAAAGCCTCTGGCAACCAACACCGTCAGCTCCAAGATACCGCCAAGAGGTCCTGACGTGCGGGGACTCGACCCAAGAAGCAGAGTCACGCGGCTGCGTCTTCGACCTCCTGGCCCACAATTGGATCGCACCAGCTTGTATGGACCCTTTCACCGAATCCGGATATCGCGACTGGGCATCCAGTCCAGAGCGTGCGCACGGCTCCTGGCCTTTTTTCTACGATAAGGAAGGCACCAAACGCATTCCCGATGAACGCAGCATGGCACTGCTTGCGAACGGGCGGGCTCGAGAGGAGAGAGCAGTGCACACGACTCGCGAGCAGCACCTCACACATTGCAAATTTGTTCTTAGCCGGCTGCACAGGGCGATGGAGGGGAAAGCTGGTATGAGTGATGAGCATTCATCGTACGCGCACACAGAGCATTGTTTGCGAGAGCTTTATGGAGACAATGAGAAGTATTTAGGGCTGTTGGCGGAGAAGCATTATGTCGGGTTCGCGAGATGTACGGTTAATGTTCCTATCTGATTGTACCTCTGATGCATTTTCGTGCAGGGAGGATGGAGTTGAAAGGCTTGCAAGGGGCTGCCTTGAGATCTGTGTAGTCGCATATACGAAGAGAATGCCCGGGGAGCACAGTGCTGGGGCTGAGCAATATACACGATACACATGTAGAAGGCGGGCCACAGTACATCCTTTGAAGAAGCCTTGGAAGATCAGTCGTCTCCTGCATTGAATTTGGATGGATCTGACACTTCTGCATTCGTATTCTCTCTACGCTCTCAACCGCTCGCTCGCAGCTCTCTGAGCAGATGCCAAGATCTCCACGAAGCTGCAATACCGGCAAAGCACGCAACAGACATCGCCCATCTCGCCACATCGGGTTTCTCGTCTCCTAAAGCCTTGACCACTGCGAATAGAGTAGCACAGAGTCCAGCAGAAAGAATCTGTGGCGCTGAGAGAGCTGCGTTATGCAGACTTGTCAATGTCCCAGCATTATGCGACACTGTGACAGCCCGACCGACCAAAGCAAAGGGGATCCAGCTTGACAGTGCTCTCGGAATGCCGATGAGAGCGAGTAGCCATATTCCTTGGATTTCTGTTGTAGCGAAGAAACTCAGGCCCATGACCACTGCGAATACAACATGTCCCGTGAGCAACATGTAGACAAGTGTGGTCGGTGAGCTGCTTGTTCTGCTCTGTCCTCGATGCACGCTCGATTGATTCGCGCAGTGCGTGACGATCGCCATTGCCGATGCAGAGCACAGCATGACCAAGGTATGTGGCACTGAATCGAGAGTGGCATGATTTGCTACATCAGCTGGCAAGGACTTTTCGCTCAAGTGATGGCTCTGGTAGAGACTGGCCAAGTACCTAGAGCGAAATTAGCATGTGAGGCGGCAATCGAGATGTCGCCCAGTTCGAATGAGCCAGCACGTACTCTGTCTGGTAGTAGAGGGCGGGGAACCAGCCAATCCAAGAGAAGAACTGCACTTGCAGCGTCAAAAGAATGCTTCTCGGCAGAGATCGTAAGCAATCCGCGTTCCGCTTGAAGGCATCCTTCAGCGAGAGTGAATACAATGCCGCGTTCGCAGCGCCTTCCATCTTCTTCCTGTGGCTTTGATACGGACAAATCACAGTGACGGTCGCGCACGTCAGCAAAATGGCCGACACGATAATAGTCAGATTCTGAAATTGCCAAATCTGCGACCATGCTGAGTGCCTGTTGCCAAGAGGCAAAGCAGCGAGGAAGTATCCGCAAACTATGCCGAAGGCGACGACGACGCCTTGCAGAGAGGAAAACCGCGCTTGGGCTTCCTTGGAGCAGATCTCGTGCAAAAGTGTTCGGATGCCCCCTTGTAGAGGCTGCACAGAGATGCTGAGAGCTGATACCCAGAAGAAGGCGTTGAGAGCGAGGAACGCGGTCACATATCCTGGACCGAACGACTGCACGAAGAAGACCACGGCGTTCGGCGTCCATGCCAGTCCAATCATGGAGATGGATGTGGCTATTGCTCCGCCCAGAATGAAGGGCTTGCGTTTATTGCGGCCTGGGCCCGAAGTCTCGTAGGAGTCGCTGATGGCTCCCAGGATTGGCTGGACGACCATGCCAGCAAGGGGACCACATATCCATAGGAGGGCCGAGACCGTCATAGGTATACCAATGTACATCAGGTACGACTGGAGATTCGGTCAGCAGCGATCATGCAAAGACGATAGTGGCAACGTGCTGTTCCGCGAGCGAAGATTGTCGACCAGACCAATTGCAGCCTATGGAAACTAATCAGTTGATGGCATCACGGACAAGTCGCGAACTGGAGACGCACGCCCATAATGTACAGCCTGCTGCACAGAGTTGTACATTGCTCCCTTCCCTCTGCTCCTCAAAAGCTTCCTCGCCTTCTCCTGCTTCCTCGACCAAGGTGTATTCTTTACGCCGTTGCGCATGTTCTGGAGAGGACGACTGGCAAAACATCTCAATCACATGCGAGAAGAAGTTGGAGACGGCACATCTGCAGTTTGCAGTATGGCACTTGTGCAGTTGAGCTGATCAATGTTCTTCATTCGGTCCGGACTGCAAACCAAGGTCAAATAGTACTTATGGATGATACACTGATCAATGGCGTCCGGCCCGAAGATGTCGCACACGGCCATAGCTAACAGAATCGACTGGACGCGATCGTGACAGCTGCAGATGTTGGCGATCCTCAGGTCGACGCCATCTTCAGCTGAGCTGATGCGCGTGTGGGGCTCGCGTTTGTGGCGCGGATCTTGCTCGGAGTCCGGTTTCTATGTGGTGATGCGCCATATATTCGGCGCCATGTATTTGGCGCTGCCTGAATAGAACGTAGAGACATTTCTGTCTTGCTGAAGGGGGTGAGGTCTGTATCTGGTGCACTCATCCACATCCAAACAGTCCTACTTCTCAATTTTCCAACGAAATGCGACTGGTTGGTCACAACTCACAAGTATATTTCAGTCTAGGCGGAATTGCAATGCCATTTGTTCCGATATAGGCCTGCTTCAATCTCACGTCCGATACACGCGCAGGTCATACCGCGTCTGACAGCAGTGCAACCGTCAAGAACGAGCTCAGCAGAAAGATGCCTAGCGACTCGATCTTTGTTTTGGACTTGCGTCGTGCATGAAGGCTCGATCCATTCTACCATTCGATGAGATCAATTATATATGACCCAGTCGAACAGTGTTTCTGAGCCTCGATGTGTATAAAGGTTGGAGTCGTTAATGTACCTGCAGTCATGTACAGCAGCGAGCTGGTGCGACCCTTGCATAAGACTTCATTGGATAGATCTTGTTTGTGTTGGGACAGCACAGCTGAATATTGTGGTTTATCAAGCCTCGTTCGTTGCCGCATTTCCCACTCAAATATTCAGTTCATTGATATGCGGCGGGTAAGGCTATGTTTGACGACCCGTGCTCTAGGATGCTAATTCTGGGCGATGGGTACTCTCCGATCTAAACCAGAATCGCGATGAGCACGGCCACATTATCTCTAACTGCGTGCAAGGCCGAGAACATTGCAGATCATCGAAGAAAAAGGTACCACCGCCAAGGAGAGGCATTGGCGGGAAACGATAACACTCGAAAGCTCCAGAAGTCGTGTAACCACATCTCGCATTGACACCAGCTCGACCGTGACTGGCCGTGCAGCAAAGTGAGCCGCGTCGCAGTGCCCGGGTTTCTGCGACTCGTCTAATCAGCTTTTCATCGCCATTCATGCCACCAGAGGCGTTGGGATCCAAACACTGTGTACAGGCTTCTCCCTAACTGCACGCATTGTTTAGCTTTCAGAGGACCTTCCCAGTCGACCAAGACATCTTGCCCTCGCCGTGAGAGCATTCGTCAGACCAGTTCATACTATTTCTTGGTATGTTCTTCATCCTCCCACTTCTGCCCGTCCATCCAATCGATCACAAAAGCAACGCCGAGAAATTGCCATGTGCTGTGATCGCGCAAGATAGCTCGTCCAGACTGCGACTCCCTCACCAGCAGCACAAGAGGCGATCGTTCCGCCAGCAATAGACTGCATTCGTCGATATTCTGTTGCTGAGGTCGGAGGGACCTGTTCGTCAATGCGTCTTTTATTACACCGAAGCCTAGGTGTCCCGAGCTGGTCACAAATATTGAAAGGTCGTGAAGGGTCTCGGCAATACCCCACAAGTCTGTCGGATGCACGGTCGCGTGATTGAGTCTCTTGGGTCGAGCCACAAGTGCAGCGAATTTTGGTGATGTAGCCAGTTGCAGAGCTTCTCTGTTGCCAGATACTGAAAGTTGGTCGTCTATCTTCTGGGACATGTCATTTTCCACGTTGTGGCTCCGACCAGCTGCTTCCGGTGTACTGTATAGTGCTGGCACGGAGGTTTCGCCGGCAGCATGTTCCAGAGCGGTCAAAGTGATATCCCACAATTTTTCAAGCTCCGCGGTGATGTCGAGATTCTTGTTCCACATGAGCAGCGCAATAGACTGTGAGAACTGCTCAACCGCAGTAGACCGGGTCCTTACAACTTCGAGTCAACATTATCATCCATCGCGCCCAAGTCAAAGTAGTGTCATCAGCATGATTCTCGGGCGCTGAGGACTGGTCATGTGCGTCTTTCCTCAACTCGAGGTTCTTGTAGTGCCTGGAACTGGCTGTGTGGCACTGCACTACTTGTTCGATCCCATGGTCCGATATCAGGAAGCCGTTCACCATCAACATGGCACTGTACTCATCATGCGCCACGCTATCCCTGCGAAACTTTCTGTTACCAGTAGCGCTCGTGCCATTGGCCGCATGCCGTATTAGTCTGCCAGCTGTCTCAAGCCACTGCCGTCCACACGGAAGCGTCCAGTCAATCGCCCTAGACGTAAGATTGGGCGTCGGAAGTCGCGCGAGCTGGGTGTCACCATTTATCGCTAGACCGAATGCTTTGCGAGTATGATTCGGCCTCGGCGCCTGCGCGTCCAAGGGTGTCCAGGTGAAGATTGAGAAGAACAAAGTCCGGAACTGCTGCATGAGGCGCAGAGTAGCCTGTCCGAAGATAGCGCTTTCACCTTGTGTGTAGCTGGGACGTCCGAGGTGCGTCTCGAAACGTTCAAACAATGCTAAAGCCCAGAAGACGTGGTCAAGGTGATTGGTTGCCGACAATTTCCTCACGTGCATGACCAGCATCACGAATTTGGACAGCGTTAGTCCGCCATCTGCGTCTTCGAGCACGCTTTGCCACCCATCAACAGAGCTGGGCCTTCTTTCCGAGTCCCGATCCATGGCAGACCCCTGATGTGATGGACTAATGCCATCACTTCTGTGGAGTGAGTCAAGGTTGTCTTCTCTTGCAAGAGATATGAACGCTTTGATGAAGCGTCTAGCCATCTTGACAAAACCTTCATCATCGTTTGACGAATTTTTTAGTTCTCCAAAAGCAATAGTGGACCTCCGGTCTTGTGCCACAAACCTCCATATCGCGAGCCTTTCAGCAGCAGTTTATTTCAGGTGCAGGTTATCCATAGCACGTGTGAATAAAATTGCAGACGTTACGTGACCACCACACATGATGATCGGTGCGCGGTTCAAGACTACCTCTTGGAATGTCCACAAGCGTTGAAACCAAGGACTACTGAACAACACCTCCCAAGTCTCTGTAAAGTTCGTATCGCGTCGGCGCAATAATGGTAGAATGATTCTTTGATGAGGGAGTCGTCCTCCGCGTCTTGCCGAGCTGTCTGGGCTGCGAAAGTTCGTCCAGCCGTCACCGTACATCTGGTCGTACTTGATTCTTGCCATGTTACGATTGGGGTTCTTCCATATGTGGAAGAAACTTTGGACCCGTAGGATACGCCGTAAGCTATGGAACCTCTCAAAGAGTGCTTCGATGTGAGATTCGTCCATGCACTGACTTTTGTCACCGGCTGCATTGGATGCGGGCCCTGTTCGACCGCGCGCCTCCTGCCATAGAGCGATCAGAACATCTGGGTCGCCGAGGTAGATAACACAGTGCAAGGCCTGCTCATACAATGTCTTCATCAACTGGATTTGCTGAGCTTTCTCCACGTCGTCGTTCTGATTGATGCACACAGCATCTACCCACAGTATCCGGACCGCCGTAGATTGTCGACAAGCGCGTAACGCGCTATCAAGATTTGCTGTGATGTCGAAAGCTACGCCATCACAGAACAAGATCCTCGGGTTCTCGGGTCAGCCCCAGACATAAGACAAGGCCTCATAGATCGGTTTCTCTGCCAAGGTCGCAGGCACTAGGCGACAATGTAACCCAGCTGCTTGGTCTGACGCAGACTCGAGATATAGAAGCCTTATCTGACCAGGATTCAGTGCCGTGTACTCGTAGCGTGACATCATGCTGCGATCCGAGGCACGAATGTGGTTTCGAATAGAACGCCCGACTAAGCTTCAGATGCGAAGGAATGGGCAGATACAGGCTTCTGGCACCCAGGAGACCGCGTTGCACTGTGAGTAAAAGTGGAGGAAGACCGAGGCATGTTCGCAGTTCAGCTGAATGATGCTGTGTTATCGCAAGTTGCTGCAAGCGATCAGGATCCGAGCTGTGGCTTGCACAGGCTTCGTCCCAGATGCGAATTGGAACTGAAGAGTGTCTTCGTTCGCATAGCATACTGCTCCTGTGCACAGTGTAAACGTGCCGTCCGTGTCGACAGTCTCTTTCGGAAAGGAGGCCGGCCAAAACCGACCCTCACTTATTCAAGGCAGAAGCTGAGCGTGGATGAGTCCACGTGCTCTAGACCTGTCCCACATCGTGGATACATACTTTTACTTACAGTAAGCTGCATCGCCAGTATTGGCCAGTGATCGAAGGTGGTCGCCAATCATGTCTTCTGTTGCGCGTGTTGTCAAAGCGTGTGACAAGAGGTGGAAGTTTGGGGCTCGGAGCAAAGTTTCTCCGACACCGAACCTGGACTGAAGCACAAGGTCTTGTCCCCCAAGTCAACGAGTTCTATCAGTCATCTGAGGCCTGCGATCACGGCACGTCCTTACACAGTAGTCTCTGACACGCCATCACGCGACACCATGAGATCTGTGACATCAGTCTGTGGACCTGATGAAGAGAGTCAACTCACGCTAATCCAGGTCGGCACTGTTATGCTCGTGAACTCGAGAAACTCGCTGGATGGACGAGGCTGCGCCAAGGGCCGACATTTTCCTGAGCGCAGGAGGATATTGTGCGTCAGAATGACACGGCACTCGATCAAGGGCACCTCACCAAGCAGACACTTCGCATCTGGTCATTCTGCCAGGTCGTGTCGCAATGACCATCTATGTGTGTATTTAGACACAAGATCTCTTTCTGACCCCTCGACAGCTGTACTAGACTCGAGCCGACTAGTTGAAGTATGTGCCGCTTTATCCGAATCGAATGCTGACTCGATCAAGATGTCTTTCTAGTGCCGTATTCAGACTCAGATACGGGCGACATGTTGTTTTCAGAAAGAAGCTGGGCATCGTGAAGAACCAGCTTAGATCTTTATGGAAGCATAAGCCATGGAGGTCTCTATGGTGAACACTTCTGCCGGCCCTGAACCCCTGCTGCGTGCCCTGTTCGCAGCATAGTCCCGCCACAGACTATGCCCGACCAGGTCTGTCAGCTTCTGCCGAGGAAAGGGATTCCGTGTATGTATTGCGGAGGGAGACACCATCTACCCGTTGCGGAGATGTCGCGCTCGGGGCTCGTCCGCCAGTGTAACCGAATCACAGCTCCAGGCGGTCAACAGGTGTGAGTCCGCAGTGTACTCGCTCCGAGCTTGACTTTGCAGTAGCTTGACCGGGTCAACAGCACTCGTCACCGGCATGCAGCAGTGTCAGACTTATGACATCTACAATGTCGATTTGGATGCTTTCAGATATCACTGCTGTATTTGGCGATTACAGGCCTCAAATAGACTCGATCAGATGCGGGAGCGCCGAGCTATTGCCGACGCTCGACGACCAGTGAGTGCTGGCATATGCGCATACAGGTCTCTTCATCGTCTTCGCACCTGCATAGCACTGGAAACTATATCCTGCCATTTGGCAAAGATGCCAATTGAGTGTTGTGCATGAAAGAGCTAGGATTGATGCGTTTGTCACTTCGAGATCGACAGGGCTCTGCTTTCCTTTCCAGAGAGCTGCTGCTAGTGTGCTCGATCGCTCTTCGTCTCCTCGGTAGTTTCAGAGTACCGTTGCTCAGCTTGAATGTCATTCAGCGTTATTCACGAGTGTCTTTCAATGCGACTGAATCTTGAAGGCGCATCGGGAGAATGGAGTTCGCCGGCCGGATGCAATTTGCACTCCTGTGCTAGTGACTTTATCACGGTAGCGGAATCAGATGGCTGTGTCTGATTTGCCAACTCTTCTGCAGCATTAGTCCTCTGGTTGGTGAGAAATTCCTACATTGCACGCATATCAATTGCCGGTCAGAGAAGGCGATAAACCCCAATCGCTATCGCGTGAGTGCCTCCTTCCGTTGATCTTGATCAAGCCGGTGAGCCAAATACACTGCACTGCATTACGTGTATCAGTACTGTGTCTTGCGATGCACTTGGAAGATCGGATCTAGATGTCTATGCTCATGGAACGTTCGGTAGAAGATGGGCGCTGTGCACAAGGCACGTGTCGGGACGTGTTACCCCACGCGAAGTGGATCGCCGCTAGCGTGGCAATGGATGTACCGATTGGCCAGCAGTGGAGGGGTAGATAGGTCTGATAGGGCACTTGGGCATAATCTGGGGTTGGGAGCGAGGCACACGCGAGTCTGGTGGACGTCGGCGGATGGAGCAACGGGCGGCATGTGAGAGGGAGCTCTCAGCTCCGCTCCTCTCCCTCCCTCTCTCTCTCTCTCTCCATATGCGTCCTGTTGCCTGCCTCTTCTCCCAAGCCCGTCACATCCTCGACCCATCATTACACACCTCCTCCTCCGCAAGCAGCTGGACTGCTCGATTCACTGATCCATAGCTCTCCGCTGACCGCCCGTCAGCCCATGACGTGTCAGTAGCACGCGTGCCACCGCTTCACCACACCTCGTCGGGAGCAGTAGCTCGGCAGAGCGGTCGACCATCGCCATGCTCACTCCTCATCTGCAGCAGAGCATGGGCTCGCTCAGGCCTCGATCCCTGTCGACCAGTGCCCTCCGATCCTCCACTTCCACTCTCCTCAAGCCCGGCACCGCTGCTGTACAGGCACGAAGCTTGTGGTGGCGACGGCCATGCGATTACACGTCCCAGATTGATCCCCAGTATCACCGCATGAGTCGTTATCGGACCCTCAAAACGAGGGCGAAGCTGCTTGACAAGCTTCGACGACGAGGGCGATGGGATTGGGACGTGTCGCAACGCCCTTTCTTCAATGCAAAGCATATCAGATGGGCCAGTCACGTCGGTCGCCCAAAGTGGACTCCTGAGCAAGAGCAAGACAAGCATGAACAAAAGCCGAGGGCTCAAGAGTCTTCTGAAGCAGACAGCTTCGAGCTGAGCCGACGCGAGAAGGAGTGGAAAGATCATATGGAGGCATTGCGGAAACGCATCCACGAGGATCCTTACGAGGCAGTGTTTGGGCGTAGATTTGAGCCATTCTGGAGTCCGCTCGTGCCAAGCTGGATGAAGGCAGAAATGGGGTTGAAGGATTGGTCGCAGCCGAAGGATGGTTCCGAGGCCAAGGCCAACTCCAGTGACATTAGAGTCCGAACACCGTCATCTCAGCCAGCCCAAGCATCTTACAGACCATTAGATCCGGAGCCAATCAAGGCGAAGAGGCAAGTCGATCCAAGTAGCGGAGAGCCAAAACCACAGTCTGCGCCTGCAAGATATGAATACGACCCCAAGAAGCAATCCGTTGACGTAAGCAGTGACAGCCCTAATGGCCAGCAGACCAGCTACTCATACGGCGCCACCACGTCATGGGACTCATGGACGAAGAAGGCGAGCCGTGTAGAGTGGGATTCAGTATCAGGCGAGAAGCGCCGATATGAGTATGACCCCATCAGTAACCGCATGGTGCAGATCAAAGGGCCGCCGGAGTCTGAGGTGAGAAAGGTCGAAGATGCCTTGAAAGACTACCCTGCGAGGTCCGAGTCACCGCTCATGTCGCATGGCTGGCAATCAGGCCTCGGCAGTCGTTCCGCGGAACCGACTACGATCGAAGTTCCAGCGAAGACATCCAATGAGACCAGACACGCCATATCAGTCCCTACACAAGACAGCAAGGGCCGTAAGACGTCCGTGTACTTTCCCTCGCTCATCAATACCTCGGTAGTCGCCGACAGACCGAAGCCAGCTTCGCTCACAAAGCATGAACGGTATCCTGATGCACTTACTGCGGCCGATGTGCGAGCTTCAGTAGGCCAAAAGAAGGCCGAAAGGACTCCACTTGCCCCGCGAGATTCGTCGGATATAGACCGTGCGTACCGTCATGGCAAGCCAGATCCTCGGAAGATGAGTGAGTGGGAGCAAGCAGAGCACCGGATCATGCTGAATCAGGATCTGTATGACATTACGAAGCAGAAGCTGCAACTTTTGAAGCAAGAGTCCGGCTCATTCCACACTGAGAAGATCCAGCGTCAGCTAGCAAAGCTCGAGGCGAAAGCGTCGGAGCTGCACAAAGAGCTGGACGCCATGGACGCCAGAAGTAAAAAGTCGTCAACTTCTGCAACATCCACTGCGCGACCAGTGGTTGACAAGATGAGCGGAAAGGATACTGTGGTTGCACAGCCAGCTGTAGAGAAGCTCCTGGTCGAGGCAGACGCTGCCCCTGCTGCGAAGATGAATTTCAAAACTCCCAATAGAATCCAACCTGCTCTTGAACGCATGCGAACAGAGCCTGCGTTGCTCGCTGAGGAGCCGGACGACTCTGCGGCACATGAATCGACTGGCGAGTTTGGCGAGTACAAGAACACTGATGCCACAAAGGATCTAGAGAACGCTTCTGCCATGCTGCGAGCTGAACGTGAGGAGCAAAAGCGTGCCCTACAAGACATGAAGCAGATGCAGAATGATGCTTTGCGCCAGGCCGGCACAAACATGCTCGAGCGTCTGCGGGAGAGACGCAGCCTTGAGGACCGCGTACAGGGCGATGTTCTCGGTCGCAGATCGACTCCCCGCCTGATTGATGTGATGAATGCTTCGAACGCCGCATCCGAGACCAATGAGGCAGCGAGAATAGCTGAAGCTGAAGCACGCAATGCGGAAAAGCAAGCCAGGCTAGTAAAGGCGAATGCTATGCTGCAAGCTGAGATTGAAGAGCAGAAGACTCGTATGGATACGTATGAGCAGGACAAGCCCGGTGGTGCTGAGAAGTCAAAGATGCCCGCTGCCAGTATCGCGAGCGGACATTCCTTGCCATCAGAGAGCTCGAGACATCTGGAAAAAATCAGGGATCTCCGCAAGGAGTTGGATCTTGCCTATAAGCAAAGCAGTGCCAACTCTGAAGGTCACGTGGATACGATCAGAAAGCTAGAGAAGAGACTTCAGGCGAGTTCAGAGGGTCGCTCAGAGATGTCAGAAATCGAGAAAAAGAAGTACATCAAGAAGATCAAGGCCTTGCGAGAAGAGCTTGATGTTGCCTTCAAGCAGAGCAGCATCAATTCGGAGATGCAGGTGGAGCGAATTCGCGAGCTTGAGAAAGAGCTTGAGCGTGCGCATGCTTCGAGCAAACCAGTCGAATCCGTTCAAGCAGAGGGCGACATGAGCGCGAACGTGATCAAATTTGCCAATCATGGCAAGTGGTATAAGCAGGAAGTCAAGGGCACATCGCAGATCGAGCGCGAGTTGAAATCTCTCAACAAATTGCGGGACCAGGCGCTGTCAGACTACGATCTGAGAGCTGGCTCAGCTTATGAGCAGAGAGCGAGGGAAGCAAAGGCAGACGCATCTGCATCAGAGACGCATCCAATTGATCAGGCTTTGGCCGCCTATGAACAACGAGCGTCCCAGCGAAAGCAGGATCAAGCCCTTGTCGAAGAAGTCCGGGACATCTACGAAAGTCGTTACGGCAAGATCGATGTCAGTCATCGTCAGACTGCACTCGAAAAAGCTCTGGAAGCCCATGAGACCAGAACCCGCCCTCAGAACAATGTCTCACTCGAGGCCAAGGCTGTCGAGACTGATGAGAGTCCGGGCAATACTCTGACAGAGTACGAGAGGGGGGAGAAGAAGTACGCATTTCAACGGGACAATCTCGATGCCGAACTCGCTCACCAAAATAAGGCGCCTGAGGAAGCTCACAGGAAAATGGACAAGGAAGTCTACGGTACAAGGACTGTTGACGGAGACATCCAGCATCCCCTCCACGCCAGCACCATGCACGGACTAGAGTGGGAAGAGCCTCCCGTTTACAAGGTGCTCGCATATGACTCGGGAAATAACTTCTTGGTAACATCTACAACGTCCACAAACTTCATAGGAAAGGAGATTCCGATCTCGATCCCAGAAGCTCTATCACAGCTCTATCAGCCAGCTCGATTTATCCCCGAGTTCGCCGAGTTGCAAAAGCAGGGTTTTCAAGTCATCCACGGTACGAAAGATTTGCTGGTGTTCCGCAAGGCCAAGTCGCAGGTCAGAAAGTCTGCAGAGAAAGCAACGACGTTGCATGACCATGGCCTGGTGATCCCAGCAGTAGAACCTACGGCTTCTGAGTCTGCTCCGAGAATCAATCCTGTCGATAAGACTGGCTATGGCGAACCTGCGACTGGCAGTTTCGCCTCGCCGACAGGCTTTGTGGGCGATCGCTGGGAGACCGAGGCCACTGCTACTGCTTCTAGGGACCAGCAAGTCATCGATCGTGACACCGACATCCGACACTACCCCCGCATCACCCGTCAGGAGCAAGTCTTCTCCGGCAGCCGTCTGAAGAGCTCAAAGAAAGATCGTAGCAGAAGCGAGGAGAAGGAACAGCGACGCAAGTATCGTGGCTGGAGACAGAGCGCAAAGTGGGCTCTCCTCTCCGGTCTGGCTGCTGGTGCAGCCGCCTATAGCATTGGTGCCGCTGCAGAGAGGAGTCGCGAGCGCGATTATGAGAAGTGGCAGAGGCTGCTGGCTGAGCAGAGGTCCATTGGAGGGCTCGGAGCTGATGGCAAGAGGCTGCAACAAGGAGGCGGCGGTATTTTCTGGAAATGATGATCACAGATTTCATCAGCATGATGAAGGTGCTTGCGGTGCTGGGCATGAATGGGTTATGGAGTGTGAGCGGGCATGGGTAGACGATATATGGTTTGCGACAGTTCCAGTTTTGCAGCGATTTTTACGTCGGGAGAACTACACTCAGTCAGATAGTGTTGGCCAGGACAATTTCTACTCCAGACCTGTCTCTTTTCATTGTCAGGTATTTCTTTGGCAGCATCTGCATGATACCCCTCGTGAAGATCCGAAGATGCATCTACACCAGGAGCGCGGGCTCGCTGACACTACCGGACGGCAGCGAAGACTTACACGCCAGACTGTGCTCTCCACCCGAGGAACGGGTTGCATATTCGGGAAAGGGACCAACGAGCAGATGCTGGTGTTGCGGAAGCAGTACTGAAAAAGTTCGGCTCGGAGCACGCCACTCGTCTCCTGGAGATGGACACAGATTCGTGCCGTCCGAAGGCTCCCGTCCAATTGATAAGGCATCACGACGCCCGTCGAGTACGCACGGCGGCAGCGTCGATGCAGGCACGCACGGCAAGAAACTGTTACTGGTCCAATGACGACGAGGTCTGGAGCCATTGCGGACATGTTCCTGGCTGGGACATCGTCTTGCTCGGTATCGATGAGGATTCATGGCCGCTGAGAGACGCCCTGGGATAGGCATTGTGGGCTGCTGCCGAGTTATCCTTGCCGAAGAAATGGATTATGAGCTCGTCGGTGCTGGCTGCATATCTGTTTAGCTGGAGTCACGATATAGGTCAATCGCAAGGAGAAGGGGGTTGCAGTTAGGGGCATTAGAGACTGCAGCCCCACAAATTTGCGTTCAGCATGTGCATGGTAGAGCTCCATTTGTAAGGCCATTCATTGCCTTCCCTCTCTCTCTCTCTGTTAGAGTCGTCGCCCTCTATGTGTATATTTAGAGGTGAATGGACAAGTCTTTGCTCAATCCAGGCAATGTATTGTGATCCTCGACCCAAGACTTGTCGTTGCTGTTGCTGCTGCTCAATCAGCAGGAAACAAGCTACTCTGCGTCGATACCATTTCCAACAAGCCTTCTCCTGTCCGGTCCAAAACTGCTACTAAGCTGCGAGAAATGCTCCCAAGGGTATACTACTTTGTTTGCGGATTCCCATCGCAAGTCTTCAATCTGCGCTGCGAGAATGGCTCTTCCATACTGATTCTTCCTTCGTCCAACTCCTTTGCTTCACATCTCCTCTTGTAGAGCTTTGACTTTATCGAAAAGCTCGAGGGCATTGACAGCTTTGATCTATGGAAACGTTAGCAATTGGTATCAGAGAGTACCACGGGCTAGTCCCACCTTCAGTTGCAGAAGCTGCAGTTCCGTCTTGTCGTCAATGGTTCCCATGAAATAGACGAATTGCCCATTCGGTCTGCTGCCATCAGGTTGTCCGAATTTGATTTGCGGCAGAATGGGAGTGTTGAGCAGCACTCGATGTGACCCATCAGCTCGCATCAGGAGACGTGCCGTGGTCTTGGTGTCGTCTTCGTCGTGAAGAGGACGCTGCACGTTCAAGCGCAAGACCCCTACACCTCGTTCCCGCCATTCTTTCTTCCCGCCCTCTCCTGTTGCGAAATTGTAGAGCTTCGCGCGGCACGTCATCTCTGTTGACTCGCACTCTTCGCCAGTTTCGATGTCCTGTACGTAGAATCGCTCGTCCTGCTTGTCGGATTCCTGCGAGAGCGGACTTTTGTAGCCAACACCGTCATCTTCATCCTCGCCAACGTCTTCTCCGTCGTCATCGTCTACCGCAGCTCCGAACGGTTTGGCGCTGCCTCCGAACGTAGCCGCGGGCTTACCACTGGCAAAGCTCGAAAGTCCACCACCGCCCAGGCTGCTGAATCCCGTTCCGCCTAGACCGGCCCCGAAGCCACCGGCACCTCCGCCTCCGAGGCTACCAAAGCCTGAGCTGCTTCCGCCAAAAGCGCCCCGGCTGTTTGCGGCAGATGCGAAGGCTGACTGCTGACCGAGAGCACCTCCGAAGGCACTGCTGGTCGTCTTTGGCGCTTCGTTCTCTTTGCTTCCTAATGCACTACCACCGCCACTGCCGAAACCTCCTCCGAGACCGGGCCCTCCACTTGATTTGCCAAGGGCTCCAAAGCCTGACGAGGAGGATCCCGCGAGGGCTCCGAACTTAGAGGACGCGAATGCGCTTGTGGATGACTCACCGCCTGGTGATTTGGTTCCAGCGAGAGCGCCAAAAGGGGATGACGATGAAGTGTTGCCGAAAGCGCTTCCAGGAGGAAGTTTCCCTGCGGCACTCTCGGTTGAATTGGTTTTGGACTCGGCCGTAGAGGCCGCAGTCTTTTCCGCCAGCGCACTCGAACTTGCCAGTCCGGTGCTTTCCGCTATTATGGCCTCGGCATTGTCAGTCGTCGAGTGCAATCGGCTTCTCTTAGTCTTGGGGCTAGCCAACGCCTCGACGCCTGCTTCTCCCTCACTCGCTCCATCTGGGGTAGTAGCACGCGCGGCATGACTCTGTCCATTCGCTTCTGCCGAGTGTACGCCCTCAGCGTCGCCGTTGCGGGGTCGCTCGCCCGAAGTCTTTCGCTGGCCATTGTTCAATGCGTCTTCCTCTGCCGTACTGTCCCGTGATCTCTTCCGAGTGTGCGACTTGGAGAGCGCTCTCGCAGCCGGCTCTGATGGCTCGGGTTCTACCTCTTCGAAGCTCCGCTTCCGCTGTATCCTTCCTCGAGCCTCTCCGCTCATATCTGCAGTCGCGTCGGCCGGAGCACTTGTCGGAGCGGGGAGGTCGGCCAACTCACTGTCTGGCTGGAGCGCTTTGGGGTCGTGAATGTTGGCTTTCTGGAGCCTCTCGCGCGTCGACTCTTCCCCGCCTTCATTGTCCGACAACACCGCATTGTCCTTGTCCACGGCCATTTCTGTCCGCAGTTGCCTTGGCAGGCTGGTTCGCAGGGCGGGAGCGTGTCAGTAAGCCGTTGTGGTAACGATGCGTGGTCGGATGACGCCGTCTGAGGAGGCGGGAGCGTTGCTGTCGGTCGGCAGTTGCTCGCTGGACGTGGGGCCCACCAATGACAGCGCCCACCAGCTGTTGTGTGCACGCGCGACAGCGAAGCGGTGAGTCGAGATGCGCTGCCGTCGTCGCCAGCGTCGAGAGTCGCGTCACCAGCAGCGGGCGGCAGCAGCAGTCCGTCGTTGTGCAAGGCTCGACGTGGGAGGCGGCAGTCTCGTGGCTTCTTATCGTGCCCTCGACCTTCCCGAGGCTCATGCGAGAGAAAGATGCAGTCAGACGGCCGACCTAGAGACAGAAGCGTGGAAAACAGACTCGATCGGAAGACGGCCTGCTCTGCGACGTGCTGAGGTGTAAATGTCGTCTTCACCGCACGGAGCTACACCACGACGTAAACAGGGCTGCGATTGAGGGGCGCCAAGCTTTCCCGCTTCACTACGGCTCCGACATGTGAATGCGTGCACGTGACTGGGCATCGACATCAATCTCATGATTCATTATTCTCGTGGTATCTGTAGCCTGTCTACTGCAGCCCCGGGCCTATCTCCAGTAACTGAGACTATGCTGAGCAAGGTGTTGCCCGCGCGATCATGCAAGACCATAGAATTGTTCTAAGTTACATGGACATAAACACCTTCAGGAGAGCAGGGTAGTTGGGAGTGCCTGGAACGAATGGTCAGTACATGTAGTGTAAGTTGGAAAATTGACCAAACTCACCCAAGCCACTAACTGGGTCCCAGCCCTTCGCAGCGGTGAATCCATTGGTGCCACAGCCTGGGTTCGAGCCGACCGTAATGTCGTGCATCGCGCCGGGGTTCTTGTACAGCGTGGGGTTGACGTAGCCAACTGTGGGCTTGCCTGCCTTCAAACGCTCATCGTTGATGCGCGTCAGGATAGATGCCCACACAGGGCACGATGCAGAGGTACCACCGATCAATGTTGGGGCTCCCATAGTGAAGATGACAATATTGTCTCCGACAGCACTGACATCAGGATATCCACGGCCGGATTTGTTGTACAAACCATTCCCCATGCTGTCACCAGTGTAGTATGGGTACTGGGTACCGGCAGTCGCGAAGTAGTTGGCAACTGCGGCCTTTTGATATGCTGGCTGAGGGTAGATGTTGGAGAAACCACCGCCAGACTGTGACAAACAAAGTCAGTATCGGGGATCTAGAACCCGCTTCTTTCGCAAACTTACCGGGAAGCGAGTAGTGGATGTCTCCTGGTCCTTGTGCGCGTCTCCAGTCAAAACAGTCGATCCGACGGAGAGAATGTACGGGCAGGTGGCGGGGAAGTCTGTGACAACAGCATTAGCATGATGAAGCTGGGCCGAAGCGCACTCTTGACATACCAGGGTTGAAGACCTTTTGATTGATGCAGCCATTGTCTCCAGTGCTGGCCGGACCAGACACACCGCTATCCCCAGAGGCGACAACAGAGGTGACACCTTGAAGGCCAAGCTTGAGAATCTCAGCACACTGTCGCTGTTGGTACGAGGCAGGCAAGTCGCCTTCCTGGCCTCCATAACTGATGGAAATGACATTGGTTGGCTTGTACACGCCGCACTGCTTCTGTCCCTTGTATGCGCCAGGAGCGTTGCTCGGGTCAGGATATGGAGGATCAAGATCACTCGTTCCGCCATTCGTGCAGTAAGAACCGTCTAGGGCATCGTAGAAGTTGTTCAGGAAGCCAGCGTAGGTGTAGTTGGCCTCGTACACTGGGTCGTCGGTCTGGAAGAGGATACTGTTCTGAGGCCAGATGATCGGATACGAGATCTGGAAATCAAGATCGCTCTCCGGGCCAGCGCTGGTCACTGGATTAGGTGCCTGGGCACCATCGATAGCATCGAGAGTTGGGTGGGTTCCGACCGGGATGCGTTGTTGCAGAGTCAAGAAGAATTCGTTCAGATCAGTCTGAGAGTAGACATCACCCAAATCCTCAAAGATTCCAAGCTCGTTGCCCTTGACAGCACTAGTTGCCTTGGTGAAGTTGTACATTGCCTCAATGCAGTCTGGGATGATGGCAACGTCACAAATTGCGGTCAGAGGGTTCAACAACAGCGTCTCGAGTGCCTGTGGCAGTGCCTTGAGGAGAGGTGGAAGCGGGACGCCATTGCCATTCCTGAAGGTGCGCTTCTCGATCTCATTCTTCGACGTGCTTCGTGCGCTACTCTGATTGTCAGCAATGTTCGTAGTAAGAAGCCTCATATCTTTGTGAGCCTAGCCTGATATTCCACTTACTTCATGAGCTTGATTCCAGGGGTAATGTAATCGATGTGCCTCTTCACTTCATGGTGGACGTGGTACTGATCGCAGCCGATGGTGGTCTTGCCACTATCGCTGTGCTCGTACATGTGGTATTTTGCTTGCAGAAGAGCCTCGGCCTCAGCAACAGTTGCGTCAAACTGAATCCATTGCTTATTGGCAGACTGGGATACGCGATCTGGGTGGAAGCCGGCATCGTGAAGCCAGCCCTTGACAGCATCCACAGCGCGGGAAGCTGGAGCGAACATCTCGTGGACCTGCTCGGATGTGTAATATTTGCCATAGCGAGGAGAATCTGGGTCAGAGCTGTGAAGAGTGTTAGAATTTGTGATCATGTGTAGCGGTTCCATGCAGTGGAATCAAAGGCACAGCGGCTTCCATTGCCTTAGGCATGGAGCAATCGGTAGAGTAGCACTTACACTTCCATCAGCCAGTCATGGCCCCTGTGCAAATTCTCTTGAACCAGACCGATGCGCATAGGCATCTTGATCTCCGGGAGCAAGCGATCTCCCTTGATCCAGTTCTCCGACGGAGCACGCTTCTCGTGAAGCACATGTCGCTGGACATTGTTAGCTGGAGCAGCCAGTGCCGCTCCCACGGAGACCGCAGCCGCGATGTATGAAGAGAAGTGCATATTCGTGACTGCGAGCAATGCTACCCCCTCGGCACCTACCAGGAAGGCTCTTCAGACATTTATATTTCCACTTCTATGGAAGGAGCCCATGACACCTTGAAGATCTAGCGTCGACCAGAGCGTGCCCGACGAACCAACAGCACGAGTATACATTCGCGCGAGCGGCGCAGAAGGTGCTGAATCTGGAAGGTCGTGGTACGGGTGGCAATGGATACGCTTTGGCTAAGCAACATGGCTTGCAACGATCAGCAATGGCAAAGGCTTTGGCGAGCTTGACTGAATGCAACCCCAGGTCCATCGCTGCCGCCGGTATGTGGTGGTGATGAGCTGTCATTCGAGCGGCGATAGCACCAAGCCACGCGGCTGCAGATGAGGGTCGCGTGCACGCCGGCGCTTGACTACGCCAGGCAAGCCAAGGCCGATCTCGACCTTCTTCGTGCCTTTATCCGCCGCTATGCTGCGTCACCTTGGCCGGCAAAGGATTGTCAAAGAGGAGTTGGATGGCTGCGGCGTGGGGAAACATGCAGATCTGCCAGCAATGGCCGAGGAGGTGGAGATGGAAAGATGGGTAGACCGAGTTCGGAACAAGCCGTCACTATCAGGCACTTTCTTGATGCTCCCTGGTTTTTTGTATTGCGGCTGACAGACCATCCTCTGGCATCAAAGTGGCATGTCTGCCCCTCAGTATGGTCCTGAGTTTCGAAGTGGATGTGCGCCATGTGGAAAGCGTACATGCAAGGAAGGAGTCTTGTCTCGGGCATACCGAGGATATCGACCTCGGTGCTGTTCGTCACCAAACGCCACAGTTGGAGGAAGGGCGGAAGACGCCCTTGGGAGGCGGCAGACTCGCCCTGTGAGCTGGTAATTCTGAGAGGGCCCTTTAGCCACCGACGCCGGCCTGGACTGGTAGACTAAGAGTAGTGGCCCCTTTGGTGGCTGACACTTGACAGATGGCGATCGGGAGCTGAATGCCGCTCGCAGGACCGCTCACAAGCCAATCCACGCGTCGCAAGGCATCACTGCACAGAACAAGCATGTTTCCAAGTCGCCACTCTTCGTGACAAGCTTAAAGTAGCGTCGGTCTTCTGTCCTGAGCGGGATGGCAAAGTCGTTCGCGCCAGCCAGTCTCGTATCTCACCAGGTCCAGATCGAGCTTCCTCGCGAAACTGGTCGATAGCAGTATGGCGAAGTCCAACTGGAGTGAGTGCTCTGTAGTGTGCCACTTATGGGATGATGCAAACCTCGGAATGTCCGTAGGGCCCGGAGCTTTTCTATTTGATTTCTTGTCTAAGGTAGTGAATGTTCATTGCAATATTGAAAGGCCCTTGTAACCTTGACACCGCACACGGGAAGTTGCCATGCGACCACAAGCCTCGTATTCAAGGTGCTCGGCCCGTCTAATATGTCCTAGCGACAGGGGGAATCGTATCTATCTCACTCTTATCCAATGTATTCATCACAACACCGCGGTACCCAATCTTCGTCTCCTGCCCAATGTCCTTCTGCCAGCTCAGCGTATGCTTCATCCACTTATCGTCATTCCTACTGGGAAAGTCCTCCCGCGCGTGGCTGCCTCTGCTCTCCTCTCTTAATTGTGCAGATTTAGCCGTCTGAGCAGCACAAGTCAGAAGATTCTTGAGTTCGAGGGTTTCGATGAGATCAGAGTTCCAGATCATGGACTTGTCCTTAACAGCAAGTCTCGTATTGAAATCATCTTGGACTTTTTGCATGCGCTCGTTGCCAGCGTCGAGGGCTTCCTTGGTGCGGAAGACTGAGATATCGGCCTGCATGACTTTTTGCATGTCTGCACGAATCTCTGCGCTCAGCTTGTCTCCGTCTGCTTGACGAATCTTCTCCATCGAGGCAATGTGGTCGAGGCCGATGTCTTCTGGCACTTTCGTGTGTGGAGCTCCTTTGTCGTTATTCGCCGCGATGTCGAGTGCGCACGCTCGGCCGAAGACAACAATATCTAGAAGACTGTTTGCGCCGAGTCTGTTCGCGCCGTGGACCGAGACGCATGCCACCTCTCCTGCTGCATAAAGACCCTTCACCACTTTCTCCAGTCCCGTGCTGGGGTCAATGTTCAGAACTTCGCCCTTCCAATTCGTTGGCACGCCACCCATGCAGTAATGGACTGTCGGTAGGACAGGGATGGGCTCTTTGGTCACATCGACGCCAGAGAAGACGCTTGCTGTTTCTGCAATGCCTGGAAGACGTTCCATAATCAGATCTGCGGGCAAGTGGCTCAGCTGGAGATAGACGTGATCCTTATCTGGACCAACTCCACGCCCTTCTCGAATTTCCATGTGCATTGAGCGGGATACAACGTCTCGTGAGGCAAGATCCTTTGCCGTGGGCGCATATCGCTCCATGAATCGCTCGCCTTCGCTATTCAGAAGGTAACCACCTTCACCGCGCGATCCTTCTGTGATCAGCACACCAGCGCCATAGATGCCTGTGGGATGAAATTGGATGAATTCGAAATCTTGATTCGCAAGTCCAGCTCGTGCTGCCATTGCCTGGAATCCTCATCAGTGTCCACTCTGAAAAGATTGCACCTCAGCGACACTCACGTTCCCATCACCCGTCGAAGTGTGCGCACTCGTCGCAGAGAAATACGTCCTGCCATATCCACCAGTCGCAAGAACCGTATTCCTCGCAAAAACTCTGTGCAGAGTTCCGTCTTCCATGCTCATGCATAGTATGCCGACACATTCTCCATCAACCATCAATAGATCAATCGCAAAGTACTCAATAAAGAAGTTGGTATTATGCTTCACACTTTGCCCATACAGCGTATGCAGCATAGCATGCCCCGTTCGATCAGCCGCAGAACAGCACCGCACCCCTTGCCCGCCTTTTCCATACTTGAGACTCTGGCCTCCCAAAGCTCGTTGATATATTCTCCCATCCTCGGTTCTGCTGAACGCCATGCCGTAATTCTCCAACTCATACACTGCCTTTGGTGCCTCCCTGCACATGTAGTGGATAGCATCTTGATCACCTAGCCAATCTGATCCTTTCACCGTGTCGTACATGTGCCACCGCCAATCATCCTCGGTCATGTTTCCCAACGCCGCATTGATGCCGCCTTGCGCAGCGACAGTGTGAGAACGAGTCGGAAAGAGCTTCGTTATGCATGCTGTTTCGAGGCCGCTTTCAGCTAACCCGACGGCTGCCCGGAGCCCCGCGCCTCCTGCTCCTACGACAATCGCGTCGTAGTGGTGATCGATAATGGGATGCTTGTTGGGATCGAGATAGGTGCCCGAAGCGGTCGTCGCTCTTCTTCGCTGTGACTGTCCTAGGATGCCACGATGCTGCTGAAGAGGAAGAGCAGCTATCCGCTGCCGTTGCCAGGCCGAGTTGCTTGCTCGTATTGAGGTAGAAGTGGTGGATCGCAAGGAAGAAGCTGTATTGAAGAGTGTTCGACCTATCCGTAGAGCCATTGTGTACGCACGCCTCGACCACAACTGCAAAACACCACGCAGAGTCGCACAGTAGCTCTCAGATTTTTATAGATTTGCGAGGGCGGGTGGCGGCCAATGTACCTCTAGTACTCCGAGCTGGAACGCTATCACCACAGCTCCGACCAAAGTCAGCGACGCATGAAGCAGAATGTAGGGGATGGTGAATGTGTAGCCTCCAAGAGAAACGTAAACGTGAAGCGACCAGATGCCGTGCTGGGCGTGGCCATCATCACCGGCCGGCATCGTGCCAATTTGGGGGCGTTGCGGTAAAACTGGCACAAGCGTGCTTTCCTGCATGCATCACTGACGAGAGGGAGCTGTCGAGAGGCCAGCCAGTATATCCGAGGGCTAACGGTAGGGGACTGACATCTGGAGCACCGCGATTGGCTCCTCCATATCTCGTCAGATCCGACTGTGGAGTCACAGCCCACGCTCGCGCCGGAAATGGGCTGGGAATAAGACTTCGAGTTCCGCGTGGCTCACAGGAATAGCTGACGAGCGTTCATAGCAAGGACAAGTCAGGAAGATACCCTGCAGGCTTCAGGATCCTTATTCCCACGATCACAGTCTTTAGAGACTTCCCGTGAGATCGCGACTTGTCGTGTTCACGCCCCGTCACGCAGTGCTTCACACGTGGTGTGTCGCTGCAGCGCGAGCGGCAAAGCATCTTTCTGCCGCAACAGCCGCATGGAAGACATGCACGAGGCTATGCCGCATTAGTGACTTGGTGTAACGAAAGTGGAGGACATTCTGTGTCACAGATCGCAATGAGCGTTCCCAAACGTGGCACCTGATAGGGCACTCATGGATCTAGCTATTCCCCGCGAGTGTCACTCATATCAGTCGGCCTTGCCACTCTTGCCTACTGTACGCCGTTCTCTGCTCACACCACCAAGAGCCACGCCATCAAAGTAACTTGTAGCAGTTGTTCCCGACCTGCCCCCAGCAGTTGCCTGCTCCACTGACGGTTGGCGCCCTCTAGCTTCCTCCTCGTCTGGCCCAATCTCGAACTCGTCAGTCATCTCTATGAGATCACCAATACCCCCTGCGCCTTTTGCAGGAGTTCCCACGGACGCCCGCGCGGCGTATTGCCTTCCTCCAGGTGTAGAAGCCGTCTTTGCAGCTAATTTGCGTACCCACGACTCGATGGACCCGCCAATTTCCTGTAAATGTAGGCCTCCGGAGCCCCCAGTGCCGCCTCCATGAGGATAAGCTGGCGTTACTGCGCCCGAACCAAGCGGAGTCGGTTCATCGGTATTCAAGGGTAAGTCGGGCTGGTACAGAGCAGTCTGGTTGCGAGGAGGAGCCACGTCAGGAAGATGCTTTGCCATCATCTTGTTCAGGCTGTCTTGCGCGGGACCCGGATACCGTACATGGCGTTCCATTGTCCCGACTCCGCCTGGCCCTTGTAGATAGGCTGGGAAATACCCGTTGGTCGCACTACTAGGCCTGCGTCGGGGTCTTTGGGGTGGGACTTGATTCCGCGGGGATGGCGGGGCATTGCTGGTGCTCAACAGATCACCTGTGTTGGAACGAGAGAGCTCCAATGACGTTGACGGAGTATCCAAGTCGGAATAGGAATTGCTCTTCCTTCTCGCCGGGGGAAAGTATCCGAGCGCTCGTCGTGGCATCCTTGCGATCTGGACGGGTTTATCAAAACCGGGCAATATAATCCACGAGTCGTGCTGCCAGTCAGAGTCTCCATGTGCGCTAGTGCTTGCTGCAGAAGTACTCGTATGAGTCGACGCCGAATTCGTGCGATTTCTGTTGTTGACGGATGAATTGCGGCTGTGTCCGTTGGGCATTGGGTTAGCTGCTGTCGACGTCGGGACTTCTTCAGCATGCAATGTCGACAGAGATTCACTCTCAGAGCCCAGCAGATCGATCTCTGCCGCGGTAGCAGGTTTACCCTTGACCCCACAAGAATCGACAGGCAGGAACAGCGTTTTGCGCATCTGCACGCTGTCGTTGGGCCACATCCGGTTGGCTTTCCTCAGCATGTTTGCGGATATGTTGTAGCGAATGGTGATTCCCGCCAGTGTATCATTCCTGGTCACTTGATGTACATATGCAAGAGCGTCCCTGTCGTCCGCGTCGCCCGGAGGCGCAGACGCTGCTGTCCTATCATCCGATAACCTCCGTTTGAACTTGCCCAGTGTGTCCGCATAGCTGCTTTCCTGACCCGTCAACATGGCCTTTCTCTTCTGAGCTCGCAGAGCTGCAGCCTGCTCCTCAGTCGTGCCCTGTCCGATACCCCCGGATCGAGGGCTGGATGAGATGGCAGGACCCCATTCAGCCGGCGGCGCACTGCTGCTCGTTCGTGCGTTTGGCAGTCGTGTATGGGGCCTGCGATTCCGCGCCCGGTCACTGATTTCCTGCTCAAATGGATCGGTGCCGAGAAAGTCCTGGGCAATGCCCTGCAGAGTGCTCAATGAACTTCCCCAGAATCCGGCCAGCGTGGGCGAGTTCATGCCAGCCCTGCTTTGTCCGGCACCTGTCGCCTTCGACGGTCCGGCTGCCACGTCGCGCCATCGAGCATTGGGACTCAGCCGCTGTGGATGCGCAGAAGGAATGGGAGAGGCAGAGCGACTTGCAAACGGCGAGGGCAAGGGAGAAGCGATGCGATTGGAGGAGGTCCTGGTGTGATCGAAGGTGGTCTCGTCGCCCTCGTCGAGGCCAGAGATGAGGTGCGGAGCGCGAGGCCTTAGCGTAGCGCTGGAGTGGGCGGAGCTGGCGCGGGCATTGGTGCTGCTCATTGCCGGCGGCTTATGGAGCAGTCGGATGCATCAAGGACGTGGATGGGCTCGAGAGCGCAGCTGATGCATCACCGCTGTTCACGGAAGCATGGGCGACTCCGGGTCGGGGGGGGACGCGCTGGGCGGGCGCAATGGTGGTGTGCGGGCGTGGCCTTTTCTCTCCCAACAGTGCTGAGTGTCAGACCTCCCTACGGTATGAGAGCGTGAATCAGAGCCACCTGCTTCCTGCTGTGAAACGCAGCGGCGACGTCGTCATGCGCATTCGGAACCGTGCTCGCCCCACCATCTACACAAAGCTCCAAGTGTCCTGCTATACTACTATACTTGGGTTCTGCACTCAACCTGAGATCTGATTCTATTGCGAGTTAACGCACAAGCATTCAGTGTTTCTATGGTTGCCACACGCAGTCTAGTGTTCTCTACACCGTATCCAGTGCTCTATGCTCTGTCCGTAAGAGCAGTCGACCTGGCCCTTATCGTTCCACCACTTCTGGTGAAAGCGAATTACCCGAAACCTAAACGACTCTCGGCGTGTTAGACCAGAGGCGACTACGTTGATGAGACCATCCAGGAGAATGCATTTCTATGCAGTGACCTTGCAATCGCTCATCGCTACAGGTGCCAGAGTCTCTTCCCGCCTCTCTAGACCAGGCTGAGGCAGTGCTGCAATCTTTCCACCTGAACTACGCTAATGCAGTCGCTCTCAATCTAGTATCATGGGTCTTGGCGGTGGGACCTTGGTGCGGAGATCCCTCGATTCTCCGAAAGATAGTTGTGAGGCTCTGGGGACGTGTACATACTTGGACCTCGCATTCTTGTCAAGCATCGCTCCCTTTGCAGGGCTCGCCGACTAGATCTTGGACGACTTACTAGCTCGCCGGTCCATCTAGCTCTGAGCACGGCCTCTGGCTGTATCTCTGTCCATTCTCAACCCTCTCGCAGGTATTCTTCATGATGTGCACCTTGTGAGGTTGTTGACACAGTGATACCGTCTCTGAACACCACAAGCCATGAGTCTATGGGCCCCTCGCTAGCATGACTCGCAAAGATTCTCCACTGTGCCCTATCGTCAGTGGCCAATTATCCTTCTGTTCATACCATCCGTGCATATGAAAGGACCGCGCAGTCGCGAAGTTACCATTACACTGCGACAAGCACCTTGAGTCTCCTCCAAGCTTCGTTGACCAGGGGTATACTCCCAGCAGGGCTAGACTTCTGCATAGTAACAGGGCTGTCAGCGCGGCAATCTCGCTGACAAGACCAAGAAGTAGCCAGCAGAAGTCGCAGTATCGAGTCTAGCAGGGCTGGTTGCGGGCGGAGTAGAAATTTTAACCGCGCCCGTTCTTGTGCTCGGAGACCGGACAGCTCAAGTAGCTGGTCATAGAGCCTTTGCATCCGGGGTCCTCCACATTCGTTTGCGCTCTCTCCTTGTCCATCTGGTGGCCGCACAGAGTAGCTGAGATGTCCATCGTATCGTTGCTACACGATGCGCAGGCCTATGTGATGTCCAGACATTGTGATTGCGCAGAACGACCATCGCGATACAGCTGGCAGCGTCTCAGCCTTCAGCCTGACTCAACGTCGCCGCTCAGCAATAGCTTTCGCTTCGGAGGGATGTTGTAGCTGGTCACCTTGACTGACTTGGGAACAGATGTAACAAGACCATGATGCATAGCAGGAGACCAAGGACAATTGATCGGAAGCTTCGATCAGCATGGACGACTGATGACAGTAAAAGACAAGCCGAGGATCTCAGCCCAGAACCCAACGCTGTCGTACTCGGTGCCAATGGACACACGACAGTCTTGGCGTCGGGTTTTGGGCGAGAGTCCGATCCGTCCAGGTAACGAGGGATCCGACCACATGGGCCAGGTTCTTGAGCGTGCTCTGCGATTGCGTCGCAGGCTCATCCAAGACGTCGGCCTACCACTCAAGCCTAGTCTATGCCTACCGATTCCAAGTGAAGGTGCAAAGCATGCGAAAGCGGGAAAGTCTCGAGCACTCATGTTGCGTCGCAGGCCGGCAACGAGCCCTGCAGGGAGCGCGGAAGCTACAGAGTGCATCTGCCGCTGCTAATAGTCAGCGTGGCTTCGTTGCGGCTCAACGTCCGAGGGTCTCTTGCCTCGGAACGTGGACGGTGTTCCATCCGTCCACGACATCGAGATGCTTGCGACCGCACGACCTCGAGCGATCTCGCGATAGCGATCTCGACAAATCTGGATGGCGCAAAGCACGGTGTGCCACTTCGTCCACCCATAGTTCTCTACTGGAACGGTTCCCGGCGCAAATCTGCCCCTGGATCCGCGGATTTCATGCAGTGTCTGCAGAGATGTGTGTAATACGGACGTAGCATGTCGACAGTCACGACAGTCGTGGCACGTATTGCCCAGAAAGCCGTAAAATAATTGGTCAAAGTCACCGCCCGCGATGGTTCGACCAGATCTCAAGCCCCATCTGCAGAGATCGCCGTTCTGCATGGCCTTGGCAAGCCTGACAGAGCGAATGCGGAGTTCGACGATGTCATCGGCTCCTCCGGATCTAACAGTTCTACTTAGCACCGAATGTTGTGGAACGTGTCAGCCTTGCAGCGCCGACTCAGCGGGCGGAAGCCTTTCGGGTCGGGGCTTCACGTTCTTTCCAGGTCGCTCAAGCCATGGCGTCGTAGCCGGTTAAGATGCCGTATCGTAGATACATGTCTACTCTGCACTTTCGAGAGCCCGTCAGCAATCTTGGTTTGTGTAACAAAAGCTCAGTCTGTCTCATTTCTTCAGAGCATCGCCTCTTGAGCTCATTAAACGAATCAAATTCCATTGACTTGTGGTGCCAACACATCTGGTCATCCGCAGATCTCTAATAGGGATGCCATCTCTTCAGCGCGCTGGGTCATGGACAACTCCTGGCCCAGGCAGCGGGTCTGGAGAGGAGGTCTACAGAACTCTCAGCAATGCTCTCTCGAGAACCTTCAGTGGGAAGAAAGACAATGATGGCGATGATCATTCCGACAGCGACGAATCTACCAGCAAAGCCAATGACTGGAAGCTCATGGACGAGGTGAAAGCAGTTGCCCAGCAAACTGAAGCAGATGGCGCCAAGAAGAGGACTATCGGGGTGACATGGAGGAACCTGACCGTGAAAGGGATAGGCGGCGACGCTGCATTCAATGAGAATGTCTTCTCCCAATTCAATCTCCCTAAGCTCATCAGCGAGAGCAGACAGAAGCCGCCACTCAAGACAATCATCGATGATAATCATGGATGTGTCAAGCCTGGCGAGATGCTTCTTGTGCTTGGGCGACCAGGTGCTGGCTGCACAACATTACTCAAGATGCTCGCAAACAAGAGGCTAGGCTACGCAGAGGTCACTGGCGATGTAAACTTTGGGTCCATGGACGCAAAGGAGGCAGAGCAATACCGTGGACAGATTGTCATCAACACGGAGGAGGAGTTGTTCTTTCCCACCTTGACTGTCGGTCAGACCATGGATTTTGCTACGCGAATGAAGATCCCACATCACCTGCCCTCAAACGTCAAGGATCAGGCGGACTTTCAGCGCTTGACGAGGGATTTTTACCTGCGATCCATGGGCATCGAGCACACTCACGACACCAAGGTCGGCAATGAGTACGTACGTGGTGTCTCTGGAGGTGAGCGCAAGCGAGTCTCCATCATCGAGACGATGGCCTCACGCGGGTCAGTATTTTGCTGGGACAATAGCACGCGAGGACTCGATGCCTCGACAGCCCTGGAATACACAAGATGCATCAGAGCGATGACAGATGTCCTCGGGCTGAGCTCTATCGTGACATTATATCAGGCGGGTAATGGTATCTACGAGCTGTTCGACAAGGTGCTCATCTTGGACGAGGGCAAGGAAATATTCTATGGCCCCTTGCCCCAAGCCAAGCCTTTCATGGAGGACTTGGGCTTCGAGTACACCGACGGTGCCAATGTTGCCGATTACCTCACAGGTGTGACCATTCCTACCGAACGCAAGATAAGGCCTGGCTTTGAAGATCGCTTCCCGCGCACGGCGGACGAGATTCGAGCCGAGTATGAGGGAACAGCTATCAGATTTCTCATGGAAAAAGAGTACGACTATCCTACCACATCGGATGCGATTGCACGGACAGAAGACTTTAGACAAGGTGTCGCATATGAAAAAGCGCCGAGTCTGCCGAAGAAGTCGCCGCTGCAGGTGGATTTGTACGTCCAGATCAAGTCTGCCGTCATCCGCCAGTATCAGCTCATTTGGGGCGACAAGGCAACGTTCGTCATCAAGCAAGGCTCTACCATTGTGCAGGCACTCATCGCCGGATCGCTCTTCTACAGTGCACCCAACACGTCGGGCGGGTTGTTCAGCAAGTCCGGCGCGCTGTTCTTCTCGCTCCTCTACCAATCT
This sequence comes from Cercospora janseana, assembly GCA_026725115.1. NCBI lineage: Eukaryota > Fungi > Ascomycota > Dothideomycetes > Mycosphaerellales > Mycosphaerellaceae > Cercospora > Cercospora janseana. Next base: position 917,289 of record CM049100.1, read on the forward strand.
CTGATCGCCATGTCTGAGGTCACCGACTCATTCTCCGCTCGACCGGTGCTAGCGAAACATCGCAGTTTCGCATTCTACCATCCTGCAGCCTTCTGTTTCGCTCAGATTGCCGCTGATATACCCATTCTGATTTTCCAGGTCACAGTCTTTTCCCTGCCGCTCTACTTCATGGTCGGCCTCAAGCAGACAGCCAGTGCATTCTTCAGCTTTTGGGCCATTTTATTCGCTTCCGCTATGACTATGACGGCCTTCTTCCGTTGGCAGGGGTCGGCATTCAAGTCGTTCGATGCGGCGTCGAAGGTCAGCGGCTTCGCCGTCTCAGCTGTCATCATGTACACCGGCTACCTCATCCCCAAACCGGACATGCATCCCTGGTTCGTGTGGATCTACTGGATTGATCCCTTGGCCTATGGCTTCGAAGCATTGATGGGTGTGGAGCTTGGAAATACAGTTATCCCATGTGTGGTGCCAAACCTCGTGCCTGCGGGACCCGGCTACACCGACTCCAGCTTCCAAGCTTGCACTGGTGTTCGAGGCGCTGAACCTGGGGTATCTTTCGTTACGGGCGATCAATATTTGCATGGTCTGTCGTACAGTGCATCGCATGTGTGGCGCAATTTTGGCATTTTGTGGGCGTGGTGGGTGCTATTTGTCGCTTTCACTGTCTACTGCACTTCCAACTGGTCCATGGCATCTGGAAATTCTGGTTATCTCCTGATCCCACGCGAAAAGCAGAAGAAGGCCATGCATTTGCTCAGCGACGAGGAAAATCTGCCTGAGAAGGCTGGCGGTCGTACGTCCGAGAAGGGCTCGCAGCAGGGCAACCTGGATGACCAACTGGTCCGCAATACCTCAGTCTTTACCTGGAAGAACCTTTCGTATACCGTGCAGACCCCGAGTGGTCCTCGCGTTTTGCTTGATGATGTCCAAGGTTGGGTCAAACCCGGCATGCTCGGTGCACTGATGGGCTCCTCAGGTGCCGGCAAGACGACGCTCCTTGACGTTCTCGCCCAGCGTAAGACTGAAGGAACAATCAAGGGTAGCATATTGGTCGACGGACGTGACCTGCCCGTATCATTTCAAAGATCCGCTGGGTACTGTGAACAGCTTGATATCCATGAACCCCTGGCAACAGTGCGCGAGGCACTCGAATTCTCTGCTCTCCTGCGGCAAAGCCGTGATACACCACGCGCCGAGAAGCTCAAGTACGTGGACACGATCATCGAATTGTTGGAAATGCACGATATCGAAAACACGATCATCGGGACCAGCGAAGCCGGGCTCTCGGTCGAACAGCGCAAGCGTCTCACCATCGGTGTCGAACTCGTGTCCAAGCCTAGTATCCTCATTTTCCTCGACGAACCTACCTCTGGTCTTGATGGACAAGCCGCCTTCAACATTGTCCGTTTCCTCCGCAAACTCGCAGACGTCGGTCAGGCTGTGCTTGTCACCATCCACCAACCTTCAGCTGCCCTCTTCGCTCAATTTGACACGCTGTTGCTGCTCGCCAAAGGAGGAAAGACGGTGTACTTTGGCGATATTGGTGACAACGGCGCGACTATCAAGGAATATTTTGGCCGCTACGATGCGCCTTGTCCGCAGAATGCCAATCCAGCCGAGCACATGATTGACGTCGTGTCGGGCACGCTCAGCAAAGGCAAAGACTGGAACCAAGTCTGGCTCAACAGCCCCGAGTACGCCGCCATGACGACGGAGCTGGACCGCATTATCCAAGACGCAGCGTCCAAGCCGCCTGGAACTGTCGATGATGGGCACCAGTTTGCCGCCCCTCTCTGGGAACAGACCAAGCTTGTCACGCAGCGTATGAACGTGGCTCTCTACCGAAATACCGAGTACGCGAACAACAAATTCTCCCTGCACATTGGGAGCGCTCTGTTCAACGGGTTCACATTCTGGATGATTGGAGACTCGGTCGGGGACTTGCAGCTGAGTCTGTTCACCATCTTCAACTTCATCTTTGTCGCACCTGGGTAGGTCTCTCACCTTTTTCTTATTGCTGCAACTTCCACGCTGACTTGACCGCCAGTGTCATCGCACAACTGCAACCCCTCTTCCTCCAACGCCGAGACATCTATGAAGCACGCGAGAAGAAGAGCAAAATGTACCACTGGTCTGCCTTCGTCATGGGCTTGGTTGTCAGTGAGATCCCGTATCTTGTTGTCTGCGCCGTGCTGTACTTTGTCTGCTGGTACTACACCGTCGGCTTCCCGAACAGCAGCGAGAAGGCAGGAGCAGTGTTCTTTGTAATGCTGTTCTACGAGTTCATTTACACTGGTGAGTGAGAGTCTTGAACAACGGTGCAGAGCGCGAGCTGACGTCTTGAGCAGGCATCGGTCAAGCGGTCGCTGCATACGCACCGAATGCAGTTTTCGCAGCCTTGACTAATCCTCTGATTATTGGAGTGCTCGTGTCATTCTGCGGCGTTCTTGTCCCGTAAGTACCAGTCTTCGCCCCTGGCCGCGCTGTCGTGTCATGAAATTCGAGAGGCCTCGGACTGACGGCGATCTCGCAGATATTCGCAGATGCAACCTTTCTGGAGATACTGGGTAAGCACCCCGTCAGCATTCCATTCCTCAACCTCACGTCTCCGCTCGCACATCAAAACACACACACACACACACACACACACACACACACACATCACATGCAGCAGGTCAATCGCTCACCCCTCGCCCAGCTCTACTACCTCAATCCCTTCAACTACCTCATGGGCTCCATGCTCGTCTTCACCCTCTTCGACCGGCCCGTCGTCTGCAAAGAATCCGAATTCGCCATCTTCGACACGCCCCACAACCAGACATGCGCCAGCTACCTGTCGGAATACCTCCAGGGCCTCGGCAGCCGCACCAACCTGGTCAACCCGGAGGCGACGCGCGGCTGCAAAGTCTGCCAGTACACGCGCGGCTCGGACTACCTGCACACGCTGAATCTGAGCGACTACGACTACGGCTGGCGCGACGCGGGCCTCGTGGCCATGTTCGCCGTCACGTCGTACCTGTGCGTCTATGTTTTGATGAAGTTACGAACGAAGCAGTCGAAGAAGGCGGAGTGACCTGACACGACTGCGTGTGTGTATATATATGGATAGATGGGAGATGTTTGGTAAATGGCACTCATCAATCTGACAGGTGATGGGACCGGTGAGGCGTTCTGAATAGATTGGATTGGGGGTTTGGCATGACGGAAACACGGGGCAGTACCTGCAGACCCAGTCGCATGGTGCGATGACAGGGGCAACAGGGTTTCGTCGAGAATCGATAGAGCGCGTGTACAGAAGAGAAGGGCTTCAGAGACACAGCATCATCGATGCGGTCCGTCTGGTGTCCAGATTTGGCATTCGGATCTGCTCTTCATGGTTGTGCGATGGTGTAGAGGGAAGTGGCTCGCGTGAAGGCATACTCGTTGATCCGCAGCTCCAATCGCGCTGCGTGAGACGTCTGCCGGTATCTCTTTGCCGTGGCCTGTAGTAGAGCATCTTGCAGCGACTGTGCGAGGTTCAGCGGGGGCAAGCAAGGCAAACATAATAATCATAGCAGAGCGACGCACCATGTCTTGCCACCAAGACAAGTTCGACCAAGTATCGACTTCACTCGGGCGAGGGAAATCGTGCGTCTCTGTTGAAATCGCGAGCCTCGCTCTCTACTGCGCGTTGAATCTGAGGCTTTGCACATTCCATGGCACCAGATCAGACAGACCACCACCATTCACTGACCAAAGAAGGCCGAGGCGACCAATCTCCGGAGCAGCTGGCGCGCACGAGTGGGGAGAGTCGCGTATAGTGAGTGGGAGAGTCAACATTACAGCCGCCTCACGGCGCAACTCACACGTCTGCACGCCAGCATCAAAGCTGCGGATGCCATGACTTTCACAGAGCCGGAGAGCTCGTCTCTGAGAGCCCTCGATTCGGCGGGACATCCATCATGCTGCTGCTGCTGCTGCGACGGTGCTCGCGGCACTGTCGCGCCTCACCAGCTCGCCTGGGAGTCGAGGGCAGAAGGCGAGACTTTTTGCACGAGTCGATCAGCGTTTGCGAGCATGCATGCGATCACGATTTGCGGGCGGCCGAGCATCAGCATTCGCACCGCAACATGTTGCTCATCACGGACAGCAGCAGCAGCAGCAGCAGTCGGATTGCTGCTGCGGACCGCCGGCTGACGACCGGGCGAGGGAGGCATGCGAAAGCGACGGGCTGAGGAGGCGGGCGACGGCGAGGAGGGGAGCAGAAGCGGTGCCAGAGCATGTTCCGCGAGCATTGATGCTGCACAACCGACTAGTTTTTCCTGCATCCTCCCATCCTTTCTGGGGCAACGCTAACTAACTAAGTTAGGGGTGTCGTGCTTGCTCTCGCATGCGGACTTGGCTTCCTGCGTGCATGTCATTTGGTCAACGAAGTGTGTCCGAGTCGATGGAGTTCTGCGGCGTGCGAGAGGATGCGCGGAGGGTCAGAAGCATGGATTGCCGTGATTTGCGCGCGTGCGAGAAGAAGGGAAGCCAAGAGGCGGTGATGGGAGCAAAGCAAAGCAGCAGAAAACGTGGCGGACACATGCGCACGTTTCTTGCAGCGGCCGCATGCGCTGCCCGAGTCAGTCGTGCCGGAAGGGCGGGCAGACTGCACCAACGCGAAGCTTCCGAGTTACCAAAGCGGCATCGCCAGCGTGTCTCGGCAGACGGGGCTGCATGATGAAGGAAAGCAGCGCGAAGAAAGGATTGCCGTGGAGGAGAGGGCGCTGCAGTATGCACGTCGAGATGCGTGTGCGCGGACGGGGAGGGAACATGCGCTTTAGGCATCTCCACCCATCAATGTCTGCTGCCGGCGGTGGTGCAAGTGCGACGAGCACGCCGGCGGCTGCGGAGTGCAGTGCATATACTGTACAGGAGCATGACGATCACGGATGAGGATCCTCTCCTTGCACCCTCTTGGCACGCCCAGCGGCGTCGCGATGTGATGCGAACGAGGGCCGCGCTGGCCCACGAACGCCCGCGGGCATGCACGGTGCCCGCTTGCACAGGAGAGCATCATGTCAGTCATCATCACACGTTCCAGCGAAGAGTTTGGTGGCTTGCCAGGTTCCATGCACCACCGAGCACGCCGGGCGGCTGACGCGTCCCCAAGAGGGAATGGCGGCTTTGCGCTGCATGCTGGACAGTGTCGGGAGCAGGCGTCGCTGCGAATCATGCAGCGATGGATGCTGGGGGATGGTGAGGGGAGGAGGAGGAGGACAGTGTCGAGTGCCATGTTGCGGCGTGGATGCCGGCGGGACGAGGTTCTAGACAAGCAACGAGGGGGGCATGACAGGGCCAGAGCAGGTCTGCGTGCTCGCTTCGCCCGTCGAGCGTGGCCCAGGGAGAGAGAGGATCGCGCCTGGGCGAGGTTTGATCCGAGGCTGAGGTGATGAGTGCGCCTTTAATCTCCATGCTGATGACCTGGCCATTCAGCCCCGTCAATCGTGGCCATGGGCAGCGAGTCCAGAAGCACCACTGCGAGTATTCACACCCAGACTCTGCTCCCCACCCCACCCACACAGTACTGCAGTCGTCGTGTGCAGGCGAGACTGCGGTAGTCGTGATCAGCGCCGAGCCCCAATCTCCGGCCGCTCGTACACCCGGAGCGGCGTGGTGCGTAGCGTGCCCGCTAACCAGCACCTGCCCCCAATCCTGGCCGGCATGCCCCACTTTGCTGTCTCATCCGCCCGGCGCTTCTCACCACGCACCCGCACGCACCACCGCGCCCGGCTCCTCCCAACGTCGTCGTCGTCGTCGTCGTCGTCGGCGGCACTCTGCTTCTCTCGCCCCTCCCGCCGCCCACACATCCACCGCCGCCCTCGTCCACCCACCACTCCCACCCCCCGGCCCCCGACTGGCAGTGCTGGCGGAACGGAGCCAGCGCGATCGTCAACCCACGCCGTCGCCTCCCTCCTCCCTCCGTCGCATGCTCCCTTGCGCTCGACCAGCAACCCGCATACCACCGCCCACCCACCCACACTCGCTTGACCACTTCTGACGATTCTCCGACTTACGGCCTGCCGCATCCCCTCGCCTGTCCTCGACACCCGAACAAAAGCATCCGCTCCCCAGTGAAAGGAGACGCGCTTCATTGTCCCCGCCATCACGCCACCACCTCCCTCAAAGCCACCTGGACGGTGACTGTCGCGCGGTCTGCGACCGTCTGCTCTCTGCACAATTTCCAGTCAAAGGAGCGCCTTCTTTGTCTGCAGATTCCGCGCGCCACGTGAGATTCGTTGCGCTCCGCCCGCGCAGGCACTTGGGTGGCACACTATCGCGAACACCAGCCCCTGCCACGGTCCACCTTCGCGCTCGATTCCAACTACCGACACTCCTTTGAATATCGAGAATACGGCAGCAACGAAGACAGGTGGGATGTGGTAGAAACTGTCCTGCACCGCAAGTCGAACATTGTTGGTTTGGTGGTCCTCGCAGCGATCCAGCTTGGTGACATTCGTCACGTACACTCGTTTCAAGGACCCATTCAGACGGTGCGCATCAACGGAGCCGCGGGCATGCATGGTGACAGGAACTGACGTGCCGACAGCAGCATATCTCTCACCTTCTCTTTTTACACGTATCCCCGCAGTCTTCCGACTGCCCCTGCAAATATTAATATCTTGGACGCATCATGAAGGCGACCACTGCGCCCGCATGGACGGCTGCCCTTGCGGCACTGTCTACGCTCGTCACCGCCGAGCAAGCCCCGGATGTCCTGCGACGAGATGAGGAGGTATCGCGACCGCGGTACTATTATCCCAAACATGTCAAGCGGCAGTGGCCGAACCTGACCACCACGACCACCTCCTCCACATGGGCCGATGTCATGAAAAGCATCACCGAGGCGGCGAACCCCAAAAACGACGACCAATCGAACACTGACAACAACTCGGGCTCCACTTCGCCCCTATTCAACCCGCAGAAGCCGCAGACATCCAATTCGAATTCCCTCCTCGCCAGTATTCTCGCAGCATTAGGAGGCGACTCTTCCGACACGACCAGCTCGAGCAGCTCTGCGCCATCGCTGCAGAATTTGACCACTTCCACGTCATCCTCGAGCTCGACGCCGCTCATCACCATCTCAACGGACACTCCTTCGGGCGGTGATGGCAGTACCACCTACAGTGGATCAAGTCACTCGGGCTCCGGCACTTCTGGTCAATCGAGCACACAATCGACCCCGGACACATCCGGTTCATCCAGTTCCCAGTCGTCTTCCCCCAACACCTCCCAGTCTGCTCCCGAACCTGAAAATCAGCCGACGGGACAATCGTCAGAATACTCTGGCTCCAGCTCCAGCTCCACCTCCACCTCCACCTCCACCACGACCACTACTCCCGATTCTGGTGGTCTGCTTGGTACAGGTGGTCTTTTGGCGCCCATCCTGAATCCTCCGCGAACCACATCGACGTCCGCCGACTTCAACCCACCCCCACCAGATGCGACGGGCAACCCACCTCCAGACAATGGCACAATACCTGCCAATGTCACTAGTTTGAGCTCGTCAGTCATCTTTGTCGGACTGTCCACCACCTTTACCAGCACGGTGCCCTCGTCCACTGCGGCACCAGACGCGAGCAGCAATGTTCCCCTCATCTCATTGGGCATCTCTGGACTTCTTCCCCCGGAGAGCGTTGCTTCTGGCACTGCTCCCACCGCCACCAGCACCCCGACAACAACGGATGACGGCAGATTGCTTCCTGCACCAACCGTGCTGCCAACATACCCATCAGCCATTACCCCAGCACCGACTGGCCCAGTCAGCGTCAATGCCACGACTGCAACCAACGGCACTGATTTGATTGGTTTGACGTCCATCACTGCTACTTCGGCATTGGAGTACCTGGCATCGTCGCTGCTTTCCAGCTTGGAAAGTGTGCTTGCGACCTCACTGCCCGCCAACGTCACTGCCACCGGCACCTCCTCACTTCCCGCCCTTTCCACAACCCTCACCGGCTCCAATGGCCTGACGGTGCTTCCAATCCCGACTGGCTCCCCGACCATCACCGGTACGGGCAACTCCACGAGCATGAGCGCCACGAGCTGGCCGACTGGCACGGCTACGGACAACTCCACGAGCACGAGCGTGCCAACCGGCACGGCTGTGGACAACTCCACGAGCACGAGCGTGCCAACCGGCACGGCTGCGGACAACTCCACGAGCATGAGCATCACAAGCTCGCCATCGAGCTCAACTTCGCTGAGTTCGGATGTTCCCCCGCCGACTTCTTTGCCACTCGTTGGATCCAGCAACGTCACATCCATCGCACCATGGAACACAAACTCGACCTCTAGCTCCACCACAGTGCCGGTCATTATTGCTCCCACAACCAGCTCTGTCGAGGCTACTACCTCCAGCTCTACCGATTCAATTATTGCGCCTCCGACTAGCACGTCAGAGGCACCTGTGTCCATCTTGCCGACCGCCACGAACTCAGCAACGAGCATGATCATTCCAACTTCCATTGCCTTCGCCGCGACATCAACACAGCCATCGCTCACCACTGGCACCGGGAATCCGACCAATTCCAAGAGTACATCTTCCTCCAGTGGTCTCCCCACCGCCCTGCCTCGTTTGATCCAGCCTCCCGGAGGCATGCCAGAGCCACCGGACAATTCGACACTGATCCAAGTCGGCTTCGATTACGGACTCAACTTCAATTTTGTCGTCACCACAGACAATTCGGCCAATCAGATCTTTACCTACCTGCCGCTCGGCATTGCATATGCTCTCAATATCAGCCCTGACCAGGTCCGGATGAACGGCCTGATGCCCTACGACACCACCAAGTCGCTCAACTACATCACGACCTTGGCACAGGCATACATTCCTGGAGATCTGGTCGACACGCTGCAGATGGATCTTCATACCCAAGTTTCTCGTGCATACAGCAATCCTAATGATGCCGTTCGCATGCTCATGAGTATGATCAATCCGACCATTCCCATCCTGCCAGGTGCGTACATGGATGGTGGCTCCAACGGACCAAAGTCCTATGGCCCGGGAGGTTCGTCCAACAACGATCACGCTACTGATGGAAGTCCAATCGGGGGTGATACTGGTGGTGGCTCCTCGCAGAAGATCAAGGGCACATCGGTGGGTATTGGTGTTGGCGCTGTTGCGGGTGCCGCAGTGTATGCCGCTGCCATGATCTACGTTGCTCGTCGCTACCGCAACAAGCGCAAGTCGCACAAGCGCGCAAGCTCTGTTGGCTCGAACGGCGAGATGGCGCAAAGATCTCCTGGCACTCCGGGCACTTTGACCGGCGGCATGGGAGGCTACTTTATGTCCGGCGCCAACGGCCGCGGCTCCGGCACGACACGGGGTAGTGGTGTCCGAGGCAGCGGCAGTGGAGGAAGAGGGAGCAGAAACAGCGCAGGCAGCAGCAACAACAATCGCAGTGTCAGGGATCAAGGCATCAGTGCGCCTGTCATGGCCGAGAACAGTCTCGGCTGGAATTAGAGGGGGGAACAGGAGCGAGAGGGAGAGAGAGGAAGTGCCCACCAGTGAGGTGTGTGCCGTGTGCCATATGTCCTGTTCGAAAAAGATGAAATGTTCGTTTTTTTTTTTTCCCCCATTTTTATCCTTGTAAAGCTGTTTTTCTCTCTTATTACCTTTCTTGAAGAGAAAAAGACACGGGACGATCGATGGCGCGCGTCGAGACTTTCTCCTTTAGAGCAAGATGAACGGCACATGCAAATGGCACAGATATTTTTTTTTTAAAAAAAAATAAATTTTGGCCCATTCCTTTGTACATACCATCTGAGAGCTGCTGTTTCTCGTCTTGTCGCAAGAGCTCACGGGAATGAGAAAGTGAGTGAGGAATTGATTGTGCGTGGTTCCGTTTGTGTGTGTGTGTGTGTGGAGTCGCTGCCGCTGACTGCTGCTCCTTGCTGACAAGGATGAGGTGGTGGTGGTGCTGGTGGTGGTGGTGGTGGTGGTGGCCGAGAGAAATCCGGGCAAGGGAGGAGGAGGAGGAGGAGGATGTTGAGAGAGTCATCATCAGCATCGGGTCCAAGAGGACCAACCAACCGCTGCTCCTGCAGCGAAGCTACTTTGCTTTCCCTGGAGACGAGCGAGTCCGGGGGCGCCGAAGTCTCGTGGGTAGAGAGGAGTATAGAGAGGATAGGTATGGTATCATCGGGGGTTGGAATTGGCGACGGGAGAGGAGTGAGAGGGCACGACAGATGGAGGATTGAGAGGTAAGGTAGAGGATACGGGAAGGGATGGCAGGACGGGGGCTTTTTCTATCGGACAGGATATCTTGACGATCAACCGTTACCATCGCCGTTGACCGTTGTACGACCGTTGGTGGTGTTGTTGTTGTTGGTGCTGCTGTTGTTGTTGGTGTTGTTGTTGTTGTTGTTGTTGCTTTTGATCCAGATGGACCAAGTCTGGCATGGATGTTGCAGCAGCAGCATCATCATCATCATCATCATCATCATCATCATCATCGTCATCATCTCTGGTCGTTGTTTGTTGTTGCTGTGTATTGTTGAGGTTATGAGACTACTCCCCCCAACCCCCACCAGAACCCTCGATTGACTCTGAGTATCTTGGATCTTGTCTTGAACTTACCTCTGTCTCTTTCTTGTCTCTGAGACGCTGGGCAGGGAGACGCGGCGGTGCAAGGCAGGAAGTGGGAGCGCGCTAGGCACAGCAGCAGCAGCATCATCGCCATTATGGTCTTTCCTCCGCGCTGCAGGGACCTTCTTAGGTCGATTGCCGAATCTCTTGAGGACAGCAGAGACAGGAAAGTACGGCGCTCTGATCATCAGTCTAAACTCGTTGCGAAGTTCTGTAGGAGCCAACTTTTAGTTTACTTAGTTTCCCTTCGGCGTCTGGGCGAGCCAGGGATGGTCATGAGTGGACCTTTCTGTGTTGCAAGCAACAGGGTTTCCCTACATACATGTCACGCGCCTTCATATTCCAATGGATTTTGAGATGACGCAATACGAACCTGTCACATCCATTACGCGACCTTGAGATGTGAATGAGAGGGGAAAGAGAAACTTTGTTCGTTTTCAGCCGATTCTGGACCCAAAGAATTGCGTGTGGCAGGTTTTATCAGGGATCAGTTGGGAAAGGGCAACGTTCCATGTGAAGTGTGTTTTGGCGTTCTCGTCGCTGCGGGCAGGGAAGATGGGTCGTGATGTCCTAGATTCGCGGGGTGGTCATTGCGATGACGAGGGCTCGCGCTTGTGTGGTTTTCATTGCGTAGTGGCGTTAGTGTAGTTGGGAGAGAAGTTCTTGTTCGGGCGGTCGACCTTCTGATATAGATATAAGCCTTCATGCTCGCCTGATTAAAAGGAAGTTGCGAAGGTGTGGAGTGGTCTCTGTTTCAGGTCGATATGACTGCGCTGGCCTGCAATTGAGATGAGGCGTGAGCTCATTGGACGCAGACCATCTGACGTCTGTGCCATTGCAATTTTGCAGCAAGGCAAGGCAAGCGCTTTTTGAGACTATGTTAGCGCCCAAAAAAAAACCTGAGCCGATGCAAGAAGTTGGAAAGTGATGCGAACGCATCAATGTTGCAAAGCTCGTGGCAGCGGTAACATTTCGAGCACGTGGCGTCCCTGCTCGAAGCCTATGCTGAAATCAAGATTAACTCGAAGACCCAATCCAAGCCACTGTCTAGATGTCAGCTATCTGGCAAGCGGTACCACCGTAATCACCAGAATACTCGCAGCCATACCCCAATGCTGTCTGCCTTCAAATCAAGGCTTCACATTCTCATCAACGTTTCAATATGCTCATTCTCTGAATACTGACTTGTTGGGATCTCATTCTTCGCGCTGATACAGTCAACATCTTCGCACTGTCCAGTGTCTCGCACTTAATGTCCTTTCAAAGGACTTGACAGTGCAACCTCGTCATCCGCAAAGCTCACATCGTCATTCAAGTCCTTGCGCTCGATGCTCCTGTGGCCGCTGTCAGGGAACGGCGACAATTGAGGGCTGCGTGCAAGCTTGGGTCGTGCCTTGAAGACTGAGGTGTACTCGACATCTTCAGAGAACAGATTCTCACGCGGGCTGATATCACGTCTGGACACTCCTTCCATAGCATCACCATCTAGCTGATTGATTGTTGATCGACGAGGGGGACGCTTCTCAGGAGTTTCGAATTGGTTGACGGGATAAATCTGCGAAGTTCGCGAACGCGCGTGAGAAGCTCTCTTTGGTTGCGCGGCTTGTTGTGGCGCATGTGACAGCGATTGACGTGTCCGTTCCTGTAGACTCATGGCCGGCTTTTCTTCCAATATTGAAAGAGTGGTGAAAGTCTCGTCCGATGCCACAGGAGTGTCCGATCTTGTCGCTGAATCTCTCTTGTCCTCGTCATCCCTAGCTGCAGTAGCACCAGTGATTGAGTCGGAACTCTTAAATGCCATTGACATGCGAGTCCGGTCTGCTAATGATGGTCGCACAGGACGGGTCGTGACATCATTGTTCTTCGCAGGAAATTGGGCGCATGGCAGTTCTGTAGGACTGTCAGACGAACTCTCGCTGATCGAAAGCCGCGATGGAATACGCGGGCTGTTCGTGGCGGAAGAGGCTCGACTGAGCGAGTTGACACCATTTGTCATGATCCTTGTGTCGCTGACTTGCCGTTGTCGATGGAACGGAAGCAGATCGTCATTGTGTGACTGCTGGACTGGTGAGGCAACACATGAGCTGCGAGAACTGGGCGAGACTGAGCCCGCCCGGTCAGTCTTCAGCGGGGAAAATATTTCAGACTTGAGCGGAATCGGTTCTCGCTGGTTGATGACCTTTGGCTGTTGATATGATCGCGATCGAGATGAGAGGCGCTGGCCGAAGCGCAGCGGCACTGAAGTGTGGGAATTCGCTCTCTGATGTGGCTCTGGAGATGTGCGAGACGTGTTATCGACGGATACGCTTTGACGTTGGAACTCGGGCCGCTTGACTCGCTGGACAGGCTTCGTCGGCGACGTGGGATCCTTGGCAGCCTTCTTCCGGAGCTCATCTCTCATCGCGGTCAAGATGTCGTCGTACTTGATCGCACTGGCATGTCTCTTGTGATTGGCAGAGGACGTCTGACCATTGTCTTCCATGTCGCGCAGTGTCATATTTTGGTGCTGATCAAAGCATAGCTGAGTCGTCTTTGCTGCAACTGCATCACCGGCTTTCAGAGATTGTGGCTTGGACTTGATCAATTGTTCGTGCAGATTCTGCCAGCGTTGGAGCCTCCGCTTCTGCTGCCGGGCGCGGTCCTCGAGATTCTCCAGCAAACCCTTCTCCGAAGGATCAGTCGTGAACAATTTATTCTGCCGATTGTCGTCCCAAACGGCATTGAAAGACTTGGTCAGAAGACCATCTGCTCCCGGAGCAGCATCGCCGTTCTGCAAAGCATCTCTGACGTCCTCGTTTCCAGTCCACTTTTTCTCAAGCACGTCTTGAGCCACGGTCTCGCCCGGAGCACGGCGTTTCCTCAGTGCCGTCTGCTCATGCACCTGTATCTTCCTCGCTCGCAAATCGACCTCCTTATCCTTGAACGTGAGCAGCAGTCTGTCATAGGCTTGCTTCTTCCTCTCCTTGTCGTGCAGGATCTTGGCCAGAGCAGCCTTATGGGCAATGGCCAGCGGTAACATGCTCTCACGCTGCCTCGTGCTTAGCGCTTTCCTCGTGCCCACCCGCTCTGCATAGGGTCTCTCATACGATAACCTGTTCCTGTTCTCGACCGTGACCCTGCGCAGGACGAGGCCCGCAAAGGACAGACATAGCTCCCAAAACTTGTCTCCGTGGCAGTCGTCCAGCATGGACTTGCGCAGGACAGTCTCGCGACCCAGGACGCCATCCTTTTTCAATTCATTCAGACAGCGGTACAGTGCTGCCCTCAGATTGATGCTCTGCAGGGGCTCCAACGGCGGAAAGAACGGCTGCAGCTTCTCCTGGGTGGTTGCAGAGTCGTATCTCCGGAAGAGTTGGAAGAGACACCATTCGGCGCATCGGATCCTGGTGCGGGCATCTTGCGTGACATCGGCGACGGTCACGTCTGGCCAGTCCTCCAAGCGATCGAGATTGAGCAGACGACAGTTGCGGATGAAGAGGGCGGTGATGTGTGCCGTGCTCGCGCTGGACCGTGGCGCATCTGTGGCATTGGCTGCCTTGGAAAGGGTCCGCTTATGCGTGGAAGCGGTGGAGTTTGCAGTGGCCGGTCGTTCCATGCTGATGAGGAGGAGATTGTCGCATTGCTGGGAGGAGGACAGTGGTGCGGAGGCTGTAATATGTAGTGTCCGGCACAACAACCCCTTCCTCGCACATTAGCAGTACATTTCAGGGCGTGAGGTGGAGGAGCGAGAGCGGGAAGGTCAATAAACACCCACGCTAAGTTAGCTTAGTCTGCCGGGATGAGGGTCTAGTTGCGCTATTGCACATCTTGTTTTGTGTTTGCTGCTCTTGTCACTGCTGTCCACCTTTTGTCCCGTGGTTGCGCATATAACGCTCGTTACACTGTTGCAGTGCCTTCTCTCTCCTCCTCGCAAGGTGCAACATCGTCGACCCGCCAGAAAGTACCCACAATAAAGCCAGACGGAATGGCACCGGATGCGATCGAGACCAATGGACCACTGAGTATGAATAGCAACACTAACTTTGCGACTTCCCAGCTAACCTTCATTAATCAATCTAGGCCCAGGTGCGGGGATCCTCCAACGGTCAAACACCAACGAAGAATGGACACCCAATACGATCCTGAGCACGCTTGCCGAACAACCACAGCAGCACTCGACATCACCCCTCCCCTTCTTCCACCTGCTCGAACGGCTGAAGACAACCAAACGCGAAGGCTGGCGACGCTTCGAGATCAGCCATGGCGAATCCATCTCCGACCACATGTATCGCATGTCGATCATCACCCTGCTCTGTCCTCCCTCTCTGGCAAGCAGGATAGACCTGTCCAGATGCACGCGAATGGCCCTGATCCACGACATGGCAGAGGCTCTGGTCGGCGACATCACGCCCGTCGACGGCGTGAGCAAGACAGAGAAGAGCAGGAGAGAGACGGAGACGATGGACTATCTGACCAAGACGCTGCTGGGCAATGTGCATGGAGGGGCGGCAGGGCAAGGCATGCGGGATGTGTGGCAGGAGTATGAGGACAGCAAGACGTTGGAGAGCAAATTCGTGCACGACGTCGACAAGATGGAATTGCTGCTGCAGATGCTCGAGTACGAGAAGGCGCACGAGGGGAAGGTCGACTTGGGGGAATTCAGCAGAGTGGCTAGGCGCATAGAATTGCCGGAGGTGCAGGCGTGGGCGGCAGAGCTTCTGGCAGAACGGAAACAGTATTGGGCGACCGCGGGGAAAGAGCCGAGTGGGGTGCAGGATATCACGGAGGAGATGAAGAAGGCTCAGGATGAGTACTATGGTAATGGGACCTCGTGATACGAGGGTTTATTGGGTGGAAGCGCCTAGAATCCTCGAGCCGGTGCATGAGTGGTGACGTGGGACATGTGAAGAGGATAGATGATGGTGACGATCAGCTGATGATGATAGATACGATTCAATGCACGATACCCGGATCGGTGGATTTGTTTGCATACAACGTTCACCAATTCTTATATCTAGCACTTCTTTCGACAGCCAGATCTAACACGTCCACCGGCATGCAATACAATGCAGTAGCCTTCTCCGCTCACAGGAAGCTGCTGCCGGCTCATTGCAAAACAGAGGCGGCCTTTCAGTCTCTCACGAAGCTGGGCATTGACAAACGCAACTTTCTGCATGTTAGTGTTCTCAAACGTCGTCGTGAGGTTGAGGCCCTTGCTGTCGTGATGGCTCACTGCGTACTTCAAAGGTTCCTGATCGAAACATAATGCAAGGCTAGACCAGAGTAGCATGATTCAATCCACGCCACCGAAGTCCTCTCTGTTACCATGGTTGGGTGGCTGCTCTTGATCCAGAACGCTCCTCTATCGACAAAGTCCTTTGGTGGGCAGAAAGCGAGCAATGGCACACGCGAGTGTGCGACTCGTCGACAGCCGGGACAGGGACTGTCTCGCCATTGCTGCGAATTCCCTTCATCTTCCGGTGCCGTCCACACCATCTCGGAAGCCCCATCAATCGAAGACATCCTTGCCGGAGTCCGTGTCCTCGAGCTGCGCCAAGCAGTGTACATGAGGCAATGAAGTGGATTTCGGTGCTTGCGTGACGATGGCTCAGGGTGACCTTTCCCAGAAGCACTCTATCCAGTGGCTGTTGAGGACGAGTCTTCCAAACCACTTGAAGTAAGCACATCCATTTCTTGCTCGAGCACTACTGTTGCGCCTCCGCCACGAATCGATATACCTGAGCTCCGATCTCCTGGAAAGAGCATCTTTGTGCAGGTGATCCCCTTACGGCCTTGGAAACGTGTTCCGAGAGCGTCGAGCGCTTTTGTAAAGCGTCTCAACGTGAGTGACACAGATCTAACCGCCAAAGAGAAGTCTCAAAAGTCCAGATCAGGCGACCTCAACTGCGTTGGTTGCACAACGCCCAGGATGCTGCATTCCTGTGTGAAAAGATCAACCCCTTGCCGTACAAGTTGACCGCGATCCAGCTTCGATGCATTGCTTCACTTTCCACCTCCAAAATGACCCGTCAGCACTTCCAACATGGTAGCCGAGCTCCCCCTCTTCACCTTCCCCGACCACGGCACGCCCAAGAAAGGTCTCGCAAGATTCTCCGCATACGCAGATCCATCCCGTCGCAGAGCTGCAAGCAAGACGACATGGCGGATGATCGTCGCAGTCGTGACGGCCGCTTGCTTCGCTCTGGTGCTTCTACAGAACAAGCAGCCCTCCAGCCTTGGCTGTTTCGCACGCTGGACGGCAAGGACAGAAGAGATTGACTGGGCTCAGTATGCTTATGTCCAATATGTCACGACGGAGGACTATCTCTGCAACAGCGTCATGATCTTTGAGTCTCTGACCAGACTCGGCTCCAAGGCGAATCGTGTGATGTTGTATCCGGAGCAATGGTCTGTGGAGCCGAATACAACAGTCGGGAAGCTGCTATTAGAGACGAGAGACCGGTATCGAGTCACGCTGCAGCCCGTTAGCGTTCAGACGCTGGAGGGAGATTTTACGTGGGCAGAGAGTTTTACAAAGTTGCTGGCGTTCAATCAGACGCAGTATGGGCGAGTGCTGAGTCTCGACTCGGACGGGATGTTGTTGCAGGTTCGTCTCCTGATAGGAGCCGTCTGTCGATAGGACGCGAATGGAATGCTGACCAAAACCCGAGATAGCACATGGACGAGCTCTTTCTCCTCCCTCCAGCACCACTCGCCGCTCCACGCGCATACTGGCTTCCACAGACCCGTCCAGCAACGATGGGCAAGATCGCACAGCAGCGGCCTCTCGCCAGCCTCATCCTCTCCTCGCAAGTCCTCCTCCTTCAACCCTCCCTCTCCGCCTTTGACTCTCGACTGACCACCGACTACGACATGGAGATCGTGAACATTCTCTACAACACCTCCGCACTCGTGCTTCCTCACAGAGCGTACAATCTTCTGACAGGAGAATTCAAGCCGTCCGAGCACAATTCGCTCCCTGAGAGCAGCAGCTCCGCACCTGGACCAAATAATCACGATCACTCCGCATACCTCGGTAGCCCCTCAGAAATCTGGGACCCAGATTCCATCATTGATGAAGCAAAGTATGTGCATTTCTCGGATTGGCCAGTGCCAAAGCCTTGGATCTTCGCGGACAAGACTGTGGTGGAGAGGACGACGCCAAAGTGTTCGGTCACAAGAAGGAAGAGTGCGTTTCAGGGTGTGGAGGACCTGGTCGAAGAGGACTGTCGAGATCGAGAGATTTGGCTGGGATTGTATGAGGATTTTCGCAGGCGACGAAGGGAGATTTGCGGGTTAGGGTTGGTGGGTGGGTGGGTGGGTGGGTAGGTAGGTAAGTGAGGCGCCGAAGGGAGGTCGACGGAGATGAAGTGTACTTGCAGTGCTGAGTTAGCAGCAGGTGTCTCGACGCGCAAAGATATCCGTGGCTCGTCTACCGGCTCGTGCTGTGACAATGTGTCCTGAACAGATCACTGCAGACCTGAGGCATAGTCGTTGTCGATCTGCGATAACCCGATTAAAAAGCATTCTCTTCAAGGAGCAACGTCAAATGGACGCCTTATCTTTCCCCTCTTAAATAATTGGTTGCATGCTGGAACTTGGCGGAGCACTTGACCAAAGACTGTCGTGATATCCACTCGTGCGGTTGAGAAGCAACTCGTGTGAGGTACATGACCCACCGCAATTGACCTGTTCGATTTTCGAGGGAATCGACTTCGACTTGACTAGCAAGGCCATCTGCGTGAGACGAGGGAGGACCAGATGCAGCCGCGAAGCACCAAGACAAAGCACTCATTTCCTCCGAGGATGGACCTGCGATCACACTTCCTCACGACTCGCCGAATCGTGCCCAAAAGCCCTGTGCTTTCCTGATCCGTCAGACACGGCACGGGTGAGGAGGACATCCATTAGCTTGAGTGCCCTAGGGAGCCAGAAAAGTAGCGAGTATGGGAGATCAGACGCAGGAAGGCTGGAAGAGGGACCTCAATCTAACGAATAGAGGCGACCTTGATTCGTGTTGCGGCCACTAACACCTGCCAAGTACCAGCCACCGGGGGGCGGTATGCCCACATATATCGAACACCGTTCTCGAAGCAAGTGGGTGCTGCCAACCTTCGACCGTGTCTGTTGATTCGTCAAAGGGTCTCAGGTTCTTTCACGATAGCTTCGAGAGAGGTAGGGAAGCACCCATGAATGTGCGCATTCTGTGCTGCGAAGACCAAAGCGCATGCTTTACACGGTAATTTGCTCCTCCGCATTGGCTGCGTGAAGGAGTCTAACCTTATGTCGTTCGTGCCTCGTGTATGCACGGCACGGGAGGACACGCACTAGCTCGAGTGGTGGTTGAGTCCAAAGGAGGCCCAGCAGAGACGAAGAAGACGGAGCGGCGCGGCACAGTCGACAAGGTCTGTCTTGACATGAGCAATGTGATGGAAGGGTGATGAGGGTTTTAGGCTCGATCGGGTCACATTTCAAGACCATCCTGCCTCGAGTTGATATGCACGACTGGAAAGTGGTTCGAGGGCCGTCACATTGATAGCTGAACCGGCGTCGCCGTGGGTCGTAGGTCGCTAGACTGTACGGATGAACGGATGACAGTCGCGATGATCTTCGTGAAGTCTGGGTAGGGCACACTAGTCGGAGCATTTGCAGTCCACGGGCGGGCCGTTGAGAAGGTGTCGGCTCGGAAAGCGAGGCTCATATTGGCAACAACCACAACGGCCAGAACTGGGTATGCTTGAGTCATGAGTGCGCCTCGCTGCGGCTTGTCGGCACCCCGAGCGGGAGCCTGTGACATGTCTGTTCAGTCACCAGCAGCGGCGACACAGATACCGGTCAGGACGCATGTGCGGGTGCACCGTCAATACAGTCTGAATCACATCTTGATCGAGCATGCGGAGGGCTATGCAACTGCTGCTTACTTGGCCGAGGCATGGAACGCACATGCTGAGGCTTCCACGGGAGGCGCGAGAGGAGACAGACCCGCTGGCCATGTGCTCACCCGCCCCCGGGGGGACAATGACGCCAGCCCAAGCCGAAGGCAGCGACGAGATGAAACATACGACATGCTCATATTGCATCAAGAGACATGTACGGGCCTGTTGCTCGTGCCTGGCGCTCCTCCCAGAGCCACTTCCAAACGACGAAAGCGCTTACGCCCAGAGCCGGAGGGATCAGCAGAGAAAGCTGCTCACGCATGTCCCGGCATCGCTCGATCTCCTCCGCAACTGTCGCAGCCTCCTCCAATGGGACATGGACATTGCTACATATTTGCGCCAATGTGATGCGGCGCTCGCGCGACTGCCTTGGCCTCGCCGGAGGCTGACTCCGAGCAGGTCGGAGGCCATTTATTACCGTTGCATCTCGAATGACGTTTGCACGGCACCGCAATCCGGGTATCCAGGTATCTGGGATCGTTAGCATACGCTCTGCTGAAGCGAGTGCCCGATGATGGGCGTGGGCGTGGCGTGATTGGCGAGAGGATGGTGGCCATGGAGTGCCAAATCGCGGGTCCGCAGTTCGAGCTGTGCTGCGCAAGCCATATAAGGCTTAGAGAGTATGCTGGGACGGATCTGTCTGTGAGGCTCGCTTGCTCGCTTGCTCGGAGGGCAACCCCCCACGCACCGAGTCTCTCCACCAGAACCTAACGAACTCTCATGATGGCCAACGTCAGCGCGACCCTGCGGAGCCAGCGCCGCCGTTGACGCGGGACCATGTGTCTGCGCAGGTCACGAGGAGCATGATGGCCTTTGCGGTGCCGGCGCAGTGGCCGCGGACGATGACGCTTCGAGGCAGACGACGTGCATCCATGGCAGCGAGAGCAGCAAGATCGATGCTGCGCCTGCAGTGGATCTGATCGCAGCGGGAGTGGACCACCCCACGCAGTGCTCCTTGAGGATGACACGGAAGGCTGTCAGACTGGTTCGCCGGAGGCGCCTGGTCTGGGGAAGTCTGGGGCCCTCGCGCAGTATGGCGGGCCGCCGAGGAGCCAACTTCGTGGCAAGCAAAGTTGGTTATTTTAGTGAGATGCGATGGGCGGCGAGATGCTCTGGGCCCAATCGATCCGTCGATGCATTCCTCTTCGCGCCTGCATTCACGCTGCACGCCCAGCTGCTGGCGAGAGCTCCGCACGAATCGGCTCTCGCGCGTGCATGAGGGCTGCCGCGAGCTCCGCGACGCAGTCTTGTTCGTCGTCGACACCCGCTGGAGCTGTGCAAGAACCGTGCAGGGTTGCGACTAATACCATGCACGAGGGGCGGGACCTGCGCCGCTTTGGTTGCCTTGCATGCCGCCATGCCTGCGGAGGCGGCATAGAGTTCAGCCATCGTGGCGAATCCACGAGGCGTCGTCGTCTGCGCAGCACTCGCAGCTCGCCGCCTTCGCGACTGGTGAGGGAGCGGCGAGGCGCTGATTGGCCGGGCGGGCATCGCGCAGCAAGCATGAGGCGTGCGGTGATGAGCGGGTCACAAGTCGTAGGTGCTGCAGCCAGCAGCAGAGCGGTCGCCTCGCTGCCCTCGCCGTCTGTGCTCGTCGTGAGTTGCGGACGATCGGGGTCCCGCCGACGGGGATGCGGCCAATCGCGGCAGGGCGAGGTCAGCAGGGAGAAGCACGCCCAGCGCAGTGGTGGAACGGGGCAGCCGTCTGATCAATCATCTAGAATCCAGTGAGCCCAACAGGGCCAGAAGACGAGACGAGGCACACGCGGATATGGACCAGAGGCCAGTCGGGATGGGTGAAGGCACCCGGGGCAGCGGTATAGGCAGTGGTCATCAGTCGATGATGATGATGATGATGATGATGGACCTGGCACCCTCCGACATCCCGCGCGGTGAAGCGGGGCAGGGTGGAAGGTTAGGTAGTTTCTAGTAGGTCGTGAGCAGAGGCCGTCGCACCTCCTCCTCCTCCTCCGACCTAGTGAGGGCTGTCTGCGCCTCCGGAAAACAGGACGACCAGTGACCTGCAGCAGGCATCGCTCACGTCCGTTGCACCACCAAGCCTGCTCCATTCTCCTCGTCTCCCGCTGATGCTTCTGCTGCTGCATGCTTCCTCTTCCCTCCCATCCATCCTTGCCGCCCTCTCTCTCGCCCAGCCCAGCCGGCCATCCATCCATTGATTGCACCCCGTGACCAGCACCACCACCACCACCACCACCACCACCGCTGCGCACCGCGACTGTCGCCTGCAGCCGCGAGGACATGCCGAGAGGTGCATGCAGGCTGCACCACCAGCTCCGCCCGACGTAGGAGCAGATCGAACCCGCCGTGTGCCGGCACGCACGCACCACCACCACCACCACCACCACCACCTTCCACGACGGCGCCGGCGCAGAGGCGGCGCGATAGACTCGCATGCACTCCCCGCGCCATGAGTGCGACACAGCCGAAGAGTGCGGTGGATCGAGGCGCGCCGCTCCGTTCGCAGGCCGCCAGCCCGCGGGAGGAGGAGGAGGAGGGAACGGAGCGGCGGAGGGACGACGCCAAGCCCGAGCAGCTCGACGAGGTGGCGGGACGGCGGTCGAAGAAGAAGCGGCGCGTCATCAAGCCCACCGACAAGAAGTACGAGTGTCCGCAGCCCGAGTGCGGCAAGTCGTACTCGCGCGCAGAGCATCTGTACCGGCACCAGCTGAATCGTGCGTCCCTCCTCCCGAAGTCCAACCCACTTCCGCCTTGTGGCCATGCGTCCATGCTGACCATCACCTTAGACACGCCCAAGCAGATCTACCGCTGTGACTTCCCCGGCTGCGATCGCAACTTCGTGCGTGCTGACCTGTGTGCGAGACACAAGGAGCGGCACACGGCCAAAGGCTCGCATCTGCAGCGCAAAGATGCCTTCATGCACAGCCATCGAGAGCAGCAGCAGCAGCAGCAGCAGCAGCAGCAGCAGCAGGCCGGAGCAAATGCGGGTGCCACGAGAGATGCTGCATCGACGACGAGTACCGAGACATCACCCGTCGATTCGGCACATCCAGCGCTGCGGCAGCCGCTACTGCAGGACTCGACCATCTTTATGAATCCATCGATTCAACAGAATCAACACCAGTACACCACTGCGGATGGCGAGCAACCGTATCCCGACCCGTCTCACCATCAGCGACGGCAAGCAGCAGTCCCTGGAGGGCCAAATGGGGTGGAGTCTCAGCTCGCTGCCAATGCATCATACAACACCTACCCGGACGCCTTCCATCATGGAGGCCCGTCAGTCGACTCATCGTCCATGGAAAACGCCGTGAGGCGCTTCAGCGTCGACAGCCAGATGAGCAGGCCGGGGACGATGACAAATGGGCATGTGCAGCCTCTGCCTATGCACCCTCCTCCACTATCCGCGCAGCAGCCTCCATCATCCATGTATGCGCAACCATACCAGACTCAAGCTCAAGGCAATGGTGGCGGGGCTCAGCAGTATCAGACACCTTCTGCCAACACGTCATTGCCACTCTATCCAACGCCATATAACGTGCAGAACACCATGACTGCGTCCGAGACAACGGCAGGATATTCGTACCAGATGACAAATGGTGGTCCTGACGCGTCGATGCCGGATCTCGACTTCTTTGGCCACGATTTTGGCTCAGGTCATGTGATATCTATATTTGATCCCGCATATTCCGCACGACTGCCGAACAATTATGGTTTCATGAATATCTTGGACAACGATCGGTATTCAGCCGACGAGCCTTCGCCGGAGGATAGCATGCAGTACGCCATGCAAACGCCCGTGAACCCGCCCAAGATGGAAGCCGCCAGTCCATGGCCCAAGGAGCTGTCTGATACGAACGCTGAGGGGGACAAGTCACCAGGAAATTACACAATGGACAATTCCATGAAGGAGAGCGAGATTTCAACAGCGAAACAGAAACGACTCCTCGGAATGGTTCAGAGCTGGCAAGATGTTGAGCGCTTGCCCGGGCGCGAAGGAAAGAGCATCTTCTTGTCCCATACTAGCGATGAAAAAGAACATCCTATGAGCGAGGACATGCTCAAGACGTATTTGACGAGCTTCTGGATCCACATCCATCAGCAGATGCCCATCATGCATCGTCCGTCGTTCAACGGAGATACCTGTCCCGACCTCTTGCTGCTCACCATGATGTGTCTAGGCGCGTGCTGCCTGGACCGTACGCATTCTTCAGGAGCCATTAAAGCCGCGGCGGAGCTCTCCTTCTTCTGCGCCTATCACATACGCTGGGAGATCTTCAAGGAGCCGGATTTTCGACCCACTGCGAAGATGTGGACTTTTCAGACATTGTTGCTTCTGGAACTTTTCGAGAAGATGTACAGCACGAGAGCACTACATGAGAGGGCACACGTTCATCACGCCACGACACTTGCCGTCATGCGCCGAGGATCGTCACTGATTGGACGTGGCGCTGCGGATGAGGCATACGACGACCCCACGAGAACGCCGCCTGGACCGGAGGGAACCATCAATCTGAGTGGTCAGAATACCTCGGATCCTTGGTGGAACAAATGGATCAGTAAAGAAGCCGCTCTGCGCATAGCATACGCCGCGTTCATCATTGATTCGACCCATGCGGCCATGTTTGGACATGCTGCAATCATGACAGCTACGGATTTACGTTTGCCGCTGCCCTGCGACGAACACGTCTGGGCAGCCCGCAGCGGCGCCGAAGTGCAGGGCATGGAAGCCAGTCTGATTGCCAACGGATTCGCGCGGCCAACATTCCACCAAGGCTTGGAGAAAATGCTTAGACGCGAACCCGTCAAGACCAACGTCTTTGGACGGATCGTTCTCATGGCTGGCTTGCTGAACCTCAGCTGGCAAATGAACTCGCGCGATCTGCAAGCCAGCTCGTTGCAAGCGGGGGACATGATTGGCACTCCCGATAAATGGCGCATCGGCATATGCCGTGCTTTCGATCACTGGAAGAAGGATTTCGACCTTGGTGTGGTGAAGGTAGACGGGTCGAACATGCCCCCGGAACCCACGGTCAACAAGTCCATGTGCCACAGGGACCACAAGGACAATGTGTTCGAATCGAATGTCTGTTTACACAGTCTCGCTCACATGTCCATGTACATCACGATCGCTCAGTGTGAGGTATATGCTGGTGCGGATCTTGCACTGGGCCGCCGCGTTGTGGATTCGGATCGAGCTGACAACAAAGATGAAATGCTCAAGTGGGCCAAATCCGACAGGGGCCGCGACGCAGTGCAGCATGCCATTCGTTTCCTCCGCGAAACCCTCATTCCGCATGCGGGCACCTCGAATGATCGGCGGTTTACCTATAGTGCTCGGGATGATTACTTGCTCAACCGCCCGTACGTCTTGTACTTTGCATGTATGATTGTCTGGGCGTACGGATATGCTGTGGAAGGACCTCTCCCCGAGTCAGACTTCCGGCCCCTTACGACCGAGGAGCAGTTGTGGGACATGTCGCAGCTCTTGCTCAGTCCAACCAAAAGTGACAACATGGTCCCGCTCGAGGGGCTGAAGAATCGGAATCGCGTCGTCGGCCTTTTAATTTTGATGCGCGATTGTTTCAGCTCGCCTCGCTGGGAGATCCTGCAGGAATCTGCACGGTTGCTCGACCGTTGTCTGGAATTGATATGTCCTGGGATTAATGAGCAACTGAGAGTGTCTCGTGAGAAGCAAGAATATGAAGAGCAGCAGCAGCAGCAGCAACAACATCAACAACACTACCAACATTATCAACAAATTCAAACACGTGGACACCGAATTTGAAAAACACGCCCCAAAAGGGAAAAATCTGCATCACCTTTCCGGAGCCAAGGAAAAATGATTGGACATGGGACTTATTGATTATACGATTACCGTCACGACGAGTGAACACAAAAAGCAAACCACACCAACAGGGAGAAGGCGGCGCATATTCACCGGAGCACCATGCAAAGGTGTTCGGCTAGGGAGTGGACACAGATGTCCAGGGATCGGGAGAGCACCAAAAATGAGGAAGGGAACCTCAAGGAAGTCGGCGTTTATGGCTTGTTTTTTGATGAACATCTCCCTTTTATGGAGTGTTGGGAAATGGGCGGCATTTTGATACCCCGGGCATCTGACACATGTCCTGTTTTTGCTGCTGTTGCTGCTGCTTTTTCTTGCTCTGATATGTGTGTGTGTATGTCTGTGTGCATGCGCGCATTGAGTTTTCTGTTTGATCGGGTCTTTGCTCGCATGTTTTTGTACCTGTGGTTGTTAGTCATCGAGAGCGCTGTGCTTGCTCGCTCGCACCCCCGCTCTGCCCTTGCCCAGAGGTCGCAGATGCGAGCGAGCAGGCGTGGTGCTGCTTGGAAAACTCAAAATCTCCCGTCCATTTTACCGCATGAGGCGTTTCCCTTTTTCTCGGGCAACGCCGCGCAATTCTTGTTCAAGTAATGAGTCAGTGCGTTCCCGCTAATCTTTGCGCGAATGATCAGAAAACCCAGGGCCATGCAGGAATGGAATGTGCTTGTGCTGAGGAGTTGAGTCGCTTCTTGTCATCCCTCCGATTGTATATTTTCCATCGAGTCAAGGTTCTTCAGAGAACGAGTTTCCTCGATATCACACGACCTCGGGAAGATTCGAACGATCGGAACTTTCTTTCCGTGAAGATGCATCTCCAGAGCTTCCTTTTTTTCCCTTCTCGTGACAATTTCAGTTTTCCATCTCATGGTCCTGCAAGCCGATGGGGAAGGTTCGGTCGAGTTCGGATCGTGATGATGATTCGTCACTCGTCTGCCGGTGTCCAGAAAGCCAGCGGTGTGATCCTTGTGCCGGTAAATCGGGAAGGAGAGACAAAAACGTGTTCTTCAGTTGGGCGCGGCTGTCAGATGTGTCAAAATGCCGTGCTTGGAAGAGCTGTGGAACTCCTTTGGTGGGCGAAAGTGTGGCTTGCGTGCTCCACCACAGGGACAGGCCGGTTGCCGGCAGCGTGGGAAATTTCAAGTATTGATGAGTCGGCAGAGTTTGAGCCATCAAGGTGGGAAACTTTCAGCACTTGATCGATGGCCGGGAGAAGTGATGGACAGGGCTGCGATGTGCAGTTTGACAGGTGTGGGAAGGAACGGGTGGGCGATGGAAGGAGCAATTCATATAGTGGGTGAATTGGAAAAGACGCACCCCACGGGCGCACAAGCACAAGTTGCGGTGAAGGGCAGCCGCCCGCCCACCTGGTCGCTGGCGCGTGGTCACAAGAATGCCACACGAGTGCTCTGCATTCATCGTGGCACCACGTCTTGTGACTCGTGCGTGGTCGTTTGGGGAAATATTGGCAGAACACGGTCGGACGACTTCACCCTTGCATCCTGGCCGGTGCCGCTGAGTGGGGGGCATCTGCCATGGATGCGCCGGCCTGTCAGATTTCCTTGATGCACGAGTCAGATCACGCATGTCAGAAGCGTGCACAGAGATACGAATGTATTCGTGTGAAGATGCCGTAAATGGGGCCTGTTGAGCGTGGGATGGGGCGGGGAAGTCATGGTGCATCTGCAGACTGGTAGATCAAAGCGCCCAAGTTTTACGTTGTCGCGTCCTGCGTTGAATTATTATTGGCATCGGGCAGATTTGCTCGTGATCTCCAAAGTCAGTCGCCGACACCGTTCCGGGATGGCTGGACGAGAAGGGTGTCGTGCCATACAGCCGGGTCACGAGGCGCGCTCGAGATGGATAGGGTCTAGTATTTTCCCCGAAGTAGCAGTCAGTCTATAGGGTGCTCCTTGCAGTCTATATCGAGCAATTGCAACTGGCAAGCCAATCCACGGGGCGGTCCTGGCATCAGCGGTGCGAGCAAAGCGGGGCATGGCAACGCGATGGGCGTGGTTGTCGATGAGATGCGGTGCCGTGGGGCACCCTGACGTTGCGATCGATGATGGTGAGGCAAGCGCGAAGAGCTCCCCCCGCTACATGTAGATGCGCACCGAGGCCGGGAATGCAAGCGCAGTGTGCCAGGGGTCATGGTCTCGTGTAGACACCGCGTGTCCACTGTGAGGCGACAGTTGGCAGAATCGGGCGAAGAGGAGCGATGGAGCGAGGGACAGTCCTGCTGGGCTGGGCAGGTCGCTGAGCGCTGGGGAGGGTTGTGTAGGACGAATCCGGTCGGCAAACGATGCCTGCGAGCACCGGAGCTGCTGCTGTCTGGTCGTGTACAGTATGCTGATGATGAGGGATTGTCGGGATTCCATGGCTCGTCGACCGCGGAGCCTGCAGACAGATTCCGCTCGCACAGTGGGAGGAGCAGGATGATCAATGGGAAGGAGGAAGGGAAGGTGGAAGGGTAGATAGATATTGTCCGCTGTCGTTCGCTCCTCGACCCAGCGGTACGGGTGAGGTCGTATGGTTGGTTGTTCCTCCCACCCACGGCTTGGGGGGGCTCGTTCAGGTGCACGATGCACCGATCATGTTGCATCGACGATTCGGTGCATCTTCTGCTGATCCACCACGCAACGAGCAGTCTGCACCGTGAGAGCGCAGATTGCCTCGTGTCGATGCGCCTGGTGCCCGCTCGCTCATGGATCATGGAGATAGCGAATGTCTGCTGCACACTGCATGGATGGGAGGAAGAGGGATGTGTAGTGTGGATGGGAGGAAGCGGAATGTGCAGCCGATGGGCGGCACATCGCTTGCAGGAAGACAGTGCACTGGCATCAACACTACTACGGAGGGCAGAAGCGAGCATGCTCCATGGACGCTAGCGCAGGCACGCGCAGTAGACACGCTAGGCCACGAACCAAGAGTGAAGCAGGCAGAGGAACAGCCGGGCCGGGACCAGGGCTGACGACGGCACATTTGTTGGACGAGATGGAGGCCGATTGAATGATCAGCACTCTGCACACACAGCTGAGACAGCATCGAGACTCTCGCCCTGCCACGGCCCTCGGCGGCGGAGGTGTGCTGATCTCACTATCACGGCTGACCTCACCTCCCACCAGCTTGGCGGAGGATAGCAGGGCGATCAAACGTAACTTAGTGTTAAACTCTGTACGGGAGGGGGCTCTCCCAACTCCCCCTTGCGGATGCTCGCCTCGCCCGCCAGCCGCTGCGGCGAGGAGGATGTGTGTGTGGGTGGGTTTGCATGCTCCGCCAGCATCTGATGCTCGACGAGACGGCACAGCAGCACTTCTGCGTCGGCGCAGCGTCGGCGCTGCAGCTGCTGATCCGCGCTGGCCATCGTGGAGGACATGGAGGGCATCATCCGCGGCTTGCGCCATCCTCCTCCTTGCTTGCCCGTCGCCGACGCCCTTCCTGTTGCGACGGGGCAGCGCAAGCAGCAGCGTGCGATGGACGCAGCCCGGAGCCGCGCCGCGCCGCGCCCTCCCACCGATGCTGCTGTTTCATCTCACCAGCTCTCGTGGACAGGCGCACGCGAGGGGCCCAGTGTGCAGTAGCAGGCCGCCGAGCGCAGCGCCGTCCTGTGCGCACCCGCCGGCTCGCACATGCGGCGCTCGTGGTGCCGCAACGCTTCGCCTGTTTCCAGCGTGGTGCGGAGGCCTCCGACTCTCGCAGCGTCCCCTATCTTCCATGCTTGTTGTGCACACCTGCTGCCAAGAAGCATGTCTTCCCTGGTTGTCGCCCTGCAGGCCTCCGCGGCGCAGGCCAAGAAAAGACGTGCGAACCCGCGGGCCGTCGTCTGCCATCGACTCCCCTCCGCCCCAGGGCGCCCCCTGCTCATTTCACCGTCCGTCACGCAAGTTAGTGCCCTGGAGATCGCCGGGCCAGCGACGCTAGACCGCTGCCGGACGTGCAGTGGCAGCAGCGGCCATGCGCAGCTGTGCGCCATCGTGAACGCGGGCAATCCCATGCCTGTCTAACAGGTGGTCCCATACCACCGCTTTGCCTTTTGGCGCGGCAGAGCTAACACAGGCCCTGCGAGCCTCGCGCGTCTGCCATGATGGGACGGCAGGAGAAGGCGGAGGTGGAGCAGCAGCCCGTGCCGTGCAAGTCTCGAGTAGGAGGAGGAGTAGATCATCAGCAAGTCTGCCGGTCGATGCACTGCAAGGACCTACTCCCCTCCCATCACTACCACCACCACCACCGCTACCACTACCACTACTACTACCACCACCACCATCACCACCACCATCGCCACTGCTGCATTTGCCTCTGACTACCATCGCCCTGCGTCGCCGACAGCACCTTCTCCACAAACCGTGCTGCATGGCCCTGATTCAGCACTCTCGGGCAGCATCACATCACCCTGAAACGCAGTTGCGCCGAGCTACTCGCTTTCGTGCATGTGCAGCCAGGGCTAAACCCATCCTTGGATCTTCGCATAACACCCGCCCAGAGCACTCCACCCCAACATCATAATAGCAAGATGACTATGGCCTACACGCAAGCCCCGCCGCCCCTCTCACGCCCGGCATACATGGACAACCTGTACAAAGACGCCCTCCTGCAAAATTTCCCGCCCACTCCCCCGGCGAGCCTGCACTCGTACAAGAGCAGCATATCGACGACGAGCACCGCCTCCAACCACAGCCTGCGATCAGCCTACCAGACCCTCCGGCCGCTGTCGCCGCCCATTGAAGAATGTGGCAGCGACACCATCAGTATACGGAGCAAAAAGTCCCTTCTCGGACCGCGGCGAATGTTCCGGCTGGGAAATCTCTTGCACAGAAATCGCAACACCTACCCGCAAACATCAGACGAGTCCCAGGCGGAACCCATTGCCCAACCGCTGCGGGCGCCGCCGTCCCCGCCAGCACCCTCGACACCGCCGACCTCAGCGCCGACATCCGCGCCCACGTCGCCTGGCGGAGCAACTCCAGCAGCACCGGCACAGCATCGACCGTCGTTGCCCAAACTTCAAACGAACTTCAGCCCTTCCAAATTCGGTCCACCTGAAGCGATTGGGACATACGAAAAGCGAGCACTACCAGCACTGCCAGTGTCATCGCAACCTCCTTCACGATCAGTCTCGCGAAATCGATCTCATTCGAAACGGCCGTTGAAGCGACACGCATCGAGCGCCGAATTGAGCGGCCAAGGCACAGATCTCGGCTGCCAACAATGCTATTACTTCGTAGCGCGGCACTGCAATGGCTATGTGTTGGGAGGCGATTCTGGTGATGCTTGTGAGACGTGTCTGGTGAGTTTGCCTCCGTACACATCCCTGCACATCGCCCTTTTCAATTGCAATGCTAACACTCATCTGCGCTGCAGTCTGCAGGCTTCTTTGGCGCAAATTGAAACAGCCGCCAGTGCACAGTCTCTTTTGTCCAAACATCTGATGACGACATCGTCATCGATTTGTCTCTATGCAAGGCGTTGGTGGCAAGTAAAGCGCATCGCTTTTGGGGTTTTCCTGAATACATTTATTTCCTGGACCTTGAGGTTCAAATTGTACGACTTGAACAGCCGCACGTGGAAAATGTACACATGGCTGGAGAGCATGGCAAGGCACAATGCATTTCTTTTGATGACACGATACGAAACGAGGAGGCGGCAAGGACATCTGCCGACCTCTTACGATAAAGAGAACGAGATGAGTGGTCGAGACACGGGTGGCGTGAAAGAAAGCCATCATGCACACTGCGACGGCCAAGCATGGACGGAAACAGCATGGTCGCACAGGAAAACAAGCTTGATGTCGGGGAGCAACGGGCAGCTGCAAGATCCACCGACCTGGTGAGAGAGGCGCATTCCCGATCTGAGGCGCGTCTGCCCAAACTAGAACGAGGTCCACAGCGCAGCATCGGGGAGGCGAACTTGGTCTCGCCCTGTAGCACAATAGCAGACCAGAACAGAGAGAAGCATACGTGACCCTGCACATTTGGACTAGTCAACGTTCCCCCTCCCAACGTGCGATCGATCATAGCTTCATGATCACGCGCGTGACACGCGATACTTTCGCTTTCGCCCTCGATTTGCCTCCAACGCCTTTCGACCCTGCGAATTTGTGCAGCCGCTGTCACACCAGCGTAAGTTCGATCAGAGTCGCGCAGGAGACATGTCCCTTCATCAACGGTCGGCACTTTCCCCCACTTCTCAGACCACCGGTGACGCCCTCGAGTCAGCGTAATGAGGCAAAGCTACCAACCAAATAAAAAGTCTTGTTGACCACCGTCGCATGCATTCATCAAACGTGTTCCAACAACACCGCCGTCGTGGCGGCGTCGATCTCTTGCCCTCCCTCGTACCGACATGTGCAAGATCTGAGATGCATCGGAGAAATGATAAGCCCGCCGACGGAGCCAGGCGCGAATACATGTTTGCATGTACCCTAAGTTAGTGATGCAGTGAAACACGCCGCGTGCAAGCCCACCACCACCACCACAGCAAGCTAGCCAGCCAGCCAGCCAGTCGGTCAACACCTGCTCCCAGAACGGTGACCGCGCACCTTTTAATTTCCACCTCTCCATGCCCACAATATCCAAGCCACGACCAGAAACACGCCGACATCTCCTCACTGACACGCCGGCAACCTGCATCAAAACATCCATAGATACTGTAACCACGGTCGCTGTCCACAGTACCCTTTCTATTCGTCCCCGCGCCCTGTCCCGACTTCAGATGCAATGCGCAGCGAGCCTGTCATCCGTAGTCAGGCCCATCAGCATCACAGCCAGCCCTACCACTGACTGCATGACTTTATTGACGTCCCAACGAACGTCACAAAGGCGAGAAGCGGGTAGTCGGGGAACGAAGACCAGCTGCAGCGCACGCGGGACCCAGCTGCTAAAGCCGGATTTGACAAACAAGGTCGTCCAAAATACACCACCTTCTAACAACTATGCAACCTGCTGTTTTTGTCCGCGTGTTTTTAACTCTGCTGCAGCAAAACCCCATTTCCAAACTGCGGATCTCATTAGGGCTGTCTTCCCGAGTCGCCGGTCGTTTCGCATACATACATACATACATACATACATACATACATACATACATACATACATGTCAAGGCACAGACTTCCGTCTGCGGGACGAGACTCTTCCATTCTCAAGCTCAACCATCTGCACGACGAGGCCTCGCTGACTGCGTCCATTAATCATATATGCTACTCTTCCAGGCTATGATCATGGCTCTCAGCCACACAATTATGATTGGGGGAAAACATCTCGACAAAAACACGCGTCGAAATCCGTAGCCACGACTTCTAGAAGGGCGATAGGGATCATGTGTGCAAGTCTCAAAAGGGGAAGATAATGACGGATCAAGTCGGGAATGTGCAGAATGACGTTGGGAAGAAAGGAAAAAGATTCTCGTGCATGCAATACACACTTTCTTCAGCGACGGGAACGACGCCACAGAAGGCAGTGGGATCAATGCGCAAAGCTTGAAAACCCGACGCGGAAAGCAACATACTAGAGGCGAGGACGTGTTTCTCGGCGCTAACAAGCCAAGTCATGAGAGAGCACAAGATTGCATTTGATCCGAGCCCTGATGAAATTGGAATCTGCCATGACATCAGACGTTATTCTGGCCGACCTTTGTGAGGTTCGCGCAGACGAACAATGTTCGTTCCTGGCGCGCATCTATACAACATGCAAGCCTCTCAATTGTGGTCCCGAATATGTCTCTCTGCAAGGTTTGCTCAACACCCGTCCATCTCGCAGATTCATGAAAATAGAATTGCCGGCGAAGGACCAGAGAATGATGAGAGCAGGTGGGACTCTGGATGCTATCCCTGATCCACGCGCAGGGGCGGACACATGCAAGGGGAGCACGCGCAAGATTCCGTGCGTGCAATCCGGCCGAGGCCGTGCGATGCTCGTTGACAAAGTATTGCCCGACTCAACTTGATCTCGACTCGTGGATCCGGTCTTCCACGAGTGGCGGGATGTTCCGTGGCGATGGCAACAGCCTCCTCAATGATTCGGACTTGTACTCGACTCGGCCCGAGCCACATGCTATTTCTGATGTCCAAATGGATGTTCTCGCACCTCAGCGTGGACCACTCCTTTGCCATGTCCAGTAATCCGCGATAGCACGACATGCTGTGCCACAGATGTGTATGAATGCGAAGGCGCAGAGTTTTCAGCGGGCCTGACATGAAGCACCGAACGAAGTGGATGAGTTGGCGGAAATCGAAGCGACTGATGAATGCTTCGAACTCGTTGTTGGCGTAGAAAATTGGGAGAGACTCTACTCGAGTAAGTCGTGTGACACGCGTGATGCCCGGCTGGACAGCCCACGGTGTCCAGGGATCGTTGTGTGGATAAGCTGTGCAAAGTCGTCCATCTCGCGCATATGAAGGCATCGCGTATCCGTAGACACTGATCCTCAGCTCCGGCGGCAGCGAAAAGAAGGGTGATGGCTGCTGGGCGTGGGATGTGCCAGGACTTTGTGTATCGCCATCGCCCGAGCTGAAGTTGGACATTGTAAAGTCAGTCAAAGAACGAGGCGATGTGCTGCGAAACGGATCGCGCGAGTTGTAGTAATGGAAAGTGCCTGCGAATGACTTGCATACGAATAGTCGTCTGTAGTGCTCGTGTAGGATGTTGAATCAGAGCTGTAAGAGGCAGTGAGAACTCGATGCTCCGCGGTGGAGGAGCAGCTGCCACGCAACGTGAAGCAGAAAGAGCAAACATAGCCGCATCGTACCTGTCCTCACCCATCAACATAGCTCGACAGCCTGCCCATGCTGAATCGCTTGTCGACCGGCGTGGTGAGGCTCAACCTCTTCGTCTCATCCAGCATTGGCGTCACCGGCCTACTGAGATCCTTGTGGAATAAAGCAACACTGTCCCTGACAGCGACATATTCAGAATCAGCATAGCCAATGATCTCGGCGATCTGGCTGCTCCTTTGCCCAGCAATGCGTTTGATCTCCATCGCAGAGTAGTTGACAATGGCCTTGCCCACTTCTTCTGCCTCGGTGAGTGGTGCAGTCTTTGAATGGAGCACTTTGACACAGACGCATTCGTGTTGACCGAAATGCCCCTCGACGTCCACGACACCGACCGGAAGCAGTCCATTCTTCGACTGCAGTGCTGAATATGCACCCTGATCGATGTAGACCGTCCCATGCGCCGCAAGACCATGCAGCAGCCAAAAGTATCGGTCTCTGATGGGATGAGGATCCGGAAGGAAGCGTGTATGCAGCGGAGGAAGTCCAGGCTCTTGGAGCTTAGGGGTGCCATTCCCATTCTCGACCGGTGTGGTGTGCATCGCTGGCTCTCTTGTGGGCAGTTCACCACTTTGCTCCATGCTCTTAGCCGCAGCCTTCTGCGCTTCGGCATACCTCACGATGGCCGCAATATTGCCGGGTTTGCTGCTCTTCGTGATGACCGTCGTCACACCAGCGGCAGTAGCGAGTCTCGCAGCCACAATCTTGGTGCTCATCCCACCAGTCCCCAACGAGCTCCCCGCACTCGACGTGTCTGCAGTCAGTTCGGCAATGTCCTCCACGACCTCTATCGCCCTCGCATCCGGGTGACTGCGAGGATTCTTGTCGTACAAACAATCCACATCCGTCATCAAAAACAGGTAATCCGCGTGCACCATCCCCGCAGTGATTGCGCTCAAGGTATCGTTGTCTCCAAATTTAATTTCTTGCACCGACAATGTATCATTCTCATTGACGATCGGGATGACGCCCATGTGCAACAATTCGTTAAATGTATTCTGCGCATTCAGATACTGCGTGCGATCGGCGATGTCGTTTCTGGTGAGGAGGATCTGAGCGACGGGTTGGCGCATGTGCATGAAGAGCTGGTCCCACATAGCCATGAGCTTGCACTGTCCTATCGCTGCGAGCGCTTGGACTTGTGGGAGGAGCTTCGGACGGCGTTCCATATTCATCTGTCGCAGGGCCATGCCAATGGCTCCGGAGGAACAAATGACGACGCGGTGTCCGTCATGGCGGAGACTCATGGCGGTCTCGACAATCGTCGAGAGGGTGGAGAGGAGTGGCTCATGGGTCCTCTCGTCGACAATCGAAGAGGTTCCTGGAGAGGGTTAGTTGCTCATATTGTCCCCGCATGACTGCTTGAAGTGTATACTAGTGCTATACCGAGCTTGATCACGACCGTCAAGCGTTTCTCCTTCATCTTGACGGTTTCTTGTGTATGCCGAGCACCTGCACCTCCGTGGCCTGGTCTGTGTGAATCAGTGGGGTTTCCATTGGAGCGCGAATCAGCAGGTGGTGGTTCAAAGGGCTCCATTTTATTAGCTGCGGTAGTCATCATTTGGACACGAAACCGATGCATTAGCCTGTGACAGCCCACCCTGCCAAGCCGCGACATCGGGGACCCTCCTGCCGCATCAGGACATTCGGAACAGAAATGCCAACACAGCAGAACACTCTGCCAATGGCAACGGAGCAGGATCAATCGATCGCTTCATGGGATACGAGAAGTATCAAGTGCATCCACTATGCAATTATCACATCCAGCACGGTGTCCAACCACTCCTCATACCATTGTCTCCGTTCGCCCACTAGCGCATCTATCATCAACTGTGTCGCCACTTTATTACTCTGTCCGTGAGCAGCTTTCCCTCCTTCGTGATCTCTCCAAGCCTGCTCCGCGGCTTCAGCTGCTGTCCTGATGGCAGCTTCCTCGTCCTCATCGCCATACAAATCACATCTCTCGCAATCAGAACATTTGCCTCCGTTCGGCCGAAAATGCTGGCAGAAATGAGCATACCCCTCACGACTCGTGATCTCCGACCGACAGATATAACACATGGTGTAGCCGCAGTTGCAGACCAGCTTGTTGCAGCCGGATGCCTTGACGAAGCTGAGCATGCATCGCGGGCATGTCCGCTTGACTGCCGCTGTTGCAGATGACTCGATTGCGGTGCGGAGCGAAGTCTTTTCCGACTCGAAACAGTTGTGTGGATCCCGCCAGATCGCTGTACAGCGGATGCAGGATATTCGAGAGCAAGATGGGTGTCGGCAGGTGAATTTCATGTTTTGTCGACGTTTTTGAACGCGGAATATAGACCTGTCAACCAATGCAGATGCGGGTGGAATGAAGTTGACAATGAACCAAAGGGCGGATCCGAGCGCCAACAGAGGTGTTGTGAAGATCGACAGCGCCATGAAGAACGAAACGAATGCCATTTGCACGGCAGGTGGTGCAAAGCGAGAGATGTGATTC
The DNA here is from genome assembly GCA_026725115.1 of Cercospora janseana. Lineage (NCBI taxonomy): Eukaryota > Fungi > Ascomycota > Dothideomycetes > Mycosphaerellales > Mycosphaerellaceae > Cercospora > Cercospora janseana. Next base: position 953,878 of record CM049100.1, read on the forward strand.
CAGATGGCCGTGGGATTCTTGAGTTTCGGCTTGGAATATTCTTGTGCTTCTGCGTAGTCGCAGAAAGGGCATCTCTGCAGCGGCAGCCCACTCTGTAGAAGTGTCTCACTTGACACACGTGCTTGAAACTCATTCCACATGTCTTCCTTGTCCAGGCCCTTTGAAAGCGCTCGGCGGACAAGATCGTGGGAGATGTTCCCAAGACACTCTGCCGAAGCGAAGCACCTTACTGTTGCTTTCTCCAGGTCTGCTGCTCTTGACCAGCCCTGGCCATAAAGAGCTTCGCTGACCGTTCGTCTGATACAGTCCAGGCAAAGGACATGACAGCCGTCATCGCATGTGGCCAAACTCTCGAAAGGTATTGAGCTATAGCAGCATTCGCAATCGAAAAGCGCCTCTGCTTCCTCTGCTTCAGTCTCGTTCAGAGTCTGCGCCAAGTCAAAGTCAATCTTTTGACGCTCTTGCTTCTGCCGTGTGACGGTGGGTACGACAAAAAGTTCATGTAATTCGTGATCAAGCTGTGCACTTCCTGTCCGGCGCACTGCTGGCACCGCAGCTGATTCATCGTCTCCATGGTTCTGCCAAGCAATGAATGGATGACTGCGAGCTTCTGTCGCATCATCTGCTCTCCGTCTTGACCAGAAGCTCGTCAGTGAGAATCGCCACGACTTGGCAGCCACTTGTTGAAGGACCGGTCTTGCTAGTGTATACGAGAAATTCTGCTCCGCAAGCACACCGCGAACTGTGGACTTGCTTAGGCCTTTAAACTCCTGATAGAGCACTTGTCTCACTGCCTGTTTGTAGTTCTCGCCCCGAAATAGTTCGACGTCAGGCAGACGATGTTGATTTGAAGTGGCTCCGCGAGCAGTAGACCGCTCAATTTTACTGGTGGTCCTGTACCGACCCTTGACCCACTTCGCCTTCTTCACAAGAAGATGTTCTGTGACTATTTGCAAGCGACTCTCCTCGCTTACGTTGACCAGCATCTCTCGGAAAACTTCAGGCTGTACATCCGGAAAGACATCGACCAGCGCAAGCAATGCGGAATTCAACTCCCGGAGATCGGGTTCTTCACTCTCAAACACTTCGGCATTCTCATGCAGCTCGGATGGATTGTACAGTGATGAGATGCCAGATCCGGTTGTATTCTTAGTCTCCTTGTCGCCGGCCTCATGAGCTGCTGCTGTCCTAAATGGGCGGAAGAAGTCTGCTTTCGACTTCCAAAGTCGCCCAGGCTTGGGGAGAGGAACGTGATCCATCTCTCATCGTGTATGTCGTCTCATACGCGTTTGCTGATGTGTTAATTAAGCATGTCTTTCGCATCAAAACATATGAGGTTGTCCTCTATGATTGCTCGTTCGTGAGATGGGGAAGTTGCGAGCAGGGTCGCGCCACTGAAACGTAAAGGCTTGGCAAGAATAACGATTGGCAGGTCAGCAAGCAACCCATGACGACGGAGGTTGACGAAATTTGTGCATGGAATCATTTCGAATAGACTTTAGCTCGATTCCGAGTCTGAGCGAACGATTGTCCTCGCATTAGCGAAGGAGCCTCGTTTCCATTCCGCTTCATCATGCACAATGAAGCCCAAGGCAATCAAAGTAGTTTTGCGAGGATGCTACGGAGTATCAGCCTACGCTAAGCTCCATCACGAGCTGCTGACTCTGTTCCTTGATCCATCATACTCAGATGAGATCGTCATCTCGCAACGCGATCCTCACTGCCGATAGACGAGCGTCACAATAGGCACGACTCCCTTTCGCGCTACGACTGGAACAAAAGCCCTGCGGCGTACTCGACATTGCCGTCACAAGCATCCAAAGCCGCCACTGCTTGCTGCCGGGAGAATCCGAGGCTCTGCAACTGCTCAATCTTCTCCGTTGAGTGACCCGAAGCAGCCGCCGGAGCCTGAGGCGCGCTGTTCGCCGAAGGAGCTGGGCGTGGAGCAGGTGCACCACCGCCGAGCGTCTGCCCTTGTCCCGGAAACGAAGTGCCATTTGGCTGCGATGAGGACGAAGCTGATGCTGCGGCTGACGTGCCTGCTGGCTGCACTGTGCCACTTCTCGCGCCAATCTCAGTGCCATTCGGCCCCTTGATGGTTGGCTCAGCAGCTTGAGCTTCCTCAAAATTCTTTGGGATGTCGGCCTCGCCAAGAAAGCTGACATCGTTGCCGTCTCCGAAGATGAGCTTGTTATGTCGAAGATCGATCACAGCTTGAAAGCGCTTGAGCATATCAAGGCCGAGCAACAGATCGACATCCTTGCCCTCCATGACCGTGAAGGAGCAGCTCATATTCTGGTTTCCAATCTTGATGTCGGCAGCGTGGACTCGGCCCAGGATCTTTGCCGTGCCCACACCCTTTGCGACACCCTCGTACCGCTTGTCGATCAACCGCATGATGCCACAAGCTTCGGCGCATGAGGGCGACATGATGGTAGTCTGCGCACCGGAATCCACAAAGGCCTTTACAGGCTTCTTGTTGACCTCGACGGGAATGTAAAGCATCGTGACTCTGCCAAAGACTGTAGCAATTGTTAGCAACCATACTCGGTCTCACTGCTTACAGCAGAGACGCACCTTCTGGGTTGTGTTCGTATGCAAATTGCAAGTTCTCCTGCACTTTCTCCTGTCGAATCATCTCCTCAATCTTTTGCTGCGCCTCAATGTTGAATGGATCCTCGTTCAGGAGCCGCATCTGCTCCTGTCGCTCACGCTCTCGGTCCTGATCTTCTCGAATCATCTCTTGCCACACCTCACGAAATCGATCAGGCTGATTGATCGCAGCCGCAAGCGCTGGTCGCTGCTCTCGGATCTGTGCCATGGCGCCAGGGTTGGCGAGGATGTTCTGCCGTGTCGTCTCAATCTCTTCCGTGCTGTTGGGCGGACCCCGCCCTCGAGCGCCTTGCTGCGGTCGTCGCTGAGCTCCCATGTTGTTTTGTTGCGGTCGACTCATGAGCATAGCAATCAGATCGCCATCCTTGATCCCGGCTGCATCCAAGCTTTTGCTGTCGTCCTGCAGGGCCTGGTTGTTGACGAAGAATTGCTGGGAGGTCTGGGGTATCTGCGTCTCCGCGGTGACGAAGCCTTTGAGATCAGCAATGGAGAGATCGGAGGGGAGGTCGAGGTTGAGGAGCTCCTGGTCGAGTTGGTGGTTCGGGGCGATGATTTGTATAGTAATGCGCGTCCTGCCATGATTGCACACGGGTCAGCAGCAGGTTGGGGAAGCGTGGCACAGGCATGCTCTGGCGGTGAGACCATCCCATCGCGAGCGGAGTGCAAGTGGTTGTATCGCGGCTAGCTGTACTCACATGTTGCCCGTTCAGCGGCCTCCAGGCCCAGAATTCTTGCTGAGGTCGTACGTCCTTGCTCGAGCTCTTATGCAAGTCGCCTGAAGGAGGCACTGGAGCGTGGAATGCCGGCCGACGCAGCGTCACACCCGCCTGGCGACTCGCGTTGGATGGAGACTACTGCGCAAACGTTTGGCTGGGGATGATGGGGGTTTGCGACAGGCCGTGGTCACTGTCGCCGCGGTCTCATGACGGAGGGACGAGCGCGGCGGAGGGGCTGGAGGCGGCTACTTTCGGCGACGGGCGGCGAGGCCTCGGTGTCAGAAGCTGCGAGAAGACTGAAGGGGATGTATGTGGATGGATGGACGGACGGGCGACTGGATGGATCCTCTGCGATGTTGGCGAAGGCAACAGGGCGTGCGAGGTGCGTCGCTTCCCAGCTCACTGCGATCGCGAGTTTATCTCGGCGCCGAAGATGGAGCTGGTGCCGCCGCCGTCGTCGTACTTCACTGCTGCTGACCGTGATCATCATCCCGTCCCTCCGCCCGTCCGCCCGGCTTCACGTGGTACGGCGCGTGTCGGTGAGTCGGGCGGAGGGCGGGCTGCTCTGCGCTGCATATGCCGCCATCCACCATTCGCCGCTGCTCATCGTGCAGCGAGACTGCAGCACCATGATCATCTCATGAGAGGGAGAGAGCCTGAGGCGCGATGCCCCTCCTCAGGCGAGGAGCAGCCACCCGCGCGACTCGCCTAGCGCTCCGGAAGGCCCCGCCGCTGTCAGGCACACGCGATGCATCATTGGCCTGCCTCTTCCCACTGCACAAACCCATTTGATCAACATCTCGGGCCTCTGGCAACGCGTGTCCTTGGGCAGCAGTGGCATGCTCCGGCGCGTAGTCTGATAAGCGACGCTGCACATCACCTACGCTACTGCACGACATTGTCTACCGCTGGACGGCACCAGTGGGACAGCGGACCAGGATCAATTGCCCGCCCAACAGTGCTGTGCCACGGTCGCGAACGGTGCACATCCAGAAACCGTCCCTCTTTGGCCATCGAGATGCCTCGTGATCTGTCGGCCCTCCTGTCGCAGGCGACCGACGACACTCTCGACAGCATGCCGCAGCTGTCCAGCCAGAAGAAGCAGGACCCTCTTCCGCAGCCCGGTCCGGTTCTACCATCCAACGACGATCAAGATGTGGATTCCGACACGACCGAGTACATGGACGAACTGGGGCAGGGCAACGAGAGGCGAGACCCTCTCCACCCTTACACGCAGACGCTCTCGCTTGCCGACGTCGAAAGCTGTGTTCGCCTCGAGAATGCCGCCTTTCCTCCCGCCGAGAGAGCGTCTCGGGAAAAGGTCAGTCTCCCGGCTGTCACGAACACGCCACTCTTCCCGCTGGTGCCATGTTGGTGATACGCCCCGGCAGTATGCGTTGGCTTCTGCTTCCGTAATGCGCTGCTGCTCTGGTCTGACAGGACGGCTGAGCCCAGAGTGTTTCGAGGCAGGCACCTGATGGGCCTCTCATTCTTCGAAACCACCCATGTCGCGACGGTCTCTGCTGAGTTGGCACTTCTGCACAACATCACGTATATGCGACATCCACTTTCTTCCTTGCATTTGGGCAGCAATGCCACAGAGTCCACCATGTACCACGGCGCTGTGTTTCACATACAGCGCATGAGACCTGCACCTTCCCAAAATTGACATGATCTCGAAGTTTGCGTGCTTGCGGGAGGGCAAGAGACAGGTGCAAGTGTCACATGATATACTGACAGCTTCGTTTCGCAGTTCCAATACCGCTTGAAGAACAGTGGCGAGCTCAGTTTGGGCATCTTCACCTCGGAAGAGAATTCGGACGCAACCACCGCCTCGACTGCGTCTCCAGCTTGGAGCGGTGCACCGGAACGAAAGTCGATCTTGCTTGGCCACATTGTGTCCACAATGACCACCAATGACACAGTGACAGACGACGACATGGCCATTCCAACCCCTGAAGACCAGAACCCAAACTTTGGGCACAAGCCCAAAGGCCGCACGGTCTGTATACACAGTCTAGCTGTGCTGCCCGAGTATCAAGGACGCAGCCTCGGAAGTACCCTGATGAAGGCTTACCTACATCGGCTCAAGACTCAGAGTGTGGCGGACCGGGCGGCACTCATTGCCCATGACCATCTAATACCATACTACGAGAGATTTGGGTTTCGCAGTCTGGGGCCGAGCAAAGCTCAGTTCGGTGGAGGTGGCTGGTATGACATGACAGTCGAGCTCGATGCTTTAGAAGACGATGAATGAGAGACTCGTCCTCTCAAAATTTCATTTCTTGAGATAGAGATTACAGAACAAGTCGCCCGCTACGCTCAGGGAATCGGTCATGCCACACGCCTTGCATTTTAATAGCATTGAAAGCAGAGCATTTGGGTATCTCGCTTACATGCAAAACTAGATCATTCCGCCGAACCATATTCCAAGACATCGCTCCGCGAATTCCTCAATAGCTGTCCTGCCGCCACGAGCCACGCACCTTCTTCCACGCCTCCACATCCTTCTCCCCCTTCGCAGTCAATCCCAAACCCCTCTCCACCCACTCCTGACTCCCCATCTCACTCAATCGACTCAACGCTCTCGCAAATGCAAACGCCTCTTCGTCGCCCGTAAAGAAACTGCTCTTCTTCATCGAATCCATATTCATGCCCAAATCATCCATCATCATCCTCATGGCATCATCCACATCTGCGCCGGGCTTTGTCGGCTCCGTGTTCTTCAACTTTGCAGCATTCTTCACGCGACGATCCGCATCGGCAGTATTTGCCGCTTCGTCGATCATATTGTCGATTTCGTTCCGGCTCATGAAGAGTTGTGTGAGCGGGACCGCGCTCGTCAGGACGAGCTTCGCGCGAGACTCATACACTGCGTCGAGGAAGGTGATGAAGCGGCGGGCGAGATCACGGGAGCGGTAATTCATGCCTGGGACGTCGGTGATGATGAATGCCTCATAGTGTCGGACGAGTTCGAGGTAGTCTGCTGCACCAGTTGCTGATCCGATGAGCTCGTTGAAGGTGAACCAGCAGGCCTTGCCAGAGGCTTTGGGCACCGTGATTTCTCGACCCCAGACGTGCTGCACATCGGGATGCGGGGGGTCGTTTTCAAGATCGCCGAGGAATCGGAACCAGTGTTCGGCGTGCGTCTTGGAAGCGTTGTCAAGCGGGTGATGATAGACTCCGGACGGAGGGCGGGGAATTTTGCGGTAGTCTGTCGTCGAGTCCAGGTTCAGGACACGGAGCTGATCTTGGAGCAAGTTGATGCAAGGGATGAACGACTCTCGCTGAATGCCATTCTTGTACAGCTCTGTCGGGTGTCGATTCGAAGTCGTGACCAGAACAGTGCCATGCGCCATCAAGCTCTCTATCAGTCTCCGCAGGATCATAGCATCTGCCACATCCGTGCATTGGAATTCGTCAAAACACAACACAGAGGCTTTCTGTGCAATCTCTGCGGCCACAAAGGGAATGCAGTCAATGTCTTGCCCGTGCTGCATCTTCATCTTGTGCAGCTGCTTATGCACATCTTGCATGAAGTTGTGGAAGTGTATTCTCGTCTTGTGCGTGATGTTGTCGGGCAAAGTGTCATAGAACAGATCCATCATCATGGTCTTTCCGCTCCCTACATCGCCGTACATGTATATCCCTTTTGGTAGATCTGGTCGAGGCTTCATGACAAGCTGTTTCTCCTCGTTGCTGCCGAAGAGGGAGCCAAACAAGCTTTTCTTCTTGGGCTGCATGGACTCGATGGTAGGCTTGATGACTTGAGGGGCGACATACTTGGCCAAAACATCATGAAGGTCTTGCAAGGCTTGTATAATTGTCCGCTGGTGGTCATCATCTCGAAGGCGCCCTGACTCCACCCTCGCATCGTACTCCGCTATCGGCCCTCTGCCTGAGAGACCATGCTGCCTGACTTCGACCTGCGTCGACATACGCCGTCTCTTCACCCGGTGTTCTTGCCATTCCTGTGTGGAAAGCCTTGCGTTTGCTCTCGTTGCCCTCCGCTGAGCGAGACTGCTTCTATCCCTCTCCAGACACTGGGCACAGACCGTTCTCCGTTGCTGTCGTAGCACAGGCGCTCGAGATGCTCGCAGCAGGATACGCAGTGCCCTCAATGCTTCCGGCGAGGCCATCTTGCGCAACGCTGATCAGGCTCACCCGAGCAGTGCCTAGTCTTCTGAGCTCTTTAGCTCAAAGCATACCCAGTGAAGAGCTTGTAATCGGCGAATGTCCCGGTGTAGCTGGTGGGCGGTCTCTGGAAGACAAGCTTGCGTAAGCGGTTTAATTGTCACAACCTTTAACTGGCGATTGCGAGCTTTCCGAGGATATGAAAGGGTGGACGTGGAGTAGTCGAGCAGGCTGAAATGCAGACCACGAGGTGTAAGGTCATCAAAGTTCAGGGCCGCCCTCGGCCCCGTTTAGTCGGCATGTGGGCAGCTGAACAGTGCGCTCGGTTTACGGTGCGTCTGTGCTTTTGCCTTTCTCGCCGAAGTTCCGCTGCGGAGAGCGCCACTGACACAATGTGAGCGACGTTAGCGGGAGACTCTGACAAGACAACTTTGTGCCAACAGCGAGTGAATCAGAAAGCCGCATTCCCCGAGCAGCTATAAACATCGTGTCAGAGAACACAGAAAGCCATAGACAACCACCTGGACTAGCGATGCCCATCCGACGGCTGCAGTTGCGAACTTCAGACGCATTTTCACATACGACGACACGCTGTGCTCGCGGTCTGCGAGCCACTGGTCACGAACATGACTGATATAGATAAGCAGCATGTTGAGACCCGCCCAAGCGCTGCCAGCAAGCATAGGAGTGAATGAGAGAGCAGGTGGCCGCGAGACATCTTGCTGCTTCCTCAATAGCCGCCAACCGCGACATGACCAAATTCCACCGGAGACGATCACGGTGGCCAGCAGCATCTGCAGCGCCACTGCGATGGAGAAGACTATTCTCTGCAAGGTAAGAACTTTGCGCCCATGATACTGGAGAGATGCCTGCTCTCTGCGGATGCAATTCCTGGACATTCTTTCGACTAGCCCGCAGAATGGGCGCGGCGAGGAGTACCCATCCAGCCCTGCGTGCGTCTGTCGATCGAGGAAGGATGATAGCTGTGAGGGAGATCTCGCGGATAAGCACGCCAAGGTGTCTACGATTGACTGGCTGTATTGCGAAGGATAGCGCTGCTAGCGACAGTATCCGATCTGGCTCTTCGTTGCATTGATGTCCGGATTCGACGTCGATATCCATACCATCAGCCAGCCCGTTGCCATGAGAATGTAGCAGAAGGGACCTGCTTGCTGCAAGAAGCTGGATTGCAGAACCATAGCCAGAAACTCAGTCGTGGCGATGCTGTTTTGATGCGAATATCCGAAAGAGCCCTCTCTGCCGTGGACCACGCGCACGAGGGTTGAAGCGTGCCGACATGCAAGAAGCAGTGGAAGGCCTCTTCGTACCATTGTCACCATGCTGCTTTTATGCTGCCCATTGTCGTGACGCTGAGATAAAGACACGCGACTCCCAGCGGTATCGGCCAAGCTGGGCCAGAAAGCAAGCCAAGTTCAAGCGTTGGCTGTTTCATGGTGGGGTCTGTCCATGTTGATAATGTGGCGACCAAAAGTGCAGATGTGGTTTCCACATTGCATCACGACAGCAAATAAGCGGATCAACCGGGCAGGTAAGCAGCATGTGAGCCACTGCCGGAGACGAAGATATTGTGGCATCGGATGTCTGTAATGATTGCGAGACAGTCCATCAGACCTGTCCCTACTTTCACCTGCAACGTGCTGAAGACGAGCTTGTGGTGGAGGCGCCAGTGTTCGTTTCTCTATTGGGATCTGTCGATGCCTGCACTCTTGTATTCCCTCGCCAAGCCGACACCTCGGAGTCTGGGGTCGCTCTGAGCACATCGGTCGACCATGTTGGAAATATGTGAGCGAAATTGGCAATTGGCAAGCCTTCGAGGTGATCGATTGCGGGCAGACTCTTGTGCATATGCGGCACAGCTCTGCTGTGCGTGAGGCTCACTGCGCAGCCGCGTGCTCGCCGGCAATTTGAGCACGACAGCTCTCTCAATGCCTCTGAGTGTCTGGCAGCTCTCAGGGCGCTCGGCGCGCAGAAGCATCACTAGCGCAGACTGTCGCCTTTGCTGAGCACATAAATGGGCCCATTTAACAGTAGACCGTATGAGCAATTCGGATCGCAGTCTCCCATATGCGACCCGATGCCTGAGTCTGACCGGACCTGCATACCAGTGTGCCTGCACTGTCAGGTGTTATTTAACCCGCTGTGTTCAGATGCACCTGCGTCGAGGTTGGAAGGGGTGCCCGCATTGGCAAACAAGGAAGGTCGTCATCCATCGTCTCCATCTAGAGTGCTAATGTCTCCATCCAAGAACATCTGATTCTCCGACAGCAAGGACGAGCCTTTATTGACCACGCGCTGGAACGCTTCCCGTGCTTTGCAGCGCTCCCGTTCAGCCTGTGAATGATGCTGCGTTGCCAACAGACCGCCGTGAGCATTCACATCGTCTCCTTCCTCTTGAATGCCAACTGTGCTCTTGAGCTCGGCTAAGTTATCCTGCAAGTTCGCGAGCCACAGGCTGATCATTCCTCTAAGCTCCAGCAGCTCGGCGCAAGCATCATATGGCGGGTTCGAAAGCAGGTCGTCAAGTCTCCTCACTAACGGAGCTGCGTCACGCAATTCTCGTGTGCGGATTTGATGCAGCTGTCTGCTGAATTCTGACTGAAGACTATGCATACTATCGTCGTCTTCGGAGTCGGCTTCTTCCCGAGCTGCTGTTATAATCTGCCGAGCTCGCTTGGAGCGGTCCTGTACTTCATATACCCAGATGCTGAATAGTGCAGGATAGATTGCGTAAGCATTCGCGCTAGCATGATGTGCTCTTGCCATGTGGGGATACTGTAGACACATGCGCTCGTAGTAGTCCCGTGCCAGCTGAAAGCCCTCATCAGGAATGACCGGCGCGGTTGTGGACGCTGTCTCAGCAGTTATTGAGCTTGTACTCGCTCCAGACGTCTGGTCTCGACGCATCAAAATCTCTGCACCGACCATCCACCGCCCGTGCTGTCGAATGTCTGGAGCGTATCCGCCAATCTCTGTCCGTAGAATCAGGCCCCACACGCGAGAGGCACGCTTCCAGTCCTGATTGAGCATGCACTTGTGCAGAATAGCTGTCAGATTATTCAAATGTCGGCCTCGGAGGGAAAGCCCAGGATCATCTGATCCGTGCTTGGGCACATAGATCGGTGGATTGAGGCGGGACAACTCTTGTTCAATCGACGTCTTCTCCCTCACCTCGTCTGGAATGGCGGCATGAGGAAAATTGCCGCCAGGAAGGGGTGCATCTCTCGACAAGCCGGCAACGTAGTATGGATCCCTCTTGTTGACCGGATGCAGCACGCGCGGCTGGTCTCGCACTATAGTCTGCTTCGGAGACGCTGTACCTCCATCGTCGTCTTCCTTCGGGCTGTCTTCCTCGCTCGACTCATGGTCATCTGCGTTAGCATCGTCGCCACTTCGCTTACGCTTGCGTTGACGCTTCACCTCGCGCGTCAAGAACGATCGCTGCGACGGAGGCAGTCTGTAGACGGGTGCAAATGTGGCCATGTTTGCGCTTGACTAGCTGTGACATGCTGATTCACCGCTTGGTCATATCGCATCGCCTGTCATCACGGCTGACGAGCTCTGCAAGCCCACATTTTATTGCAGAGGGAGCCGGCCCTGATCTTCACAACAGCGTTTCAGGTGACAGCAACAACGCGAACCGAGCGCAGTCTTTGCCCGTCTGGAACACGCCCGGGATTGTGATGACATCCGCCTTGGCACAGCCGGGCTTTTGGCGTGCGTGTCGTGAACGGGACGCAGCAGTGAGCTGAGCTTGTTGGTCTCGCCAGCCGCACTCGTATTGCTTTGTCGCCGGCAGAAAAGAGTGCGCAGATCGCCTGGGGTCGGCACGTTGTCGCGACGTAGCGAGGCGCAATCGCCCAAAAGCATCAGAAAGCTAATCGGAGGTCGGGTGAGTTGGCGGCGGGACGGGTAGTGGACGCGCTGCTGAGTGATGCTGCTGCACCTCCACTCGTGACTAGCAACTGCCTGCTCACTGCCCTCCTGGCACTCTCCACGCCAAACACCAAATCATCCACCACCACCGCCACCACCACCGCCACTACCGCCGCCATCTCCGGAGCTGCTTTCGCCGACTGCTCTCACCGCGGACTGTCGACGACCGGGCAGGAGGAATGGGCATGGGCGAGTAGCCCACATCTCGACGTCGCCCCAAGATGGGCCAGGGAGCGAGTCGGCACTCGGCTGAGCCGTCGACCATCACCAGAACGACGCAGCGCACGACAGAGGAAGAGTCGACCGACGATGGCGGCCTGCGCGAGGATACGCGGCGGCGGCGGCGGCGAACAAATGCCAACCGTCTCTCACAGCTGCTCCGCTTGAGCGACACCGGGAGCATGTCTTCGGACCACACAGTAGCCGAGCCTGCAGAACCGCTACGGCGCGGTACTCTGGTACGGCGGACACGTTCACGATTTCAGGAGATGCTGCATCGGAACAGCAGTACCACATCCCGGCCGAGCCTGCTCTCACATCTACAGCGAGCCCAGTATGGTCGGACGGCACCCAACGACCACGAAGCGGACGGCGCCGAGGATGCACTCTTCGAAGCGCCGCGCCTGCCCTCAATTGACATGCCCTCGACCTTTGACGATGAGACATCATTCGATAACCACGTCGAATCCGTGGCTTCACATGCTCGCAGCGAAGTGTCCAGCCGTGGTCCTACGAGACGTCTAAATGCCTTCCGACCAGACCGCCCACTGCGGCAATTAACCTCGTCTCTACGGCGAAGGCGGTCTCCTGGACCGTCCTCATCCATCTCCAGCATGCGTCCGGGCAGGAGCGAAGATCAGGCAGCCATGCTAGGCAGATTACTGGGTGTGGCAGCTGCAGCCACGGCTGCTACACTCATGGGCGACGATCACAATGCACTGCGGGAAGCGAGAAGTTTGACGGGAAGTAGTGGCCTCGGCGATTTGGGAAGCAATGGCGAAGACGGCAGTTTCGACGGTTTCCTCAGAGCATTGCAGAACGGCCGGATAGCGTCCGCCCTGCGTCAGGGTGGTGGTGACGGCGAGGGAGAGTCAGGAACCCCTGGCGCGCCTCTCAACTTCTTTCGCATGTTCCGTTTTGGCGCATCGGAGCCTGCGGTGCCGGTCGCCAACGAGAATGGACAGCCTGCCGAGAGCGAGGGACGCATGGTGCCAATCATCATAGTAGGTATCCGCTCCATTTCGCCCAACTCCAATTCAGGTACGGGGTCTCCGAACGAGGATCTGCCCCCATTCATTGACACGCTGGACAACTTTCCGTCTCTGCTGCCACCTCATGCACTAGGCACGCATGGTCACGATAGTATCGATTCGATATTGCGGCCTCCACAAAACGGAACATCCTTCAGACATCGACGGAGGGCCAGCATGGGAGGCTTTGGGATGGGCAGGAGCAGGCTCAGCGACAGGATGGACGATCAGCGAGACCATCGCTCCCCGGACAGGATCGAGCGTAGGAGGCAGCGCCCATGGAGTGTGGCAAGCTCAAGTTCGAACCAGTTTGAGCCTCGCCCTCCGCCCGCCACGCCCGCAAGCCCGAGCCCAGAGCTCAGTCGGATCTCGAGCAGGGATACCACACCTAGTCACTCAAGACCTACTTCGCTTGTGGCCAATAGTATTCGAGATCTGGAGATGGCGGGACGCAACAGCATCGTACATCGATCGACCTCGAGTCCTCTTAGTGCACATACCGAGGAGACTGGCTCCATTCGCTCTACAAACTCCGGCACTGGTCTACTTGGCGATTCTGAGCCATATCGAATACATCGGCGGTCGGATACCGCACCCAATATTCACTATCCTCGCTTTGCCTCTGGTCACCCACGTCGCAACGGTGTCGTGGAGCCGGATAACTTGCCACCACTTTCACGGTCATCGTCGCGTGGCAGCGACGGCAGAAGCGTCAATCGCAACAGCAATAGCGACTCTCGAAGCTGGATCATCTACGTTCTGGGCGGCTCGTACCCTGAGAATCATCCCATCCTCACCACTCCGAGCTTGTTCACGGAAAACCCTACATATGAAGACATGATGTTGTTATCCGCACTGCTTGGGCCTGCCAAAGCGCCTGTGGCCAGTGAAGATGACGTGCAAAATGCTGGCGGGATCTACAACATCGACGCGATTGAGTTGACTGATGATGCTGTCAAGACTGCGCAATTAGTTGCGGTCGCTGCCGAAGGCGGCGAGGAGGTCATGCTGGATGCTGATCAACGCTGCCTTGTTTGCCTGTGCGATTTCGAGATCAAGGATGTCGCACGCAAACTTGTCAAGTGCAACCACTTGTTTCACAGGGAGTGCATTGATCAATGGTTGACCACTGGTCGCAACTCGTGTCCGCTTTGTCGTGAGACGGGCGTAGAAGCAGCCAAGAGTGAGAACGAGAGCGAAGAAGATACAAACGTGCCGGAGGAGGGGATTGCGATCGGCGAGGATCCTCCTGTGCTCGCACAACAAGAGGTAGCAGAACTCGCAGGCTCGTAGGATGAGCCTCATCTTAATAGCAGAGGAGCGGCAGGGAATGACTCTGGGGAGGGCGCTGCATTTCGAAGATACCCCACCTTCGTTGAGAAATGGAAGATACAGCGGGAAGTTATGATACACAGGTTTTATTTTCGGCAAGGTTCCTGCGTGGCGTTGGACTGGGCGGGAAGGATTGATTGTTGCACGAGCGAGTGGAGGAAGTTTTTGCGAGACGATTCAGCTCTTAGCGGCGGGTCTGGCGCTTCTCTCGAATGCCCACTGGGGCGTACAAAGGATGCTCACTGGCGACTATCGGAGGTCTATCAGACTTCTCTTCGCCTCGAGACTACTCATGATATCACGACCCAATTGCTTGCCCAACTTCGGGTGGCAGATCATAGCATTGCATTGCGAGGAAGAGCCACTGTAGTGCTGCATAGCTTCTCAGATCAGCCTTCTGCTGCTTCTTGTATAATGATGTCTTTCTGATCCCATGCACGAAGCAACACTGCTACTGCTACTGCTGACATTTAGTTGGATCTCGTCGCATGAGCATCGAGACGTGTCGAGAGCCAGTCGGCCGACTGGTCTGTCACTCCTGTATGGCATGAGTGATGCATCGAGGTCTCGTCTCTTGGCAGAGGCGAGCTTTCAAGGTTGTTAAGTTGACTAAGTTCAGTTGGCTCGACCTCCACTTCCTCCGAGCACGTCAGCATCCACGAAACGTCGCGTACTGTAGCTTCTTCCCTTGCCAGGTTGCTCTAGATTTCTCAGCAGCTAAGTTTCAATGCCCCTGCATCCCATGTCCTACACTTCAATTCCATCACAACTTCATCATGGACGTCGCATCTTCATCTTCCCTCCACATCGACCTCTCGATCTTATCCGGACCGAGCACAAACAAGAGCAAGATGAATCAGACCATGTCAATGGCAACCATCTACTTTGGCTACGGCTCCAACCTCTGGCTGCACCAGATGCGCCAACGCTGTCCAACAAGCAAATACCTCGGCATTGCTCGCCTCAAAGGCTACAAGTGGATCATCTATGATCGTGGCTACGCTAACATCGTCGAGCTCACTGATGAAGAGAAACTTGCAATAGAAAGAGCAGATGCAGAGGATAAGCACGACTACGCGAGAGAAGTGTGGGGCTTAGTGTACAGCTTACAACCCGCCGATGAAAGGCGGCTCGATGTTAACGAAGGAGTCGCACACGGCGCTTATGGCAAAGAATGGATTGAATGCGAATACTGGCCTACGTCTTCCGAGCGGGAGGTTCTCGAAGATACGTCCGATACACTGTCGTATTCTGAGAAAGGCAAGCCGGATAGAGGTAAGCGGCCTGGGAAAACAGATATGTTGGTTTATATCAATCGGGAGAATGTGCGAGAGGGCACGAGTAAAGAAGAGTATGTGTATCGAATGAATGCGGGCATTCGGGATGCGGTGAAGGAGGGTGTGCCCGAGGGATATGTGGAGCAGGTGCTGAGAAAGTGGATTCCTGAGGTGGAGGATCAGAGCGTGAGAGAGGTGGCAAGAAGGCAGGCGTTGGAGTTTGAGGATGAGAGATGATGGAATACCTCGATATGATGTGATGCTTAGGATCCGACAGGCTATTGTCTACTGCGTGCGGTATCTGGCGCTCTGGGAAGCATGAAGCGAGATCTTCTCTACGGCCGTGCTTTGCAGGCTTTGCGCTCTCCAGATTTGGGGATTGGGCGGTGTTCTAACCATGTTATCGAGGTGTGGTCAGACAAAGGCGAAGCAACAGGTAAGCTGTATCGTACAATATTCGATTCCGAATTTGTTGGCGCATCCGGTCAATGGCGTAGTGCAAGTCGCGTCGTGCTTTCACGCGCATACATCAATCATGCATATAACCAGTGCTGTCATTGTAGTTTTCCAGGCTCACGTCGTACATAGTCAGTGGATCACAGGACAAGTTGCTCAGTCCTCCAGGCGCACATTGAAGTGAAGCCAATGCGCATCGCTGGGAAGCGACATGTATCTTAAAGGGTCAGACACACATCGCGCAACCACGCACAGTTATATACATCGCCCCAGCTCTGGACCTGGCACAATATGCGTCTGGCGTGGGAAAACAACCCATTGAACATTTGCTTACATAAATTCAACTGCCGTCTTCGGGCCCTATATGTGGTCGTTCTGTCGGCACCTCCAGCTCCTGCGGCATTCCACTAGCGTCCGTTCAGCGAGGAGCGAATCACAGCGGCGGTGTAGTGTGCGCGGTGCAACATTGCAGGGATGATCTCGTAGTAGTCTACAACACATCATTCGAAGTTGTTCGTACTTCAGCAGCCTCTACAAAGACCAGCGGTCATAATTGATAGTAGGCGGTGGGTGGGAGATTTGGTTTGCGTTTTCAAGCGTTCTTTGCTCTCAGCTATGTAAATCTAGCCCTGTCAGAATCCTCGCGACTTCTGATAATCTCACGCGATCATATCTTCGTAGCACATCTCTTAAGACGAAGCTGGTGGAGGGCCCTTGTAGTCGTAAACGAGGCGAATACGATGCTCCTCCTTGCCCTTGCTGGAGTAGATGCGACGCACGTGGCGGCGAACACCATCGACATTAGCAAAACCCCAGACCTGAGTCGCGACCCAACCATTGCCCACGCTCTCAGTGTGGCTCAGAATGACATCACCCTCCTTGCACTCCTCATCCCAGCCCTCGGTCAAGAAGGCATCTTGGGTTACTTCGGAGAGCTTGACGTACCTGAACCAAGCCTTGTCAGCGTCTGTACTGGGCAAAGTAACGTCATCATTGCAACGATCATGAGACTCACTTGTTCCATCCATTGACTTTGCCCCAGTACTGAATGTCACGCTCACGGGGCTCGCCATCAAGGATTCGGGGCTCGTGCTGCTTCACGTTGCCAGTAGAGATTTGCTCCTGGTCAACGTGAAGGAGTCCATCATCGCCTTGATACTGGGTGAGGTTGACCTGAATGGCGCTGTAGTTGGCAGCTTGGCGGACAATGAAGCCGATTCCTTGCATCTTCAGCATGGCAGAGGTGCTGTCGGAGATGTTCTTGTTCAGGTCGTAAGACCCGGCAATGTTGTGCACATTGACTTCTGCTGGAGTGGCCATTTTGGATGTGGATCCTGGGATATCTGTCTGTCGTGTTGGGCGGTCCGTAGTCTCGCAAGGTACAGACCGATTGCTTGAGGTAGGAAAAGAAAGAACAGATCGAGAGATATGTAAATATATATGCTTCGAGTCGATGTGCTAGTCTAAGGCCGAGGCTGCAATTGTGGAGAAGTCCGCAGGCAACACTATGATAGGGATAATTCCAAGCACAACCAAAAGATGGTACCACCTAGTCCACCTTGCTAAATGGATACAGCCGTATCATGGCCTCGCCGCACCGCATCTCCCACTTGTGCCTTGCAGGAACCAGATGACTGCTGGAGGTAGCCTTGATGATTGGCTGCGGAAGGATGCCTCGGCACTATCGCCACTTTCGTCAGCTCCAAGCTACTAAGATTTGGCGAGTTGGAGAAATAGAGGAGCAGGTGAAAGAGGGGCAGGGTGCGATCTGTGGGATGAACGTGTTTCGCTCTCTCGTATGAGATTGGACCCGGTGTATGTGATGTGCTGCAGCTAGTCTCGGCCCCCAAGGCGACAAACGCGAGGTGATGAGGTGCTCAGAAAGATGGTCCGATGTTTACCCAATATTGGCACAGCAACAGCGACGACATCTCTCTTACTGGAACGAGATCGTGCAGCAGCAAAGGTGTTGTGAAATTGTGGACAGGAGAGCGTTCACACGTATCCGACAATAGAGTAGATTCGTGCTGCCCTCAGCTTTTCAACTGTCCCACGGGCGACGTACATGATTCCTGACCAGCGCCCCTACCGAAGGTGCTCCGCATGTTCCCTGCTGCGGGATGTGCCTTTTTGTGCTCTGCGGAACATCAAGTTATTGCTGTTTTGAGGTCAGAATGGTCTTCACGGCGATCGATGCCGACACGGCCATGAGAGCAAGTCTTGTAACTCTGTGATGGAGTGGCATTTATTGGTGATACTGATCTCGAATGGTCGCAGGGAAACCTCTGATGCACGAGACATCATGGCCACATACCACGAGGGATCCTTTGCTCGTGCCACGCATCCCTGCCAAATATCCTGCTTATTCCATCGTCGAATGTCATGTCTGCTTCCGAGTGTTGGACAGACCACGGATCCAGAGGAACGCTCCGGTCCTCGAGATATTGGGATCGACTCATTGCAATGTTGAAAGCAAAGCTGCTCTTCACAATTCCACCAAATATGCTGCATCGCTTGAGGACTTCCCAGTCAACGAGAGCCTGCTGGTCCCAAGATAACTTGTCCAACTTCTCAACTTCATGTGGTGATAGCAGATCTGTCTTGGAGACGACTAGCATGGGCGGCTCCTGCGCAGCAGCTCTCTCTTGAAACACTCTCACATCTTCGGCTTTCCCAGACGCGACATATACGATCTTCAGTCCAGACTCTCTCGCGTGGGTGATGTATTCATTCATTTGTGCGGTTGCATTCATGCCCTCCATGGCCATCCAGCCGGCATTCTTTGCATCATCTGCTGTCCTCAGATGTGCTCCGTAGAATTGTCCCTTCGGCACAGCCTCACTCGGATTGAGATCGAGTTGAAATCTCTCGCCGAGTCTCCATACCACCAAGGCGGCTATTTCCCTGAACTGTGCTCCAACTTTCAACAACTGTCCAAAATTCCTCCTCATCCCTCTGGGCAGACTCCTCGTATCGACATTCCAAAGCGTTCTCTCCAGATTCACCAACACCATTTCCTCGCCGCCTTGAACATCGCTGCCTGTTTCGTCCAATGCCGTCAATCCCCCATACCTCTTGACAAAATCCTCATTCCCCACTAACCACTCCTCCAACGCCCGTCTCCCCATCTCACTCGAGTTCTCAAAATCCTCATCCACCCTCCTCGTCCTGGGCCAAAACCACCCATCCACAGCCTTCACCATCTCCATCCCTTGCTCAACTCTGTACACGCTCATCTGAGGACAGGCCTCTCGCAGAGTCCAGAGGAACCATTCCACGTCAAACATGGCATCAAACTGCTGTCTGCCACCCCAGACATTCGACAAATTCTCCTTTTGTCGCGACGCCATTCCAGGAAGGAGGATGGAAGCGCCGAGTTCGATGGAGAAGAATACGAAATCGAGGAAGTTCCCGCGGACATTGCCGATACCACCGTTGGCGTCGGCGAGGTTGAAGACGAGATTTGGGTGCCATTGTGGTGTGGCGTTGCAGTAGGAGGCGAGGGCGGAGGGACTCAAAGGGGTGAGGAGGTGCGTAGACAGCCAGGTTTGCATGAATACATCGCTTGGGGACAGAGCTGTGGAAGAAGAATCAGGCAACGTCTTTGTGTCGTCGCCCCTGCTGTAAGGATGATGAGAGCGATACATGTAAGAAAAGAAGTAGAAAGGGAGGAGGGAAATGAAAATTATTGTGACCAACGAGCATGACGATGAGCTGTTGAAACGAGGTAACTGTATCATGGCTGCTGTCGAGAATAATCTGTCGAATGGTCGTGTCTTTCTCCGGTATCCTTCGAGGCTGCAAGTGCAAGCACACTTGAGCAATCCTCCGCAAAACTCCTTGCTTGATGCAAACCCAACATTCCGGTGTAACCCAAGAGCGACATGTGTCCCTTTCGTAGTATCGTCATCACGTTAATCTAATCCTGGACTCGCCATGCATGCTGTGAACTCGGCACTGTAGTGACAAAATGTCTGTCCCTGATCACATCATTATCGCTTATCAAGCTGCCAGCTTCGACGACTTTGAATGCCGCCCAGAATGCCGCCCGACGGAGATGCGTCAGAATTAGAGGCTTTGCTTTTCTGAAGATGCGATGGCAGTCCGGAGCCCTCCGTGTCTGCGAGCGTGGCCATCATGCTGCTGTTGTCGCCGTCTGTATCGACTCTCTGTAGTTGACCCATGCGCCCTCGCATCTCAAAACGCTCCATATTGGCTTCTGTGAGCGCCGTAGCTTCTGGTGGGTGCTCGCCTTGGTGAGCTTCGTCGCCAACCCCCTTGCCTAGTTTCGTCTTTGGGTCTTCGCCTGCTTCAATCAGCTCGTGATCACGGAGTGACATCGCCTGCTCTTCTGCGCGAATTTGTCGCTCAGCGCGCTCCGACGTCGTTTCCGAGGATGCCGCGAAGCGATGGCTGTTGACAAATTCCAGTCTATCCACTTCGGACGAGAGCTGCTCTTGAGGAGTCACCAGATTGCTTGAAGCCTCGCTCGCTGTAAATGAAGTATTGTGCATCATGCCGGGTCGTGCTCGCTGCTTGAGCAAAGCTGGATTGTTTCTCAACTCTGCGCGTTTCCTTTTGCCCTCGATGGCCCATTTGACAAGCATTCTGTCCAGTGTAGGCTTCTTCACAGGCTTCGCCAAATAGTCGTCCATGCCAGCGGACTGACATTTCTCGCGATCACCTTGTATCGCGGATGCCGTCATTGCTACGATAGGAGTGCCCTGCACGTCAGCATTGAACGCGAAAGCTTTGTCGTTTCGAAGAGTCCAGGTAGCTCGGTACCCATCCATGACCGGCATCTGCACATCCATCAAGATGACACTCGGCCGAGGGCGGTCTTCTGAAGGCGAGGACAGGTAATCAAGTGCCTCTTGTCCATTCCATACTGCGCGCACGGGGAAGCCAAGTTTCTTGATCGTCTTCAGTGCGATTTGCTGATTGACCTAATTGGCTGTTAGCATCTGCCAGTCGCAAATCCAAACAGAGGTTGAGCTTCTGCCGGCGAGATCGAGCTCATCAGAGTCACTTACTGGATTGTCTTCGACTACAAGCACTTCCGTCTGCCTACGCTCCTCCTCGCTGAGGTCTAGGTCCATCGGCCCGCCCTCAGGTTGCCCAGGTTGTCCGGGAGCGCCACTCAACGACTGTACCCTAGTATGTCCAGTGGGTGTGCTAGGGCCACTTGCTCCAGTGTGTTCACTGCATGGGCGGGATAGCGACAATTCCGAGGCCAGGCGATCCGGTATGACTCCAAGATCGACAAGAGGCGATTCAGCCGAAGCCTGATAAGGTGCTTTGTTGAAGGGTATCCAGAAGGTGGCTTTGGTGCCAACGCCAAGTTTTGATTCAAGAGTGATGCCTCCTCGCATCAGCTCAACCAGGTTCTTGCTTATGGTGAGGCCCAAGCCAGTACCTCCAAAACGACGAGCAGTTGAGCTGTCCGCTTGAGAGAACGGTTTGAACAACTTTTGTCGAACTTCTTCTTCAATACCGATTCCTGTGTCTTCGACCGTCTGTGAAATGTCAGCTTAATCTTTCTTTCATGGTCACAGGCCACTTACAAAGTGAACCTCTACAGAATCAGCCGTCTCATGCTCAGCCTTGACCCGCATTGTCACGCTTCCCTCGCTCGTAAACTTGATCGAATTTGTCAGCAAATTGGTCATGACCTGTCGCAAGCGCCTGCAAACCATCAGTATTCATGTTCTGTCAATTTTGCCGCTCCGCACCTTACCCTGGATCACCCATAACTTTCCAACTTTGGAGCTGCTGGATATCATCAATATAACGCAAGCCTTTTCGCTCTGCGGCGAAGCTCAACATTTTATTGACATCTCCAATGACCACAGAAAGATCGAATTGCACCTCCTCAATGTCGAGCCGACCAGATTCGACCTTGGAGAAGTCCAAAATGTCGTTAATGACAGTCAGTAAGCCGTTTGCCGAGCGTTGAATGTTCTCGGCACATTCTCTTTGCTCTTTGGTCAATTTGCTTGAAGCAGAGTCGTCCTCGTCAAGAAGCAATTCCGACATGCCAATGACTCCTGCAATGGGCGTCCGAATCTCGTGAGACATGTTGGCCAGAAATTGACTTTTCATCTTGCTCGCTTCCTTGGCTGCCACACTCTGCGCCATTAATCTCGCATTTTCGCGGTCACGTTCGGCAACCTCGTCCGCGGCTTGCTTGAGTTCTGTCACATCCATACTGACTCCAACCACTCCATCGATGTATGCATTGCCTTCGATGCCCCCTGTGCGTTCTTGCCGTGTCAGTGGGACGAGCTTAGTGCGATAGTGCCTTCCGCTCTGCTGCGTTACTGTTTCAATGGTCTCTTCAGATTTGCGTTTCTCCAAAATCCTTCTGATTGGCTTCTCAAAAGCCTCCTGCTCCGATTTCCGCCCCTGTTGTTCAAATATCCAGGAGATGGGCTTCCCAATGTACTGATTTTTCCTCGCTTGTGGATCGGCATCTGTAGGGTCCGTAGACATGGCTCTGCCTTCTGATAATGTCAACCTCATGTCCGTGTCGACTGTCCATAGGGTAATGTTCGCGTGCTCTATGACACGTCCTAATTGCAGCCGAGTCTGCTTGGCTTCCTCGCGCGCCAGCACGAGATCATGAATATCAGTGCAAGTGCCGAACCATTTCATGATTTTGCCATTCTCGTCCCTCATAGGGGTGGCGCTTCCCAGCATCCATCTCAATTCACCAGTTGCACTCTTACATCTGTATTCGGTCCGGTATTCGGCGCCGGTCGCCAGTGAGTGCTCCCATTTGGGTGTCGCAATCGCCAGATCATCCGGGTGAAAAGCATTGAGCCAGCCCTCTCCGTAGCTTTCCTCAACAGATAGACCTGTGTATGTGTACCAAGGATCATTGTAGTAATCGTGCGCGCCTTCCGGTGTCGTTCGCCAGATCAGCTGTGGAATCATGTTGCAAATATTCTCAAACTGGCGCTCATTTTCTTCTCTCTGCACAGAGATGGTGCGCGCATAGCTAGTCACGTCATGAAAAATGACACAACCACCAACAAATTCACCCTTGTCGTCTAGTAGAGGTTCACCACTAGTGTCGAAGAGCATGCGACTGCCGTCCTTTACGCTGTACATGCCTACGCGATAATTCTGAAAGCCGACCCGCTCCCGCACCACGCGCATGATGGGATAGTTCTCAAACGCTAGCGTCTCGGCAAAATCGCCTGTGTATAGGATGAAACGGGATAGAAATTCCTTTGCTTGCTCTTGGGCGTCATAGTCGCTGCTGTCCTCGGCGTAGGGAAAGATCAAGCGGATGGCTGCCTTGTTGGGGATGCCAAAGGTTTCATCCTTCCACATTGCATACGCCGGCATGTTCATGCTATTGAGTAGCGCTTGCTTTAATTTGTTGGTCTTGGCGAAGAGAGATGGTTCGTTGGCGGCGGATTTGGTTGGAGGCCCTCGAGGAGGGAATTCGAGAATCGAAGGACTCGCATATGTTGACATCGGAGGGCTTCTGAAATTTGAATGTCTCAGAGCTGATGTCGAGCTCGAACTGGAACTTGGTCCCGAATTCATGATGTCCATGCTAGAGTGCGCACTTCCCGGATAACTAGGGGTTGTGCGCGATACAGTCCTGCTGGTCGTTTTGGTTGCTTCTGATGAGGAGCTAGCACTGCCATCACTTGTAGCTGAAGCTGTGAAGGTCAACGTGTAGTATTGTTCCTGCTCTGTGGCCCAAATGCTGATGATCATGCGTGACTGGATGTGTTCATTGTCCTTGACACCAGCCAGGGGCAAGCCCGTCCGTGGATCACGATGTGTCGTAAAAACCACTTCCACTATTGCATCGTGGACCTCTGTGCGAACACCAGACGAACGGCTACGATGCGAAGAATGATTGGTGCTGTTGGAATTCGATCTGTGATGGGAAGTTACGCCTCCGATCGGTGTGCTGTCCTTCTCACGCCGTCGGCCATGGTGGGTGTTGAGCTGCGTAGTACTGCATTGCGCCCTCGATGCATCATCGACAATGGAACTCAGAAAATCGTCCCACGCGATGAACACGGGTCCATTATGTAGAAGCAGATCCATCCCTAATTCTCCCAGCGTGACGCCGTACAAAATCTCGGTCGAGCTCCTGATGTCTCGGCTGGCCAGTCGTTGGAGCGGAGTCACGTCTGGATCATCGCTGTCCGCTGAGGAAACGGGCTCTATACCCATTAAACGTCCCATGGCTTCATTCGCAAGCACCACTGTCTTCTGACTCGACAGCACCATTACAGGCATGGGGAGATACTGCAATGCCGTGAAGGCCATGTCGGCATTGATCTGAGCGGGCGGAATCTGGATATTGAGCTGATTTGCGCCGCGACGTGAGCCGAGTGAGCCCTGCGACAGCGTGTCCTCGTTGAGGCCATCGTCGGTCCCATGCGCAGAGAAGTAGTCATCCACTGTTGCAGCTTCATCACTCTGTCCATCTTCGCTCTTCGGCACGCGCGGTTGTGTGTCCTGGAACGACACACGCGCCATGCCTGATCGCCGCAACTCCTCGACCAGATATTCGACCTCGTTGGTCGCGCGCCTCTTTCTTGCCGGGAGTGCCTCAGCAAGTGGTGTCCCAGCCCGATGTGCCATCCAGCATCCACGAGCAGATCATCGACAGGGCACGACGGAGTGATGTCACGCGTTCACAGGCATTCGCGCTGCCGCTGAACCCTGCCGGGGGCGGGGAAGTGTTGCATACGGAGCGGGGGGATTGTGCGGTCGAGGAGCAGAGGGAGCGACGGAGCTCCGCGGCAGAGGAAAGGTGCGTCGGCGGTAGCGGTATGGTACACGAGAAGTGCGGGTGCTGAGCGAGCGAGCGCAAGGCACCGCGTGTGGCTTACATGCATTCTGCTCCGCTTTAGGTTTGAGGGAGAAGGCGGGTGGAAGCAGTACCGAAGCATCACTGACGACACGCCCCTCATCCTCGGCCGAGAAGTAGAAAATCTCCACAGCAAAGGACTACTATGTAAAAGGCTCTGGACAGGAGTGTGGTATGTCGCCATCTCGTGCTGTCAGACCCAGGAGCCAGTCTCGTGTCCAGATCCAGTAAGTCCTTGAGCAGGGAGCAAGAACCCGTCGCCGATCCGGCCACAACCCCGGCACATGAACGGGGCATGTGTTTCTTGGCGGTATAGTTCGTCTCGAAGGGTTTGGATCGACATCACCACTCGAGCACGCACAACTGAACGGCATCAGTCTCTCTGTCGCGTGGCCGCCTCATTAGCGGTCACGCCTGACTAAGGCTGCAATATTCGTAGCCTGCTTTGTCAAGTGTTTCGCCGGTTCTCCAAGACATTCGAGCGTTGGTGAGGCTACCAGGCAGTACGCGTCTTCATTGCTGCTAGCAAACGCATGCCTTTGTCACGGCACCTCTTCTACTGACTCATCTCCCACTCTCTTCTTTTGTCGCACTGTTTTCGAGGCAGCGAACAGACGCTGACATTGAGCTCGAGGGGAATCAACTACCCGATCCCGGCTGCAACCCACGCCTCAACTGGCAACGCCGCCAGAATCTTGCCAAGACTGCGACTCGTGGCAACCACACTCGACACCCATCACCCAACATGTCGAATTGGCGACCCCCTGGCCCTCCTGGAAATCATCGATCTGGCCCCGGCTTCTCAGGAGGTAATCATCCACCCATCCACGGGGGCTCGAATGGCATCCAACGCTCTTCCGCCGCCCAACTGAAAGAGTCCGAAGCCCTCTTCTCCACCTACGAACACCTATCTGGCCTGCCTCGCGGCGATGACGCTCTACTTATGCTTCGAAGGATCGCGTCCGTCGTCAAGCCCATCATGCGCAAACGCGGTTGGAAAGTGCAAGTGCTGGCCGAGTTCCTACCACCAGAGCAAAATCTCCTCGGACTGAATATCAACAAAGGCTACAAAATATGTATTCGACTGCGGTATCATAACAATCCAGACCTGTTCCTGCCGTTCGAGGAGTGCGTTGACACCATGCTGCATGAGCTGTCTCACAATGTCTGGGGTGATCATGACTCAAACTTCCACAAACTCTGGGATGAACTCCGCGATGAACATGAGGTCCTCGTGCGCAGAGGCTACACTGGAGAAGGTTTTCTGGGCTCTGGAAATCGCCTCGGTGGGTCGACTTACGTAGGAAGTCATCAGCTCCCGGCGCATGAGCTTCGCCGGCTAGCCCGAGCATCAGCAGAGAAACGTAAACAACAAGGAACGCTGGGTGTCGGTTCTGGACAGAGGCTCGGAGGGGCACCAATCCACCGCGGGCAGGATATTCGCTCGGTGATTGTTGACCAGGTCACGAAGCGAAACAATGCAATGAATCGCGGAGGTTGTGCTTCTGGCCGACAGGATGCGGGACAATTGTCTCAGCAAAGTAGCGACCACACGTTCAAAACTCAAGCAGAGGAAGATGATGCAAACAACCGCGCAATTGCACAGGCACTTTTCGAGCTTATGGAGCAGGAAGAGGAGCAGAAATTGAACGGCACTTTTCAAGAGAGCAAAGCTGGTGACGATGGAGGTTTGCAGTGGAGCAAGGAGAATGGACTGTACGATGCTAGTGAGGTTTCAAGAGCTCCTCGAAGCCTGGCGCATGACCAACTGAGCGAAGAAGAACAGCTCAAGTGGGCTATGGAAGAGAGCATGCGCGGATTGGCCGCCGCAGCTGGGCCATCATCGCCCTCTAAGGCGTCGAATGAACGAATCACACAACCGAGCAAGCCAGAGCCCTCTGCCAATGGTCGAAAACGGCCAGCGAGCGAGCTCAGCCTTTCGCCACCGAAGCCACCAGAGCCAGAGCCGTCATCTACGCCCACTCCCAACTCCAGCACAATTCCGCCAGCCGAGACATTACTCGATCAGTGGACCTGCGAGATTTGTACCTGCATCAACCCCGTCCAATTCTTGGCCTGTGACGCGTGTGGTATCGAACGACCACAGTCGCAATTGATCCCTGAGAAGCCGAAGGCACGCGAGCCCCGCCGCTCGGGTTCGATCACTCGAAAACCAGTGCCATCGTCACGAGATGTCCATGTCAAGCCGCTGCCAAAAATGACAGCAGCCGAGCGATTTCCTGTCAAGCCGCCTGACCCTAACGGCAGTCTTGGATGGAAGTGTGGCTTCTGTGGCTCGTTCATGGAGCATGAATGGTGGACTTGTTCAGCATGCGGGACCTTGAAGGACAGCTCATAAAGGTTTGTTCGACTTCATCGGACATCATTCCGATTTGATGCTGTCAGCGATGTTCCTCGCAAGCTTTGATAGTGTTTAGCATCCAGTCAAATCGGCCAAGATATCCGTTCGGAAGGTTTCGACCGCGTCTGTGGTAGATGTCATCAGTCACTAGCTCCCTGCATGTCTCAAGTGCTATTCGTGTCCGCCGCTTTATGCGCACCAGGCCCGGCAGTGCCATTAGCGACCCTCGCTGCATGAGCCAACTTCTTCTGCTGCCTCTTACTGAGCGGCTTGTCCAATTCCTCCTCAGCGGGAATCTCGCCCTCTGCTTTCCTCTTCTGCCCCTGCTGCTGTGCCTGCTGCTCTCTTCCAGCCTTCTTCTGATCCTGTCCCTTTTTCTGCTTCTGAGACTGCTTCTCTCGAATCTCCACATCGACATCCTTGGACTTCTCCCCACCATAGATGATGTCAATCGCTCCTCTATAACCCGTCCTCTTCAGCTTCCCACTGACTACCACCGCCCTCGCTTCCTTGCTAATCGCGTCATACCCTCTCTCCTGCCCCAGTCCCCACACTGCCGCCAAATTCACCACATCCCACGGCCCTCGACACCCAACTGCGCCAATCTTCCCTTCGACACCAGAGCTAAGGATCAGATTCCTTCCCCTCGTCGCGCGAATCAACTGTGTCGCATTGCTAATCAAATTCCTCCTCCCTTGCACATCTCCGCCGAGGAGACCACCCGAGTAACAAATTTCAATTCTCTTGCCCGAAGAGATCGCGCCCGAAAGCATTTTATGCTTGAAATGCGTGCCAAAACGCTGCGTGAGGTCTATCGTGATGACATCGCAGTCCATACTACTGCAGGCGAGAGCCAAAGTCTTCTCATCTACGGGTCGAAGAGCGAGGATATCGTAAGTTTGGCCTAGAGCTGCGAGGCGGGCGTTGGGATGACCAGTTTCGGAGAGGACTAGAGTGAGCCGGCGAAGAATGGTGAGCTTTGAGGGAATGGTTTTGTGGGTCTTTTGAAGTTGCGCTTGAGAAGGGATGGGATTGCTGAGGTCAGTGGGGAGTTTGCCAGAGATGGTATGGTTGAGAGCGACGACATTGTAGCCGAGTTCATGGAGGAAGGCGAGGGTGCGGGGAAGGTTGGGATCAGAAGCAGTCCATTGGACGTTAAGGTCGTAGAACATTTTGGGCTTGGGAGCAGGATGTCATGGGTGATCGCATTGCTCCCGGCTTCGAAGGTGGATCATTGCTCGCATGTGAAGTGTCAAGAAATGTCGGAAGCTTGCCATGCAGATCTCGGAGCTAAGTGCGGGCGGATAGATCCGCTCGAAGCCGATGTACTAAATTTAGCCGAGCCCTGCGAACTTCCTCCTGCCATCCATCTTCACTTTATTACACCTGCACAGGCAATAGCATGATCTGCGATCATTGCATCTGCTACAGACATGTTGAGGTAGTCGCCAAAATCTGTAGCTAACGGTCGTGGTTGTCTCGTGCGTACGTGTTCAATGTAGGTTGGTATTTGGAACAGTATTGTGAGGATGGCTTCAAGCTTCACTTACTTGCAAAGGCGCTGCGCAGATGAAGCTGAATCATCAAGGCAACGCTCGTGTCTGAACCACTAAGTCAGATTGTATTCAGATCCAACTGCAGACTCGAAGGAGAAGAATGGACGGTCGCCTCGCCTTCCAAAAAGAAGTAGTCATCATCCCAACTGCTCGAAGATGCAGCACCGTTGCGGCTAGCGGCGTCGGCTGCATCACTTGCAGCAAACACGGCAGTTGAGGCGGTCATGCGACGCAATGTAGCTGCCTGAATGCAATATTCAGATGCTCATCTGGACTCAACTTCACTTCGCCCACCAACTGGCTGGAACAACAAGGACCGCATTAGACATGGCGACGACGCTCACCGACGTCCTCTCCCATCATCGAGAGCTTACTGATGCAGTCACTGGTACAACACTGTCCGCCGAATCGGAGCTCGTAGCCTTATATCAATTATCACCAGGCACGTTGCTCTA
Source organism: Cercospora janseana (assembly GCA_026725115.1). Taxonomy (NCBI): domain Eukaryota; kingdom Fungi; phylum Ascomycota; class Dothideomycetes; order Mycosphaerellales; family Mycosphaerellaceae; genus Cercospora; species Cercospora janseana. Next base: position 982,828 of record CM049100.1, read on the forward strand.
CAATCTGACACAGACTGCTGAGAGCAAGAAGGCTTGCTCATTGGTGTTTGGCAACAAGCTCTTCCCTCCAATCGACAAAGCTTGCGAATTCTATTCTTGCATCACATTCAGCGATCTGGTACGTTGGCGCTGTTAGGCCTCTGTCTCTATTCAGATCAAATCGACAACGTGCTTGATCCTCCCATTCCAGACTCAGAATCATGTCCAAGCTGACTGAAAGCAGCTTAATTTGCCTCATATTAGACTCGAGGTCATTTGGACAGGCCGGGGACTATCCCTGGCTGTGAAAGCGCGAATCACAAAGAGCAATATTCGCATGATCCCAGGCGGCGAACGTGGGGGCAGCACCGCGGACGAACTTGCATGCACGACGCATTCCTCTACCATCGCTTCGCCTGGATACTTGAGGCTCAGTCGTAGGGTTGAATAATGTATCGCGACTGACAGATCACTTGGGTGCTGAAGGTCAAAATCTGTGGAGACATCTGCAGGCGCTTTTCAGCTGTGACGGACCAAAGGCCACGAGGGTGCGGTTCTACGACAGCTTCGAAGACAATGAATATTCGTGCTTTCCCCGATTGATGGCATACATTACTCGCCCAGACCAACTCAGATCGCTCTCTGCCAGATCACAGCCAGCTGATACGGTTGTCTGCGACCAGAACGCCACACGAACTCATCTCGTCTAGAGCACCGTTCCCAATGACGCCTCTCACCAGTCGCACCACCTACATCAGTATCAGTGATGCGCAGGCCCAGCTGTTCGAGGCAGCCCGCATTAGCCACGTTGAGCAAGTGCTTGGAGTGCAGCAATGGTCTGACGTCGAACACGAGGCGATTGCATACAAGCTTGGTGATTTTGTGATTCTGGCTGTCACATTCCGACAATTCACTCCGCTCAAAGGCTCAGACGGAGCTAGCCTCCCATTTCGACTCCCCGAACGTATGACCACCAAAGTGTATTCGCAGACGCCTGGAGTGGAGTTCTGCTGCAGCGCATTCCCCTGCCTAGTCGTTGCGATGCTCGATGGCTATGATGCCCTATTTTTGGTCCCTCATAGCGCTCCGTACGCGATGAGAGCGGTATGCCACGACATACAGGAAGTCGAAGTGCGTAAGTCCTTCATGGTACGATTTGAGCTTCATACTTCCCAATTCCCAATCACCAACCAATTGGTCACCGCAACAGCGCTTCGCGCGCCGGACGTGGCTCATTGGCTGTCCATAATACTGAAGCAGTCCCCACGGCTTCCGTATGTTGATCTGACGCTGAGACGCTCGCTGGACTTTCGAGGCAATGTGGACCGCAGACATGTCGAGCGCGTATACGGCTGGACGTTGAGTTGGCGGAAGTGGAACCCGGAGCAATTAGATCCATTGCGAAGCATTCACACGGCGGTTGGAAGCATGGTACTAATTACTGGTCCAGCCGGAACAGCAAAAACTTGTGCAGCAAATACTCGCCGCTTTCTTCTACAGGATCGGAATGCACGTGCTCGTGGTTGCACCTGCGAACAGCAGTGTCGCAGACTTCGTCGCCAAATTGCACAAGAACTTCCGCGATCACGATGTCCAAGCTCTTCGGGTGTTTCCACGCTCTGCAGAGATGGATTTGAAGGATGCCATTAAGAACGACACCGAGGTTTCTAGAGAAGCACCTGTTGCTCTACCAACCCCAAGTCATCTGTTCAAGTTTGAGCTGGTGAGATCAGAGGTCTCTGCATCAGGTGAGAAATATTCTAGGGGTCGTGAGACGGGTATGCAACACAAAGTCCTGGCCACAGCTCGCGACGGCTCACTCGATGGACGTCTCTACAAATACCTCATTGATCCGGACGGCAAGAAAATCAGTGACGACGAAGTCGATCTCTGGAAAGAGTTACGAAGATGCATCTCAATGTGCGAGCGCGGTGACTTTGAACGGGATGATCCAAAGCTCGTGTATCTACGAGCATACCTATGCTGCTTGCAAGGGCCACTTGATCGCGAGGAGCCGCCTGGTTGCCACTACGACTGGCAATGTGTACAGTCCGCATATCCAAGACAACTGGGCACAGGCCCCACATGGTGTCAAATGTCAAGGAGTCATCGTCATACTAGACGAGGCTTGTAAAGACAATGAGATTGACACTCTCGGCTCTCTCATGTGCCCTGCATTCCGCCGCAAGGTTACAGGCATGATTATGGTCAGCGATGACCGACAGCTGGAACCGACAGACACGTCTGCAAAAGGACGTGTTCAATTCAACCCGTTCCCGGACCGAATCACGATGCCATTTGCGTCACGTTTGAAGACTGAGGGCCATCCATGTGTCGAGCTTCTCGAACAACATGGAATGATAAGCTGCTGCGCAGTCATTCCTCTCGTTCCTGCGTTGCTGATCACCCTGATAGAGCTGTCGTATTGCTGACTGGCCGTTCAAGAATTTCTATCCCGCAGGGATGCGCCGCTCGCCCAATACATACCGAACGCTGCACGAGAAGCTACCCGGCCTTCGAATGTGCCTCATGAAAACTCTCGGCAAGAACGCTGACCATCTCACTCGACTCTATTCGGCTGAGGAAGAAGACGATCTTCCTCGTTCGCACTACGTCCAGGTCGAAGGACGCCGCGTGAAGCGCAATCTCTCCACGGTGGATCGGGAGCACATCATCGCCTTCTTCAACAAGATCTTTTGGACATTCCATGCATATTACGGGAATGAAACGCACGAAAATGTCACCATCATTGTAGCATACAAGGAGGCAGTAAGTCTTGATCATTGAGTCGTGTTTCGATTCAAGATGCTGACAGGAGGACAGCGCTCTTGCTGGCAGCAAGCACTGAGGCACATCATGCGAGCCTACAAGATGACCTCCGGCCAGCTGCCCCATGTCATGATAATCGATTCCCTTCAAGACACGGAAGCACAAATCACAATTGTTGACTGCTCGGTCCAGCAGTATCGCAAGAACAGCTACATAGGTAGGCTTGGAGCTGCTCACGCGCGTGTGCGGTGACGAACTAATCATTTTGCAGGTTTCGTGGATGATGACCGCCGGGTGAACGTAGCCATGACCCGTGCGCAAGAAGTCCGTTGGATCCTCGGCGGCAGCTGCAGTGCCTCGCAGCGTTCTGATCGGCCTTGGAAACTCCCAGCGTACTTTCGGTTTTGCGATCACTCTGAGTTGAAGGACAGTCTGTCGATCTTCAGTGGCGGACTGTCGCGCGGCGATGGCGCCGACTGGCTTCAGAAGTTGAAAAAGCATCGTGTTGTACTACAGAAGACCTTTGCCGACGACCGATGGCGCCTTGTTGGCAACTAGTCATAAGGGTTTGGCGTTGAAAAAATATGGGCGTGTGATTGAATAACGGCTCGACGGAAGTAGCACAAGTCTGGCTGTTGCATGTTCGTCTCGGGCGAGAAGTGCATCAGAGACAATAGAGAATATGGACTAGATCACTACATAGACTATTTAGCAGACGTTGCACCCCCATGCGGACGAGCGAGTGAAGAAGTATGGCAGCGGAGCGAGCCGGGAGCAGGGGTCTGAACGAGAGCCATGTGACGTAGGAGCATCCGAGTGCCCACTTTCGTCGCTCTCTTGGTGCCCAATACATGTAATCGCCGGCGAAACGCTTTACGTCGTCTCTGCACACTACCCTTCCCCGTCGGAGCATCAACATTGTTGGGAATCGCTCATTTCCCATCGCGGCCCAAAATTGGACGCTGCAGAAGAGACAGACCGCGTTTGGGCAGTCACGACAGAGAGCTCCATCCTAGTACCCTGTCCAGTCGCCAGCGAACCAGCCAGCCACTTCTGACGCCGTGCGCCCATATTTCGACCGCCCGCAGCCTCTCCCGCGTCTGCCCACTTCTTCAGCGCTTCGTGCCGACTACTTTTGTCTACATTCACCGCACAAGGCGAGACGGAAGACCCTAGGCCCGGTACCGCCAAGTGAGCGACCATGTCACGCTATCGCAATGATGACCTGGCCTATGGCGATATTCCCCAGCGATGGGACAGAGAACGCTTCGAGCGACTAGGCGGCAGAGGGGCACCGCCGTCACGAGCGTACGAGGAGGACTTCCATTTTCATGAGCGCGATCGGCCCGGCCGTCGAGACATCGACATCGCAGTCATGGACAGAGTGGCAAGCCGGGGCCCACGAGGCGGCTACGAAGAGCGTGACCGTTTCTACGAAGAAGATCGACGAATCCCCACCAGACCTCGTCGAAGGACCGACCGAGAGCTTTTTGGCGATATCGACCCCCGCGAATTGGCTGATATGCAGCTGGTGCCAAGACGCAAGAGCATCAGCCGGGAGGACTTTGACATTGATCAGCGAGGCCCGCGTCCGGGTTTGCTGAGAAGGCAAAGTAGTCTGGACACTTTCGACAGGAGACCCGCCCGGTATGAACGAGAAGAGCACCCAATCGCGCCATACGTGCCTGTTCCGCTCCCCATCCGCCGACGGCGAAACGAATGGGACGATGACCGACATTATCGCGAGTATGAGCGCTACTATGAGCCGCCCGAAGGCTATCGCGAGGTCGAGATACAGAGAGAGCGCTCTGTGCATCGAAGGCGAGCTCCCAAGAGCGAGAAGTCGGCGAAGCGTAGCGAGAGCAGCTCAAGTAGCAGCAGCAGCAGCGTTTCCAGCATTAGTGAGAAGGCGCCAAGCAAGGCTCCCAGCAAAGCCCCCACCAAAGCGAGCACCAAGAAGTCCAAGAGCAAAGCTCCCACTGTTGTGAGCGAATCAAGCGTGACGACTTTACCACCACCGCCGCCGCCGCCTGCTCCTGTTCCGATCGAGACTGTGGAGGAGACATTGATCCAGGAAACCGTGCGAGAGGAGAGGAAATTCAAGAAGGGCAAGACGAGAATGCCAAAGCGGTTGGTACGCGTAGAGGCGATCATGGATCTGGGCTATCCTTTCGAAGAGGAGGAGCACTTTTACGTGTTGCAGATCGCTTTGGAGAAGGAGCAGATTGATGAGGTCATCAAGATCAGCGAACAATACAAGGATGGTGGTGAGTTGATGTTCACCAAATGTAGGTTCCATGCACTGACACTTGTACAGAAAAGAAGAAAATCTATCGCTTCGAGCAGACCATTGAGGAGACGGGGTTGCCACCACCACCCATGGGCGAGCACGAGACTGTGGAAAGAACAGAGTGGATCAACCCACCGTCAATCATCGACCGTCGAGGATCACCCAGTGCGAAGAGTAGTATCAGTCAAATGCCACGATCCCGATCACGACGACCTTCATCGCCGGGCACATACGTCTCGAAGCGCGAAACCATCATTGAACAGCCAGCCCCTGTGGCACCACCTCCGCCTCCAGTTCCAGCCGAGTTCTACGAGGAGCGCAAGACAATTGTCGAGGAGCGCGTTCCCTCCCATCATCACCATGCTGGAAGTCTGGTACTGGCTGATCGTCATCACCAATCAGATCGAGATATTAATGCAGAGATCCGCGCTCTCGAGGCCGAGCGACGTGCTCTCCGACTAGAGCGTGACGCAGAACAGAAGCGTGATCTTGCCATGCGCCTGCGCGATCCCAATCGAGATGAGTACTCGCTCGTCGAGTACAGGGACCGTAGCCGACCTCGAGGCGAGCTCGTGGTGTATGAGCGTGAGAAGAGTCCGCCTAGAAACGTGATCAGGGTGGAAAAGGACCGAAAAGGTAGGATGGCCTTAGTACGGTCGTCACACTAATCAGGTGGGGCCGTAATCGATCATTTTGCAAGGGCGTCAGCTAATTCTTGCGCAGAACGACGGAACGCAAAGCTCTTGGCTGCTGCTATGGCCACTCTCAGTTGAACGAAATATTTTAGGTCGGTTTTGATGCGGGCAGGCCACGCGGCTTCATTGTCCTTTGGTGTATTCTTACGACTTCACGAAGTCCACGTATCATTAATGCAGCGTTCTTCTCATCGCGTAAAGTAGAGACTTCGGATGATGACTACATGGCATATGCTGAGGATTCTTGCTCGCTTCTTCCTCAACGTTTCCTTTCAGCAAATGACCCTCCAGCTTCACCAATGCACCTCAGTTTCACCTCTAGCAATCTCCAGACGTCGGCAGCGTTCATTCGGTCCAGACTTCTTCGTACACTCGCCTCTCCCAACTCGAGGCCATATGGAGGCAGGACCAGCGCGGTCTCACTCCTCGGCTGAGCCAGCATAGCAAAGGCCAGCCTTGCTTCAAGAATTGCAGTCGGTTAAGATTCCACCAGCGTCGCACACTTCACAAGGTCGCAACATCGAATTCGAACAGAGGCCCGTTATTGGTGACTCTCAATCAATGAGAAGGAAGCTTGACGCCTTCGACTGCAAATGCATGGTGCGTGGTGTATGATCCTGAGGGACTTGCTGAGAGTGGTGGAGCTTGTGGAAGAGAAGGGGTAACAGGAGTCGCCGCGAGGCCTTTAGGGAGCTGATACTCCATCTCTTCGCTTCGGATGGGTTGAAGTGTTTCGGACTGGTTTCCACGATCTCGGACTTTTGGCCACTGTTTCCATGCTTCGCTTGCTCGAATTGGATAGACATATCTGCCCTTTTGAGACTCACGCCCCACTGACGTCCTTCTTCGCTCGTAAGGAATGGAAGTGAAGCCGATGTGGCGAGCGGAATTGCCGTGCCAGTGTCCGTGTCGCTTTCTCCTGGGGTGGGAGTTGAGGCAGGTCAGTCCAAGACGGGGGATCATGTTTCGCTACCTCGGTGATCCAGAGCGTTGGCGGCCCGTGGATGTGTTCTCGTTGACGGGGAAGAAGGATTAGCTCTCGAAGCGTTGGACGACGGTTTGGATTTGCCAAATGGCTTTCTCGTCGCCAATTCGTGCTTCTGGGAGGAGGTGGAAAGGATTTTGTCGGCTTTAATAGGAGGCGAGGATCCACTAGGATGAGGAGGAACGCGAAGCGTCGATTTTGGGGGGCCGCGTGCTCTTCTTCTTCGCCACTGCCTGTGGCTGAAGACTTTCGCGTAGAGGCTTGTAAATTTTACTTGAGAATGCAGGCTGTCGTGCCGGTCTGCTGGTCGACATGTTCTGTAAGCGATGGTCGCTGCGAGATAAAGCGCGATGAATTTCTGTTCTCCAACATGGTCAATGTCTTGTCAACACCTCTCACTCTCAAACAGGGAGGCCTATTGACATGAGCTCCGGACGTATGTCTTTGCGAGACCATAAGAAGTGGCACTATTTGGCATGCCCAAGTGGCACCAATCCAATGGTTGAAGATCTTCGTAGAGGACTGTTGCGACAAAGACCACAAAGGTGGTGCTGATGCGGTACTAGGAGGTGTAGGATGTATATCGCAACAGAGCAAACAGTGAAGGGGTAGTGATTGATAGCCATAAATGTGGTTTGGTGTGGGCTTCAGATAGATCTAAAGTACCCATGATGTCAACAAGATACACTCCGCAGGAGGTATGAGATGTGGAAGGGAAGCGACGAAGCTGGTCATGCTACCTCCCGATGGTCGAGCTGGTTCTAGAGGATGAAGCACACCAAGGTGTGTGAATTTGCTCAGGTCTTGATGCTCTCCCCTTCCGCCGATGGCCTTGCCTCAGCTTCCGGCTCGGACAAGCCAGTAATCTTCGTCTTCGACGTGCAAGAAAATACTCCTACTTCTTCCCACAGTAGAGTCATTGGCAGGAAATGGGCTTCAAGCACCATGCATAGACAAAGACCGAGGGCCAGCAACACACCAGCAAATGTCTCACTTCTCTTTCGACAGCATCTCATGCACTGTCTCCTCCATTGACTTGGCCGTGACGCCTTTGGTCTTCAGTAAATTCTCCAGCGTCGGGTCATCAATTTTGCACTCGTTCTCTCGAAGAGCATCATACGTCTTACTCCACCACTTGATGAAAGGCTCCGGCATTCCTCGCTCCACGATATGGAATCTCTCATGCTCTTCCCTTGGCATTACTTTCACGTTCACGTCGCTACCTTTCGACTTTGACACCATGAGAGCGACTTGTTCAAGCGTGTGAGATTTGCGCTGCGCAAGGTAGAAGGTCTTTCCGGCCCACTGGTCGCTTGGATCGGACAGGATGATGGCATTCGCAAGACCAAGATCCGGAATGGAGGTCCAGCTGATCGGACTGTCGCCAGCGACGACAACCTCCTTCCTATCGTCACTGGCAACATCGTAGTGTCCCAAGTACAGAGGCCAACTCTCGTTATACAAACCTTCACGAATGAGAGTGTATGCTAGTCCACACTTCTTGAGATACTCCTCAGTCCGCTCATGTGCCTTCATGACCCGGCTTCGACTCGGATTCGCAAAAGCAAGACTGGTGTAGTAGATGTGCTTGACGCCGACTTGACGTGCAGAATCAATGGCTGGGAAGTGGTCTCTCTCGCGGCCTTGTCCGTGAGGTGCGTCGTTGAAGTCTTTCTCGATACGCGCCGAAGAAATGAGGAAGATCTTCTCACAGCCTTGGAGTGCTTCTGTCCACAAGGCATGGTTGTCCCATTCGGCCCATCTGATCATCACTCCTTGCTGACGTGCGGATTCAAATTTCCTCGCTCCAGCTTCGGATGATGTCGTGCAGATGATATCATGTGGCGGGACGAGTTTGTGCTTGAGCAGTGCACTTAGAGTTGCAAAGCCTAGCTTGCCGCTGGCCCCGATGATTGCTAGCTTTCCTGTCATGACTGATATTCGGTTTGCGCTGCCTTTGGGAATCGTGGAAACACCAGAGAAAGCCTGCAACTATGCTGCTGTTTTTGAATGATGCAGAAGCGACCCGCGGCGCTGATTAATCAAAACTTCAGCGATGGCTGTCCCGCAATGACGTTTCGAAGACCTCTTTCCTAAAACGGAAATTCTATAACTTGATTACAGAGACGCGCTCACGAATTGCGAGGTGAGCCGCGAGGAGAATGGTCAACGTCGGCAGTAGATCTAAGAGCACTCCTTTGGAGCGTCATGTGCTAAGTATGCCTCGCTGCGCACCTTCAACAGTAGAAGGGTAGAGTCACATACAGACCTTCAAAGTCAAATGAAATGACTTTGACTTCATTTGACTTTGACTGATGCTGTTCATCCTTGCTCTGCATGTCCACTTTGCGCTGTAGAGGTTACACGGTGTACGGTTCTATAGAGGATGGATAATCGAAGGCAGAAGCTCAGGCTGGAGCTTCGTGAACTTGTCATTAACCCCAACCCAACCCAAGCCACGTTAAGTCAAAAGTGCCTCCACCATCTCTGGATATAACTATTGAATATCAAGATCGATGCATGTCACAACCATTATTTCAAAGCAGTTTCCATGGACAATGACACGGCCTCCCACCTCCAGATACGCTCGGGTGGCATCTATCTCGCGTAAGGCGACAACTAGGGGGTTGAGGAGGCCTGCTACGCTCTCGTACAACGGCATCGCGTAGTCCTTAGTCTTGTCGAAGCCGTTAACGAGTTGCATTACGTTGTCCGCTTTGAGCAGCTAAAGCATCCCATTATTAACAGGAAATTGTTGGGCTGTCTGAAATGCTTCCAGTGTCTTTTGGAACGCTTCGGTGACAGAAGGCACCTCTTCTCGCGCTATTTTCAGCCTGCGTTAAGTGCATCCTGGAGTTTTCGCAGTGTCGAGAGGCTTCCGTGAATGAGAGCCCCGCTATCCGGTTGTCCAGGCCACAATCCAACAATCTTTGAGAAGCTCCTGGTAATGCTCATTGTGCTGCCAGAAAGGCGTCTCATGACCGACTCGTACGACGTCCTCAGAAGCCCAATTCATATCTCCTTGCCTGCTTCCGAAAGCTGCGAAGTGAGCCACATGCACGCTGTATCTCTTAACCTTGTGCATGCTCTCCACCACGGATAGCAAGGTCTCGAATAATCTGTGATTGGACTCGATGGCACTTTCGTCTTCCATCTCGCTGATGTTGTCGCACGCGAGAACAATATGCTCTGTCCTCTTGCACGCAAGGAGCCGCTTCTTGAGATCCTCAAAGACGTCAGAGGTGCTGATGTCCACAGTGGTCGCGGTCTCGCTTGGGAGGTCTCCAATTTCGACTACACCTGTGGTGGTTATGTCCTCTTCCTCGAATCCGCACTCTTCGAGCCCACAATCACCGCTTCGCTGAGCAGACGCCACCGTGGAGTCTTCGACAACATCTTTGTCCGCGCTGACTTGACTGTCAACTGGCCACATTGTCCGTACGTCTCCCCACTCGAGCTCAGGCGCGGAGTCGGATAAGTTGAGTCGCTGATGAGCTGGTCCGACAGTCACAACAACGTACATGCTGCGGGCTTGGCAAGGCAACTTATTCTGCAGAGCTTTGCACTCGACAGTCTGTGCACTTTCATCCGTTTGGTGCAACTCAACAGGTAGCCTGAGGTGCATTGGAGCGCGATTGCGTAGATATGTGCCGATAATCTCGTTGTGCGCCTTGCTTGTAAGCACTGAAGCCGCTGTGTGCTCATTGCTGTTGTGCACGAAGGCAAAGTGCCCGGAGTCGGTGCTTGTCCAAGTCAGGCCATGAAGACCAGCCGAAAGCTCCTGATGTGTATCGAGGATTTGCGAGTACACCTGGCTCACCATCTCCCACGGTAAGTCTGAGAGCTGAGACTTTACACGGATACCATGACCTTCTGTTGACTGATCTTCTTGCATCTTTGTGGTCAGAGTCGTATCGATCGTTGTATGTATGCTCCTGTTAACCTGGAGTTTTGATCTGATGAACACTCGATAGGGCAGCACGATTATGCGGGAGCCAGTCGTGATGATACCTGCTGGTAGGTGTGTTGTTCGATGTGTATAGAATGGCAAAAAGGAGGGTTATATATCCTTGACAGGTCTGCAGGATTTGAGTGAACGTGGAAGCCAGGCGTACCAGGGTAGAGAACTTCGTGAGGCCCACACGTTCAACTTCTGGCATTGGCAGGGAGAACCCTATTGGCAACCCAATCTCGACGTTTCTAAATTGCGCTAGTCCTCGAACTCTGACTGGACAGCTGGAAACAGAGGCCACTGTGCTTGCTGTACTCGAAGGCGGCCTCCTCCGCGCTGGCATCTCGGGCGAGATGATTCCGCCCACGGCGAGAATGGCTCCATGGGAGCCAGCTTGGAGCCGTTCGATGCTGCAATGTATCACTGCAGGTCGGCAGGACTATGAGAAAGTCCGAAGTTGAGCGGTCCGTCAAAGGTGATATCGAAAGTGTGGTAGCTTAGCAGGCAACCGAGAAGCTTGCCATCGATGACTGTGTGCATCAATACAAGCCCGGCGGGTGGCTCGCGAGCGTCAATGCACTAATATTCCGCACAACTGTTATCAGAGCAGGCTGCGAATTATGGTCAGAGTTTGAATGTCCGCTGTTTGCTGTTACAAAGAATCAAGTCTTTGTTTCCCGCTTGTCATGTTTCTTTGCTACAGTCGCAAATCTGCGGGCTGCCCAGATCATGCAACAACGCGCGTGATGCCTCCACTGGGATGAGGCCTGATATGTTGTTCGCTGCTCCTGGCTCCTCAGACAATTGGACAGCAGACAACTAAGTCCTATCATGAGATGATCGGACAACTAATATATACAGTAAAATGAAGGGCTGGCATCGTCCATTTGTCAACTCCCCAACTAGAAACATGCCTCGTACAAAGCGTCTTGATCAAACCGGTGGGATCTTCGCAACGAAATCCGCCTGATGTGCAGCCAGTACCAGACTGACGCACGGGATGCGTTGTGCAGTCGAGCGAGAGTCTCGTTCCTGTGGGCAAGACCCTGTTCACTGATTGATAAGTATAGCATGTGGCGATTTGCAATTTTTCTGAGAACCTGTTCTATGGCAGTGACAGATAGAGATCTAGCAACGCTGGGTAATTCGGGCTACCCTAGACGTACTTATGAGTAAGATCCCGAATCGGGACGGATTTTAATCTTACAAGTCCTGTCACAGGATCCCAGCCCTCGGCAGTCTTGAAGCCCTCGGTGTCGCAACCGTGGTGTGTTGTTGACAATAACATTGAAGACAGACGGATGGGCATAAAGCGTACGGTTGAGAAATTTGACGCTAGACTTGCCTGATCTCATGAGCTCTTCATTGATTCTGTTGACAATGCTGGCAAAAATGGGTGCTGAAGCCGAGGTTCCGACTAAGAGCAAAAGTTGACCGGCCTTATAGTAGATGTGGTCTGCGGGCGCCGCAACATTTGCATAACCTCTGTCGATGCGATTGTGTACGGCGTCGGGGTTACCTTCTTGCAAAGCAGCAATATTGATGACAGCAGGATTGGAAACATTCGCCGACAATTTGCTGCAATAGGGATAGGGTGGATTTTGCACCTCGAGGTACTGCACGACCGCTGCTTTTTGGTACTCTGGGATGGGGATAGATATTACTGAAGCCGCCTCCGGATCCGAGAATTATATACTGCGCTCTCCGGATGAGCCTCAGATATGTTGTGACCCGAGAAGACCTTTGTTCCGCCAACAGTGGTGACTATATGGGCAGGTCGTTGGCCATGTTGGATTGGAGACGTTGAGTTTCGGTCCAAGACAGCCTTTCGGTCCATCGAAGCCACTACGTTATAGAGTCAGTACAAACAATCACATAAAGCGAGACATGCCGCTGCGCCCTGGCCAAGCGCTGTGCCAAGTGTCATCAACACATGAGTGCTGCATGACCGCCATGGCTTCGAGCGACTATTCTTACCCATCCTTCCGTGGTAGCTGCGCAACACCTGCACACTTCAATCAGCATTGCGCATGACAAGCACGCGAACACTTCTCACCAACGTCGCCTAGGTGTCAGTCATTCCGCTAGAAGGCGTCTCAGTTCGATGCAACAAAATTGATGGAAAATTGAATGATCCTCCTTGAAGTCCAAGCTTCAGAAACTCGTTGCATTGCCGCTTCTGATAGGCAACGGGCACATCGATCTCTTGCCAACCGTATGAGAACGAGATCACTGTAGTTGGCTTGTCAACTCCACATTGAAGGTATTATTTATAGCCACCATCGGTTGCTGGGTCTGGGTAAGTCGGATCAATACCGGACGGATCTGCAGTTTCGCCAAATGCACTGTATGTGCAATATGACCCACCCATTGCATCGAGCAGTTGACTAGAACCAAAGGAAGAGGTGTCTGTGCAGGCAAGTCTGCCATTCTACCCGGCATCTCATACACAGAGCGCTATCACCTACCATTGGCGAAACTCTGATGGTGCGGATCGTTCTCCTCCCCAATAACCACACTTTGGGGATATACGATGGGATAGACCATGTTCAGATCCATCAACACCTCTCCATCAGGAGCGCTAGCATCAGTCCTCATTGATACGCCACCATCGATACTGTAAGTCTCAGGATATGGTCCTCGCGGTATTCATTGGCTTGCGTTTGCGAAGAACAGATCAAGATCTTCTTGGTCCCAAAGAGAAGCCAAAGCTTCGTAAACACCAATCTTGTTTGTGGGGTTCGGCGAAGGACCAGCAGGGGGGATTTTGTACAAAGCTGCTATAGACTGTGGTGTGACATGTCCTGCCGGTACGAAATGTCAAGATTAGCGTCTGATTCGGTCTCCGGGCCAGAGCGCTGTTGATGGCTCGCATTGGAATCCTTACGCTCACACTCGGATTCGGGATCGGCCGGATCGCGTGGCAAGATGTTTGTTTCGTGGCAGGTCTGAGCCTGCCATTGCTTCATTATTCGAAGGCAGGGCATGCTACGCTCGACTAGACAGCTCTTTCGAGATGCAGACGCTTCCGGACAGATTTGACTCTGCTTGCTACTCTTGTCGATTCAGGACACATACAGTACATTCTTACGGGTGTCTCTGTCCCGGCTGCTTTGTTCCAGCACGAAACCCATGTGAAGTCCTTCGCGCCATGACCTCGGGGACCGTGTGCGGTTGACACGCAACAAAGTTCGAAATACGATCCAGATTGGCAGTAACAAACGAGAATCCGCCGGTCGCAGCGTCGCTATGTCGATATGATGCCGTTGCGAAAAGACCACCAGCGTCCCAGGACTTTCGAGCTGACACGAGTGACTGAATGACTAAGCAGGATCGCCGCTCGGCTGGCCACGGACAAGCGTCAAGTCTCCTCCTGAACGTCACGCAGCCATCGGCATCACACTCCTTTGCGCGCTCCACTGGCATGTGTCCAACCTACTGCGTCCGAGAGCAGGACACTTCGCTGAACGGTGCAAGGTACAATTGAACCGGGCTCTGACAGCAGATGCAGGCCGGAGGACGCCAAGATCAGGAAACGTCTTACGCGAGGCTCATCATCGCAGGTCAATTAATGCTTTTGTTTAGGAAGTCGAAGCGAGCAACTAAAACGCATGTCTGGTTTCTCATCCCTCCAAGAAGAATGCATCGATCAATTTCGACTTCAAAAGCTCGAAATATACAGTCTTCAGATCCTTGCCAGCACCAAACCCGGCTGCAATTCTTTGCGCCATAAAACATTCCTCCAGTTGACTCCTCGCCTTTTCGACATCATTGAGCGCGAATTGTAATCTCGGACTGAAGTTATTGCCTCGGCATAGCTGCGACGACACGTAGACCGCTATATCAACTTCGTTCTTCTGCAATTCTCGCAATGGTTCCGAAGCACGAAACAGCATTCCGATGTGGTGCGCCACATACTCGAATGCTAGATTACGGTCAAGACACACAAGTACATGCCTCAAGTGAGGCCTCGATCGCTCAACTTGGCATATTTTCCGCAGCCGTGCGAGACTACCAGTATTCGGGGCGTGTTCTTGATGGGCGTGAATCGCAGTGATGAATTCGAAGGTGTTGTCGTAGACGAGAGCGGAAGCCTCGTGTCTTACTTGTCTACACGTTCGCAGAAGATTGAAGATGCTGACAGGCTCTTCGACAAGCTTCGTGAGATCGACTCTTATGGGCTCTACTTCCACCAAAGCATGCTGGTATATGTTGTTGCGCAATTCCGCTGGTAACTCCAGAAAACGGCACCGTCTCGGATTCTATCAAATGCTTCAGTGACCGTGGAGAAACGTCAACGGGCGAGACAAGATGACTCACCACGACCATGATACAGCAAAAGTACGTTCCAGTGAACAGAGCTTGAAGAACACAACTGCGAAATCCGGAAGCGTGGGAGCAGGCTGTTCTATATGTGCAGCGCATGATATGCAGCCCGGGTTTCTTCGCCATTTTGGAATCTAGCTCACTTGGCACCAAACGTCACGTGACCCCAGTCTGCGAAATGCACGTCACTTTGACATGAATTGCACATCCTCGTCTGCAGTCATACCGCGTCGTGCAATGATGCGAGCCTTTGACATGTCCTGGGCGAGCGGTTGTAGACCTGAGCAATGTTTTTCAGGCTCGGCGATATGAAGCTTCGGGCAGGCAAGACTTTTTCCCTTTGCTAAGCTTGACAGTCATCACGTTTTATGCTCGTAAGCAGGCGCTTTCTGTTGTACGAAACGAGGCTTACCAGGTCAATTGCGATGCATACTGCTCTATTGCAGCGAGGCGTCTTGACATTTGACGTGCTGGCTGGTTTTTGTCGCCATGAATTTGATCAAACCCCCAGAGAAGAAAATCGTGCAAATGCCATCCTCGATGTTGTCAGAAGTCCACAAACGCTGGTTTGAAAATTATGATGCACAGAACCAGTTGATATCACCGTCCGAGCAAACATGAATTTGGTATCGTGCATCACACAAATGATTATGGAGCCCGGTATCGCAAGATTCACGATTGCGCATGGTCAAAGGGCAATCCATCGCTTGCAGTATACAATCATTACCAATGATGATTTGGCACTCAAAAACCGTTTGGCGCTTCCTTCAAAGCTCGATCACTCAACACAACGCTGATCCCAAAATGGCGAACCCCAATGCTGCCACCTCGCACACCAAGCGTCTATCATACGCACAGTTCCCCGTCGGACTGAGCGGCGACAATACGGTCAAATTCCACTTTCGTCGCGCAGATGCCAGGGCTTTCGACAATATTGAGCTTCCCGATGTGCAGTCCGCTCAGTCAAAGATGAGCTGTGCACTGGACCAAGCTTCCAGCTCGCCAACCAGAGTCGTCATTCTCAACCATGAAGCACATCCAGGCATGCCGTCTGTGACTCTGGACGATCTAGCAAGAATTGTACAGGAGCAAACGGTGGTTGGATGGGGACACGATACCCAATTATTCGTTGTCGTCTATGATCGAGATCCCACTGGGGAAGGTCCGGAGTTGACGAAGCTCAACACAGCAAGGAACCAGCCAGAATCGCCGCAGCAAAAGACGGAGCGTGCACGTTGCGTGCTGCAATGATGGTAGATGGTCTGGGCACCATATAAAAGCATTTTCGGCAGCGACGAAATGGCACCGAAGCAGGAAGGAGATCGGGACAGGTTGAAACATACCATGAGGTTGTGTATGAAATCGTTGGCGGTTGTTTGCACGCAAAATAGTATAGGTCAAGCTCGCGGTTACTGGGCGTATGAAGTGCATAGGCTTGATGAAGCAGGTTTCGGCTGGGAAACAGTTGCCCAATATTCTTCCTCCAGAGCTCTTCTGCCTTGTATCCTGCGTCCGGCTCAGTGCCTCAAGAATGAGGTCGGATTCGCTTTTCCCATATCACGCAAGCACTATGTTGGTTCACTAGAGTTCCGTGCTAGAAACTATGCGGGCATGATTGATCCTTGGTATCCATATCAGCGCGGGCCCGTCGCGAACGAATGGTTGTACCCTGGCTGAAACCTGACTCGACCGGCACTCTTGTATGCAGTTCTCTTGAGCGGCGGCCCACTTCATCGGCGATTGAAGCTTGGTGAGTGCATACTGTTTGGGACGATCGACTTCGATACACCACACATTCGCACCGTCGACTGTGCGGTTACGCCTTCGTCTCGTCGCTCAGTGCAGCCACCCTTCCTGCAGTGTGCAATTGCAAGTCAAACAGCGTCTTTGTCTCCTCAGACGCTGTCATTCGCAAGCTAAGTCAGTTTCGGTCTTCCGATCAGCACCTAATGCACCTCTTCTCATCCTAGAACATCATCCCGACTGGGTTGCAAACAGCCAAGTCAAGCATGCCATATACAATCTATGATTGTTTCGTGTTGACAACTGTGTGAGATGGGATTTCCGCATCTGAAATCGCAATTCCACTTTTTCTTTATCAACTTCAGAGAATTGACTCAACAGTCTGTTCGCAAACTTGCCATTGGCGATGATAGATTGAACCACATTCTCGTTCAATATCCCACGCCACAATCCAGACACTCCCGTAGGGTCATGGCTGTAACTCTCTACTAGAGCAAATCACTGATTTCTGTAGCTGATACTCGATGCTGATCCCCCGGAGAGGTCCATATTCTGGACTCAATATTCTCGCTTTATAAGGAGCGTCGCCAATGGCCTACGAAAGGCGGGAGTGAAAGAACAAGAATGCATTGCTCTGGTCCCGCAGCATGACATCCACCATTGGGCGCTTGGCGATGCAGTAATTGCAGCTGGAGACATCTTCTGTCCTGTACAAGTGTCACACAAGACTGCTGAACTGGTCCACGAATTCCGAGCAGCTTCGGTTAAATGGGTCTTCGCCAGTCGAGATTATCTCGATGCAGTGCTTGAATCGACATAAGATGCAAGTGTTCCCCGTTAAAATGTATTCGTCTTCGATCCTCGGGGCAGGCAGGCTTATGCAGGTACTCGGAAGAGTGAGTAATAAGCCTCATTGCTTTCCTAACCAAGTGCTTCATCGCAGCGTGCTGCCTCTCGTTGACGAGGCTGAGAACCTTCATAGAGTAGATGCTCGCCTTCTCTCAGTTATACCAGATCTACAAAAGTTCCTGTCAACGGACCCTTATAACTGGCACTACCCAAATAAAGGCAAAGGCCCTGCGACAATTTTGGCCTACCGACTTCTCAGCAGCGGAACGACCGGCGCGCCCAAAGCAGCAGACATCTCCCACAAGGCCCCCCCGACTCGAATCTATCGGCCGACTGATGAAGATGTCACTGCAGAAGCAATGGAACTGCGTGTTCTCACATTCCTCCCCATGACCCATCTTTCCAGCATTCTGGCGTATCAACGAGCATCCTGCGCTCTCCAAAGCCTCTACATCACCGCAGACAGGTCTCCGAAGGATAATCCATTGGCAATTGACGACCTAAAAAGACTGAAGATCATCGCCTGCACAATGCCTCCGCCCTTACTATCGCCCTTGCTAGCCTGTGTCAAGCAAGGCACTCGCAGTGCTTCCGATCTTGCTTCAGTACGTCACTTTCGAGTTTCCGGGTCCATGATCAGCCCCAGCATCACGGAAAAAGTACGCTGCGTGTGCCCGCACATCCAATTCGGATCTTCGTATGGTTCCAGTGAGTTTGGCCAAGGAGCTTTTGGTTCGGGACCTGATTCGTCGAGACCCTCACGTGTCGGACCCGTCCCTCCAGGCGTGCAGGTCAAATTCATCGATCCAGATACCCTCGCAGAGCAACCTACTGGTCAAGATGGCGAGTTATGGTTTCGCACTCCACAGATGCTGATCAGCTATCATAAGAGCCCTGGAACTGATGCGTCCAGCTTCACCAACTTCGAGAACGGAGGGGGACTGTGGTCCCGCACCGGAGACAAACGACATCCTGACCCGAAGACAGGAGACTTGTATCTTACGGGAAGGTACAAAGGGCTGTTTGAGATTGCGACAAAGCGAATGACGCTCGAGAAAATCGAATTCGTTCTGATGCAGCACGCTACTGTCGAGGATGCAGCCATCTGTGCAGTCCCGTCGAGGCAAGACCCGGATGCCGACGAAATCAGAGCCTATACCGTTGTCAAAGAAGGCCTTGCGAGGCCGAAGGCAGAGGACACTGCAAGTTTTGTCGCAGAACGACTGTCACGGCATAAGACACCTACGGCTGGCGTCATATTCTGCACGGAGATTCCGAGGAATGCGATGAAGAAGATGTTCAGACAAATTTAGGTGAAATTTGTGGACTACACGGCTCGAAAGAGAGAATCGAGTTGTGAGCGCTTATGGTCGTTGGTCTATGCAGTACGTTGTTGTTGATGTTAACAAGTCAAAATCATGTGTAGGCCGAATCTGCAGCGGTGCATGCGGCTTCCTCTCGTGTGTATTGCCACGTTTCTTCCAATGATTGAGAGACTTCCATGTGTACGCCGCCGATCAAAACCTCAATTTGCAAGATCTCTGGCTGCCAGCTTCGCCTCGAAGTTCTCCTCGCCGATCAGACCAGCACCGATCCTCTCTGGAACCTTGGCCCATACTGCACGGCAGGTGCTGTTCAAAGCAGTGGCAAGATCGATGAGATACTCCACAGCCATGACGCGCTTCTCATCGATGCTGACTGCGTTCCCACTCTCTCCATAGCCGATGCGAAGGAAGCCATCCTTGGCAAGTTGTCTGTGAACTTCGTCATCGATGCCGAGTCCGACGAGCATGTCGTGAATAGCTGTAGCGAAGACGTCTGAATCGAGGATATCGCCCGCGAGGGACTCGATCTTGTTTGCGTCGCCTTTGCGCCCGAGTTCCATCAAAGTCGACCACGAGCCGAGAAGTGCGCGGACAACATGAGACTTGTCCACCTTGTAGTTGCGGTCCATACTGATTGCTTTTGAAGTTCTTTATGTGCTCGACGTAGGTTTGACTTGGCGTTGTCCTTTGCGAGCGGAGACATGTGAGGGAGGTCTGATGGCTTTTGAACGTCTGGCTGGACTAGCACTCACACGTGAGCACAAAGTGTTTGCTTGCCTGGGAAGTCAACATCATTCACCTCGGCGTGCACGTGTGCAAAGTTGTGTACGCAAACAAGTACAATGGCGGGCCAAAGTAAGTGAACGCACAAAGATCCGAGCTCGTCGGTATTGTCCATTGTGCCGCGAGTAGCTTGTTCACCTGCCTCTCCTCGCCGTTCTGAAATCCTCCAGACACACCCGCATGGCTGACTCGACCCTTGACCGCGATGGCTTATCGATCACGTACTGGATCATACGCAATGCCGCTCGAAGACGTTGGTCGTGGCCGTGCGGCATCTGGCTGACGAGCACCCGACGGTTCCCACTGCGCCAGCATTTCTCCCATGCGGAAGTTCTCCACTCGATTTGTATCGCGAACATAGGGCATGCTCCAATTGGGGTACACCGTTGCCCTAAGTTGTTGCGAGTCTGAACTTTGCCACGAAGTATCTGCCATGATCCGTATCATGCCCAGAATGGACTCTGGCAATTTGACTTTAAGCTCTTCCATTGCGGTATGATACGCCGTCCTCGCCAATCCTCGAGCCAGTGTCCACTTTCGACTGGTCGCGAGCAGAACGCGGAAGAACTCTTCTAGTGCGGCGATGGTGTCTCGTACGGGTCCCGTCTGCTCGCTTGCAGTACCATCTCCACGTGGTGGATTCGCATGCATGTCGTTCAAGCAGATGAAGACTCCCATGATCGAGTGGTTGAGCAGGATCAAGGAGACACACTTCAAGCCATATGTCTCGCGGTATGCTCGGATGAGCGTCGCGCCTCCGTAACAGTGTTCCAATACCTTCGTGCGCAGATACGTCTTGACCTGATCGTTCTCTTCATCGCCCATCTCTTCGACATTCCCAATGCTGCGATGCATAGGCCCAAACATTTGCATGAATGTGCGTTCGTGGAGCGCCATCTGCGCGCAGTGATACTGGACATGCATATCGTATAGATTCGGGGGGCTTCTTGGTCCAAATTGAAGATCTCGCGGCAGATCAACCCGCCACCTTTCAAGGTGCGCAGCAAGATCTTCCACAACAATGAAGTGCTCGCGTCGTGCGTCAAGCTCGGAAGCATTCCATATAAGAATGTTCGTTGCCTCCCAGAGAAGCCTCGTAAAGGAGCATTGGTGTAGAAAGAGCAAGTTCGATCGATGCCCGATGGGCTCACTGCAATAAGGATAACCTATCTGAATCAACGTCAGATTTGTTCACGAACTCGCACGTCGTCCTTACCCAATAGCTTATTGTGTCGGGCAAGAGATCCCCCAGCGCAGGCGCTTCCGTCCAGTCTGTATCGTTGCCTCCCAGCATCATCCCAATCTTGCAAGTCAGATCGACATGTACCGTCATCCACCAGGCGCATGCTCGAACCCGGCAGTACTCTTGCTCGTCCTTGCTCAAGCACGAGGAAGACGGTGGTAGATGAAGTGATGCATTCAGCCGACAAGCTGCAGACAGCAACCCGAGACCCTGCTGATCCTTCCCCCGAACAATGCAATCCACCGCTAGTATTGACAGTCCTTGAACGTTCGTAAGGCTCGAATCCGAGGCTGCTATCGCCGACAGTCGCATGGCTTCTTTGTGATATTTGCCTCCCTTCTCCGCGAGGTCTTTTGTCGACGCGTGGTCCTCCTCAAAATCTGAATGCAGCGTTGCGAAGCCCATCATGGCATTGACGAGGAATGGTGAACAGTATCGAGATTTGCGGTCCTGGCCTCGCATCGCTTGTAGGAATGGCTGAATCTCGATGAACCGCCAGCAAAGATTGGGATACGCAAAGAACAGCGACAACAAGTGCGAGACGTCTTTATCACTGGCTTCGACCCACGGCTGGGCAGGAACCCAATGGAGAGGACCGATAGTATCATGGATAATCGGCCGCTGTGGCGGCGCTTCGATAGCACGCTGTGGATTAGCATCAGTCAGAATGCCACTCAGCTGATCCAAAGTGACGACCCTATCTTTTAGGGGAGCGTAAGCGTCCACAGGGGGCAGACTGATTCCGGTATTGCTCATGATCGCCGACGACGTACTGGCAACTTCCTCCAGCGTCGCAGTCGATTCCACCAGGTTGAAAAGGAAGAGACGTTGCAGGACCTCTTCCAGCGTCGCCGAGGCATTTTCCCGATCAGAGCCGTTCTGTATGTAATCGAAGATCGAGTCGGCATCGTCACCTCTTCGTATACGATTGAAAATGTTCAACGCCCTCGCCTCATCATCTCCAGCAAGCACGTCGTAGAGTTCCTTGAAGCCCTCAGATCTCCTCGTGAGCTCCTGGTATCGTCGTTTCCTGGCCTGTTGGGGCGTCTCGCTGGGCAAAGTACTCTCGTACGAGCATTCGACTGATCGACGCGTGCAGTGACTGCAAGGTAAGCGACCATCACACTGCACTTGTCAGCGCTGCGCAGATCCGCCGATGGCCATCAGACATACCTTGACCTTCCTGACTCGGCAATTGTTGCAAGCTGTCGGGATTGTCTGTCGCTTCAAGCTCTGGAGAAGACGATCAGGCTCACCCGACCCAGTGGCTGCTGAACCACTTTCCATCCTGGCGTATGTACGAGGCTGTCTTACTACCTGCGTTATTGGCTAAGGTGATCGTACACTTATGGCATCGAGGGGCTGGCAATTTGAGTACTGCCAACGTGACGTATTGGTGATGTCTTCGAGTCGTGTGGCAACCCGGGAGAAAGCAGGATCGGGGAAAAATCTCGTCTTGACAATGCCTCAAGAAGTGAAGCGACAGGTCTGCAGTGCACATGCGACGGTGTCGCGATAGAGAGAGGTACAGTATTTCTTCGGAACATGGTCCGTCGATTGAGCCACGCACTCGTCATAGCGGAGCTCCTCTCGGCGCCTTGCTGTGCTTGTGCTCTGCTCACTGCAAATCCAACCCACCGGCTTGACAGGAGCTGGACAGCGCGTGTGACACATTCTTGGGTACGGGACGATGACATGCGCCGCCTTCTACGCGTCTTTGAAAACTACTGTGACCTCTGCGCTTTGTGGATCGAAGCTAGACTAGGGAGCGAATATTGACGGAGGCGGCCATTTGGCCGGACTTGGCGACCGCCAATGCTGTATGATCACCGGAGAGAGTTCCTTTTCTTCAAAGCTAGCCGGATGAAGAGAGCTACGCAATACGTGCGAACATCTTGTACAACACTTGTGGTGCAGAGCAACCTCGTGATCCGGCTCGCACTGCTGGCGTGCGTGGAACCAGTAGATCTCGAGAACTCTTCTCAATGAATCAATGTCGGATGCCCAATGTTAAAGGGATCCATAGGAGTTACTGAACTCATATTCGTTGAGCCTCATCTGCGGCAGAGCCTGTTCACAAAGTGCGGCGTCGCAACCAGACAAATTGACAGCCGTCAGAGTGCACGGACCAATCTCACAAGTAAGAGGTAGTACATTCGTGTACATCATTTTCTCATCTTCT
The DNA here is from genome assembly GCA_026725115.1 of Cercospora janseana. NCBI lineage: Eukaryota > Fungi > Ascomycota > Dothideomycetes > Mycosphaerellales > Mycosphaerellaceae > Cercospora > Cercospora janseana. Next base: position 1,005,949 of record CM049100.1, read on the forward strand.
ATATCTATAACTTTTGGGTATCGTTCAAGCAGTTCATCATCACATGCCTACCAAGCTATTCTCGCCAGAAGACCCTTCGGCCACGTGCGAACGATGAGCTTCCGAGTTTCATCCATGATCAAGATTCCTAGCGCCAATGGAATGGGAATGAACCAGAACTCAAGCGGCACGGCTGCGGTCCCGAATAGACTTTGAATTCCTGGAACTTCCGTGACGAAGATGGCAATGCCGATAGAGATGGTCGCAGACAGCAAGAGCCATGGGTTGCGGCGTTCCTTGCGAATGGGATCGGCCTGAAGAATGGAAAGTCTCTTGTTGCGAATCGAGAGGATATTGCCCAATTGCAGGATGACAAGAGTGACGAAGTAGACGCATTGTCCCGTGGTGTTGAAGTTTGTCAGCTCAGCTTGCGAGTAGCCGTAAAATCCATCGGTGTAGCGCTCAAATGTGAGCCAGAGCGCGGAGATGGGAATTTTGGCGTGGCGCCAGTAGTACAAAAAGTACATGGCATGTGCGGAGAGAGTTTCCATGACGCCGATGAACAAGTACGACTGGGCGTAGATTTTGAGGTTGATGAGATGATCTTTGGCCACGTTTCGGGGAGGCATGCTGAGCAGGTCGAATTCCTCCTTCTCCATGATGAGACTGAGGGCCATGAAAAGATCCGTGAATACACAGATGATGATCATCAAGAAGGAGGAGAGAGGCAGAGGGACGCCGAAGAAGACGTTGATGAGCACCGGCCAGATTTCGGACCAACTGCCAGCGGGAAGCAGATAGCTGATGACTTTTTGCAAGTTCTGGAATACAAGTCGGCCGAGGCGGATCCCAGTGACGATGGACTCGAAGCTCCCGAGCAAGACGAGATCAGCAGCCTCCAAGGCCACATCGCTACCATTCACCATGGCGATACCAACGTCCGCCGCCTTCATTGCTGGTGCATCGTTAATTCCATCTCCAGTGACACCAGTAGTAATACCTCTTTGTTTGAACTCGTTGATGATGAGGAGCTTTTGATCCGGACTGCAACGAGCAAACACGATCTCCTGGTACTGAGACGCAACATCCCAGTCTTCCGCTTGCAATTGGCTGATCTGGCCTGCCTCGAGCAGCAGACTACTGCATTCGTCCAGGGTTGATTTCGAGTTCTTCTCATCTTCAAGAGAATGGCGGCGATTTTGCAGAGTGGCAAGTGTATCTGGCTGGTGGGTGCTGCTGAAGATACCAACTTGACGAGCAACCGCTGCAGCAGTGAGGCCAAAATCTCCAGTCATCATGAAAAACCGGACGCCGGCTCGTCGACAACTGGCCACTGTTCTGGCGGCTTCCGGGCGGGGAGGGTCAAAGATACCAACCACGCCAATGACAGTCAGATCGCCGATGCAGTACTCGAGCAGTTCTTCTTCAAAGCTTTCCGAGCCCAGTGCGGACGCAGGTGTGTAGTCGCGCTGGCACAGAAGCAAGACACGCTCCGCATTGCCGGACAGCTCAGATTGCAGAGTCGAAAGCTGTCGTCGTGCACTTGTGTCGAGTGGGAGCACTTCATCCCGCTCGTACGAAACGTACTTGGTGCACTTGTCGAGGAGGACATCGGGAGCTCCTTTGACCAGAGCGAGATATGATGCGTTCTTCTCGGACGATACGTCCGTCTGGTGCAGGCTCAACATGAACTTGTTCTTGGAGTTGAAGGCGATTTGAGCAACGCGAGGGTAACCGTCCTTGATTGAGGATCCAGCCTTGGCGGCTTCGGCGAACTTTAGAATGGCACCATCTGTAATGTTGCCTTGAGTGTGACGCTCGAGTGGAAGAAGGTGGAATGACCGCGGATCGAAGGATGCCTCATTACACAAGTGTGCTGCGCGGTGAAGCGCGCTCAAAGCATGCTTTGGCGCAGGCTCACTAATCGCCTGGGAGGCATCTGCCGCAGATAGTCTCCCATCGACGAAACCGACGTTTTGAACAACCATCTCGTTCTTGGTCAGAGTTCCAGTCTTGTCGGAGCACAGCACTTCCACACAGCCGAGCATTTCCACAGTTGCGAGACTCTTGGGCAGAACATCGGCTTGTTTCATGCGACGTGCGATGAGCATCAAGGTCAGTGCGACACCCACGGGCATACCCTCGGGGATGAAGGCCACAACACAACCCATGACATTATTGAGCATGCCAACCACGTTCATGAAGGCGGCATGGTCGACTCGGAGCCATCCCACCCAAGTGAACAAGATCAGTGATGCCAATAAGATTGTCAAGCAAACGATGATCTTGACGAAGCGTGTGACTTCTCGCTGGATCGAAGTTGGCTGCTCGTCGACAGAAGCGGTAGCCATGGCGATGCCACCCATGACGCTCTTGGCACCAGTGAAGACGACGATGCCAGTCGCGCTGCCATTCGTGACCATTGTGCCTCCGAGAGCAATGTTCTTTGTCTCGAGGAAGTTGGTATCGGTGCTATCCAAGGCTCCTTCAATCTCTTCCGACTCGCCCGTCATGGCAGAGCGATCAAAGCGTACATCACCAGATGTACTGATGAGTCTCATGTCTGCAGGGACTTTGTCGCCAATGGATACATTGACGATATCTCCTGGCACAACATCGACGGTACGAATCGTGGCGAGCGCTCCATCGCGGAAAGCTGTGGCTTCAGACGGGAGCATGTCCAGAATGGAGTTCATGGTCTTCGCCGTGGACCAGTCCTGGAATGCCGAGAAGGAAGCCTGCAAGAAGATGACGATGAGGATCAAGATTGCCAGACCAAGGTTGTATGCTTGTGGGTTTGGGTCTCCCAGTGGTCGCCAGCAGATGAAGAAGATGATGACACCGATCCAGAGGATCGAACAGAAGCCGCCGAATACATAGCCCAAGAGTTTCTTGATGTAGTTGGTCTTGCGTGAGGGGAGCACGTTCTTGCCATGCTCGGTCAGACGCTTCGCCGCAGCATCGGCGGAAAGGCCCTGCTGAGGAGAGACGCGAAGTCGTTGGTAGAGGGCATTGACCTCGACAATGTGCTCGTCTGCTTTCACGAAGTCGTTTGCTGCTTCTGGAGCCTTGGACTTGGGTTGAAAACCAAACAGAGACCACAAGTTGCGCGAGGAATGTCGGGCGCGCGGCGACTTGTCCTGCTTGTAGTCGGTGACATCGCGAGATGCAGAGACACCAAAGGAGAGTGTACGGAACTCGATTGGAATCGTTGCGTTGCTCTTCACCACGCGGTCTTGCACGCTGCGAATCGAATCCCGACTGGCTGAGCGACGACGACCCAGGGAGGCATTGCTGCGGCGACGTTCTCGACGAGAGCGGCCGGCTTCGTCATCATCCCACGCAATTTGAGTCGCTCTTGTCGTCCGAGCCTCTACATCAGGCAGGGCGGCAGCGTTGCTGGAGGGTTCCTTTGGCTCTTTAGCAGCATAGTCTGGTGTTGAAGACATGCCGTGGCCAGAGGAGGAGACAAACAAGCAAGGGACAATATGAGATCGATGTAGGGATGGAAACTTGGAGACAGGGAGGTCTTTTGAACAGGGCGATCTGGGCTGGATCACAACGCGTGGCAGGACACATGGCTGCCATGGTGAACAAAGAATTCGCACCCACGTTGCGCGATTTACCAACCTTCGGTATGGTCATCCCGGTGGCACTACAGATGTGAGCTCTCAGCCGTTTGCACGTGCTATTTTGCCGCAAGACACGACGCTGCGGTGACATAGGGGACCCTTCTCATTGGCTGTGGGCTTGACTAGCTTCTGGGAGGGCCATGCAGCGAGGCAGGCGTTGGAACCCAGGAGAAAAACTGCGGAACTTGAGATGAGTGTTCTTGTCAGACGGCGCTGGTAGGATGGCCATCTCGGACTTGCTGAATCTGGCAGTGGGAGGCGATATGCCACTTTTACCGCTTTCATGCTCGGATTTCTGCTGAGGGCGAAGGTACACGTGAGCCGGACATGCTCGTGTTGGAGGTGCTCGTTGCTCTGCAGCAAGAGCCAGGGAGTCGCATCGACAATGTAATACACGCTGCAATTTGCCGTCACTGTCTTGTTCAGTCTCGTAAGAGAAAGCTCGATAGGAAGTGGTCAACGGATTGAATGGTCAAGCTTTCTGCACACGTCAACATGAGGCTTGTCATCTGCGTCGGGTCGTGCATCCGGACTCAGATCTACGCCGTTCGTGAGGAGACAGTATTGATACTACGCAGCGAGCTGAGCCTGGTCACACCCTTGATCGGAGCTGTTGCTTTGGTCTCTCCAGTTCAGATTAGCTTTCGGAACTCGTGGCGGTACGTTTGTGCGAGTACGAGAGACCCGCGAAGAGCTTGATGAACAGGGTAGAGGCTGTCTATTGACGCTCTCCCGAGGAACAAGGTATTCTCAAAGGTGGCAGAATTGCACACGGCTCAGAGTAAGCCACGAGCCAGTGCGCGAGTCCGCTCGATTCTGTACCTCGGCGTCTTTGTAGTCATGGCGTGAGTCCCGGCCGGTATGGATCCCACGCCAATTTGGGCGATTCCAAACGATGACCAAGGGCAGCGAGTGAAGGCGATAGGACGCGGTAAGCTGGACTGTCAAGCATTCGACTGTTGGCTTGCCCAGTGTGCAGTCGTGGCTCCTGCGAGCCCACTGCTTGACCGCGTAGCCGGACACGTCGAATCCCAGGCACGGAGCTGAAGTCGCAATGTGGTGTAGGTGCATGCATGATTCTCTCACTGTTGTCTGAGCGAACACGTCTCTCCAGTGAAATAGCAGGATACGCCCGTTAACTGACCTGCATCTGACCAAAAGGCTTGGCCTGTCTGAGATACGACTTGGCGGTTGTGTGGGAATCCCATAGAAGATGGCTGCTGGACGAATTCGCAAGTCGGGGCTTGAGCATGATGTGTCGATGATGTATTGCGAATGCATAAGGGACACAATGTTGGCATTCTGTCAGGACCGAGCACGGTGTAGCTCACGATTAGAGGTAGTGTAAAAGAAACGAGCAAGTTGATAATGAGGATAGACGATATCGATTCCTTCATCTATCTACATCCCCATAGCTGTTCGTCCCTTTCGTCTCGTGTCTATAGCGTCTTTCATAATCCCTTCCCTCATATTTCTCACTCATGTTCAGATAGACTCCATTCCTTCAAGGCCGAGATGCGATCGTCAAGGCCCTCTAAAATCAAAACACCACGCTGCTACAACCGCTACTTCCCACGTCGGTTGCTGCAGCAGTAGTACTCATCGCCAAACTTCAACCAGTGCGGGTATCCAAGAGCGACGATGCTGTGTTATGCAAAAATGCGGAGTCCGCCCAGAACCAGCCAAAATCAACAAAGCGCCATCGCTGAAAACGTAACAAGAAAGTAGACACCTTCCACACCACCCCGGCCATGAAAATGGCTTTTGCTCGGTCCGCTTGCAACGGTCAGTCGGCGGGTCCGAGTTGTGTGACGTTCATCGGTGCATGTGACAAGACACGACGATTCTCGTCTTCGTTAATGCCGTCCACCGCGGCCACCGCAACTCAGGACGCGGGTTTGAACCCATGTGCTGAATCGCATCCAATTCCCACTTCGTGACTCCTTCCTCGAAGTAGTGTACTGAATCTGGCCTGTCTTCTCACTCTCACCAGGTCTGTCGCCATACTTTGGGAGAGCTGCGTGGTGCGCAGGCCGATAGGTCTCATAGGATCGTCCGTAGAGGGAATCAGAAGGCTTCTCGTTTTCCTGCGCCTCCTCAGCGAGTGTGTTGGCTGCCGAGCCCTTGCGTTTCCTCACGTGCAAGTTCTCGCCCGGTTGTGGGGCTCGCGACGCCGCCGACTGCTTGCGTTGCTTCGCAGCTTCTTTCCTCGCCTCTTCTGACTCGCGGCGTTTCTGCTGCTTGCTGTCTTTCTTCGCCTCCTTTTCCTCAAACTTTCTCCTCGCATTGCGAATCACCTCATCTCGGGATTGCGAGTCCGGGTCCGATCTCCTGCCCGAGACGAGACTGAGCGCCTTGTCGATGCTAGGTCGGCCGGTAGTTTGAGGCGACAAGGCAAGTTCAGAATGATCTGTGCCTCTTCGCGATCGATTTTTGTTACCGGATGTGCTCGATGCTCTTGACCTGATGGAAAGATTGGATTGTGAAGCGCTGGTCAATTTTGGCACCAGCCCCAAGTCGCTCGCAGTGTGCGACTGCGACAGCGGGGTAGGATTGGTCGAAGTGATGGACATGCTCCGCTTCGTTCGAAAGCCCGCCCCCAAGCGGAACTCATCCTCGACAATGTCATCGCTCTCATTGGCATGTTCATCATTCAGTGAGCTTGCATAGCTGGCTCCCGGCGGCGTGTAGGGTCTTGGCATCTTTGTTGCGGGATGGACAAAAGGCTGCCCGGGCCGGAGGGTGCCTGAGCCATTCGACACCTGGGAGCCAATGCTCGTCGTCCGAGTGTGTGTCTGTCTCCTGCTCGGATGGGCGAAGCTGACGTCTGCAGCGGACTTGTTGGCGAAGTCGGAGATGCCGAGCCCCGCCAGTCGTTCATTCTCCGCTATGCTCTTGTTCAGGTCAATCGTTCCCTGATCGTCCTTGGTACTCGACATCTTCCTCAGATACGGCTTGATCTTGGGCGTCGAGGATGTGGTGGAGCTGGAGGGCACGGCATCGGAATAGGACTCTTCATATGTCGCATACGGCGTGGTGTATTGATGTCCGCCGACGAAGGGGGATGGTGGGCCGGCTAACGGGCCCGAGCCTGATCGCCTGTGTAACTTTACATGGTTGCTGGCGGACGGCTTCGCGGACGTGTTGTTGTTGCTAAATTGAGGCGATGCTTTGTGTGAGGACATGTCGCGATCGCCCTTCAGCACCAAATGCCGTGGTCGATTCCGCGCAGAGCCGGGCGTGAAGGGCGAGGAGGGGCTGTCATGGCGTTGCGACAGGTCGGAGCCGGATCGGAGGTTGCGCGTGGAGAGCGCCAGATGGGGCAGCGAGGTTGAAATGGTCGCGGGCGCGGCGCTGTTGGACTTGCTGCGGCCAGCGCTGCGGTTGGAGTGCAGGAGCGAGGCCATGGCGAGCGAGGCGGCGGGCGAGACGTGGGGAGCTGTGGGCTGCGGCGCTGCTCTGCATGTGATATCCGGCTGCAGTGCGCAGGTGCGTCGACAGTGTGGCTCAGCAAGCGATCCCCCGAGGCCAGTTGCGTGGGAGGGAAGAGTGAGGAGGATGTTGGATGCCGCAAGCGACACGGAGACAGACTGCTGCTGCGCCGACTCGCCTGCTCAGCGCCAGACGAGCGAGCGGGCGTGGCGAGGAGAGCGTGGCAGCAGGATGCTGCTGATATGCGAGGATGAGAGTGAGACTCGGCTGGGTCCAGCGGACAGATGGTGGCGCATCCAATGAGCCGGCTCTAGTTAGACGCGTGCGGATGCCCCTCTCCTCCACCTCCTGCGCTGCGAGCGTCTCCAGTAGTTGGCGACCGTCGACTGCAGTCTCTCCCCTTGGCGGTCGGTGTGCGAGGCCGTCGACCAGGCCTCAGGACGTGCGCCCTCACCGCCCGCACCACATTACTGCTGCTGTCTCACCCCGTTGCGCCGTGCTGAGGCAGCCTCTCCACCCACGCACGTGCGCGGTGGGGTCAGTCAGCCGTGGCGCCAGATCGAGGGAAACGGTTGAGGGAGTGGTCTGTCTTCACATGCAACAACACATGCCGCGCCTGCAAGCACATCACCGCGTCCATGGCGCGCTGCGGGCACGGGCACCATGCGGTGGTGCAGCTGCAAAGAGCTCGCCGGATCGCCCGCGAATGCCTCTCCTTCACTCCTACTGCTGCTCGCATGCGGCACAGAGTTCCACTCAATCCAATCCATCGCAGCCATCGCCCTGGCGACAGGGCCCGTCCACACTTCCACCCGCAGATCCAGCGCCATCCGCGTCCACTGCTGGGCGGCGCGAGTGTCGCATGGATTCCCAGCCCCCGCGGGGCATCCGATCCAGCAGTGGCATCTACGATAGCCCAGCCGTTGGGCGATGCATCTGCAGGAGAGGGCGCGCAAACGTTTGCGTCACTGGTCTCGCCTGGGAGCCCCGCGCGCTCCTGTTCCCCTCAAACATCACGGTTTCCCATTCCGTGGCCTGTGTCAGGATTGCTCCTTCCGGAACCGGGCGTGCCAAGAAGACGTATCCGGAGAGCAGAACGATGAATCCTCTGCACTCTACATCCTTCATCGCATGCTCTGCCACTACTCGTACGGCATGCAATGGAGCGCGCGGAGCTGCTGCAACACACGTGCGATGCCCGCTGACCGACGATGAAGCCGCACAAGCACCTGCCTCGTTCAGCCTTTGCGCCACGCCGCCCGACCCCAGCACGCTATCCTGCACAATCGCTTCGCGGTGCTCAAGGAGGATGCTCTCGTCCAGAATGTAGCATCAGACGCCACTGGACGGAGACTATAAGTTTCCGGGCCACGAGCTTCCGACTGCGTTCCGAGATGCGTTGTCTTCTGCCCCGTGCTCCCTGCACAAACTGCACTAGGGAGAGCCATGTTGATGCACTCACTCCCAGGACAACAGTGAGCAGGCGCGAGAACAGCACTGCAAGCGCGGTCGCCCGAGCAGGTGGCCACCCCGTACCCTGACACGCACACGTTTGGTCGAGTCGCAGCTCACAGTGAGCATCAAGCCCGCGGCATGCGTCCTGGATTCGTCAATGATAGCGACGACTTCATTCACATGGACTGCTTCAAGTGCAACTTCGTACCAGTCTGTATCATTGCTGTCCACATCTTTGATCTGCCCAGAATCTGAGATCAGGGCCGTCAGCTCGTGAAGCTGTCCTCGCACGAAAGGCATCAAATCTTTGCGCTCGCCAAGTCATAACCTTTCTTCATTGCAGTCACAGTCGAGTTTGCGGCAACGGACGCTCAGGACACCAGGTCATGACTTTCCGAACGCAGGCCTTGCTCAAAGAGAAGTGAGACAGTATGTCGACATCTTGTAGAGAAGCGCAGCTGCGATCAGGAACGCTGCGTCCATCTGGGAATACACAAAATCTCCTCTGGGATCCCGTCCGTATCCTTCGCCGTGGTGAAGCCAAGCACGAGCGTACATTTGTCACATACCCGCTGTGCATTGCACTGAACGGGTGTTCGCCCGAAATCGCTTTGTCTTACCCATTGTCCGGGCATGCCAAGATGAAATTGCGAGCCCGCGTTCTGGAGCTGTCAACTTTAGGCATTGCCGCGTTGCAACAAAGAAAGCGCACGAAGCCTCGAGCAGTCTTCTAAGGTCTGGCCGGTAACTCTTGACGTGCGGCATAGATGAAGTATCCACCCTCTGCTCCCATGAAAGGATGAGGAAGAAGTACTTATCAAAATCGTCCGTCATGCACACCATGTACGACACAGCATCAAACTATCGGCATGCGGTCGTTGCAGTCGTTGTCGCTCCTCGTGGGAGCGGCATTAGCCTTGTCACCAGCGCAATGGCGCTCGCAGTCGATATATCAGGTGATCACGGATCGGTTCGCGCTCACAAATGGCTCGACTACACAACCTTGTGGGTGGGGCAATTATTGTGGAGGAACATGGCAGGGTCTCATCAGTAAACTCGATTACATCAAGGGGATGGGCTTCACCGCAGTCTGGATTTCACCAGTCGTGGAAAACATTGCCAACACACAATACGGCCAGCCGTATCATGGGTAAGCCCACCTCAAGACAGCCATGAAAAACGCTCCTGACGATCTCAGCTACTGGGCCAAGGACATCTACTCCTTGAACTCCAATTTTGGCACGGCAGCCGATCTGAAGGCCCTGTCGGCGGCATTACACTCCAGGGGAATGGTAAGGGCTCAAGAACAGATCCGTCTACATGTGCTAACGTACGCAGTACCTTATGGTGGATGTCGTTGCAAACCACATGGCGTCGGCCGTGTCACCGGCTTCGGTGCAATACAGTCAATACAACCCATTCGATGACGCGAAGTACTATCACTCATACTGTCCGCTCGACTACGGAAACAACACAAGCGTCACGCAATGTTGGATGGGCGACACAGTCGTGCCCCTACCCGATCTCAAGACAGAAGACAGTCTTGTTCAGCAACGATTCCAAACATGGATCAGTCAACTCGTGTCGAACTACTCCATAGATGGTCTTCGTCTGGACAGCGCGATGCAGACCGGGCAATCGTTCTGGCCAGGCTTCGTCTCGGCCTCCGGAGTCTATGCAGTTGGTGAGGTTCTCGATGGCAATCCGACCACCCTGTGCACGTGGCAAAGCTACATGCCTGGCATGCTCAACTATGCAGCCTACTTCTGGTTGATCCGCGCCTTTTCGTCCAACACTGCAACCTTGAGTGAGCTGGCGAACAACATTCAATGGCTCAGTGCAACTTGTCAAGACACTACATTGCTCGGCAACTTTCTCGAGAACCAGGACCAGCCACGTTTCCCGTCCATCACAACCGATACAGGTCTGACCAAGAATGCCATTGCCTTTACCGTACTCACTGATGGCATCCCGATCATCTATCAAGGTCAGGAACAAGGCTTCTCAGGCGCGGCCGATCCATACAATCGCGAGCCCTTGTGGACATCATCATATAGCACGAAATCCGCAATGTACACCTTCATATCCAGTCTGAACGTCGCGAGGAGGCTTGCTATCAACAAGGACAGTACCTATGCCGGCTCCAAATCGACAGTCTGGTACTCAGACTCTCAGACAATCGTTACCAAGAAAGGTGCATCGTCCTCGTACCTCATCTCGTTGTTCACGAACAGAGGCGCCGGTAATTCTGGCTCCATCACCCTAGCAGCGGCCAAGACTGGAATCAGCCCAGGCACGAGATTCACTGACCTGCTCAGCTGCGATGTCTTTACTGCTGATGCTTCTGGCAATGTCGCCATCTCCATCACGAACGGTCAGCCACGTGCTCTCTACCTGAGCTCGGCACTGAGTGGCAGCGATGCTTGCGCATACACAAATACCAGCTCGGTCACAATCATTTCCGCCGCAAGGATTGAGTCTACGAAATCTGCAACATCGACCAACCCAGCTACATTGACGGCAAAGCCAAGCACTGCTCCCTCAACTTCGGCAAGCACTTCCTGCGGTGGACTCGTCAACGGCACTACCTACACGTCTAGCGGTGGACAATCATTCCTGATCGAATGTGGCATTGACCATTCCGCCGGCGATATCACCATGGTCCAAGTCAGCAATGCCAACGGCTTCAAAGAATGCATTGAAACCTGTGCTTCTACCTCCGGCTGCGTCGACGTCTCCCTCTCGGGCGTCGCCTGCTACCTCAAAAAGTCCGTCGGTACGCCCGTCCACAACGCCGTCTCCGGCGCCAAACTCATCACCACGACCACATCCTCTGCGTGTCCCGTCGCCAGCACCGTCGCCGTCGCCTTCTTCGCCAACATCACCACGCAATGGCTCGAGAGCGTCTCCGTCGTCGGCTCCATTCCCGAACTGGGAAATTGGTCGCCGCCGCTTGGCTTCAATCTCTCCGCTGCTGCTTATACTTCTTCGTCGCCCATCTGGAGCGGAACGGTGAAGCTTGCTGCTGGAACGCAATTTCAGTACAAGTTGGTCAAGTATAATTCGACGAGCAATGCGCTGCTGGTGTGGGAGAAGGATCCCAATCGGAGTTTTACTGTGCCGAGGAGTTGTGCTACTACGGCGGGAGTGAGTGGAAGCTGGCAATTTTAGGTTGAGGTGAGGTGACGGGGATTGGGGAGTCGGGGTGGGATCAGTTTCTTGTTCCTGTACATAGTAATTTTCGCCTTCTTAATGACAAAATCAGTGGTTTGTCGAATTTTGGATCATTGCGACGCGTCCGCTGTCCTTTCACCTGTGTCAATATGGTCGTTCAAGCACTGCATGTTGGTCGATATTGCTGCAACGACGCCTTTCGGAGACCAAGTGTGTGCGTTGAGCTTCAAAAGCATCTGTCCATGATTCCGCTCGTGACACAACGCTCTGTGCAACGCAAAGTTGCATCTGCAGGCCATGGCACGCGAGGGCATGCTCGTGCTGAATTCCAGCGTTCAGAATTGCTGCTCAGCTCGCTTGTCGCCTGCTCGGTTGTCGAAAGCAGAAGGTCAGAATGTCAGATTTCTCAATTTGTGGCGTCTGTCACTCTGCGGTCTTCAGCATGGTTGTTGAGGAGTGGTTGCACAAGAATGGCCAGAGGACTTATCGGACTGCTTGCGGCTACCGGCAGAGCATGACCAGTAGATCATGCCGGAGATATGTGCACTGCTGTACCACTGCTGGGATATGAAATGATGTTGTGGTCTGGTAGAAGCTGTAACCCTTGATCGTGCGTGAGGGATTTTCCACTGATATCGTTCTTCGTGAACGTCCGGGCTCGTATTTTACTCACTTCAATTTCCAGACGACCGCCTTCAAGATCATGGACGAGGCTTGCCCGCATATCAATGTCAGGCTTCGCGATGTCGCCATAATACTACCAGTAAGCTTGGCCAGTTTGTTTCTGGCATGCTTGGCCCTGCTTTCCGTCAACCGAAAACGCGTCGTTCATCGTCTATACCAGAGATACCATCAAGATCAACCCAGAACGACTGAAGAAATGACCTTGGAGACCAAAAGTTGGCCAGACTGGCACTCTGCCCCAGAATCCAGGAGTTCTCCGAATTGCATACTTCCAGAGGTAGACCTTTCCCCGTCGAACAAGCCAGATCTTTGTAAAGATCCCTCCCACCGTCAAGAGGACGAGAACAGCAGCCATTACGAATCATAGAAGATCTCTTCCCCTCGCCTACACTTGGCCGAACGGGAGCAGACCTCTACTAGACAAGAAGCTTCTCTGCAACAATTTAGCTGGGGTCCTTCCCGAACTAGGAGTACAACCCCCGACACGCCTCTCAGTCGCAAAAACGAACTCGCGCAGCGCTCGCAACGGATTCATGAGACCCACGTCCGGCTCGGTTCCATCTCTCCTGAGCCTCCACTGGCCGACGGGTCGCCTCGCTGGGAGACGTATCGCAAGCTGGAAGCCATTGCTCGCGCATCGGACAGGGCGGAAGAGGAGACCAGCGCGGTCGTCGTCCACGAGGGAGACAAGAAGGACGCGAATATCAGAGAGCGCCCCGTCAGTTTCTCACGGCCTCTTTCGAGATCGGTGGACCGTCCGGTATCGCCGTATGCGCGGCCGATTTCGCCGTGCAGTTCGATTCGGTTGGTGGATCGGTCGTCGAAGGATCTGGAAGTGGCGAGGAATGGGATGGATATGCGCCTTGATGAGGTGTTTCAGCAGAGTTGGAAGCCGGTGGAGGAGTCTCGGGGAGGGCGTGGTTGAGATATGGCGGAAATAGCTGTGCGAAAGGACTATGCGAGCTGGGCGAATTGGAGGTGAGTGTGATGTCTGCAATTCAGCCTGCAGTATTGCTTGGTCTATGTCAGTGGCCCCGCTTGCGCCTCGCCTCACTGGATATTGTAGCTCTTCGCTTTGCTCCTGACGAGCTTGACAGTCATTGTCCCTAGAACATGATCGGTACGGCGAGCCTTCGCTTTGGAGGATCGACCTCATTTGTCCGTGGCTTACTTCCCTCGACGGCTCACTGTTGGACTGGCGATCCACTGAGTTCTTGGCGGTCAATATTCAAGTGAGGTTCAATGAAGTGCGTGCTTGCCTCAGTCCACCGCGTCCCTACCTCCAGCTCAGCGAGCTGTTTGATTTGAACTTCATTGCACCGACAACAACGCCCCGTCACCACACCTCAGAACAACAATCTGTCACGCGACACAAGGATTTTGCTCGCGTGATCCTGCCTCAGTTACCGTGATGGGCCTTGCCGATTCGGTCTGGGCTGAAGCAAATCCGGAAACTGCACCACGTGTTTCCTCAGTGAGTCGCCCCTTACCTTTTAATGCCTGCGTAGCTGATCTCCGGCAGACTAACGACCTCGAAAACCGCGCCGCCGCTACCTCGAGTGCCCCTTTGCCGCACAATCTAGCGGAGAAGAAGACCGAATTGCCGCGTCGCTTTGTCAATATGGCAGTCGACAGCGCCGCGCCGGTTGAAAATTCTGGGCCTCTGCTCTTTCAGCCCCATTCGAAGCGACTGGCTTTCGCAAAAGAGGTGAACGACGGCTTTCTGGCGCGCGGTGGTACGAGGGATGAGCGCTCTGCTCGCAAGCCGTCCAAACGAACCCCTTTCAGTCGCTCTGCCCATCACGACGACACGAAGCCAATAGTTCGGCAGACGATGACCAAGCCGCAGACGATGACCAAGCCGCAGACGACGAAGTATCAGAGACTGGACACCCAGCCACGTTCTAGTGCATGCGTGGCTGAAGACATGATGAAGCGCGTCTTAAAAGCGGCCGAGGAAAGCGAGAGAAGTGGTGCTCTTCGCGCAGAAACTCAGAGCACTGCAGTGCCAGCTGCCGGAAAGCACGATCGGGAGCAAGAGGATCATATTTATGGAGTGACTGCCAGCGCGGGCACGATCTCCAGCGTATCAGCTCCGCCGCCCAAGCGAAACAAGGCGGCTGAGCCACTTTTGTCGCTCTCCTCTCCACCACACGAGCCAACCAGCCCACTGCCGGGCACTTCGTCGGCATCGAGCTGGACCGCGTTTGCCGAAGCAAGCGCGGCAAAGATTTCCACTGCGGCTATAGAGAACGAAAATGATCGTGCTCCTGCGCGTCATCTTGCATTCCCAGAGAGAGAGCCGAGCAAGCTCGCCATTGATCCCTCGGAAGCTCCGCCACTTTCCGCAACATACGATATCCCAAGGGCAAAGATTACTGCCACGATTGCTCCTCTCGACACAGCCAATCCTGAGCAGAGAAATGTGGCGATCGAGGTTGGCAAGATGCTTGCTGCACAAATGAAGGGCCTTGCCAAGCGCCAGATAGCGTCTCCGGGCAAAGCCGCCGAGGAGCAAGAGGGGAAAGCTAGTTCTATCAAGCAGCAGAAGGCTGAGGGTCAAAAGCAGGAAGATGGCAAGGACAATGGAGAGGTGCTCAAGCCTGAGCCACAAGAGCTCAAGTCAATTCAGGGGGATGTGACTGCTGAGCTCATCGCGCTTCTACGTGAGCATCGCAAGCTTGCTGGGCAGCGTGAAAAAATTGATCGAGATCTTGAGAAGATCAATTCCAGAATGCAGGTCTTGATGGATCAGGTCTGATCTCTCATAGAGGTCCAGAAGCTGAGCCAAGACTTCGACGCCTCGGACTGGATTTGGCAGCGGGAAAGCCTGGAGATACCGATGGCAGGCAGCCGCGCGATGTCATGAGCTATGCGCAACACAGAATCATGATAGTGTACTCAGGGCGGGCGCAATATAGAGGCGTTGACAGGAGAACGCTCGTAGCAGCCATGAGACAGAATGTACATTAAACTTGTACCATCAGCAAGCTCTCCACGTGTGCAGCTGAACGTCTCATAGATCCGTCCTCTGTCCTCTGCCCTTATCGAAGGCGCCTGATGGTCTGCGTGAACACTAACCATGCTGAACGGGTTTCGAGACTGCCAGAGCGTGGTTCAGCGAAAGCCGTGACGTTCCAGCTATGTATGCACAGCATTTGGATGCCTCAGGCAGCAAATTCCCGAGTTGCACGGCTCCGTTGTCTCGACGCGCTGTTCACAGCTCCATGCCATTCAAGCTTGGAGTCCGCTCAGATTGTCATCTTTTCAACGGTAGAGAGGCCTCATGAGACTGTCGTCAATTCAGACTTGGCATCTTCGTCCTGCCGCATCCTGATTCGCTCCAGCCGCTCGCCCACAGCGTGCTCCCGATCCACGTGAAGCTCTGTCCGCGACACTTCCAGCGCAAGCATGCGAAGACTCTGCTTCCCAACCCGATCGTTGCTGGTGAGACCATCGTCTTCGACATCGAAGTATAGCGCCCATAGCGGGTCTCCGTCGACTTCTTGCACGGCGACAAAGCCTTCCCACCCCTCGAAAGTCAGCCGCTTGTCCGCTCTCGTCACATCCCATGGACCAACGAGATTCTGCTCTGCGTCAGCCCGTACGCCGTACTTCACCTCGTGAGTGGCACGATCGACATAACACCAATTCAGAAACGGAGGATCATCTGAGATTGTGGTCACCATGCCTTCACCCTTGCGGAAGCCTGCTGCTTGCCACCGCTGCTCCATGTTGTCGTGCGGGTACTTGAGGAAGTAGCCTGTGAAAGCATGCAAAGCTTCTTGCTGCGCTACACCTGCGGTATCCACCCACATCTTGTTGTCCCTGAGTACAATGTACGCGCCATTGAAGCGAGGACTGTATTCGTTGTGCTGCAGCAGCGAGACCACCAAATTGGTCTTCCGGCCTCGTTGCTCTTCGCGTTGATTTTGGCGTTGACCTTGGCGGACCGCTTCTGTGGTTCCGATGATGGCAGGACAAGCTGCAACAGCGGCTACGGAGCGGTTATCACCAGATCTGCCAGCAGCGAGTGGAGAATGTTGTGCTTACTGAGGATGCCTAGGACCATGCTGAGCAAGGAGAAGGGCGTTCAAATTTCACGGAGCTCTCGCCTGCAACCACAAGACATGACCTTGAACAGCCGGTGACGTTTTGTGCTGGTCATCGTCACCTGTGAGCACCACTACAGCATAAGTTTTGGCTGGTAGCGGTACCGCTCCCCGAAAACCTTGACCTCATGCACGATCTCTGGACTTCCCCGATTGGGACCAAGGATCCGCAAGCCCTGCATGAAAGCGCGACAGCACATGCGTCGTGGAAAGTGTAAGAACACCAGATTCGTCATCCACCACTGTCAATGGCTCGGTTTGTGCGAGACAGCAACAGCTCTACTGAAGTGGCTGGCGCGAGCCAAGCTCCAGTGCAGTCTCACTCGAATGCAAATGGTGTGTCGAGGAGGGCAATGCTGTATCGGCTCATGACGCATCTCTAACTGCACCAGCATCAATCTATGCCTAGTCTACGACACGAAACTTTCCTACAACAGCCCGATGACTATATCGCCTTTGATCCTCGCAGTAAGATGGACCTCGACATCGAGATCAAGCTGAATGCGAATCTTCAACGAGCTCTTCTCTTCCTCATCTTTGGACACCTGAGCACATATCAGCATTGGCCTCGCAAGCGACAATCTGATCTGCTCACTGCACCCTCATTGTCTCCTCTGTTTGCAGGTCCCGGCTTGCGGCCTCCTCCCAGTCCGCCCAACGCCGAATCCTTGCCGGTGAGGGCTCCAGCGGCGCCAGTAGGATTGTCACTGCACAATTGTCAATAAGTACATTTACTGTAGAGCACGAGCTCTGCGCACAGCGTGTCTGTGGCGGTCTTTGTAGCCTTGTCTGCCATTTTGGTCTTGGTGGTTTGGTGCGTTGTGCAAATGGTGTAGTGACTACTGGTTTCTGTGGGGAGCAGTACTTAAATACAAGCAGAGGTGCACCATGCTAGGCTTCGCAACTGTAATGGTTCCCATGATCTCACAACGTATCATTATCACGGCTGCCGGCCGTCTAGTAGCTGCACAGATGTACCGAAGCGCTGAAGTGCTTGCATTGTGGCTGCAGCAATGACTGCTCATGCCCGACCATGTGGGCCTTCCAGTGCAGATCCAGCCGCGGAGGGGCAAAGTGAGAGGACCCCTCCCGCTTCGTCCATTCATTCCACTTATCCGCCAGTAGTATGCAGCTGTCAGTCAGTTTCAGTCCATGTGCTGAGCTTTTGCGCCCGGAAAAATCGAACGACTGCGCGAGCAAAGCACGATTGATCGCTGCTGGTACGAACAGATGCCGATCTCTCACTGCGAGCTACATGCATGATCGGCCGTTGTGGAATCACGGCAGTTTCCCAAGTACAACCTCTAGAATTCCGCCTCGTGGATGATAATATGGGTAGCGATCCAACACATTTCTTGCTTCCCGCTTCAAGTGGTCTCTGCATTCAGCCGCAGAATGGATGTGTTTTTACGGCAGATGTGCAAGGCGGGCTGCAACAGCAATGGATCATCGAAAGTGTGAGCAACGGTAAAGTGGCCTTCAAAAAAGCTCAGACAGGAACGTATCTCCGTGCAACTGCTGGACATTGCGGTGCCCGAGCAATTCTGGTGCAGAAGCAGTACTTCACCTTGGATCCTGGACCAACGCCCAATGTCTTCTATATCAAGTGCGTCAAGTTCAGTGATGCCTATTTGTGCAAGGCGTACGGCAGATTCACGGCATCCAATGTCATCTACATGTGGTCACAGGGTGTGTCATGGAAGCAAAGTATGCTGTGGTACCTTCCTTAACGATTGGAAAGTCCCCAGGATCTCTCGACTGTATCGCCACGGCAGGAGATCCAGCAAAGGACCGAAGGCAAGGAGGGAGAGTTTGAATCGAAGCTTGCCGAGCTGCAGAGCAAGATTGAGCAAGCCGAGGAACGAGAGCGAGAGGCTCTAGAGTTTGAGCAAGAAGCCAAGATCAGGCGAGACGAGCTGATTGAGAAAGACTTTGTGCTGGAAACAGAGCGAAGGGCTCTGCAGAAGGAGCGCAGCGAACGGTACGACAATGCTGGCAAGCCTGACGATGACAGTATATCACTCGGACAATTATCTCATCTGCAGAGACAACTCGAAGCTGCCCAGCTCGAGATTGAGGCCCTTCGACCAACACGAGGGAATACGAGTGAAGACAACGAGGTACTCCGCCCGAAGCGGGAACTCCTCGTAGCACGCAAACAAGTTCCGTCGACTCAGACTGCAAATGATGACTTGCGTCGCTCGATAGAAGCCAGTGGAGCTGGTTCCCACACCACCGAGAACAGAAGAGTGCATAGTCCAACGCGGAAGCTTGAAGCTGCGGCGGTCGGCCAGCGCTGGGCGCCTCTCGGATTTCGCGTGGGTAGGGATTCAGCTATTACGACAGGAGAAGTGAGGCCGATTATTATTCAGACTGAGTTCACTTATCTTCCGAGGCTCAGATGATGGCTCATCCTAACGGGTGACAGCGAGCTGCAATCGATTCGATATTCATCTGCAGTATCAAGTACTACAGATGCAACGACCGGCATTCTCCACATGCCTGATCTTAGGGCCTTCGTACGCAAGCAGTACAGCTACACGAATCTCAACTTGCCTCACCTAGCATCCTGACAGTCTGCCAAGCAGTCCATTCCAACTTCAGGCCGTAATCATTGCCTGAAGACTGAGCGCTGAGATGCTCAAGGTCCAACAAACCGAGCGAGGTCGAGACTTTCCGTTGACTGCCCTGCAAGAGAAGTACTCGTTCATCTCGAGGAGTGGTCAGAGATGCGCAATCGTTTGTGTCTAAGACAGGGAGAAAGGCAGCCAGGATTAAAAGACGGAAACCCCTATCAGCTGGAATTCAGACATACATTTCGTATTGTGCGAGCGACAGACGCGCATCGCTCGAATGCTCCTTGAGCATTTGAACTACATATCTTGTGCACGACAGCTCTCAGATCGCAACAACAATGGGACTGGATCCGACAGCTATACTGCGAGCATGCGCATTTCATACGTAACCATCTTACCGTCGGCATTGCTCCGACCGATGTCTACTTCCAGGAGAAATCTTGTACAGGTGATTTGTCTGGCCAAAGCTGAGAGCAATTTTCGGGTACAGCTTGCGTATCTACCTAGAGGTGAGCCGCGTAGTGTGCCTCCGCTGTAGCACGAGCTCGAGATAGTAGACAAAGGCTTCTCTTGCGCTGCTGGTAGATCTTGTAGCTGCGGTAGATATCAAGCGGCTGCGGGACGTTGGAGGTCAGGTGTTGCACTTCAACCGGGCAGGTCCTCAACGACGCGTAGTCTGTATCTCGAACTCGACATTATAGTTGCTCAGGGATTGCAATCGGAAGAACCGCATTCCCGCTGCTTAGCAGGACTAGGTTTCATTGCAGTGCGTTTTCTTCGGCTTGCTGTTTCAGAGCTGCTTTATCCGTATTAATTTTCATCACGGCTTCTCCAGTTGCCGAACCTTCCGCGTAGTGTAATATTTTGCACACCCTACATTGCATGTACGCGTGGCTGCCGCATTCCGTGAACGTCAACAAGCTGCCTGTACTGCGTTCAATCCACCGCATATAGTCGGTCCGTGCTGGAAGGGTAACTCACAGCCGCAGCGGAGTCCGGGCATACGGACGCACTCGTTGCCAGTTCTGTTGCTTGAAGCTTTGATATCATGCTGTTGCGGATCAATAACGGAGCCACTTTTGGTCGGAAGCTCTGCTGGACGTTCAGAGACTGTGTATCTTGGTGCTGAGAATCTGATTGATGGCGAAGCTGAACTTGCCGGAGATTAGCGCTTGCTGGGAGACAATACTACAATGTGATCATCTGTGCGATTTCTTGTGACCTTTCAGGGTTAATTCCCATCCAATGTCATGACCTCAACCTCCAAAGAACTCTTAGTCGAACTGTTCACAAAACCTGCTGGTCAGGTTTGAACTTGCAATGTGAGACCCAATCGTTCACTCTCATGAGCGCTGAGTTGCACTCCCCCCCGCTGCTGAAACAATGATCCCTGTTCGAGGCTGAAATGTGTCTGTGTTGGACGGGTAGAAATACGAAGCCAAGAGTTTTGCTCCAAGAAAGAGCGGCCGAATTTACGCAGTCTTCACAGAGTA
This sequence comes from Cercospora janseana, assembly GCA_026725115.1. NCBI lineage: Eukaryota > Fungi > Ascomycota > Dothideomycetes > Mycosphaerellales > Mycosphaerellaceae > Cercospora > Cercospora janseana. The sequence continues at coordinate 1,026,486 of CM049100.1, forward strand.
TCGGGGCTAGTCTCTCGTCAGGACCTGTACTACCTCTTCGAGTAAGGAAGACCTGGTTCTCTGCCTACCACAGTAAAAGTGCCAAGTTGCATGAACGACCGAAATGAGCGTCAACCCTTTCACAGAAAAGCTCTGCTCGGTACAAGGCTGTGTTGCTCGCTCTCACATTCGCATCGTCGGCCCGTCCGACTCCCGACAGCCTCGATGGCCACTTGCTGCTTTTGTGGTCCAACAGTATCTGCTTTGGAGATAAGGCTTGCGCATTCTTGGGGAAAACGGGTTCTCGGCAAGTTGTCGGCCACGATGAGCACAGCTTGGAGCGATCCGCGCCAGTCATGAGCCAGTGTACTGCGACCATGTACTCCTTCGCATTCGCGTTGCCGGTCCTGGCGCCAGCGGCTGGAGACTCGGGTACATTGGCGGACAATGAAGAGGCCATCTGACACTCACGTGGAAAAACTGTTTCTTGCCATGCTTGTGTCACACAGAGCGTCCTCGGGCTGCCTCAAAGTAGGAGGCAGATCGCATAGCCCTGTCGCTACATACATTAGCACCGTTCCGACGTAACACTGCCCACCGCCTAAGTGAGGTGATCCTTCAAAGCCACCGCCATTTCGCTCCAGCAGAGGTGGTAGCGGCCCGGTTGGCAGAGGGCGATCTGCGCATTACGCCAGGAATCTTCACTGAGGCACGGGATGTGCTTTCAGGTTGCTCCGATATTGTTTCGCTCGGTCACCTCGCTGGCCATATCGGCTTCAATGATTGTGTCGCAACTGTGTTCTCAGGACAGCATCTGAACCACTAAATCTGCGCCATCGCTATCCGGCTTGGCAGTTAGATTTGGCATGGTCCAGACGGTAGCGCCGTTGCTATTTTGATTAGCTTTCTCCGATTTCTGCTTCAGTCACAAGCCACTCATCCTCCCACCGCACAGCGCACACTTGTTCTAGCCAAACACAGTGACCGGTATAGGGCGAGGACCAATGATGCTGCCGTCCTGATGCCATTCATTCGCCCGAAGGAGGCACGTCGCACCACGCAGGCGAGATTCCGCTCCGTGTATTCTATGCGAGACGTCGCGTGTGCCTGGCGCCCTCTTCCTTCGCGTGGTTGTCTAAGCCAAACCAGCAAACGGCCTCACCATGTGTTTCCGCGCTGGGACGCTGTCAAAGGCCAGAAGGGGGTATAACATGTGCTGCCCTACCCGTCGTTGTATGGACAACGCCCTGCCGCACAATCTACCAACATAAAGCCAGACTCAAGCCAGACAGACATACCACCTCACAAACATACCCAAAATGATCGCCCAAGCCTTCATCGTCGCTTCACTGGCTGCTGCTGCCGTCGCCCAGTCTTCCACTGCGGCAGAGGCTTCAGCAACAGAGAGCTCGGGATCGAGCTCTTCACCAGCTACCACAACCGGGCCTTCGGCTGCTGATGCCCAGACTACCATCACAGCACTCTTCGGCTCTCTCACGAGCGGCTTCGCCGGCTCTATCGTCTCGGCGGATGCATGCGACACAACACTGGCTCTCGCTTGTACAGACACTGCGATCAATCTCTGCGCAGAGGTCCCAAATCTTACTGTATGTATCGCCCAACACAATGGCGGGACGAAGGAGATACTAATTTGCCTTCCAACAGGTCACTGTCACTATTGGGCCGACCGGATATGACTTCAACTACGCCACTTCCATCCTCGGCGGCGTTGGCAAGATCGCGCAGTCTTGCGACCTCGACGGCCCATCTGGCAGCTTCACGGCCGCGACTTGCACAGCTTCCGTCTACGCCTCTGTAGGAGGCAAGGAGACCGCCACTTCGACTGTGTCAACCATCACCGATAGCGACTTCTTCAACTACGCTGAGATCCCAATCACAGCTGGAGCTTCGAACCTACCATCGTCAGGCGCTACTTGCAGTGCATCGAAGACTTCCAAGGCCGCGGCCGCGCCAACTGGAATGGTAGAGCTGTACAAGATCTTGGTTCCTGTCGGCGCTGCAGTCGTCGCCGGTGTCGGTGCTGCTTTCTAGGTGCGGGACTTGAAGGCTCAAAAGTGTAGCGGACCACGAAATGCCATTTGGCTACGTTCAAAATGATGTATTTACGCGCATGATACCACCTTTCATGACGGAATGATCTGATTCAGGATGGCAACGAAGGACAATCGAAACGAGGAAGAGCTAGCTGTCTGTTTGGTGCCATAAATTAGCGACAGCTGTGTCCAATTTCGAGTTCCTCAAGTCCTATACGTTGTCATGTGCATCTCAAAGCTGGGTCGTCATGTTGTCGGAGTCAGTCAGCGATCAGAAGTCTCCAAAAGTGGTAAGAAGTCAGCCCTAGATGTGTAATGGGTCAACGAGGAATTTATCTGCGTAAGCGTACGAATCGACGCCATTGCCTCGGGACGCCGCCAGTTTTCTTTGCCCCCCAAAAACACAGATGGCGTGGGCGTCACATGATAATCCAGTATCGCAGACACATTAGGCACGAGTTTGCGTTCAGATGGAAACTTGCGACCTAGCACTATACGTCCAATATCATCATGTCCGCAAAGAAGTTCCTCGTAGAGATCGACGTCGATCGGCTCGAGATGAAATTGCGGCAGGCTTTGGTTGGGCACCTTTTCGCTGAGCTTCGATACCTGTGATCTTTACTTACTGCAGCATTAAAGGATCGGATAACCGACCGGCATTGGCAGATGTGCAAGATAAATTTGACATTCAATAAACAGTGGATTGCAAGAAGCACGCATGAGACCGGATCAATAGTTTTTCCTGAATTTACATCACAAGCTCCGAAGCAGCCTCCTCCACATCGAGAAGCTTCTAGGCTAGCTCGTGAATATGAGTTGCACATCTTCTTTCACACCTTGATTCCCTACCAATTCACAGCACACCTCGGAACTGCAGATTTCACATCTCACTGAGAGGCTAAGCAAACTACAACCCAAAACGCGATCATGGCATCAGCGGACGAGCTGAAAGCCGAGGGCAACAAGCTCTTTGCGGCAAAGGACTTTGCTGGCGCTGCCGAGAAGTTCTCTGCAGCCATTGCCGCCGACCCTTCGAATCATGTGCTCTACTCAAACCTGTCCGGTGCATATGCATCGCTGAAAGACTGGGATAAGGCACTTGAGGCAGCCAAGAAGACGACGGAGATCAAGCCCGACTGGTCAAAAGGATGGGGCAGGAAAGGAACAGCGGAGCATGGTGTTGGTGATTTGATGGGCGCCGTACAGTCATACGAAGAAGCTCTCAAACTCGACCCCAACAACGCGCAAGCCAAGTCCGGGCTGGACTCAGTGAAACGGGCAATCGATGCCGAGGCCAGAGCAGATGGCGTTGACCCGAGCGGCGGCTTGGGCAACATGTTCAATGATCCACAGCTATTCCAGAAGCTGGCAGCCAATCCAAAGACCGCACCATTGCTCGCAGACAGTGCATTCATGGCGAAGCTGACGAACATGCAAAAGAACCCCCAAGGCATGCAGCAGGAAATGTTCTCCGACCCGCGCTTCCTGCAAGTTATGAGCGTGCTGCTCGGCATCGACATGTCCTTCAACCCAACTGACAACGCCGACCGCGACGCTGCCAAGTTCAGGGAACAGAATGAAGGCGAGGAGGATGTGGAAATGCCAGATGTGAAGCCGGCGAAAAAGGAAGAGCCCAAGAAGGCACCCGAGCCGGAACCTGAACCGGAACCTGAAGATGAGGAAGCAAAGGAGAAGAAGGCAAAGAAGGCAGAGGCGGACAAGGAAAAGGCCCTTGGGACAGAGGCGTACAAGAAGAGACAATTTGATGAAGCCATTGCACACTATACCAAGGCTTGGGAGATCTATCAGGACATCACATACTTGACCAACCTTGGCGCCGCGCAATTCGAGAAGGGCGACTACGATGCAGCGATCGAGGCATGCACAAAAGCTGTCGAACACGGTCGTGAGGTCTATGCAGACTGGAAGATCATTGCCAAGGCATTTGGGCGCATCGGTACAGCGTACGAGAAGAAGGGCGATCTGGCTAATGCGATTGAGTTCTACAACAAGTCGCTCACTGAGCACCGCACACCGGACATCCTCACCAAGCTCCGTGCAGCAGAGAAGGCCAAGAAGCAGGCAGACATCAACGCATATATCGATCCACAGAAGGCCGAGGAGGCCCGCGAGCTCGGCAACCAAAAATTCAAGGACAGCGATTGGCCAGGCGCAGTCGAAGCCTACTCGGAGATGATCAAGCGTGCTCCCACCGATCCACGCGGTTACTCCAACCGTGCCGCATGTCTCATCAAGCTGCTCACATTCCCATCTGCAGTGACCGACTGTGACGAAGCGATTAAGCGCGATCCCAAATTCATCCGAGCATACCTTCGCAAAGCACAGGCTCTCTTTGCAATGAAGGAGTACAACAAGTGTATCGATGTGTGTGCAGAGGCACTTGAGCATGACACGGAAGGCAAGAATACTCGCGAGATCGAGCAGCAGAGTCAGAAGGCACTTGAGGCACAGTTTGCCGCTCGCGAGGGTGAGACGGAGCAGCAAGCACAAGAACGCATCCAGCGCGACCCGGACATCATGTCGATTTTGCAGGATCCCGTCATGCAGAGCATCTTGCAGCAAGCCAAGGGCGATCCAGCCGCTCTGCAGAACCATATGCAAAACCCTGCTATTAGGATGAAGATCCAGAAGCTGGTTGCTGCAGGTGTCATTCGATTGGGCCGGTAAAGTAGTTCCATTGCGCACAGCAGTAAAAGTTCAAGAGCGAATGAGTGACTGATGATGCTTATGTGTATGTCTTGTAGAGCATAGCGCAGGCAGGATTGGACGTGTAATGTAGAAATGCAGAATGCAAGGTCTCTTTCATGGAAGTATTTCCTGATTAACTGATTGCACCACGACGCACAAGTAGCCGAGCGTCCGAACAGCTTTCCCAGATGATGCTCTGCTGACATGTCAGTTCTCTTCCTTCTTGAACAGGTTCACATCATGCTGAAAGGGCGCGATAATATCGCATGGCCTGTGGCATCCAACGGACAGCCTCTGGAATACTTGTCACCGCCAATGTGAAGAACGTAGCGCCGCTCGCAGCAGACCGGCGCGACCTGAATGCATGCGGACAGCTGATGAGCGGGGAAAGTAATGCTAAATTCTTCTACCTCGTGAACAGCCGCACCAGTTGCCTTCGAAAATGTCCGCGTGACTTTTTTCTTACCAGAAAGTGAACATTGCTGTGTAGCCGTTGTCCGAGGTCAAGCGAGAGTGGGGCCGCTCCTCTTTCACCATGTGCCTTGACATCTTCTGCTCGACTCACGAAATGTGCTAAGACAAAAAGGCCATCTGGACTCGCGCTTGACCAATTCGCATAATCACTAAAAGGACCCGGGAACAGTAGCGGTCTTTCATCTCCACAAGTACCAGATTCGAACTGCACAGTCCAACACAAAGAAATGGGATCTGTCAACCAGAGCGAAGGATACTCAGTACCAAAACAAGCGCAAGCAATCTTCGACAAAGGCATTCTCAACAACGAGCTCATCCCCACACTGCCCTGGGAGTTCAAAGCTGCAGGCAAGCACGTTCAATTCAAAGGCAACGATGCACCTAGCATCCCCATCAATTGGCGCTTTGCCGAAAGCGCAGCCACGCTGAAGGCGTTTGAAGCAACCATGCTGAACGTTCTTCGATACCGGAAGTACGGCAGCAAGATGTCTGAAGTCACTATCGACACTGACCACGCTTCACTGTTTGTCATGTCGCCCTTCATCGTAAATGTCATCGAAGGCGGCGGGAAGAAACCCTTCAACATCTCCGATCGCGAGACATTGGAGAAATACGGCATCAAGAACTGTGATCTACACTCGCCGACAAGCACGATGCAGAGGAATCTGGCTACAAACATATACAAGACCAGAGACGGAAGAAGCTACCATATTCATGGCTCGATGAATCCGGAACCGACATTGACAGCACTGGGCATGGATTTACAGGGCGAGGCAAATGACGACTACGACACGGTAGCGAAGAGGTTCCAAAAAGTTGTTAGCGAACACGACTCGAAAGAGCTGGATGCTTTGATGAATGACAAGTTCAAGCAGGCTGGAACTATCTGCTATTCGACAGAAGAGTTCTTGCAATCCGAACACGGCAAAGCTAACGCTCACTTCGACCTGTATGAGCTGAAGAGGTCCTCTGATTACAAACAACCGACAGGTTGGTGGCCGGATCACAATTCATTCCCTTCTTCAGCCTCTCGACCGCTTGCCGGCCTGAAAGTGGTAGATCTCACCCGGGTCATCGCCGCCCCAGCTCTTACGCGCGGACTCGCCGAGATGGGCGCCAGCGTCATGAGGGTAACGTCCCCTCACGTCACCGACCTGACACTCGTCCATCAAGATCTCAACTGGGGCAAGTGGACAGCGGAACTTCACCTCAAGGACGAAGAAGACCGAAAGAAATTGATTGCGCTCATCAAAGATGCAGACGTGGTTGTCGAAGGCTATCGTCCCGGTGTCATGGAGAAATATGGACTCAGCAGAAAGGACATTTTTGAACTTGTCAAGGATCGTGACCGAGGTATCATTCACGTCAAAGAGAACTGTTATGGCTGGAACGGACCTTGGCAGGGAAGAAGTGGATGGCAGCAGATCAGCGATGCGTGTTGTGGCGTGTCTATGGCTTACGGCAAGGCGATGGGTCTGGATGACGAGGCTGTGACTCCTGTTTTCCCGAACAGTGATTACTGGTGAACATCTCTGAAGCAATTGTCCGAGTACTTCGACTGACATATCCTTAGCACCGGCATCGCAGGCACGACCGCAACATTACACGCTCTCATCCGTCGCGCGGAAGAAGGTGGCTCCTTTGGCGTAGACGTCGCACTCAACTACTACTCACAATGGCTCGTCCGGTCAGTCGGAGAGTATCCCCCAACCGTCTGGCAAGATCTCTGGCAGCGACACGGCTCATACGTGTTTCGTCACTACCACAACATGGGCTACACGATCGGGAATCTGCTAGGACAGCTCCAAAAACATGATGCCAAAGTCCTATTCAAACCAGAATTCTTTGAGCCGAGAGCATCCAAGGCGCTTGGTGTGCAATTCGTGCAAGTGAAGCCTGTTGCCCAGTTCAAGGATGAGGTGAAACTCGGGTACAACGTTGGAACCCGGGGTAATGGATATGACAAGCCTGCCTGGCCGGAGGATTTGAGGACTGAGATTGTGACTTGAGGGGTCGGCGGCGAGTCCTGCCCATTAGATATGTGTACCGCTCGACACGTCCTACACAGCATGTACGTTTCAATTAAGCTCATCACTGTGCGCAATATGCTGCGCGTTGAACAAGTACGCCACTTTACTCTGTAAGTACGACCTTTGTTCCGTTCGCGCTCGTGCAGGTCAATGTCAGGCCTTCAATCCAAGGCTCTGAATCTCTACCTTCAAGTCCGCTAAAGGCCTGGCAGAGTCTGACGGTAGTGTAGCTAGCCTCTGTCAAGGCGAATTGTTGTCCCAGACAAATCCGCGCGCCGCCGTTGAAAGCTATTGTCAAGGATCAGTCGGGATCATGCATCATCGTCGCTGGAACTTACGTAAATACTCCCAGCCTGGACGCAGTCCTTTACTGCCCGTCTCCGCGTTGTCCAGCCATCGCTCCGGCCTAAACTCATCCGCATCCTCACCATAGTAATCCTTCCTCCGGTGCATCGCATAAACATTCCAGGCCATGACGGAGCCTTTTGGCATAAAGAGTGGTGCGCTGCCATCTGGACCTCCTCCGACCGGCAGAGTTGTGTCCTCGAGCGCCTCACGGCTGTTCATGGGCACGACTGGATGTAATCGAAGGGATTCATTCAACAATGCCTTGAGGTATTTCAAGTCCTTCAATTCCTCAAAACTTGGTTGCTTGCCTTGCAATGTTGCCACTTCTGCTTGCAATTTGGCCCAGATATCCGGTCTCTTTCCGAGCACAAACCACGCGTTTGACAGTAAGCCGGCGGTGGTGTCACGACCCGCAAGCAGTATATTTAGCAGTTCGCTGCGTATTCGAATGGGGTCGGTTGTTTGCCGGACCAATTCGTCAATGAACACGTACCGACTATTGCCGTCCGCATTGCTCTTCTCAGAGAGCAGCTCGTCGCGCTTCGCCAGTGCTTTCCTCACATAGTAATCGACGAAATCGTGAACGAAGGCTTTGTCCTTTGTAAAGCGTTTGTTGGCAGGAAAGAGTTTCGATATCGCTCCCCAGCGAGCGAGGTTGGCAATGAAGTCTTGGCTGAGCGTGAAAGCCTCGGCGAAACCATCACCTGTGCTCGTACGGAGCGAGTCAGTTGATTCGCCGAACAGAAACTCCGTGGCGCTATCGATTGTGAGGCGGAAAAATAATTCGGACAAATCCACCTCTTGACCTGGGGTGATGGTGGCGATGAGTTGTGAAACATGCTTTTCAAATGTTGCCACATCTCCCACTTGCGACCTCACGAAGCTTGGTCGCAACATTTCACGCGAGTGCTTCCACTGCGCGCCGTCGGTTGTAAAGATGCCTGCAATGGCATGTAAGGGCAGTATCCTGGAACGATGTCGACGCGAGCACTCATACCATCACCTAGCAATGGGCGAAAGCCAACCTTGCGGCGCTCGCCAAGTCCCCATTTCTTATGATCAATGGCTTGGATCACCTTGAGATTCTCGGGCTCGATTGTTGTATGCATGCGTCGACCCAGAGCGATCAGCTGAAAGGTGTTGACACCTATGCTTGCGAATCGCGCTGTGCTGAATTCGAGGATGTGACGGGCCTTGAGAGCAGCAATGTTCTCAAAGAACACGTCAAGACCCAGGATGGGATCCTTTTGAGGCCATTTCGGAGCCTCGACGCATCCCTTGTCGTGCTTCAACGCTCGCCTCTTACTCCATCGATCAAGAGAGGTGGCGAGCTGATACAGTACCAACAGCACCGCGAAGCCGATGACAGCTTTCGCCGTTGCGCTCAAATCGCGGAGATCCATGGTCGCGGGAAGACAAGGGGCCTTGAATCATGAAATACAGATATCAAGAGGACCACGAGCAACGGGCAAAGAGCAAGTGTGCACAACATGACGGGCATGGACGAACAATCTGTCCGCTCTTGCGGCGTTGTCAGGGCTGAGGTTGACGAATGGGATCCACAGCGAGACGAGCTGGCCAACCAGGACGAGGATCGTCGAAGCTTGTACCAGGTGAACGAGCACTGACGCTGACCCGGGTCAGCGCTCTCTCAGCTTTGCGGCCGAAACGATTTGGCGGAAGATGCAACGACTGGACTGCGCGGTGGAGGCGTCTATCACTTCCTCGGCCACAAGATGGGCGAATCGCCGCCGGATCTGCCCGATTCCCGAAATGCTTGGCGAAATTCTCCCCCATCAGCCGCATGATGCCGCCTTGAGCACGACCTGACCCACGCATCTGCGACAACGTACAAGACCGGCGATCTGGATCGCAGAACATTCATGGGCTGCGGCGAATGGAGACGGACACCGCGCCTGAGCGACATGCGACGCGCGATGAACCATCTCACGCTCCTGCTGGAACGCGACACCAACACACAACGCACCATTTCATCACAAGAGAAAGCCCGTATCGCCACATGCCATCATTGCCTATCTGTGACAAGACGATTACATTATGCCAGTCAGTCACTCTGGGGCGCTGAGCAGACGCCGGACCTCACTCTGGATGGCCTCGCTCATGTCTTTAGTTGTGGCTCGACCTCCTAGGTCTCCGGTCCGTATCTCCAGACCACCATCCGTTTTTGAATCCAAAACTTTTGCGATCGCCTCTTCGATCAACTCCGCCTCCCGATGCATATTGAAGGAATACCGCAACATCATCGCCAGGCTGAGCACCTGAGCGACAGGATTTGCCAGTCCCTTGCCACTAATATCGGGCGCTGAGCCGTGTACGGGCTCATATAGTCCTCTGACTCCACCGACACTGTTTCGCCCCAGATCCGTCCCCGGAGCACCGGCAAGACTTGCGCTGGGCAGCAAGCCGAGACTCCCCGTCAACCCTCCCGACTCATCTGACAGAATGTCACCAAAGGTATTGTCCGTTACAATGACGCCATTAAAGGCCGTCGGCTTGGTGATGAACAACATTGCCAGAGAGTCTGCCAACTGGTGCTGAAGCTTCACTGTTGGAAATTCTTTCTCAAACACCTCGGTAACAATGCGGCGCCACACTCGCGAGTTGGCAAGCACATTCGCCTTGTCCACACTGAAGACTGGCTGTGGTGGATCGCTCTGTAAGGCAAGAGCGCCCGCGACTCGAGCAACGCGTTCAATCTCTGGACGTGTGTATTCCCAAGGATCAACACCGCGGTCGGCTTCTTCAATTTTCTCGCCGTAATATGCACCACCGCAATTCTCTCTGATGAGCATGAAATCAACACCTTCAATGACCTCGCGCTTGATGGGTGATCGCTCAATCATGGTTTTGGAGGCAAACTTGCACGGGCGTAGATTGGCAAAAATCTGCATCCTCTTGCGTATCCGCAGCAATCCACTCTCTGGATTCGGCTGTGAGGTGCCCCATTCGGGCCCTCCGGCAGAGCCGAAGAAGACAGCATCCGCGTTCTCGCACTTTTGCAATACCTCTTCGGTCACTGAGTCTTGGTGCTTGTCCAGTGAACATCCACCGCATAGCCCGAATTCTCGCTCGAAACGTGCCCCAGTGAATTCCTCTACGACATCAAGGACCTTGAGCGCTTCTGTAACCACCTCTGGGCCGATATGATCGCCAGGCAAAATCAGGATCTTGCCTTTGACAGGGGAGGAAGTCATTCTTGGTTCGTTGACTGAGATTAGAATCCGCGTCGGAATGCTTGGCCAGAGTCACTGATGTCTGAGCTCCCAGTGAGCACATATCAGGACACTAATGATCGAAGATGTATGTCCTGGGGTTGAAACACCCCGCGAATGGCCTCCGTCATCGCCATGGGTCCGCCAAGCTCTCGTTCTACGTCAATGCCGAACTCGGCCGACGCACATCCGCACGCATCGACCATCACTCGCAATGCACTTCATGATACAGTCACTGCTTGGGCTACAGGCTTCTGCTCCACTTGGCTGAATATCTGGCTGGGTCGTTCTCCAAACGTAGCTTTTCGCGACAATTCACCGAGCCCCGAGTAGACCTCCTCAGGCCCTTGGAAGACGTACTCGGAGCCTCGGCCAATCGCTTCGTCCATGTGATCGTGGCCCTGTCGTAGCCATTGCAAGCACAACTTGTCCAAGGACAAGCTGTGCTGCATCCAGTCAAAGACGGCACCAAACCTGTCCCATGGTCCGATCGAGACATGGCGAAGCATCAATATTCTGAGAGAGTCGCGGTGCCCTGAAAGAAATGCACACAAGTCTTGCTGCCGTAATGTGGCACCTGCGAGATTGATCTCTTTCAACGAGTTCGAAGCGAATGCGCCCAGAATCGCTGGGGTCATGAAGGATCGTTGGTCATCGCAATCATCGCTGAATTCCAGGCTCAGCGTTCGAAGCACGGGCATCGATCTGGCGATTGCAGCCAAGGTCACAACATCCCGCATTGTCATGCTGTGGATGTGTCCAAGACTCACAGCAAGACATTCCAGCTGAGACAGCGCTGAGCTGAGTGCTGGAACGCTCCTTGCGATACGCATCATCGAGGCGTGGCTCAGAGGAGCTTTCTTGTCAGAAATGCAGAGCCGTCGAACGGGAAATTGCGCCTCGGCGATTGCAGATAAGAGTAGTGAGGCAGTCTGGCCGTTGTCGTCAGGTGATCGACCAAGCAGCAGGAATTGGTTGCTGAGGCTCGACTGTCCTGTCCGGCCCAAATGCTCCGAAAGTTGCCGGAAACCATAAGATGGTGTCGAAAAGTGAGTGTGCGTACAGACCTTCAACTCCGGATACACTCCGAAGAGTGCAAGATTTGAAAGCGCTCCAGCGAGCATGGACACGTCCGTCCGGCAGGCTTGGGTTTCATGTTCGTGGAACCACGAACTCCATATCGATGTCTGGCTTCCGTTCCCAGCAGTGGAAGTCGGGAGGACTGGCCCGACTGTCGGCGATGAAGCCCCAACCGATGATGTTACGTGAGTGACAACCAGCTCGATGGTCTCTAACCTCCGGCAAAGCCTTTGTGTGCTAGTAATGCTGAGCAATGCCTCGAAGGAAGTCTTGGTAACCAGGTGCCGACGACGCGTGAAATATCTCTCCACAAAGACCCTGTCGACAGTTCTTGCGACTTCGTTGGAACTTAGGCGTAGCGCCAGCAAGTCAGATCCTTCAGTCGCTGCAGCGACTGCCTCGATGAGCTCGGGCGGTAATTGTAAGAACGCCGATGCCATACTGAATGAATGTGCTTTGAATGTTCTACTGGAGGAGGAAGAAGGCTTTCAAACAATGCAACGTGACTGGTATCCCAACCAGCAAGCAGCGAACTAGAATACTTGAAAGCAAAGTGATGAGATTGACTCTCGGGGCAAGCGCCAGAGAGTAGCGCTTACTGTCCGCGGCCCCTGTTCTGTCCCATGCCCTGCCATCTATGGGCATGCCAGTCTTTCAATAACGAAGCTACTCCACCGTGGTCTTCTAGACTTGCCAGGGGCTATTCCCGCGAGACCTTGGGCCTGTGACGCATCATCAATAACCAGGACGCCCATCAGCGTTGTCTCAAAGTTCAAACGCTTCTCTATGATTTGCGCCTTATCAGCCACAAGCACCAGCGTCCTGCGGCTTCTGCTGAATGACAGTGACAAGCACGCATATCCGACCTTGAATAGATGAGACACCCAGGGAACTGCGGAGATGAGGCATTCATTTGCGCGCGCTTGGCTGCATGAATCCTCGCGCGCATCATACAGCTCACAGAATGCAATCTCGAGCACCGAGATTCCGCAGCAGAAGCCGTTGGCTGCCGTCGTCCCAGCGCTACCGACCTAAGCGATGTGCCTCGTCCGCTACGCCCGAGACAAGCGCTATCCGCTCTGCTATTGTTCCAGTAGACCCTGTCTCCAGGGAGTAGGCCCTCATCACATGCAAATGAATAAAGTTCTTACTCTCGTGGCAGCACTGGCTTCCCTTTGAAAAGGGGTGCTGTCGTCACCTTCTTCGCTTCCCGAGCTCATCTCACCGATCAGACTACCAAGCGCCAAATGGACCTTCGATGAGCGTCGATGTCGCTGAGTGAAGGTTGTGAAAGCGGTCTGCTATTCTGAATCGGGGCACGTTCCATGCCTGTTTTTGCCTACCTCGCGCAGTGGAACGAACGTCTGGATCACGATTGGCTGCCATTCTTTGAAGCGAGAAAGAGTCACTATCACATGCATCTCTCCGATCCGTTGAGGCGCTGTTCCGCTGGACTATCCTACGAGTTTTGCTTCGTTCACGCCTGGAGAATTCGATTCTCAGGCTAAGTCAGGCCAGCGCTTGCGATAGCGGGCGATCTTTGTTGAAAATGCCGAAATGCGCTCGTGGCCAATACATCCTTGCCGCACATCCCTAGAGCCGCAAGGCACACGACATGGGAACCTAGGGCGATAGTGAAGGGGCACAAGCCGTCATACTCTCCACACGGTTCCTGAACAGCGGCTTTCGCCATGGCCTTTGGAATGCAGTGGTACGCCGAGGAACTCCGCCATTTGTGGCGGCAGTCTTGTCACAGTCCCTTGAAAATCGTGCGTGAATGGACTGCCAAGCCGTTGTCGTGGCGGCACATGCGATCAACTGGCCACCTCGGCCATTGCGCGTCTCGTTTAGCACGAGAACCGGGTATCATTGCGAGTCGCCTCCTCTAGCGACACCTTATATCTTCAAAAGCGGCGTCTTGATGCAATCACCTCTGTCACGAGTCGTTGCAATGTCATGACGTTGAGCTGTAGGAATCAGCGGTAACAGTGCGAGCTTGGACGACGTTTGTGCACGTACTGCAAGTCATGCCACGCTGTCGCAGCGAGAAATCCTCGTTGGTGTCGACATGCAATCAAAATCGTTCTCGGTGATACAGTACTCACCGCTCGTCACACTGCTCCCAAGAAGAACTTTGATGCCAACCGACCCGACATCCTGGTGATACAGGATCTTGTTAGTTGGCACCAGAGCTAAAAGGCCATGCGAACGACTGTCTGACTGATGATGCCATCATACCCACACCGCAACAACAACCGAAGTAATGCCTTCCTCAGCCATGAGCCTAGTCAGACAGATCTCGCACCGTTTGACGAACGAGAGTTACCAGTACTTCGCGCTTGAACTGTGGACATCAGCAAGCACCAACACCGAGTTTACATATCGGAGAATGGGGTTCGTTGCTTCACAGCGATGCTCCAAGAGATCAACATACAACGGCGCTGCGCAAGATGTTTGCGCCGTTGTGCTTCATTTGTCACTGCCACGCGCTGTCACGCGTCGATTTTCATGTGCTCGCGCTCTGGCCACATGGATGACTGTTGCGTCTGTGCTGCGTGAACTTGTACAGGCTATGCTAGCGTGAAGAGAACAATGCACGCGCGCGACACCGTATCGAAATCCCCATTTGGCACGGCACGATCACATCTGTGGACGCCCGCGCCCGTTCCCGTAACCACATCGCTCAGCTCGTTCGGAAGGGAGTATCCCCACCCGCTACGCAACCTACTATTTTTTGCGACAGTGATTGGATCGCCAAGTCGTATTTTCTCTCTGCGTCTATGCGCACGCGAGCGCAACACGACTTCGCGTGATGCCAAGAAGCGACATGTAGCAGAAATTCCGCAAGCACTGCCCGAATGCTTCGACTGGACTTGTTTAAGACCTATGCCGAGATCGAGGCACTCGAGCTTCTGCAGCTCGCCATGTTTCAGTGGGCCATCTCCGGCAGCAGAGGGCAAGACAGGAGAACGGCATGGGCGCCTCTCAGAACACCTTGCATAGGCCTAGTCAACAGGTGCTACGCGACTGGACTTTGCATATCGTTGAACGTTTGATGCCACCTGCTTGGCTCTGTCAGCACTCACCTTGTCTAGGCGCAGTCGTTTCGCAACAATCTTTCCGGGGGGAGGGGGGGGGTCCTTTCGTCTTCGCTGTCGCTCCAGCGCGAACCGTGTTTCGCCCTCATAATGCGAGCCTCGAAACCGGCATCTGTATCGACGAGGGAAGGACAAAGCTGAAGTCTCTCAATTCCCAATAGCCGGCTCACGTACCATACCAAGTATAGTAATTGCAGACACGAGAGACGCTGTCCTCGGGGAAATGCGGGGCATGTGTTCGTCGAATGTAGTACAAGAGCCATGCCTGACGCGAACACGGTGAGCTCGACAAAGGACCAGCTGGCCTTGCCGTGGAACCTGCATGGAGCTGAGGATGATGCCGAAGGATGATGAGTTACTGCGCAGTAGCGTCGCGAACGCCGAAACCTTCCGCATTGAAGCCCTTGCACATACACAGAGTCTTTTCGGAACGGCATTCTCGCTTGCGCTGGGCGAAGACCACGCCCCTTCCCCGTCTCATCCGCTGATGCTGAATGCGCTTCAATCCCAGTCCCTCGATCAGAAGAGTATAGGGAGTTGTAGACCGGGGGGCGAAGGACTTGTAGGCCGCGATACTTCAAGGGCGACTTTGCGCGAAGCGACAGCCTGCTCGATGCTGCTTGTCTTCTCTTGCACGCCTCGGCCGATAATTGGCGACTCGAAATATATCCTACTTGTAATGGCCCACTTGCTCCATCCTCCAGGCGGTTGGCAGCCATCGTATCAACAGCCTCACGAGCAACCACAATTTAGGCGATCTAGAATCTTACCACAATCCTTGTTTGGCTCATGTCGATCACACGATGACAAGTCGATCGAGACGATCTCCTCGGCATCGAAGTCTGGCATGAAGATCTGCTTGAACGGCAGACGCGACATCGTTACCGCGGCGCATTCAAGGGCGCACATCCTTCTCTGTTTCATGACATTGGTACTGTACCTTTACAACCTCCCGACATCAGTCCAGGCACCACTCACAGCAAGACAAGCCACAGGTTGCGGGGTCGGCAGGGTTCAAGGCGTTGAGCTTGGTAACAAGTACAATACCAATCGAGTGCAGGTAAGAGCTGGTATTGTGGCGCGATGTAAGCTGACCGACTTTCTCGAGACTGGCATGCATGGAATGGAGAGACAACCGTCAGGGCACAGCACTCCCATTGCCGAGCATGCAACCAGGCACTCTTCGTATCTCCGCTCGCACCGCAGTCGCAACACGCACGCCAAGAAGCAACATCAGCAGTGTGGCGTACACTTTGACTGCCCTTCTGCGGTTTCATCAGGGCATCACCGATGTCTCTCATGTTTCTCACGGCCAAGGTCAACTGTGCCGCCGTGAAACACTCCGTCGAGTAATTTGAACAAGAGGGCGTGCATACGGAAGACAACGTCGTGATGCGCATGCTGACTGAGCCAGGCATCGAGAACTTTTTCTGCAAACGTCATCTCATCCCCGTTGCTGCGTGGGTGTCGGCATCTCGCACCACGTGGCCGATCTTGAGACTATCCGTGGTGTGTTCGACAATGATTGCGTCTTGTCACGAATGCTTGCAAAGTACGAAGTCCGTGTGATGGGACGCGTGGAATCTGTGCTCCGCGCTGAACTGCTGCGGTGCGGAAGTGGAAACGACCGTTCAGGCTGGGGAGCAATTCCGGATCAAGATCGGGGAAACGACCGTTCAGGCTGGGGAACAATTCCGGATCAAGATCGCAAGGGCGATACCATTCGGGCCTTTCACTGTGCTGGCCGATGAGTGTGGAGCCGATCTGTACAGTATGAAGAGCATGTTTGACAGCAGCGCATGGCCTTCCCAGCGATGCCAGCAAACTCGACTTCGTATTGCATTGCCCAACAGGCGTGCTCAGGTTGGCGTCGAGTCGATGTGCCTGGTCTTCATCGGGTCATTGCCCTTTTGCGGTGACACCTACATATTTCAGCTGGCCTCTGGACACTCTCAGTGAGCACATTTTCTTTACCTTGTTCGATCGATAATACCATGACTGGCTTCACCTTCGATCTTGCGAGTGTGCCCGAAATTCGGTCTTGACAGGCGGTGAGCTTAGTACTCTCGCTAGGTCTAGGGCGGAGTCCAGGAACACGTAGCGGGCAGGGACTATCAGATGTTTTGAGCTCAGCATTTCGGGGGTTCAAGTCACGTCGAAGAGACGACGGATGCTTCGATCCAATGCCTTCCACAACAACACTCGTGGCTGAGCCGTGCTCAACTCTGATATGGCGCACATTTCGGCGGCGCTCAAGGCGTCCCGGACTGGTGGCAGCGAGCGAAGACTTGCCTGCTGTTCCCTTCATCCGCCGCTGTTCGGGTCGCAGCCGAGAAATAATCGCAAAAGGATCTAGCAGATCTACTGCAGGCCAGCTCCACGTCTTTGACCGATCCATCAACTGAGTATGTTCTGAAAGAATGCCCTTGCAACAATCGCCTGTGAGAGACTGGTCACGTGGGACTTGGCTCAATAATTTGGTGCGCATGTTCTGCTGTTCGTTGATGGCCATAGGAGATGCAGACGACTTCCGCTTGCCCCGACCTTGGGCCGTTAGATGCGGTCTTGCATGAATGATGTAACGATACAACAGCTGTCTCAATGATTATTTCATTACCCGCGACTCGTGAAGTGCTCCTAAGCGGGGCTTCGCGAACAACGAGAGCTTTGGAGGGGTCACATCCGTCATTTCGCCAAGACCCTCTTCTGCCTCGAAGCTTCAGCGAGCTCCAGTGTGCGGTCTGCCCGGACGCCATCGTCACTTTGCTGCAATCTGGGCGAACATTGGCTTTAGATCAGCGGCAAAGTGGGCGAGTACTTGTCCCACCGTGGATCTGATAGGGCAGTATTTGTCAATGACGCTGCTGTTCATCCCGCAGTGCCCACAATTTCGAAAAAGCTCCTGCTACGAAAGGGCGTCGTGGAAGCAGGTATAAGTATTCTGGCATAGACGGAGGTGTTCCATCAAGGTCTTCATATTTCACATTACTGAGCCAATCAATTATCAACTCGCAAATATTAGCTTTATCACACCATGTCTTCAGGAAGCTGTGCATGCGGTGCGATTGGCATCAAGGCCACTGGTGACGTACAGGCCAAGGCATTGTGTCATTGTGCCGATTGCAAGAAGGTAGGCGGCCGGAAGAATGAATGCGATCCCCACGTCTGCCCGTCTGTACTGACACCATCTCCCAGATTACTGGCTCCACGTACTCGACAAACATTATCGTTCCAGGCGTTGAAGTGACCAAGGGCACCACGAAGAAGTGGACCAAGACCGCGGACTCTGGCAACGACATCACCTCTCACATTTGTGGCGATTGTGGAACCACACTCTTCAGGGAAGGCAAATCATTCGGCGATGCCAAGGTGATCAAGGTCGGTGTCTTGGATGGGAATGCGCTCGAGGAGGCTGTTCCGGCGATTGAGTTGTACACCAACGACAGAGTGAGCTGGGTATCGGCTGTGAGTGGTGCTGGCCAGAAGGTGGGTATGCCTGACAGTGCGGATGCATAGAGCAGGAAAGATGGTCAGCAATGCGGCGGATCCGAAGAAGGTCCGAGACTGCGATAGGCTGTAGATCAATAGTGATCGTATGGCACGTCGATGTAACGACACTGCACGAAGGACACCAGAGGCCCTAGTGACAGTCGATTCCGCAGGGTAAAATCGTCATAATGGCACCTGGCCGCTCTTGCCTGCTGCTCTGCCGCTTCATGGGCTCTGCGCACCTGTGTGCGATTCCTAGAGTCGCCCTGATTCTGGTTGTGACGTCTGGCACGCCTGGCGGACATTCGGGGTATCGAGTAAGGCGTACATCTCCTCGAAAGATGCTGCGTTTGAAGCGCGAAGGCTGATTGACGCTCTCGCGAGATGGCGGCCTTGCGCCGCTGATTGAGCAGCCTCGCACCATTGCTAGCCAGTCGCATACTCAGTCTTCCTCTGAGCTCTCTTCCGGCTCACGCACGGTATCTTTCAAGGTCTAACAGCAGTCAGTATCGCTGTGTGGCAGTGCTCGACATGTGGAGACAAACATCTTTGAGTCGGGCCTTGAGCTCATCATGCTTCTTGGCATGTACCAGCACATGCTCATCATCAATGTCTTCAATAATGTAGCTGTGCTGGTGCTGCTGGTCGATTTTGACGATGATGGCTTTGATGGACGGATCGCATTGGACGAGGACTCCTGGGATGATCGTTGGTCTTGGGGGGAAACACGGGCGTTATCGGCACTCACCCTGCATTGCTCGCGGCATCTTGTGGTCGGGAGGGCGCCAAGGTGGGTGCTGAGCATGTATCGTCGTGTTGAGGCGAAGAGGTGGATGTGATCAGCTATGGGCAGGGGAGTTAAGTTTCGTGGAGGGCGTCTTCGGCGGCCTGCCGCCTGCCCAGCCGCGAGCCGGACGGGCGGCGGTGGGAAGCAAGCTTAAGTCGACCATCGAAGCCAATGATCCCACGCGCAGATATGCAGATGCACTTCCCACGCTCCTCATATTGGTTCCCTTGCGACGACTTCACCTGCCCCGCAGCAGACCCCGAGGCGGGCGGTGAGTACTTGTTCTGCTGTACTGCATGATGCTGGTCAAACCAAGACTCTGTGAGTGGCGGCGCGCGTGAGAATGACGCGGCAAGCATCTGCATTTCGGGGCTGATGCTCACGACTTCCGTGCCCGACTTCACGGTTTGGCCAGCCCGCAAGCCAGCATCCCGCTCCCCTATATCCCCACGCCGCGACGGCGCACACAACTCCCTCGCAATGTGCAGACGAAGCAGTCTCGCAGCGGGTGCGCGATTGAACAGCATGCATCCTGTCCTCCGGCTTCTGCTAGCGCTTAGCTTGCTGCCATTCGCCGTCGGTCAATCCAACAACGATGGCGCAGCGCAGGCCAGCAGTATCTATGCCTCTTCTACAAGCAGTCCGACCGCAAGCACTTCTTCGACAGCCTCGCCTTCGCCATCTGACACGAAGAACACTGGCGACGACGACCAGGGTCAAACCGACATGGACGGACTCGTGAATTATTACTTCGTCTTCCTCGCCCTGATCGTCATCGTAGCGGCTCTCGGCGCTTTCTTCGTGTACCGACGGAAACGAAAAGCCGCCATGCTCTATCAGCATGGCCAAGCAGGAGCGCTTCAACAAGACGTCGGTGCCTGGGATCCGTTTCGAGCGAGAAGGAGATATTGGCAGGGGAGATGGAGGTCGACGGATGTCACACATCGGGAAGAGGGATTGAACGAGCATGGCGAGGCACCGCCGCCGTATATGCCCAAGGAGACACACGACGAGGAGGCGGGCCTGCCCACGAGAGACAACAATAGTCCCGCAGTCCCGCTGCAGACCTTGTCGAGGGATCAGGCTGGGTTGAAGCCGCCCGGCTATGAATACGCCATGTCTGATCATCCTGGGCGGGCGAACGCAACGAGCTCAACGTCAGAATCTTCCCAGCATTCGCCAGCGATGGGATCACAATCGCAACAACGATGACGACGGTTTTCGAGTACGTTTTGGTCCAAGGGTGAGGACATTATTCCGTGATATTATCAGCAAGCGACACAGCCTTCATTTTAGCGAGGCGTTGGTGGGATTTGAGGATGTGCTTGAAATGTTCGTAAGAGGTGGCAGAGCATGCCGGTGGAAATTGCTGGCTGTGCACATGCCAGTGCGACATGTGTGCAGTCGTGGCCTTTTTCGGATCAGGTTTTGCAGTGCGCACAAGTACAACGTGCGATCAGATATGATACGCTCGAATGTACGTTTCATTACCCAGTGGTGAATCATCAGGGCCATGCCCGAACTCGCCGAGCACATCGTCCACTCATGTGAAGGTGCCGCTCTCACCATCTTTGCCTCACAAAGTCGACCCGACTGTATCGTTTGCAAGATACTCGGTGTTGCCTGGGCCAAGAGTACTGGCCCTTGCCAGAATTTTCCAAATCGGTCAGCTGCGCAAAGACGAGACGTCAGCAATCCATATCTGTCCAGCATTCATCATGGAATCTCTTGACCAGAAGTCAGAACATCATGCTCTGAGTCCTAGCGCAAAAGCATGGAGCGCTTTCACTCGGGATATTGGGGAAAGTAATACAACACGATGGCATCTGCTCAGCCGGGAGAGTTTGATCAATCTGAGCCGATGTACGAGTCAGACTTAATCCATTTGAATGTGAAAATGACTCGCGGACAGTCTGTCTTTGTAGGACTGGCAGAATGGTCTCGACGGATAGCGCTGTGCAGGCGGTTCATGTCTCGCAGGCGAACTCGTCGACTTCGGAACTGAGAGTCTCATCAAGAATGCAGGGAAGACTCTTCAGCGATGCCTGCGTTGGCATGGAGAGCGGTGAGTCTGCTATATTTCTGCCCGACAGATTCGTGGGCCAGCGTGAGATATGCGAGCGACGTCGTGTCCACGGCCAAGTATTCACACGACGTGAGACCTCCTCAGTGAAGTGCTTCCCCAGCAGCGCGGCCTTTAGCTTCGGAGCGCGCCCCGATTCGGAGGTAGAATCGGGCAAATTGGAGGAGTTTCTTCGCGATTTCGAAATCTCAGCCAACGTTTGCGCCAGTGGTGACAACGGTTTCTTGGAGAGGTGGGCTCAGGCACGATGTAGGTTTGCGGTGCTGTTTCACTGGGTGTGATGACCAAATCGTGAGTGCTGCGAACCAGGTGGAGACGGGGTCTGTTGCGCTGCAAGGACGAGCTGAAGGACATTCCGTCTTCTACCGAGATCATGAGTCTGCATTTGCAATTCATCGTATCGGATTATCGCGTCTCCCGGTCCAAGCAGTCTCAGAGCCTGATGAGCGTGCTTTTCTGCACATTCTACGCAGAAGTGGATCTTTTGCTGCTCTCGGACAAGTCGCATAGGCCGATGTTCATGGCGTGGATGATGTCGATCCCCGGGGATGTGCCATCGCCGTGCTCCGAAGAGCAGGATCGTGGTCGCACTTCTTGAAAGGCATCCGGGTCAGCTGCGATTGCTGCGGTGATACATGCCGCCAATGGTGTTGCCTGGAAGCGGTGCGAGGGAGTGTGTCCGCTGCCAGCCAATGTCCGCAGTGCGGCGAGAAATGTCGTGCTCCATCCCAGACGGTCGGCATGGAGCAGTGCGTGAAGCTGCCCCATGCAGTGGACCAGGATCAATAATTAGTCCTGTGGCTGTCCTGTCCTCCAGCCACAGAAATGACGATGTCGCCGCCAGATTGCGCGGGCACGAGCTATGGACCCAACTTATTAGGACGTGGCCGTGAAGACGGCTCTGTTGCCGTTTGCTGCCGCACGCAGGTCGAGTGTACGCAGACGCGCGCTGCCGGGCCCGTTGACCATGGCGCATGGGATCGTGGCGCCGCAGCGACAGCACGCTGCAGTGGCCAGCCGGGCCACGTAAGTGCGAAGCGCCCTCCCTCATCATCATCAGAAGAAGGGCACGACGGCGAGTGCGCAACCTTGTTTTCTGGCGTTGGCCCCGTTTGGCATTGGGAAGCTCTCGCAAGCACAGCCTCTCGTATCAGCGGCCAGCTACCTCGCTCGCTACCTGTCACCTCCGCCAACCCTCACCCATTCCCCATCCTCCCCCCATTCTTGCCCGCCCTATGCAGCTTCTGACCCTCTTTCCTACGCTGCATCCTTTTTCCCCTCTCTCCACCCTCTCGTCGTGACTGCAGCACTCTGCCCCGGCTCGCAACGGCCTCGGCGCCGACACCAGGCTGGCCCAGACAGCTGCCAGCATCCTTCCCAGCGAAGCGGCCGCTCTCCACCAAGCTCGCCAAGCTCATCCGCATTGCCCTGCTCGCGGACAGCAACTCACTGCCGCCACGTGCAGCTTCTGCCACGATGGAGGGCACGGCGAAGGGCAAGGAGGAGCTTAAGGCGCAAGGCGTCGTGGAGGCCGCTCAAGATCCCCGGAGCAGTGTCAGTGCTGCAGACGCCGAGAAAGCGCTGAAAGAGCACGCTCGAGCTGCCGGCGCTGCGGCCTTTGAGTTCGATCCCGACGCGAGCCCAGAGGAGAAGGCGGCTCAAGCAAAGGCAGTGAGTACAAGGGTTCGATACGGATATATAGGAGCTGACGATATGCGTTGCAGCGAGCGGGACCACGGATTCATCGAAAGCACCAGACGGCTGCCTTGGTGACCGACACTGACGACGGCTACGAGAACCCCGATCTGCCACCCCTGAGCAAGGAAGGCGCGATTTCAACGTTACCTGACCCCACCAGCGATGACCTCAATGGAGAGGTGCCCGAGGACGATCAATATGCCAAAGTCGGGTGGGCACCACGATTTGGCCATCCCGGGGATCAGGACGAGGAAGACGAGATGCGAGACCACCAGACAATGCTGGAAGGCAAGCTCGATGACAAGTTCTTCGGGGATTGGTACCACAACGCAGGTCTCATCATCTTTGCCTGCTTGGCCTCTTGGACAATCGCGGTGCTGGGAGGAGGATTGGGTTGGATATTCATTCTGATGACTGCCTGCGGCACATACTACAGGACGTCGTTGCGCAGAGTTCGACGAAACTTCCGAGACGACATTATCCGACAATTGGCCAAAACCAGACTGGAGACGGATGTCGAATCATTGGAATGGATCAACAACTTCATGTCCAAATTCTGGCCCATCTATGCCCCGATCCTGTGTGCCAGTATCGTCGCGTCGGTCGATCAGGTCCTCAGCACATCCACTCCAGCATTCTTGGACAGCATGAGAATGAAATTCTTCACCCTAGGCACGAAGCCTCCTCGGCTCGAGCATGTCAAGACATATCCGCGTGAAGAGGACGATGTGGTCATCATGGACTGGAAGTTTAGCTTTACGCCAAATGACATCTCAGATTTGACGACGCGACAAGTGAAGAACAAGGTCAACCCAAAGGTCGTCCTTGAAGTGCGCATTGGAAAAGCCATGATCTCAAAGGGTCTGGACGTGATCGTGGAAGACATGGCTTGTGCTGGCATTATGCGTGTCAAGATGAAGCTCATGCTCTCCTTTCCCTTCGTCGAGAAGGTCGAGATCTGCTTCCTGGAAAGGCCCATGATCGACTACGTCTGCAAACCGCTTGGTGGCGACACTCTCGGATTCGATATCAACTTCGTCCCTGGTCTTGAGAGCTTTATTCAGGAACAGATTCATGCCAATCTTGGCCCAATGATGTACGCACCCAATGTGTTCCCGATTGAGCTCGCCAAGATGCTTGCTGGCACGCCCGTCGATCAAGCGATTGGCGTTCTGCAAATCACTTTCCACGGCGCTCAAGGCCTCAAGAATCCCGACAAGTTCTCGGGTACTCCGGATCCTTATGCGACAGTGTCGATCGACAATCGGGAAGTCCTCAGCAAGACAAAGACTGTTCAGAGCAACGCTAGTCCACGGTGGAACGAGACGGTGAGCATTATCTTGACCAGTCTTAGGGAGCCTCTCACTCTCGGCATCTTCGACTACAACGAGTTCCGCAAGGACAAGGAGCTTGGTATCGCAACCTTCGATCTGGAGCAGTTGAACAATGAGACGGAATTCATCAATCGAGATCTTGAAGTCATGGCCAACGGCAGAGCTCGTGGTCGTGTACAGTGCGACATCCGATTCTTTCCAGTATTGGAGGGACAGAAGCTTGATGACGGTACACAACTGCCGCCTCCTGAGAGCCTCACAGGCATTGCCAACTTCACTGTGGAGCAAGCCAAGGATCTGGACGGTAGCAAGTCCCTCATTGGCCAGCTCAACCCATATGCTGTCCTCCTTCTTAACGGCAAGGAGGTGCAGATCTCGCAGAAACTGAAGCGCACGAACAACCCCATCTGGACCAATGCATCGAAGGAGATGCTCATCACTGATCGCAAGAAGGCCAAGTTGGGTCTCATCATCAAGGATGACCGCGATCTCACCTCCGATCCTATCATTGCAAGCTACCAAATCAAGCTTGACGACATGCTCAGCCTGACCAACGAAGGTCAAGAGTGGTACAATCTGGCTGGTTGCAAGACAGGCCGTGCGAAGATGAAGCTTCAATGGAAGCCAGTCGCTCTGACAGGCGGCACATCGGGAGGCAACGGCTACATCAATCCGATCGGTGTCATGCGCTTCCACTTCCAGAATGCACAAGGACTCAAGAATCTCGATACTGTTGGCAAATCTGACCCATACGCACGAGTTCTTTTGTCCGGCATTCAGAAAGGCAGGACTGTCACTTTCAAGAACAATCTCAACCCCGAGTGGGACGAAGTGTTCTATGTGCCAGTGCACTCTACGCGCGAGAAGCTTGTCGTCGAGGTCATGGACGAGGAGAATGTTGGCAAAGACGAGACCATGGGCCAGATTGAGATTGCTGCCGCCGAATACATTCATCAGACCGAGACCGGGGAATATGCTGTCCATGATAGTA
This sequence comes from Cercospora janseana, assembly GCA_026725115.1. Lineage (NCBI taxonomy): Eukaryota > Fungi > Ascomycota > Dothideomycetes > Mycosphaerellales > Mycosphaerellaceae > Cercospora > Cercospora janseana. The sequence goes on from CM049100.1 coordinate 1,051,873, forward strand.
AGAACGAGGTCATATCTGCGCCACTGCACATTGGTCGCAGTCCGCCAAAGGGAACTCTCAACTTCACTGTTGCCTTTTATCCAACTCTGAATGTCGCCGACCCAGAGGAGGAAGAGGAGGAAGGTGTAAACGGCACGCAGACGAGCACAGACGCGGCCAGCACTAATGGTAGTCATCGTGGTCAGACAAGCCCAACAGCCAGCACATTCGATCGTCCAGAGGTTACCAGAGTAGAAACTGGCACAAGTGCCGAGATGCGTGAGGCGCTGGCACAAAATGAGCGAGAACAGACTGAGGCGGCGGAGGTCAAGGAATCTGAAGTGCCAAAAGTTAAGATTGGTGTTGATGATCTCGTCAACTACGGTGGGTCAAGCGCTGTGTCGCATGGAATTCTCATCAAATGCTGACAGTTGCAGAATCCGGACTTGTTGTCTTCACGGTTCATGAAGCCGAGCTCGCTCATACCAACAGCTATCTCCAAGTCCTCATGGACGATATGCGATACCCAGCATGGCAAAGCGCCAAGATGAAGACACGCCACCTCACCTTCAATGAAACAGGAGATGCTATGGTCCGAGAATTGGATCTATCACGCATCACACTGCGACTTGTTCATGACGCTGACGCAAAGAACGACAAGGACGAAGACATCAAGGCCAAGGTGGCGGCGCCGACCATCGAAACGCTCAAGAGATGTCTACACAGCCCACAGATCATCCCGATCCGGGATGAACATGGCCACGAAAGCAAAGTCAAGGTCTCGATGCGCTATCTTCCGGTGAAGATGCAATTGGACCCCAGCGAATCCTTCAATAACCAAGGAAATCTGCGTGTTGAAGTTCTTGACGCTGCCGATCTGCCTGCAGCTGACCGTAACGGCTTGTCGGATCCATTTTGCAGATTCACACTGAACGGAAAGGAGGTTCACAAAACGCAGAAGCAGAAGAAGACGTTGCATCCAGCTTGGAACGAGTACTTTGAAGTACCTATCATCAGTCGTACTGCGGCCAAGTTCCAGGTTGACGTATACGACTGGGACTTTGGTGACAAGGATGACTTCCTGGGCGCTGCGGCGATCGATCTTAATGTGCTCGAGCCTTTCCAGGCACAGGAAGTCCTCCTCAACCTGGATGGCAAGAGCGGCGTCATCCGCTTGAAGATGCTCTTCAAACCTGACTACATCACACGCTCGAGACAAGGCTCCTCCACTTTCAGCGGTACTTTCGCTGCGCCAGGCAAGATCATTGGAGCACCAGTCAAAGGTGTGGGCAAGGTCGGAAGCGCCGTCGGAGGGGGCATCTTCCGTGGCGCCACATTCGTCGGCCGCGGCTTCAAGCGAAGGACTGTGAGCGGGAACCCAGAGGCAAATGATGAGCCAGCAGCGGAGTTGCGGCCTACCAGCATGGAGTCGCAGCCTGATGCCAGCAGACCCGCCACTGCTGCAAATGGCAGCTATGCCAATGGAAGTGCGGTTGATGGAGCACTAGGCAAGGAATCATTGCAAGCACCACGCACGCCCGCAAATCATGGACGAAAGCCCAGCTTCGGCGCACAATCGTTAACGCCAGGCCCAGATGGTGAGACAGGCACTGCCAAGATTAGCATTATCTCGGCCTCTGGCTTCCCGGAGGACACCAAACTAGAGATCCACGTTCATCAAGGGAGCAAAGAGATCATCAAGACCAAGGCGGTCAAAGCCAAGACTGGTCAAGCTACCTGGGAAGACAAGGAGAAGGTCGTCGAATGCAATGCTGCAGCTCCCTTCAAGATCGCGGTCATGAACGATAAGGTGTTTGGTGACGAGAAGCTGGGTGAGAATACATTCTTCGTCAACGACTCTGCGACAGGCGGTGAACGTGAGGTCAGCTGTGGCGCTGGTGTCGTTCTCATTCGGACCTCTTTCATCCCCGCCGAAGCGGCTTCTCTAGCTCAGAGCCACCACCGGTCGCCGTCAGCGCAGAAAAAGGGGCTCGGGAAATTGCTCGGCCGCGGGTCTACGAGAGAGCGTAGTGTCACTCCATCAGGATAGCTTCCTGACCGAGAGTCAGCTTTTCGGCGAGAGAGTATCCCTGATGAGATCGATCAAGTAGCAGAGGCAGGGCGCCGAGAGAGCTTGAAGCGTAGTTTGACCAAGCGCGGGCACCGATTCACAGAGAAGAGCAAGGCCTTTCTCTCGCAGATCGGAAGTGGCTCGCAATTGTCCCTCAACAATCTACGGCGTGACAGCGTGCAATCGAGGGCGGGCACCTGGGGTGTGTACGAGGAAGAACCTGGTCCAGGATCGTCATCGCCATCGGCATCGATCAACAGTGATGGGTCTAGGATTCTGGGCCGAGAAAAAGTGAGGGTTGATGATTTCAAGCCTCTTCCTTCATTCACCTGGGATGGGAAGGAGACCTAAGTGTGGTGGATTTTTGAAATGGCAATGGTGTGACTGGGAGTTTTCTCGGAGAGCGGGTCCTCTTTCGGGAAAGAGGGGAGTATTTATCGTGGCGGGACGAGCATGGGGATAGACGTGTTATTCTCATAGAGGCCTTGTTGATGTAGCGTGTAAAGGGGAAACAGTGTGTATGTTTTGTGAAAAGGAACATGCGATGCAGTCATCAAGCTCCCACAAAGGAAGATGTGTGTGTGTCATTCATCGTGTCATTCTGTCTGCTTTTCGTGTCTTGCACTCTGTAGGCCATCTCATCATCCTCATGCCAATCATCGCATGTCGTCGTAGATTCTCGTCACTCTTCATCTCTGCTAGAAGACCTGCTACTTCTTCGCAGCGTAAACCTTCCCTCGCGCCATAATCATCTTGCCGCTGGGACCCTTGTCTCTATCTTCGTCGTTTCCAACATCTTCATCTCGACCATCGTAGTCTCCAGCAGTCTCAGTCTCCTCGCCATCATCGTCCTCTTCATCGAGGATCATTCCTGCATATACCTGTGTAAAGCGGCTTTGAATATCGGCATCAAGCTCAGGGTCTTTCTCAATCGACTGTGCAATGTACGGAGGCACGTAGAGTGGTAGATCTGCCGCGCCACCATTTCTGGTCTTTGTTTCTGTCTTTTTGGCGGGAGTAGGAGCTGGTGGAGGAATGTAAAGTGGCAGGCGGGCAATTGCTGCCTCAAGTCTCTGTGCCCTGAGAATTCCTCGTGCCTGCGCATCTGGTGCCGTGCTTGGTGCTGGGTTGAGGAGAGATGCGATGGAGATTTTGGTGCTGTTCTTGCTGGCGCCCCGTTGCGGTTGCGGCGCCGGAATGTGCTGTTGGCGGAGGAGGAGTAGTGTCTGTGCGGCCTCGAGCTCGGCCGGAGAGTGTAGGGAGGAGATGAGAGTGGTGTATCTGCTGGAAGGGAGGAAAATGTCATGGCCTGCCTGGAAAGTCGACGGCTTGGGGCGTCGTGGCCCGTGGAGAGCCTTGAGGCGAGGCTGCTTCTTTGGAGGACGCGGAGAGAAGTCATCGTCGTCTTCTCTCTGCCTCTTATTTGGCTTCGATGCCGTCGCGGCCGGAGAGGCGGCCGTTTGCATAGCTCGCCAAGCGGCGAAGTTCGTGGCCGGGTCGTTGATCACCTCATCCTGCCGTGGATCATTGATGAGGAATTCGACCGGTGGCATCCTCACCATGCCACCACGCTTGAACTCCCCCTCGATCCACGGCAGGATGGTGCCGATCACGTAGTCGACGCTCCGATCGTCGCCAGCAAAGTGCGTGTCGATGTGGCAGGCATGGGCAGGCTTGACGGCGTCGGCGAGTGCGAGAGCCAGCCCATTCTCTGCTGGTCCGGTCTTTTGTACGACCGCCGTACTGGCGGCCGCAGCGGCATGGTCGTTGCCGTTCTTGCGGAGAGCGGCATGGTAGGCTGCCAGCCTATTCTTAGCCGGCTGGCTGAGCTGCACCACAAAGGTGCACTCTGGTCTCCAGATCTTGATGCGGACGAGTTGGTGGTGAAGGTGGTTCATATAGAACCGCAGATGCTTCTCTGCCTCGCCTTTATCGGCGGCATACTTTCCGCGCTGAAGCAATTCGGCTCAGTAAGTGACTCGAATGTTGGAGCCAGAGAGGTCCGAGAGGTGTAGGGGACGAAAGGAGGCGACTTACCTGGTACCCCTTTCGACACTGGTAGTGCCATACATCCTCGGGGATTGCCTTGGTGAAGGTCTTATTGCGGCCAAAGAAATCAGAGACGACCTTACGGCCATACTCGGCGCGCGGGAGCGATGTCTGGTCGCTTGTGCAGTCGAGGTCGGAGCAGGACCAGAGCTTCTGTGGAGTTGCCATGGTAGACATGAGGCCGTCAGGGAAGGGATTGGTTTCGAATGTGGATGCAATGACGCGGAGATAGCTGTGTGATGTGGGAGCAGAGAATCGTCTTGAAAGTGAGTGAAGGCAAGTGATCGAGTTGGTAGTGAGTCGTCTGGTTCGAGAAGAGAGGAGAGCGTGGAGGAAGTGACCGCGACAGACTCGAGAGTACTTAAGACAAGTGCGCGCTATTGTCAGAAGGTCGAACATTGTCAGCGCGAGGCGCAGTATGCTAGACAATTAGCATTGTACAGTCGTGAAGAAGTCGTATTGTGGAGGTCATGCATCCTCCACGTGGGCTCATAGCAAACCTATTGTTGCGAATGCGCAACAATGAGCCACATCAGATGGTACAACCAGAGTACGATCGAGACGACTCGTAAATCCGCTCGTCGCGTGCTGGAGGGGCCTATTGTCGCAGTGAATAATGCCAAAGAGCAGACGATGTTGACCATGTGGTGGTCAGTGCTTTTGGCCGCAGAGTTGCCCGCCTGTGTGTCGGTGGCATTGTGTAAAGGCACAAGCAGCCAGCAAAACCTGTTCTGAATGCTGCTGTTGAAGGAAGTATTTCCTTTCCAAGTCCTGTGCTCTTGACTTCCATTGCAGAATCGAGTCTGCATAGTAGTCGCGCATGCGGTCTTCTTAATTGAATCCTTCGAGATCAGGTGCGAAAACGCTTCGGCTGCTCTCGCTCGATACGTCTCTGCGAGCGGGTTGCGAGCTGTCGAGAACAAGTGCGGCGCCATAGTATCGGGTGCTGGCGCGAGACACGTCTCCGCATCTGTCTCAACGGTCACGGTCCACCAAGTCAGCAGATTGTCTGGAAATCTCATCTTATCTAGCTTGAGACAGCAGAGTTCGTCGGCCATTGACCGGGCACTCCCTTCTTGCGATGATTTTCAATATGGGGAAAAGTCTCGAATGCCTGGCATTGGAGTTCGCAACTCGTCGCTGATCGTCCGAGGTCACGCGTTCGCTGAAGCATCACTTGTGCCTGCATGTGAAGTTGGATGGAAATCGGCAGACCAATCACGAGTGAGCAATGCTTCCAGACTTATACGCCTTCCGCCTTCGTAGAAGGGTTGACGTGACATCTGTGTTCATTCCAACTTAATCTACACACCTACGCGCCCATTTATCGTTGCCTCCCATGCTCCCCGAAGCCAAATGGGTATATGCCCGCGTAATTCCACCTAGACGCCATCTCTGTGTCCGAGCCCGTATGAACATAATAAAAGCTGATATATGTGTACATCGCCGAATGCCTCCTCTGTCTGCCACTCATCACCCAAAAGCCTGATCGATCCAATTCTTGGGCCGCCTCATCTCCGCCATGAACTTCCTCACGCTATCTGGTGTTTTCACAGCCTCTCTATCGATTGGTGAGGCAGCTCCTGGATCCTGCTCTGTTCCGCTGTCGTATTGATCGCCGTCTAGGCCTGTTGATTAGCTTGCGCACTGTTTGCGCTGTTCTCATTTCCATGCTCACTCAGAGAGGCGTCAATCGTGATTGGCTCCACGATTTGTACGCCGCGTCGTTCTCCATTGCGCTTCGACCCTGCCGCTTGAGCAATCAGCTGTGCGTCAACAGCATCGTGCGCCTCCTCGACTTCGGCCTCGATCTCTTCGGCGACACCATCAAGGTTGGTCGCGGGTGATCTGCCTTTGCCTTTGGGAGCTTTGCTTTTGTGCGAGTGCTGTGACGATTTGTCGTCGCGCGGGTGTTCTGGTGCAGTGACGAATTGCTCGGGTTCTGTGTCTTCCCCGGCGGTACTGTCTTTACCCTTAGAGCTCCGGGTGAGCTTCGATGAGGTCTCAAACCAGACATCTTTGTGTTGGCTGGGTGTGGCAGTATCAAGGTCGTCGTAGGCGACTGAATTACTGCTCGTGGTGCGGGTCGAGAGTCTGGGTGCGTCCTCGTTTGCTCGTTGCTTACCCTTGGAGTGTGTCCCTTCGCTGGTGTCCGAATCATGGCTCGTATCGCGTGGAGGAAGGATTGGAGTTCCCTCGCTCGCTCGCTGCTTGTTCTTGAACCGTGGCTCATCGTGTGCTTCCTCTTTTGCGTCGGTGTCGGTGAAGTTTTTGATGTCGCTCCAGTACTCCAGCTTCTTCACTTGCTGCTCGGCAGCGTGTATCGCTTTGTGCAGGTTGGTGGCGTGCCTAGTCTTTCGATCATGCTCCTGCTGCTTGTCTTCTTCGTCGTGATGGTCATGAGACTCGAGCTCTTTCTGTTCACTGCGGAGTTGGTCGTGACGTGCAATAAGACCATCAAGCAATTGTCGTCGAGACGACTGAAAAAACAAGTTCTTCATTATGTCCTCCATCGACTCGCTGAGATAGTACAGCTCGTCACCGCCACCCTCTGTAAACTTCTTGATTGCCACGATCTTCTCTCGATCCACGGTAGATCTTCTCAAGGCTAGGAAGAGATCTGCAATGTTAAAGACTTCCATCTTGTCCACGTCAAAGTCTGACTCAAGCCTTGCTCTATTGTGTACCAGAGTGCTAGTCCGGTCCTGGTCATCTTCACGCAGATTTCTGGGATGTATCGTGAAGTAGTCCGCAGTAAGCTCATGTGCTCGTTCTGTCGTCCTGTGCACCGTATTTTTGCGCTTCCTCATTCTCAGCCAGCGTCTCCGCCGCACAAAGCTGTGAAACCATGGGTGATTGCCATGCCATGCAAACTTCTGTCCTTTTTTACCAACAAAGGCAAAGCTGTACTCCCATCCCTCTTCATCCACGTCGCGGCTCATATCCACATACCAGCTTTTCCACATCCACTCCCAGCTGGGATCCGGCACTTGGGCATTGCGAATGTCAACAGCCGCAGTACGGAACTGTCCATTCTGCCATGGCTTTGGATCGCTCGGGAGCAGTGAAGCGGAGGAGTATTTTGGTATACCGAATAGGAACATGCCTCGCTGGTTCTCGTACAGAACGTCAATCACTGTGTCCCGATCATCCCCCTTGCCCAAAGTCTTCTTCCGCTTCATGATCTTGTCCTTCTTCGCTTGCAGCGTCGATTGCGCACGGTTCAAGTAGTTTCTCTGCCTCGCACTTGCTTGCTGAACAGACTCGGGCACAGGAGGAGCATTACCCTCATCAATGGGGTCGTGGGCGGGATCCTCGACATGGTAGCGATCCTGGCCATATTTGGCGTATTTCTGCTTGTTGTAGGTGTTCCGAGCCGTCTGCCTCAAGCCAATCGATGTGTTGGTCATGCGCTTGTAAAGCGAACCCGGGTTCGGCGTGCCATTTGTGCCCTCACTGTCACTGCGTTCAGCATCTAATGATTGATTGGAGGACTGCCGGGTGATGGTGCGGTCCACGAGAAGGATATGGTGCTCTGCCTTGATTCGAGTTGGACTGGGTATGCGGGCGAGGGAGGAGTGCGATGTTTCAGACATTATAAGGTAATAAGAATATACAAAGGATAGTCTAGCGAGGAGAAGTCATCGAAGTGAAAGATGAGCACCTGTTCACGAGTGTAATGGGCCTGTCGCTGACGCCCCTGTCCCTCGTCGTCCGCGAGTGCGGGAGGCTGTGGAGGATCTCTGGCAGGGAAGCGAGGCGGTGGTGCACCGGTGGAGGTCCTGGCGATGTGGTTGCGGAGGTGCTGCTAAGTGGCATTGACGCGCTCATACTCTCCGGGCGTCAGTGGTGTGTGTGCAAGATCATCGTTGGATCGTGGAGGCGTGAAGAGCAGACCATCATGGCCCGTCCAACGTTCCTGCTCGTGAGTGTCTTGGCGTGCATAAGCTTCTCCACCTTGCACAGATCGCAAGCAAGGATGGCACAGCTTAAACAATGATGTAATGGCAACGCGTGAAGGCGGCACGAGGCATCATTGGGCGCATTCGAGCTCTCCGTGCGGACATGCTTTGCTTTGTTACTCCTTCCTCCTTGGTCCACAACTGTCCAAACACTGCCAACCCAGTTGCACCAACAAGCCTCCCCTTGCTCCAGTCGCCAGCCGCAGCCATTTGACTCTCATCTCAGCAAATCATGTCGAACCGTGCTGTCACCATCCTCGGAGGCACCGTCCTCGCCGGTGCAGGTTACTACCTGTACACTGCTGGAGGGAACCCAAAGGTCGCTGAAAAGCAATTCGAAGGTATCGTCTGCGTCCCACCCACCGCTCGAATGGCACTAACAACGTCTCTGTACAGCCGACGCCGCCAAGGCATCGCGCGAGGTCAAATCGCATCTGCCTGGCTCGGCCAAGGAAGTCAAGAAGGATGCTGAGCTCTACGGCGAACAAGCGCAGAGCAAGCTCAGCCAGTTCGGCCGAGATGTCAAGCAGGAGGCGTCAAAGGTGGATGCAAAGCTTGAGGACTACCGCAAAGATGCCGCAAGCACGCTCAACAGCGCGGCCAAGGATGCGCAGGTCAATGCAAACAAGGCGATTGACACTTTCGATCAGAAGGTGACTGAGGTGAGTGAGACACTGTTCTGTAAGTCCGGAAGTGAGGGTCACAAGTGGGCCGGAGGTGATGATGCTGCTTGATGAGGTGCTAGCTGTAGCTGGGTAGGTCCGATCGTACGCTAACACTGATGTAGGGCGCGAGCAAGGCAAAGAGCGGTCTTTCAGGCTGGTTTGGCGGCAAGTAGAAGTTGGGATGGACAGTAGACTTTACGACGACTCCGACTTTAATGTGATAGCACGTAAGAGCAATACCATACCCCAGTTCCAATCCGTACCCAGCACTCCTTCTCCCAGTAGTATTGCACTCTCCGTACCGAGGTCCTTCACACTATTTGTCGATGGACTGGCTACCTCCATGGCTTAGATTCTCCTCGACCACGAGAAAACTCCGCGCCTCAGTATAGATCGGAACATGCGTGCACGTCTTCCCGGTGGAGGATAGGCAAGGCGGTTAGCGCAGTCCTGACGCCTTCAAGGCACGGAAGCGTCGATGCTGTGAGATGACGAACACAACGACAACAGGATGCGAAGGCGGTGATCAAGTCGCATGGATCGAGTATGAAAGTCGAAGAAAGGCATCACGCCTGCTGAAGAGACGACAAAGACTGAAATTGGGTATCAAGCTGGTTCATTCAGTTACTAAGCCGGCTCCCACCAGCAGCGATTTCCGCTGCCAGTTATTCCGGAACGCCTCGCCATGTAGATGCATCGAGTATCCTGCCAGTTCACCCCGTATCAAATGCTTTTTTGGTCGTGGTAGATCTGAGTCTACTCGTCATCCTCCTCGTCCTCAGCCTCAACGGTGGTCTGGGCGATACGGTCCAAGTCACGCTGGCCGGACTGAGTGATGCGGCGACCTCCCTTCTCCTCATCCTGCTCAAGGACACCGATCTTCTCGAGGGCTTGCATGACCTTGCGGTCGACGGCACCAGAAGCATCGACGTGGTGCGATGGGCGCGAGCCACGGTTCTTGGTGCCACCGTGCACCTTCCTGAGGCGGCCGACACCGACAGTCTTGCGCATGTAGATGTGACGAGCTATGGCAGCGGAGCGGATGTAGAACCTGTACAATCAATTAGACAAATTTCGTAGCGCAGAACGAGGCCATGAAAATACTTACCAGTCCTGGCTCTGAGGTGGGAGCTCCTTTGCGTGGGAGGTTTTGACAGTGTCGGACCAACCTGTAGACGATGTGTCAATATTTCTGCTGACCCTTTGTCCCCCGTTCCTCACGGGATTCAGGTTTCTCTGATATCGTTGTTCCATTGCCATGTGCATCCCATCTCTTTTTTCTCTCTGGGCTGGTTCACTCCATACCTGGAATTGGGAGCTTGCCCTGACGCTTCAAGAAAGCAGCGTAGGCATCGATGAACTTGTCGGCTGGAACATCGCGGACGGAAACACCAGGCATCTTGACGGTAGTGGTGAGCGAGGCTCTTGGGATAGGCGGGCGAGAAAGAGCGTTGGGTGTTTGGGCAGTGCTGAATTCAATGCGCAAGGCGATGTGCGAAAATGATGGCGCGAATTTCTGCCAAGACAAGTGATGTTTGCTGCCTCAGGCCAAAATGTTTGCAGTTAGATCTTGGTCGCTCTCGCGGACCACCAGCTCTGCCTTCTACTGCTTCAGATCACACCGCTGCATTGAGGCGTAGTCTGAGTTCATGAATGAGCGCTTTGCGCAGCCCTCAACATGCAGTCACATGCATGTCGGTTTCGATGTTCAGACACTTCCGCTGCAGAGCAACGATGAGGTCACGCGCGATGTTTTGTTCGTGCTCCGATCAGTTTCTTGGGCGCGTCTCCATCTGCTCCTCTCTTACATGACATATTTTGCAGGCCAAATCATTCGCGTCAAAGCCACATTGACGACAGATCGCAGGCTCCGCCATTTATCGTCTCAGTCCCCGCCGCCCGGAAACTCGTCATTCTCTACAATTGCTCCCACCTGTTCGCAACCTCTAGCTGATGAGCAGGTGCACTCAACGGCCAGTCTTATTGGCTCTTCCACAACCTGCATTCTCAAGCCTTCCTTGACCTGGCTTTCACCGACTACTGCAGCCTTAGAACCCTGCGCAGCGCTGTCTCGCGTACGTTAACTCCGCATCGCGATATCACACAGTTCATGGCACCGACCACACCAGACCCGGTATCGACACCTGTGCTGCTCGTCACAGCTTGCGCCGGCATTGCGGCGCTCATTTGGATCGGAAGGAAACTACCTTGCTTTCAAGAAATCAGGGACGGTACGTTGTGCGATTGTAGCCAGTGCCCACGTATTCGATACTTACAAAATGGCCAGCTGCCTCGACGGATCCTGGGCTTCTCAAAGCAAGAACTACTTTTAAAAGTTATCAGACGCCCTCTGGCCATGTCTATCCGCGAATTCGAACATTTTACAATGAACACACCCAGGCGAAGAAATTGCCCGCAGATCTGCCGTTGATAGTGTTTGTGCATGGACTTGGAGGCTCAGCAGCACAATTCGCGCCTTTGCTGAATTCCATCACCCAGATAGCACCATGTCTGGCCATCGATCTGCCCGGTTGCGGCTTGTCTGATTTCAAGCCTGATGATTTAGAAGCCTACACAACGACTGCATTCGCCGAGCTACTGTACGCTACTATCGAGGAACATCGTGACAAACCTGCCAATCAGAAAGTCGTATTGATTGGTCATAGTATGGGGTGCTCGATTGCTGCTCTTTTGGCATCCTCGAGCTCACCACTTCATCATCTGTGTTCCAACATCATCGTCTCGCTCGTAGCGATCTGCCCACGCTCCCGAGGCGTATCCGAAGCGGAACTGCGCGGTATCAAGCGCGTCAACTTCCTGCCTTCATTTGTACTCGACCTCATTCGAATGGCAGATCGAAGAGGAGGTGTCGATAGCCTCTCCGTATCACGGGTCATAGGACACGATGCCGATCTCGAAACCAAGAAGTTGCAGCTGCGATTCAATCAGCAATCCAAGTCGGCAGTGTTTCAAAGGATTACTGCCGCACTAGCGTTGCAAGAAACCAAAGCTGCCAACGCAGGTCAAGAGAGCATACTTGGACGTCAGGTGTGGAACGGCGTCAAGGTTCCGCTGTTCTTGGTAGCCGCCGAAGATGACAAGCTTGCACCTCCAGCAGAGGTCGAGCAGATTCAGGAATGGCTGACCACATTTCGTCAAGGTTCAGTGACACCTGCAATTGACGCTGTCAGATCTTCGAAGGCAGCAGAGTTTCCTATTGTCGCAGGAGATGCGGGGATGGCCGCAAAGCACCTATCTCAGTCGCCGGTCAAAGACGTTCAATCCACAGAGCACACCTCTGCCGACGGCGTGCAGCATGAAGAGGGCTCGACCAAACACTCGATCGCCCTCAAGACATGTATATTCGCTGCGCCTTCATCGCATGGACTTCTGTACTCGACCTCAGATGCGCGCATTCTGTCCGGATACATTGAGAACTTTCTCGCGCGGCATGTCGACGAACGGCTGTCTCCAGGATGGCAATTACGACACATGAATTCCGCAGGAAAGTGGGATGTGAAGAATTTAAAGAAGTGGGAGGCTGTTGCGCCATGCTCAGAGCCCATCGCTGGAATTTTCAGGGCGATGAAGACCATGCGTGAGATCGATGAAACGCACAGTCCTCCTGCTTTTGCCAAAAAGTACAGTTGGCACACAATTCCCGATGGAGTTGCCATGGTGGTGGACATTAGCCTCGACGCACCAGTGTATGATAAAAGGGGTCTCGAGGAAGGTGGCATCGAATATCACAAATTTCCAACTGTGAGCAAACAGCCGCCTGGTGCGGACGAGGTCGAGCAATTCATAGCTCTCATCGACTCCTTGAGGCAGTCGCCGAAGCTCAAGCCTGCCAGCGAGCGTCAGATGTGCCCGACCATCGGCGTTCATTGTCACTACGGGTAGGTTCACATTTCTGACTTAGGTTGCAATTGACTCTGAGCCGGAGAAAATGCTGATCATGCTATGCAGGTTCAATCGAACGGGCTTTCTGATCGTTTGTTACCTTGTCGAAAGGCTAGGTTGGAGTCTTGAAGATGCGCTCAATGAATTCGCCCGCAAACGCACACCAGGCATCAAGCATGACTATTTTGTCAACGACCTTTACATCAGATACAAAGCTGGCAAAATGCAGAGACGAGGCACCATCGTTCAGTGAGATACTATCACATCTGCAGCTCCACCGACGGAGTAACACGACCATTAATGGCACGACTCGGAGCTACCAGTCTGCCTGCTTTAGTCAGCGAAAACGCCCAAGAACGGAATAGGCTGTAGGGCTCCACTCTGGCTCCATCGAAATGTTCAGCTATTAAATCACGCCCGTGTCTAGACTGAGCGACTACCTTCACCTTTCCCTGAACACCAAATTTACCCTCAACATCCAGCCGACTCACCATGGCCGGTTTCGTACTCTACGACATCCCCAGCAAAGAGCCTTGCCGCAGCTGGTCGGTGAATGCATTGAAGGGTATTCTGCACGGTGTACTCGTTGCCGGAGCCACTTTGTACTGAGCAGAAGTACAGTTCGCACTGTGCTCAATTACAAGAATATCCCGTTTCGCACCGAATGGGTCCCATACGTCCGCTTGCAGGAAACTCTCGCCGCGACGGGAGTGCCACCCAATCCGCAGCCTAACTGGTCCGATTACAGCGTGCCAACTCTTCGCTTCCCTGATGGAACCATAGTCATGGATTCCGAAAAGATTATTCCAAAATTGGAAGAGCTCTTTCCTTCGCCTTCGCTGCACCTCGATCGCACTGATATTCTCGACCAAGTGAAAGACGGCCAGGGCAAAGTGTTCTATCCGATGATGTCGTGGTTCTTTCCCAAATTACCAAGAAGGATATTGATTGAAGACGACATTGAATGGTTTCGCAACGACCGAGGCAAGCGCTTCGGAACGACCATGGAAGACATGGAAAAGTCGAAGTCCGAGGAGCAGTGTTTGGAGGAGGGGAAGCCGGGATTTGAAATTTACGAGCAGACCTTGACCAAGTACAAAAAGGACGACGGGCCATTTATTCTGGGAAAGGAGATGTGCTACGGCGATTTCCTGATGATTGGGCTGGTGAGAATGATGGAGAGCCTTGGAGAGGAGGAGAGGGAGAAGTTTGTGACTCGGGTCAAGGGTTTGAGGGAGCTGTATGTTGCGGGAAAGAAGTATACGCTTACCGAGGGTGTCGATGGGTGATGTAGTGGTACTTTCGGTGGCTTGACTCCATGATCAAGGGAACTGTCTTCGTATGCTGTCGAGTAAATGCGGAGACATGTGGTACCGTTTCTGGTTCCAGCTGTAAGCGTGTCCTGTGCTGCACGCATGGCCTAGAAAAGCCGAGGTGCTCTCGTATAAACTTTAAGCCAGTGCTCATATTCCTGCACCAGTGCCAGTCACTCTCGTCAAGGTGCAGTGAAAGCCAGGTTCGGGGCCAAGCCCTTGCAATTCCCTGATGGTTGATCGCCATTGGACCGGATCTTGAAGATCGATAGTGGAAGCTACACATTGTAATTCGATTTGCTGCAATTGAGAATCCGTCAAAGGTAGCGCTTCGAAAGCAGGGCTGAGAATCTGTCGCATCAGCGCAGCACTACATGCCTTGCTCGGGTCTTCTCGTGTGGGGCCAATGACTTGTAGCGTCTTTAAATTACGAGGCAGAGAAGATGCGAAGCTATGCTGTCGTGGCCCGTATGCGTCACTTCCGATCAGTGCTCGTGGTGTGACGGCAAGATATTGCAACGAGACCATCTGCTCGAGGTTACCGAGCGGCTCCTCACATGCTTCATGGATGCTGGTGCCTCCCCAGATTGGGTCGTGGAGGTAACAGAAATTATTACGTGTGTCCAGCCTTACGATTTCCAGTTTGCTGCCGAAGGTATTGAGAGAGGCTGCGATGCTTCTAAAGTCGAGAGCGTACTGCTGAACCGCCCATTGCAGATGCACTCGTCGTAAATTGGGGGCGCGTTGGAGGAGGTAGGCGAGCATGACATTGTCCATCTTGCAGTCCCGGAGCTCAATGCTTTTCAATCCAGGCCATGGATAATCTAATCATCGTCAGCTTCATTTCTAGGTTAAGTTTCGCGTTGTTCTTGATCATTTTTCATCTCAATGCACGACACCTGAGTCCCTCGCAGCTCTAACTTACCTGTGATGCCTGCCTCCCGGGCAGTCAGAAGCCTACTGCAGCTTATTCGCCACGCGCTCAAGCTCTCGACATTCGACATCAACAACATTCGCGTGGCGAAGGTGCAACCGAATGTTCCAGATTGTCTTTCGAGTCGGATTGCCACTTTCTTCACTCGAAGATATCGCTTGTGAGATTCTGATGTCCATCGATACACGGGCAAAACATCAAGCAGAAAGTAAGCTGACCTCGACCTCAAAAATTCCTCGCGTTGTGTTGCTTCGTCCACGCACGGGACGGATATTTCAAGAACTTCAACATTATCGCACAAAGTGGTCAGTGCAGTGAGCACCACATCAGCTCGACCACTGTCCAGCTCTGCGCCGATGGCAGAGCCGAGCCCCATGGGATAGCATGAGCTCGCCCTGCGCAGACCTCGTACGTACTGAAGGCATTGAATGTCCAGACTTTGGGGAGCTCGATCGATCGGGCTACCGCTATTTCCCGAGATATGTTCCCACTTGTCGATGATGACCTCGCACACACTATCGGCACAAATTGCATCATTTGCGAGGGTTTTCACAAAAGTCCTCGCATTCGCGATACGAGCGCCAGGATAAGTATGATACAGGACAGGTTTGACAATGCGGTTCAGTGCTTTGCAAGTCCTGCTGAGCGACGCCAATGTGCAAAGCTGCAGCTTGATGGCCTTGTCCGAAGCACTCAAGGTACTGAAATCGGGGCACCGCTGCTCGCCAATCACGATGGCTGGGGGAAGGCGCAGATAGTCCACGATGATTTCCAACATCTCTTCGGGAAGATGGCGACCTGGTGAGATGTCCATGTTGCACCGCCGGTGCCTGTCTGGCGGTGCCGGCCACATGCCAGAATCCTGGAATGGTAGACGTGCTCGATAAGCCTTCTAGCGTGGACTAGAGAGTGTCGACGCGCCAGTCGCGAGGTCGAACGTCTGCCTTGTCATCGGTAATATTGGAACACGAGCAGCGTGATTCGCCTGCA
Organism: Cercospora janseana; assembly: GCA_026725115.1. Lineage (NCBI taxonomy): Eukaryota > Fungi > Ascomycota > Dothideomycetes > Mycosphaerellales > Mycosphaerellaceae > Cercospora > Cercospora janseana. The sequence goes on from CM049100.1 coordinate 1,067,739, forward strand.
ATTGGGCATAGACCGGGAAGATGATCCTGAACCTTGCTTTGTAGGAGCCGAGGGCGGTGCTGAAGAAGTTGAGGTCTTGGTGCCGATCGGCTTCTCGCGCCAAGCTGTCCCTTGCACGTGGCAGGGAAAGGAGGGATCAAGGGATCAGATTCGTCTGACACATGGCAACCGCATGAAATGATAGAGGCGCTGTTCAGTGCAGCCCAAGGAGGTAAAAGAAGCGAATCCTGACGTAGCCTGCAATTACAGAACCTTCGAGCGCCGCAAGAGGTCTGCGCCGGTCTACCAGATCTTGCACAGGCATGTCAAGCATACATGAAGAAACAAGATTTGTGTCATCTTCGGGACTCGCGAGCTCCCGCAGTACTGTATGCTAAGATGGGAGCTATGCTCTATGATTCGGCAGTAATAGCGTAGGATATCCATCGTCTTGCACAGAGACGTCAGGCTCCCGCTTAGATACTCAAACATTTCCGTGGGTGACCACATGAACTCACCTCTCGTGCTCTCACATACTGTGCGAACAGCCCACACAATTGCTGTATGGTTCTGGCGCGATTCATCACGCTGAATGAGTAGAAATGGCTCTCAGGCATCGAGTAGTTGGCGGATGGACGATCTTGCATACGTTGCATTCCCTGCTTACGCGAGACTCGAAAAGAGGCTGTCGGGTTGAAAATGAACGATTTGCTGCCATTAGATTAATCACCTGATCGTATTCGCGCGGTGTCTGGGTCTCGCCATGAACTATACCGCAGTGTGCTGTTGATCCGACCATGGTCATCCTATGCCCGGACATTTCTGCCGATAGGTGCGGACCTGAACGGATTCGAACCGCAGCCAAATACCATCTCCTGCCAAGAAATTGGACATCAAGTACTGCGCGGGGGCGAGAATTCCAAAATCCATGTGCAAGCTCGCTGCCTCACTCTGGCCCACCGCCATGCGATGGATAGAGAGCTGAGAAGCGTCTTCGGCCAAATGGTGCTAGCTGTGCGCAGTAGAGCGGTCCCTGGAGTCATGGTCGACCTTGCTTAGGGTTTCGACGATTCCTTCAGAACTTCGGCCTTGATGCGCTCCTGACAATAGAAGTAGGATCATGACTGCTGCGGCGTCGTGGTAAGATGTGAATGCTTCACTTCTAGTGAACCACTCTGTCCCCACAGATGTCGCTCTCTAACGCCTCCGTTCCCCAGCCAGCTGGGCCCACGTTGTGCAGCTTTAATGCGGGATGATGCTGCTTGACGGAACCAGACGCTCAGCTCTGCGGCCTGATCCAGCTCCTCTAATTCGATCCTTCCGAAGTACATCGTGTGAGAGGACGCCGAGGATCAACTAGGTTTTCCTCGGCTTGTTGCCAATTCAGCTGCAGCGAAGAGCGAAATGTCGTCAAAGGCCCCAACGCGGATCTGCAAGCGCGATGCCTTCCATTGCGGGAATTGTGAAAGGGCTACTGCGTGGCATGTAATCTTTGCCCATGTGGATCGTCAGCAAACTTGAGGGGTTACAAGACGGATCGAGTGTCTTGCGGCTGAGATATTGGGTAAATAGGGCGGGCTGCTGACGGTAGTTTATATGCTCTCGCTGTACCTTCGATCACGTCAGTTGACGGTTCAAGCACGTTGGTATCTATACAGCCAATCAACTACTATCGTTCGAGCGGTCAAGGCGGACAATAGTTGGAAAGCATAGCCGGCCAATATGTCTACAAGCAATGGAGCATCGAGCGTCAATGGTGCAGATCAGCACTCTGCACCACAGCGTTCCATGCTCATTACCATCCCACGATCGTGCTCGAATCTGCTCGTGAAGATTCTTGGACTGGAACAGCAGGAACATGTCAAACACAGCCAGTATCATTTCATGGGGGCCATGGTCTACCATGCGAACGAGCATCTCATCGATAACCCTCCCGAGACAGTAAGCATTTATCATTCGCGGGCTTATGAATGAGCTTGCACTGACTCCGTCTTCACCTTGTCAGTGGTCCGATGAGCAGAAAATTGGCATTCATAAACACTTTGCCGATGCGATTGCGAAGCTAGAGGAAGATGTCCATCTCGACCACGACAACAAAATAGGGTTCACGAAAGAACACTGCAACACATTCATCGAGCCCACTGCTCTTGCCCGTTTCGTCAACGGCGCACCTCAGGATGGTGCGATCAAAGCTTCTCCTCTTCGTTGGACTGTGCCCGGATACGAATCGCTGTACACGGAGCTCAATGAGACAGCACTTCCAGACGCATATCTACTCTCCTGGAAACCAATTTTCCTTATTCGCCATCCTGTCCGAGCTTTCGAATCCTGCTTGAAGAATTTCTCGCAAGTCTTTAACGAAACCGCCGAGGCACTGACTGCAGGATGCACGGATGCATCACGAGATGCGACAATAGCATCAAACAGCACCTACAAGTTCCATCGTAGCCTCTATGACTTCTACGTGAGCCACGGGGTTCGGCCGATCATTGTAGATGCTGATGACCTGGTCGTGCACACGAAATCCATCGCAGAGAAGGTGGCGCAATACGCTGGCCTCGACCCGGACAAGCTAAGGTACGAGTGGCCAGTCTTGAGCGCAGAAGAGATTCAAAGCAAGGTGACGCACATGAGAATCATGCAGACAGCTCTGGATACGTCTACTGGAGTGATGATAGGCAAATTGGGGGCAGATGCCGGATCAGCCGAAGAGTTATTGCCAATGTGGAAAGAGAAATTTGGCGACAAGAATGCGATAAATCTGCAGCAGAGAGTGCAGAGGGCTATGCCCGACTATGAGTATTTGTGTAAGCGGAGGATTGCGGCTTGATAGATGTGATTTGCAACATCAAAGTCAATGACTATCAGATGATCGACTGTGATGCTCCACTTCTCGGCTGGTGTTAACAAATGTATTGGTTCCGCAACGCTTCCACAGTGATGTAATTACTCTTTCAGATGACGCATTCGAGATGGGCACGCTTTGACATGCAATATTTTATGCTTGCTCTCCAGACCGTTATGTGTCAGATCCTACTTCTTGCTTCACGGTGCAAGTAAGCGATACAAGACTGCGTTTGGGGTCCACTCAACTGCGCGCAGCCACTCATGCCTCCACCTCCGGCTAATGGCTACTCTCCCCAAGAAATCAGTCACTTTGTGACACAGTCCGGCATCGCTAAAGCACAGCGCACTTGGGGCGAATACATGATCAAATCCTTTTTCGGAGGAGTTTCATATCTCTGGGCGGAATGATCGATATCGTTGTCAACGCTGGGTCCCCGGGCTTGCGCGCCAATGATCCAGGTCTCACCACACTCATTGCAGACTTGACCTTTCCCTTGGGCTTTGTCTTGGCGACTTTGACGAATATAGAGCTATCGACGAGCAATTTCTTCGTCATGCCTTACACCACATTGCAGAGGCAGACGACAGTATCGGACTGGGCGAAGAATTGGGTGGTCACCTATGCGATCAACATCGCCGGCGCGTTATTTGTCGCTGGCTTCCTCACATGGTGGTGTGATGTTCTGAACACCGCTGAAGCAACCTCGTATGTTGTCACACAAGCAGAGGGCAGGGTCAATGTCCAGTGGTCCGTCAACTTCCTGCGTGGCGTAGGCTGCAACTTCTTCGTGGCATTGGCATTCTTCATGCCTTTGGGTTCGGTCGAATTTGTGTCGAAAATCTACACCATATGGATACTCATGACTGCCTTTGTTCTGGCGGGCTATCAGCATTCGGTGGCGAAATATTTCATGATACCTATTGGCATGTTTTATGGTGTCAACTTCTCCGTCGGAAAGTTCATCTATCAGAGTGTCATCCCAGTCACGCCTGGCAACATCGTCGAAGGCGGTCTGCTAGGTGCGTTGCCGTTTTGGTATCTGTATGGGCGAGGCGAGGCTGCGCATGTGCAAACAGGACACACGCTCGAGGGACGGGCGACGGAGAAGCAGAGGACGAGCGCGAGTGAGGCTGACGGCATCGCACCATTCTCAGCAAGACAGCATGCGGGCATTACGACTGCGCCATATGATCGCACTGGCATGGTACGAAGTGCATAGTGTTGGATCGTAGCGACAATGTAGAATCCTTAGTTAGTGGACAGACTTTCCTCAAAAGGCAGGCGCCGCGACCGTTGAGAGGGTCAGGCTGCCAAGCCCTTGCCGTTCATCGGTCATCGCTTCATGTCCACGACAACCATGAGGGAAGACATGCCATGTCCAACGCATCTACGAAGTGTCATCGCAAGCTGAAGCACCATGCCATCCGAGCCCTCTGACCCGCGAACCCCGAGCTCGATCATCGACGCGACACGAAGCATCTTCTACCATGCCATCTATCATCAGATACCACAAGTGTTTTGCAGGGCTTTAGAACTGCCTCCAAAAATACTGCAAAGATATCAGGAGCGAGACAGGCGATTTGATGCCCGACAAGGAGCGATAGGCGATCCCTATCGTGGATTCATTGATCCCGGACTTGCCGATGAGATTGACGAGAGGAGACGGGATGAGCATTCACGGGCGAAGAGGTCGAGCAAAGCACGCGAAGAGACGCCCAAGTGAAATGCACAATATCAAAGCGGGCTTCAATTAAGACACACAACGCGTTGCTCGGTAGACGTTCAGTCGAGGACACACAGACGCCACCGCGCTACTTCGCGGTGAGTCCATTGCATGGGATCAGCCCTTGCAAGCAAGACGTCCGGCTCAGGACCATCCCTTTGCCGATATACACTTTCTCCTCACCGCTTCAAGATGCCCCAACCCCGCGACCCCACGCCCCGGCAATCACCACGAGCAACCTGCCTGTCCAACGAGCCAGGATTCCCCTCCTTCCTGCCCCTCGCGATAATCTCCCTAATCCTCGCGCTCGCAAAGGGATCAACATACTCACAGCACTCCTCCACCACCCCCCCGCTCGGCATCCACGTTCAAGAAAAACACAACATCATTCCGCACCCTCTCCAGTTCCCCCCTCGCCCCCACCCCTCACCAACATGCCAAAATCCGCCCGCGCCACCACCCTCTGCATCTCCACATCTACCACCACATGTGTGATCGCAATCTCCCACGTCACGAGATCTTTGCACATGGTCGCGAGATGGGAAATGAAGCCTTCGGTGTCTTTGGCGGCGCTGATGGGAGGCGTGGAGGCGGCGAAGAGGGCGGGGCCCCAGGTGATGCGGAAAGTAGGGGCGCAGAGGGAGCGGATGATGGCGTGGTTCATGGTGTTGGTGCCGGGAGGGGAGGCGCTGGTAGAGAGGATGAAAGAGCGGGCGGTGGTTGTGAGGTGGTGGTGGAGGTCGGAGGGTGGCATGGTCGTATGCGTGAGGAGATGATGTCTGCCGAATGCCCTAGGGTGGATTGAACTCTGTATTATTCTTGGGGATCGTTGCTACAGCACATATGTGCAAGATCGACCGGAGGCTTTCCAGTAGAGATGTTTGACGGGGTTTCTGAGACCGAGATGCATGAGGCTAGGGAAGACGAAACAGATGCGTGATGAGCGCATCGTTTCAGCTTGAGCTGCAGTTCCCACAGGCAGCACAGTAGCCCGAGGGAGCTCCGTTTCTGGAAGCCGATCATTCATACGCCTCCACCGACTCGCACTCATGGTGGTTGCCAAGTATTAGGAGTAAACCTTGAGCAAGGCACGGAACGCAGCGAGCAGGTGGAACTCAATGTAATTGGAGGGAGGCACAGTAACGTGAAGACGCACACCCTACAGATACAATGAGCATTATAATTACACATTATACAGACTACTAGAGAATAAGTGCATGCTCTACAGAGGAAGCTGAGACCAATTCTTGATCCTCATGTTATCATCAACTTCGATAGACTAACATATTCGAACGGCGCTAGCTTTGAAAAAAGATCCTCACAAGAGCTGCTGTACCGCACTGGCAGCCAGCTTCGTAAGAGAAGAGAAGTCCATCCGCGGGATGAAGGATATCGCGACAGAAGTAAAGAAAGCCTGCTGCGTGCAGGAGTCTGCGTGGAGCGATAATCGGGGTCGAGGCAGTGGTATGAGGGTCGTGGGTTGACATTCATCTCCTTTGTGCCAATCCATAGGCAAGCACGTCGTCTCATCCATCATTGATCATTCGTCAATGGCCGGCTTGGGTCCTCGAAAGCCGCAACGGATTCAGGTGGTCCGCTCATTGCATTTATCCTGCGGAACTCGGTGCTGAAATAGCGCGGTTGCCTGGCATGACTTAGCCATATGCGGCGGCACGATCGCTGCGACTGGTTACAGGCTCGTTGTCGGAATCAGTGATGTCCTTGGGGTCATCCGTTGTTGACAACTTGCCGGAAAGGCTGGCTCGGACGCCGTCAATGCGATGCCCAGCCTGCCGTCAACAGGCACGCTGTATTGGCGTATGCGGACCAGTGATTTCCTAGTCCAGCTCGATGACCTCCACAACCTTTTGTGGGGCAGCAGAGCTCCCCTCGCCACCTTCTCCACGCGCGAGACTGGCTGAGCGTACGCCGGTACGCTCCTCCACCTTTGGTGTCCAGCTGCCGTCAGGCTCAACGACGATCGCTTTGACATCGAGCAGATCTCGTTTCTGGAGCTCCTCACGCACCTTCACAAGAAAATCATCAATGACCAGTGTATGCGGCCGCACGTCCCCACGGCATAGTGGACAACGCCAGCAGTCGACGACGGTGGTCCCGTTGCGTCTGTCGCGTTTGCAGCAAGATAAAAAGACATCCAAGTCGAAGACATCTTTGTGCAGACAATTGGCACCACGAGCGGGAATATTCACCAGTCGTGCTCTCGACAAAGGCTCCACAACCGCAATGGTCATATTGCTAGAGGTGATGGTGATTTCATCGTCGCTGCTGTCATTGGTCGCAGATAGTGCTGTCTTTATAGCAGCGAGAGACTCGTGCTCATCAATATGTGCAGCTTTGTCTTTGATGTCCTCGTAGCTCATGATTCCAATTGTCTCGACGCCAATGGCAAAATCAAACTTGCGCTTATCGTTTGGATGGCGATTGATGAGTATCTTCAGCGTGTTTTCGCCCTTGACAACATGCGAGGTAACCTCAGCCGGAAGGTAGCGGCCATGGTGCAGTTTCCTTCGGGTGTCAAGCTGTGTCCCGTTTAGTGAAAGTGTCATTTCCTCTGGCCAAGTGCTCTCAGCAACGACCCAACTACTTTCGGTCGCAAACCCCTCAGCGGGCACAGCACAGCAACGGACACGAAACATCAGGGACTCTTCATTGATCAGTCGGGCCTCGGCTGCTCCCGGAACTGTCGAGGATGTGGATTGGGGAATCTTCTCAAACATGTCGTCCGGTATGTCAAACCTCACAGACTGCACGGGACTTCTTTTGGAGATGGTAGCCGGCGCCAGCGCGTATCCCATGACATAGCGATAAAATTTCGAAATATCGACGCCAGGATGAGCAGGAAGTAGAATTGGACTGCGCAAGTAGGCTTGGTGAAGAGCGGATCGATTGGGGTCTGGATGCGTGGGCTGGGCGCGTGGAACCTCACTCAGAGTTGGAAAGACTCGTGATATTCCCGGCGGACACTGCCCCTGCCCAGCGCGATCGTGGTAGAGAGTTTGCGACGAGGCCGGGAGTGGAGCCCACTGTCCATGATTTGCGTATGGTTTAGGCATGGCCGGCGCCGGCTGGGCTTGCGCAGTGCGATGGCGCTGCGGGTGGCCTGGGACTTGCTGCGCCAGCCATCGCTGCTGTGGTGTCTGTTGGACGAGCATCGATGGCTGTTGGACGAGCACCTGTGGCTGTTGGAGCGTAAAGCGACTGTTAAGGCTGACGGGCAGAGTCGAAAAGACAGCATCAATGTTTGGTGCCACCGTAAAGGGCAACGGTGGGTCTGCACTACCCCTTGCGGCATTCTGCTCGTATCGGACCCATTCCACATACAAACGTCGCAATGCTTCCACGGCTTGTGTCTTCTCTTGAGCCGTCCTTCGCCAGCCTTGCAAGATATACTGATAGGTGCGCTGGTCGAGTTCGTGCAGCCGGAACAGTGCCTGCATCCCTGGTGTTTCATCTAGACCCCAAAAGCGGCGAGCTATAGCTCGAAAGCACGTAGTGCGCAGCACTGCACTGTGTAGTCGCAAATCATTGACCAATTCTTGCACAAGTGGTGGCGCGTAATTCTCGGTACACGTCTGCAGTAGTGGCTCCCACGCTCGAGGTAAAGCTAATAGGAACTCCTTCACTGTGAGTGCTCGATGCTCGTAGAGGTTCCGTACTTCCACGGCATCAGAATACACCTCCATGATCGGCTCCGGGAAGTCGGCGAAGAACGCCAATACTTTCGGCGCTACTTCTTCGTTGGGGCAGAGCAAGGCGCTCACCGACTCCCAGCTTGCGTCGGGCAAGTCTCTGAGACACTTTGGCAAGAGGCTGGGCATCACGGTGCGCAGACAAAAGATCTGACTGAGGACTTGGTAGAACCAGTCGTCCTTTTCGACAGCTTCGCGCAGCAGGCTCAGGCGACCACTCTCAACGCTTGAGAGCGTGACGCCCGATTGCGCGCCCAGACGCCCGAGTCGAGCGAGCAGCTCTGCCTTGGGGATTCGAGAAGCGGCAGGGCCCCGCGCGAGAGGTCGCATCTGCTGTGGAAGATCGTGCTGGGCAGAGTGCAGGGGACTCGTGTGCAGGGGCGGCGCATTTGAGGGAAGAATGTCTGCAGCGGGCGGCAGCATGGTTGCGCTTCTGTGCATGCTCTGCCGATGGTGAATCGCTGGTGGTCGTCAGCATGAAGTCCGCACCATGGTGGCCACTACTCACCTGGCTGCTTCCCCTGGAACTGTGGTGAGCTGACAAACTGCTGTGTTCGCGGCGCATACTGCGTATGGTACAGTGGAGACGTGCTCACGCGCGGTTGCGGCGGTGGGTTCCCCAGCATCGGGGCCTGAATCGAGCCTGGCGGAGGAGGCCCCGACCATTGCATCGCCAAGGGGGAATCCGCACCATGTGGACGGCTGTTTGGTATGGAGACCTGGTTGGCGTGTTGACTCCGGTGTGGATGGGCCCGCCTGGGCGCGAACGCGTGCTCGGCGCAGGTGGGAGAATTCGTGTTTTCTTCACTCGGTGCGGGAGATGGCAGCGGGGGCGCGCGCTCCATCGACTTCCAGCTGGGCGTTGCGAGATGTGCCGATGCGGGAGACGCATCGCTCACGGTGAAGGGCTGTTCATATCGCACCAGCGCCGGGCTCATATGTCGTGGTGGCTGTGGTGGTGCCTGCTGTCCCGGCTGCGCATCGGCGCTGGGTATGCCTGCCGGCGGGAGATGCTCTGCAGGCGGTGCAGGCGCGCGCTGTTCTCCTCGCCGCCCCGTGTCGTCGATGCGGCTCACCATCAGCGGTGGCGTGGCGTGGTCGTGGTCGGGCATCGGGCAATCTTGTGGCACCACGGCTGCGTGCGCACACGGCGCAGATGTCTCGACCCTTCCGACCATCCAACTCTTGCGGCGTGCCGCCAGCGACTGCAGGTGTGCGTTGCTCTGCGCTATCGCCTCCGGCGTAGGCCCCTCGATGCGTTTGCGCTTGGCCGCGGGCTCGCTGGACACGACCATGTTACCGCGCAATGCTCCTCTGACGCCGACATTGGTCCTCCCCCGATGCTCCGGGCAGCTGCGCTGCTGTTCCAGGCCGCCAAGCACCTCGTTCGCTGCGCAGATGGGCTCGCTCACGACAGGGAGCGTGGGGTGGCAGACGGTGCAGAGGAGGAGGTCGGGCGCGAGGCAGCGGTGCACGATGATTGCGAGTTGGGGCAGACGGGAGTCGGGAGCCGAGTGATGAAGGGGCAGAGCAGGACGAGCGGGCGCGCGATCCAAAATACAGCGTCGACCGGCGTGCGATGCTGCTCCAGTCAAGCGAGCGGCGTGAAGCGCGCGTCTTGCCGCTTTGGGAATATCGGGGGTCGATGATCTCGTCGGCGAGCGTCTTCATCATGGTTTGCGGCGCTCGCTGCCTCTGCACCTGGCGCTGCTCCCTCCGCTGCCAACGGCGGCGCCAGAGGCCGGCACGGAGGAGCACGCCGTCGTCGACTGTGACGAAGAGGTGTGATAGCGTCCCATGTCGGTGACATGATACAATCGGCCCGGGGGCATGGAGGGATCGGGAGCCCCCCTGGCGCCAAAGTGTCCCACACGGCGCACGGCGCACCCACTGAGCGCTTCTTGGCGACGGACCAGCGACGTGGATCGGTGTGTGGCCAGCAGCGCCCGCACTAAATAGCTACTACGCTGCTGATTACGACTGCCAGCGACGCACGCGCCCCGAGAACAGAGCCGGGTGAGACTCGCTAGTTACACTCGACACGGCAGGTGGGATGTGAAGTGCCAGCTCCCTCGCTCGTGGTCTGGTCGGCGTACACGTGCCCGTCGTCCTCTTCGCCCTCCTCCAACGCGGAGACGACGTCGCCGCGCTCTCGGCGGGACGGGCTACAGCACTGCGCTGCACACATGCTCGCTCGCTCGCTCGCTGGCTGTGCCGAGAGTTGCAGCAAGTGCAGCGGGCGCACGCGTCTCCGTTTCACCTGGGAATGGGCCATCTGCACGCACACCGAAGTCTGTCGTGAGTCGCGCTGCTGCTGTTTCAAGAAATCCACCATCCACCTCTCTCTCCTCTGCATCGCACCACCCTCCCCTTCCCGCGCCACTCTTGTCGCTCGCACCACCCCTCCGTCTTCCTGCGTGCGCGAGTGCCGGCCAGTCCACGAGGCGAACGCCTCGGCACGTCGACCTTCACTTCCACTCCGGAAACGCCCACCTCCAGCGACCTCCGCGAGCACCGCACGCACCCTCTTCCACCTCCCCCACCCTCCGCGGCCTGCACCGAGGGCGGACGCCGATGCTGCCACGCTGTCGACGCTCCCATCCGGCGGCGGGCATGGTGTTGTAGTCGTGCATCTCGCGACCGCCGACGGGGAAGTCGACATCGTGTGCGATCCGCGCCACACGTCCCCGCAGTCGGGCGAGGCGAGGCCAGGTCACTCACCCATCGATCGCCAACCCTCCACCACCACCACCAATACCGCCGCCGCCCACTCGACACCGCCGCGACCGCGACAGCCCCGATGGCGAGCAGCAGCGGGGCCGGCGATGCGCGGGCAGGCGCCATCCTCCTGGTCGTCCACGACTTCCAGGCCCGCAGCCCCGACGAGCTCAGCTTGGCCAAAGGCGATCGCATCGAGCTCATAGAAAGGTGCGTATGCGAGCACGTCGTTGCCCCTCCCACGCCCGCTCTGACACCGCTGCCCATAGGGACGATGACTTCGGCGATGGATGGTAGGTCCCGCACTGGCGGCGTGGTCCGCACGGCCTGACAGCTCGCAGGTTCCTGGGAAAGCACCTCACCAACGGCAGCAGTGGCCTCTTTCCCGAAGGTACGACCATGGCGGCCTTTCGCCGACTTGTGTCTGCACCGTACTGACCACGCCGACAGTCTACACCACCCCCGCGCCCAAAGGCACCTTGACCAACACCAGCCACGGCAGGCATCGCTCGAATGATGCAACTGCTAAGCTCGCGGCTCAGACCGCCGCATTCAATCTTGCCATGCCTGATCCCGGGTCAGGAGGAACACCGGCGCACACCACACCTCCCAATGTCGCTGGCACGCAGAGTCCGGCAGCTGTTGCTGCACTCAGAAACTCGTTGCCGAGCAATGGCGCTGCTGCTGGCCGTACATACACCATCACCTCGGACTCCCCTGTGATGAGCGAGACATTGTCCGTCATCGACGAGCACATCACAGATTTGCGGTCTCCCCGGTCCTCATCGTACGCCAACGGCAGCAACAGAGACGTCCTGGGCAGTGGGTATGCGGTGCAGCAGGCAATCCGACGGTCATATATAGCAGGCGCAGAAACCGACGAGGAAGAGCAGCAGTTGCATACCGAAGACGAGGTCATGTCCTGGGGTCCCGAACGCGTGGCAGAATATCTCGAGGACAACGGCGTGGAGAAGGCGCACTGCGACGTGTTTCGTGATCAAGAAATCAGCGGTGAGGTGCTGCTGGCCATGGACCAGAACAGCCTATTTATCAAGGAGTTTGAACTAGGCGCGATTGGGAGACGTCTCCGCACATGGTAAGGAGACCTGCGCTATGTGTGCTACGACCTCCAACACACTTTTGCTAACCCGGTCTCATCCATTTGCAGGCACAAGATCAAATCACTGCAGGACGAAGTCACACGAAGTGCAGCACCTGCGGACTTGGAAGGGCACCGAAGTGCTTCTGAATACTCTCTCGCGGGCGATGCCGACGAAGGTGCGAACGACCTGTCAACGAATCCCCGCAATCGCAGTTCGACCATTGGTACCGCTGTGCTTCCCCGGGGGCTCAGCACGGGGAGCAAGTGGTTGAGTAGTGACAATCAAGTGGGCTACGCTCCTGGTGGACCAAGACGTATCAGCGCGGGTACGTCGCCACTACAAACCATGACCAGTGGGCCGAGGGAGTATACGCAGCGCCCTTCAGCGCAAGGCGTCCGCAACCTCAACCACTCACGACGCCACTCTAGCATTGACTCGACATCAACAGATGGAGCGACCCGTTCGAGCCACCGCAAGAAGCCTTCGTTGGACAAGAAATGGGAACTCGGCCAGGCGATGAATGGGCATAGACAGACGGCCAGCACTGATGCACAGCTGCCCGATCGGACGTCTTCACGAGGGCTGTCCCAGTCCACTCTTGACGAATTAGACCGGGGCTACTTCTCATCCAACGACCTCGACGGACGACCGCGAAGATCATTGCTCTCGAAAAGAAATTCTACAGGTGTCAGTATTGGCGCTGCCATGGATTCGCGTCTCGGCGCCTACGCGGATCCTCACGAAGCAATGAGTACCACGGGATACTCAGCGCGTCAGATGAGCACACTGGATGCAGTCACCAGCAAATTCGGCAACTATCGCTCGGCGACCACTCCAACAGCCAGACTGGGGTTGGGTAATCCAATAGTCACCAAACTCGATCATGGCAGTAGTCAGCCACTCGGCGGAATCAGCGCAAGTCCGACCAAAGTTGGGGATGATGCGAGCGAAGCATCGAGCGACAGGGTTGCACTAGAAGCACTCGACAAAGCCAGTCCGAGAATTAACATCAGCATGTTCAACTCCGCAAAAGCCAAGATGACAGGCTTCAGATCGATCAGCGATAGCGTCACCAAGGACGAAAAGCGATCCCCCATCAAGGCCGATGATCCGCTGAGGTCGCCCACAAGGACAGGTTCAACGACACCCAGCACAGAAGGGAAGAGCTTCGATCTCAGCAAATCCGCCATCGACTCACGCGCATCCACGGGCTCAGGGAGTAACTTGATGCCTCCTCCGCCCGCAAAGCGACCGCGTGTAAAGACGAAGACGAAGAAAGCTACATCCGCGTACACCAAAGGCCTCGAGAGAAAGACCCCACAGGAAGCCATGATCACTTGCGACTATTCTGGTTGGATGAAGAAGAAGAGTGGTTCTCTCATGACCACTTGGAAGACTCGACTGTTCGTTCTGCGTGGCTGCCGACTGTCTTATTACTACTCGGACAATGACACGGAAGAAAAGGGGCTCATCGACATTTCCTTCCACCGAGTCCTTCCTGCGCACAATGAGACATTGACCGGGCTGCATGCGACGATGACTGGCGCATCTGGAAGCCCTACCAGTCCCATGCATGGGTCAACACCAACATTGGCACAGCAAGATCTGCGGAACAATCCGGCTCCAAAAGGAGAGGAGAATGAAGGCATGTTCATCTTCAAGCTGGTGCCACCAAAGGCGGGCCTTTCCAAAGGAGTCAACTTTACCAAGCCTGCTGTGCATTACTTTGCTGTCAATTCTCGTCAAGAAGGTCGTCTATGGATGGCCGCGCTTATGAAAGCCACCATTGACCGCGACGATAACGGCGTCGTCACCACGACTTACAACCAGAAGACCATTTCACTGGCCAAAGCTAGAGCGCGTCGCGAGCGACCGCCTGCACTCAAAGAGGAGCAGGATGGCATTGATATTGAAGGCATTGCAGAGCTGCCCGGAAGTGATGACATGAGTGATCGAGGACTCGGCATTGATGGATTGAACGACAAAGATTCCACTTTGGGCGGAGCCCAAGAAGATACCAGCACTCTCGATGCCTCTTCCATCGCACCCAGCACCGCTCCCACCGAGAGTGTCATCAACGACGAACAACGACCGGCAACTGCGCAAAACGTATGAGCATGTTTGCCATTCAAGAGCAGTCAGGAGAAGTGTGCCTGGCATTCGACAAGTTTTGCGCATTGCGCCAAGCCTCTTTTTGTTCACTATGTTCAGGCCCCCTACACAGCGAAGGCATTTCCCCAACTTGTGAGCGCTACTATGATTATGCACAGCCATCAGCAGTATCCGTTGGCTTTCCCACCTTCTTGGATTGAAGCAGAAAGATATGATGACGAAGAGGAGTAAGAAGAAGCAATGGCCCATATACCCTTTTCACTCTATAGAAGTGATATTTCTCCCTTGCCCGCTGTTCTCCCGACATACAGTAGTCGAGTGTCAATCGATGTTCTCAACTGCTCGCACATGTCTGACTCTTCCTCCCTCATTCTCCTTTGCGAGCTTTTGGAAATTGCCTTTGTGGCTCGCAGCATTGAATCCGACGCAAGGGACCTGGTGCTTGTCCAGACGAGATCTCTGTTTCATGATCTCCTGCTCGTCTATGTGCTCGAGCTGCTTGTGCTTTGGGATGAAGTCGAACGGAACTCTGATTTCGATGCCTGAACCTCAGCTTGTCCTTGCGGCGGATTGGATGAATTCAGCGGTGAAGCATTCGATGATGGAGCGGCCGTGCCGGCGAGATGCATTGGCAGACGATGGATATACGGCATTCTTTGGCTTTGGCCCGGGCTTTGCACGATGGCTTCGTCGTGGTGGCGATGGAGGACTATGGCAAAGCTTGGAGTTTCAGGGGTACTGGATGTTCGCTCCCCACGTGGATGTGATGTTCTGGCTCACTCCCTTATTATATTGCCGTCCACCTCCGGCTCGGATCAGACTCACATCGCGCAGCAGTCGTCTTGTGCACTCAGCTAGCAATACAAATGCGTGAGCGCCATGGCGACATCGGAAGGATCACCAGCGAAGCCATTGGGCGGGCGTCGAATGCGGTTGCCTGATGCCTAAGGTTGGGGGTTGACCGCTTTTCTTATCGCATGGGAGGAGGCACATGGGCTGCTGTGTGGGTCGGTTTTTCTCGTCTGCCTGGAGGATGCCTAGGGTGATTCAGGGTGAGCTCTTGTTGGTGGGGGAGAGATTCTGACAATGGGTGCCTGTGAGGTGTAGTCGGAGGTGGGTCCGTGTGAGGTTTGAGTGGAGCTTGGGCTGGGGAGAAGTGAGGTTGGAAGCGTTTTCATCGGCTGCCTCCTGCTTGGCTACTCGAGCAAGATGCGCATGCGCTTTCTTATCGATATTCACAAGACTGCTGTCTGCCATGAATTCCAGATCATCTGCTCGCACTAATCACCTATGCGCACAGCCACCTGCACTCGCGCGTGGAAGACGTGCTCAAACTTCCGCAGGCGCTTAAGTCTTGTCGATCAACCACGACACCGAGCAACAACCAGTTTCAAGCTGCCACAGAAACGACCACAGATCTAGAATGCGTCCCTATAGCAGCGACAAGACTCGGGCGAGTCTCTCACGGTTGCCGTGGGTGTCCGTGCAACTATATGAATACTTAGGCGCCAAGTCCCAAACCCTAGCCGCCGGTGTTCATTGGCCCAGATCTACTCCTGATGATGCCTCGCGAAACCACTCCATTCCCACTTTGGGTCTTCGGGATGTAGACAAGAATAAGTCGTCAACGATCTCTGCGCGTTCTGCTTGTCGCGTCCGCAAATATAAGTGTTCTGGCGGAGCGTAAAACTTCACTTGACCAAAACCTATATCACGACTTTCATTTGTGTTTCCTTAGCCCTATCATCCTGCATTTACTCATTCGCGTTTCCCATCGATTGCACGCATCTAGACCTCATCTCCCCCTGGCAGGAACCAATTCCACGAAGACAGCATTCATAACGGCAGAAAACCTCACCAACACGATACAGAAACGTCGCTCACGAAAAGCACTTCGAATCTTCACGCAAACTTCCCCAATACAAGACACTTGCAACAAAATGCCTGTCCCAAAGTATGGAGCTGCACCTTTGGCAAAGACTTTTATCCTCGTGCGAGGCCTCTCGCTCATTTCCATGATCGCCATTGTCGGCATGACGGCCAACTTCGTCAGTCAAATCGTGAGCTCCAACATCGAGCCTCCAAAGGAGATTGTCGGGACACTTGTAATCGTAAGCAAGATCAGACGTCACAGACCTGCACACCCGTGCTAACAACAGGTAACCCCCACCAGACCTGCATGGCAACACTCTACTGCCTCATCAGCATCCCCTTCTTCTACTCCAACGCCAACCTCGGTCTCCTCATCATGACCGGTGCCGACTTTCTCCTCCTCATCGCCTTCATCGTCGTCTCCGTGACGTTGGGCAAACCGCTCTCATTCCTCAATTGCATGCTCGTCGCCGATCAGAATGCCGCAGCGAATGCTCAATCCGCTGCGGCCTTCACGCAAGCCCTGGCGAGCAACATTGGGAAGTCGGGCAGTACCCTTGGACTGGGTAATTGGGCAGGGAGTACCCGGGCCAACTGCTATGAGACGAAGGCCATCTGGGGATTCGGGATTAGTCTGGCGATTTTGCTTACCTGCTCCTCGTGCCTCCTGCCGACACTTTGGTACAAGGCGAGGAAGGCAGCAGATGCAGGCGAAAAGTCAATTGTGTAGACAGACTTGCCCGGCGCTATCTTACCCTGCTCCATTGGAAGGGTACATGGCATTGCGTGTGATAGCAGTGTATAATGCCTTGCCGATGGTTCCGACCCTAGATTGAGTTCTGCGGGAAAAGAGCTTCTCTAATTGCGCGGTCAGCATGTCATTTTGGCGTTCTGGGTTCCCGGCTGGGCCGGATGATAATTTTGATAGATGAGAAATACCGAAAAGTGGTGGTAGACATAGAGCAAACATGCACTCGCTCCTTGCTGACAGGTGCGAGTCAAAGTGCCAATCCAATGCACCCTAGACTTCAGTAGTAGCGTGCAACAGCATCGGCTCTGGAAACTCTCCATCGTGTTGCACAAAGGGAGCCCTTCCGACCTTTCCAAATCTCCACAAAAGCAAGAGAGCAGCACTCAAAAGGGGAATGTATGTTGAGAAATGAAAGCCGCAGGTAGTAGAGCAGTCATCTCAACGAGGGAAATGTATCGCTCGTATCTGTACCACAGCCAATGAGCTCAACGACCGTAGACTTATTAAGCGAAGTGTCTTGTTCTAGGCTGGCGAAGTCGGGCAGAGAGCAAAGCGGTTTCCAAAGAAACCAGCTAGACTCTGAGCATGACTTCTTGCCTTTCCTTCTGCTTTCATGACCAACTCACCTGGATGAGAGGGGAAAGAGAAGGCCGTTATCAGCCATATCTGTCGTGAAGAGGAATTTGGAGGCAACTAGGAATATGTCGTAAAAGAGGACAATGAACATACAAGTGCGCGGGAGTAGAAAAGCAAGGATACGGTGCTCGCAGTACACGGAGTAAAGGGGAGTTGAGGCTGGAAAAAGAAATAGAAATGGAAGGTATGGTGAGTCTTTGGAATCTGTTGTCGTGCATTCTGCGCGTGGCGCACGCCGCACGTGTCGGGTGTCGCCAGGCCTGAGCTATGAGCAAAGCCACTCTATGTCGTTTGATATAATTGCATGGTCGATTCCAGGTAACACCATACGCCAGACACGAGCCGTCAGCAGGAATGTCCTATCGTGTCCTGTCAGTACATACTCCCCACGTCTCTCTTGTCCTGTGTATGGCTCACCGTTTGCCATTTGACTTCGTCTCTTCATGACCGTCCCAACCGCCTCTCCAATCTATCGCGAGGCGCTCCAGACACCCTTCAAGAAACCGTCGCGCTGCGCAAGTCGGTTGATTGAGTCGTCGCTCTCACCCATGGCACGGACGAATCCGCAAAGGGCATAGGTCTGGTTCTCGCCGGTCGCACGGCCGTTCTCGTCAACCTTTGCGACGGAGATCTGGACGGAGGCGTGGTCCTTGGCCTTGATGATGCGGTTGGTGGCAGAGCACTTGCGTGGGACGTAGCTGTACGGATAAATTTGTTAGTCAACGCGACCTCGCACTCATGCATGTCTGTTGGATGTCGCGTACAGGTCGACGAGCTCTCCGCGTTCGTTCTCCATTTTGATTGATTTGTCGAGGGACTCGAGGGGGTGGGAATGGAATGTCGTGCTGTGCGATAGTTGTTCTGCGTGCTTTACTTCGCTGCAAGTTGATGTCGGTGGTCGGAACTTCGAAAAGTTGTGGGAGGCTTGGCGAAAATCGTCCGCCTGAACCCTCACATCGGAACATCCTCACTGTCACCCCTCGCAAATGAGATATTTACCAGAACCGATGAGCACGAGACACTAGTTGTGGACGCAATTGTACCCATCGAGAAATGGCTGAGTGTCTTTGCTCCTCGAGCTGCGGTCAACATAGCAATACCCAAGCAACCTGCAATCGTCGTATCTGGCTCAGAAAAGGGACCAAACCCGATAAACTTCACATGCCTCATTTCATTCAACATTAAGGTACTTTCTGTTCACGCTTATGCCATTGCTTACGAATAGTAAACGTGGTCAAGAACGAGAATCCAATCATTCGTCAGTCAAGGACGAGGTACTGTACAGCCCACGCGGCCATGGACTGTTGCCATCCGCTTTTCTGAAGGAGTGACAGCCGTCGAGGCATTACATCCGCTCGCTATTCCAACTCAAAACGTCTTCCAAATGGAAAACAAACTAAAGCATGAGTGCGGCAACGAAGAAGCCAAGGAGAGCGATGGCGCTGCTAGTGGCGATCATCCTTGGAGCTTCACTGTTAGACGCGCCGGTGCTACCACCTCCCTGCGAGAAACCAGATGCGCCATTGGACCCGCTGCTGCCCGAGGATCCAGAGTTCGAACCAGAATTGCCGCTATTATCGCCATTGGTGTTGATAGGCGCCTGTCCGCTGGATGCAACGTTGCCACCACCGGTGATACCCGGCACAGATTCAGGTGTGAAGGTGCTCTGGGGCGCTGATGCTGTCGAACTGGAGCCGGAAACGACCTTGCCGTAGTTGGGGTTGTTGCCGTTTGCCTGCATAGATCCGAGAATGGTATTGTTGTTGCCGATGGCGACGGTATCGTTGTCGAAGCTGCCGCCAGTGTAGTAATACGCTCCTCCATTGGCGTTGCCATTGAAGCCGTCAGGAGGGTTGTAGCACTCGACCGAGACATCCTGGACCATGGCGTAGTAGTAGCCGTTCTGCATGTACTCGCTGTTCCAGTTGACAAGGCCACCTGCCCATTCGATTGTGCCCTCTCCGTTCGAGGAAAGACCGGCAGGCCACAGTGAGAGCTGCACACGAGCTGGGGTTTGTGGGTAGTGATAGCTATTGGTCGACGAATTCCAGGTGTCCGACTTCTTGAGCGTGCGCATTTCGTTGCCGTCGATACTCCAAGTGATTTGATCTGGAGTCCAGTCGATGGTGTACGTGTGCACGTCGGAGTTGGTATTTGACGCAGGCAGTGACTTCATGTTGCCATCTAGAGCTCATTAGCATGTTGATAGGACCCGACACGATTTGAGGACTTACAATCGGTGATGCCCTGGTAGTAGTAGTTGCTCTGCGCGGCTTGAACGTTGTTGCCAACGAACTCAAAGTCGATTTCGTCCTTCACGTCGCTCATCAAGATGAAGCCTGTGACGACACCTTGCCCCTGCGAGGTGCTCATCTTTGCACTGATCTTTCCGTACCAGACGTAATGTGTGCTGGATAACAAAGTTCCGACTGTGCTCGGGGCCATGGTGAGCAGCACCGAATTGCCGTTGTATGCTACTGCTGTTCCCGAGCTGACCCAGTTGGCCTGGCTTGCGTCGCCTAAATATCTCGTGTTGGGCATGATATCGTCGAGTGAATTCATTTTGTAGTCTTCGCTCTTGCAAGTCGGCGCGGCCATGCATGATTGCAGGTTGAAGGAGGATTTAGGGTCACATCCTCCAAGACAGTATGCACCCACACCACATTGGCCGTATTGCGAGCAGCAAGGCGCATCTGCTGGGCAAGGACTACTTGGAGAGCATTTCGGTGAGTTTTGGGCGCTGACCAGGGCAAGACCCGCGACCAGGGCGGCTGAGGACAATGTCGTCTTCATCGTCGCGTGCTGAGTGCGATGGAATCCGTGATAAATATACAGAAGCAGATTGATTTACTAGCGCACTCGAGCCAGCAATCTGGTAAAAGGCGTGCGCCCGAGCAGTGGCTGCTGTGCGACGTGCCTGTCGAGTGTTTGCAGGCTGCAGCAACGATTGCGTCCCGGAAACGCCTGGTGTCGATCTTAACCGCGGAGACGGCCAAGCGATCCAAACGAGGCAGTCAAGCTGATGCAAAAAGTCCAAGGAAGCGATGGTGCGAAGAATCCCGAGTCTAACGAGTGTGACACCAAGAGGCCGTGTATAGATGGTGCGGTGCGGACGATCGGAGGAGCAGAGGTGAGCAGCGGTGGAGATGGTAAATGTACAAAAGCTCCGCCAGGAGGAGAAGAATCGTCTGGGCCACGATCTCACTGGTCCCCCCAACACGCGCGGCCCACTGCAGAGTCAAGGGCTTGAGGCGCCGCTGAATGCCGTTTACGGCTTAGTTAAGTCAACCTTGTCTCGCGCGGAAATCCTTGGCTGAGGAAATACGATCTTGACACGGCATCTCAGTGGCCGAACTTGTCGTAGCGCCATCAATATTTCACCGTGGCGTTGCATCGCCTCCCTTTGTTGAGCTCGCTTGCTCCGACATCCGAGCCGTCACATGACACTTGGGCTCATTTTAGGGTGCTTATTGCTCTCTTCGCATCCGCACCGTGGTCGAACGAGTGTAGTAGGTCGAAGAGATGTCAAGGTCATGGCAGGACTATCATTGCCAAGTTTCGGCACGCATGTCGTTGCACCACGCAGGATTCCTCCGCGTCGTCTCTATGCTCCATTGCAGCATCAAACTATCCCACGGTGTGACGAGACCGAGGTTGCAACCCTCACTTTACGGTTTCTTGTGGAAGTAGATCCCTACCAATCTGTCGTGGCTCATCCGGCAGTCGAACCAGCTGAGGCTGAAGTAGTTTTCGGGCGTCCACAGGAATCCGCAGTTGGAGTCATCACTGGGCGACAGCAGATCTGATTTAAGATGCCTCGCATACCGTGGTCGTATTTCATCACATGCCATCAACAATGTCCAAAACACACTTCGTACTTGTGCACGGCGCATTTCATCGCGCACTGCACTGGAAAGCCATGGAAGGCAAATTGAAAACAGGCGGGTACACTGTCTCGACGTTAGACCTGCCTTCCGTCGGCAGCGACATTCATTCTCTCATACCGGAGGGCGCGCTCCGAGCAGACATTGAAGCGATCAAGACTGTGTTGGAGGAAGCCGCAGCACAGTCTGACACGATCATACCCGTCTTCCACAGCTATGGCGGTATACCAGGCGGCGAGGCTGCTGCTGAGCTGAGCGACCGCGCAAAGAGTAAAGTGCAGTGCTTGGTTTATATGTGTGCCTTCGCGATTCAGCAGGGCACAAGCCTCGTGGAGCAGGGAGCCCCATCCCCATGGTCACGAACCGAGGTAGGCAAATTGGCTCCTTTCACGGCGGAGCATTGGACCAAAGTTGACATCGCACGTACAGGGCTACGCACATTGGGTGCCAGATCCGATACCCGTGTTCTATCACGATGCGGAGCCACATTTGGCAGAAGAGGCCGCAAAGCATGTCTATCCGCACTCATGGTCCTCTTTGATCGAGAAGACAACCCACGCGCCTTGGAAGCAATTTTCTTGCGCATATATATTCTGCAAGGATGACAAGGCCATTTCCCTCACAGTGCAGCAAGGTTTTCTTGCGAAGATGAGCGAAGAAGATATCAAGAAGTGGAAGACATTCACCCTCGAAGGTGGACACAGTCCTTTCCTCACCAGGCCGGAGGAGTGCGTAGATATCTTGGAACAGCTCGCGAACAGCTAGATTAGCAAGAGAATCAACATCGTTACTACAGACAGGAATTGCGAAGATGTTGGAGAGACTTGGTTCACCGGACGTGCGAAAGCCTAGCATCGAAACCTAGTTGATACTGCAAGGCTCTGCAGGGCTGATGTATAGACCAGGAGACTACTACAATTCAAGCATGTTCCACTTACTTAGCAAGCAAACCCGGTAGGGCAGCAGTGTGTAGATGTAGTCTACTTTCTGCAAGCACAGCCGCTCCGCCAATGGCAAAGTTCGGCCCTATGTTGCCTTCAATGGCTCTACAGATCGCGTTCTCCCTTGATCGAGGATCCATAGGGCCTTTACTATTCCCCCTCCGCCTCATGCGCCATCACAGATCCACTCTCCCTTGAAACCTTAACAGTGTGAAGTCGAAGTAGCAGGTGAGAGCCTGCGCGGGCTTCGCACAAGGCTGCTGGCCTTCGTGAGTGTACCGCCGAAGTTGACATCGGCGACTGACGGCGCAAATGGATACAGATCGAGAGCTGTGTGCATTGAGATCTTTGATTGCCAGTATCTACCTACAGGGAAGAAAAGAGGGGAAGACCACGGGGCGATGTCAGTTTAGTCTGGCATCGAACGTCTCGCATGCGATCAATCCTCAAAATGGTATGCTCTCGAACATTTCGAAAGTGAATATTATGGCCAGAGGACCTCGAATTCGAGCGGATCTCCTCAGCAGCGACATGGTCCATTCTCTTGGATCCTGACACTTGGCAGTTGCTGGACAGTCAGCCAAGGATTCCCGGCATTGCGGACCCCGGGGCGAGGATCAGCTTTGGCGCGCCACAAATGGAAGGTCGGCTTCCGTCCAGACGCCCTCGTGGCCCTCTCACGACACTTTTATCAGCCGAGCCTCGCCATGCTGTTTGTTTGAAACGGCTCTATCGGCTGCGTGGCTGCCAGTGTGCATCCTGTCGGTCTTTGTTCCTTTCTTCTATTGACATCTGCATACATCCGCCATGGCTGCGGCGGCGACCCTCGCACCTTCACGATAGCGTATACGAGTCACGGACAAGTCGTGAATAGTTCTACCGATTGCCCGACCATCCTCTCCCGGATGTACTTCGGTTTTGGCCAAGTCATTTCTGCGACATCGACTGGTTTCCACGGCAGCTGAGAGCCGGCATCTGGTGCTGGATCTTCCCTCGCATCAGACATGGCGCCGAACACTGCGACAGCCGCACCTGGGGTGCATATGACCACCACGACCTTGCGAGTGGAGGGAATGACATGCGGGGCCTGCTCGTCGGCCATCGAGTCGGGCTTGAAAGACGTGGAAGGTGTGGGCAATGTGTCTGTGAGCTTGGTCATGGAGAGAGCGGTTGTCACTCATAACGCAGACAAGATAAGCGCTGAGCAAGTGCGGGAAATCATCGACGACAGGGGTTTCGATGCCACTGTGATCAGCAGTGACCGGCCGCAGACACCGCTGTTCGATGTGTCTGAAGAAGAGGATGTGACCGACGAAGAGGTAGACCTCTTGGGCGGAGGCATATCTGCCACCACCCTCCATGTTGGTGGCATGACATGCGGAGCCTGTACTTCTGCCGTGGAAGGTGCGTTCAAAGGCGTGGCCGGGATCAAGAGCTTCAGTATCTCGCTCCTGTCAGAGCGTGCAGTGATCGAACACGACTCCAGTATCATCAGCCCGGGAAAGCTCGCCGAGACCATTGCGGACACCGGATTTGATGCCGAAGTGTTGGAGACCAAAGCCGCCGAGACGATTGCGAGCAAACCGAGAGCAAAGGCAAAAGCCACGGACAAACGTTACACCACGACTACGGTCGCGATAGAAGGAATGACATGTGGAGCCTGCACTTCTGCAGTGGAAGGTGGATTCAAGGATCTGCCGGGTCTTGTGCAATTCAACATCAGTCTGCTCGCCGAACGAGCAGTCATTGTGCACGACTCCACGGTGCTTCCAGCTTCCAAAATCACGGAGACAATCGAAGACAGGGGCTTTGACGCAAAAGTGGTTGCAAGTGTGGACGAGGGAGTGCAGGCCTCGGCGTCCAATTCAGTTTCGCAGTTGCGATTGTATGGCCTGCCCAGTCCCGAGTCCACTGCTGACTTGCAGGCGAAACTGAAAACGGTGCCTGGAATTGCATCCGTTACCATCAATTTTGCGAATGGACGGGCGGCAATTTCACACAATCCTGCCAAAATCGGACTACGTGCAATCGTAGAGCTCGTTGAACAATCCGGCTACAATGCACTTGTTGCGGACAGCGACGACAACAACGCGCAACTGGAGTCTCTGGCAAAGACAAAGGAGATTCAGGAATGGAAACGAGACTTCCGTGTATCGCTCTCTTTCGCCATCCCGGTCTTTATGATTAGCATGTTCCTACCAATGTTTGTTAAGCCGCTCGATGTGGGCAGCATCAAGCTCCCAATCATACCAGGGCTGTGGCTCGGCGATGTCGCCTGCGTGGCTTTGACCATACCGGTACAATTTGGCATCGGAAAGCGCTTCTACGTCTCCGCATTCAAGTCGATCAAGCACGGCTCACCCACCATGGACGTTCTCGTTGTTCTTGGCACGTCGGCAGCTTTCTTCTTCAGTTGTGCGGCCATGGTCGTCTCTGTATTGATTCCACCGCACTCTAGGCCTGCTACGACTTTCGATACGAGCACCATGCTGCTCACCTTCATCACACTTGGTCGTTGGTTGGAAAACCGCGCAAAGGGCCAGACATCGAAAGCTCTTTCCAGGCTGATGAGCTTATCTCCGCCTATGGCAACCATTTACACCGATCCAATTGCAGCGGCAAAGGCTGCCGAGAATTGGGACGCTGAAAGTGGGATGGACGAGAAGAAGGTCAAGGATAATGGAGCAGCAGGATCCTCTATGGAAGAACGGACCATCCCTACTGAGCTCATTGAAGTTGGTGATATTGTCATACTCAAGCCTGGTGACAAAATTCCCGCGGATGGCATTGTGACGCGCGGAGAGAGCTATGTGAATGAGAGCATGGTCACAGGTGAGGCAATGCCAATCAACAAGAAACCCGGATCTGCTCTCATGGCTGGGACTGTCAATAATGCCGGCCGTCTTGATTTCAAGGTCACACGCGCGGGTCGAGATACGCAGCTCAGCCAAATCGTCCGACTTGTGCAGGAAGCTCAGACCAGTCGAGCACCCATTCAACGCATGGCGGACATTGTCGCCGGATACTTTGTCCCCATTATCATCACTCTCGGCCTATCGACCTTTGTTGGTTGGATGATCCTCAGTCACATTCTACCGCACCCGCCGTCGATCTTCCTGAGCGACGCCAGTGGCGGGCGTTTGATGGTGTGCGTAAAGCTTTGCATCGCGGTGATCGTCTTCGCTTGCCCTTGCGCCCTTGGCCTGGCTACACCAACGGCAGTCATGGTAGGAACCGGAGTCGGAGCTGAACAGGGTATTTTGGTCAAAGGCGGGGCAGCGCTAGAAACAGCGACCAAGGTCAATCATGTCGTACTTGACAAGACTGGCACTTTGACCATGGGCAAAATGAGTGTTTCTCAATCCGAGCAAGTCGGTCACTGGAAGGCACAGGCTGATCTGTGGTGGACATTGGTGGGCCTGGCCGAGGCAAGTAGCGAGCACCCAATTGCCAAAGCTATCCTTGGCGGTGCGAAGCAGAAGCTCGGCTTGGGAGTCGACGACCAACTGGAAGGACAGATGGGCGATTTCAAGGCGACTGTTGGCAACGGTATCTCCGCAACAATCGAGCCGGCTGCTCGTCTCGGTCGTCAAAGATATGCGATTGTGATCGGCAATGCTGCTTTTCTGCGAAAGCAGGGCATCGAGGTTCCCAAATCCTCCGAAGAGGAGTATGACGACTATGATGAAGTCCAACGTCAATCACTCTCCATGCCTTCGTCCTCCAAATCTGCTCAGTCCGCTGGCATTACCACAATTCACGTCGCTATCGATTCTACTTACACTGGATCGATCGGCCTGTCTGACGTCCTCAAGCCAACAGCAAGAGCTGCTATTGCTGCTCTTCATCGCATGAATATCCGCACATCATTGGTCACGGGCGATCAATCCGCGACCGCCATGCACGTTGCTGCACTCGTTGGCATCGAACCGGAAAATGTCTTTTCAGGTGTACTGCCGCAAGGCAAGAAAGAGATTGTGCAAGACCTGCAGAAACGAGGGCTCGTTGTAGCTATGGTGGGAGATGGAATCAACGACTCACCCGCGCTCGCAACGGCAAACGTTGGAATCTCTCTCGCTTCTGGCACCGATGTGGCTATGGACGCTGCGGATATCGTTTTGATGAAGCCCACGCAGTTGATGGACATTCCTGCTTCACTGCATCTGAGCAAGACGATTTTCAGGAGAATAAAGCTCAATCTACTACTGTCATGCGTATACAACGCTGTAGGTTTACCAATTGCGATGGGGTTCTTGTTGCCTTGGGGCATCGCACTACCGCCGCTGGCCGCAGGTGCAGCCATGGCGTGCTCAAGCGTAACCGTCGTGTTCAGCAGTCTGCTCCTCAAGTTTTGGAGCAGGCCCACCTGGATGGCGAATGACAGCATCGAGGACTCGCTATCGCTGCGCAGACCGAGCATTTTAGCGCGCATTGTTGATTTCAAGGACACTGTTATGGGAAGGAGACAAAAGGCCGAAGAGCGTGAGAGGGGTGCGTATGTACAGTTGGAGAGTTACGAGTCTGTATGAAGCTGCGCGGCTGAAGAAAGCGATGGAGTTGATGGCGTTCAATTTGGATACCCTGGGTTTGAGATTCCTCTTGTGTATAGTGATCGCTATCAGTAAGACCTGTCCGCTGCAAATATCCTTGCGCCTGGTTGGATGCCAAAGAGCCCACAGAAGTGCATGTATTGCACCTGACCCTCCTAATCTGATTCTTCCTGTATGACAGCTCAAAAATTCCCGATCCTCACCCTTGTCACGATATCAAGATAGCAGGAACAGACGAGCCGCTTAGTACATCTGCACTTCAAGTAACGCTCGTCCTACACCAGCATCTAGACCCGGCACCCCATGATTCTCGACTTCATAAGCGACTGCCTGTCTATCGCGACATGCTTCCTTGAAGCCATCCACAGACCCTCCCACGCCAAAATACATCCGCTTCGCTCCGATCAAAGCCTTTGCCATTTTGACTCGCTTCAGGAGGATGGCGAGCAGGTCTGCAAAGGATTCTGTAGATTTTGGACTGTAGATCGTCTCGGCGGCGAGGATCACCAAACCCATTTCTGGGGCCGAGTCTGGAATCAGAGCAGCCAGACCGGACGACCATGGACCCGATACAAAGTTGAGTGTGATTCCTGTCGCGATCAGGTCGGCTCGGAAGCGCTCGATGAGCACGGCCGTAAGCTCTAGGTCGCCATTTGTGGTTTTATCCTGGTCGAGAGGCTCAAGAGTCGTGTTCTCTGCGTTTGCAGCCCATGTCAAGATGAGGTTCGGCAAGGTGATTAGCCGTAAGACCTCTTCATTGTAATCCGCCAGAGTGAACGTGAGACCAGCAATGGAGTTGAGCAGAGCGTGCCGGAAGAGGACAAGCGAAGGTAAGGCGCTGCCGGAACCAAGCTGTAGAAGAATGAGCTACAAGATAATACGTGATAGCTGGTCGTCTCCCACCTCGACGACTTGATCGCACTTCACAAGCTCATCGATGTCCTTCCGTGGGCCTCTGTCGAGCAGAAGACTAGCGAGGTCTATTGAGCATTCCCAGGTTTTGAAGCCGCCTTCGTATATGCCGGAGCGTAGATCGGACTGATCTAGCTGCTCTACGACTTGGTCGTTGCTCGATGAGTCCTCTTGTAGAAGTTGTGCTCGGACGTCAAAGAGCTCGCGTCTGGGTAGATAGACTACACGACCCAGGGGCGATTCAATGCGGACAGTGCTGTAGCTCAGCCGCTCAGGTAGGCTAGCGAGCTGTCGAGGTCAGCTCGTTCTATCCACTCAATCATTTGTGCACGTCGTGGGCGTGTGAAGGTATGCTGTGCAAGGGCACTGTGCTCGCCCTCCTGAACTTGGCGGAAATTCTTACCTACCAAGTCATCGAGCTTGTGCGAGCGGATCGGAACGCCATGAGTGGGCGTAGTCGTTTGCTTAGCAATCGGCGCTGCGGGTCTCAAGGCCTCTTCGTAGCTGCCTGTGTCGTCGGTAAAGCCAAATGAGAAAGCCATGCCGTTTCCTGGCAACCAACTCAACGGGAAAAATGCAAAGCATTGGCGTCTGGGGTTGTCTCCGGCGCTGCCAAGCTTGCAGACTAGCAACACGTGAGGTTGCCTCATTCAGTACAGACATTGCACTGCAGGACGACTGTAAAGGCACAAATGGACTCATGCCACCGGCAGCTGCGTGAGGTGTTGCATGGGTCGGAGTTAAACAGGATGTGCGGGGATATGCATCAGCATCATGGTATAAGAAGGCAAGTTGCAGACCGATTTGTACCAGCTCCTCGTCGCTTTACGAGTGTGATCGTACGAGTACCAAACATCGATCCCTCCATATTTAACTCACAATGTCGTTCGCTCCCGAAGTACCGTATCAGCCCTATGCTGACGTCCACAAGAATGTGACAGGCCCGGGAGATGGCCGTCCGACAGCCCTGAAGGTCGTCAAGGACTGCAATGCGGAAGGCAAGTACAAGGGCAAGACGATTCTGATTACTGGAGCATCATCTGGCATTGGTGTGGAGACTGCAAGGGCGCTCTTCGAGACTGGGGCACAGTTGTATCTTACAGCACGAGACATGCCCAAGCTCGACAAAGTCATTGATGACATCGTGCAAAAGGCTTGCATCAAAGATGCTCCTCGCCCAAAGCCGCTGGAAATCCATCTTGATTCACTGGAGAGCGTCCGAAAGGGCGCCGAGGAGTTCAAGAAGCAGTCGAAGCAACTCAACATTCTGTACGCGATCACATAACCCGATTCCTTCGTTCCGCACTAATATACTGCACAGCATCAACAATGCCGGCGTGTTTGCATGTCCTTACACGAAAACCAAAGACAATTTGGAGCTTCAAATTGGCACAAACCACTTCGCCCACTATCTCCTGTTCCAACTCCTCAAACCCGTACTTCTGTCGTCTAGCACTCCAGACTACCACTCCCGCGTCATCAACCTCTCATCCAACGGGCATAGAATGCACGGCATCCGCTTTGACGACATCAACTGGACTGAATCAGGCGCTTACAACAAGTGGGCGGCGTATGGCCAATCCAAGACTGCAAACATCTACATGGCGTCAAGTATCGAGAGACACTACGGCTCCAACGGTCTCCGCGGCCTCAGCTTGCATCCCGGTGCCATTTACACAGAACTCGGTCGACACCTGAGTCAGGAAGATTACAAGGAGATGAATTTCGAGTCTCTCAACGACTTCTTCAAGACTCCCGAGCAAGGCGCTGCCACTACCACCTGGGCTGCAATTAGCGATCACTTCGAAGGGAAAAATGGTGGGAGGTGAGTGCGCAGCTCTGTTTTTGCCTCAGACAGGCGTGCCAACAATACTGACTCCGACATAGATATCTAGAAGACTGCGGCGAGTGTGGCCCTGTGGTGTCCAAGGAGGAGCCGATGGCTTCTGGCTACGCCGACTACATCTACAACGAAGAGAACGAGGAGAGGCTCTGGAAGCTGAGCAACGAGGTGCTTGGCTTATCCGCCGAGGACTGAACGTGCCCGAGATTATCAAAATCGTTGGTCTGCAGGTGCACACGTGATACACGCATCGTGCTCTGCATTGTCCTTACTACTTAGTGGAATTCTGGGTATCATCGTACAAACTTCGCTTCATAAACCATGTATCTTGCGCCGGCCTGTGGTACACACTCTGTCCTGTCGTGCCACTTACAACTCCGGTATTTGGTTCTCGCTGCCAATCATCTTCTTATCGCCTTGTTCAGACTTGCCAACGATTCGCTCATAATTCTGCGCAGCAAGTTGGCGACTCGCATCCCGCTGCTTTTCCAGCCTCTCGATGCCAAGATTGATGCTTTCAATGTGGATCTTTAGCGGCACTTCGTCCGTGCCCACAGTCTCTGGCAAGGCCACACGCTCTCTGAGATCTTCGAGGCTGTGCTGTATTTCTTGCAATTTGAGTAAGGTGGTGGTGACATGGCCCCAGGCAAGCTTTCTGTAATTGCCCACGCTTCGGAGCAGGTCGAGTTGAGAGTTGAGCTTGCTGAGATCTCTACGGTTTCCGCCGAGCTTCGTCCAGAGAGTGGCGAATAGTTCGTCTTTGCCAGATTCAATCCGAATACCATCTCGTGTTGAGATTTCCGAAATCACGTCAAGTCTGCTTTCAAGATTGTCGAGAATGTCTCGCAGTGCCATGGCTTCTTCAATGAGAGACATAATTTGCTCCTCAACGGCCCCCGTGTGTCGCAGATACTGGTCGAGAAGGACGTCTCGAGAAAGGCTCAAAGGTTGGAAAGGCGCAAAGACGTTCAAGTTGTTGCTGAAGAATCTTGCAATCGAACCGCGCTGCGCTTCCTTTTCTGACACGCCATCAATCACACTCAACGTCCAACGATTTGTGGACAGGATGTGATCGACCGCTCGACCAATGCGCGAATTGAAACGGCTGAGATCCCCACTGGCTTGTCGTGCTGTGTCAACAAAGCCTCCAAATTCGAAGACGAGCTCATTCTTCGACGGCAGACTCGAGTACTGCACAACGTGCTTCAAATCACGAATGCTAGCCTCGCTCCGCTTCATATCTGCCGGAAGGTGCGCCCCAACTGATGAACTCTTCAACACATCTTCGAATGCGTTTTGTACTTGCATGAGCTCCCTGAATTCCGCTTGCCCTTTCAGCTCGGGTGCGTTGCTAGCAGGGCAGAATGAGAGACCACCCGTGAATGGCAACCGACAGATCGGCGTGAGCGCATTGTTGATCGTGTTGTTCAGGAATCCCGAGCCAAACACCAATGCTGCTGCGAGTATGTAGATGAGAACTGCCCAGCCTACTAAAGGTTTCATGTTATGCAATACAAGTCCGATCACATCAGTCGTGTATGAAAGAAGTGGCCTGACCACATTCTTCCACGCGACGACAGAGAAGTGAAAGGCCTTGCTTGTGCCCTCTTCTTCCGACTCATATTCTGCTTCATCATGTTGACTCAGTGTGCTTCGACGAACGCGTCCAGCATCACTGGTCATGCTTCGTTCCGCCATTCTTGCCCTGGGTGTGGTTGTCCTTGTCATCTTCCTGATCTGACCGGCATCGGAAGTGGCGCTCCTCTCGTTCAGCCTGAATCGTGGTGTAGCGTCGCGTTTCCTGCCATCTTTGGTGTGATGTGGCCGAGCATCAGGCGACGAGGGCATCACCAGCTCAGGCTCGACTGAGGATCGTAGGGTTCTTCGGCGCGGTGTGTGTTCGTCAACGTTTTGCGAGCTGAGAGAGATGCCGTTTCTGTTGGTGGAATTTCGAGTCGCGTGATAGGCGCTGCCGACTTCTTCGCGTTCCGTCCCTTCATCGTAGATATCCTCTGATTGCTGTGAGTCGCTCACATCATCCCAAGACTCTGTCAGGTCTGCAGGGCGAGCGCGTCGGGGTCGTGCCATATCTGCACCGCTCAACAGTTGTGTCGTGATACAACAAGTTGTGATGTTGCGGCGTGCTCAACCGTTTTCGATGAAGTTGCTCGGTCTGCTCCGCGCGAACGAGTCGTAATGGAGCGACACGAAAACTTGGTCGTCCATCGTTGGGCCAGCCACCACGCGCGAAGTGGATGTTGACCAGCTGCAGGCATCACGAGACAAGCGAGGAGCACATTCACTCATGACGTAAGGTTCGGCGCTTGCAGGGGTGGGGGTCCCTGCGAACCAGCATGGCGTCAGGGTCTGCAGGCAGCAACTGTCTCACAAAATTAACATAGACAGCACAACACACTGCATACTCGAAGACATAGAGTACTGATTAGTCTCTGCTACGGACTTTGTGCTGAAGGTCCATTTGGCTTGACAATCCATCGCTCTGCATCATACCTGTGGGTGGACCTGAGACTGTGCGAGCTCCAATTGCTGGTATAAGGATGTCTGTGGCCTTGTATTAGCACTATTCCATGCACTGTATGCAAATCAATACGATGTTTCGATGTCGCTACGAGGCTCGACGCCATGGAGTGCTATGCCGGCAGACGAGAAGAAGCAGCGCATCGAACCTGTTTTCTGCTGTGCCAACACAATACTGGACATTCTGACTAGTTAAAAGTTACACAGAGACATGTAGCAGCAAATTTTCTGACCTCAGTCTCAACGGCAGCAAGAAGCTCGACGACAAGCAAGACTCGATCGCGAGCGTCGGGAGGCAGAGGCAAAGGCTGATCAGGAGGCAAAACAGCGCCAAAGAGAGGAGGCTGCTCGCGAGCAAGCACGCCGCCGTGAACAGCGCTGTGAAGAGCAATCCAAAGTAGCAGAGGGTCATTGGAAAGCCGCCTGGGAGGTCTACGGCATACAATGGGTCAACTTCCACCGCCTACCTTCTGATACCCCTCGTGATCGATTGCTGAGATCCATAGCTCGGCCGGTGTTGGACGGCCGTGAAGATCAGCTGCCGTTGCAGGGCAAAGAGCTCGATCAAGCCGTGGAGGATTTTTTTAGACATATGCCCGGAGCTGATCTGTCAATAGTGGCTGGTAGGATGAGCTTCCGCAAGAAGTTGAAGTTGCAGGAATCTCTCCGATGGCACCCTGACAAGATCGTACAACAATTTCCCCACTTGGACGCCAGGGAAGATGAGCTGGTGAAGTTTGCCAACAGTGTCATGAGAGTTCTCGCAAGGGTGACGAGCAGCTTGTGACGGTTGAATATGTATTCGCGGCGTGAGCGGCGCTGCCCCGGCCGAGCATATTCGGGACTATGTCGCCTGATTGTGAGTGTGTGATGTTAGCTTGCCATAGGTCTGGAGGCGTCAGGTCACAAGCTTGAGGAGAATGGGTATAGGCTCAAGACACATTCTCGTCCATAAAGTCCCGCATCTTTGTGTTGGCAGAAGGTGACCCCGGAGCATGGATGAGGCTATACCCACGCGGAGAACCATGTGTGTATCTCGTTTCGTCATCGGGCGAGACCCCCGAAGGCCGGCAATAAGAGCTGCAGGGCGAGCAGGGGCATCAGCCGCACAGCGCACCCGTAGCACACGGCGGGTGTGATAGGCGGGGAAAGACGTCCGACGTCGCATCGTCGAGCTGCAGACACGTCTTTGGCAGCTTTGCCCTCGGATAAGCTGTGGTGTCTTGCAGAGTGCGAGACTGACTTCGCACGTCAACGCAAACCCGCCGCCGTCCACGCAGCGGCCTCCCACACTACGCAACCGATCCCGCCCGTCGGACACTTCTTCTGCCTGCTGCTTCCCACCCACATCATGTCTGCCCTGCGATCATTTTCTGCGGCTGCTGCACCTCACCTCTCCGCCCCATCCACTCGCATCATCCCGGCTGCACGCGCCTTTCCACGACCAATCGCGGCAAAGGTGGTACAGCGTCGAAACATGGCGTCGCAGCAGATCCCCAAGATCAAAGTCAAAAACCCCGTCGTCGAGCTGGACGGCGATGAGATGACCAGGATCATCTGGAAGGACATCAAGGAAAAGTTCATCCATCCCTATCTAGACATCGACCTCAAGTACTACGACCTCGGCTTGGAGAAGCGGGATGAGACCAACGACCAGATCACCGTGGACGCTGCCGAGGCGATCAAGAAATACAGCGTGGGGGTGAAATGTGCGACCATTACACCCGACGAGGCACGTGTGGAGGAGTTCAAGCTCAAGAAGATGTGGCTGTCGCCAAACGGCACTATTCGTAACATCCTCGGCGGCACCGTCTTCAGAGAACCCATTGTCATTCCACGGATACCTCGACTCGTGCCAGGATGGAAGAAGCCAATTGTGATCGGCCGTCATGCTCACGGAGATCAATATCGTGCCCAGAACCGAGTCATTGAGGGCCCTGGTAAGCTCGAGATGGTATTCACCCCGAAGGGTGGAGAGCCCCAGAAGCTTCAAGTGTTTGAGTTCACCGACAAGCACGAGGGTGGCGTCGCACAGACGCAGTATAATACGGTGGAGAGCATCAAGGGCTTCGCACACTCATCTTTCAAGCACGCACTTTTTCTCGGATACCCAATGTACATGACGACCAAGAACACCATCTTGAAGGCTTACGACGGAAGGTTCAAGGATATCTTCCAGGAAATCTACGAGAAGGATTACCAGAAGGAGTTCGAGGCCAAGGGTTTGTGGTATGAGCATCGCTTGATTGACGACATGGTCGCCCAAATGATCAAGAACGAGGGTGGCATGGTCATTGCTATGAAGAGTATGTATTCTGCGAGAACATTCCTGTGTGCACCACATACTGACAGCTCGCAGACTACGACGGTGACGTGCAATCCGACATTGTCGCCCAAGGTTTTGGCTCGCTCGGTCTCATGACCTCTGTGCTCGTTACCCCAGACGGCAAGACCTTTGAGGCCGAAGCTGCTCACGGCACCGTGACCCGCCACTACCGCGAACATCAGAAGGGCAACCCCACTTCAACAAACCCAATCGCCTCTATCTTCGCGTGGACGCGTGGTCTTGCCAAGCGTGGCGAGCTTGATGGTACACCAGAAGTGACGAAGTTTGCCGAGAGTCTAGAAGAGGCTTGTATCCACGTCGTTGACCAGCAGGGCATTATGACCAAGGACTTGGCAATTAGCTGCGGCAAGAAGAACGACTACGTCACGACGACCGAGTACCTTGATGCAGTGGAGAAGAGAATGCGTGCAGTGCTCAGCTCGAAGTTGTAAGGACATTTTTTGGATGTGGAATTTGGATTACGTGCAATTCGATCCGGCATTAGCATCTAAGCCATGTCTGCCTTTGTATAGTGTACATAGAATACAAGACCTAGAGCACTGTATTTGCCAACAATCTGTATTCTGTTCACGGCAAGGGGGCTTTGACGAGTATTTCGTCCAAGATCTGAAGCCGCAAGCAGTAGTAGCAGATCTCGTCGGTCGGACATGGCCCGCCGCGATGAGGCTTTGCTGCTGCCGAGACTGGTGAAAATACTGGCTGTGCATGACGCTACACAATTCGAATAGACCGACCAGCGCTATATCGTAAGTGCTGTCTATGTCTGAGAGGAGTTGCCACGCGATCATCGGGTCAGTTCACTGGATCCTGTATACATTTATCTGTCGCCGACCGCACTTTGCACAGCATCTTCATGCACCGGAACGGTTGAATTGTAGACGTCGCAAAGCAAATTGCGGGAACATAGTTGTCTCGTTGGCTTCGATTCCGCGAAGCAAGAGATATCCACGTGGTAATCAGTCTGTCTTACAAGAAGGCGAATGGGGTTTTTTTGACAAGGCCCAGTCCGTCAAAGAGATGATGCACAATGAATCCTGAAAGATGTCTTGCAACATCTACGGTTCACGACATCTTGATGTGCTGCCGTGATTTGGTTCAGGCACCAACAAGTGTTGATGCCTGAAGTGCTCGCGCTAGTCGCGCGCACTGCCATTTCGAACACCTCGAACTTTTGGAAAGCTTGAAGGTCTCTATACTCGACACCCGCGTTCGACAACCCTCCGTATCTCACCTGTTCCCTTCATCAGCAAATATGGCCGAACAGCTCGTCCTCCGCGGCACCCTCGAGGGCCACTCCGGCTGGGTCACCAGCTTGGCCACCTCGCTCGAGAAGTGAGAACTGCCCAAGGCGCAAATGCGCAGAAACAGCCTGGCTAACACGCATTGCTAGCCCAAACATGCTCCTCTCCGGTTCTCGTGACAAGACTCTCATCGTCTGGAACTTGACCCGCGACGAGACCAGCTACGGCTACCCAAAGCGCTCACTCCACGGCCACTCCCACATCGTCTCCGACTGTGTCATCTCCTCTGACGGCGCATACGCTCTCTCCTCCTCGTGGGACAAGACTCTCCGCCTGTGGGAGCTGTCCAGCGGCCAAACCACTCGCCGCTTCGTCGGACACAACAACGACGTCCTCTCCGTCTCTTTCTCCGCCGACAACCGTCAGATCGTGTCCGGTTCGCGTGACCGCACCATCAAGCTGTGGAACACTCTCGGTGACTGCAAGTACACCATCACCGATAAGGGACACACCGAGTGGGTTTCTTGCGTGCGCTTCTCGCCAAACCCTCAGAACCCAGTCATCGTCTCTGCTGGTTGGGACAAGTTTGTTAAGGTGAGTCTGGACGACCACTCTCCCACACCCTTCTTTCACATGATGCTTTTCAAAAGTATTTGCTACTTTAGAGCCGCCATCTACGGCTATGAAACAAACTCGCCTATAAGGCATACTGATTCCCGGTCGAATACGCTATCCGTTGCTATCTAATTGCATGAATCCGTTCAACGTGCTAATTCCACTCAAGGTCTGGGAACTCTCTACCTGCCGCCTGCAGACCGACCACATTGGCCACACTGGTTACATCAACACCGTCACCATCTCTCCTGATGGATCGCTCTGCGCTTCCGGTGGCAAGGACGGCACCACCATGCTCTGGGATCTCAACGAGTCCAAGCACCTGTACTCCCTCAGCGCCGGTGACGAGATTCACGCCCTTGTCTTCTCTCCCAACCGCTACTGGCTCTGCGCTGCCACCGCCAAGGAGATCGTCATTTTCGACCTCGAGAAGAAGAGCAAGGTTGATGAGCTCCGCCCAGAGTTCGTCGAGTCTGGCGGCAAGGCCCGTGACCCAGAGTGCATTTCTCTCGCCTGGTCCGCCGATGGCCAGACTCTCTTCGCTGGTTACACTGACAACAAGATCCGTGCTTGGGGTGTCATGTCTCGCGCTTAAATGCCGTGCAGACACTCCTTGTACCCGACGGCCGTAATGGGTACACCAAAATAAGGGGACGGTGGAGTTTGGAAACGGCATGATGAGGTGCTGCAATACGAGGCTCACTAGGAATCACTTCAAGAGGCTGTGGAAGCACGTTCTAGTTGAGAGTATGACAGGTTGCAGCGGTGCACGTGCCAAATAGATGAGAGACGAAAAAATGAAAATGACATGTCACTTCGAATGCTCCACACATTCTCGCATATCATCTCAAGGTAGAGTGACATTAGAGGTCCACATTGCTGCCCTCGCACACTATACAAAGCCTGCACTGCTTCCGTTGCAACGTGCAGCAGAGTCAGTCAAAGCTGATCTTCTTACCCGTGCCCGCCACGGCAGTCCCAGAAGCCTTCTCACTCCTCTGCGCCTTCGCCAGAGCTGCACCCGGCGCCGTCAATCTCGCATCATGCTT
Organism: Cercospora janseana; assembly: GCA_026725115.1. Lineage (NCBI taxonomy): Eukaryota > Fungi > Ascomycota > Dothideomycetes > Mycosphaerellales > Mycosphaerellaceae > Cercospora > Cercospora janseana. Next base: position 1,105,111 of record CM049100.1, read on the forward strand.
CTTCCGTCGAAGCTCCTGTCTCTGATCCTTGTCCAGCTTCTTCAAATTCGGATCTTTCCTCTTGTTCTTCTCCCTTGGAGCGTCTCTTGCTGCCGCGGCCTCTGCTGCTAGAGCTTCAATGCTTTCGCCTGCACCAAATCCTGCTTGCTCATCGCCGCCGTTCTCGTGGCGTTTGCCCGAGGACTCTTCGCCTTTGCTACCCTTCCCGAAGCGTTTTTGATACCGCGTCTGTTTGTCCTCTGCAAATTCCAATTTCATCATGCGCCCGTGGATGCGATTGATGAACCATTTCATAGGCTTCTTCTTTTTCTTGGCGTGACGTTTCTTTTGTTCTTCAGTGTACTCTCCGCTGTCGCTGCCGCTCTCTTGCTTCACTTTGCCCTCATCTTCCTCATCGCTATCCTCATCTTGCCCCTGCTCTTTGAAAATGAAGCCCTTGACGGCCTTCTCAGCAGCTTCAACGTCCGCAAACGTGACCCAGCCGAATCCTTTGCATTTCCCACTGTCTTCGAATGTTGCTAGAAAGACATCTTCCACGGTTCCAGCCTGGGCAAAGTGCTCTGAAAGCTCGTCTTTTGTCACATCGAAACTCAAGTTGCCAACGAAGACCCTCTTGCTCGGCGCCTTTGTGCTGATGTTGCCATTCTTCGCCGCGTCTTCTTCCGCCTTGGTCTTGGCCGGACGACCTTCAAAGCTCTTTGCGTTCTTGATGAGCACTTTCCGTCCGTCGAGCAGCTTCTCCGTGCATGTCATTGCAATGTTCAAGACTGCTTCGGTAGTGAAGTCTACATAAGCGAAGCCTTTGTTCTGCTTAGTGTTGTGGTCCACTGGAAGATTCAGTCGCGTGATTGAGCTTTCATCAATTCCGCCGCGATCGAGGAAGAATCGCCGAAGTGTCTCTTTGGTGGTCTTGAAAGAAAGATTGCCGATCCAGACGCCGTACTCAGACCGCTTGCCTGCTTCCTCGCCTTTCGCTACCGGTACTTGCAGGCTGCGCGACGGATGGATCTTATCCTCTTGCGTTGACTCAGTCCCATCTTCGTGCTCGGTGTTGTTCGTCTTTGAGTCCTCCTTAGCAGGCTTCGATTTGGCCTTTTTCTCTTTGCGCTTGGCTTTTTTCGATGGCGGTTCGGGAAGATTGATATCTATAGCGAGCTCTTCCTCCACTTCTTTCTCTCCTCGTTTACGCTTCTTCTCAGTCTTCAGATCAGACGACGGCATTTTTCCGCGCGACATGATCTAGCAGAAATGGTGTATTGAAGGTGGTGATCTGAAGTTTCACATGAAATTCTAGGTCGAGCTCGAGCGTCGGCTTGCTTCTGCCGACAGGGTTCACATTACGCATCACGTTGCTGCACGCTGCAACCGATCGCCCTATCTCTACAGCACGACCTCGTCGCGACACTGCCACTACTCGATCGCATTGCCCGCTGATACGCGAGCTTCGAGTGCCGAGCTTGCCCGATCGAGATCTGACCCATCCACAACCAACAATGTCGGACACAGAAGGACCCAGTCTCGTCGCGGCGACTCCAGCGCAGCGGCCTGATGTGGGTGGGAAGTCGCTTGGAGCAGTTGGAGAACGCGCTCGCTACAAATCGTACCGCAAGAAATACCGCAAGCTGCGACATCATTTCGACGAAGTCCTCGAGGAGAACAAGAGATTGTTCAAGGAAGAACAGAAGATGTTGGGCACGGCACGTCGGCTGCGCGAGGAACTGGAGTAAGTACAATACGTCCCGAATCCAATCTGGCTTCGAGTTGACCATGGTGTAGCTCAATACTGGAGGTCCTGCTTGACTTGAATCAGAGCCCGGCACTCCCTACCGATTTGCGCTTTGATGTTTCCCTGCGAGAAGAGCACTCTGCCTTTGCGGCTATCCCTAGCGTTGTTCGGGACGACATCAGCCCAGCAGATGCGAATGCTCTTCTCGAGACTTACACAGCTGCAGTAAGAAATGGCCAAATACCACACCTTGACCTCCATGTCATCAGAGAACAGATCGACAAGAAGCTCGCGAAACAGGGCGTTATCCGGCTTGAGGAACTCGAGGAAGAGGTGTCACACGCGCGACCGCCGGCCGAGGGTCCATTACCGGAAGATATCAAACCTGATAACGTATCAAGTTACCTGACGTCTCAAGAGGAAGACGAGTACCTGCTACGCTTGGATGCTACATTGGGCGACCCGGTCGCGCTGATCAAGGAGAAAGAGCAAGCCGATGATATCAAGCATTGGGCAGACCTAACCCCGCGAGAAGTTGAGCGTCAGACAGAATTGCAAAATCCTCAAAGTCAACACAATTGGCTGAAGACACATGCAAAACAGTCCGGAACCGCAGCAGATGTTGAGGAGACGGATAGTGCCGACGTCAAACCACCTCGTGGAACTGGTCCCAAACGGAATCTTGCCAAACAAGTGGGTGATCGATCACTCGGCCGAGCTAGAGAGGGCGCAAGTCCTGCGGCATCATTTGTCGAAGACGATGATTTTGGCAGCTTCGTAGACGATCACCCGAAGAAGCGGGGACGTGATCCAGACAGTACCTATCGGGTCAAGGGAGGGAAGAGTAACAATGCTCATGGCAAAGGAAAGCGCAAACGAAGCGAAGAGACGCCGAACGGAAGCGCGAAGAAGGCTCGACTGGAAGAGGATTGAATGGCTTGATATCACAACATACACTGGTATGGCTCTGCTCATCAAAGATGGAAGCAGAGCTGCTTAGTGGCAGTCGCCTCGGCCTTGTCTGTGGTCAGACATACACAAGTGCTGGCACGGTTGGCAGTGTATCAATAGCATCGCATTGCCGCAATTGAGAACCAAGGGAATGAACCTCCCGGTTTTGTCGCCTGGCGGCAAGTAATACAACCGCAAAGCTTTGCGGGGCATTCTATGGAGAGCTGCAACGACGCTCAATGCGCGCAAACCTCGCCATGCTTTGTCGTGCCCACACTGCCGTGCTGCAGCACTGTCAGAGGACTCGGTCCTCGCCGCCAGCCTGCGACGACGAACGTCGACGGAGAGCATCACTGTCGAATAGCTAAGTAGTGCAAGAGCCCCATCTATAGATTCGCAATGTGTACCATGAATAGGCATTCTTTGATCCTCATTCTCGGAACACTCCATAAAGATACCACAAGATCTTCATTCACTATACTAGCTCACTCTCGCACCCCACCCCACCACCCCTTCACACTCTCGTACCAACCCTCAACGTTTTCCTCCGCCGTATCCATGGCCCTCTTGGCCCTCGCCTTCGCGGCCTCAGCGGCCCGGGTAGCTTGCGCCGCAAGGTTAATTTCGGCGCCACGATACCGGTCATTACGAAAATCCTCCCCCTCGTCGTCTTCGTCATAGAAGCCCTCATCGGGAAAATCCCGCTTCCGCGCTTCACTCGCCCAGTGCGAGAGATAGCGTTTCTCTGCGAAAAGAGACGGGTGGAATGCACCGAGTTCTTCCTCGTTATAGTCGTGGTCATGGTCGAGGCTTCGGCCTGAAAGAACGGAATGGTCGTAGCCCAGGAGACTCATGTCGACGTCTGCCGGCCAATCTTGGTCATCTTCTGCGTCGTCTTGGTCGTCTCGTGGGACGAAATTGCCGTCGTCTCGGCGGAAGATGAAGGCAGAGGTGTCATAGCCTGCAAGAGAGAAATCTACGTCTGAGTCGAATTTCGACTTGTCAGGCTCTTCTGCGTCGTAGTTCTGAAGGGGAGTGTCGGAGCGGGCGGAGTAGAGATTTCCGCCTTCGAGGATGTCTTTGGGGTTGAAGAGGGCGCCGGTCGCCGTGGAGTCTCGTTTCTTTACTGTCACTGTGACCACGACGGCTCCTTCGTTGTCGATGTCCACGTCGTCTAGGTCATATCCTTGTAAGCTTGTGTCAACATCGTCACCCAAGTCTCGCTTGATTTGTTTGGCGGCTTCGTGCAGTGAAAACTCTACTGCGGATCGTTTGGCTGCAGAACGGCGCATACTGTTCGCGACGAGCTCGTGGTCGTAGCCATTCAGTGAGGTATCGATGTTGTCGCCATATTGCTTCTCGAGTGATGCAATTTGTGACGCGAGAGCGTGGCGAGCATAGAGATGATGCACCGACTCGTCCTGCGAGTTCACAGGGATTGCGAGGTACAGCAGGGCAATGGGTAGCCAGAGAAGGTAGAGAGTGCGTAGCATGGCGCAAAGTCTCGTCCAGGTCAGACTCTCACGTTCCGGTGGTCGCGCCGCAAAGGCTTTGAGTTCTATATTCCTCGCAGCCACATTGTGGATGCGTTGCGGCCGGGAGCTGCTTTCGAGACACCGGTTTCGTCCATTGTTCGATGCCAATCAGGCGTTGTGGTCACCGGATCAGTCCTTCTATAGTAATAGTCTTGCAGAACAAAGAAAGCGCTCGTCATCACCTGCCAGTATTGTCAATGTGCGTTGGTTGAGCTGACCAACACCGCGCCATTTGCATGGTCTATGCGAATTCGCCGGCGGACTGCTATGTATGCCTACTGGGGATGAGAGGCGATGCATCGTACGGAGTCCAGGCTTTGACCCAAGGCATAGCCCTGCTTGCAAAATCACGTCGCCTTCATCTCTTCGGGTGTCACCAGCATCAAGCATTCTCCAAAAAGCTTTGGCTTGCTGGAGATTCTTTCTCAACTGCGCAACGCTGCGCTGTGATATACAGGTGTCTGCACGCAATCAGCGACTATGCATGTGCAAGCTGACCTTTCCACTTTCACAAATAAAGCGGATCCACGAAATGTTGACATCAAGCCCACCGAGCGCCTCTGTGCATCGAGCAATGATTTGCGCTCGTTATTTCACAATACAAATGAAAGCGACGGCCGGATATATACATGATCGGTTGGGTCATCTACACACCCGATCGATCCAAAATGGCGACGTCGCCTTCGGTCTTGCTGCGTGCTCGCACAGCCTTGGGTCCCCCGAGCTCGGATTCCAGTCCATCTGGAAATGTGCGTGATACCGAGGGCTGTGAAACGTCAGCATCGCTCCATTGCTATAGTTGCAACATGCAGATACTCACTCTGTCTGGGTAGAATCTGTAGACAACGGCGCAAAGAACTCCCACGGCTCCAACAAACGTGCCGAGCAGCACACCACCCCAGCCAGGAGTAAAGTGCGTGTAAACCTCCGGCGAGAAGATGCCGAGAATGTCGTTGTCCTCGTGGACTGGCTCGCCGTAGTTCCGTCGTTCTTGCTTGTCCCACCTGTCATGATATCAGTGTGCGATGACGGGGAAAGCTGCATGGCATTGAGCATACCAGTCACCATGTGGATCACGGAATTGTCTCTTGATTGGGAGAGCAGATGTGAGAGACGGATCTGGGTAGTTGCCGTTCTGTCATGGAAACATTAGTGCTCTGGGACCCTCCCTCGCGATGTCCCTCGCAGGAACAAACGTACCATGTTCGGGTCGCCGAGATCTTCTGATGCCTGCTCCGCCTGGCTCGCGCTCTTGTCATCAGTCGCTGGGCGTCTGGCCGGTGATGCTGAGGCATAGGTGCGCTTCGCGAGGGTCGAGGACGTGGTGGTAGGGCGGAGGAATTGCGCTCGAGGCGCCAGGCGGAGCGCGGTTCGGAGGCCGGCCATAGTCGGAAGATGTGCTCCTATATGTGTTTGAGGGAGGGCGAGCGTGGTGAGAGCTTCTGCGGCTCCCAATTGCCGGCGGCAAGGTGAGGACAGCGTGGTTGACGATGCTGCCGATGCAAGCTTGGCAGCGCGAGCGGGATGGCCCGCATCGGTGTTTCTTCGCTTCGCAAGTGGCTCCGCCGTCGCCGCGAGCTAAAAGTTGCAATGACCACGCCGACACACACGACTGCGGCACCACCTCTGCCACCAGCTGCTCTGCATTTGTCGCATGGCCTTGGCGTGTCTGGCGTGTTGACTTGATCTGCTGTGCCGTTGTGTGCCACGAGGCCTTTGTGTGGTCGATCGGTTTCACGATGATGAGGACGACGAGGGCTCGACGAGACGCGACTATTCGTGAATTCTGGCGATGAACCCTCCTGATCTGCCCACGCGCCAGACGGACGCTGCTGCTGCTGTGGACGAGCGCGGGCCCAGCAACCACGAAACGAGCGGCCTCGAAACAATCACGGCGCCCTCACCCTCATCATCACCACCGCCGTCGCCACTGCCTGCTGCACCTCGCAACGGCCCCGCACCCGGCCCGACGCCAGCCAGCATCACCACCACCGCCGCCGCCACCGCCGTCGCCGTCAAAGCTGAGTGCATCGAAAACGGCAGCAGTGATGGCATCCGCGCCGCGACCCCCGCGGTACCCTCACCTCCCCCGGATCTCCTGCCGAGCAGGAAACGACGAGAGTCAGAAGCGGAGCTGCATACTCCCCCAAAGAAACGCAAGAGGGCCGCGAGTCCGCCTTGGTACAACTCTCTCCGCGTATCAGCCCGACACCTGAGACACCCGCTGACTCTTGCAGGCAATTCCCAGTCGCTGCACAATCGACTCTGAAAGCCGCCGATGGTCGCCGCGTCTCTGCGCGACATTCGAATGTAGGCACTCCCGGCCTATCTGGTTCCGAGGCCGAGCGTCCAGAGACCGCACACTCCCGCGGACGGAGTCAGAGCACAACTGGCGCTTCCCGTCCGCCCTCGCCGCCGTGGAAGAAGTTTGAGGCGCAGGGTCCGACCTCCATCTACGTGGACGGTCAGCGTAAGAGCGGTCGTGCCAACAAAAATCTGGCCACGGAACCCAAGCGTGTTAGTCCGCGGAGCAAGAAGCAGGTGGATAAGTTAGGTGCGACGAAGAATGCGGACACGAAGACGAATGCAGGCAGAAGCATGGGAGGAAGTGCGCGTAAGAGCGAGCCCAGTCCTGAGAAGTCAAAGAAGCAGATCAATGGACTGGACAGACCGTCAGCGTCCAATGCCAGCGCACAGCGCATCGCAAACTTGCAGGCTCAGATTGCTGCACTGCAGCCCAGTCGGTCTTTCACGCGAGACTCGAGTTCGCCGGCCATGAACGGCGTCAAGAGGGGTCCTGGCAGGCCAAGGACAAAGGTCAAGGCTGAGCGTAAGACATCTCCTGGATCGTCGCGCAAGAGCCACCGGGCAAGCGATGTCTCTACTGGGTCTCTCACTGTTGGCAAACCATCGCCAAGGCTGAAACTCAAGGTAGCTCCTCGACCGGACATACCACCACCACTCCCTCAGGCAAGAATTCCATCACCAATCCTCCCGCCTCGACTGTCTATCTGGCAAATCCTCGAAGATCTCGATATCCAGGAACGACAGGCGCCCACAGCTGAAAACGACCGTGGACCAGTCTCTGAAGAGAGGCTTGCAGAGGATGAGATCAAGTACGTGGCGCGGGAGGCTGCGACACGTCGCCGCATACTCGAGGCGACGGAGTCTGGAGGACCTTTGAGCAAGGAACGCCTGAGCCTGTTTCAGGACGATCAGCAGCCGGAGCCACTGCCACGATTCGCTCACCATGATCACTTGACATCCCACGCCCTATACCTTCGAACGCTCCAGATTCGGGAGAAGACGCAGCATCGGGTACTGGCCAGGAAGGTTGCACAAGAGGCACTCGAAAAATGGAAAGAGCGCAATGGCCCGACGGAGGAGGACCTCATCGCTGAGAAGAACAGGATCATCGATTACGTGAAAAAGCAGATCGTTGCGGACATGAAGGCCAAGTGGGAGATGGTAGAGGCACACGTCAAGGGAATGAAGCAACGATCATGGGAAAAGGAGCAAGAGCGCGTTCGTGCTGAAAAGCTCAAGGAAAAGCTCGAGTACAGTGAGAACTTGCTGGCGAAGCAGCGTGGCGAAGCAGACAGCGATTCCGATGTGGATGAACAAAGCAGTAGCGATGCTGAAGATCAGAGTGACGCTGAAGAGGATGAAGATGATTCAGAAGAGAACATGGACAGCTCGGACGCATCGGAGGAAGAGGGCGCCATGAGCGAAGAAGCGTTTGCGGCGTACAAGGCACAACGAGAAGCGGAGCTGCAAGCGGAGCGCCCTGCGTCGAGGAGCGTCGAGCCGCCAGACAAGTTCGATGATCGAGCGGGAGAAGACCACAACGAGGGAGGCGAAGCGTTAAGAAAGAGTTCAGACGAGGATGCATCAGCTCCTGGACAACCCAGGTCGACCAAAGATGATGAAGAAGCAGATCGTATGGATGTGGATCAAGCTGTGCAGCCTAGACCGGCCAGAGGTTCCGGCCTCGCCGCACTATTCCAGGACGATGATGATGCGGACGACGATGATTCTTCTGACGAGTCAATCGACATGGATTCAGAAGATTACGACTCGGACGAAGACATGAGTAGTACCGGAGATGAAGCTGATAATGATAATGATGAGGAAGCAGATGACGAAGACGATGCCATGGATGAGACAGGACAGCCTCCCGAACTGAGAAATTCGCTAATGGCACTCTACAGCGAGAAGAATCCATTGAGTCACAAAGATGGCGGGCTCCCTACTCCGATGACTAGTGTAGAGAATGGTGGGGATGACGAGAATACTCGACCGCAATCTGAGCCAAGGTCCGATGGTCAAGCAGATGCGGGCGCCGAAGGCGAAGTCTTGGATAACCACTCCAGCAACGACCGGGTCCCCAGCGACGAGGAAGAGCCAAACTCTCCAGCCGCATCCGCCGAAGGCGCGGATGCCATGCAGGTTGAGGCAGAGCAAGAACCAGAAGAGGTCGATCGATCGGAGGAGCCGCCAGATACTGGCAGCACGAGAATTCTCGTTCCCGTCCCAACCCTTCTGCGTGGCACCCTGCGATCTTACCAACACGCTGGTCTAGACTGGCTGGCATCGCTGTATCGTAACGGGACAAATGGCATTCTCGCTGACGAGATGGGTCTCGGCAAGACCATTCAGACCATCTCTTTGTTGGCGCATTTGGCAGAAGTACACGAGGTCTGGGAAACTCACCTCGTGATTGTGCCGACATCCGTGATACTCAATTGGGTGACTGAGTTTCAAAAGTTTCTTCCAGGCTTTCGTGTGCTGGGTTACTACGGCTCCGCATCTGAGCGTGAGCTTAAACGCAAAGGCTGGACGAACGACCCGCACCACGAAGATCGTTCCAAGAGAGGCTACAACGTCGTCATCACGAGCTACAATGTAGCAGCGCAGGACATCAATGCCATTCGTGGTCAGCAATGGCACTATCTGATCCTCGATGAGGCGCACAACATCAGGAATTTCAACAGTCAGCGTTGGCAACTGCTCATCCGTCTCAGAACAAAGGCTCGCCTTCTGCTTACCGGTACCCCCTTGCAGAATGATCTCGCCGAGGTCTGGTCTCTGCTAACGTTCCTGACTGCGGGAGACGAAAGTCGTTCACATGGTGAACTCGAGGAATTTCTCAGTCACTGGAAGGATCCGGTCAAGGAGATTTTCGACCAAGGCGTACAGAAACTGACCGACAATGCCCAGCGTGTGGTCGACCAGTTGCACATCTCCTTGCGACCGTTCCTGCTCCGGCGCAAGAAAGACGAGGTCGAGAAGGATTTGCCGAAAAAGACAGAGAGCGTGGTAGTGTGCAAGCTGAGCAAGCGCCAACGGCAATTATACCAGGACTACATGGGACTTGCATCCACCAGGGACACGCTGGCCAAGGGCAGCGGGGTTCAAGCAGGTGCAGTATTGCTGAGCCTGCGAAGGGTTTGCAATCACCCAGACCTGTTCGACCCTCGTCCAATTCAGACAAGCTTCGCCATGGATTACAGTCCATTGGAAGGCTTTGCCGAGTCTGAAGGCCTGATCCGACGAATGCTGGGCATCGCCGACGAGGTTGCCACAACGTTGTTGGTCGTGAATAATACGACTTTGAGGAGATCCACAGCGACCCGTTCGCGACAGCTAGCCATGGGCAGCGAACTCAAACGTCAGGTTCGCGAGTTTCAATGCACCATCCCAGACGGCGAGCCCGATCCTGCGACGATTGCCGGCTCGCGTGCTCTTCAACGGCTCCGTTCAAGACAGCGCAAGTTGCAACAGCTCCGTTCATGCATCGCCATCACTGAGTCGGCCTTGGATCGAGAACCCGTACTCCCAACGGATCTCCGCGAGATTGTCACGTTATCCAACAACAAGCCATACATGTTTAAGCCGAAATCACAACCTCTTGTGAAAGTATGGCAAGGACAGCCACGCCTTGGATCCAGACCTCTGCGCTTCGAACATCTGAGCGACTGGCATGTGGTCCAAGATACACGCTTGCAACGCGATGTCGCTACACTCGAAAGCTACGCCGAAAGTATGGAGGAGCTCATCGTTCGATTCGCATTCGTGCCGCCTGCTGCGACAGTCCCTATACTGGATTATGCGATCCCGCGCAAGACGCAAGAGGCTATACGTGCTTCACCGATGTACCCGGTCGACTCAGACTATGGGCATGAGGCTCGCGTTCGAACTTCCATCGCCTTCCCAGACAAGCGTCTTCTGATTTTCGATGCTGGCAAGCTGCAGCGTTTGACTCGTCTTCTCCGCGACCTACAATCGCGAGGATCTCGGAGCTTGATCTTCACACAGATGACTGGCACCCTTGATGTACTCGAACGCTTTTTGAGTCTGATGGGTCTTCCGTACTTGCGTCTGGATGGAAGCACACCCGTTGAGCGAAGACAACTATATTCCTCCGAGTTCAATCGTGCTGACTCCAAATACCAATGCATGATACTGTCGTCCCGAGCAGGAGGGGTCGGTTTGAACTTGACGGGTGCATCCTCGGTCATCTTCTATGATCTTGATTGGAATCCACAAATGGACCGCCAGTGCATGGACCGAGCTCATCGTATTGGACAAACGAAAGATGTCGAAGTGTACAAACTGGTCAGCGAGAAGACTGTCGAAGAGAACATACTCCGGCGTGCCAATCAAAAGAGTCTGCTTGATCAGACCGTCATCCAGGACGGGCACTTCACAACTGAATACCAGCTCAAGCGCACGACCGGCGATAAGGAAGACGAGATTGACGACGCCATCGGTCGACTGCTCGGCGGCGATGAGCAAGCAACGACGACAGCTCTCGCCTCCGTCGAGGACAAGGAAGATGTACAGGCAGCAGAAAAGGCTGGCAAAGAAGATCGCACGGACGACGTCGACTTTGGCGATCGCTCGTCCAAAGGCCCTTCCAAGGCTAATACTCCTGGTCCGAGCGGCGTGGAGGAAGAGGTCGACGAGATCGCAGAGGAGAGAAAGGGCCACGTCGATCTGTACATGATCAAGCAGATGGAGCATTTGCTTCGTGGGTGGATCTATACTCCGCCACCAGCAAGGCTGGACAAGCATGGTAGAGACCGCAGTCACCGCCCCAAGAAGCGGGTCCGCTAGATTTGAGGTTCTGACAGCACAGCTTGCTGTGTTTGAGCTATGGAGTAGTAGCGGGACGTGACAGGACTGATCGTCGAATCAGACGGTCATGGCGTAACGAAAGATCTTGACGCAGTGTCAATGCAGATTCAGGCAGAGTCTGACGTACCGATCAACAAGAACATTGTACTATAGCAAATTTAAGAATATGTGGTGTTCCACAAGCACAATCTGCCCCTGTGTCACTGTGGCTTGTAGGCATCCCGCGCGTGTTCCTGCTGCATGCTAAGCCAGGCGACAGGCCGGTAGCTGTGGAGATGGGAGGCTTTTTCCAAATATCCTGCACTGCCTACTGTGAGCTGTTAGCCAACATATGATACTGGAGCACGGCGAGCAGGGATGACGTGCCACACGTGATGGCCGGTGGCGATTCTTCCCGCATTCCGCTTCTGCGGTCGTCTTTGACCGGATGTCATTGGATGCGCAGACAGGGTTCAGTCCTTCAGGCGGACAAGGCGCAGTAGCCGCATGTCTCGTTGCGGTGAATGGTGCGCGATGTTTTCTTGGCGCTGCTTGCTCGTGGCGTGAAAGCTACCGCGCGCTGAGACGAAGGCGCATCATCATAGGCGATGCTAGCGAATCCTTCACATCTGCTTCGCCTCGCTGCTGTCATTTGCATATAATGATGCGTGGAGAAGCAGTGAGGCACCCCTCTCCCTTGTCCTAGGCATCCGACCCACCCAATCCTGAGGGTACGAGACCACGCTGCGTTCAGATCACCACCAACAACCACAAGCAGTCGCATACACCTGAGAAAACCGTTGCGACACGCGCACAACCGCCACGATGAGGTTGCCGCAGACAATACTGTTCCTCCTCACAATCTTCACACTCGGCCAAGCCCTCGCTGTCCCGGGCTCAATCAATGACATCACCGAAGCATCTAAGCAACTCTTCAAGCGCAAAGGCGGCGGAGGCGGCGGAGGACGCGGTGGAGGCGGAAGCTCGTCGGGCGGCTCTCGAGGCAGCGGGAGCTCCAGTTCATCGTCCTCTGGATCAAGCAGTAGTGGCAGCCGCGGCTCCGGCAGCTCAAGCAGCGGCGGTAGTTCAAGCCCAACACGAGGCTACGGCGGAGGACGATACTACGGCGGCGGTGCAGCATCCTCCTACCGCCCTGGTGCCTCCCGCGGCGGCCTAGGCGCTCCTCTCCTCCTCGGCGCCGGTGCAGGTCTCCTCGTCTTCCCAGCGCTCGCCGCGTACGGCGCATACTCCTACGGCTACCCCTACTACTGGACCTACCGCAATGAAAGCACGGGACGAAATGAGACCCACCCTGCAGAGTGCCTGTGCGCACGATACAACGACTGCTCGTGTGATGCGAACAACGAGACGGACTACATCAACACTGTCGCGAACAATGCCTCGCAGGCCAAATTGGTGAACAACAACGGAAACGAGACGCTTGTTGTTGATGGCACCGTGCCCAACGGTACCTCGACCTCCAGCGGAGCCGCTGGCCACGCGATGATGATGTTGGAGATGGCAGGTTACTGGCCGATGGTCGCTGTCGCTCTTGCCACGGCTTATGCGTTGTAAGAGGCGACAGACGAGATATTGAATACGACTTGTATGATCATGCAGTTCAGTAACGACATGAAATGGAGGAGAAGGAGATTTTGATACCCACGGTTTGCGCCCACACTGGCGCGTCTTTGTAGGATAGTATAGCGTGGTATGTTACAACACTATTGGTACCCATCTTCATATCGCCCACGTGCGAGTCTGCTCTTCTGCCGTCGGCAATCCAGGTCAGCTACTGGCTTGCAGACGACAGTCACACTTTAAGAAGTGACTATCCAGTGCCTGGAGCAGAAATCCTCGCACCGTGTGGGATTGTGCTCGCGAATAGCCATACTCGCATCGCTTGTTCTTTGTCTTCCCCAATGTACCCATATACAGAAAAAGTTGCTCTCGCCGGAAAAGGCAACTCACCTGGAATCTGCACGAGCCAACATCATCGACCTCATCGACTGAGCGCGCAAAAACAGCTCCATCGTACACCGAACAACCATGGGTCAAACCACATCCCTCCCTGGAGGAAGCCCTTCACGGGCGCCTCCCAACACGATGCTCCCAACCACCTTTGATAACGACCCTCCACGGCCCCCTCTCAACACGATGCTCCGAACCACCTTCGAAAAGGACAAGTACAAAACCCCTCTTCTTCGACCTCGAACTCGAGCCCTTTGAGGATCAGACCGCGTCCGATCCCACTCTGATCCAAGCCCTCCACCACCGCTGGGATACCTACGATGGATCCGAACGAATTGAAATCGGCCGCGCGATTGAAGCCTTTCACGAAGCGGTCAAAGCCAAAACCGATGCTGAGCGGCAAGCCACGTATTCGGAGACATATCGCGGAGCAGTAGATGACGATGGAGAAGGTTGGAGGCCGCGGTTCGGGTATTTTGAGGAGAGGCAGAGGCTCTTATTAGCGTTTGAAGCATTTGGAGATGAGGTGTCAGCATGTCTTGGTGTTGACGGGGAGGGCGGTGCGCGATGATGAGGTGGCGAGGATGATGAAGGATGTGATGGCTAGGGTTGCGAAGGAGGGAGAGGGGCTGGGGAGGTGGATGAGGGAGAATTTGGAGAGATTGCGAAAAGAGGCTGGGGAGAAGGTGGCGGGGTGGGAGGTGCAGCGTGCTGCAGCGAAGTCAGGGCGTGATGGGGAGGGAGGGGATGTCAAGATGACGGGTGTGACGGAGATGTCGGTCACTCGCGACAAGGGCTTGTGTCTTGAGAGAGAGGCCAGCCTCGACGAGATGTGGAAGTCCGAGCGTTACTGGACCAACGGAGCTCCGGGCTCAAAGAACAACTTCTCAAACACATTGCCGATAGAGTGAGTCTGCTCTCATTGCCTGTGACCGAAGTTGGACGATCGACTAACCGACGCTACCCGTAGAATACAAGCCCATCTTGACGTGCGTGGGAAGCCAGGTTCCAGAAGCGTGGTGGAATTGCTGAACTACAATATGCGATTTCAGGAGCAACAAGCTGATCTGTATCTCGAGTTCTGCCCGTTCGGCAACAGCTTCAATCTTCTAGAAGATAATGACTACAGATACTGTAGGCGTGAATCGAAGACGAGCAAGTCCTATGAGCTGCAGATATGCTGACAATGAACCAATATTTGACAGACTGCGAGACGCACGGAAAGAGAATGGAGTTTCGCTGGCGGGACTGCTCTGACCAAAGTTCGTTCATCCCAGAATCATTCTGCTGGTCGGCTTTCCTTTCAATGGTCACGGCTGGCCTCCTAATGCAGCATGGGCAGCTCAACAGAGTGGAAGCAGACCACAATTGGTCGGTCATCGTGCACCGGGACCTAAAGCTTGAGAATGTATTCCTTGGAAGCCCCAATACTGAGGCTTTCACTGGCTATCCCCAGGTCAAAATTGCCGATTTCGGTTTAGCGATCAAAGTACCTCCAGGCGACACGCGGCCGTTGCAAGAACTCGCCATCGACGGAACGCATGACCATGCAGCCCCGGAGATGCACGTGAAGCTTGAAGTGGACAAGGTCTTCAGGTGCCAATCGACCAAGACGAATGTGTGGGGCGTGGGCGTGGTAATACAGTCCCTAATGTCTGGCCAATACGGCCCTTGTGATCAGGCCGAGGACTGGTTTAATTGGAGTGATGCGGAAAGGCGAGAGCCTCCCGAATTTGATGCATCGGCGCAAGAATATTTCAGCACCGAGCTCATCAACCTCGTCATGGCGTGCATGCGATACGATGATCGTGACAGGCCAACCTTCGATCATCTTCTCGCAGAGATCCGCAGGTACACAACGTCTGGACGTGGCGACCGCGCTGTCGGCCTGAGAGACTTGTCAGTCGGAGATCCCAGATATGCTAAAGTATGCCGCCAATGCTCTGCGGCACCGAAAGGATAAATATGCTCTTGGCATGGCATACGAAAAAACGGGATTCAATCAGCACCGCACATAATGTCCGGACCTCGCCCTCCATTGCTCTGGCAGCATTGTGATCTAGTCTAGCTTGTAGGCTCTTCGAGCAGTGCCACTCCAGATCGAAGCGCGATCTTCGGCGCTAAGCCCAGCAAGCAGATGAGCGACAATCTCTCTCCAGGTCTTCCAGGAAGCTTCTTCACCAGGGCCCCGGACATTGCATACTGGCCAGTCACTTCCGAACATGACTCTTCGAGAACCGAACGTCGCAAGCACGTGATTGACCCAAGGCTCCATGTGCTGCGCTATAGCATCGGCATCCTTCTTCGCAAGAACTTCGTCAGGAAGCTCGCTCAAGGCACCGGAGAGCTTCATGAATGTATTCGGGATTCCGGCCATAATTTCAACGGCCTTGGTCCATGAATGGAATTCTGGGTCTCCAGGTACGAAGTCCGGCTTGCAGAGATGGTTGACCACGAAAGTGACCTTTTCCTCCTCCGGAACATGGAGATGTGCCGCCTCCATCGCCGCTGCGATCGCTTGCAATTGCCACGCACCGCGAGAACGTTGATCCACACCCACGTCGAATGCGAAACCTCGTCTTCCAAGAAGTTGGAGATTATTTGCGAAGTCGTGACTGTGAACCAACTGTTCGAATTTTTTTTGATCATGGATGGACTGAAGTAGATATCGAAACCCTTTAATGCGCCTCCACGTTTCAGAGCCGGCTACGTCCTCGGCAATGTGCAGCCACTCCTCCAACACGGTTGTTGGTTGATCGAGTGGGGCCCAAACCACCATGCCGACGAGCATTTGGCTGTCTCTCTCGCCATATTGACCCTCGACTATGTCGCGGAGAAATTTGATCTCATCCAGAGGACCTCTGGCCCAGGTCCTCAAGTCGCCGTTGGCTTTGTCGTACCGGACATCAGTCTCGACATAAATTACGCCATCAACTGTGACATCTGACCTGCTTGAGCCTTCTTGCTGTGCTGCCTTGTAGTAGTTCGACAAGATGTGCTGTTTCGAGAGGCCTTGTCCAGAACCATCCATCCAAGCATGTCCTTCGGGATTAGACATGTACTCCGGCCATAGATGAATATGGCTGTCGATTATTCGGAGTGGTGTCATGATGTGGACTTGCTACGTGACCCGTGCGTGTAGAGAAAATGGGATCGTGTAAACGACTATCCCGCGCTCTATCGACGTTCCTTCCCACCTCGACAAAGATGCTTGTTCCCGAGTGCAGTGCCTAAATCGTTGTGCAGGACAATCAATAACGACTGCTTGCTGCAATGCCGGCTCGATCATCCGCTCTCGTTAGAAGTCCCACGGAGCTTTTAACGTGCATCAATTCGCTAGAGAACAGCTTGTGATGCCGCGAAGTCGGATGTCTGGCGGGTATGTAGCTGGTGGGATCGCTTAGCTTAGCTCGCTGCACATTGTCCCGAGCCAAACCCCGCGTGCATTGGTGGCTACGAAAGCAAGCTCCGTACCCATCGCGTGGTATGACCGAGCGGAAAAAGTCGTCAGCATGGCGCGTAGCGAATTTAGAAGACGCGTTCCATTCATCTGCGCATTCTTGCATCAGCATACCACTCTCTTGAACAATCCGGCGGCATGGCAACGCTATTGCAGGGCAAAGTCGCAGCCATCACCGGAGCCGTGACTGGCATCGGCAGAGCAATTGCACTAGATTATTTGCGACACGGGGCCAGCGTTGCTGTGAACTTTTACCCTGACGAGGCATCGGTCAGCCAATTTGAGGGGTTGGTCCAAGAGTCTGGCGAAGAGTCGAAGCTCATCGGCGTGCCTGGCGACATCACAGTGCCCGAAACAGGCCAAGAGCTTGTGAGGCAAACCGTTGAGAAGTTCGGAAAGCTAGACATATTCGTGAGCAATGCAGGCGTATGTCAGTTTGCCGATTTTCTCTCGTGGGTATATATTTTTCCCAGTCTTCGAGCAGACATGCTGACTCCGCTGCAGCATGTCTCCCGATCTAGTCAACCACACCATTCAGACGAACCTGAATGGCGCATTCTTCGCAGTTCAAGCTGCCGCGCAGCAGATGGCGAAGCAAGTGCCACGTGGTGGTAGTATCATTGGTGTTTCCTCCATATCAGCGCTAGTGGGCGGTGCAGGACAGACACACTATACCCCGACCAAGGCAGGAATCCTATCCCTGATGCAGAGCACAGCATGTGCGTTAGGCAAGTACGGGATCCGATGCAACGCACTATTGCCGGGCACCATCCGAACACAGCTCAATGACGAGGATCTTGCAAGCGAAGACAAGCGAAAGTACATGGAGGGTCGGATACCACTCGGCAGGCTTGGGCGACCCCGAGATCTTGCTGGGCCGGCGGTATTCTTGGCTAGCGACTTGAGCGAGTATGTCACCGGTGCGCAGCTCCTCGTAGACGGAGGACTTTTTGTAAATCTGCAGTAAGGATTACGCCGAATTGCCCCATTGTCAACCTTAGTCCGCGTCTTCCTCCGATGCAATCTCGGCACGCCGACGGCTTCCGAGGACCGCACCACGCTTCTTGTTCTCTTCCCGCCGAATGAAGCCGGCTTTGGTGCTGATCTTGGCTTTGCGTGCTGCTCTGGGATCCTTGTGCATTGCTCGTGCTGATCTGGTTTCCACCCCGTGCTTTTTCAAATCTTGCTTTGCTTTTTTGGTGAGACTGGGTAGTGCATCCAGCAGCCACTTTTGCATCCCGGAGTCCGTCAGACCCTTTTGCTTTTGAGCCAGTGCTACCACGTTAGCAATTGGTTTCATGTATGGTATGTCCTCCTGGCTAAACAGTGTGACAGCTAGGCCGCCCTCGCGCCCTGCTCGACCCGTACGACCCACTCTATGTATGTATGCGGCGCTGGATGTAGGAATGTCATAATTGACGACCCCATTGACGCCTCGGAAATCGACCCCACGTGACAATAGATCCGTGGTGATGAGGACCCAGACCTCCCCCTTGCGGAATTTGGTCATGACAGTGTTGCGTGCAGCGTCAGAGAGATCCGAGTGCAGTACGGCTATTCTGCTAATGCCACCAGCTTCAGCCGGAATGTCATAAAGAAGCTCAGAATGCAGCGCAATAGCGCGCTCGATAGTTTGAGTGAATACCAGAAAAGGGGGAAGCAGAGGAGGACCCGAGTCAGCGGAATTTGATGCTGGGTGTAAAAGGTTTCGTAAGCCCATAAGTTTGCCCTGTTCAGACGCCGAGTAGATTAATTTGTGCTCGATGTTTGGAACGGCCGAGTCTTTGAGCCCAACGACCAGACGGAGCAGTGGTGCTCCACTACCATTCTGCCCAAGGCGTGTGCGCCTGTCTTGCATGATTGACTGTGCAAGTTCCTCAATATTGCTGCCCATAGTCGCTGACCACATGCTGACACGCAACTCTGGACACGTCAAGCTGTTCCAAATGGCCAAAGTCTGCTCGCGGAATAGAGGGTCCAGCAGAACGTCCGCTTCATCCAAGATGAGGTGCTGTACGTTAACAAGTGGATGTGGCGAATGCTGCGAGAGCCCTTGTACTATCGTAGCGAGCACTCCAGGGGTCGAGACGAGGATGTCCGACTTGACAGTCGAGCCGGTATTAGGGTTAGAGTCATGTTGTTGGTATTCATTTTCATCGTCGCTTCCTTCTCCTGATGCCGTCTGCACACCCAGTCTCATGCCTTTGCGCACCTGTGTCACGCGCAAGCCTGTATTGCGGCTGAGCTTCTTGCATTCGTTCACTATTTGGCCAGCAAGCTCTTTGGTGGGCGCTAGAATTACAGCAGACGTCGATCTCGACTTGCCTTTACGCTCAGCCCCGGATCGATAAAGCATCTGCATTAGTGGGATCGCGAACGCGAGAGTTTTCCCACTGCCAGTTGGTGCCACTGTCAACAGATCAACGTGACGGGGCGAAGCAATGAGAGAAGTGCTATGAGGAGGCAAGAGAGTGTTTGGCGTATCCAATAAAAGTGGAATGGCACCTAGCTGAACCTCTGTCGGCATGGTGTAGCCTTGATCTTCGACATTATCGGCGATCCTGGTCGAGACGCCGAATCTTTCTCGTAGCTCTGAAAAAGATTGTAAGGGCTGTGGAAATATCGACACTTTCTCGTGCTTCACATTCTTGTTCCCTTTTTCCTTGTCTCTTGTTCGACCCTCCTTGCCAGCAGTATTCGAGTTGAGCCAAGTTATCTTGAGTTTATGTCGCCGCAGTAGGCCCTTGCGCTCCTCCTCGGTCAAAGTAGACTGAGCGAACGCTGTAGGATTTTCTTCGTCGTTGGGCAGCTGCGCATTTCGCTCGACTCTCGAAGAATGGGCTGACAGGCCCTTGCCAGAGCCGGACGGTGGGCGACCACTGCTGAAGAATTCCAGCTCTAAAGAGCCATCATCGGTGGCATCCTGATTCCGTTTGCGCTTTTTGGAGCTATTCGCAGACGTCTGAGTCGCTGAAAAGAGCTGAGGTAGGGCGTTTTGGCCGCTGGATGGTGTACTCTTTGCAACCGATACGGTCTTCGAGCGCTTTGTCGACCGCGATAGCAATTTGAGTGGATCCATAAGGCTGTCAAGACAAGCCGTCGCGCAAGTGGTCTGCCTTTCACAAAGATTGTCTACCCACAGCGACATAAAGTTTGGTAGTCTGTACTGGTACTCGGCTAGAGCCGCGCGCGATTTCTCCCGAGCTCCGACTGTCGACTTCGCTTTTTGCTTTGGAGCTCAGCCATTGAGACAGCTTCAGTCAACAGCACTCCTTCACCACAATGGCATCTCCAGCCATGTCCCGGGTGGTCTTGCGCCAGTCCAAATTCTTCCTCCAGCGACGCGCCGCATCGACGACCTCGGAAGCCACGTCCGCCGCGTCACAGGGCGCAGCAGCGGCCAAGGAGACTGCCCAAAGCACAGTATCGAAAGCGCAACAAGGGCTATCCAAAGTCACGAGCTCCGCTGGTCCAGCACTCAGCAAGGCGGCTGCCGGTGTTGGAAACAGTCTGTCGAAGGTTGGCGGCCGGACAGGACAGCTCATCGGCTTCGTCCAAGGTTTGTGACTGCGTGGCTGGTACAGCAACAACAGCATGGAACTGAGCATCATCTAGGCCTCGTACCTCACGTCGTCTATTACGGCAAGGTCGCTGGAGAGCTCGGCAAGATCATCTACACCGGGCGCGGCATGCAGCCACCGTAAGCATAATGCGAGATTTGAAGCCGAGTAGCGGCGCGGGCTGACTCCTCGGCAGCAATGCACAGACTGTCCAGAACGCGATCGCACCGCTACGAAACGCAGTATCCAACCCCGCGGGCGCCGCTTCGCGAACAGCCAAAGCCGCTGAGAAGACGGCAGACCAAGCGATTAACAGCCCTCAGTCGTTCTTGGAGAGAGTGAGAAACCTTGACTCAGCGACCCTGACACAAGTCGGAATCATCACTGCTGAGACCATTGGGTTCTTCTCTATCGGCGAAATCATTGGACGTTTCAAGATCATCGGTTACAGGAGCAGTGCGGCGCATGAGCACCACTGAAGAAGTTGAATAATGTTCCTGCGAACGGTAGAGGGAGCTCAAAATATCCAGTAGAGGAGGCACAGCTGTGACAACGGCCTGGCTGCTTCTCCAGTCATGGGGTGCGTCCGGCAAAGTGTTGGCCGACGCGTGTACTATTGTGCATAACTGCGAGGTACTTGAACCAGATACACACGATTCTTTCCATATGTGCTCTGGATCGCATCGACATCTCAAGGACTCTCTAGCCCTCGTTTGGATTGCTCTCCGGACTCTGATCCAGCGCCTCTTCAAATATGTCGGCGAGGCCCCTGTGCCAAGATCAGCAACTTGACGCTTGAGCATCGCTAGGTATGTATGTTCCACGTCCACGTGGTGAACACCTCGAGCAGGTAGATCAGCTAGTGTTGTCTTGTCATACATTACACCGCCTGACATTTTCACAACATGTAATCATGGACATGGCGTTGTCAGCACGGCGATTTCACAGCCTTGCCAACATCATTGTAGCGGCTGTGCTAGTCCAAGTAGCCGCTGACAGGGTTGCCTCGGCGATTTGCACAGACTAACTAGGTCCCGGAGCCGTCTTCATCAGACGAGACTGAAGACGAACATGTTCGTCTTGACACACAGGCAACAAAAGGGCCGAGTCTGTCACGACGATTCAAGATCCTGTCCGCCGATCACATGGGTGTTGTGGTGCAACGTTTTCGACGGCAACATGATCACATATCTTCTGGACTAGTCCAGTGGTTCTAGTGCTTGTCCGCGGATAGAGACCATACGAAGCAAAACTGGCGGAAGCATTCGACAACCCACGCTGAATCGGTCAAGCATAGAAGAACTTGCAATCTGCCGGACAGAGACGCGCGCTCAGGCTCGAGACCCCGCCGAGTTGGTCCGGAGTGGACCTTCGTTTCCAGATGGGTGAAGCGGCAAAGCGCTCGAGCAGCAATATATGCGAGCCGAGCCTGTTTGCGGCACGCGTGACACAGCGAGATGGAGAGCTGCCAATGTGGCCTGTGTGAAGGCAGTCCTTGCAGGCGGCCCACATCTGGGCCTGGTACAGCTGGACTTGGGAGGTGGCGAAGGCGTACTGCTACATAGTATCGTGTCGTGGAGGATCGCAGACGCGGATGAGGGCGCATGGGGGAGGAAGAAGATGACAACATACTTGCGAGAGAGACTTAGGCAAGGCCAGAGCGAACGCGGATGTGAGGCGGGCGCTTCCCAACGACGATTCCGCGAAGCAGCGGAGGGGGGGCATACAGTATTGTCGATCATCCTTCCGCAGTGTCTCGTTGCCCACCCTGCTGTCGGTGGGCGAGTTCATGTCCAGCGGCGCCGGCTTGGAAGCATGGGAAATGATTCCGGCGGCAAACTGGCGCTTGGGGGAGACAATCCGACAGAGGTACAGTCAGGTACCTGCAGATGCGTGATCTGCTTGTCCTGTTGTGCGACGACTGTCCTGCTGCCGTCCATGGGCTGCCTGCCTCTCACATGCAACGACACCGTGCGGCAGCCTCCACTGCGCGGGCAGAAGGATGGCAGTACCTCGCGATCCACGGTGCAAATGGCGAGGAGGTTGGGGTGACGAGCAGATGGGTACATGGAGCAGTCACACGATAAGAAAAATCCGGTCCGTGGAGGTGGTGAGGTCAGCGTTTAGCCGTCCATCAAAGGCGCCGGGATACGACTTCCAAGCGCAGCAGTGGGGCCAGACATGGACGACAAAAGTCTTGCATGGTGAGCGAGGCGATCGTGAAGGTGAGTGCATGCTCTAGTCGACCGATGGCTCAACGCCCACGGACGCTAAGGACAGCTCTTGCAGCTGACATGCACCGAAGGGATGCAGAGCACGATGGGCTGTGGCTAAGCGAACGCGGTCTTGCTGTCTCGCAAACAGGCATGCAAACGCAGCGGCCTTCGGAACGCCTTCCACGCGCGAAGATCAGATGCGAGTAATGAGGCCCCATGCTTTCCACTGTTCAGATATGCATATAGGCGCAGCTCGTTCAACCAGTGTCGAGTGCCGTCGAAGCGACGTGCGCAGCGCTCGCGCGATGATGTCCGCATGCAGCAGACCTGGCCCCGACGATGGGCGACGAGGACAGGTGCGCACGAGGACATCGGCCGCACCGCGCTCTTCGGACCCATCGCTCGATCAAGCGTGCAAAGGCAATGGGGCGCACGCAGCTCAACAGCTCTAGAGTCGAACAGCTGCACGCCCATGATGAAGTTAGTGTTTGTCCACCGCACAGGGTCCACCGGCCGCACTCCCACGCGTTTTACGTGTGTGTGTGTGGTCCGCGTCGGAGGGAAGATGAGGTGAGCGCGGCTGGCGCGAACACGAAGATGGCTCGCGAGATCTCCCGTGTGCGGACGGGCCGGGGGTGCGCACGAGCGAGTGTCGAGGGCATCATGCATCATCAGCCGGGGGGGATGGAATCATCATCAGTAGTCAGCACAGGAGAGCAGGGCGGGCGGGCGGGCGCGAGAATGGGAAGGGAATTACTTGCAGCACATGTGCACTCTCCTCAACCAAATGCATGTGAGAAGCAGAGCGGTGCTGGACGAGGCCGACTGCACGATCTGGCAGTGCGCGCGGTACGTACCTAAACGAGGGTGGTGTCGAAGCTTTCGTTAACCAGCACCCGTCCAGTTCGTGCAGCGCGCGCGAAGTCGTCATTAGCCGTGGTGTGGATGGCTCTCAACCCCAGCTGCGGCATGGCTAGTCCATCGACGATAGGCCTGTCCCAGTCCCGGCGGGCGCGCGAGGCTCTGTGCCCCGAGGGGGTCGCATGTGGCATGTGTCTCACGATGGTGCCCGCCGCTGTGCCGGCCAGACAGGCGTGCCGGGTGGTGCTGCGAGGAGGAGGGAGGGAGGGTTGGATGGTTGTGTGCGCACGCCGGGGCCGGCAGCAAGATGATCTCAGGTCGGTATGCCAACACGGCGAAGTCGGGCGGGCGAGCGAGCGAGCGAGCGAGAGGCTCTCGAGCGTGGCCGTGCTGCCGTCAGTGCGCATTGCCGCCGACCTTGAGCCAACAGCTGTGCCGCATGTGGTGTGCACACGCCCGAGATTGGCCCATGGCAGATGGAGGGCAATAGCGCTGCGAGATGCGGTCGCGCCCTGCCATCCTGTCGCGGCCAGACGACACACGAGCAGCGATCCTCATGGCCGGCGGGCGCTAGCAATCCTCGACGAACTGCCACGGGCAATGCAGAGCAGCGGCCAGGGCAGGGCAGGCCCATTCATCATCCCTCTGCCACCTGCACGCGCTGGCCTGGCTCGGCGAAGGTGCTGATGGTGAGTGGAGCGCGTCACGGGGAAGGCCGGACAGCCAACAATCCAATCTGGCCGGGAGCTGCTGCTGCTGCTGCTGCTGCTGCTGGCCCGCCCTGTCCTCGCGCGGCCAGACGACCAGCGTCGTGCAGAGCAGCGGCCGGGAATGGTTCAGCAGCAGACGGTGCACACGCGCGCGCGAGAGAGGGAGGGGGCCCCGAGTGGCACCCAGCAAGCCAGCCAGCCATCAATCAATCAATCGCCCGTAGTGCATTCTGGCGGCGGGCCAGCAGCAGCGAAGCTCATCAGCACGAGCGCGCGCCCTCGCAACCCTAGCTTCGACCTGCATGCGAGCGAGACGGATGCGGGCTAGACAGAACCGACCCCACCACTACTCTCTGCCATGGAGCACGACAGAAGTCGAACCGCTGCACCGAGCGGCACCAGCCAGCCAGCCCAAGCTCTTCGTCGAGCGCTGCATGCGCCGAGCTGTCGCCCCTTCGAGCAGGTGGCCCAGCTGCCTGCGCGCGCGCGCGCGCCTCTAATTCCAGACGGTGATCTCGGTGATCTCATAACCTCTGCGCTGCCCTTCTGCACGCAGAAAAAGCCGTGCTAATGAAACATTGCCCAGCATGGAGCGGATGCTAAGCGCTGCTGCATAATAAACAACCGAGGACGCTGGCGACATCTCTTTTATCATATTCCGCGCCTGCCCATTCCTCGCCGCCCCGCCCCCCCATTCCTTCCCTCCTCCCTCGCCGGTGTCCTATGTCGACTCTGGTCTGTCCGCCACCCTCCTCTCGTTCGACTGCCGCAGCATGGTTTCCTGGTATCACATCGCCGTCTTTGCATGGTATGTCGCTCCCTCTCCTCCTCCTCCTCTCCCTCCTCCTCCTCTCCCTCCTCCTCCTCTTCCGCCCCGGCAGCCCGCACGCAGTCCTCCCTCTCTCCACTGGCGAGAAAGTCAATCTGCCCGGGCCACGTGAGCTGATCGATTCTCCAGGTTGTTCAGATATTTTCGCTTGATCGTCAACTGCATCTCCCACTGGACCTTCCGCCCCGTCCCCATCCCGGAGCATCCCACCTACACTTCCCACGATGTCACGATCATTTTGCCCACCATCGCCACTGGCGGCGATGAACTGCGCGACACGATATCGACCTGTCTGCGATCAGAGCCACATGAGCTCCTGCTCGTCACCATCGACGCCAACCGAAATGCTCTGACCAAGCTTGCCAACCAGATCAATGCCAAGAAGATCCGCGTCTTGAGCATCCGTGAGGCCAACAAGCGCCGGCAGATGTGCAGAGCCATCCCGGAGGTGATGACGAAAATCACCATCTTTGTCGACGACGATGTGATATGGCCAGCAAAGGTGTTGCCATGGATGCTGGCTCCGTTCGAGGATCCGAAAGTGGGTGGCGTGGGCACTTCACAGAGGCTGAAAAGGCCGGCCAGGCAAAGCGCTTGGGGCTTCCTCGGCGCCACTTACCTGGAGCGTCGCAACTTTGACTGTTCCGCGTGTCTTCACATTGATGGCGGTCTTCCGTGCCTGTCGGGACGAACAGTGGCGTATCGCAGTGACATCCTCCAAGACGAAGCCTTCACCCACGGCTTCACTCATGAAGAGTGGAGGACTATGCAATTGAATGCCGACGACGACAATTTCATCACGAGATGGCTGTACTCCCATGGCTGGAAGATTCAGATGCAATACCACAAGGAGTGTGAGGTGCAGACGACGTTGGAGGATGGGCCAAAGTATCTCAGGCAATGTCTGCGCTGGGTGCGCAGTAATTGGCGGAGCAACCTTACCAGCTTGTTTGTGGAACGGCATTACTGGATGTAAGTCATGCTCGCTCCCCTCCCATCCCCTCCAAAATGCTGACCCTTGACCAGATCCCAGCCATGGAGCACGTATTCGGTGTTGCAAACCACACTCACAGCATGGGCACTGCCGTATGATCTGTTGATTTTCTTTTCTTGGTATCAAGCATCAAAAGAATGGTCACCTGAGGCGCGCCATTATCTATTCACGTTCCTCATTCTGTGGACGTACGGCTTCAGCAAGACGGTGAAATTGTGGGGCCATTTTGTCCGCTACCCAGTGGATGTGGTGTACATTCCTTTGTATATCGCCTTTGGCTACTACCATGGCGGTATCAAGCTCTACGGGATGTTCACGCTCAGCGCCGTAAGTTTTCCAGCATTTCCTTTTTGGGCGCATGGTCCAAGATGACTGACCGCCTTTTCAGACCACATGGGGAAGCCGCGACGGGGCCGATACCGACAACCGTGTGCGTATGATTCGACTGCCCCCATACGGGCCGACATCGAGCGACATGCCACACGCTCGCAAGTCCACATCCTTTGACTGTCCCATCCCGCCACCAGCAGCGGGGAGGACGCTGCTCGAGGTTGACCAGCTCCCGGCATACGATAACCACACCAAACATGATGCGATCCCTCTCACGACCACGCACATTACCTATCACGATTAATGATTCTCACATTTGTTGCACGATACCCCCCGGCATCATTCGGTTCTTTGCATAAGCACCGCGCATAGAGGTAGAACGAGAAGTGCGAACTTCGCCGCTCGCTACCAGGAGGACAGGCATCATTTGCCACGAGGGAAAGGAGACACTGTGCCCGGCTAGGGAGAAAAAAAGTTCACGGTCCCCCCAATATTCGGCAGACAGAGATTTGGTTGCTACGGCACGGCGCAATCTGCAGAAAAAGTTTGTTTATTGGATGCACGCAAGCAAAGTCGGCGTCGTGAGTCGGGTTCTTTTTTACGAAGCACTGCGGCAAGACTGTGTGAACGTCGTCACGGCTTGGATATGACTGAACGGACGACATTTTGGGCGGTTTCGAGCTTCTGTTGTTGACACAGCTTCATCTGAGCGTTAAAGCGATTGTACAGACTACTACACAGTCGTCGAAAGACGAGGACCTCATCATCATCAATCGACCGAGCATGCACGCAGGTGCTGCTTCACTTGTTGCGCATGACTGCTTCCAATGTTTCCTCTCCTTCTCCCCTCGCTCCGCCCATACGTCTGCTCTCCCTCGCGCATCACGTTGATGTTTCGCGTACCTGCAGGTGCAGTCATCCTTGTGCCGAAGGCTGGTGGGCCATGGTGTGTTTCAGCAGAGCAGAAGCCATTGGTAAGGGAAGCGCAGTGCCAACTCCACCTGCACTGAGACATCAAGATGGCGAGACTTCGTCGCGCCGCATTTTGCCGGGTGAGGAGGACAGTGTGCGCGGGCGCGGGCGCTGGACATCCCACGCCCATCGCGCAGCAGCAGCAGCAGCAGCAGCATCATCTCGACATGCGCATGCTGACACACGGCGAGGGCGAAAGGGCGCCGTTTCACTGCAGCTGCAGTGCATGCACGCGGGCGGGCTGCAATACACAGCAGCAGCCAAAAGACAGACGCCGCCCCGGCCACCACCACACACCCGCGCACGCACGTATTTATTATTCACGAGCGCGCACGAGCACGCAGGAGGAGCGCCCGGGGATCAGCGCAGCAGGACACGGCGATCCGACGCGCTGATGAGCAGTGCGCATCGCCGCCTGGTTGAGGCCGTCCGTACTGTTGTATCTTGTTTCCGCCACCGAGCAGAGACTTCACTGCACCCACCCACCTACCTACCCACCCTCTGCGCGTCGTGCGGTTGCAAGAGGCAGAGACGTACAACGTGGCCGACAGGATATCCCGGCTAGCGCCGCCGCGGCTTGCGTGTCTTTTTTTTTTTTTTTTTTTTCTCTCCCCTCGCACGCAAGAAGTCAACAACTACTACTGCTGCTACTACTTTCCGTTGCATGTGTCGCCCGAGCTGGTGTGGAGATGGTCCGGCGAGGATCAAAAGTCGTGGTGGGGAGGCGTGGCGTGCAGCTTTAGCCGTCTACCTAGAAGCGACCCACCGGCAGCAGCAGCAGCAGCAGCATGATGCCCGTCCTCCCACTGCGGACGAGACCGGCGCGACAATTGCATGGAGCGTCTGGCCTCATCAGCATCGCCAGCAGGCAGTCTCTCGTCTACGTGCATTGCCGCAAGCATTCCCTCTGCCGGACGTGGTACCGCAGTGGCACCCTGGCAAAGGGCGGGCAATCATGCTGGTCCGGGAAAATGCTCTACGCAAGTACGCGTTGTTGATCATCGCCTCTCTCTCTCTCTCTCTCTCTCTCTCTCTCTCTCTCTCTCTCTCGCTGCACTCATCACGCATGACCGTGCGCGACGAGCATGAGCGAACGTGCCGTCCCTTGTCCGCGCACTCCACCACTATTGCGCCAGCACGCTGCGAAGGCGCTGATCGCTCGGCGAGCACGAAAACTGAGGCCCCACACGGCTAACTGGTTGCAGTCTGGCTGGAAAAGGGAGGGCTTCGGGAGTGGCCTCTGGCGCCGACGCTGGCCAAGCGACGGCCGCCAGGAGCTGTGCGTGAAGTGGTTCGCTCGTCAGTATCCGCATGTCTCACGATCTGGAGCCGGCGGACAAGCCGCCACCACGAGGCACACCATGAATGAGCACATGCCTCTTGCGCAGGAAGGATGTCCTGCATCTGGTTGTTCCAAATCCTGCCTGCCACGCCTCCCACACCTGTCAGCTGAGAAGTGTCGAGAGTGCAGACTATCGATTTGTTGATTGTATCTGTGTACCTGCCCTCTTCGGCGCCCGCGCCCCACTACTCGACGCACGCGCATTCCCGCAGAGGCTGTCGGTCGTCGGACGCCGAGTGCTTCACTCGCTGTCACATGCGGTGCAGCCGTCGTGCACAGGCATCTCCTTGCACTGCTGCGCGCGTCGTGCTCGCAAGGTGCCAGCGCTGCGAAGGCCAGGGCACGTTTCACTCGCGCAGGCTCGCATTTTTGCCGTCCCGCGCTCGCAGCCGGTCTCACGACACACGACATGTCATCGGGCCGCCGGCACCACAGTGCTTGCGACAGTGCTTGCGAGGCCAGCTCTCGGATCCACCGCAGTGAGCTGACCTGGCAAAGTCTGGTAGCTTTATGGTTGCGCATGCGCGCCCGGGCAGCAACACCCCTCCAACACGCAATCACACGCAATGCGACGTGACGAGTCGATACACGGTGGAGTAAGCGCGTGAGATACGAAGAGCACACCGGAGCTCCACGCCGGATCGCGACGAGAAGTCGGTACGCCTAGATGAGTCTATTCTCGGCATCTCCCTTTACTTGTTGTTGTCCTCAGCCTCAAACTGCTTTTCCAGCTCAACCAGGCCAGTGAACACCTTCTCCCACTTGGCCCACTCCTTGTCGCCATCTGGGAAGCCACCAGCCAGTGGCAAACGATTTCCCTTGCCGCTACCCATGCCCCAGCATCGTGCAATCGCCTCCTTCATGCCAATCGGGCCCCAGGTGGCGACAATCTTCTCGCCCTCGCAGATGCGGAACTGCACGTCACGCATCAACTGGATATCCTCCTTCTTCATGCCCTTGGTGGAGTATTCGTGGAACATGCGGAACAGCCGGACGACAATACGAGGGAAGCATCCTGCCAAGCCATCGATGGCGGCAACACCGCCGATGGTCAACACGGGCAGCAGGTTCTGACCAAGACCGGTGAAGACGTAGAAGTGCTTGTGATCAATCTTTGGTGAGGCGGCGATCAAAGTCTGGTCGTCAATGATGCCATGCGACAGCTTGGTGCCAACAATGTTGGGGTGTGCCGCCAACTTCTCAAAAGTCGAGGGAGCGATGTAGAGGTTGTTCGTCACGCCGGGGTAGTGATAACTGGTGCGACGTCAGCTCACTGCCTCCTGCGGTCGGTGGAGGTGTGCAGTACTCACATGAGAATCGGAATCGGCGAGCGATCGGCGACAACCTCGAACCACTTCTGGATGCCAGCTTGACTCGTCGCCGGAGCGAAGTAAGCAGGTCCGAGGACCATGGCATACTCTGCACCGGCCGCCTGGCTGTCTTGAATCATCTCAATGGTATCATCAATATTCTGCGTCGCCGTGCCCGCGATGATCGGTCGGTCCTTGAAGCCCGCATCATCCAATGTCTTTCTTTGCCGCTTGATCAATTCATGTCGCTCCGAATTCCTCACAAAGATTGCCTCTCCAGTGCTGCCCAAGATGACCAGACCCTTGATGCCTCCCCTCACGAGGAAGAGGGAGTGCTCGGATTGCGTCTCGTGATCGATGGGCGGCGAGACTTCATCGTAATTGGCGCTGCCCTCTTTGGCGAAAAAGGTGGGCACTGGCACGTAAATGCCCTGTGGCGGGGGAGATGCTGGCGCGCCTCGACTGCCGTTTGCGGCCATTTTGCTATGGTGTGAGGGGTGTTGGAGGGAGAAAGGTTGAGCTCGGACTCTGACGGATCTTGTGCTTGTGTGAATGACTGTCGATGTCAGCTTCACACGTCACAAGCAGAAGATGTTTTCTATATAAACGACACCAGGGAACGATTTAATAGAAAAGCCAGGGAACGCGGTTGTCAGCACGAAGACGAACAAGCATCCCAATAGATCCAAGTTCCTCATGGCCTTGCTGGCAGTCGCCGACGCGCTCGGCGGGTCGTTGACCCCCCAAATCGAACTTTCAACGTGTCGTGGCCCCAAATAATGCCCCGCATCCCACTTTGGCCATAGCGTCAACGGGGGTCTCCTTGAGCTGTCGGAGGAGCTCATCCCGAGCTTGCCTGAGGGTCAAGATAACGGCGTGAGAGGTGTTTCTTGTCGAGATCGAGGGGCGGAATAGGTGCACAGACGTTGCAGATGAGTGCAAGGGAAGGAAATGATGATGAGGCCCTGTTTACTTCGCTGGATTATTGAGGTGGATTATCGCCTCTTGGCAATAATCCAACTTGATAATCCAGCTGTTTACTTGATAATGCATAATCTAGGTGTCTGACAATCCAGATTATGCCAAGTCTCGCCGGCTTCCTTATATTGGCAGGTATATCCGAACAATCTCATAATCTTTGCATCAAAAAAATTATTAAAGGATTATGTCCGTGCGTTCTGCGTTGTGCGAGTGTCGCTCTTAACCCTTCTAGCGTAGTCGCGTTACGCGTAACGTGTAGCTATGCTTTTTCTAGTCGATCGCCGCCCTCTTTGCCTCCATTATCCTCAACAATTGAGAGGCATACTAGCGAATCAGAAGGCGAGAAATAGCACTGAATTGTTGGCGATAATGGAGGCAAAGAGGGCGGCAATCGACTGGAAAAGCACTATATCAGAGGTGGTAACGACAAGGGCTCGAACGAGACGAAATCACCTAACTACCTTAGCAGTAATCCAATATGGATTATTACAGCATTATTGTTAAGTAAACAGCATAGATTATCGGAGCACACGCTACTAGATTTTGGTAAAGGAAGTTACTGGATTAAAATAATCCAATAATCCATAATCCATAATCCATAACCCAGCGAAGTAAACAGGGCCTGAAGGGACGACCGGATGATGTCTCGGCCACAGCCTTTTGGATGGCACCTCCCGCTGCCGATGCCAAAATTGGTCCGAAGAGCAACTTCACTTCTCAAGATTGCAGCCTGCTCTGACGCACGTTACATTCGTTCGATCCAGGTGAGCTCACATGGAATTGCACGGTTTCGTGATCTGAACAATGATGACCTGTGATCGGTCCGGAACGGTGCATAAGAGAGAGCTCTTGCGAACAAGGGAATCATCACGAGACAGGTAAATACCCTCAGTTCGACATTGGGTGCCATCGATGTTCGGAGTGAAGCCAGAGTTTGCTGCTACACCAGTATGACGACAGACTCAGAGCGTCGGCCGTTTGCCGTCATCAAACAAGCCCAACACGCACCATGGGATAATGATAGACCCTCGCATATTGCGTCTCACATGGTCCTTCAGGCTCGAGTACGTTTCGCTTAGGACGCTCGACTGTTTTGGGACTTCCGAAATGCTTGGTCCGGGCAAGATTCAGACCGTCTATACGACGTCGAAGAAGGGCAAACGAGAGCGGCTGGGCCAGTGGTTTCTGCGAAGCGCACATCGAAGCCTGTCAAAGAGAGGCAATGCTACGCAGGGAGCGACCAGCGATATCACAGCGTCAGCCGACGCTTGCGTCACACCTTCGCCTCTTCGCCAAGTTGCATTCGACTCTTCTGCGGGCGTAGGAATCGATGAAGCCAACGAGGGGCCACCAATTAACAACCAGGACAACGACGCCGTAGCTCGAGAGCAGCGATCATCTCCGGCAAACCCGTCCAAGCCCGAGGATGAAACCGACAGCTTGCTAGACTCAGACTCGAATGGCGGATCTCCATCAGGGGCACAAAGCCGGGTCAGTAGCAGGCTAGTGGTTGCTGACGACGTCGCTCAGTTGAACGAGATCGAGGAGACCAAATACTGGGGACCCACGAGAAGTATCGAAGAGGAGAAGCTACTCCAGCTGGTAGAAAGAGTCGTCAAAAAGCCGGACGGCGCGGCAAATGTCTCGTATACGCTCATCAACAAGTGCTGCGGATCCTACAACTGCGCCTATGTCTTGGAATCAAGCTACAAGG
Source organism: Cercospora janseana (assembly GCA_026725115.1). Taxonomy (NCBI): domain Eukaryota; kingdom Fungi; phylum Ascomycota; class Dothideomycetes; order Mycosphaerellales; family Mycosphaerellaceae; genus Cercospora; species Cercospora janseana. The sequence goes on from CM049100.1 coordinate 1,137,692, forward strand.
AAAGACTCTGCATTCGAGTTCCTGCTTGCGGCTTCCCTGATCGCTGGAATGACTTTGACGGGAAACTGCTGCGAGAGACTGCACTGGGCATGGGCTACATCAGGAACAAGACTGACTTGCCGGTTCCGCGCCTGCTATCCTACGACACCTCGATGAACAACGAGATTGAGACGCCTTTCATCATGATGTCTTTTCTCAGTGGCAAATCGGTCGAGGAGGTCTGGCCACAGCGAGACGGCGAGGACTTTGCGATTACTGATGCGAGACGACACCAGATTCTACGCAATATCGCTAAGACGATGCGATTGCTGGAACCCACAGTCTTCTCGCGCTACGGCGCTCTCCTCTTTGAAACCGACGATGCGGTGCCTAACGTTGGAGATAGCTCACGTCTGACGACCGACGATATCTTCATCCTGCAGCGCAAGTTCAAGGCCATTCCATCACGCTCTTCTCTGGGTGACTACGTGCACGCAGCCAAGCGCAAACGCTTTGAAGAATTTCGCTATCCACACGACACGGACGACTACTTCATCAAGGGCTTGTTTGCATTCTGGGAGCTTTGTTGCGACCGTTTCCTGGACGTCGTCAAAGTGGAAGCGAGTGAACCTGACTTTGTTCTCATGCAATCTGACTTTAGCCCACAGAATATACTCGTGGATGATGAGAATAACATCACCGGTCTCATCGACTGGGACTGCCTTGAGACGGTGCCGCGCCAAATCGGTTGGTGCTCGCAACCACATTGGACGCAGAAGGACTGGAGTCCCGAGTACGTATGGCCGACTCCAGAAGGTGCTAAGCAGATTCTGCAGCCGCACGAATTCGACAAGTATCGCAAGGCATATACTCGCTACATCCGCGAGGCGTGCCCGGGGCAGAACGATTCGAGGTTCACGGCGAAGAGCCACATCTACTCGGCACTTCTTCGTTCGGGCGAGCATATTGACAATGTCAAATGCTTCGTTGCCAACGTGCTCGGGGATGTGTTGCCTCGACTGGGCAGCGTTCAGGATGTGTGGATTAGTCATGTTGGTGAGCATGGCTATAAGAAAGATCAGAAGGAGTGGCTTGATGAGCGACTACGTGAGTATTTTGCGCCCGATGCTTGAAGCTTCGGTGCAATGTCGTGCGTCGCAGAGAAGATCTGCTTCGGGGGTTGGGGGGGATGTAAATCCTTCGTAGCGTGGCATAAGGTTTTTCGGCGAGCACGTGGCGCGGGAGCACGTTTCACGGCAGCACGTGTGTCTGCACTGTTCAATCGTGCAACGAAGCGAATGTAGATGCATCAAATTCACTTCACTCAGCAGTATGTATCCGGGCCCATTGCCGAGATCATGTATACTCCAAATGCCAAGAAAGAATGCATCGTGTCTTTCCTCAAGGCGATCGGAGATGAGCGGAATTTGTTGCGCCCTCAGCTCGTTGCCGAGAGGCGGGCGACGGCCAGCTCCCAAGACTGCCAATGAGGCAAATTTTTACGAGACGACGCCATCGATCATGACCAACGAAGAGAGGTATGGGGCGGGGTTCATGCGCGTAGATCTGTCGGTGTAGGGGCTTTGCTATATTTCCTTTTTGTCCCATTCTCCCTTCTCCACCTTCTTTCCCCTACCAAAACGCTGTCCACCCATCGCTCGGAGACTGACCACAACTCCACGCTGTTTCCCACGCGAGACGCGCATGAGCACACAATCCAAAGGCAGCACGCCAGGACTAATTTCAGACAAGACCGACTCCGTCTCAAACAAATCTACGCTTGCTTCGTCCGTTAACGTCGTCGCCACGGAACCATGCGAGGCTACAGGCACACCGGGCTCTATGTCCCAGGCATCTTTTCGGGATGAACGACGCACATCCCGCGTCCAAGATGAGAAGCATTCCATCTACCAAGGTGCCTCTGGCAATGACCCCGAAGGCGGAAACACCGACCACGACATAACACTGACGCGGACCAAATCCACCATTGGCCCCGATGGTGAAATCTACCCCGAAGGCGGCCTACGAGCCTGGCTCGTCGTCCTGGGCTCCTGCGCCGGCATGATCGCCGTCCTTGGTATCATGAACACCATTGGCGTCTATGAATCCTACCTGGCCGAGAACCAGCTCGCAGCCTATTCCAAGAGCACAATCGGCTGGATCATTTCCATCTACGTCTTCCTGTCCTTTGGTGCAGGCCTGGTCATCGGTCCAATCTTCGACTACTACGGCCCGCGACTCCTCGTCCTCGCCGGCACAGTCTTGACGGTTGTGGCGACGATGCTGTTGGGCGTCTGCACGGCGTATTGGCACTTCATCGTCGTCTTTGGCATCTTGGGCGGCCTGGGTACATCCCTGGTCTTCACCCCCGGGATTGCAGCAGTAGGTCACTTCTTCTACGCTAAGCGAGGAAATGCCACAGGATTGGCCGCTACGGGAGGAGCTCTCGGCGGGATCATCTTCCCGCTGATGCTACAAGATTTGATCCCCAAAGTCGGATGGGGCTGGGCGACGCGAATCCAAGGCTTCGTAATTCTGGCTCTACTGGTCGTCACGAACCTCCTCGTTCGCTCAAGACTGCCGCCAAAGCCCAATCAGTCCATCTTGCCTGATTTCACCATTTTCAGACAGCTGAACTTTGCCCTCGTCACGGCTGGTACCTTTATGATGGAATGGGGACTCTTCGCTCCCATCTCCTACGTGACAGCATACTCACTCTCGTCCGGGGCCATGAGCACCACCTTCGCGTACCAGATCCTGGCCATCTTGAACGCAGGGTCAGCATTCGGACGATGGCTGCCAGGTCTGCTTGCTGACAAGATCGGACGCTTCAACGCGATGCTGCTCACGCTCTTGCTCTGCATGATTTCCTCCTTGGCTCTCTGGCTGCCTGCCACTGTGCTTTCCGCCAGTGACGTCCGAGACGAGCATCGAAACACCGTCTTTGGTCTCACCGTCGCTTTCTGCGTCCTGTTCGGATTTGCGTCGGGCTCCAACATCAGTCTCACGCCCGTCTGCGTGGGAATGCTGTGCAAGACCGAGGAGTATGGTCGATACTATGCTACCTGTTACTGTGTCGTCGCCATTGGCACCTTGACCGGCATTCCGATCGCGGGCGCCTTGATCGAGGCTTGCGATGGCGCGTACTGGGGCGTCGCTCTGTTCACGGGTGCCTGCTATGCGATTTCCATGTGTGCTTATGTCATTGTGCGGGTGAGGACGGTAGGATGGAAGCTTGGGGTGAAGTATTGAAGGCCGATCGCAAACCTATTCAGTCATGCTTGAGCAGCGCGACGTGCGAAATGTCGGCGGCCTAGGTGGCTGAGAAGGGAAATGTGAGCAGGATACTGCTTCACGTTGAGGCATCAATATGGGATCTAGGGTATCTCGTCTGTCGCTAGCATTAAAATCAAACAGTCTCTCATTACTGCTTCCCAACATATCGCAAACGATTCTTCCACATTTCACTTGCAATGTGTGCCCCGTCCACGAACTCGATCTAGCTCTACGATGCTGAGAATTCCCCGTAGGCTCTTAGAAGAAACGATTAATCAGTAGATATCGCGTCAGACTTCCATCGCTATTCGCCGTCTATTGCGTCGCGATCAAAGGAAAAGCGGCAGACACGACTTGCGTGCAGTCCTGAAAATTGCTCCATACACTGTAAGGAATGCCCAACAGAGTCATCGTCTGCCAGGCACTACTGAAGGAAGCTCCCCATTGCGCAGGGCGGCCGACAAAGCTGTTGAACTGATATCCAACAGCAGTCCGATTCATATTCGCAGCCAGATTGATATCACTATCGAATCTCGCCATGCCAGGGACTGGATTATATGTCTCATTATAGTACAAGACGTCCCATGTTCCAGGAGTAGTATCCTGCGGAGTGCCGGCCGGGATCCCGTGCGCCTGTTGAAAGTTCGCGATGGAAGTACTGTGAGCACCGAGCAGAGCAGCCAGATCCCGAGCCGTGAACCCCTTGTCCTTGAAGAGCTGCAGAATCGTATCGTGGTCGGAGCCGACGCCAAATGCTTGAGGGAGGAACCCATCCGGAGCTGCGGTCGCCATGTCTGTTCGACCGACGAGCACGCGACCAATGCGTCCACCAGGACACGCAATGACGCCCAAAGAGCCGGCGACTTGAATGAGATCAGCGGCGCCGATGGTATATCCCAAGCCCTTGTATTGTGCAAATTTTGCCTTGAGATAGTTGTGGAAATCTCCGAGGCCAGCTTGGTCGGGTCGATTGATTTCGTCTGGTGAGAGCAAAAGAGATCCGTCAGCACCACCGGCAGCGGGAGGAAAGAAAGTCGTCTTTGACGAGTATGCAGCAGCATCATGGAAGGCATATCGGATCGCTGCACGTGAATTATTGTTGCATAACCCGTTGCCGTCCTGGAAGTCTGATTTCAGGTCTGCGACGACATTCGTCCAGAACGATGGACACACAGTTGAAGATGGCGTAGCAGACGTCGTTGTAGAAGAACTGATCCGGGTGGATGTGGTGGTCGTGAGGGAAGAAGAGCTTGAAGTGGTGGAGGACGAGGCGATCAAAGACGATGTAGTCGTTGACGTAGATGCCGCAGGAGAAGAGCTCGTAGTTGTGGACGATTGCGCAGCTGTAGTTGTGGGTGTGCTGATGGTTGTGGTTGCGGACGCAGAAGATGTGGTGACGCTGCTGCTGATGTCCGACGAGCTCGTCGTCGAAGAAGTTGCGGCCTTGCTGCTGCTGGTGCTCGAACTGACAGACCCACCAGTGCAAGCAACAATACTGCTATCGGATCCAGAATAGTACACGTTCATTCGATCAGAGCCACCGCAGATCTGCGAGCGATCTCCTTGACAGCGCATATTACAGGTAGACTGATCCGACGCGCAGGCTCCGCCATTCTGGAAAGCAGTGCCGCAATAGCATTCTTGCGAGTATTCGATACCTGCAAGATTGAAACCCTGGCTACTGCAGGCATTGATGCAATTCCCGATCGTCATGTTCGTGTAGCCGCCCGGAACTTCTCTGCCGTTTGGTAGAGAGCGAGCACTGACGCTATCAGTATAGCAGCCCAGCGAGTTCCAGCCCGAGTGGATCGATGATGCAGGATTTGTAGTGGGCAGACCAGAGACTTGATATACATTCATCCGATTTGAACCACCACACCATTCGGTCGAGTTGCCAGAGCAAGCCATATTGCAGCCATCACTAGCTTTGGTCGCGCCAGTCTGTAGCTGCATGTCACAGAAGCATTGATTCGCGTATTCGAGACCAGCCATCGAGTAGCCTGCACTCTTACATGCACTCGTGCATTGGGCGACTGTCATGGAATTTGCTCCAGCACTGATGAACTGCTGACTTCCGAGAGATCTTGAGTTCACAGAATCTGTGTAGCAACCGAGGGATGTCCACCCAGCGGGGCCAGGATTCGTGGTCGGAGCATTGTATTTCACTCCTGTTGTATAAACACTGAGACGATTGCCATTACCACAGATTTGGGAAGAGTTGCCGTTGCAAGGCATTGAGCAATCCGTCTCGGGCTCTTTTGTCGCTCCGACCAATTGGTTATCGCAATAGCACTCATGTCTGCAAGTGATAACCCAGATCAGTCGTCCGTCCTCCATCACACCGGTTCATAGAGCTTACCCATATTCGACGCCTGCCCAAAGATATCCCAGGGACGCACACGTCCGCGTACAAGACTGAATTGTCTGATCATCATTATCGGTATTGGTAAAGAAGGAAAGAGTACGCTGAGAAGGATTGTCAAGATAACAACCTTGGTAAGTCCATGTCTGTGCTACACAGGCACTTAGGCTGGAGGCCAGGAGAAGAACGGCTTCTGTACGCATACTGGTCAGCCTTGCGGACGCAGAGTCTCGAAGGGTCCTGTACATGGAGAAATGCACCAGACTCACCCTATATGAAGCTGGCCCGTCTGCACTGCCAACGGCTGGACATGCCGGCGAGCCCGTCAACTTTGCCCAACCGAGACAAGGTGCCACGCCAATACGAATGGCATGACCATGTTCACTCCCCTTTCATCGACTTGGCTTCCACAAGTGGAGATGGAGGAGAGGAGTGATTCGGTCAGCATGTCGCTTAAAGTTTTGCACGTGGATTGTGGCTGTTCTAGCTGCATGGCAGCTCGCGGTATCGGCAGCGGTAGCGGGTTGAGAAAAAGCATGCTACAGACACTAGACGTTGTGGGAGAGATCTTCTGACTGCGATGTTCTCGGCATGTTTTGTGCTGGGTCCGACGTCCCGGTGGTACCGAACGGCATGTCTCGGAAAAATGTCTGGTTCAGACGGAACGTGTGGCAATGCGAGAGTCAGATGTGCTTCCAGAACCTAGGCGACGAGGATTCGCTACGGAATATTGCCTGACCCGCATTCATGCAACTTGTATAGAAATGCGCAGTAGCATCAATGGCTGCCATCGCGTGGCCTGTTCCTTCAGCTGACTGGTGCGGCGCCGGAAGTGGATGTCGTTCTTGTGTAAATTGCGTGCACGCCCAAAGCGTCCAGTGTTTGTGCTCTCGTCCTCTTGCCCTGCGCTAGGAAACGTAGTTGTTGTCTTGGCACGGGAATTCGCGCGACGAGGTGTTACCAGATTAGCACTCTAAACCATCCGATTACGCACACGACTTACCTGGGACGATGGGGTGGTGCATGATACGCCCGCCAATTACGCGGTAACAGTGGCGACGACGAGGAAGAAGAGAGAGGGAAAAGCGCGGCATATCTTCCTTGCAGGATCGCAATCTTGTTCAGGTGAAAGGTCAACGTTGTCCAGAAGCTCTTGATAGCTGTGTAACAGAGTGGACAACGTCGAGGTCCACAGCTACAATGGCCACAGGAGTAGGCTTTTGGGACTCACAGCCTTTGCTCGAGTCATTCGGAGTGGACCAGGAGCTTAGGAGTCGACTGCAGTCACAGCAGCAGGTTCTCGCTCGCTTTGGTGAAAGAGACCTCGCGAATACACCGCTAAGCTCAAAAGCTGTAGTTAGTTGAAAGTGCCATGCTCTGTGAAAGATGCCCACAACGCAGGACTCTTGCTGGCGATCAAACAACAGAGCTCTTGCTTGCGTGTGCCTCCACGCACGAAGGATTCACAGCGCATTCGGGCTATTGAAAGCATGATCTGGCAGCTGAATAGATAGACTGGGAAAGCCTGTAGAATGAGAGAAGAGGAACGCCGCAAGCTTATCGAGTGCAGCCATGCAAACCTGCGCAAATGCCGAGACGGTTTCAGCGCTCGAATGGTCTTCCGATGAGGTTGACGTATCGCCGTTTGAGGCTGTACAGCTTGCTCCAGACATGATCTCTCTACATGTGTCGCAGCGACAGTCGCTCTGCTCTTCTATGGAATGTGGGCCCAAATCACGACGCCCACCATGCAAGCTCCTTGAATGACAACATCCCAATGATCGAATACGAAACCGCTCATGCATATTACCACCAGCCAAAACGCCAATAAAAACGCCAGATCCACGAGCGGAAGATCCTGGGCCAAGCTCCAGATCAATGATCTCGTGCAAAACTCCACGCTCCAGCAGAAATCGCGCCCTGCAAGCGTGCTTGCCTGCATGAGTAAGTTATACTACGATAGCTCCATGCCAGTATCATCGTCCTCAACCGTCTCCTCCCCTTCCTCGCCATCAACAGTTGTGCCGCTGGTGCTACCAAGCCGACCTCTCTTACGGCCGTTGCCCCAAAGCATGCCCATACCGCTGCCCAGTCGAGCGCCCCCGAGACCACCAACCGCTTCGAGTTCGTCGCCACCTACCACACGCCCCTCTGCATCAACGCCTTCGCAAAGCTCAAGCATGGCGGTACGCTTGAGTCGCCGAAATCCATCCGTCCTTACAATGCGCCCCCAGTGTGTCATGCAGAAGCTCGCTGCCCTCCTCTTCAACCAGTCCTCTTGTGCGGTGCTCGCGCGATCAAAGATGAGAGCTCCATGCTGGACGTCGAGATCGCGGACCAAGCGATTGACGCACAAATGTCTTAGGCGAGGCATGTCGTAAATATTGCTCATGACGAGCATGTTGGCAACGTCTTCCAAGGTCGGCCCACCCACATCCTGACTTTCAGCGGGCGGCGAAGATATCGAGTCAGTGTAGAGGTAGTACAAAAATGCCTTTACAGCAGGGTATGGATCCGGAATGTGCATGCGTCGCGTATGAAACTCAGACATTTGTGCATTATACAGGCGCGCGAAGTGGGGCCACCGCGCGCTTAGAATCAGCCGATGCACGTGTATCGGCGGTGAGGTGTTAGTACTGTCAGGAGATGAGCTGGCGATGGGCGAGACTGGATCTTCATCCGATATCGATTCGAGGTCGTATGTATCGTCTCTCGTAGCAGTGATAGTGAAGTCAGTGCCAGATCCAGTCTCAGGTGGCATGTTGAACGTGCGGGCGAGGTCAGCTCCAATTGCAGATAGATGTGAGCTTGCGTGAAAGTCCGAGGTGGGAGGCTTTTGTTCGTCGCGAGCCTCCTGACTCATCTTGTTGCCCAATAGACCGAATTTCCGCAGGTCGATTGGCAGCACGTCGGACAGATACTCTTCAGTGTCTCCATTTGCACCATTCGCGGGCACCTGTCTTGGTGACCCGAGAAGCCAGGCATGAGTTCCGTCCTGATTGAGGCAGCAGTAGTGCCACCTGTAGAGCGGACTGAACAGGTCCTTTCCATCCGCCAGCTTCTGCCATCTCAAGGTGTCTAGGTCGAGAGCGGAAAGCGAGGTCTCAAGCGGCATGTTGGTAGCAGGTGTGACAAAATCAAGCATGCAGCCGGAACTGAATACGTGAAAGTGAGTGCCCACATTCTGCATGGGCAGATTCGGCGAAGAGATGAATTTGAGACTGCTGATGGACCCTGGCGCGACTGGTGGTGCACGCTGAATGGGGGTTGCAGAATTCGACTGTATTCCAGTGTTGGCTGTATAACCGCCACCGTTGAAGGTGGGAGGAGCAGAAGCGTAGCTGGTGAAGCTTGTTCCCAGCATCCGGCTATCCTCCGATCCTGCCAGGCCGTAGAGAGGACCCCCTTCGAATGCAGGTGATCCCCGAAAGTCGAGCCACCAGATTTCGCTCGTTCGCTCCATGTCTTCGCCCATGCCGCCACTGACCCAGATCTTGCCGCCCCAGATCCAGCTAGAATGATCGAATCGGGGCACAAATCTCCATGTCCGGCTCCACGTCCATGATTTCAGATCGAGGTAGCAGATGTCGTCGAGAACACCATTGTCGCTCCCGCTCATGCCACCACAGATGAACAGCTTGTCGTCGTGAATCACCGCCGAGTGCCGTGCCCTCCCTCGTGGTATCGGCCCATTCACATCAGGTTGTGTCCAGTGCGCAGTCTTGATATCGAATATGACCACATCGGAGAGGTGTCTTCGGTGCTCGTTCTCGCCACCATATACAAGCAGCTTGTCCCCTTGCCATAGACATGAAGTGTGCCCCATCCGTACGCCGGGGATGTCTCCGTAATTGTCGACCAGACTCCATTGGCGCGCAGCCAAGTTCAGTTTGAGGACATGGTTATATACTTCGTCCGTGTACTGATCGAAGCCGCCAAAGGCGTATATGAGATCGTTGCCGACATAGGTGACTGAGGCATTGACCAGGCAGGCGGGACGCTGGCCCACCGTCGTGATGATCTTGGGCATGTAGGGCTCGGCAGTGCGACGACGTCCATTCTTATTCGGCGAGCGACTCATGACATATGTGTTGTTCGACATGGATGAAATGCGCGAGGAAGACATGCCGCGCGCGAGTCGGGGCGGCTGCGGAGGTGGGGTCTGGAGGGTGGTGGGTAATGAGGGCTGCTGCGGGCGGGAATTACAGCGAGCGCATAGTTCAGACTGCACCGACGATGGCAGTCCGGATGAGGCGCCGAAAGTTTGTGTGTGACTAGGAGGTGGGAAGTATTGTGGTGGGCGTCGTGAAGGAGTGGAAGTTTTGCTGTGAGGCTGACTAGTTGCTGCGGCTCAGTGGGAAGTCGTCGCGATGAACTCTGTTTCGAGGCGTGACGTCGCACCCCGGTCGTTCCCGCCTGAGAGCTTGTGCGTGTTGCCCCGTCCAACGGGCTCCACCGACGACATCAAAACAGCCGCCGCGAGCCGCACTCCTCCTCCTCTTCTCTCTCCACCCACAAGTCACACCCCGCTCTATCAGCGCTCTCACGCACGCACAAGGCTCTCCGCCTTCCTCTTGAACCCATCCACGGCATACTGCAATATATTCGCGAACATACTAACCGGATCCCTTCACTGGGCCATCTACAGGAACTTCGACACCACAGCACTCTGCATTCATCAGCGGATATGGCAACTGCATCAGTATTGACCCCCATCAAACAACGCCGGGATGGCATCTTCTCCACACGCCTCGCTGGCGGACGCGCTCCCCTCACCCCATCCCCACAGACGACACCCAAGACGGTGCACGTCGAGGCGGGGGAGAGCATCCACCACGGCAACGTCAACTTGACCGCCCGCTTCTCTCGTGCCCAATCCAAGACCAATGTGCGCGACTCGCCCAAGTCCAACATTGCCCGTCGCCACCCACAGTCGCCTCGCAACCTCGACAATGCCTCGAGCGACTTCACCCTCACCGGCACCGGCCCCAAGCACGCTTCCTCCGCCAAGAACACTCCTTCTCGGCCACGAAGCTCGCACCGCACGCCCAAGAGAAGTCAGGGCAAGATCAACTACACCGCTGCCGATCGCTTCGTTCCCAATCGGGATGCCAGCGAGGCCATTTCTTCTTCCGGCGCCGCAGTCAAGCTCGACTCTGACCGCACTCCCGGACGACGACCAAAGTCGAGCGCCTCCGACTCAGCTAGCGCCTTCGACATTGGTCGTCACTCTACTTCCGACACTGCCCTCTCTCTCGAAGGCCTCAACCTCAACGACAACGAAGACGACGAAGACGACGAGCCTCGCCCCAAGCAAAGCCCCAACACCGTCGCCTACCAGCAATCTGTCGCTGAGGCATGTGGCGTCAGCATGAAGCAACGCATCCTCGCCTTCAAGCCCGCTGCTCCTGAGTCCTCTCGCCCCATCGACCTCCGCTCGCAATACAATCGTCCACTCAAGCCAGCTGCTGCATCTGCATCTCAGTTCCGCCGCCGCGTGCTCACTGCCCCTGAGCGAGTTCTTGATGCACCAGGTCTTGTCGATGACTACTACCTCAACCTCCTTGACTGGTCATCTGGCAATCAGGTCGCCATCGGCCTCGAGCGCAATGTCTACGTCTGGTCTGCCGAGTCGGGCACCGTCTCAAGCCTGCTCGAGTGCCCTGCCGACACCTACATCTCCTCTGTCAAGTGGTCTGGTGATGGGGCTTACGTCGCTGCTGGCCTTGGTACTGGCGAGGTCCAGATCTGGGACGTTGAGGACGGCACCAAGCTGCGCTCCATGTACGGTCACGACACTCGTGTCGGTGTCATGGGCTGGAACAAGCACCTGCTCTCCACTGGCGCCCGCTCTGGTTTGGTATTCAACCACGACGTCCGCATTGCCCAGCACAAGGTCGCTGAGCTCGTCTCCCACACCTCCGAGGTCTGCGGTCTTGAGTGGCGTCCAGACGGCGCCCAGCTCGCCACGGGCGGTAACGACAACCTCGTCACCATCTGGGACGCTCGTCAGCTCACTGCACCAAAGTTCCAAAAGACCAACCACAAGGCAGCTGTCAAGGCTCTCGCCTGGTGCCCATGGCAATGCAACCTCCTCGCCACCGGCGGTGGCTCTCACGATCGCATGATCCACTTCTGGAACACCACGTCCGGTGCTCGCACCAACAGCATCGACACTGGCAGCCAAGTCACCTCTCTCCGCTGGAGCATGGGTTACAAGGAGATCGTGTCCTCCTCGGGCTTCCCAGACAACTCGCTGTCCATCTGGAGCTACCCGACGCTCGTCAAGAACATCGAAATCCCCGCTCACGAGTCTCGTGTCCTCCACTCCGCCCTCTCCCCAGACGGGCAGATGCTCGCAACTGCCGCAGCTGATGAGTCTCTCAAGTTCTGGAAGGTCTTCGAGAAGAAGGCTGGCTCAGGCAACCTTGCTGGTGGTGCTAGCGCTACTGCAAAGGCTAGCTTGACCAAGTCTACTTCTATCCGTTAGGGAGATGGTCGACTCAGGCATTGCAAACATCCTTGCAGCATTTTTGTTGGGCTTGGCGTTGGCCATGACTTTCGATAACGATGATGACGGCCTCATATGGGACTGACAGGACTGATGGACACTGCGAGCGTTACTGCTGAAGCTTTTCGTACTTGGCAAAGTCATTGACGGCTGTTTTGAGAGAGTTTAGTGTATATTTGCGTTTAATAAAGAATTCACACTCGTTTTTGGACGATAACCGCGTCAGATGCCCGACTGCAATTTGTGACTTCCGTGCAATCGCCGGACAGGTACCTCGCCGACCAGCGGCACTCTCTGTCTCGAGCTGTTATACAAGTAATTTGTACATCTTCGAGAGACCTCAGCTTCCTTCGTGCCACTCTTTGCACTGCCATTACAATTTCTTCCCCCGTCTCTTTCCATGTGCTGCAGTATCGGCAGGGCAACAATAGCCTCTCTTATTGCGACCTATGATACCCAGCGCACCGACCACCCTATCTATGGTACGGAACAATTGAAGTTCGTCTTGGTCTACTTCCAAGTAGCAGCCGTCAAACCTCAACGAAGTCGATTCCCGATCCACTCAAATCGCCAACAACATCCCACCCACAGCCATGACTGCCCCCATCATGGGCCCGCTTGTCACCATAGCCGCAGCAGGCGCCGCTCCACCCTTACTTGTCTTCGAATGCTTCCTTGTCGCCGACTCAGCCGACACACTCTGCGCCGCACTCGTGACTTTGGCCGCGTAGTCCGCGTCCGTGAAAAGGACTGTTGCGGAGCAGGCCTGCGGAGCCTGATTTGGTGAGTGCATCGTCAGTATTGCAGGAGCCAAAAGAGGAATCATCGAATGGCGACAGATGAATGCAAGGAAGGGGACAGATGACTTACCGTCTTCGTAGGCTCCGTGCCCGTCGAGGTACAGTTCTGCAGACAATCGGGGAAATCCGGTCCAGGCATGTTGTCGAAATCCGCTCCGACGCAGCAAAAGGAGTTCTGGTCGTCATTGAAGCCGGCGAAGATGGCTCCGGGGCAACACCATTGCTTGCCACCGTGGACGTAGTTAAGTTCGTTGGTGGGGCAGGGTGTTGCGGTCATGATTGTCGCTGAGGAGGTGGCGGAGGATGTTGTCAGTGCGGAGGAAGCAGGTGATGGCGCTGTCGTGAGAGGTGCATTCGAGCCTGCTGTCGTTGATTGTTGGGCGAGGATTGAGGTAGTGAGAAGGTGGATGACCAAGAGCGATCTCGTTATCATTGCGGTCGTCATTGTGAAATGCACTTCGTTACTGTGGATGGTAGCGACTGTGAACGTTCTGGCACCGAGCGTTATTCTGGTAGCGACTGTGTGGACATTCGATGTGCAAACGAAAGGTGTGCGTTCAAAAAGCTGCAGTCTTCGGGAAGCAAATGAACATTGCGCAGCGGCCGTCTTTCGACAATGTCGAGGATGTCCTCCCGTCGGACGGCAAAATCAATCTTACGCAGCGAGAAAATGACCCCTTCCCGGCAGCAGACCGGTGTCAAGTCGCGCGCCGCGACAAGTCTCCGGTCCCTCAATCGAATGATCTTCATCTACGTCAGTGTCAATGCGCGACAGCGAAGCATAGGTTCTATACCAGCGATGCCTGTCAGGTAAGTCGAAACCCCAGCAGCTCCGGTCCCTTAATCACAGCACAAATTCAATTGTATCAGGATAGTGCCTGTACGTGCGCTCGAATCCAACTGGCAACGGCAATACCAACACCATTCTCACAGCACTCGGCGTCGGCTTCAAAGAAGCCTTGTCGGGACAGTACGGTAGTGCTTATCAACCAAATGGCATGGGCAATGAGGCTCAAGTATGTGCGTGTTCAGGTGCCACAGGTTTGAGCACAAACCTGTGTTTCAGATGGAAAGTGTCCTATGTTTGCAACAGTCCGTGGCCGCGGTCGAAAGCGCCGATACGTGTGATTTTATCTGCCAAAATCGTATTGGAGACTTCCCCAGCGATGATGTACAAAGAGCACTGTGAACCGATCTAGGCACAGCGATGCCTTCCATCACGGGATCTGTATATGTTATTTCCTATCTTTACCGCCAGCGCCGCGCTATGAAATCACGTTGAGTGACAAAAGCCCCTGAAATCCCTTCACCTATCCCATCTTTCTGAGATCGCGACTCAAGAACGTTGCTACTGTGATGAACCAGCTAGCATGGTATCATAAATCCAGATGTGCCGGAAAGTAAACGCCAAACCTGCCATGTGTTGTCCGGTAAGACGAGAGCCTAGAACAGACCATCAATCTCACCAGTCTCGCCATCGAGATCAACATTGAGGTAGCCAGGTGCCGTGGGCAGACCTGGAATTGTCTGAATATCCGCCGCGAGAGCGTAGAGGTAGCCAGCACCAGCTGCCATGCGGACGTCTCGGATGGGAACTTCAAACCCGGACGGCGCTCCCTTGAGTGCTGGGTCATGCGAGATCGAATACTGCGTCTTGGCTATACAGATCGGCAAGTTACCATAGCCTTGTCGGGTGTAGGTGTCGACCTTCTTTTGAGCAATCTCTGAGAAGGAGACGGAAGCAGCACCGTACATGTTTTTGGCAATGGCCTCAATCCGCTCCTGGACGGAACCACCTTCAGTCTGGTACAAGAGTTGGAACTTCCCAGGCTCGCTCTGCTCGGCGGCCTTGATCACACCGTTGGCCAGGTCGATAGCTCCCTTGCCACCTTCGGCCCAGTGGTTAGCCACAATGGCGTCTTCGGCTCCTGCCTTGATCGCTTCCTCACGGATGACCTGAGCTTCGGCTTCTGTGTCGGTCTCGAACTTGTTGATTGCGACGACGACCTTGACACCATACGCCTTGGCATTTTGAATATGCTTTGCAAGGTTGGTGCAACCCTTGCGGAGGATCTCGACATTCTCAGTGCGATAGACCTCGTCGAGTTGGGCTCCAGCCTTGATCTCGGGACCACCACCGTGCACCTTGAGAGCGCGTACGGTGGCAACAATGACTACAACATCCGGCACCAAGCCTGAAGCACGGCACTTGATGTTCATGAAGCGCTCGCCGCCCATGGTGAAGTCGAAGCCAGCTTCAGTCACAACGAATCCAACCTTGTCGTTGTGCTCTGCGGCCTTGTCCGGCTCGGTACCAACCAGCTTGAGTGCGATGCGATCGGCAATGATAGAGCTGTTGCCAATGGAGATGTTGGCGAAGGGCCCAGCGTGCACGAAGACTGGCGTGCCCTCCAAGGTTTGCATCAAGTTTGGCTTCACTGCATCCTTCATAAGTACAGCGAGTGCACCGCTGACACCAATGTCATCAGCAGTGATCGGGTCGCCAGCCTTGGAAGAGGCGACGACCATACGACCGAGTCGCTCGCGCATATCTGCGAGATCGGTTGACAGTGCAAGCACAGCCATACACTCAGAGGCAACGGAGATATCAAAGCCGGTCTCGCGGGGCTGCGCCTTGCTCTCCGTAGCTGCCTGACCGATGGTGATGCCGCGGAGATGGCGATCGTTGACATCGAGCACACGTCGCCAGGTAATGGTCTCTGGGTCGAAGTCGAGTCTGGCGAAACGAGTGATTTCCTCTTCGGTCAGATCATCTGGATTCGTCTTCTCAATTCCGAGCTTCTGCAGACGCTTGTACATGATTGGCAAGAACTCCCGCTTGCCCTTCTTCTTTGGCACAAGTCGGCTGTAGAGCGCCTTGTCACTTTGCGTAGCTTCATGGAACATGCGTGTGTCGATGGCGGCAGCGAGAAGGTTGTTTGCAGCAGTGATGGCATGAATGTCACCGGTCAAGTGCAAGTTGAATTCATCCATAGGAATGACTTGACTGTAGCCACCACCAGCGGCACCGCCCTTGATGCCGAAGGTAGGGCCTTGCGAGGGCTGACGAACATTTGCGAATGCTATCCGGCCAAGCTGGCCTGCCAATGCTTGCGTCAAGCCGATTGTCGTCGTGCTCTTTCCCTCACCGAGCGGAGTCGGAGTGATACCTGCGACCAAGATGTAGCGACCGTTCTTGCGGTGTTCAAGACGCTTCAACACATCGAGGGAGATCTTGGCCTTGTAGTGGCCGTATGGCTCAAGCTCGTGAGGTGCCACTCCAATCTCGGAGGCGACCTTGTTGATCAACTTGGGATGCTGCGATCGCGAAACAGCAATGTCCGAGGGAACAGGCTGTTGGAGCTTGAGCGGAAGAGGCGTGATCTTGCGTGACTTCTGCTTGTCGAAGTAGGTGTCTGCCGCCTCAACAACGTTAGACAGGAGCATGGCAATTGTCATGGGCCCCACACCGCCAGGGACGGGTGTGATCTGGGATGCGACCTCGGCCGCGCTGTCATAGTCCACGTCTCCGACCAGACGCTGCCCCGACTTTTTGGTGTCGTCTGGGATGGAGTTGGTGCCGACATCAATCACAACGGCACCTGGCTTGATCCAGTCACCCTTGACGAAGTGTGCCTTCCCAATGGCAGCGACGACGATGTCACCTTGTTGCACGACCTCCTTGAGATTGGCAGTCTTGGAGTGACAGACAGTCACTGTCGCATCCGCGTTCCTCAGCAGGTAGCTGACTGGTGCACCCACAATGTCTGATCTTCCAATGACAACGGCGTTCTTGCCTCGAACATCGACGCCACTCTCTTTCAGCAAGACCATGACACCCTTCGGTGTGCAGGGCACGAACAATGGCCGGCCTCCTTTCTTGGCAAGCTCTCCAATGTTCAATGCCCCGAAGCCATCCACGTCCTTCTCGTCGGCGACCGAAGAAGTGATTTCGTACTCGTTGATGTGCTTGGGCAGTGGCAGCTGCACCAAGATGCCGTGCACGGACGCATCATTGTTGTAGTGCTCAATCTTGTCGAGCAGCTCATACTGCGAGATGCTCTCGTCGTACTTGTCCAGCTTGCAAGCAATGTTGGCCTCCTCCGAAGCCTTGAGCTTCATGCGCACATAGGTAGAGCTGTCTTCGCGGTCTCCGACCTGGATGATGACGAGGCTGGGCTTGTAGCGCGGATTCTTTGCCTGCTTCTGCGCAATGTCGTTGGAGATGCGCTCGCGGATGGTGTTGGCAATGATCTTGCCATCGATCTTGGAGGCCGTCATGGTTGCGGGCGAGGAGGTGAAGGAGCGGCGGGCAGCAGAATCATGCGGCGAGACTCTTATACCGGCCCGCCGGGTGGGAGAGAGCAGCGAGGGGCACGGAGCGACGCGAAGGGTGTAACAGCGCGTGAGGAGTCGTGCTGCTGGTGGTGGGAGATGTCGGAATCCAAAATTCGCAGCTCTGGTGGTGACGCGGGGCAGCAGGCGACATTTTCCGCCGATCGGTCGGCGAGCTGGAATTTGCATCGTGTACTGGGAAATGATGTCCGCGAGCGCGTGCACCTCCAACGCAGCCCTCTATTCAACTCCCAATGCGCCGAAAGCTCCCAGACGAAAAGAGACGGGCAGAGGCGTGCGCAACGAGCAACGCGCGGAAAATGGTTCAAAGAGACATGACGGAGACTGGTGCCTGTCGGGCGAGACGGGAATGTTACGAAATGTCTCCTCGTGCCCGTCCAATGCCCGTGTGTCCCAGGCGAAAGTGACCGACATTTTGGGATCATCAATGTCACCGCTCAAATATTGATGGGGAAAATGCCCCGCATCGTCGGGTGCACGTGTCGAGTTCGTCGCGCGAAGTCTTGGCAGAAATTCAGAAGATGAGCAACGTCGGCCGCCGCCTTCTGCTGCACAATCACTAAACGCCACCATGAGACCCATCCTGCTGTCCGGCCACGAGCGTAAGTATGAAATCATGCGATATACGACGCGTAGGCTGACGAAAATGCAGGCGCGCTCACTCAGGTCAAATACTCCAAGGAAGGCGATCTCATCTTTTCCGTGTCCAAGGACCACGTCGTGTGCGCTTGGTATAGCACCAACGGCGAGCGATTCGGTGTATACAAGGGGCACCAGGGTGCTCTCTGGACTGTTGATGTCGACCCCACAACCACGATCCTCGCTTCCGGAGGCGCAGACAACACAATACGACTATGGGAAGTGCGAACGGGTAGACTGTTGAAGACGTGGGAATTTGGGACCGCCATCAAGCGCGTGGAGTTCAACGAGGATGGCACACAATTGTTGGGAGTGACGGAGAAGCGTCAGGGACAACTCAGCTCGATCGTCGTGTACGACATCAACCACGACCTCGACGGGGAGCAGGCCAACGAATACAGCATGCGCATCGTCGTGGACGACATTCCCAAGGTCACAGTCGCCGGCTTCTCCTACCTCACAAAATTCATCATCGCGGGCCACGAAGACGGTAGCGTGACACAGTATGACGCCAAGGACGGCTCGGAGCTGAACCACACTTTCCCGCACGAGGAGAACTCGCTGGTCACAGATCTGCAATGGAGCTCTGACCGAACATACTTCATCACCTCATCCAAGGACAAGACTGCGAAGTTGATCGACGCGAAGACTCTGGATGTGCTCAAGACATACACTGCCGATACCCCATTGAACAGCGCGGCCATCACACCCGAGCCTACAAATTACGTGATCCTGGGAGGTGGTCAAGCAGCCATGGATGTCACAACCACTTCCGCGAGACAAGGAAAATTCGAGGCGCGCTTCTACCACAAAGTCTTTGAGGAGGAAGTCGGCAGAGTGAGAGGTCACTTCGGTCCCCTCAACTACGTTGCTGTTGATCCTACCGGAAAATCATACTGCAGTGGTGGTGAGGATGGATACGTGCGTGTGCATCACTTCGACCCGCCTTTCTTTGACTTCAAATTTGAGGTTGAGCGAGAGCTTGAGCGCGAAGGAAGGCTGTAAATGGCAAGTCATGAGATAACGAGGCTAGATGGTGGTGGAAAGATGACATAGCAAGGCGTTGTGGCGAATCGTTACGTCAGGTCAGGAGCAGCTTGCAGAGCAAGAGCTTTTCAGGAGTGTGAGCGAGAGGCAGAACCTCCGAAGACCCCAGCAGCCCGCTTCCGGCTAGTCATGCCTGGGCCGGCATGGTGTCCGACTCGTGAGCTGATGTGCTGAGCTACTGTCATAGGGATGCGGATACTCAAACGAGTGGTCGAGAATCGCAAAAGCAGGCAAGATGAAAGGACGAGTTGGCTTGGCTACGACCATGCATCCGCAAGAGATTTGCTTCGTATGCGCTCATTGGAAGCCTATGAGTGTGCCACACATACTTGCCACATTCTCCACTTTCCACTTCTCTCACAACAGAATCTCACATATCCTCCTTTGGGCGAGCAACTTGATTCTCACCATCGTGGATCACGAAGGGAGTATTATCCTTCGCACCAAACGCATCCTTCGTGTCACCCAGATCGATCCATTCCGTCCAATGCTCCCCAGTGTAGAATTTCCACTGCAACATTCCATCGCCACCAACTGCAAACACCGCCAGCGTACTCTCACTCCAACTCGCAACCTGCGGCTGACCCATCCACTTCTTCGCCCCGTTCGCCAGATTCCACCAGCTTGTCGCATTGGGCTGCCAGTCCCAGCCCGTCCAAATCTTATATTCCATCATTGCGTTGCCCTTGGAGCCGTCGGCCAGCCCAACGATATCTATCCATGAAGCTGAGCGATGCAGGACTTTGGGCGCGGAAGTTTGGAACGCCCCACCGACTGCCTGCCAAGCTGTATACGAGGACTGATCCCAGACGGTGTAGTAGAGCTTGCTGTCATTCCTGCCTACGGCCCAGATGGAGAGCTTCCCGGCGCCGTTGGAAGTAGCGGTCATTTGGGCGTGTGGATGCATATTGTTGGAGATGGCGTTGGGAAGGGCTTCGAATTTGGGGAAATAGCAATCTCCTGTCCAGGCTTGATGGAGCACTGTTCCATTGGCATCAGTTCCGAAGAGGTCGAAGCGATTCTCGCCCCAGGAAGTCAGGGCAGGCGGGGAAGTGAATTTTTGCTCGGGCCAGAGGTTTTCCCAGCTGGACCAGGAGTTGTCTTGCTGATTGTAGAATTTGTGTAGGTAGGTGCCGCTCGCATTGAGGCCAAAGAGGTCGATGCGGCCAGGAATCCATGACGCAGCGGCGAGTTTGGAGTCGAATGCGATGTCAGTGTCATCTTCGTCGTCCCAAAGATGTGCCCATCCTTCTGGTTCCCATTGTGAGCCACTCCTGGACCGCTATTAGCATGGAGTGCCATCTCTGTTGGTCATCTCGACGGTGAGCTTACCACCAGCGACTATATGGCTTGCCGTCTGAGGAGATGAGGAAGAGCTGTATATGATTGTCGGCCCACGAGAGGGCAGTAGGGACAGACTTGTCAGAGCTCAGTTTCGCATCGGGCTGCCCGAGATTCTCGAACTGAGCAGGCTCCCAGCCGAATTCATTGTGAAACTTATGCCAGATGGATTTCTCGTCAGCCGTCAGCCCAAACAAATCGATACGTTCTTTCACGCCTGGCCAGGTGCTGATGGTAATTGGCTCAGAGGCACGAGCAGCAACAATGATCGCGTTCACAGCGACAAAGAGCAAGGCTGGAAGCATCGTTGTATTTGGTCGTAGCTATCGCTCACTACAGCGGTGGGAAGTTTCTCCTTTTATGCTCAGCTCCAATCCTCAAACGCTTTTCTGGACACCGTCCTGTGCAAACACATCGATCGGAATCTAATGGCATCGGCATTGCATGGAGGTGATTTTGCATAATGTGCACTGCATCATGCCTCTCCTCAAGGTCCGAAAAGGCGTATTCCGACCATGTCCGAATGCTGTAAAACCTGGTCGGCGTCTGCTGGCTCTGATTGAGGAAATGCAGAATGCTACACCGCCTTCGAAGATGGTACCCCATCAGCATAATTACACAATTTGCTGGATAACCCGAATCTTCTCGCACTCAATCTGTAGAGGCAGAAAAGACGGTAGTCGCAGCTCATTCATCTTAGTTCAAAATGAGGGTCGGGCTCGTCTGCAAAGCATGGTGGTCTTTCCAGTAGCAAGAAGAAGCGTAGTGCATATTCCTATTAATGGTTTGGCTGGTACAGATACTCCGCTTTCTGTCGTTGAGATGCATGAGCCGCCTTTGCATCGGCTATTCGCGCATCTGCATGTAAGAAGCGGGGAGATCTTGAGTAACGCGCCTCTTCACCGTATCTCCTTGGTCAAGTCAGTCTAAGGTCATTTGTGTGCAGGTCAGTCGAGACCCGTACCATACTGCAACAATGGAGAGGACGCAGACCGTGCACTCTTCCGGGATTTACCATGGTCTACCCACATATTCAACGAGCACCCATGGCCTGACGGCGGTTGTGACTGGGGCGAACGGAATAAGTGGCTTTCACATGGTGAGATAGATGCTACTACTGGCATGTAGCAATTCTCCTGACTGGCTCGCGGCAGATGAAGGTCTTGTGCTCCGCGCCCGAGCGATGGTCGAGAATATATTGTCTTTCCCGGCGAGCTCCACCTTTGTACTTCTTTGAAAGTCTTGAAGACAGCGCAACCCGCGTGCAACACATTGAGGTCGATTTCCTGAACCAACCAGACACCATCGCGGAGGCACTGAAGGCAATCTCGAAAATGTAATATTTCTAATGCAGATTGATTGAGACTGCTGACGTAGCTAATAGTGACCATGTATTCTTCTTTTCGTACACCCAAACTCAGCAGAGGGGCAATGTTCTAGATATGTGGTCGGATGCGGACACGTTGGCTCGCAGCAACACGGCTTTGATCACGAATTTTATCGAGGGCCTGAAGGTCGCGCGCCTCAAACCGCAGAGATTCGTGTTGCAAACTGGAGCAAAGGTGAGCCCGGACCTCGATCGTAATCACACGCTCCAAGAGCATTTCTGAATAGGGATCAGCATTATGGTTTCCACATAGGCCCCGCGACAACGCCTTCCTTCGAGACAGATGCCAGAGTCTCGCTCGAGAGCAATTTCTATTATCCGCAAGAAGATGCAGTGTTCCGATATGCGAGAGAAGAGAATATCGGCTTCAATATCTTCAGACCATCGTACATCATTGGTGCAGTTCGAGACAATCAACTGAATTATCTCGTTGGCTTCATTGTGTATGCATCAGTTTGCGCGTACCTCAAGCAGAGTCTATGCTTTCCTGGAGACTACATGGCCTTCGACAAGGAGTTTTGCGCCAGCTCTGCCATGCTCAACGCACACATGATGGAGTGGGCGGTCCTAAACCCAGAAGCTAAGAACGAAGCTTTCAACGTTCAGGATGGACTGCCTTTTACGTGGAGTCGCTTCTGGCCGTACCTTGCGTCATGGTATGGCGCCTCGTGGAGCGTGCCTGAGACCGATCCATCCAAGTACCGAACAGTCATGTCTAGGAGTGTGGTGACACCCAGAGGGTGAGCAATTGCATTCTCTTGACTGTGCGAGAATGCTAACAACTCTAGTTTCGGTCCTCAAGGCACCACGCGCTGCACATTTAGCTTCCTCGAGTGGTCCAAGCAGCCCGAAGTAGAATACGCCTGGCATGAGCTCAAGCAGAAGCACGATCTATTGCTTGACCCTTTCCGAGACCGCGAACAGATATTCGGCATCACGGACAGCGCAGTCATTGGCAGCTGGCCACTCTCATTGAGTATGCGGAAGGCGAGAAAGATGGGCTTTCTCGGCACCACGGACTCATATGAGAGCATCTTCGCAACTCTTCAGGACTTCGTGAAATTGAGAATGAGCCCGCCATTGGCAGTCGCCCAATTCGAGGAGGTCGTTCAGTGAGCCCAGAGTTGTAGCATGACGCAGCCTCGTTCATGGTAAGCGTGGTGTCATCACGGATGCTTTGTGTTTAGATGGATCCCGAATCGCCGCGATGATGACTGCCGCTCGGCTGCAGGAGGAATTGGAGATGTTGGGGCGGCGGATTGGATGGCGAGTTGATGGTGTTGTTTGATATTGATTAAGCTGACGTATGTCTTGGCATTTATGTCGCGACCCTTCTCCAGCCTCACTCTCCCCTCCCCTTGCTCTCTGCTTCGCCACTCGTATACGGAACTTGCGACGTCAGTAGCATTGCAGCGAAGACACAAGAACTTGGCATAGGAGATTCTGCTAAAGTCCCTTTCCAGCGACATCGGGTGACGTTGCACCGCTGCCCTGTCTCGACTATGCAACCGACATGAACTATAAGCGACATTGGGCGACTGTCTCTCGTTCGGCGATCAACTAGAATAAGGGGTCGGCGTGTCAAATTTAAGAACTGCCCCAGGATGTGCTCGGATTGCCTACTTCGGTGGGTCCACCCGTCGTCAAAGCCGTTCTAGAGGTCAAGTATTTGCTGGCAGCAGGGAATTGCCGCCACTGCCCGCGCCACGGTCTGGGAGTCGTTGAGAAGACCGACCTGACATCGCCCGTGGTGTATGGTCTGCAACTCAAATGTTTTGGTCATTCGAGGCGAGTCTTCGGAAGAGTGACAAGGCATGAAGCATTCTGATCGGCGTCGAACACCTATCAGTGCGCAGCCTGCTGCTTTGATGCCCACTCATACGCCAGTGTACCGCTGGATGCTTGATATTGTGTTCAAGACAAGGCACGTATGATCCGAACAATGCTGTAACACTACGTCTGTCCTCGAGGATCTTGTAATTGCTGATCATACGACACCCAAGTTGCGCATGCCGCTCATGGTTTCGAACCGCTGCATAACAGAGCAGAATCTCTGGAGCATTGCACTGGCAAATGACTGAAAATCTACAGCCTGTGACAGCGACTTGATCTGGGACACAGCTGCGTGCTGACTCCTCGGATGGACCAATGATCTTAGCAGCCACTGCACAAACGCCACCCGCATGAAGGCGACAAGGTGCAGGTCATTCTTCTGAACAAGCCGCTGCGCTTCGGCAACCAAGCAGACACATTCTACCCTCCATCGATCAATGATGACGTTCAATCACAGTGCTCGCCTCCTGTCATGATGCATCATAGGCCGCTTTGGTGTCTCCACAGCCCCCCTGTAGGTACCTGCACAAACAAGAACTGCTGATCTAGGGTCCAGCTCCGCTTCACGGAGCCGTCACTCATGCTCTTGGAAGATTTCAAGTGGTCAACGGGACTTGCGCCGCTGACCACAATCCTGGCCCGGCGACAATAGTTGGAAATGTCAATGCTTTCAGGACGTGCCGCTATGCTCAAGTATAAGAAGATGCGGATGTTCCGTCGAATCTCACTCTCAGCAGCCTAGTAACATCCAGACTTCACACCATTCTCAAAAAAACTCCAAATCTCACCATGCAATTCCAAATCCTCGCTCTTGCTGCCCTCGCAGCCGCTCTTCCACAGGGCACCACCGACGGTATGAGGGACCACCACATTCTCGTCCGACAGTGCTGACGCCATCGCAGGAGACACTCCACTTGCTCCTCCAGTCGCCGGTTCCATCAATGTCTGTGGTGGAAGCGGCACTCCGCAGTGCTGTGCCACAAACGTGCTGGGCGTCGCAAGCTTGGAATGCTCGCAAGGTTGGTCACTAGCAATGATGCATGAAATGCGCCTGCTGACAGATATAGTACCGGATGTGATCACTTCGAGGGACAATTTCCGCTCTCAGTGCGCCGAGCAGGGTCTCTCCGACAACTGCTGCTTGATCCCAATCGTGAGTCTATCAGTCGACGCAAGAGTAAGAACGAGGCTAACAATGAGTAGCTCGGTCAAGGCCTTATTTGCCAATCCCCACAAGGTGATACTGCTTAAAAGATGACAGGAATATTCATCACGAACCTACATAATGTGCTAGAGCATATATAATTACTACCAGGAATGAAAATTTGGTACATGTCTGGCTACTGCATTCATGGCTCGCAGAGATGTGACGGCTTGCATCATTGAGCTATCTTATGCTCAGTGTTGTGAGATCAGCTCTCACATTTATTTATGAGACATGACTGCGCTGTTGTGCTTTCCACTTGCAGTGCTGCTTGCAGCACTAGCAGCTCTCAGATTCACTCAGCCTAAAGCATTCGGTGACCTACCAAAGCAGCTTCTCCTCTTCGAAGCCCCAATCAGATCAAGCCCATAGACATCACATCGCTCATCCTTCAAGCTCCACTCAAGCACATTCCCGTCTACAGCCTACCTCTTCAGCCCGGGCCGCAAGGGATTCAAACATTCACACTTCCCGCCGTAAGAACAGAAGGCCTTCTCGAGGAAAACATTTCAACCTTCATTCAAGCCGTCGTCTCAGCCACCAAAAGATCCCTGGCCCCATCAACCCCGATCAACCCCTTCTTTCTCCCCTTCCAAACGATTCCCCTCATATTCACCATCCTCGCCCATCGTAGCTGCCTCATGAAACCTCTCGGAGCAGTCAACACCTTCCACCTCCTCCACCCTGCCCTCTGCAGGAACCAAATTGCGCTGCAAACCGCCGCGGAAGCAGGGAAATTGAATTATTCTGCATCTTTCGGCGGAGCGAAACATCCCAGCCGGAGAAAGAAACGCGGCGTGGAATTTTCCGTGGTAATTAATTGACGTCTTCACCGAGCAGGAGGTCCTTTTGCGACAGATGTGCTGGTTTTTGCAGTTTCTGCAGAAGAATGTGGAGCCGAAGTGAGATGGCAGAGATGGTGAGGATGGAGAGACAGATGTCAAAGCGTTGAGAGAAGCTCAGGGCGAGGAGGAGGGACAAGGAAGAGGTCAAAGTGACAGGAACCTCGCACTAACCAGCCAAGGTCCGCTCTGTTGGGCAGCTCCTTTGAAAGATTATAACCCAATTCATGTTTCGAGGCTGGGAGCGAAGGTGTTTGATTTCGGGAATGTGATTGCGCGTGGGAATCATGTAGTGGCGCTGGCGGTGCAGCGGTTGCAAGATAGGGCTGCGACCGGGTTAGAAGGTCCTCGTCAGTTGTGCCAGGAGGAGGAAAAGCCTTTTAGCATCGAGGTGAAATTTACGGGGCCGATGGTCTTGCCTATGGAGGCTGATGTGCAATGGGTATTGCAACACATTGGCAGTGGCAAGAGTATCGTAGGGCTGAAAGTGCGGAGGGCGGGCAAGGTATGCTTGGAGGGGAGTGTCTTTAGAAGGTGATAATGATATTTCTATGCATCATGTTCACTGCGCATGCCGTGTTATATCGTCTCATCGGGCACCGTCGATGATCTCTCCCAGGATACGAAGGCTGTCACTCGTTACTGTACAGTGGTATCCACTTTGCCACAGCATATTCGTCGTCTCATGCCCAAAATCTATATCAAACGCCTTCGCTATGCTTTCAGACATGCCGCGCTCTCTTCTTCTTCCGCCGACCCTATCCAGCAGCAGCGACCACGGCGTGTCCATTCGTCATAGCAGGAGCGAGTGCTGTCCGCCTCTGCCTCAATCGTTCTTTTCTTGCAGCAGTCACGCTCTTCGCCTCGCCTCTGAAGTTCAGCAAGCTCGTGAAATTCTCCGCACCTTCGAGGTTCAGCGGTCTCACGACTTTCATGGCTCCAGTGCCCACACTCATGCTCTGGCCCATGATGATACACTCCGAAACTCCTTCGATGTCATCCTTCTTCATCTTGGCTGCTGCCTCGAACAAATGATCGGGCGTCTTTTCGAAAGAAGCCAGCTGAAGCACACTGTCACGCATCTTGGCAAGACCGAATCGCGTGATACCCAGTACCTCGCCTTTGTATGTCATGACATCGGCAAGCAGTTGCATATGTCGCGGGTCAATGTCCATACTGCCCATGACAGCGTCAATTTCATCGATGATGGTCTTTCGGGCCGCCTCAATACCAAGGACATCACGGCATTCCATGACATTGTTGGTCTTGGTTCGATACCCATCCACACCATCTGTAGTCATGCATTGCTTGAGACCATATCCTTCCACGAAGACAGAAATGGGCTCTTTGCCATTGCGGTCTTTCTTGTCATCCTTTTTGATGATGGCGCGGTGGGCGTCTGGGTAGCCCTTGACCACTACTTGCGGGAGCTTGCGCTTCAGGTTGTGGATGTGCATAAACATGAGCTCTGAGCCATCGGAGTCAGCGGTGCGGGCTTTCGGAGCAGATGTGGTCCGCTTGGGCTTTTCTTTCTCTGGAGCGTTTATCCTCACACGAATATGATTGTTGCCAGAATGCGTCGCCGCCACCCCCAGAGTCTTAAATCCTTTTGTCCTCTCAATGGCCTCAAGCAGGTGGCCCATACCAATGCGCAGACCGAGATTCTCAATCTGTTGCCAGTTCACACGCATGTTGATGTAGCACCCGTTGGCATGCCACACGTCCTCGATATAGTCCACAATGTCGCCCAAGTAAGTCTTCTCCATGAGTGCTTTGGCGAATCGAGCCGCCATGTCCTCATATGGAGAATCCAGGTGACACGTGATGACAGGTGTACTAATGATCTTACTGGCGTTGATGATTTCCTTGATACGCGGCACACCCTGCGTGATGGACATACCAGCCACACCGGCAAAGTGGAAAGTCTTGAGCGTCATTTGTGTCCCGGGCTCACCAATAGACTGAGCTCCAACGGCGCCGACTGCATGACCAGCCTCCACCTTTGATTTTTCGAATTTGTGTACACACAAGTACAAGAACTTCTGCAGCGCCGATGCAGTGATTCTGAATACCGCTTCGCTGTTCTTCATCTTTGTTTGAGATCGTAACATCTTCTCAGTCTTCTGGAACACAAAGCTCGTAACATCGTCAAGGAATTGTCTTGAATATTCCAGCTGATCGGTGCTCTTGGCACGGTCGTCTTTGTATTCCAGTGCCATGCCATCGTCAGTGAAACGTCCCAACTTGGCACGTTCCTTGTTCAGTATGGTGTGTGTATACGTCTCGATGTCCTCTCTGGTCATGCACTCTTCGCTGTTATCCCAAGTGCTCTCTACCGAGTGAGACCATGTTCGCTCCATATTGACAGGCTTTGCGTTGCCTTCCATGTCTACCGGGTCGAGGCCGTCATCGCCAAACTTCATCTGCACAATGCCGCCTGACGAGTTCCTCACTGTCTGGTCGTACTGTGCACTGAGATCTTCCAAACTCTTCATGAGTCGGCGGGACATATAGCCAGTCTCAGCAGTCTTGACGGCTGTATCGACCAGACCTTCACGACCAGACATGGCGTGAAAGATAAATTCGGTTGGCGTGAGACCCGAGAAGAAGCTGTCGAAGACGAAACCTTTTGCAAGAGGATCAGGACTGGCCTTGAAAAAGTGCGGAAGTGTTCGGTCCTGAAATCCTTCCAAAACACGTTTGCCACCGATAATCTGCTGTCCGACAACAGCAACCATTTGGGAGACGTTGATGTTCGATCCCTTGGACCCGCACTTAGCCATGGTCATGGGTGCATTATACTTGCTCAACTCCGCGAAGCAGGCGTCACCACATTCTTGTCGGACTTTGCTCAAAATACCAGACAACAAAATCTCCATGGTCTGTTCTTCGTCACAACCAGCACTACGCTCTAGCTTGCCAGTCTTGAACTTGTGAATGATCTCGTCACACTTTTTATAGGCCGCGTCAACAAGCGCCAGTTTCCGCTTTGTCAGCTTGTCGCTGGGATAAACGTCGCTGATGCCAATCGAGAAGCCTTGCTCGCCAAGCCATCGCGCAGAAAGTTTCGCCAATCGTGTCATGGCGGCCGCAGCGTAGTCTGCACCGAAATCTCTCAGTATGACATAGAACAGACTGTCTTTCTTGCCGTCACCAATGGTGGCCTTATCGAAGCCACCACACATGGTTTCACTGTTGCGAATGACCAAATACGAGTCGGTGTCGGCCATATCTGAGATCTCGCCCGGGCGGGTTGGAGGCGCAAATGACTTCATGCGTGCTTCCAAATTCACATTGACAGGATAGTCTGGATGCGGCTTGATGAGCATATTCCAAATTTGCTTACCAGTCCAGAGAGTTTGGGGCTTCCAGATTGCTGGAGGTGGGATCACTATGGGATATTCTTTCCCGGTATAGGGGTCCTTGGCTTGCATGCCGTTGTACATGAAGCTAACAACGTGAGTGAAGTGCCTGCGGCTGAAGAAGCGGTCCTTTTGACTGATCAAATAAGCGCCAGTGATGAAGTCTTGAATCGCAGCAATGATTGGAGAGCCGTTCTTGGGGGTGGCAAGGTTGTTCTTGACACCCATGAGTTCTGTTGCTTCTGTCCGCGCCTCTTCGGTCTGCGGGACGTGAAGATTCATTTCGTCGCCGTCGAAATCGGCATTGTAAGGATTACAGACACATTCGTTCAGTCGAAATGTTCTCCAAGGACGGATCTTCGCCCGATGTGAGAGAATGGACAGCTTGTGCAGGGAAGGCTGTCGGTTGAAGAGCACGATGTCTCCATCTTCGAGGTGTCGTTCGACGATATCGCCAATCTCGAGTTGTTCTGAGACCTTCTTCAGATCTCCCTTTTGCCCAACGACCTTCAGAACGAGCTTGCGCTTGTCTCGACCTTTGATGACAAAATTTGCCCCTGGATGCACTTTGTCGCCCCTCCTGACGCACGCCTTCAGCTTTTCGTAATTATGTTTCGTAACGCGCTCTGGATAGGTCATGTTCACGGCAACGCGAGATGGTACAGCAACTTCTTCAATCGAGAGGTTGGGATCAGGCGAGATGACGGTGCGCCCTGAGAAGTCGACACGTTTGCCAGAAAGATTCCCACGGAAGCGACCTTGCTTACCCTTCAGCCTTTGACAAAAGCCACGCATGGCTTTGCCATATGCACTGTCTCGACCCAAGCCAGGCAAGTTGCCATCGATGTACATTGCGATCTGTACCTGCAGAAATTCCCACATGTCCATGACCTTATGCAGAGGCTGTCCAGCTTTCAGTGTAGCCGACATCAAGGTACTGACTTGAATGATGTCCCCTAGCTTGTTTGTGATGTCGTCTTCGGTACTTGCAGTCTCCTGTGCCACGGACGGTCGAATGGCGACGGGAGGTGCCGGAATATGTGTCCAAATCATGTACTCTGGTCGTCCACCGTGGTGGGGATCCATTCCAAGCAGTTCCACGTCAGCGTTCGGGACTTTCTTCAGGATGTTCAGTACTCGTAGAGGAGTCAGGTCGTCTGCAACACGCTTCATGTGTCGATCGATCTCCTTATCCACCTTGATCGCCTCTTCGAACGTCCGCTCAAATGCCTGCATATCCGGTGGTTTGACTTTGTTCTTGGCATTGGAGTTGGTATAAATGGCATATTTGTTGTGGAACATCTTGATGGGATGCCCCGCGACCTTTCTGACCGGACCATTGAAGGCGTCGCAGTGCGGGCAGACCTTGACCTTTCTGCATTCTGCCGAAATTTTCTTGATTACGACATCCTTTCGCAGCCCATCTAACCCAGGCCGGCGCAAGGCCTTGAGGTAACCGCGCTTGTCCTTCTCCGGCAGCAAGACCCTACTGCAGTCCTTACATACGCAGTTCATGACCTCGATGATCTTCTTGAGGTAGCCATAGTGGAAGCATGGCAAGGCCAGCTTCACATGGCCGAAATGGCCATTGCATTCTTTCAGTCCTTGCCCACACGTGCCACACTGCCCATTCTTTGCTGAAGTGCCGAGTCGGGAGTCGAGCGGTCCTTGCTTGGTGATGGTGCGCGGGCCGCCCTGGGTCATGGCCAGGTCGTAGAGGTTGCGGTCGGCCACATTGACGACGGACTGTGCGATGACTTCGGGCGGACTGAGCAGGCCAAACTGCAGCGACTTGATGCGCTTGGGCACATTGTCCACGACCTGCTCCTTGGTGGTAAAGTCCTCGGTCTCCATGGCGTATGCGGGTGTCGGCAGATGCTATCGCAGCATGTTGTGGTCTCCGTGCGCGGTGCGGCGAGCATGCCACGACTCATCACTCTGTTGGCTCACTTTCCTCCGCAGCTGATTTTCAGTTTGGAGGTTGACCACTGCCTCTGCCGACGTGCTCCCGCTGCCCGCGCCAGAACAAATAGGGCTTAGCGCAGACGCGCTGCCGCACTGCCCGTCGCGATCCGCGTGACCGCATCGCTCTTATCGCGGGTCGATAACAGCTGCGAAGCTCCTCGACCCTCCAGCCCGTCGACCGTCGCTCGCGACTGATTCTCAACTGCTGCATTGTTCACTTGCTCCAGGCGGAATCCCTCGACGACGCAGGGCGCCAGAAGCGCATCACTTGCAGCGAAAGGCCGTCGAGCTCCCTCTCGCCCGCGGTACGCGGACTGGTGCCACCCGACTTTCCCCAGGCAGTCATCAGTCACACCTGCCTCGAGCTTCCCCCCAAGACCCCTCCTTGGGCCACTTCTCTGCTCACCAAACCACTCTCCCCTTTCCCGTTTCCGCTGACTACCGTCCATCCACTCACTGTTGACCCCCCTCCCACAATTGCACTCCTCCCAGGCTGCGGCCGCGCGCTGTCCACAACAGACACGAGCACTCGCCGACGCCGCCAACATGCCACACTATCTGACTTGCGTCTCCCTTCGCTCCGCCACCGGTCGTGATCAACGCACCATCGACCTCCTTCCCGGCGACCCCCATATCATCGGCCGTGCTTCTAAGAGCAAGCCTGGCATGACCCCGCACCCATCCAACGCCCTGTTCGACTGCGCCGTCATGTCCCGCGAGCACGCCGAGCTTCGAGTCAGCCCATCGCCTGGAAGCCAAGTGACGATTTCCGACCTGCAGAGTCTTCACGGCACGACGGTGAATGGGCAACGACTGGTGCCACACACCAAATTCATGCTCCAATCGGGTGACGTGATCAAGTTTGGTGACCGAGTGTCGAGGGGTGACGGTACGCATAAAGAGGCTTGTTTGCCTGCTCTCCTGCACGCAATCGCTGACCGCGACTTCTGTTTAGAAGCACACGAAGGTATCTGTGTCACCTTTCGAAACCTCCATCACCTCGACGGTCGCCCGCAGAGCAGCCACAGCTCTGCGCCAGCATACAACAGCCGAGCCTTCACCGTGCCCGACGACTCGGATCATTCCGACCTCGACAGCGAGGAGGGGGGATCAGTTAGAGACGACACAGGCCCGCTCTTGTCAGCCGATACGGCGCCTGAAAAGACGAAGATGGGATCACAATACCAACCAATCGACCTGGACAAAGTGACGCGGCCACCCAAGAAGATCCTCGGTTTCCTAGATGACGATGACGATGAAGATGAAGAGGCTGTCTTCACACCCGCATTTATGCCAGCTGCACCACCCATGAGCTCACAGACCGTCATCCCGGAATCGCTGAAAGAGACTGCTGACCAGCCCGTGCTCGTTGCCGAGCCAGCTCCAGCTGTGACCGCGACTACCACCCCCTTTTTGAGCGTCCAGGAGTCCATCCCTGACGTAGATGACGACGTAAATGACGAAGATGGGGACGATTCGGTCAATAAGAACACGGGACTTTCTCAGATACTAAACAAGCCCGCCGATGACCACTACGACCACCTTGACGGATCAGATGAGGAAGACGCTGTCGAGTATGCCGGCCTAGCCGCAGAGGAGGAGATAGATCTTTGCTCACTTGACGGCGGTGCTGAACCTTCTGACGAGGAAATTGAAGACGACGAATCTGAGAACGGGAGCTCGTTCGATCGTGTTTCGCAGCGTCAAGCGTCTTCTGTCGAGCTGGATGCACCAAATCCGCCAGCCCAGAAACCAGCTTGGGTGGACGAATTTGTCACTAAGGCAGCGGCCGACATGCCAAAGTCGCCTTACGACCCGGTGAGGGCATCGCAGCCCTCTCAAGGCTCAAACAGTCTCATGGCACCGCTACCGCAAGCTGCACCTCAATACACGTACAACTCCTGGTTGTATGGCAACGCAATCAGCTACCCGGCTGCTGTCAAGCGCGACAGTAGCCGCTGGGAAATTTCCCCCAGCTTTGTGCCGCAGCAGCCGGCTCATGCATCAAATTACGCTCCACTGCCTTCAAACTCAACACGAGACTCGCTGCAAAATATCATGTCAATTGACGAATACCTGGACACTCGGATGGCTAGCCCTATCCTCAACAGTCCCCGCGAGATCGCTGCTCCAGCTATTGCCCCTGCCAACGCGCCAGATTTCAGCCGAGGAAAGCTTGCCATTGGCAACCTCCTGCAGACCAGCATGCACAATGGAGCATATAATGTGCAGCCAGCGCTTGCGCAACCCATTGCTACGAGCGTCTCGCCCGGCGTCAACTCATTTGCTGCCGTACCCCCAACGGAACCTGTTGTTGCGCCAAAGCTGGCTGCAGAATCGATGAACACGACCAAGCGAAAGGCAGCTGACGCGTTTGACGTCGAAGACAACCAGATTGATGGACCTGCCCCCAAGAAGGCTGCCACCGTTGACGTGGCCACGGGCACTCGGCGTGTGATCGCCGTGCCCTCCCGCGTGGGCTCAAACAAGCAGAGCATTACTCGTCGTATTGCTGGCGCAGCGGCGAGGTTCACAGCTAGCGCAACATTTGGTGCAGCTGCTACTGTTGCGTTCCTCAACAGCTCGTATGCTCAGCGGCTGGTCGAGTATCTAAGCTAAGTAGCTTGGATCTGTAGAGATTACGGCTAATACGCGTCCGTATGGAGCTAGACACTGTCTTGCGCTGCAGCGATTGGAAGGGATGGATAAGAACATGAATGAGACGATAACGAGGCAAGGAATATGGCGTTGACAGAACTGCTCGACAGTGATGGGAAGGCGCACATGGCGTTACTGGGGCGACTCTCTAAATGCGACAGCAGGGA
Source organism: Cercospora janseana (assembly GCA_026725115.1). NCBI lineage: Eukaryota > Fungi > Ascomycota > Dothideomycetes > Mycosphaerellales > Mycosphaerellaceae > Cercospora > Cercospora janseana. Next base: position 1,171,421 of record CM049100.1, read on the forward strand.
TACCCTCTGCGTGCGCAGAATCGTAGTACGCTTCGCTGTACACCTTGGCAGATGGTGAAGGGAGGCCACTTTTGAAGCTACATTGCAATGGATACTATGAAAGGCTCGGTACAGACGGGCCTTGCTCACAATTTGTAGCGTTTAGTGCTGCCAGGACTCCCCAGCCTCCGGGTGTTTGCTGATTTAAATGCTCCACACCCTGTAACTCATGAAGTCCGTAGAACAAATGCAAGGTGCAGCCCTGTAAGGAATGGGCCGTAGCGCTCGAGCCACTCGAGCCAGGACTTGGACATAGTTGTGGGTGCTTTGAGGGAAAGGGCGGCATGAGGCCTTCCCGCCGGGTGTGATGGAAGAAAGCTCTTCGGTGGCAACACGCGTCCTCATCGTGATACTCTGCTCAAGCGGGGACTTTGGACGAAGGCAGTTTGTCGGTGAGGATCCCGGCAGTGCGGTAGGTTTGGATTGGCTTCTGTCACGCTGCCTGTGAGCTCACTCGGCGCTGCTGCTGGGGGCTGCTGATGTCGTGGGAATGCTCTCCGCAGGATCGGGAGGGTTTGGGGCATGTGCAGTCTGTTCCATGCCCGCGATATCAAAGAGCAAGGACACGAGACACGCTGCTGGCGGCGAGGGGGTGTAGCAGCAAGACCCGACAAGGGCAAGAGAAGCAAGCGAAGGAGCCGCATCGTTCGCAGCAGCGGCACCGAACTAACTAGGAGGTAGCATGCAGCAGCAGCAGCAGCAGCAGCAGCAGCAGCAGCAGCAGCAGCCGAGGCCGGTAGAGACTCTTCAGTCCCCAGCGCGAACGCGAGAAGCACACCCAAACGCGCCCGGCTGACTGCAGCATGCTGAGTCGCTGATCGTGCGACCGACGCGAGATCCTGTCTCCATCCGCCTTCTTCTGCTGCTCAGGGAACAAACGGCCTGATGACAACAGCATTGCTCCGTCTGTGGAACTCAAAAGGATCTGAGAGCTTGCTCACCGCAAATGCTTCCTGCCGCTGCGATCCGTCTTGTTCGACGCACGTGACCCTCGCAGAGGCAGCCTCTTCCTGCGAGGCAAGTTCCGCGGCGGCTACCGGGCGGTTGGAGCTCGCCATCGCAGAGGCCGCAAGGGTATAGGTAGGCAGAGACGCACCAGGGCGACAAACAACAGGCAGCACCAGCATCAGCAAGCGCGCTGCGCGACCATGTTGCTACTGATATAAGAGAGAAACGCGGAGAGCAATGGTCATCCAGGCCCCTCGACACGCAGTAGCTAAGCGCCCACAGTCGTGTTCACTCATCACGCTTTCCCCGTCTCACGCCCCACCCCTCTCTACCCGGCTGATCCATCTGGCGAGCATCCAAGGCCAGACGAGGCGCGAAGAGGAAGGGGAAAAGAAAACGGTCCGAACGGGGCTGGTGGTGGGACCCCACCAAAACGCCCTGTCCTTCCCGCCGGTCGTTCGCATATACTTTGTGACGGCTGCTTCCTGCAGTCCTGCAGCTGCTTCCCGAGTTGAAGAGGCTCTGTCTGGCCTGGTGTTTTTGCGCGACACCTCTCTCCCTCCACCGCTCACGGCCTTTTGGAACACACGGACGATAATTTGCGCGCTCCTCGGATAATACCATCATTATCAATCACACGCCGTCGAGATTTTCGCTCTACCGTACCCTGGGGCCTGGTGGGATCCGTTGGGATATCGCGTCTTCTGGGAACGTATTTATCCGGACCGAGAGAACTGCATGCACTAGACACGACGTACGCTTCTTGGATCTCTTTTGCATTGAAGCTTCTGTGTTTCCGAAGAACGTCTGCTATTCGTCCTGATCGGCAACAAGCATACCAGAGACGAGCAGCAAGATCGACACATGCACCGCAATTGTCCTGGAGACACGTTTTCGATCACTGTCGGCCGACGACGAAATAAAAGCATCCCATCGGCTTGCGAACTTCCATCGCGTTGCAACTGCAGGCATCGATCTCTGGCCCGCATCTCGTCATGGCGGCCGTGACTTTCGCACCGACGATCGAAATGCCTGTTCGAGCGCAGCGGAGATCCTGTTCATCCATAGCCAGTTTCGAAACGTGCAGGAAATGCAGCATGAGAACGTAAGTGTCGAGATGATCGCTCGCGTCGGCCGGGTCCATGCCATGGCCAGTGTGAAGCTGACCCTCCACGTCGAGTAGAGCGCGAGACTGTCCGGAATGCAAAGGGACAATGGTCGTGCAGAGGCGAGGGGAATGCCAGGGATGTGCATTCTGTAGCAAACAGCGCAGTCGCAAAGACAGTGGTGTAGATTTCAAAGACGTGCCGAGTCGGTAATGATAGGATCGGGCAGTGGCGAGAGCACCAGGCAAAGACCGTATATTGAGACGAGCTGTATGAGGATCATGATTACCAAGGAATCGATCGCGAGGACGACTGCAAGCGATACAAGCAGGATTTTCGTCATCAATTTCTTGCATTTTTCTCGTGGATCTTCTTCTACACCATGACAAGCAACACCCAATAGTTCCAACCCTTTTGCATCATCGCTGTCTCCCTCCTTTCCCTCCTCCTCCTCCTCCTCCTGCTTTCTTCCTCTCAGATCACATCTACTTGAATTGATCCTCCGTGACACCCTTACCCATGGCACTCGTGCTGCTAATGCCGCCCTGCACCATCTGCAGCAGCCCATCGACGTAATTCGCACCGGACCACTTCTGGTGCTTGACCACCTCACAGCCCTCCTCCATTTCCGGCTCCTGCACAATCTCCCCGTACGCCCGCATGCCGCGCGCCGCAAACTGCTTGGAGAAGCGATCGGCGATGAGCGCCGTCTGGTGCAGCCCGGCGAGCGTGATGAATTGCCAGCAGTAGCCGAGGGAGGCGAGCCGTTGAATGTACGTCTCTTGGTCCTTGGCTTGCATGGCGGCTTTCCAGTTGAATGAGGGCGAGAGGTTGTAGGCGAGTCTGTGGAGAAGTTCAAAAGGTTAGCATTGCTGTGTCGTTGTAGCTTTCTCTTCGGCCTTGTGCCGAGGTTGGAGGGTATGACATACTTTTGTTCGGGCCACACGGCGTGCACGCCATCGGCGAATTCTTTGGCCTGCTCGAAATCGGGCAGCTTGCTCTCCATCCAAATCATATCTGCGTAGGGGGCGTAGGCGATGGCGCGCATGACGGCGCAGGGGCAGCCGCCTTGGTATCGGTAGTATCCCTCGCGGGTTCGTGGAGCGTCCCAGTCAAAGTGCACGTCTACGCCGGTGAGGCCCTTGGCGATGGCGCGGGCTTCCGAGTTGCTCTTGCCTTTGGCTTGCTTGTTGAATTCTGCGATGAGAGCTTGCTTGTCAACGTGAACGCCGGCGTTGATGGTATCGGCGACAGCTTGGTGGAACAGCTTCAGGCCCGCCTGTGCAGTCCACGCATCCTCGATCGCTTGGAGAGCAGCTCCGTTCTTGCCGGCCTGCTCGGCTGCGACCATGAGGTCGTTCAGTGGCTGCAAAGCTGGGTTGGTGGCTCCAAGAATGTATGGATGATCGCGGTGGTCGATCGTTGATGTGATGAGGGTGGCCGCTTCAGAGTCAGTTCTGGCGACGGCCAAGAGATCGACACCCATGATATCTGCTTGCGCACGGATTGCGACCAGTCTGTTGATGTGTTCTGAGACCGGGACAAGGACTTTTCCGGCCATATGCCCGCACTTCTTGGTACCTGGCATTTGGTCCTCAATATGAATTCCAGCCGCTCCCTTCTCCACGAAAAGCTTGGTGAGCTTCATCACGGCAGTCAGACCGCCGTGGCCAGTGTCAGCGTCAGCGATAATTGGGCGGAGAAAGTCGGTGTTTGATAGCTTGGATCGCTCGCTGGGAGGAGTGCTGAGGCGTTCTTCCCGCTGCTTGCGATCGTGGAACAGCTGTGCCATGAAGAGGTGGTTCACCTTGTTAGGCACAGTGGTGTATGGGTAATCTGCAAGATCCGGACCAGGCTCGTCGGAGCTGGACGCAGTGCTGGACGATTGCCATCCCGAAACGTACACGGTGTCAATGTACTTGGCCATTTGCGTGACCATGACCGGGTCCAGACAGCCATAGGTGGCGGAAGCGCTTTTCTCCTGCTCCGTCATCAGTATAGCCCAATTGATCGTCATTGAGGGTGCCCAACCTGGAAACGACCCTCTACAAGCTTCCACAGCTTCTTAGCCTGAGTATTACTTGGATACTCAATCTTGATCGTTCCACGCTTGGACACAATCTGCTCTGCAGTGTATGGTCTGCGAGTGTATCGCCATCTTGAGTCTGTCCACCATTGCTGCACCTCCTTCACCTCTTGCTCAAAAGCTTGCTGTTCGGCGTTGTCAGACATGGTTCCAGAGACGGGCGGGTCGACGGAAACTGGTTGCAGGACCGAAGCAACGGACGACGCGATCTTCTTGAGTCTGTCAGCCAGCTTGTCAACTTCACTGCAGACGCAGATTTCTAAGCCGTCGAGCGATGTTGTGTGTGAATGAAGGGACTTCTCTCCAAGGATGCAGAGAGAAGAGAAAGAGACTGGTCGTAGAGAGGGGATGGTTGTTTTGGCATCACGTCACAAGCCGAGAAGTCTACTTGTATATGACAGACGCAGCTGCGCATACACGCCTACCATGGCCAGTCCGATCTCGCCCGGCCTGGTGATGGGAACTCACGCCAATGACCCAGAGTCATCATGACCGGGACAGCAGCTCTGCGTGCTTCTTCTGGCCCGAGGGAGCACTTCTCACATGGCCCTCGGCCGGAAGGATGACGATGACTGGTTCGAGAGCAGTGAAGGTTGAAGTCACAAGCTGGCTCCCGCTCTACCGCCGCTTCGGCTGCAGCTTGGCCTTGCCGATTCGGGGGTTTGGCGACCGTCTTCCCGAGGTTCTGTAGGCTGAACTTCATATGAGCCTCTCTTTGATCTTGGCAGCACATGCTCTTGCACGCTGCTCTGCATAACGCGTGGTACAGGAGGGTCCAGATACATGTGGGGAGAGGTGCGCGGTGCTGAGGGAGATGCGCGCACCAGCCTGGTCCTAAGCCATAGAGATAGCAAAGCGCAGACCGTATCGTCTGAAGCGCTTCCGCCGCTCCTCCGTGATTCTCCGCAGGGCTGGCTGTGCTGTGCGCTGGACCTGACTCCGCACGTCGTTTGGAAGCCGGACCAAGGCCTGCAGAGCCTCACAATCATGCCGCTCCCGCGGTCCGCATGCTGACTGGGCAAATCCGCAAGTGTGCGCTGACCGGATAGTACAGGGTTGCCAGTGGTTGCGTCGCGGTCCTCACGCATCTCTGGCACCGCCCTGCACAGCTCAGCGGACACTGGCAGAGCTGACTTTCACATCATGACCAGATTAGTGGCCGCAGCAGTTGGCACCATACTGCTCCTCACGTGTTCGTCGGATCACCGCAGCCACGGCACACGCACGAACCGCGCGCTGGCTCGCAGGGAGTCGTCAGCAGCGCGCTGGCGCACCCGATTCTGAGAGCTCTTCCGGTGTCGGACCCTGGGAAGATAAGTCGAAGCCCATCATCTGTCGTGGCGTTGACGAGACAAGGAACAGGTGACAATGCTGCAACGTGCAGCTCTGCCAACGGAGCGCGGTATGCAAGCCTATGTACCCAGACACAAGCTTGCCAGACTCGTTGTCACTCGCGGTGTAGACAAGCCAAGAACGGATCCGACGGCACAAGCCCGCGTATGGTGGACGGCTGATTTGCCGCACAGCAAGACTCACGCTTGCACGTATCACAACTCCACAGCAACCGCCGAGGGGGCGTCAGGCGACCAAAGAGCAAAGCGCTGTCCCCAGAGCTACTGCAAAATTCTTCTGCCGCTGTTGGGCCATGATGCAAACAAAAAGTCGGTCTCGATCGGCCCGGCTGCGAGAGGGCTGGCGTGTGAGGCTTGAGATTTCCATTCCTGCATCACCAGAAGGGACTAGTCGATGGTGCAGTCTCTTCTGCCGAAGCGCATAGGGCCCACTCAGGCAATGGCAGACACTTCGTTATTCGGTCCACTGCAGACGGGAGCGACGATGCGACGCTCGCATCCGTTGGTGTTTGTGAAATTTTGCCTCCCAAACAAGCATACCTTCTTCCTCCAGCCCTACTAAGCCTATGATAGTCCTTCCTTCCCCAAAGACGCTACTGCATTCGCACTGCCTCGTCCTTGTCCGCCACACATACTGCAGCATCGACATCGAGCTCCAAAGCTTGTCCAGGACCTTGCGTCTCTTAGATCCGCTCTTAAGCCCGCATATAGTTAATCACCCCTCTAGTGCCTTGTGGCGGCGTGGAGTACCTTTCACTGACAGTCGTCCTCGCAAGATTGTCTCTGCCGTCTTCACGCATGAACGTCTAGTCTAGCTCGATCGCTCAACTCCAGGATCCACGATGGAGAAGAATGGTTCATCAGCAGAAAGCTCAGAGGCGGTGGTGGAGCCATTTGAGCATCCATTGTCACCAACGTCGACATCCTCTGACACCGCCTCGACATTATCGAGACCTTCGTTCCACAGCCGACAGAGCCGCGACTCCGCAGAAAATGGCCTCTACAATGATCTCTCGAGGACTTCGTCAACGAATGCCGTGGGCGGCGTGGTGCCCACGATAGATCGAACCTGGACGCGAGGCACAGCTGGGACGACCGGCACTCAAGATATGGCCTATGAGGTCGACTTCGAAGACGACGATAAGAGCAATCCTCAAAATTGGCCTTTGTGGTACAAGAGTATCGTCATTGCCATCTTTAGTTTCGCCACAACTTCAACTGTGCTCTACTCTACAAGCTACACCAGCGCCATTCCTGGCATGGTCAAAGAGTGGAATCTTTCCGAAAGCGAAGGCATCCTCGGCGTCACCACCTACCTACTCGGAATGGCTGTTGGCAGCGTCATCCTGGCACCCCTGAGCGAGATGTACGGGAGAAGGATTGTCTATCTGATTACCATGGCTCTCTTTACAATTTTCGCTATTCCTTGCGCCCTCGCGCCGAATATCGCCACGATCCTGGTCATTCGTTTCCTTGCTGCTTTCTGCGCAAGCGCCATGATCAGCAACGCGCCCGGTACAGTCAGTGACATTGTGGACGACACACATCGGGCATTGGCCTTCTCTGTGTGGAGTATTGGCCCCATGAATGGGCCTGTCATCGGGCCCGTTGTAGGAGGATTTGTGTACCAATATCTCGGCTGGCGTTGGACAAATTGGATCGTCGTTATAGTGGGCGGTGTCGCTTGGGTCGTGGTTGCGACGGTGCCGGAGACTTATGCACCAAAGCTCCTGCGAGATCGAGCAGAGAAGCGCAGGAAAGAGACCGGCAACGATCAATACTGGAGCCGTTATGATGACAAACTGGGATTCCTCCCGCTGCTCAAGGTCAATCTGACTAGACCATTTACTCTTGCGCTGACGGAGCCTATCTGTTGGTTCTGGAATATTTATATTGCACTCGTCTACGGCATTCTCTACCTCTGTTTTGTGGCATATCCGATCGTTTTCGCAGACATCAGAGGCTGGAGCCCTGGATTTACCGGTCTCTCATTTGCAGGAATTGGTGTCGGGTAAGTGCTACGCGCTGATAAGTCTCCTGATCGATTCAAGCATGCTGATGTGTCCCCTTCCAGATCGATGATAGTCATTGTCAGCGAGCCATTGATCCGCCGGATGATCAACGCACACAAGCATGACCCCGAGACTGGACGACCTTATCCGGAAGCAATGGTCAGCGTGGTGTGCATTGCATCGCTGCTCATCCCCACAGGCGAGATCTGGTTTGCATGGACCTGCGTGAAGTCGCACTGGATTGTTCCAATTCTCGCCGGAATTCCGTTCGGTATGGGCAATGGTGGTGTCTTCATCTACGCCTCGAATTATCTGGTACAGAGTTATGGCATCTACGCTGCATCGGCGCTTGCAGGTAACGCAGTCCTTCGTTCGATCATGGGTGCTACTCTGCCTCTGGCTGGACCGTCGTTGTATGCAACGCTGGGCTCCGAGTGGGCTGGCACGCTGCTTGGACTACTCGAAGCGATTTGCATACCCATTCCATTCATCTTCTACAAGTATGGTCATAGAATCCGAGAAAAGTCCACGTTGATCAGGCAAATGGCAGAAGACCGTCGCAAGCGAGAAGGCAAGCAAAAGAGGGCCGCTGACAGACTTGAGAAGCGGGTGGAGGCTGAAGCGGAAGCTGGTGCGGGTATGGGGACTGGTGCCGCTGTCGATGAGACTGTACAGTTGAGAATGGACCTCGAGAAGGGCGTCCACCACAATAATTGAGCTTTTGCGTCTTTGACAGGGACATAGCGAGGTGTTACGGTAATCGCTGCGGGCGCACGATGGGTGATGAGTGCAACGACGCAGACAAGTACTACTGATAGACACATTTCTGATACATTGGTTAACAACATCCACACCCATCGTCGAGTTATCATGGAATGGGTGGGGAGGCTCCTCAAGCGGCAGCCAGAAGACATCTGACATTCTTCTGCCAGCCTGCTTGTGAGACTCGCGACGCCCAGATGAACATCATACCCAAAATACACCGAATTTGTTCAGGAGCAAACTCCTTACATTGGGAATCGTTCTCAGATATATGGCTATCAAGCTACATCTTCTGCCTGGTCTTGTCTTCACTTCCAGACGAATGTCTCCATATGGAGACATAATCCGAGTCCTGGCCGGCCTCGTGAGTACGTTCTGGCCGATAACGCTTTGCGCAAACCAATGCATTGGCTGCGATATCCTTGGTGCCAGACGCGAGGACTTTGCCATCTTCATCATACTGCACGTCCTCGCCTGGCCTGCTGAGCAGTACTTCATACAGCTCGGCAGACAGCCCATGCGGCGGCCCGGCTTGAGCGGGAGGCTTGTGTAGGGGCCACTCAAGACAGATCAGATGCCCATCCTTTGCGAGAAGCTTGCTCATCCTGCTGGCCCAAGAAGGTCTGAGTGGTGGAGGCAGTGCGCACAAAAAAGTATAGTCGAAGATCACATCAAAGTCACCACCCCCTGTCACATCCAGGAAGTCATCCTTGAAGAAATCATGGGCTATAAAAGTCTCTTTGCCGCGTCCAGCCTGTGTCTCGAGTGCTTGATAAGCAGCAGATGTGCCGGACTCCGTCTGCAGCTTGCGTGCAGCTTCGATGGCGGTCTCAGATCCATCTACACCGTATGCGTCGTATGCGAGCGATGCCAGAAGTAGCACGTCGTAGCCGCGGCCGCATCCTGGAACCAAAGCTCTCTTCCGTTGTTTAGACGAAATGTCTTTGATAGGAGATCCTAGAATCTCTGCGTGTCCTGTAATGGCGTCTGCCAGAGCCTGAGATGGTCCAGCGCGATCCCACGGCGTGACTTGCTGTTTCCACAGGTCATCCCAGCCGCTGAGTTGCTGATCCAATGGTCGACCTTCAAACGTCTCCCGCAGCTTAAGTCTTGCAGCATCTGGCATAGCCATGGCAGGCAATTCGATCTGGCGCGATCGGAAAGCAGTGCAGCGATAATGATTACGACAGATTCGGCTTGACAGGAGCTGCCAGCTTCTCCGCCGTATTGTGAGCACAATCGTATTGACTAGCCCTGGAAGGCAACGTCCTGACGCATATGATCTTGACAAGGTCTCTGGCCAGGCGGACCAGGGTTCTGAGTTCTGACCGCGCGGACTCACGGCACAGTGGGGCACTCGGAGCAGTCGACTGGCTGCAATAGCTTCTCACTACTTCTGCACGCCTGTCACTACCACTGCACCTATGCCCATTTCCATACATCGCCCGATGGATGACTACAGCACCCAAGAGCCAGCGCTCCTGACGGATATACTCGGCTATGGCTCGATGCGTGTATTGGTCAAGACCTGGCAACGAAGCGAACCGAGGTGCATACCGACTAGCTGCCGGCATCGGCCATGCGTGCCTCCACGCCTCTGAGGCGTCACTGGCGCTGAACAAGCAAAGCGGAAAAGACGGCAGTCTTGTGCAGAAGCCATCGCTACTATGGCGAGCCACACAAAGCGATGGGCGCTCGATGCTGCCGTACTCCTTCGCAAGCTACGGCACCTTCTGCCGTCCCTATGGGATCTAGGGACGAGGTAGGTGGCGTGTTGCTGTTAGTCTTCCTGCGTTTCCAGTCCAAATTATTGTCCGGTCAATCTGTCCGGTCTTCCAGGCGGCTGGTTCTCGTGCATATTGCCATGTTGATGCGGGTGACGGCATGCCACTAACGCTTTCTTGACGCTAAAAGCTCGAAGTCCACCTCGGTAGCATATCGCCACATATTGCATCGTAATTTGGGATCAGAAGCTAAACATGGGCCAAGATCACGACAGAAATTCGTCGAGACCAGATCCGGAGCATTCAGACATAGAGAAGCTGGCAGAACATTCCTCTAGCGAAGGTGAACCAGAGCGAAGCTCGGGAGTCTTGCAAAGGGAACCAGACACTACAGCCATCACATCATCAAGTAGCGACGATGTGATAAGAAGAGACAGCCGAGGGCGTACCAATTCCGTCTCCACCACATCGACAGACGCCTCGCAACACACCGTCTCTGAAGGACACGATGCACAAGTGACGGCGCATCGCTCACGAAGCCGAGGGAATCACAGCCGCGCTCACTCCTCCACACGCTCAGTGCGTCGAGACGCTGTCAAAGTTGCCAAGTCGGAGCGACGAGGACTTTTGGCGAGATTCTGTGTCTTTGATGAAGTTACCAACTCGCAAGATTTCTCACGGAAGAAGAAATGGACTATCACGGCAATCGTAGCTCTTGCTGGAGCTGCGGCACCCATGGGCTCTGCCATCGTGCTTCCAGCTCTGGCTGATATCACAAGGGAGTTTAATAGCTCGCCGACGATTGCAAATTTAAGCGTGGCAATGTGTAAGTTTGGCTGCGCAGTATGAACTCCTTCCTTGATCCCATGGGCGTGCTATCTTGACTGGTGTTCACGTGCTGTGGCGAGCATGTGTATCTTGAGACATCTGCTGACATACTCTATTTGCTACTCGCAGATATGCTGGCAATGAGCATCTTCCCTCTGTGGTGGAGCAGCTTTTCAGAAACCCTCGGCAGACGCTCAATCTACGTGGTGTCTTTCTTCCTCTTCCTGGTCTTCAACATTCTGGCAGCAGTGAGCACGAGTATGGGCATGTTCATCGTCATGAGATTGCTTTCAGGAGGCGCTGCTGCAAGCGTGCAGGCTGTTGGCGCTGGCACAATTGCAGACATCTGGGAGGTCAAGGAACGGGGAGCGGCTATGGGGATGTTTTACTTGGGCCCGCTTTGTGGACCACTGATATCGCCCATTCTGGGAGGTGTTCTTGCACAGACTCTGGGCTGGAGATCGACGCAGTGGTTTCTGGCCATCTTCGCGTAAGTGAAGCGATGGCCCCTGTCCACATCGCAATTGGCGGCTCCTCTGCCATCGCGTCATGATGTTGCCGTGCGAGCTTCATGCTAACATCTGCCGTAGGGGCTTGTTGTGGATCTTTGTAGTAGGAGCACTACCCGAGACACTTCGAAACAGGAAACCGCTTGCCGGGGAAGCTGAAAATGAAGCAGAGGCAGAGATTGACGAGAAAAACGGGACCCGGCCAGGCCTTGCTCGCATGACAACCACCCAGTCAGTCAAAGTGCAGTCTAAGAAATACCTCATCATGGCCCGCAGGATCTTCGTGGATCCGCTCAAGGTCATCCTCTACTTACAGTTCCCGGCTGTGGCGATACTAGTCGCCTACGCAGCCTGGACCTTTGGAGCACTTTACGTCTTGAATATTTCTGTCCAAGCAACCTTCACTAAAGCACCGTACAACTACAACAGCATCATCATCGGATGTTTATACATTCCAAACTCTGCAGGCTACTTCCTATCTAGCGTTTTCGGTGGCCGCTGGGTCGATCGCATCATGCATCGAGAAGCTAGAAAAGCTGGCAGATATGATGTTCGTGGGCGACTGGTCTTCATCCCAGAGGATCGAATGAAGGAGAATGCATGGCTTGGAGCCATCCTGTATCCTGTCAGTCTGATCGCGTATGGATGGTTCGCTGAGAAGAAGGTCAATGTTGCTGCAGCGCTTGTCGCCAATTTCTTCTTTGGTATGCTACATGTTTGACGGTACACGATGCAACTGACTGATATGACCACCCTAGGCATCGGGAGTATGCTAATTTTTGCTCTGGTGACTACCATGTTGACAGAGTTCATGCCCCGAAGGGCCAGCAGCGGAGTATGTTCGCACACGGATACGTGCTATTGGTAGCTGACAATCGTCAGATCGCACTCAATAACTTTGTTCGTAACATTCTTTCGTGCGTCGGCGCCATCGTGACCGAGCCACTCATCAATGCAATTGGCGATGGCTGGCTCTTCACGGGCTTGTCCGTCATTGCAATCCTCGCCGGCTGCTTTACAGTCTGGTCGATGAGGCATTTCGGCCCACGCTGGAGAATAAGTATGGACAAACGACTGGATGCTATTATGGGCGACTGAACATAGTCCATTTCGAGTTTCCCGATTTGGCAAGAACAAACGCTCCGAGACTTAATCCAGTCTTTGAAGTTATCTCACTGACCAGCAGATACCTGGCCCCTGATCGCAATTGCAGCAGATCGGCGAGCGAATGCGTTGCTTTGGTCATCGCTGCCGCCATCGTGATCTAGCCACAAGACTCGCTTCGATCGCGAAGTGGCGTCATCCGCCCTCTTCTCGAAAGTTCCTGTCTGCAGCTGCCTGCACATGATCAACAACGAGTACCAGAAAGGCGTACACAGCACTATCGCTGCAAAGACATTCCATATGCTTGGATAGCATGGCTCATGCGGCCAGACTTCGATCCGCTCCTGGCCGAGCCTACCGCTTTGCCAAATCATGTAGACGTCCTCACCAGCTCCGTGGCACTTGCCCCGCTTTACGAGAGCCAGCACAGCAATGTACAAGAACCAGACCAGCCAGAGAGTCGCCTTTGTCCATTCACTCCTTTTCAGGTGCGCGATCGAGAGCTTGTTTATCGTGTGCAGCACGTTCTCCACAAGTATGAGAATGAAACTTGCGCAGCATAGCAGAAGCGTGATCCACGCGAACCAGCCCCAGCGTTCCTGCTCCTGCACCGACTTGTGGTATTGCCTGCCCCAGTCGTACTGGCCTGGACCGCCAGCCTGTGATTTGTTGGGCCAGCCGAGAGAGCGGATCGAGTACATCCCGAGGAAGCAGACTTGCATCTGGAAGCTCCAGCAGAGCAGCATTAAGAAGCTTTGTTGCTGCAAGCGGTGTTTGAGATCGGCCAGTGTTGATGCCAACGTCTGTATGACGGTGGGCTGGGAGGTGGGGGACATCGTGCCGGGGAACTTTGCTGTGACAGTCGATGTGGTTGCGGCGGTGAGGGATGCGGTAAGAAATGTAAGAGGGATGATGTGGTCGATTGTAGCAAGAATGATCACGGTAGCATCTACTGCAGGGAGTGACTGGCGATTCGGTGCGGCAAGTATGCTCCTCCCTCACTTCTATCTCAATACGAAAACTCCTCGCAGTGAACATCGATCAATGGTGCCGCCACAGCTTGCACATCTAGCACAGCTCTCTGCACGTCCCGCAGCATTCCCGAAGGGCCACAGGCCGCCACAAGGACATTGTTACTCTCCACCAGACCTTCCATGCTCCTGCCCACGACCGTACAAATATTGGGCCGGCCATACTCTGAGCTCATGCGAGGCATCGTGTCCGAGCTCCTTGTCGACAGAGAAGGCTGGGCAGAATTACTCTTGATGTCGATGGTCTTCTCAAGGTCACTAGTTGTAGGAGACATCTTCTCAATACTGGAGTCGTAACTCATTTCTCTCTCTTGCCTGCGCCCGCGACCTGGGCTGGTCACATACAAGCTGATGTTCACCCGCGAGTTGGCACGTAGCTCTGCGATCTCTTGCTCGAACCACTGTTGTGCCTCGCCGTGCCTTAGGGTCCAGATGAAGTCAAGTGATTGGTGATCTTTAGGTGTTCTGCGCTTCCGCGCCCAGTCCATTGCGAGCGCAAAAGTGAATGTGGCACCGCTGCCGCCTGCTAGAAGCACGATCTTGTCATAATTGTGCAGAACTGGCACCTGTCCATATGGGCCTTCAAAGGACGCTCTGAACTTGGTGCCAGGGTATCGAATCGCCTGAGCATGGAGGCTTTGGGAGAACCCGTCTCGTGCTTTGACCACGAATTGCACGGGGTTGTTGGAGACCAGAGTCAAGGGGTGCCTCTGGCACAGCTTGACGCCGGGAATCCAGATAAAAGCATGGGAGGCTGGCTTGGCATTGATGTCTCGATACATGGTGACCTTTGTAGCTCCGTCAGCGAGAGGTACCAGAGTACAATAGTTTTTCCTCGCTCGATACATCCAGCGGGTGAACCGTAGAGACTTGTCGGCGAACCACAGAGCTACAGCAACAATAATTATAATCAACGCCTTGAGCGCTATTTCTGGGCGATGTAGTCCAGTAGCGATTAGTGTCGCAGCGGCGAGGATCTGGTGCGAAGCATAGAAGAACTCGTATAGTCGACGACGGACTGGACCAATCGCCGTAATCAGCATGCAAAGCATCGCCACCGCAGCAACGATGCCCGCGTGTTGATGCGGCTCGTTGAACACTTCGATGTGGCCAGCTTGCGCGAGCCCAGAAGCATATGTGATGATATGACTAGGACAGGTATGTCAGTACGCTTTCTGGCAATGTATGCAGAGGCCGAGAAGTGTCTGTTCGGCTGAAGAGACGCAGATGACAGCCCACAAAATGTAGATATAATGAATAGTAGTAACATACAGAATCATGAAGATGATCACAGTATAACCACTGCACCGGTGCAGTGCATTAAGATTATCGTATGAGTATCCAGCTAGTGGAGAAAGAGGTGTATTCTTCAGCGCTAGGAAGAAGGTGAGACACAAGTTGCAGAGCGACATCCAGCCAAACCTCTTCGCAAGGATTGGCAGTACGGGCGCCAGGTCTGGGCGATCGTGAAATGTCAATGCAGCATTGATGCCGATGTAGACGGAAAGCAGCAGAGTCTTGCTTGGCGAGATTGTGATGGGTCCTATTGATATGGCTTGATCGAGCGAGCGAGAGAGTAAAGACAGCCTGCGATATGCCGTCCGAACTGTGCTCGAGGTTCTCGTCCATTTCTGAATCAATGCTCCAATCCAGTGCGCAATTACGAAAACGCCGACGAGGCCAACGATAGCCGCAGCAAAGTCTTTTGCAGTATCTTGATTTCGTTTCTGCCATACTTGGAAGAGAGCAATTAGGAAGGTATCTTCAGGTCCATCTCGTTTTTGAGACATGGTCGCAAGAGGAAACGAATTTGTCCCGGCAAGTAAGGACCGCACATTGTGGGGACTTTCGCAGACGTGCAATATCTTATACTGACCGCTCTGTGGTCGTCGTCACCAACTCTAGACCTACCTCCAGCACACACAAGACTGGTCATATGCCAAGGATCGGGTAGGCAAGATAGCACAAGTTTGGGAGCGCCAACCCAGTGAAGTTGTCCGGAGTGGTGACGCAGACCTCAATGCGGTCGACTACCGGGCTTCGACAAAGCCATGTGTTGGCGCATGGAACAAAGGCATGGCGCTGCATCTGCCGATGGCCCCAGCGAATACAGGCCGATCTTGACGCGACCGACTTTGTCTAGGCAACCGTGGCTCAACGGAAGCGCATCGGCTTTTCCTGTGATTTGCAATCCTCTCGGGCTTCGACGCATACGCGGATGTTTCAAAAATCTGAGGTGCAGTGTGGGTGCAGAGAAAACGTCGACGTTACTGGCACGACCTGTTGTTGGGGATGGTAGAACATGTGCGGCTGACTCTCAGTGGATTCCACTGTGGACCGGCTGCCAGGTTGTCATGTCCGAAGGTGCAGATGCACTGCATGCTGCAATTCGTTTGGCGGACTTTGACAATCAGATCCGTGCCCAGATTCGAGACTTAGCGACACGCTCCGTGTCATATGTAGGTACAAGCCTTGTGAGCAGTCGGCCATCTGGATGTCATGATAAAGCTCTGAATGTGTCGTCAGTCATTTGATAGCACGCACATGCCTCCAGTTGTATGCCTGTCTTCATTTGGCATCCCTTGCTGATGACTGCCGCCGCTTCAGGACGGGTGTGCATGTGCATTCTCGCCTTAGAGGCCGGCATTGCACATCGTGTCGGATGAGACTCCGGAGAAGCCAGAAATCACAGGACTGCGTCAGCCATACCAGGCAATGATAACATCGACGGGCGTGACCAGGAACTCGGCATCTGGGACCGCAATCGACTCCGTTGCAAGCCTGTCCCACCAAGCACCGTGCGGATCACGAGCTCGAGGAGCTCGGTTCCCCGTCAAACCCGCCTTCATCTGCACATTCCCAGCATCATTTTTTGCCGTTGACGGATTTTTTGGCCTTCTCCTCTGCTTCAGCAAGCAGACCGAGAACTTCTTGCTCAGCCTGCCATGCTCTCGCACTGTCCATGATTTTCTCCAGAGCCTCTCCGCCGTCCATGACATCGTCAAGGTTCCTCAGATCAAAGCCGCTGCGATGGTCACTAACTCGTTGCTGCGACCAGTTGTACGTTCGGACCTTGTTTTCTCTGCCCGATTTCCCAGCTCCTGCGCCTCGGCGCAACTTGATCAACTCTTCTTCCCGCTCCTCCCTCCGGGATTGCGCAATGCGTGACCGAAGTATCCGCCAGGCTTGCTCGCGGTTATGCATCTGCGAGCGAGACTCTTGCACGGCCACGACGGTGTTCGTTGGGATGTGTGTAAGGCGAATCGCCGACTCGGTCTTGTTCACATGCTGGCCACCAGCACCACTAGCTCTCATGGTGTCTGTCTTGACATCTGAGGGGTTGACGAAGTAGTCACTTTTCGGGTCATTGAACGACGCCTCGCCCCCATCGCCTCCGTTATCATCTTGCACAGAGGGCAGAACGAGGACGCTGGCAGCCGATGTATGTGTCCGACCTTTCGTCTCTGTCGCAGGCACGCGCTGGACGCGGTGCACGCCTGCTTCGCATCGTAAAATGCCATACGCGCCGGGCGAATCCACCTCTAGCACAGCTTCCTGCAAATGCACACCGGTGCCTCCACCGATCTCGTCACCCGTCTCATGCTTCAGCAGACTGGTTCGAAGACCTACACGGTCACAGTATGCTTGATACATACGGAGGAGGTCTCCTGCGAACAGTCCTGCCTCGTCACCACCAGCTCCTGGGCGTATTTCAATCAAGCATGGAAGATGCGCAAACGGGTGTACGGGGACAAGACTCGATTTGAGGTCTGTCTCGGCCTTTTGTATATTCTGATGTGTGGGCTCAACATCCTCTTCAGCGAGCTCGCGAAGCTCCTGATCAGATGATTTGAGCAGTGAACGAAGCTCTTGCAAGGCAGACTGCGCCTTGTCATATTCCCTTATCGCTCTAGCGGTCGCTGCAATTTCCCCCAGGCGTCTCGCTGCTTTGGCATCGTAGTCGTCAGCGAGGTTCTGCGTGAGACTCTGGTGTTCCGCAGCGATTTCTCGTGCACGCTCGAGTAGCACAGGCGATATGCTGCCGCTGTTGACACTGGTACTTTGTGAACGAACCCATATCTGCTGCTGCAATCTGCGGGGACGGGATCGCGTCAAGCCTCGTAGGCAAGAAGAGCATATCCAGGTTGAAGACATTGACTCGGGAATGCCCTTGCTTGCCCGAAGCTCAACTTTTTGCTTGATGCAGAATCTACGGCGGCCTATATCGATAAATGTCCCACATCTGCATATCACCCTCAAGTCTGAGCTCTTGCCCTCGCATAATTCTGCTTTACGTCTGGATTTGCTGATCTTCGCAGCTCACGATTCGTTGGCCCGTTTGAGACGCTCTTCCTACACGTGCTCCCAGTTCGATGTTCTGCTCGTCTGCAGAGACCAATGTTCACATCCATTCATGTCTTGCCGCACGGAACTCACCTCTGATTCACACTGCCACGGATGAAATTTGAAAAGTCGGAATTTTCTAACGGACGCAAATCTCTACGACAGCTGTAGCTCTATTCAGTCTGATCTCTGCTGCTGTTACAGCCCTTCAGTATTGTATCTCCATCGCTCAATCCTAATTTCATGAACGGATCATCAAAGTACCAAACTGGATCTCCATCTGGCGAGCATTCCGTGTGTGTGAAGCCGTTACCCATGAACTGGAAACGATTGCCCGTCCGCCACTTCACTTCGTAGTCCTCCCATCGGACTTCTCTCAGAAGTTCGAAGAAGTGCAAGCGGCTGCCAGGATATATAGCGGTCACTGGTCCATGGGTCTTTCCGTTCTTGAACCAGGATCTACATGGCGACGACCACACCAGGCGCTTCATGAGCTCATGTGTGTGATTGTAGAAATCCTTC
This sequence comes from Cercospora janseana, assembly GCA_026725115.1. Lineage (NCBI taxonomy): Eukaryota > Fungi > Ascomycota > Dothideomycetes > Mycosphaerellales > Mycosphaerellaceae > Cercospora > Cercospora janseana. Next base: position 1,189,788 of record CM049100.1, read on the forward strand.
ACAGCGCCAGAAGTGGGTGCAAACGAGTGCATATTCTCACGCTGGTACTTGTTGATCATCAGAAACGAATATCGAGTATACCATTCCAGAACCGGGAGCAGGGAGCTATGTGAAGCCGGGCCATTTGGGCCAATGAAGACTATTGATCGAGGTCAGCAGTGGCCACAGATATACGTCACGGCATTCACTTACGGAACAGGTTCGGAAAGTTGTTGACCGTGACTGCAAGGTACCCGATGGGTTCATCGCCAAACTGCTGTCGAAGATTCGCACCGTCGCGGCCAATGACCTCAAAGTGAGGCGAAAACGTGGTATCGAACCCGGTCGCACATATCACACAATCGACCTGATGCTCATTTCCACTCTCGTCAACCACGCCATTCTCTGTCAAACGAACGACCGACTCATGGATAGGCTGCACGTTCGGTTTAGTCAGAGACTGGAGATACCCTGAGCCCGGCGTCATTCTTCGACATCCTAGCGCGAAGGGAGGTATCATGTTCGCACTCAATTCTTCGTCGTTACCAAGCTGTTCCTTCATCAGGTTTGCGATCAGCTCGCGCGAATTCTTCTGATCGTTGCTGTTGATCTGCATCAGATTGAAGCGCTTGTTCAACTCCCCTTCCACATCTCGCGCATACTGGACATATTCGTCTGGCTTCTCGCGGAATCGCTGCTTCTGCTCCTCAGAATACTCGAAATTAGTGCCGCCTGGACCTGCATACTTTGCTCCAAAGCCAGTCGTAATCCAGACAGGGCTTCGCACGAAAGCGTACAGCTTAGCAACCTTTGGCTGGATGTTGGGTATAACCTGAACGGCAGAAGACCCCCCTCCTATCACAGCGATCGTCTTTCCCGTCAAATCATAATCGTGGTCCCACGCTGCGCTATGCATTAATTTGCCTTTGAAAGAATCGAGGCCGGGAATTTTCGGGTACTTCCAACTGTTCAAGACACCAGATGTATTGTATAGGACGTCACACCAATCCTGAAACTCACCATCGGGACCAACAACAGTCAGCTTCCACTGACCAGAAGTTTCATTCCAGACGGCTCGCTCGATTTTCGTGTTGAATTTTATGAATTTCTCCAAGTCATAACGAACGGCTACATCCTTGAAGTATTGCCAGATCTCGGGAGAAGAAGAATAGTATGCGGACCAATTCGGATTTTTCGCCCATGTGAATTGATAGCTATGGCTTGGAATGTCACAGGTACAGCCTGGATACCTATTCTCCTTCCAAGTGCCCCCAACGTCATCGTTCTTTTCATAAATCTGAAGGTCGTAATTCTCTAGTCCATGTTGAGCTTTGAATGCGATCTGCAATCCGGCAGCCCCAGCACCTGTACAAACAATTCGGATCTGTCTTTTGGTGAACAGTGGCTGCTCAGATATGCGGTACCCATCGAAGTCTCTCTGATTGTACCAGCTATTGGGATGCGGTGCATCCGAAGCTGGAATCGCGCCCGGATCGGGCGCACCAGAAATCTCGATAACCCTTGCTGGGGCCATATGTGTCCCTCTGTGAAACGACCGAAGAATGCACTGAAGATGATCGATACGACCGCAGCAGCAGAGCTCGGCATGTCACGAGGATGTGAAGTCGAGCCGGGGCGACCCCGCACGACATACATCCGGCGGGCCCTTGTCCAGATGATCTACTCCACGTCCTATGCTTGTATGCTTGTATGCACGATTTTTTTTCAGAACCCGTACCATCCTGCTCTCTTATTCATAAGCGTTGACATGTGTTCTCCATGCTTCAAGGCCTTTGAGTCCTCAAGGGCGTGGAGCTACAAGGCTTTCCACATATCTGAATTTCGAAGGAGCTGTGGTCCTTTATTCTTCGCAATATGCCACGTCGCAGCCTTGCTCGCTCTGAGCACTGCAGGGGCCATGAAGAGCTTGCCTTATAGTATTCGTATTCGTCGAGAGGTGAGCGCGATTATTGGTGAAGCTTCCTCACTCAGATCGTTATGTGGTTCGCAAGTTGGTAAAGGTACCTGCATCACTAGCGTGGAGCTTGGAGCCCCGCTGATGATAAGAATTACTGTTCACTCTGCCTTCGACACCCACGCCACGACATCGTCATTCGAGCCGTCACGATGAAGATCCTCGACGCCGGAGACAATCCGCTCTCAAACGCCGATGTTCTAGACTGGGTGGAACGCAAGCGCGCACAGCACGCGGACGAGGATGCCGAGGACAAGGCTCGAGGACAGAAGCCAGCGCCTCGTCCGAAGAACTTTATGCGCGTGCTCGACCGAACAGAACGTGAGCTGAAGAGTAACGTCTATCCCTACGTCAAAAATCCGAGCGCGTACAAAGGCGGTGCCCGTAGTACAGCTTTCCAAAATTTCGCTAGCGAAGCGGAAAATGCGATGCAGAGTTCGCTCGAAGTAGAGTGGAGAGAAAGACTACAGAGCATGACAAAAGAGCAAATCGACAAGGAATACGAACCGGAGCAAGAAAAGAAGTGCCTCACGGAGCCCGAGATGCTCATGATCTACAATCACGCGCCGCAGTGTGTCGAGATGCTACAACCGATGATCGAGAACATGGATGATCGATTCACTGCCGACGAGCAGCAGACTCTGGTCGACATCATCGTCCGCACGCTACGTCCGGATGAGACACGCTCAGAGGAGCACACGGCGGAGTAGGACCTGCCTATGCGCGACTCTCTTGCATCTCAAGTGCGACCAGGCGACGCACTCACGCACAACCTGGAGGATCATGATGGAATGGGACGACCACTCAAAACGAAGGTTCAAGCAGCTGCGGACTTACACAGCCCTCGAACTCTTCAAGTGATCTCAGCGCACAAGAGTGTTCAAGCTGCTGAAGACGACGGAGCGTCTTGCAACGTCTCGACCAGACCAGAGGGAACTGCTTCCGCGCAGCCGGAGCACGGCAAGAATGCAACTTATCGCCAGGGTACGATCAAGAAGAATTCGGCCAAGAAGCACAAGGCGGAGGAGCAACCTTCTGCTGTCTTGACAACAGAGCATTCTAGAGTCAAGAACAGCAAGCGGAAAGGAACCTTGCTCCGTCAAGGGGACCAAACTGCTCCTGGTGGCGTTGAAGCATTGCTGGCAAATTCCGCCAGGGCTGAAGCCACATGCGAAGTACAGCGACCTGATGGCCACCCTCTCAAAGCCGACACAATCGGAGCCTCTGGCCCAGAGATCGCATTGTTGGTGGCAGCAGACGGAAAGACATCGAAGAGAAGAGGAAAGAGGAGACGAAGACACTCAAGCTCAACAGGGCTCGTGTGACGTGCACAGATGTCGTTCGCGGTCGCGAACATGTGCGGTAACGCGTCATGCTCTATTGTGAGTGTATCCTGTGTTCTACATTGCTGCCTCTTTGCTCCAGGGGTATCCCAATTACAGCGTCCATATCTCTTTGCGCACCTCTATCGGGTCTTGCGTGTAGACGCACCAGGCAGCATTTTCTCATACGAAGCCTGATGCCGTTGTCAGCATTGCTTGCGTCAAGGGGGTAAAGGAAGTTGATGCAGAAGAACTCACTCTCGTTCGGTTGTCTCCAAGTCGGAACACACCAAGGGGCAGCCACAAAGGCAGCGACCTTAACCACACAGCGGCACCCAGGTTCCCTGCCAGAATGATCTGCTTGCCTCGTCCACTGATGACCTGCTTCACAACTGCATCTGACACACTTTCGGCAGTGATGACGCGCGCGCCTCCGGTCTCGAGGTGCTGTTTGAACGGCGCGACCATCGGGGTGTTCGCGAAGGATGGGTGCACGCAGGAGAACTTGACCTCCGGTGCGTTCAGGAAGATACGGGTCTCCTGCTGCAGGCCCTCGTGGAAGCCCCAGGCGGCGACTTTGGTGTTGCTGTAAGGCACAAGGCCAGGTGTCGTGGTGAAGGCGGCCAGAGATGCGATGGTGACAACGTGGCCCTTCTTGTTCTTCGCCATGGCTGGGAGGAATTCCTGCACAGTGTAGTAGTGAGAAATGATGTTAATGTCGAACACTCGTCGCAACGATTCCTCTGTCTGCTCCAGAATCGGCCCCTCGCTGGAGATACCGGCGTTGTTGATCAAAATGCTAGGGTCTCCGTGCTCCTGTCGAATCTTTCTCGCAACCTCGGCGACTTCCTTTCGATCGGCGACGTTGCACTTGTAATAGTGAATCTTTGGGTTGTTCTTCATGTCTGCTGGGAGTTCGTCACGGATGTCCAGCGCCATGACATTCACGCCACGGGAGGCAAATTCCTTGGACATCAGACTCCCAAATCCGCCAGTAGCTCCTGTGATGACTGCGACCTCTTGAGGCCAGTGGTATCTATGCTTCTCTGACCGCAGCCGGAAGTTGTTCTGCGCCAGCTCGGAGAGCCATTTGTTGGCATCGCTGAGGACGCCAAGGGCTACGAGCCATTTGAGAGATGTGACCAGGCGGGCGATGTTCTCTGCCGAGAGGTACTGTTTGAGTTGTGCCAGAAGCGGTTCCCTGATGCGATCCGGTGAGGATGTGAGCGCGAACAGGAGAGCGCCTGTGACGGCTGGGGTGAGCAGTCTGCCAGCCATACCGGATGATGTGTCGTAGACGCTCAGGGCAAGACAACGAGAGAGGAAATGGCTTGTTTTCCGGCGACGAAAGACTTCGCTTGGGAATGCGGGCTACGTTGGCTATTTGTATCATGCTTCCCGTCCCCTACGCCATCGTCACCAGCCCCGGCAAGATGCGCGCTCCATCGTGCACGCCGAAGGCTTGATGACATGGCCCAATTTCCTGGGGACGCGCGGGGGGCTCTGGCGCGCACTGCTCTCTCCAACCTTCAAAACGCGTTCGAGGTGCGTGCGAGCCGAGGCACAAGTTTGGGAAGTGGAGCGTGTGGAATCTTAAATCGGAACCCCGAGTTGCGAACGAGCGATCCAGTGACGGGATGCGCTGGCGCCGCACAGGCTGCCTGTTACGAGCAGCGCCGGAGCAAGAGGTCATCATGCCCTCTTTTGACGTCGGACTAGGACGGCGTCTGGCCGAGCAGCGATAGATCTCAGTCGCAACAGTCTCAATGCGGGTAGCGCAGATACTTTTCGCGCCAAGCACTGATGCAGACGGGACGCATGCGAAGGCTGTTCCATCTCCTCGCTCTCGTTCGCGAGCTTCATCGGCCATTGCTTTATCCTTCTGCCTGCGCTACGAATGTCCACCTCCGTCGGCGCTGCACCGAGGCTCCTCTTCCTCTATCCTTGTCTTGACGCAGCGTGGACTGCTGCCGCCGGCCTCAATCTGCGAAGAGTTCGAGCTCGTCTGCCGAGACCGAGGCGTCATCGATATACCACGTCTGCCTCTGCTTCTCCCCCGCCGGCACAACCCATCGCCGAGCGCGATGCTACTGAGCCTCTGGCGCACAGTCGCCGCATCGATATACATCAGTACGACCATCTAGACCCCACGCCATTGGACTACTCTTCCGCGCCCTTCACCGATGCGTGCACGCTGAGTGTTGCCGCTGGCGCTGGGGGCCATGGCTGCATCTCATTCCTGCGCGAGAAGTACATCGCCAACGGACCGCCCAATGGCGGCGACGGTGGCTTTGGAGGTAGTGTTTACATCCAGGCCATTCAGGGAGAGACGAGCCTGCATAAACTTGCCAGAAGAGGTCTGCTGAAAGCTGGGAGGGGCAGAAATGGACAGGGCAGCCTGAAAGGAGGGGCGAGGGGTGACGATGTGTTGATTACTGTGCCCGTGGGGACTGTGGTCAGAGAGATTTCGCGCGTTGATCCCATGGAAGCAGTCGAAGCCGAGGAGGCCCGCGAGGAGCACCGCCAGCGCTCGCGGCCGCGGCGAAAAGGGAACGAAGAGGAGGAGCCAGACATAGCAGAGGACGAACCAGCGCGACCAGAGCCTCAACCCGATAAGTGGCTTCTCTATCCCGGGGGACTGCCAAAGCATTTCACCGCAGATGATCTGCCTCCCCTTCCCCGTCCTCGCCGGAGTCCACTCGCCGCAATTCAACCTCCAAAGCCGTTACGCCTCGACCTCGACAAGGCAATGGACACGCCGATGCTGCTTGCAGCAGGGGCTGTGGGTGGCTTAGGCAATCCACATTTTGTGTCGAAGACTGTGCTCAAGCCGAAATATGCAACGAAAGGTCAAGATGGCATGAGGATCAATCTGCAGCTAGAGCTGAAGCTTCTTGCTGATGTAGGCCTCGTTGGTCTACCAAACGCTGGCAAGTCCACGTTGATGCGTGCGATCACGCGGTCGAGAACAAGAGTCGGGAATTGGGCATTCACAACATTGGCACCCAACATCGGTACCCTTGTACTTGACAATCATGTTGGTCGTCCAGATCTGGACACCAAAGGTCGACGAAGGGAGCCGCGTGAAAGATTTACCATTGCTGATATTCCCGGTCTTATCGAAGACGCCCACTTGGACAAAGGCCTTGGCCTCGGATTTCTGCGACACATTGAACGCGCTGCGGTGCTGGCTTTTGTCGTCGATCTAAATGCAGGCGACGCCGTCAAGGCCGTCAAGGCCCTTTGGCGTGAAGTCGGAGAGTACGAGAAGCTGCGTGAGCGAGAATTGAATGCTGAAAGCGAACGCGTCAACCCTCAGGAGGACAGTGTCGTGACGTTTGAACCGTTTACTGGCTCCATGTCGTCAGGCCTCGCGTCTGAGCCTGCAGATGATGCAAATGGAGAATCAACCATACTTGATCCCGCAGCAGGCCGTCAACTTCCGCCCTTATCACTCCCACCCATCAGCAGTAAACCCTGGCTGGTGATCGGCACGAAGGCTGATCTAACTGGCTCGCAGGAAAACTTTGCGTTGTTGCAAGACTACCTGAAACGGGTACAGGCTGGCGAGGAGTCACACCCAAGCGGCAAGAAAAATGCTTGGAGGAAGGACTTGTACAGTGTCCCAGTTTCCGCGATCAACAAGCAAGGCGTGCTGGTCTTGCCCGAGATCCTGTTGCGACTTCTTAATGAATAAATGTCCAAGTGAACGCTCTCGCGGTCGAGGCACGCCTTTTGCTTCACTAGTCACGACGCGAATAGGCGCTACGATCGAAAAACACTCAACACCAAGAAGAGACACTCGGACTTCTCCACACTGTCATACAGTCAAACGTAGCTTTGATAGCGACCGAAGACTGCTACTCACAAATTTAAAACTTGCGAAGATCGTGAAGCCTGCGAATAAGCTCTTTCGTGCAACGGTCAAACGCACTGGGCAGTGCGAACCGTAAAGGAACGCATCTATGAACAAGCACTTCAGAAGTTCAATATGGGAGCGAAGTGCCAAGACTAGCGCAGACCGTCATAAGTTAGCTTCGGAAGCCTGACAGCGAGTCGGCGTTCTGCAGGTGGCATCGTGCCGATACCATGGATTGCGGGACCAGCCCACTGAACCTTTCGTTATCGTCGCTATCATCGCCCCGCGAATCGGCAGAGCTACGCGCAAGCTTGCGCAATCCGTCGCAACCCCAAGGGCGAGCAGAAGAGGTTATTTGAATCAGCCTGCTGATTGGTCGAGACATTGGTGGTGCAATCCGCAGTGTCAGAGCACATGCACGATCTGCACGTTAAAAGTGCCCGCTGCGAGCCTAAGCGACCCCAACGTGGTCCTTCGGCTTTCACATGCAATACCAACGCTCGGCACGCGAAGGCGTGTGGGTCCGAAAGTCTTCAAGATGCCCTCGTTGGATCGTCCAGCATATGGCCTGCAGACCGAACTCTCTCCGTCTCGAGGCGTTTCGTCGAGCACCGGCTCGTGCTATGCTTCTTCTCACTCTCGTCTTCTTTCACCACTGTTACACGTTCCACAAGTCACAAAATGTCCTCCACTTGCTCCAGTTCTTCACAAGTGTTTGACATGAGTCCACATGACAGGTACCTCCAGGTCAGCGACCGATACTCGTACGGACTGTCCACACTATTGCCGACCCTGGTACAACAAAGGCTCTTGAAACTCCGCAGGATTCGACGAGTCCTTCTACACCATGACTCCACGATGCAACAGCACGATCCCTTGGCCGGCTACACCGAGGGAGAGTCGGAAGGAAGCATGACAGCACCGCCGTCGTATGTAACAAACGTAGATGAACAGCAGTCTACCCAAAGCCAGCCCGCTGTGTTGCGCTGGATGCAGGAGACTGTCACGCCTAGCAGGCCGACAACCAGGCCTGGATCGTCGAGCAGTAACGCCCCGACGTGCGTCGAGATACCTGGTCAACGGTCGGACGAATACATGGGTAGTGGTGTGCAGTGGAAGTACGCCAACCCTGGCTTTGCTTCGGTGATGCTGGCTCAATCCGAAGACACGAGGAGTGGTGCAAGCCCTGTCTTTGCTCGCAATCAGTATATCAACGGCCTAACGTGTTTGTTACATGGCTTGCCGGCAGATCTGAGTGAAGAGGAGATTCTGAGTATTAGTGATGCACTACCACAAGCGATCAAGTCCCGCGATCGCACAGAGGGCCAACTTGCAACAAAACCTCAAGCTGACCGTGGCGCGGCCGCATTACGGCCAGCGGCACGGCAATCCACACTCCAACAATGGGTCGCAATCTTCACGTTACACGTCTTTCTCGCGGCGTCTTTCATACTACCTTACCTTCAATACTTGCTCCGCGAGGCTTATCAATTCGATCGCAGGCATAAAATCAGCGACAAGGTTCTATCCTCGAGCATTGATACAGCTGCTGCTATGAGGAGGAGCACTTTCACGATCGCCTCCCAAGTCTGCTCGATGAATGACGGCAAAGTCGGTGAACAACTCAAGGATCTCAGCAAGTATATGGTGCAAGGTCTGAGCGCTGGGGTCTATGATGGCATCGGCGAAGGAATGCAGGCTCTGGGTCTGAGAACGACAGCTTCCACCGGATGAGCGAGGAATTGACGAGCACAATTCAATTTTGACAAATACAGGTTGATTTGAGCGCAGCCTTGACCTCAGAATTCCGTCCAATGATCTTTAGATGAAGAAGGAATATCGATCACTGGGTGTTTGATATTTTATCGCCACTGGCCGCACTTCCGTTGACGACCATGCATTCGAAAGCCGGTTTGTCTCGGCTGCACCATTCTAACGATCTACACGATGATGGTTCAAATGTTTTGTTTTGCGAGCATGGCTTTGAAGCGTTTTGAGCGAGCATTACGGCGGCGCAATGACGTGGGAGCTGGACCCCTCAGTGGGTTTCTCAGCATACCACATTATACCACATAGAGCAATGACTGATAGACCACACTGCGCACATCTTGCAGCAACTTTCTTGGAATCCATTTTCTCTCTCTGTCTTCAATGAAACCAGACTGGTGCCGAGGTATAGAAAGCTGTGGAGCATATGCAATCCAAGACCAACATGCCGGAGAAAACAGTCGCAATCGAAGGTATCCACTACTACACCCTCTTAGAATCGCCCTCCAGTGGCCAGAAAATCGACGATCCACCAATTCTCCTTTGCCATGCTCTCATGTCCAATCTCCACATGTGGGACTCCACAGTCAAAGCACTTCACAAAGCAGGCTACACAACTCTTCGCTTCGATCATGTCGGACATGGCAAGACCCCACCACATGCGGACCCAAAAATGGCTCTCCACATGGACGACATAGCTCGAAATATGCATGAAATCGTGTCGAATGTCACTGGACAACCCACAGTCAAGGCCGTGATAGGCTGCAGTATCGGTGGCGTCCTAGCACTACGATACCCCATGCTCTTTCCGCAGGATGTGGAGCGCGTGATTTCAATAGCTGCGCCAGGCATAGCCGTGCCGTCGAAAGCTCACAACCTCTGGGCCGAACGCATCGTGCAATTCGAGAAAGACGTCGCAGACGGGACAGATGTCCTCTGTCGACAGACCGTAGAGCGTTGGTTCCCTGGATCCAAGCCGAGAGACGTCGACGTGCGAGAAAGGTGTCTGCCGCTCAACAAGACGACTTCTTTGGTAGGGTACAAGATCTTGGCTGATGCGATTCGGAAATATGATTATAGTGCTGAGGTGGATACGATTCAAGTCGAGACGCTGATTGTTGCGGGAAGTGAGGATGGAGCGGCGAGTCCGAAGGCTCTGAGGGAGTTGAGTGAGAGGATTGAGGGGGCGCAGTATGTGTGTATGGAGGGCGCGGGACATCTGCCGCCGATGCATATGGCGGAGCAATTTGAGGGGTTGATGTTGAAGTTTTTGGCGTAGGATGTGGCACCGTCGATAGGTGTAGGAAGGGTCAGAGTGTTGTGACGGATCCTAGATTCATGCTCGTAGGGGATGAGATCAGATACATCAACGTTCCAGAAACGTTCCCGACTCTGAAAGAATACCGAAAAGTGACAATAATGCTGCCAGGTTACAGTTTTTGGATCATGCATACTCATATGTGTACTTGTATGTGTGTGTGCCCCAGCACAAATCTCAGTCAAATTCCAAGTCATTATACTTTCAGCTTCAAGGGTACCAGTCTCGAAGCCGCAATTCTGATAGCAATTGCAAGCAAAATTCATCGGGTCTTTCCAGGAAAGAGATCGCCATAGGTATCATCGCCGTCCACGCCACCAAAAATGAAATCCTCATTACAGAATTCGGAACATGGCGCCTGAGCCCGCGCTAGTGATTGATGCATTTGCTGAGGATGAAGACACAACAGTCGTGCCAGTGCCGGGGGGGATTAGTCACGTTGCTCGACATCGAATGAGAAAGCTATTGCGACACTGGGCGACTGGGTCATGAAATCTCCGTGAGAGAACAACAGCGTTTCGTTCCCGGCGCAGGGCTGCAGAGTAGCATTGAAGTAGTCTCTGCATTGACGTCCGCTCAGATGGAAGCCAGCAAAGTCCGAGAGATCGGTCCAGACCCACGCCACCTTAAATTCGATTTTCTTGCCGTCGGCCGCATCGATGCTCTTGTGGAGCGGAGCATCCCCAGGTATGAAAGAGGGGTCGATTCCGTTTTCGAGAATTTGGTTGCAAAAAGACTCGACGCCCGTATGTATGTCTGAAGAGTTCAGTTGTGGGTCTTTCGAAGTAACATATCCACAGCCTGTTCCGTCGAGCTTCGGAAGTGGATCAATGGTGCCGGATACCGGAGCAGATGATGTGCTTGCGGCCGAAGTGGTCAACACTGCGCCCGTGCCTGATGGCGCTGACGAGACCGTCGCAAGCACGCGTGAGCTGCTCTCCGTTATTGAAATGCTCGTGGCGTAACTCGAGCTCGAAAGAGTCGAAATAAAAGGCGAAACCAAAGAAGCGGACGTTGAGCTTGAGGTGAATCAGACCGTGACCGAATCCGCGGTTGACGTGACAGTTACCGAGGCTGAGCCAGGTGCGCTCGAAGATGACGTCGAACTTGACGTGACCGAAGAAGAGCTTGACAATGAGGTGATCGACGTTGAAAACGAGGTCGGGGCGAAAGAGGCCAAGCTTGGAGTCGATGTGATCGTCATTTGATTTGTGTCTGAAGATTCCATCAATGAACTGGTGGCCGGCGCCTCTGTGATCTTACTCGAGGTTGGGCTACTCATTGATGGGCCCGAGACTGTGCCAGGTATTGACGAAAGTCCGCACTCTAGTGAAGCTGAGGTCGCTACAGGCACGGCAGCTGGGAGCTGGGTGTTTCCGTAGATTGAGGAGGTACCAGTGGATTGGACGGGTTCTGGCGAAGTAGCGCTGACTGCAGTTGTTTCGGAACTGGCATCTGCAACCACACAGGACGCAGGCAGCATGAGGACCAGAAGGAATGCGGACGTGAAGGACATTTTGGCAGTCAACTTCGTAGTGTGAGAATATGTTATTTCCTGAGCCACTGGACCTGTCTCGGAAACCAAGTTGCAAGTCAGCATTCGGAGGGAACGAAAGCGTGAAGAGTATGAATTTCGACTCACGACAACCGACAATCGAAATCACAGGGGTGCCTCTGTGTCGGCGCTCGGGTGGGAAATGTTATGATGATCCGCAGAGAGAAGATTCTTGAGGATTCAGTGATCGTATGTAGGATTGATCGGGGTCGTTGACGAAATGAAGTTTGTCTGAAAGCTGAGAGCATGGAAGGTGCACACTACCAGAGCAACTCTTTTGTGCAGCTATCTGGGTGTGTGACCAACTTCACTACACTTCGTTCTGAGCACAAAATTATGACAGCGCGGGATGCAATCTGCTCATTTGCAGCGAGCGTAAACACTCTCTCCACATGACCTACGACAAGTGAGCCTTGCTGGTTATTGAAAGAAGATGTGGATGCTGGCATGAGATTGGAGTCTAGTGGGCAGCAAGTCGCCAGGAGAAGGCGGGAGGCTATTGTATGCTGGCCAGAACGGACGGCCTGCATAGTCATTACCACAGTGTGCAGGCTTGACGTGAAAACTTGCAGACTTCGCAGCCAAGTGCTGGCGATGGGATGCTTTCTGCTTACGAGCGAAAAGACTTCGTACTTCTCTGCAGAAATCATTTGAGAGAAGAGCACATAGATCGATCTCATCACGAAGTCACTGCTGCTGAGCACCTGCCGGCTTACAGAAAACTCACAGACGACCGCAAACGGATTGTCTATCAGCCTCGAGCAGCAGCAAAACGAGCGAAGAGATTCTTGATGCACACACAGAGAATCCGCAAAGCGTGATGTCGTTCTGTCCCCGGCTTCTTCCGCTTTCTTGGCATCGTCGACCTGTGGACTTCCATCACGACGACATTGAGCTTCCACTTCGGCAGTACCACATCTGAACACCCCAAAAACCCACTTCACAGTATCGCAAAGATGGTGAAGCCAATCACTGGCGTACGGAAGTATCCTCGTGAGACTTTAAGGCGTAGCTGACGGCGCGCAGATGCTCCGAAGGGGCCTTGTCCTCGATCTCTCCGTTGCTTTTGGTATGCCCACACGACCTCTCACGAACGCCATTAGAACCCCGACAGCGGCGGAAATGCCTGCCATACGGTATCGAAGTAGCTGACAGGTGCTCAACAGGTCTCGGAACCTCCTTTGGATACTTCTGGTGGTACGGTATGTGAAGACTGGCAGGAGATGAGAACTTCCCACGCACCCGCATGCACGATGCCGCGCGACCACGATCGCCGCCTCTCAAGGAGTACTAACAACCTACCAAGGCTTCCACGTTCCATCTGTCCGCAAGCGAGACGTTTTCTACGCCAAGTTGGAGGACCAGCGCGCCAATGCTTTCAGCCAGCAATAGATGAGGGTAGAGGAAATCATGGGATGGGAGGCGGATTGGGAGAACGACACTGCGATTGCGAAGTACCATGCGACATACATCACCGACTGGGCGATAGATCGGAAGCCGTACATGTATCATCACATCAAAGCAGGAAATGGAGCGATTGCAAACTCACGTATCAAGGCACGGTGCCTGATGTTTCATACAAGTGCATCTCTCTTGAGCTATCAAATGCGCCGGAGACGACAGACTGATCACAGCCGACACTTTCAGCGTACCGCCCGCCAAGGTTGCCTGGAGCAAGAAGTAGTCCCGATCCTGTCACTCCGGCCCATCCCCGACCTTGACCCCTTCGTCAGTCACAAAGACCTCAAAGAATGCTCCCTTGCTCCTCAATTTTTCCATCGCCTTCTCCCCCATGGCCCACTCATTCACGAAACACTCAAATTTGCCTTGATCCGTAATCTTCCTCCGATGAATCTCTTCCCGCAAAGCATCATCGACCGTGAAGTCTGGCGGCAATTTTCTCAGGGCAGCCCTTCTAATGACGAGTCGCAGGGTCGCAAAGCTCAATGAGTTGAAAGGTGCGAGTAGTGATGGCCGCAGAGCGTAAGTGTCGTTCAGGAGACCAAAGCCGAACGCTGAATTTGAGATTTGATAGTGGTGATAATTGGAGGCGTGGGAGATTTTTGGCGGTGGGTTGTAGTCCCGGACCGTATACAGTACTGGCGCTGAGAATTTCCGCGATGCGCTTTTCAGCGCGGTTGCCAGATCAGTATAGCTCATGGGCTGCTGTCGAGGACCCGTGGGCACTTTGTTCGACGTCGAGTTGAGTAGTGCCATTTCATCGATTTCGAAGCGCGTCTGCCAGTAAAAGGCTGATAGAGAGTCCAGCGCGATGAAAGCTATTGCGCGATCGAATGATTCGTGATTTGCAGCATCAAAGAGAAATGTGTGGAGGTTGTGAAGGGTGCTCACAGTTCTTGACAAAGAGTGCGGCTTGTAAATCTGAACATGATGAAGGCATTCTGCAACAACTTGCTCGATATTATCACCTTGAAGACTCTGTTTGGTAGGGCCTGGCGACTGTGCGCGTATCAGACGTCTGATCTGTTGTGCGAGTCGCGCAATAGAGAAGTGCCTGTCCAGATCGAAGTAGAGCACAGCAGCTTGCCGTCCTCCCAGATCTGCAGGCAATACTGCCAGCGCGGTAAGATGATAGAGCAATTGAGTCTTCCCACTGCATGTATGCTTCGACATGAGCTCGACAACAGGTGGTGATGCTGATCTCGTTGATGCCGCTCCTTGCATCTCCAACATGCATTCGACCAACACGTCCAATTGTGGAAAGCCGAAATGCGAAGTGTGAGCATCTTGCAGCAGGCGGATCTCGCTCAGTATCTGAAATCATGTTAGCATCGGAATGTCCATACGCCTTGGGAGTGCCTCATACTTCATCCAAGCCGACTTCTTCAACCTCCGCCAACAACTTCTTCCCCAGGTCTTCCACACTCATTTTGACCTTTACCACTTATAACCATCTCGGTTCATTGAAACACTGCCGATAGTCTTGAGCGCCTTTGCTTTGCAGTGGCTCGGCTCAAGAAGAGTAAGGGACGAACATGCCACCTGTCGTAGAAGCCTTCCACGCCTCCGACCTCGAATCACGCATCAACACCCTTCCCTCGGGCAAAGCGCGAAAGCCGCCAATTCCGGACCTAAAAGAGTGCGAGCTGAAAGAGCTCATCCAGTACAATTGCGATGCAGAAGATTATAAAGGTGTCCCGAAGTCGAGAGTGGTCTGCAGGCCGGTGTTGAGGTTGTTCCGACAGTGAGTGGCGTGAAGCTGGGAACTGAGGTGTGTGATGAGCGGCGAGACTAACTGCTGGATTTCGCTCGCTATAGATGCGCGAATGGTTTGACTGTGGAAACGACAAGTTGGGAACAGAGATACGATGGGACGTGAAGTCAGCGGGAGTATGGAAAGCTGAGCTCTGAACAAGACTGATGTTCTCGTTGACACACTATCCGCACGCATTCTGTAACCGAGCTACGTGCTGCGCTGCTGCCATGCAACGAAAGAAACTCATGCGCTCGTAATCTACACCCAAACAATAGTACCCCTCCAACGCCAACGCTGAATGTACCTCATCCAAATCATTTGTTGAGCACTTCTGGTATCACTGAATCTTGCTTAGCGGGCGGGCTCAATGGCTGAATGACCGGCCGAGGTCTCTCTTCCGAAGCCATAGATGGCGTGGGCCGATGCATTGCTTTCCACAGATGTCCTCCGCGCGGAATCGCAAGCCTCTCAAGCACTCGCGTCATTGAAACAGAGATTTTTCTCGGCGCAACCGCGATCCCGCTTTGACGACCAAGTCGTGCTAGCATTGCCATTCGTTCGGATCTCTCTGGCACGTTGACTGTACGTGTCCGATGAAGTAAGACATGCTGTGCCTATGCCTGCACGCCTCTCCTCTGACCAGATCCGCGCCAGTGACGCATGTCGTGATTCACAACGACACCCTCTGGCATCCCCAAATCCATGCCCGTCCGCTTCTCGGCCTCCTCACTCATCAGATCAACAGGCTCATCTCCAGCCCCAAGCTCCTTCATCATTTCCGCAAAAGTGTCCTCGTGAGCCCTTGCTCCACCTCTTGCGCCAGATCTTGTCGGCTCTCTGAGCTTGCCCTCACCCTTCAGCACGTTGTGTCGCTGCTTCTCCGCCTTCATCGCACTCGCCTTCGCCGCGGCTGCCAGTTTCCTCAAAGCCTGCTCCGCTAGCACACCTTCCTCCGTTGCCCTTTCGCGCATCTTACGCGCGTCCTTCTCGCGCTCGGGGTAGACTGCAGTCACCTTCCACGAATGCTTCGGCGGCAAAGGAGGGAAATGGCGAGGCGCCCAAGCAGGAGATTGCTGTTCAATGAGCGGCTCCAGGAGCTTGGTAAAGTCGGGCGCGTCGGGCGGGTCGAGCTCAGGCTCCGGTATCGAGGGATATGAAATGTCCTCGGGCACGTCCAGCGCCAGTTGCGGCATCAGTAGTCGTGCAGTGCATGCATTCGGCATGTTTGCTAGAGCTTGTGCAAAGTCGAGCGCAGTCGGGGTGATGCGGCGGTTGTTGTGCATAGAAGTTCGTGCATGCGAGAGAAAGTGAAGCATATATTCCTCGACATGTGATCGAAGGAATTCCAGAGCTGTAGGCAGAACTGAGTCGAAACCGGCCATCACAAGTGCAGCACTGATGCTTTTGAGCAGCTGACCCTGCACATACACTGGGTTCTGAGGTGCTGGCTCAATGGCTTTGGGAATTTTTTGCGTATGCGAGAGCGCATGATGCACCCGTCTCTTCTTGCTCGGCCCGTTGGTCGTGGTGGTTTGAGGTCGCTTTGTGCCTGCAATAGGCGCCGGCTCGGGCATCATCGTATCGTCCGTCTAATCTGTCGTTCCTCGCGCGATATATGCGATTCTCTGCTGAATATGAGCTGATCGATGCTCACGTGGGATAATTATCCACGGAAGTGCAGGTTGATGTCACAGCGAGAGACGCTCCTGCAAGTGAAGCTCGGGGCGCGGCGCGGTGTCCGCCTCATGCTGCACGCCCACTGCGTCCCCACCCCTCCATCCACAACACCACCTTGTCGCTGAGACCTTGGGACACTTTGGAGTATGCGATAGCAACAACAAAGCAACATGAGCGCCATCGAAGCGCTATACATCTACGACGAGCACAAGTACGTAAGTAGCTGCTCTGTGTCTAGCCACCGCATGCTGCAGCTAATTTGGTCACCAGCTCGTTGCTCTTCAATCATGTCTATTCGGGCAAACCATCGCCTTCCTCTATAGTCCTTCCTCTCTATCTGCAGCATGAATCGCCACGGCCCAGCGTCATTTACCTAACCTCGACGTCGCCGCCCACGGTGCTGTTCTCTGTCATCCAGGATAATCTGCTCTTTCTCTCGCCTGCCTCCCACGACATAGAGCCCTTGCTGGTGCTCGAATTCCTGCACCGGGTGGCCGATGCCTTTGAAGAGTTCCTCGGAAGCCCTTTGGTCGCGACCAAGTTATCTGCAAACTATGATATCGTAGCACAGATCGTGGCCGAAATGGCCGATGCGGGAGTGGTCTGTCAAGGCGAAGCCAGTGCACTGAGAGATGTTGTAGAGACGGGCCCGGGAGTGCTGAAGAATCTGCTGGGGGGCGTGGGATTGCCTGGGTCCAGTCCGAATCTCCAAGCCATGGGCTCAGGAGGACTTGCTCGGTCTCTCTCGCCCGCGCAGACGAATCAAGGCTCAGCAGTGCCGTGGAGAAGGAGCAACGTGGTGCACTCGAGCAACGAAATGTATGTGGACATCGTGGAGAGTTTGCAAGTCACACTTGCTCCTTCAGGCAGACCACTGTCCGCATTCGCGAACGGCAGCATCGCCTTCAACTCGAAGCTGAGCGGTGTCCCGGATCTCATGCTGAGCTTGTCGACTGGAGGCAAGGGGGCTGGAATGGGGTCTAGAGGAGATCAATTGCGAAATTTCATGGAGCGCGTGGTATTTCACCCATGTGTCAGGCTCGCCAAATGGAAGTCGGAAGGTGTGATGTCTTTCGTGCCGCCAGATGGCAGATTCGCCCTTTGCGGCTACGAAACCGACCTCCTTGGACCAGATGTCAATTTCAACACGATAAATTCTGCGTTGAAAGGTCTCAATCTGCCAGCCACAATTGAGATCACAACAGGACTAGGGCCGTACGGCGCTGATTTCGAGGTACGAGCGAGGCAGAACTCCAGCAGTCTCTCGCCAGCCGCAGCGTCTCTTCAATCAAATCTTGGACCTGGTCGGCATAGTGCTGCATTTCGCGCAGCAGGTCCCTCTGGTCAGTCAAATGCACCAGCTTTAGAGGATTTGACGATACATGTACCTCTTCCCCCATCCGTACGCAACCTCAGCGACATGCGACCAAGCAAGGGTGAGTCGCACTGGAACCCAGCAGATGGCAGTGTGGAGTGGAGGATACCAACAAAGGACTTTGGCTCAGGAGGCGCCATCCTCCGCTGCACAGTGCAGGGCCCCTTGAACGAGGATGATGATGCCAATGCTGGTGTTGTAAACGGTATGACAGCAACGACTTATGCTTACGACGAAGACTCTGCAGGCTCTCAGGCACATGGCAAAGGCGACTCAGCCGCCAATGGCCACAACTCTGGTGCTCGCTCAGAGAGAAACCGGGAGCTCATGCCCTCGTCGGCGACGTTGAGCTTCAGTGTCAAGGGCTGGCTGGCTTCGGGCCTGAAGGTGGAAAGTCTAGTTCTAGACACGAAGAGAAGTCGAGGCATGATGCAAGGGACGAAGCCATACAAAGGTGTCAAGTACTTGACGGTCAGCCGCAAGGGCATAGAGGTGCGCTGTTAAGCAGTTTCATGACTTACTTCTCTAAATCTAGAGAGCATGCTAACAAGCACCACCCCATTCCTTGCTCACTGAAGTGGAACCGTCGTTTGAGCTTCTAAGCCTTCAGCCCAACAATCTTGATCCTGCCTTCAACCCTTGGAGCGATTCCTTTGGTCCATGCGACAGCGAACTCATCGTATTTTCCTTCTGCCATCCTGGCATGTCCGGGCAGACCAGCCAGTCTCCACCATTTCCGCATGACTTTGCGCATCAGCGCCAGCCTTCTCTCATGAGCAGGATCGTGGCTCGATTCATCGTCACCCTCCTCATCGTCACTACTATCAGACAATGCCGCAGACTTATCTGGAGTGTTGTCTTCCAGGTTTCTCGACTTCGCGGGTCGACCAGGCAGATCCGACACCTGTCTACGATGTTGGTGGGCTTGTTGTGCTCGGCCGACAAGGGATTCGTGCGCATCGCCTGGGACACCTGTCGATTGAGATGCTTCTGTCTCGGCCGCAGCCTGGGAAGATGGACCATTGCTCTCATTAACAGCCTCGACCTTTGGCCCTTCCACCGGAGAGGCATCTAGCACTGGATGCACCTTATGAAGCCCTTGCTGCACTTGCTCAAAATGACCTTGTATGCCTCCGAAACGCTTCCACTTCCCCACAATTTTGAGACTCATGAAATATTGGCGAATGATGGTCGAGATAAGTCCTCCATTCTCGTCGCTCACGATGCTTCGGGCCGGTCCACCGTCTTCTTCGAGCATGAGACTTGTGAAACCGTCTTTCCCGCGGGCCATGTAGTCTCTTGTGGCAAGTGTATATTCCTTCTCCATATCGATGGGCGCATTCCCAATTTTGATATCCGTGCACCGCTGACCTTCTGGTCTCGATGGGTCGAAAGTGAACTCGATTCCACTGACTTGAGGGAAACGACCCTCTAGTGCAGGGTACTTTCCCACTGCATTCTCCAATGCAGCCGCGATATATTTCCCTCGCAACGCCACCACCACACAGGGATCTTCAAATGGGAAACAATCAGTCACCATGCGTACTCGAAGGACCCCGGGCGGATAGATTTGATCGCCGCGTATTGTGCCTGATGCCATGATGCAGCAGTCAGTGTTGTAATGGAACTTCATCAGATCGCAGATGAAATTTCCAAGATTGGACTCCTTCGTTCGTACAGTGGTGAAGCGAGCATCGAGTGGCGCTGAAGTATAGCCGATGGGCTTCTCCAGCATTGGGCGCAGCTTGGCGGTGATCTTGTCAACGATCGCGACAGCAGAGGGATCTTCCGGTATGGAACTGACAACATCGCGACGGATGATCTCAAAGTCCCACGCCTTGCCATTCCGTCTCGCTTCGATATAGGAGAGCTGCTTGAAGTCTGTTCCTGATCTCAACACATGTATGCCATTTATTATGGAGTGGGCATAATAGTGGTCGTGTCCTCCGAGAACGATATCTGCAACGCCTGGCTGCAGCTTTGCAGCCAGCTTGTCGTCGTTCGGTTGTCTTTGATGTGAGACCACAACTATGATCTCTGCGCCTTCGTTGCGAAGCTGCGGCGCTATGTCAGCGACTGTGGCGCTGGCACTGAGGTACTTTAGATTAGGGGGCAGCGTGTTGATCGTGTCTAGCCACTCTCGTTCGACAACGCCAATGACTCCTATCTTAATGCCATTGCTGGACTCGATGATGATGCTGCGTTTGCACTCACCAAGCGCAACGTTTTCTCCCAGCGCTGGATCGAGCACATTAGCACAGAGCCAGGGAAATCTGCATTTGGAGGCCAGGAATTTGAACTGCTCTACCCCAAAGTCCAAATCATGGTTGCCCAGGCATGCCACGTCCGTGTTCAGATTATTGAGGGGCTCCAGCATATGTTTGCCTTTGGTCACCGAGGACTCCAGAGAGGGATTGAACGCATCTCCCGAGAAGAAAGTGATGAGTTCTGGTTGGCCCGCATATTTTGGATTGGAACTTCTGTATGACTGACACAGTGTTTGGAATCGTGCAATTCCGCCAACTGGCTCGCGAGACCCTTGCTCGACATGATAAACATCATTGTAATGAAGGAAGCGCAAGTCCGGAGTGTCTGTGGCGTTGCCGCTTGAGTATGTGACGGAAGCTGCAAAGGATATATTAGCATTTGTAACTCCTGGTGTTGTGGTCGAGTTGTGTTACCACTCTGTAAGCCAGTCCCGTTTGCATCTGCGGGAGTCTTGTCGTTTGGAGCCATTGTGCCTGATCATAAACTAGACACACCAGATGCGAATGTGGTGCCTTGGAAAGCGGAAGGTAAGGTGGATCCAGTTCCCGGTCATAGATAACTCAAGCCGGTCATTGCTAAATCTCAGCTCACGCACTGCTCTAGGAAATGATCGCTCAGACAAAAGTTAAGTCGGAAGGCAAGGTGCGGTCGAGGTGTGTATTGTCTTCAGCTGAAACATGACTGGCTGGCTATGGCTAAGCCACGTGGGCTCGAAGGGAGGCGGTGCAGTGCTTGGCAAGATCTATGGAAGCTGCAACATCACTTTATTTCATCGATGTCATGGACTACAACCTGTTCGATGACCGAGCGTGATCTATCGTAAAAGACTCTATATGTGGAAGCAACGCTAAAACGCTGTTCAAACCTGCCTCACCGCCAAGATCCTCGTTCTCGCCAATGAGTTCTAATGCTGGGCGTCACTCGTCTATTGGCATATCAAATATCATGTCCTCGAAATGGAACTCCTCTGCCGCCATATTACTTTCACCTGAGGCTCCGTTATTCGCATCATTCGTTGCCTCTGGTGTCAACCATGTCATGTCGACGTCCAGATTCGCGTCCATGTCTAGACCACTGGCTGTGTGCAAGAAATAGTCCACTTCTTCTGGCGAAATATCGCCACTGTTGAGCATCGCCAGATCCAGTTCCTCTTCAGGGGAGAGATTCTGGAGCGGAAGCATCGAACTCACCGGATCGCTTGCGAATGGCAACGATGCTCCAATGATGGGGCCCAAGAATTCCATCATAGCCCCCGTGCTGGTCGTTTCGTTGATGTTCGGTAGTGAGGTGTCGACAGTCTGGGGCATTATCCCGCTATCTTCCCACGCTCCAGTCGTAGTTGCAAACATATTGGCCTTCTCCTTGGGTAGCTCGTAGCGATGCCGCGGCAGGTAATGTTTCTTCTTGTTTGCCGCCGAGTATTCTGTGAGACTTGCGTGCGCGCACTCGTTTCCAGAATGCAGCTCAGACTGGTGCGCATGGGTTTTAGCCACGGTGCTGGATTTGGCACAGTCGTTTTTCGCGCAAGCATTCATGCCGAGTGCCTTTGGTCTCGAGCCCGTATCTTCGCAGGACTGGTGGGCATGCATGCGGGACAGCTTCTCCAGCGCAGCGAATCTGGCCGAGGCAGCATCTTCGCGTATGTCCAAAGCGAACAGACTGCCTAGCCCCCGAGCAACGCGTTCGGAGTGTCTGCCCAAAGTTCCGATTCCATCATCGTTCTTTAGATCTGCAACACGGTGCTGAATCTCGGGAGACAATGATTGTGTGCACCACGACTGTTTCCCAGTCACCTTGGCGTTACGATCCTCAACCAAACTCAGGTCAATTGCATTACCATTGCACATTGCATGGTCGCATTGTTCTTCTTGAGGGCGAAGAACACCTTGCTCTGACAATAAAGAATGCAGGGCTGTAGTCTTGGCCTTCTGCTGCGCGAGCGCTGCTTGATACGGCCCAGGTCGAGTCCCCGCATCACGTAGTTGCTGCCCGGTCTGTGCCTGGTTGTAGGCTTGCAATTGAACAGCGAATGGGATGCGGAGGCCTAGGTCACCATATGTTTCCTGCATCCACCACTTAGCGAAAGTGCGCTCTATGACAGTCGAGTTGATTTCTCGACTTACCAAGTCTTCAGGCACCTGTTGGCCCTGGCCCCCAACAGCACTAGGGATGAAATTGAGGCCATGCGCCTTCTTGAATAGGTCCAGCCACTCTGGGTTGTCTGCAGCGGTCTGATTCCAGCAGTCATCGCTGTCGTACAGTACCAGTCGAGCTTGCTTCTGAAGCATTTCGTCTGTCATCTGTATGCCTTGGTCTGCCATGGTCTTTGCGTATTTTCCAAGTCTCACAGTCAGAATTTCCCAACACGTGGCTTTGGTGGATCCGTAGCCGTCACAATGCGCGCCAACAACATCCGAATGTCTGCCAGAGTCCTCTCCCAGTGCTCCAAGCATGTTGCGCTCAGCATCAGCTTCTGCATCGGTACCGGGAAGCTCTCTCCAGCTCGCTCGATTCGAGGCAGAAAAGGGGTTGGGACTGACAGATTCGATTCCTATCAAATAAGGCGGCATCGCGTTCGAGACCTGTGCTGCCACAGCAGGGTCGAGGCCTCTGCATCCTTTCCATTGTGACATCCGTGCGCCAGCTTTGAAGTGGGCGGTCAAGTGGTCGACCCTCTCCTGCCAGGATTTGAATCGCTGGGCGCAAAAGCCACAGCGACTGTTAATATTGGTGACCACAGATCTCCAACTTTCCATTGCTGGGCTCATTTCGCATCCATGCATAAGTCGGGCGTGTTGTCGGAGATGATCCTTCCTGTAGAATGTTCGAGCGTCCAGACCCTTCTCCTCGCACTGTCTGTAGTTATGAGACTCAAGATGATCATTTGATGGGTTATGCAGATCGCAAAACACGCATTTGGTGTTTCCGGACTCCTGGTCCGTGATCACTGGCCCTAGGGGCGCACAGATCCATTTCTCGAGTGACAGATGCAGTGACTTCTCGTGCCGTGTCCAATCATACTTTGATTTGAATGTATCAGTGCAAAATGTGCATTGGAAGATTCGCTTCTTGTCATCTGTGATCTTGCGGCTCGTGGTCTGCAGAGCAGGTCTTCGCCGGCGCCGTCGATCCTTTTTGCCTGCTAGGCTTGAGCTGAAGGAGCTGAAAGAGCCATGTGTTGAGTGGGAAGACCCATTGGAGCAGCGTGCGCTTGATGCTGACAATGAAGATGTCTGGCCAGTCTCCTGCGAGGTCGTGGAAGGCGCTCGTGATTTTGACCACCCAGAACCTGCACTCGAGGTCTTTCTGCGCTTGGACCGACTCAGTGTAGATGGGGAAGACGAGACATCGTCAGCTGGTGGCTCGGTCTGCGCAATGGCATTGGCAATATCGTCAAGATCGGCAGGTTCCTGTTCGCAAACGATATGTCAGCGATTAATCTAGGACATCTATATCTTTCGTTGTCGTTGGCTACGCTCGCGGCAGGAGATCATGGCAAGAGATGCCTCGTGTGGCACCAGTGGACCAATCTTCACCACTCCGGGTAGAACGTACGTTTTCTGGTGGCGAATGCTGCCATCTTTCGAAGGGATTGAGCTCGTCCCAAGGCTTGTCAGCAGCACCAGGTATCGGAATGGCAGAGGAAACAGGCCGGAGGCTTGGAGACATGCATAACTTTGGCCTCGACTTCTCCGTCACCTTTCTGCGGCGCCGTGCATTGGCAAGCCAATTGGCGATCTGGCTTGGTTTCAGCTGAGTCTCCTTCTCAAGTTCTGCTTTCTCTTCTTCATTCGGATATGGGTTGTCCACATGCGCATCTAGCCAGTCTCGCAACACTTTCACAGCTTGGCGGGGAAACCTAATGCCATTCCGACGACTGTTGCCGTGCGCGTCGTCAGTCAATGAGGCTGCGACGTGAGGTGCTGTAGTTGGTTTGGATTTCAATGGCTTGATGCCAGTCTTGGTTCCAAACTCTCTCGCATTGTCCTCATGTACAACGTGTAGCGTATCGAGGAAGTTGCCCAGATCTTTTGTGGCATAATTGGTAGCCTCGAGTGTCTGCGATGAGGACAAGCTACACTCTCGGAATAATGTCGAGCACGGAGTGCAATGCGCCTCACCGCGCTGAATATAGCAATTGAGTCGTTTCGATCTACAGTAGTCGCAGGGCTTCTCGGGCACGATGAAGCGAGGTATCCAGTTCTGGAATTGGGAATAATCAGGCTCGACGACGACATCCGCAGGCGCGGCAGGAGCATCCGGCTCTCCAGTCTGATCCCAGTTGCCTATGAAGCCACTGCATAGACAACTATATAGATGATCAGTGATCGGCCCTGTTGATGCTGGAGGCGACTTACTCATCAACGTCGGGATGCAAAGGGCATTGCTCCGTGCTCAACGGCCCTGACGCGATCAAAGCATCTGTCGTTCCTTCAAAAGTCACATCTGACAATAATTGCTGGAAGTCGACAGGTGGCAAGTGGCTCTCGTCCTCTTCGGCGATGGTCGTCATCCTGGCGGGGATTCGCCTCCACCCTCTGAGCCACACCGGCCCGACGACTGCTTGTAGATTCTGTACAAGGCGGACAAAGGGCGGGCAGATGAAACGAATGGAAGTTGAAGGGCGTGTCTCTTACTCTGCCAGACTTCTACAAAAGGCGTGCCTGCGCGGCCACCGCCCTGGCGCCTCGACTCACACTGCAACCAGAGTACATAGGGCGTGAGCGGTTGACAAGCGCAGGGCTAGCTCGCCAAGTCCAGGATCCTTTGGTCAAATTTTCTGGCCCGGCCGACTTCGCTTCCAGGAAGATCAAAGGACGGAACGAAGCAGCAATCATGCACATTGCCGACCGCGCCTGCGGGCTGATGGTGATGCCTGTCAGACAGGTACTCGCACCGTTTTGAGCAGCTGCCTTTTAGGCTGGACAAGTACACCTCCAAGAGAATCATAGCTGGCCATGAGACCAGGACGTTCGCTCAAGATGGTGGGAAATGACCGGCCCGGCCTCAATCGGCATGTTGAGCTCGGCGGCGGTTGCGCGAGTAGCACCCACCCCATGCAATCGAGCCACATGCTCGCCGACCAGCTCCCGGTCAGGATCCCAGTCGTCCGCATGCACGCCACGCTGAGTAAGGACGGGACTGCATCTCGCTCTCGTCGAGGGCAACCATTGGCCTCCAATCCTTGGTCGGGATACCACATGCGTGGCCGATTTACGGAGCTCAGCCGCAGGCCTGGCGCATCCTCCTCCGTCACGTCAAAGGCTCAGAACGTATTCCGAGCAACGAGCGCCAATGGCTCGCAGCGCGCCTCGCCCTGGCTCGAATGCCAACGATGAGATAACAACAGCAAGCCCTGACATCCCGGCGCTTCTACCGTGGCTGGCCATCGATTGATCATGCCTGGACCAAGTTCATCCATGCTCATCTAGCCTTGCGGCACTCGATTGTCTCCCTTTCAATGTTCAAAATCGAGCTTTTCATGTTCGATTGCCCGAGATCCAGGCAATGGGATGACATACCTAGGCACTGTACTGCCCGTCTTCCATGTGCGCTGGCGAAAAGCCGCCAAGATTCGCGAGTGTCGGTCCTGCTCTCTCAGACGTTGTGGCTCAAAATATGACTCCGCCAGCAGCGCAGCAGATGTTGTGGGCAATGAAGATCTATAGCACGAGGGTAGCAGATTCGAGCCTGGTAGATTACTCACGCGTTCTGGCCACGTACATGGCTCGCTAAGTGCAGTGTCGTCGATCACTAGAATGTTCTGCTCTTTTGTATACGACTCAACCAGAAGAGCGATGCACACGTCTTGACCCACATCGACAGGGCTTAGCCTCACGGTCGTTGTACGATACCAGATGATATATCACGAGGCGGGAAAGCGACACACCACAACACTTCACAGTTCTGCTTGTTAGGGTGGTTTCCTTTCCAATGCCATTCGTCGCGTACTCCCGTCATCGCGTATGACAAGGCTGTTCGGAGCTTGACATAATGTAGGTGCGATCAAATATCGCCCTCGGCTGCCTAGATCAAATGTCCAGAAATAATCGGTCTGTGCATTCAGCAGCAATCGGATCAGGTCACGAGAACGACGGCGAGCGGCCAACACGGCGAAGGAGCATTACCTCGGAGGCATACTCCATGTCTCGACGCGTTGACTTGTGCGACCAAGTACGTCGGTTGAGCGCATGATGTACGTCTCGCGCGTTGAATCGTTCTCCCATGTATACATCGGCCGCTTGAACTATCATCCGAGCGATGTCATCGGGACCCTGCATGAAAGGCAGCCAAGATCGTGGAGGTCGTCGCAAAGTCGATGGCGCGAAGCACCGGATAACGGCCGAAGGAAAAGCAGATCTTGAGGGAAAGTCTTGCTGCGGTGGACCGGATATGGCAGCTGTCATCCCGCCAACGCGTACTGCTGCACGCACCGAGCAATACGCGAGAACGGTAGAACTACAGTTGAGGAAGAGAAGCAGTGCGGCTGGGAGATCAGCCGCTTCGACATCCCGCAAGCGGAGAAAGTACCACACGTGGTGATCCCCAGAAAGGACAAGGCTAGGTACCTTAGGCAAGTGGAGGCCTTTGCGCTCGCTGTCCGGCCATTTCGAGGTTCGTTACTACAATCGCGCATCCTGTTTTAGCTCGTCATTCCGTGCGAGCAGAGGGAATAAATTATTGTGCGAGTCGAGCACGCGCCGCCAGAGGTCAACAGACAGCGCAGATGGCGCAGAATCACCCGCAAACCCCCGCCGTCGTCATAGTCGCCAGGTACGGAAGAAACAGGAACATGCGCTGCCTCGGCCGGTATGCTGTGCTTGTGCTAATGCGACTCTCATTGAAGACATGGCATGCGGCTGGACGCAGCTGATCAATCGTGGCATCTGTCCACACCAGCTCCCTACGATCCTCCACTCACATATGGTGGTATGTGGCAAAAGCAGTACCGGAAATGTGTGAGAGGCCACAGCTAACATACAACTTCATCACGGCAGGCTGGAACCAATGCCGCGTATTGGGCACACGAATAGCGAGCTTGCTCCACGCGCGCGAGCAGGAGTTCAACAACGCCTCTTGGGCAGCAGAGGGGAATGGCACAAATGGGGCGCACACGTCCAGGCGAAAGAGGAAGAAGCACAAGGTGGTGATACATACGTCGCCGTTCTTGCGATGTCTACAGACAAGCGTGGCTATTTCTGCTGGAATGGCGCAATTCGAAGAGCCAGGAGAGAAGTTGAGGAACAGCAGGCCGCGAACTCCTGCACAGATGCACTCTGGGCTACACTCGCCGAGACTACATGCCATGAGTGGACAAACCTCGCCCAAGTTGGCACCTATCGCTGAGCCCAAACATGATCTTGCGCACCAGCTGGCGAGGCGAACACTGGCTGAGCACAAGCGGTATCGCAAAGCCAAGATCCGCGTTGATGCGTTCCTGGGAGAATGGCTGAATCCTCAATACTTCGACCACATCACTCCTCCGCCTCCGAGCCCCCTTATGGTCGCGGGAGCCAAGGCGGAACTGATGCAGAACGAGGCAGTCGACCTCTTCACCCCCTCGATCTCCCACCGATCCTCCAATAACAGCCTCTGGAGCGGAGGGAACTCTGGATCACAAGCCAGCAAGGAGAGCACATTGGATGACTGGCGTCATGTCACCAATGCTTTGCACGCGCCGACGCCTAGGAGAGAACGGTCGAATAGCGCAAGTAGTATGGGGAGCAATGACAGCCATCACAGTCACCATAGTTCGTCAGGCCGAAAATCGCCCTTCCGGCCCGGCCACATACTGCAGCCCCTGACCTCGACCATACCGAAGCCCGAATACTCTGTATATCATCCACCGATACCGTCCTACGCGATCTCGAACTCGGATCACATTCCGCGCGGCTACGTCTCACATGCACGCAATGCCACAGTCAACGTCGACTACCACTGGGACAGCAGTCGCCCTCCCCTCAGCTGGGGCGATGGAGGACAATTCGGAGAAGAGTGGTCCTCTATGCATAAACGGTTTCGCAAAGGCTTGAACAATTTGATAGAGTGGTACTCGCAACACGACACCAGTGATCGTGGGGAGGACGCTCTTGGACTGGAACAAGCTGATAGACCACACATCTATTCGCATGATGAGGAGGAAGAGGAGGATCTGGTCGTGGTTCTGGTCACACATGGTGCCGGAAGCAATGCGCTAATTGGTGCATTGACGAGCCAACCTGTTCTCCTGGATGTTGGGATGAGCAGCTTGACAGTGGCTGTTCGCAAACCCGACGCGCCGCCATTAGTGCCCATGCACACTGCAGCAACGCCTGATGGAACGCCTAGCCAGTCTCCGGATCCAGTGTCGAGGCCGCGTAGACGAAGTGCGTATGACATTGGCCTGAGCGACATATACGAAATGAAGGTAAGCTTATCCAGGTTTCGATCTTTGCTCGCCAATGCTCACTTCACACCCTGCTTAGTTGGTCGCCTCGTCCGAACATCTGCGCCCTGGCGCCGACCCTACCAAATTGAGCACCTCGAATGCTGCTACGGATATCAAGACTGCCAAAGAGGCGTTGGCAAAATACAAAAGGACAGGGGGAGGAGCTCATGCTGAGGCAGGGGCAGGAATTGATGCGAATTGGCATCTTGATGAACCCAAGCCGCCTACTGGACCAACCAGGACTAGTAGTGCGCTAGGGTCGATTCGACGACCAAGCGTGCCTACAGTCATGAACAGGAGCAATTCACAGCCGGTTGAAACGATCTCGACACCACCGACATTCACGACCGGCCTATGGACGCCGCCTTCCGGTCGCGGTACGCCGGTCCTTGCTGCGCAGAGACCCAAGGAAACTCGGGATGCGGTATCTCCACGGCCGAAGGAGAGCTCTGGCCGTGACAGTCCTGCACGAGATCTGGCTCTTGACCCTAGATCCAGCCTGGCGGATGGCTCATCAGACACATCGGACACTCGGCCCAGTGATCTAGTCGAGAAGCTAGAGCGTAAAATCGTTGACAGTGTTATGGGTGACGACCCTAACCCAGAAGAGGCCAAGAAACTCGCTCAGGAGGCTGCCGACGAACCAACAGATCTGCCGCAGGTCGCAAAGGATGTCCCGACGTCCCTCAGTCGCGGACTGTCTGTCAAAGGGCTGTGGGGCCGACCGCAATTTGAGCGCACTCAGACGGAGGACAAAGTGTCTAGAGCTTGGAATAAGGCAGAGCCTAAGAGGCGCTGGACTGTAAGCGAGCGCGACTGAGCGGCGTCGACTGCATATGCAATCGATCATACGTATCACGGGAAGGTGTTTGAAACGAGCATCACGACATTCAGCTTCACTGGTTTTGGAAGTGTTTCTGAGCGTGTGTACAGATCTGCATAAATAGAATTACACTACAGCGCCAGAAATGAAATCATGGAGGCACCATTGTCTGAGGCGGGGAGGTCTGATACACTCATTAGAGATGTGATGGGCAATGGGAACGGGATGGCAGGAGATGCGACTTGAACCTGGGAACCTGCACGGATCTGTCATGTGCGATGAGCATTGAGGAAGTCCTCGAGTGCTGCTGGATATTTGCTATGGCGCGACCATGCGTGCAGCTATGCCGACCCTTTATTGCCATTGGTTGTGAGGCCAGAAAGCTACCAGGCGTCGTGTTATCATGAGTGCCAGCCTTTCTCAAAGCTGGTCTGTTGATCTGATGGCTGAGAACGAATTGCCATTTTCTCCTGCCTCGGACTGACTGCTCTCGAGACCGTCCTTGTGTGAGAGGGCTCTTCGACAACAGCCAGACAACAATGATAGAAGTACTTCGTACACGCTACGCGTCGCCGTCCGACTTAGGCGCTCGGCGGAGGAACGTACCGAGGCCTCGCTAAATTGAACTTCGTCCAGGCCTCCACCCACATGGCTGCGGCGTGGCGATCATCCTGGAATTAGAAGCCAACGCCACAACACACCTGCTTCCTGGTCTGCGGCATGCGGCGATTGCTATTCCCATAGCTGCAACAGTGTGACCAAGCTCCGACCAAGTGTTTCTGAAGTCAGAACTCTACCCGACACCTCATCCACAAGACTGGCGCACCTTTGCAGCCGCGTCCGTGTTCACCATGTCTGCAGCACGCGGCTGGAAGGCGTAGGAGGAGCGACACCGACATTATCCTGCTTGCTCTCGTCGCCCGCACGTCCTCCCCCAGAAATGCTGTTCACACATCTTAGCGTGCTTCGCTCATGCGCATCAACAGGCCTGCGGTTCGGCGGCTTGGTACTGTCATTGCTGACCAGGCTGTCTATACCTATATCGACACATGCAAGCACGGCTGCAGAAGGGTGGGAGACGTACCCTCACCCGGGTCAGCACCCTTGTTTGAAAAAGGTGGCGCGATAACGATTTCGCGACCTTTCCTTTACGTGCCGGCGACCTCATCCGGGTCCAACAAGATCGTCAGATTCTGCACCTCGATACCTTCACCACGTGGATGTTTGAACGTATCGTCAACAGACTGAAACCGCCAATCGCCCGGTGCCGCTAGATGGGCAATGGCCTGATTTCCACGTTCTCGGAAGCTTATCCTCCCGCTGCACAGGAGCAAAGCACCGCCACTCCACAGCACGACGATCCTATTGAGCAGCCGGAATATGTGGATCCACGTCAGCCTCTCGCGTGCGAGTAGGCTCAGCGTCGACCCTTTTGGCAACCGCCACTGCAGGTACACTAGTGGTACATAGACAATCACCCAGCGCCTACAACACAAGATGAAACGGTGTCTCTTGGTCTCCGCACATCAACCACAATCGCTCACCCTTGTCAGGCTTCGGCTACCACGACATCGACAATGTCGAATAGCGATGCTTTCTCAGGTCTTTCGATATTGCCAACGGCAGTAGTAGACGACTTTCCAAATCAAGACCTCCGTGCCTCAGAACCAGGCTCCGCTCCTCAGACAACGGATGCGCCGAACGCTCTCGCAGTTCTCTATTCAGCATTGCCTAGTGATGTGGCGGCGTCAGTTGCTTCAGAGCTCAACATCAATACCACCGACTTCCAGCCAACTCGATCCCCAAGCACTACGCGATCCACGCCGCCCGTAACGAGATCATCCGCGTCGGTTATCTCGCTGGCGACATCGACCTCGACCACTGCCTCATCGGTCCCGACAACTCTGTCCACAATAAGCACATCTACAACAACCTCCACAACCTCGTCCTCAGCGAGCGCGACGACCACAGCAGTCCCGGCATCGACAAACGACGAGACCACACAATTGCGCCGAGGCGCAGTCGCAGGAGTTGCCACGGGTGTAGCAGCAGGCGTCGTCCTCATCATCTTCGCCGCATTCATTCTCCTCCGAAGACGTCGACAAGGCAAACCACTCTTCGGCCGATGGGCCCGCATCCCTCGCTCCGCCGCTCCATCGCACACATACCCGGAAGTCGCCTGGCTCTACGACCCCGCTCCCACACCACCTCGCCACTCCGCACACTACCGTCGCGGCGAGTCTGGCATCTCTCTCCTTCCCGCCGCGTATGAAGGCGCAGCTGGCGTCGCGGGGGCGGCATCGGCAACAGCAGCAGCAGCAGCAGCAGCGGAACCGAGCACCATTCGACCTGTGCGAGGCGAAACGCGGCCTGTCGGGCCCGAAAGCCCTCTCCTCCCCCCGCAGGCTTCGTACGCCCGGGACGAGTCTCCCGGGAGCTCGGGCGGCTCGTCACCACGAAGCGGGAAGAGGCCTTCACGGAGCTCGTTTGGATCGAGTCCGACGATGGGGCCAATTTACGAGGAGCCGCAGGCAGGATGGAGACATTAAATCCTTGCGAGGAAGAGGCCTCCACTTTCGAGAATTTTTGATTTTCAAGAATTTGTGAGCGTTCGAAGCGTTGAATGGTGTAATGGGATCAGGGCATCGACGAGATGCTTTTACGATGATGAGCATGAGAGGGAAGGATGAGGCACACGACGTCTGTGCACTCTCTTTGTCGCTATCCCTTTGGAAGATACCCCCACGAGCTGCAGGCGTGCTGTGATGGCCGCCCTGGCGACTCTGTGATATTACGACATTCTACGAGCCTTGATGGAGAGATTAATGCACGTCCAGAGACACTCCTCTGGCATGGCCATGGAGCTTTGCAACTGTTCGCTCGCATGTTTGCCCGCGTGCGGTTCAATCGTGTGCTTCGTGTTCATTGATCCACTGCGAATCATTCGCCCTTCACTTGTCACCCATGTCGACTGCGAATCCCTGCTGATTCCACCTCCCCGGCACGTCCGGAATGTACGACGAACTACTTGAATTCCTTCTCCCACCGCAGCCATCCGACCTGAGCTGTTTGCAATCGCCACGTAGGCCGGGGCAGAAGCAGGCTATGCTCTCGCCGAACACTGATACTTGCAAGTCATGATGGGGAGGATTTCCAGTGGAGAAGCGACGGGTCTGTTGAGGTTTCAACCAAAACGGGCTCTGTGGCATTGTTTGCCGCCCTCATCCCGCCGTGCTGATGATCGTACTGTGATGGCGGAGTAGGGACGGATCCAAGAGGATACTTTAGATCGTTGATCATGCGCTCGAGTGTCTCTTGATCTTGAGGTGCGTTACGTACCACCGTCCACCAAGGCTGCCAGGCGTCGTTCTGCAGGTGTGACGGCACGGGCGTTGGCTCAGCTTCTTGTTCTGCTGAAAGAGAACTGTCTTCTTGATGGGTGCGATATTGCGGGGGGAGGCGAGTGAATGGTGCCAAGGGGGTAGCTCAAGTCGTTGATGACCGAATTCAATGTCTCTGGGTCTTGGGGTGGATTGAGCACCGAGAGGCTCGACTGGTTCCACGCGGCTCTCTGTGGGTGACTTGGGATGAACTTGTCGTTCATGTCTTGTTCCGTCGGCAGAGAAGCTGCTGTTTGCTCGAAGGGGGGGAAGGTTCGGCTGCCATTCGATGGGCGCGTAGAGCGCGAAATTCTCATCACCGGTCTGCATGTTCCACGTTGTCGGTAATGGCGTGAGGGGCTCAAGGGAGTGATGGAGCTCGAATCGACGGATCGCTTGCACAGAGAGTTCGGGCTTGCGCGAGAAGAGAAGGTCGCCATCACGGGCTGCCCTCCGTGCGAGGCCTGGCAGATGTCGAGTCTCGGGATGACGACCAAGGTGGCCATGGCGGCGGCGCTGGTAGTCTTGCTTGGTATAACGGTCGTTGAGAACGAGACCCGGTTCCCAGTTGCGAACTTCGAGATGGGCGTGTGCCACGCAAGCTGCTCTCTCAGCGTCGTCGACGAAAATCAAGGAGGAGTCCATCCTCGAGTCGTCCGCGGCGCTTCGTATGTGTCGATGTGGAGGAGTCGACGCGTGCTTGCCTGCAAGTTAGCGTGCTGGGCTTCGAATTAGAGAGGCAAGGCGGTAAGATAGTGAATGGTGTGGGGCAACTCGAGTAGGGAGCAGCACTTGACTGCGGCCGCCAGGGAAGGACGAAGAGGGCCTCGCTGGAGCCATGTGTTATTGTTGCAACAGCACCA
This sequence comes from Cercospora janseana, assembly GCA_026725115.1. NCBI lineage: Eukaryota > Fungi > Ascomycota > Dothideomycetes > Mycosphaerellales > Mycosphaerellaceae > Cercospora > Cercospora janseana. The sequence continues at coordinate 1,223,594 of CM049100.1, forward strand.
TTCTTTGCCTCTGCGAGACAGTAGACCAGCCGGGGCAGCAGAGGTGAGTGTAGTCGGTGCTATTGTACGTTGTATTGTCATCGGACTCGGATTGTGAAGGTCAGCAATTGTGACGGAGCATTGTGTGCGAGCACGAAGCATCGACGACCTTCGCGAAGAGCGGGCATCACTACGAGCAGATTTGAACCAAGACGTGCTGCTTCGCGCTGTGTCTGTTCCTGACTTGGCTGTTCCGGCTTGAACAGTGTCTCCTATCATGCCTCATCCACACGAAGTTCGCAGCCTAGAGCATCAGCTGCGGCGCACCGCCCAAACAGAGCAATCCAGCCACGTGCTTTAATCGTGCCCAGAAGACGACCTCACTGCCAGTCTTTACGGCCCATGCTGCGGCGAGGTTTAGTGGGTGATGTCGGAGCATCAGAAGGTGCGCGAGTCATGAAAGACGCGACGAGCTTTCGCACTTGTGGATGCAGTTGACCGTCGTAGATCGGCGGTGCCATGGTGCTTCTCACCGGTCAGCGGACGTGTTGGAAGGGGTGTGCACCATGCAGGATGTTGCCAGGAGGTGACGGGAGGTACAGCAGAGGCAGCGACGGGGAAAGAGTCTCCTGCTCAATGATGCAGTCAGGACGGAGGAGCGCCAAGTCACGGCGGCATTGTTTCCACTGCGCCGGCGAAGTGATTCCCTCAGGCTGAATGCGGCATGCGCGTTTCACATCCGACGGTCGTGCAGAGGGATCTGCATACACGGCGGCGGCACGCATAATCAGCATGATCTTGTGATGGCCTCGCCCGCCACGTGGGAGGGATGCGCCGGTGCCAAGTCGAGACGCGCATCCCTCCCATGGTCGCACACAGTCCTCGGCCATCAGGGCCGAAAGCATGTCGGGTGCTGTGCTGGGATGGCTCGGGTGATGGGTGCGGAGGGCCTCGGCAGGAATGAGAAGGCGTCGTCAGGCAGCACCCGAAGATGGCCTGGGGCAGGAAGCCGGAGAGGTCGAAGCGGTGCTGCTGCATCTGGCAGGACAAGCAGCGACAAGCATTGTGAGCGGGCCTGGGCAGCAATCGAACATCACTCGCCCGGCAAGTGCCCGCAACGCAACTGCCGTGGGCGCCCTCATCCGCCATCCGAGGGGTCGAGCAGCAGCAGCGCACAGTAACCAACCACCCACTAGCGACTGCCTTCCCCGGGCCTCATCTCCGCGCCCGCTCTCCGCACCTTTTCCCAGGACCACCCCAGACGTCGGTGGGTCGCCGTCGGACATCCATGCCGGCAACGCCCTCACATTCATGGCGTGGGGCTGAAGCTCGTCCTTGCCTTCCCCTTCTCCCACCGCCACCACGACGAGTCACATCTGCACTCGAGCCCCCGGCGGCGGCGAGGGGGATGCTGCAACTGCCGGCTGCGATGGAGCGGGCGACGGCGTGGTGAGGCGACTCATCATCATCCTCCTCCTCCATTCCTGCCATGCCTCGATGCCGCGAGCCCTCTTCGTCCGCGCCAGCATATAACCCTGCCCGCCCGCCTGCGACCGCGAGGGATCTCCCCCTCCTGCGCGGATATTACTGCTCACGCCCCTCCCTCCCTCCCTCCCCCTTCCCACGCCCGCCCCAATCTCTGCCTGCTGCCCGCCAAGGCCCCGGCCGCCGTCTGGCCCATATCACGATGGAGATGAATGCAAACGCCAGAGCACGTCGCCCCCAACCCCCCTCACCACCACCACCACCACCACCACCATCATGGCCGACGACATCCCGCTGACCAACCTCAAAATGCAGGAGCTCCACGAGCTGGAGGAGGAGCTGCACGTCGAACTCCTCCCCGGGACGGAGGTCATGACGGATGTCGGATCGCATCACTTCGTCAAGGGCGGCTCGCACGTCCTGGTGCCCCAACCGTCCGATGACCCGCATGATCCACTGAATTGGAAGCCCATGTGGAAGATGGCCGCCATCATCGCCACCACCTCCGTCTCCTTCACCCAGGGCTTTGGACCCTTGGCCCTCGCGCCCATGTTCGGAGACTACATCAAAGCCTTCGACTCCAATCTCCACGACGTCGTCGCCTTTACCGGCAATTGCATTCTCGTCTTGGGTTTCAGCAACTTCATCTGGTGAGCAGGGCGGGGAATCTGCTGAACGAATCCCCACTAATCCTTCCCAAGGGTGCCAATCAGTACCTCCTGCGGGAGGCGACCCGTCCTGATCCTCTCGCAAATCATCTGTCTCGCATCGTCAATCTGGAGAGCCCGCGCGCACTCCTACGGCTCCTTCATGGCTGCGTGCATCGTCAACGGCATTGGAGCGGGTCCGGCCGAGACCATGCAGCCTCAAATCATCGCCGACATCTTCTTCCTGCACGATCGGGGATTCTGGAACACGTTGTACTGGGTCGCATACATGGGGAGTTTGATGGTCGGACCTGTGAGTCGAGGTTGCGCAACCTTGTGAGGAGTATTCACTCACATGTCCCAGATTGTCAGTGGGGCAATGGCTCTCCATGTGGGCTGGCGCAGCTTTTGGTGGTTCAATACCGGCTTGATTGGACTGTCTCTGATCCTGGTCGTCTGTGAGTCGAACACTGCCATGATGCGCTCCAGCAGCTAACACTCTTGACCACAGTCCTGTTTCCCGAGACGAAGTGGCACCGCGCCCATCCCGAGGACATCACAGAATCGACAAGGGCCGGAGATGTGAAAGCTCAGAGCAATGCGGAAACCATCGACGTATGTATCGCGCACGACATGCAAGAGGGTGACGAAGCCGTCAGCAAGCTGCATGCGCTGACCTCGATCAGCAGCGTCCCAGAATGGTCCTCGCCGACGACTGGCTCGACAGCGAGAAGAATGGCAGCATTTCGAGGGTGCAGAGCAGTCATGCCAACGCCCCCCACTCGCACGCCCACCGCGACCCATGGCTCGGAAAAGGCGCGCCGAGCAAGCAGCAATGGGGCATCTACATGCCCTCCGCGAATCCCCTCAAGACCATTCTCATGGACCTCTGGATCCCATGGAAGCTCTTTGCCTTTCCCATTGTGGAATTCGCTGCATTTGTGGTGTCGTGGTCGTGCAGTTCTTTCCTCACCCTCAACTTGACGCAATCGCAAAACTTCGCCGCGCCACCGTACAACTGGAGCTCGCAGACGATTGGATTCACCAATTTTGCCGTCTTGGCTGGCGCTATGATTGGTCTCGTCACAGCTGGCCCTCTCAGTGATTGGGTTAGTGCCCGAGCTACGACGAAGAACCGGGGGATTCGTGAGCCCGAGATGCGTCTTCCTGCAATGAGTATGTGTGTTTCATGACCAAGGCACTATGATCTAGCAGCTAACCTTTCCCTTCAGTCCCCTACGTCCTCATCATGATGCTCGGAAATTTCATCGTCGCCTTTGGCTACGACCGGAAATGGTCGTGGGAAGTCATCGTCATCATCGGCTACACCTGCGCCGGAATCCAAGTCGCCGCCCTCCCCGCTATAGTCAACACCTACGCCGTCGATTCCTACAAGCCAGTAGCAGGCGCACTCATGGTCACCATCACCGTCAACAAGAATCTCTGGGGCTACGGCTTCTCCGAGTTCATCACACCGTGGGTTGTGAAGAGCGGCTTCATCCCTCCCATCATGCTCAACATGAGTCTCATCACGCTGTGGTGTTCATTCGGCATTTTGTTCTACTTTTGCGGCAAGACCTTCCGCCGCTGGTCGAAGAATAGTTCCGTGCATAAGTTGTAGAGATGCAGATGGGTATGAAGAGATGACGACGATGATGTTGATGATGGAACAGCTTCATACTCGTGTACAAGTAGCGAGCTCTCGATCGAGCGTGTCAGCACACTTTTCTCGTACATGTGATCAAAAAGATGATGACAGATGATCCAGGTATCGAGTTCCATTCCGTTGAATCTTATCCCCTTCACACCCGAATCCCCGCAATCTCCATATTCCGACCAGTCGCTTTCCACTACTCAACTCACGGGCCCCCACCGACCAGTAAGACGAAACGCATCATTTTCATCTATTCCCCACCCCCTGGAAGCTATGTACTCCATCCACGCCCATTCCCAACAATCTCGTCCCACCCCCACCTGCCCTCGCGTGCAAGCCCTCGACCCATCTAATCATAAATAAGCCACATCACTTGCACATTGAAACCCCGGTCGGTTGCGCCTACTGTACGTATTTCCCACTCCATCTGATTAGCGCTTCTCATGGAACGCGTCCGGCGAGACGTGTCCCCCGGAAAAAAGTAAGAAATTGTACAGGGGAAATTTTTTTTTGATGCGTTGCATAGATGCGGATGCGGGGCCGGGGGGGGGGCCACTCGCTCGAGGACGGGGAGCGTCTTGGTATGGGGAGGTTGGCGCTGGGGAGGGTGGTGAGCATGAGGAGGGGGAAAGAGAGAGAGGGCAAGAGAAGCCGTGGCATGGTGGAGAGAGGCAGGCGGTCGATCGTTGATTTCGAGGAGAGAGAGAGAGAGAGAGAGAGCACGACCCCCCCAAATCATCACCAAACTCTTTCCCGTCCAAAAACAACAACAAAAATACTGGACCTCGATGAGATTCCATCATCATCATCATAATAATAATAATAAACACCCCCAAAACATCATCAGCGCGACAAAAAAAAAACGTCCTCCCTCCCTATTGCCATGGTCGGGTCCTGTGCCACACACACACACACTCCATGCTGAGACGCACAAGGTTATTAGCAGGTGTCCTGGGACCGGGGATCATGATCATGATCATAATCAGGGGCATATATACATGATAATAATTCCTCTTCGTGCAACGAGGGAGACGGAGCGTCGCTTGTGGTGCGAGGAATTTGTGCCATGGTGATGTCTTGGGGATGACCGTTGGGAATCTAAGATGGGCACCATAGCTGTGATGATGAGGGTAGGAGGAGGAGGAGGAGCAAGGATAAGGTTTGGGGCTATTGTCTGCTCCGTGCAAAAGGTCTTTGCTCAAAGCAAGCTGGTAGAGTTCCGTGCGGACTATCTACTAGGATCGAGCTTTGTGGTGAGAAGCTATTCCTTATCATCAGTTAAAGCGACGTCTTGACTAGCATTGAACGGAGGCAGAAACTATCCACTTGTGCTATGGGGTGCAGGCACAGGACAAACAGCCGGAAAAGGTACGTCACATTGATATGAGCTCGCATTGCCATTTTTGCACGACCTCACGCCGAGACTCCTGCTACAATAGGCTCATGAAATGCACGTAAGCTTCAAATGGCTGTGCTCCTGCCCTGCTGGAAGTGCCCTGAACACTCGTCATTTCCTCCAACGCCATGCCAGTGTGATTGCAAAGCGCACAACAATGTCATTCTGTAGGCATCCATCCGCAGTAGACACGCCTTCCTCCGTTCCCTCATTTGTAATACTCTTCCTCGCTGTGGGTAGGTCGATAGGTTGGTAGAATTGAAGGTCCAGATGGAATCAGGTCGCTCACAGGGCGACCAGAGGCTCCGACTTGGCCTCGCCGTGCGACGCAGTCGTGAGGTCAGCCGTAGGGTCCACCACCTCAGTGACTGCCGGCTCCTGCTTGGGTGCCGAAGGGAAGTCAGCGCTGCTGACGCCACTGGCCGGTGTCACCTTGTCGGCAGTGGACTGCGATGGTGTGACCTTGTCTGCTGTCTCCTGGCTGACGACTCCCTTGTCAACGGCAGCCTGCTTAGCCTGGGCCGCAGCCTCTTGTGTCTTTCCCGTGGCCTGTCCAATCGTCTCTTGCGTCTTGGCACTGGCTTGTCCAATCGCCTCCGAAGCCTTTGCGGTGTACTCCTTGGTGGCACTCTGCGTTGCTTGCCATGCTTTGCTTGCATTCTCCGCTGCGAGAGTGCGCACCTGCTCCGTCTGTTCTGACACCATCTTTTGCGCGTTTCCGAGCTGCTCGTCGATGAGCTCCTTGTTGGTGACGTAGACGAGGGGTGCGAAGTAGATGATGGTGGTGAAGAAGAGGAAGAGGCCCCAAGTGGGCATGACCTTGATCAGCCAGTAGGAGAGGAAGGCGCTGACGAAGGCCTGTCAAAGATCAGCATCGTTCGGCCCGAGTGAGTCCCGCTCGACACTCACCGCGACAGTAGCATAGACATTCTCCGCAAAGACGATGCGCTGAAACTCGATGACAAAAAAGTTGCACAGCTCCACGGCGTCGACAATGACACTATCGAGGGTCTCCTGAGGAATGGTGTAGTACTTCTTAGGTCGCAGCTTGGTGGCCACGCCCTGGTTGAGCACCAGCTTGCCCGTGATCTCAGCTGCGGCGGTGATACCGAGCACAATGTAGAGGGCCTTCAAGGCATACTTGGCGACGGGGACGTAGCGGAAGGCGAGGATGGAGAGGAGGATGGTGGCATAGCTGATGCCGGTGGCCCGCGGGTTCTCCCACGAGAGCAGGTTGTAGAAGAAGGAGTGGTAATGGGTGAGGTTCTGGCCCGTCGCTGTCTGGGCGGAGGGCGTCTGGCGCGAGGCGGCGAGATTTCCAAACTCATTCTTGGTGGCCGCGGCCTCGTTGGCGGCCTTTTGGGCGACGGGACCGTTGGCGAGGTCCTGCACCGTCTGCGAGTTCTTGATGTCGTTCATGGTTGCCAGAGCCGTGTGCTGGGCGTCTGCAAGGAAGGACATGTTAGAGGGGGCGCGGCGCACAGGCGCGGTAGGTGGATATGCTGATAACTGTTGGGCGGGTCAGCTCGGGGAGATGAGAAGATGAGGTGGTGCAGCGCGTGTCGTGGTGGTGGTGGTGGTGGTGGTGGTGGTGGATGTAGATCGAGGCAGAAGGGGACGGGAGAACGGGCAGTCGGCAGAACAAACAGGCACGTGTTGAAGGGTGGTTGTTTGTGCGGCAGCAAGACCTTCTCGCACGCAGCTGACTCGTGGTCTGGGGACGGTGACTTGGTTCCTGCCTGCTCTGCACGCGAAATGGAGCAGGCACGGTGCGAGGGGGCCAGGGAGGGTAGCAGCCGCAGCTCACACCTACCTCACTGTTCAAGAAGCCGTTTCCCGGTGCCGAAGGGCCGTTCGCAGCAGAGGCAGTCGTCGTCGTCGTCGTCGAGGCGGTGGTGGGCGAGGGGAGCGTGTGTGGTGTGTCGGCGTTGGCGTAGGGGTTGAGACTGGGATATTGCGGTTGGGCGCTGGTCTCTGCCATGCCCGCTGCCGCTGATACCGAGCCTAGGTCCGACTGTACAGATGCTCCCTCGTTTCACCACAACACACGTCAATTTGGCAGATGGTCGCGTGGCGAGGAGTGCTGAGGGGCGGTGAGGCGAGGCGACGTCCCAATCCAAGCGGGCCACGAGCGTTTGTATGCTGCCTTGCTTCCCCAATCTCGCTGCTCTCCGCCGACCCTGGAAGCGGGCTCTGATATCATTCCGTGTTCATCACCTCCCCCCGGCCGCCTCCACCCAGCCTTGATGACTCTTCTGCCCCGTCACTGCGCATCTGCTCTGCAGTGCTGGTCGGCGCTACGTCACCTTCTCTCCATCGTCCCCCAAAGCGGTAATCAGTCACACTACCGCCATCATCATGCTTGATGATGATACCAAAGCCAGCGTGCCCGGTGCGCGTGCCAAGCTCCACGCGTTGAGAGCATGTGAAGAAGTGACTAGTTAGCTAACTAACGCCCTTGGCTCGCACGTCTTCCCGACCCTCCGGCCGCGGAACCTTAATAATGTCTCGCTGGCCTGCTCGTCATGACGAACCAGGGAAATGGGTGTGGAGCCTCTCTGTGCAAGATCTGTACTTTCGATACATCTGTCGTCCATCGGTGCTGTGCAGCTGCCAGCACGCACAATGTCCTGCCGTCCATCTCCGCGCTGCGTTGCCTCCGGTGCACGCGGCAGCGCCGCTATATTTAGTCTCACGGCCATACCTGTCGCCATACGGGAGGATGGCTTAGGAGGATTGCACGAGCCCAAGGAGAATATACACGGGCTTCGCTCAGAACATGTTCTCGAGATCGACGAGACATCCAAAAGCATCGCCACCAAATCCATCATAGGCGCCTACACTTCAGCTACCCTGACCGATGAGTGACTCCCACAATGACGATCCACCCCCGCGTCCTCCACCACCACACGTGCGAGAAGGCTGCGAGTGTCGGACAATACAGCCCTCTCCCGAAGCCATTCAGATGATTACTGCAAGAGGGGGCATCGTGATCCTAGGCATCTCGACGGGGGACACCGACAAGCTGAATCTGTACGTGAAGGAGAATGATGGCAAGACAGCGTACATCTTCTTGATCTGCCCTGATCAGCACGCAATCTGCTCTCCAGACTCCCGCGCCATCACAACCTGCCAGTTGATGCGCATTGCAATCGTGCTGGGCAAGATTTATGTCGACGAGGTCCAGGCCGAGCTGTGCTTCTGGCTGGCCGGACTGTGCCTACCGGCAGGACGGTCCAACTCGGACGCTGAACGGGCAGAGATTCAACGGCAAGCTTACGACACCAGGCACATCAAGTGAGGAGTGCAGTATCACAGGCGTGAGACGCCGCGCAGGCAGTGCGACTGCGGACTCGGACACAACCGGCCAGCTATCATCCTGCTCCCAGCGGCGGAGCTGTCGCTCAACGTCTCATCAAGAATGCGCAGCGTCCCCGCCCCCTTTCACCTTGCGTCTATGCCCGTGTCAGAATCCACGCCGCTCCATATTGTGCTGCTTTCGGGTGACTTCAGCAAGCGCAACATGGCAACGGCCTGAGCATCACGCATTCTCACAACGAGCGGAAGTCAGCACCCCAGAACATCACAGCACATGCGGCGACCACATGAACACTGCAGATGCCGCTGCCAACGCCAGTCGATACTTCTGTGATGCGTGCTGCAAGATACATGGATGGGCCGGGTGTACGATTTCGGGCCTGCACCATACATGTAACTTGGAGGTTGTTACATGGCGGAAAACGTCATGTTGACCGGCACGCGGTCGCTCGTGACGGCGGAAGGAGCGCTGCTCTGGCCTCGCACTGTCCAGTCGGCAAATCTGTCAGGCACAAGCAAGAGCGCCTTCCAATGCAATGTAATCAAATCGCAGTGAAGTATCTCTCTTGTCAAATCCACATTTCGCCTCCTGAAGAGACAGTCATAGCACAAAGTCTGGCATTCTGATTCTGCTCCTGCTTGTTTTGTGACTATGCCCTCGGGATCGAAAGAGATTCCCGCTCTACTGCAAATAATCCCCATTCGTTTCCTTGTGGATGAGATCAAACATCGGCTTCGCACTGAACCAGCCCGCACGTCGCGTGCCCACAGTACGGTAAGTGTACCTCGCTTCTTCCTCACCAATCGCAATCGGCTTCTCACCCCGCGAAGCGGCCGCCGCCTCGGCCATGAGTTGCGAGTGACAGCACTTTTCCAGAGACACAAACCAGAAGATGGTCTGTGGAGGGCCACAACGTCAGCGGATGCAACGTCTAGCGCAGGGAGTCGGACCTTGAAGAACTCACCTCCTCAATCGTCGCCCCCACGGTCAACAGTCCATGATTCTGCAACAACGCCGCCTTCTTATCGCCCAGACACTTGGCGATATCCTTGCCCTCCTTCTCCGCCAACACCACGCCGTTGAAGCTATCATACACCACGTGATCGTCGTGAAACGCGCACGCGTCCTGCGTCAGCGTATCAATCTTGCGGCCGAGCGAGCACCACGTCCGGCCGTAGATGGAATGGCTGTGCGCGGCGCAAATGACATCCGGCCGAGCCATGTGGATGGCCGAGTGGATCATGTACGCGGCCGTGTTGAGCATGCGGCAGGGCCCGCCATCGATGACTTTGCCGTGGTGGTTCACGAGGATGAGATCGGATTGGGTGATGAGGGAGAAGCTGACGCCGAAGGGGTTGACCCAGAAGCAGTCCTGTACGGGTGGAACCGCGTCAATTTACTGTATGCTGATGTTGTGGAGGAAGAAGAAGAAGAAGAAGAAGGAGAAGAAGAGGCAAAGATGGATTGCACGTACAGGCTGCACGGGATCGCGCAGGGTAATGTGTCCTGCAACACCCTCGTCGAAGCCGTATTTGCCAAAGATGCGAAAGGCTGCTGCGAGACGGCCTTTGAGGTAGTCGCGCTCGGCGTATTTGTCTTCGAATTGCGGAGGTCTATGATCGCGAATCTCATGTTAGCCTGCCAGTCATGACGAGCATGAGACATGGATCCACTCGGACATGATGGGATGCGACGCACCTGGGGAACTCGGTCATCTTGCCCTGCGCAATCGTCTTCTTGACGCCAGGCTCGAGTGGCGCTTCCCCGTCGTTCACGGGAACGGTATTGCCATTGCTGGCAATAGCCTCGGTACCCTTGTTGCCGGCCTGGTCTTCTGCGTGAGGCGCCATTTTTTGCAGCCTTCTTCTTGTGATTATCCTCGATGGTCTCGCAAGTCTGCAGCAAAGCTACTGACCAGGCTGTGGACAGAATTGACGGAAAATGTACAATGTCAGTGAAGTGAAGAGCAGTCAGCAGAAATACAGTGTCTTGAGGTGGCAATTGCTCGGCTATAACAAGTGCTAGAGCAATTAGGTCACAGGGACTTTCGCCCTACCAAACAAACATCACATGCAATCAGGCCTGGCTGTCCGCGGCCTATCGTGCGTAGAGCTCCCCACAATCGCACCCAGCTTGGGCGGGCTCGCTGCCGTGGGCTGCGCGGCGGCCAAGGGTCCAGCTTGTGTCGATCGGTCAGACATGGATTTCGCCTAATAGTTCTTCCTAATAGCATCATTCGATGGAAATGTCGATGAATTGTTACGAGAGACGAACTTTGGTGGCATACTGTTCTAGTAGTACGCATTCCCTTTCCTGCTTGATCCTTCGCAATTGGTATCATGTCAAAGCACGCCTCATGCGGCCTCCTATGCAAGCCTCCACATACTGCACGCCTCAGTCGAAGCTCTCATCTGCATCTTCGAAATCGTCTTCCGACTCCTCTTCATCCTCTTCACCGCTATCGACGACATACTTTGATTTGGTAGTCGCTGCAGCACGACGAGAGCGTGCAGCTGGCTTGGGTGCAGCGATCTCGTCCTCATCGTCACTTAAAATATCGTTGGCAATCTGATCCACTCCGTCATCTTCATCATCAGACGATGCCAGCTGCTTCTTCGATGCGCCGGCTTTGGCCTGAGCAGTCGCCTTCTTCGCAGCGTACGCCTTGGCTGCAGGAGAAAGTGCTGTCGGCTTTGGTGCTGCAGGAGCCGGGGCCTTCTTGGGCTTCAAAGCAGTGGACTCCTTGGGCTTCGCCGTCGCTTTGGGCTTCACAGCTGGCTTTGCGGCAGGCTTCGCTGGGACATCGATGTCCATGGAGTCCTCATTATCAAAGAGGATCGTACGGTTTGCAACCTTTTGTGGCGAATTTTGCGCCAACTGAGCCCAGTCGGTCTCGTCATCAGAAATGTCAGCCAGTGTCTTGCGGCTTGACTTGGTCTTCAAGCCGTGGCTGCTCGTTGGACGAGATGCGGCTGAAGCGCTGGTGTGGAAAAGGCGAGAGGTTTGGGCAGCAGCACTAACGTTGCCAACACCCTTGACCATTTCGCTGACATCCGCGAGCATGTCATTGCCACCGTCTGACTCTGATTCATCACTGTCCAGCGTGTACTTCTTGGTCTTCTGAGCTGCAGCTCTGCCTGTTCGAGCAGGTGCCGGCTTTGCTGCAGCCTCCTTGGCGACTGCTGCAAAGACATCTTCGTCGTCGTCCATGTCCACATCAGACTCGACTACCTTCTTGGCTCGGACGGGCTTCTTCGCCGGCGCTGCCTTTGTTGCGTTGGCCTCTTCGTCCTCTACAGCCTTCTTGGGACGACCTCGCGGCTTAGGAGCGGGGATCTCGTCGATCGACTTGTCCACATCAACCGCTATCTCAGGCGCTTTGAAAGCAGAATCAAGAGTGGTCTGCTTCGCGGCCGGAGGGGGTGCAATCGGCTTCTGCTCGACTCCATTGACCAGAGGGTATGAGCCGGCGGGCTTAGATTCCGTCTTCATGGTGAGCAGCCCGGTCAGTGCTTTTGACTTTGTCGTCTTAGGCTTCTTCGGCCCGAAGTCTTCGTCAGAGTAATCGTCACTGTCAGCGGCCTTGCGCTTCTTGGTTGCCTTGCCGGCAATGCCCAACTTCGCCGATGCACGACGACCCTTGGACTTGATCTTCTTCTCACGCTTCGCCTCCTCGTCCAAAGCGTTGTGCCAGTCATCACGAAGGCCCTCGAGATCAGCCTTCCAGAGATCTTGTGGAGTCTTGATAGTGAGATCGTTAATCTCCTCCTCCTTGTCGCCAATTTGCTTCTTGAGCTTCTCGACTCGCTCCTGTGTGAGCGACCAGATGGGCATGCCGAGAAGGTAGTCGAAATCATTGGCACCGGCAGCGATCTCAGCGTCAGAATCGTCCTCGTCCTCCTGGGCATCCTCCGTCTCGCCCGCTTTCTTGGCGTCTGCGACCTTTGGAAAGCGTGTAAAGTTGAGCTTGTCAAGTTCCTGCACGAGCACAGCCTTCTTCTTCTTGCTGACCACAAGCTTGCCATCGATGATGTACTGAATAAATCTCGCCTGGTTGGTAAGCTTGTTGAGCTCCTTGTGCATCTCTTGCAGCATGTGGTCCTTGCGCTCAAAGTACTTCTTGAGTCTATAGCCGTAGAACTCCTCGATAATGTCCTGAGGCGTCGAGTACTTGTAGATTCGACCTTGAGGATCGAATGCGACCATGTTCGATGTTGCTTGTGTCTTGGACAGCTTGAAAAGCTCTTCGAGCTTGTCCTCGTTCTCAGCCAACTTCTTTTCCTCCATCTTGATGATGAAGTGGACACTCTCTGGAGTGTTGTACTCTGTGTAGTCCTTGATGAAGGAGGGTACCTTCTCGGCCTTGATCATGTCCTCCAGCTTGTCTTTGAAATCCTGTGTCCACTGGTGCACTGGCAACTCCGTGATCTCCACCTCGTTGCTGCCTGTCTTGGCAATTCTGCCAGGAAATTTGAAACGATCCTCGGACAATTGCTCCGTCTGACCAGTCCAGCCGCGATACCACGGCATCATTGGCAACATGTTCTCTTTCGTTGCACCAGGTGCCATACGGCGGATGAGGTTGTCAATGATTTCTTCGGGGTTGTAGCACGGGATGGACGTGCTCCAACCAGTTCCGATACCATCAGCGCCGTTGATAAGGATCATGGGCACGATAGGACTGTATAGTTCTGGTTCGATTGTATGGCCATCATCCTCGTTGTACCGCAGCAGTGCCTCGTCCTTGGGGTCAAAGAGGCGGCGCGCAAATGGAGACAGTCTCGTGTAAATGTAACGAGCGCTGGCAGCATCGCTGCCACCCTGCAGCCGGGAGCCAAAGTTGCCACTCGGCTCAAGCAGATTCATGTTGTTGGACCCCACAAAGTTCTGCGCAAGGGCGACAATAGTCTGCTGGAGGGAAGCATCACCATATGCGTAAGCCGTAAGACCAGAGACCAGACCGGCAAGCTCAACAACCTTGATATCCTTCTTCAGATTGCGTCGGAAAGCAGTGTACATGACTTTGCGCTGGCCAGGCTTCAGCCCATCCACAATAGAGGGAATCGATCGCATGTTGTCGGCCATCGAGAAAAGGATCAATTCCTTGTTGATGAAATCATCATAGGTAATCTCTTCTTTGCCAGACATATCCAGGTATGTGCCGGGGACAAAGCCTTGGAGCCAAGTCTTTCGAGCATCGGCCCTCTTCTTGGAAAAGGCCAGATCAATGAGTTCTTCTTCGTGCTCCCGCATTGTGTGGAAAGTCTTCAGGTGCTTGTCAAGCTCCTGGAAGTACTCCTGTGCATCTCGAGTATCTGAGGTTCCCAATCCCTTGTAGTACTTGTGATCCCATCCTTTCGTATTTCCCGGCTGCTTCTTCCACGCCTCATATTCGGGCATCGTGAAGAAGTCACGCTTCATCTTAGGCTTCCTAGGATCACCCTTCCAGACTTTGACAATTGGAGTGATGAACTCCAGTAGGAAGCCCTCAAGCTTGAGGAGCGAAGGGAATTGAACTTGCAGAAAATTGATGAGAAGGCCCTTGATGTGGGAGCCATCGTGATCTTGATCTGTCATGATCATGATGTGACCATATCGCAGCCCAACGGTGGTCGTGTACTCTTTCTTGTGCTGCAGTCCGATGAACTTCTTGATGTTCTGAATTTCAGCATTCTTGGAGATCTGGTCAATAGACGCATCTCGAACGTTCAAGACTTTACCGCGAAGCGGGAATACACCGAAGAGATCAGGGTTGACCACAGCACGACCGGCCAACGCCAGCAGAGCGGCCGAGTCACCTTCGGTCAAGATGAGCGTGCACTTGTGGCCATCCTTCGTTCCGGCTTTGTTCGCGTCGGTCAGTTTCGAGTGATTCATGCGCTTGCGACCACCTCCATCTGATTTGGCGAGAACTTTGTCGGCCTTTTGCTGCGCAAAGTGGAGGATGTTGTTAACGACCTCCGTCTTGGCGATGTCTTTGAGGAACTTCTCCGTGACCTGAGGCCTGCTGCCAAAAGCGCTGACTTTGGTCGTGAGCTGCTCCTTCGTCTGCGAAGTGAAGGCCGGGTTCACGATTAAGCAATTGACAAACAGGAAGATGTGGTTCCGCAATTGAGCCTTTTTCAGCTTCACACCACCCTTATTCTTCTTGTTCACAATCTGCTCGAGCTTATCGCAGATCTGGTCTGCGATATAGTTGACATGTGTACCACCAGTGGTTGTCGCAATGGAGTTGACGAAAGAGACTTGCTGGAAGGAGCCATCCGACACAGCGAATCCAATCTCCCAGCGCTCATGCGGATTGTCGGTCAAAATGACCTGCTCTGGTGCCTTGCCGTCATTTTCAAGGTTCTCAGTCTTGATGGCTTTGGTGTACATTTCCATGTACTGCTTGAACTTGCTGATCTTGATGCGCTCGCTGTTTAAATAGACCTTGACACCCTTGCACGTCCCTGCCATGTCGTAGACTCGACGCTTGACCAGGCCCTCGAAATCCTCATCCATCTTGTCCATGCCGAACTTGCTAAAGTCGGGCTTGAAGGTGATCTTGGTATAGTCGTCGCCTTTTACCTTATCAATTTTCGCCTTCTCCATGATGCTCATGTTCTTGCGCCATGTTTGCTTGTAGCGCTGCTTCGTCTTCGAGTCCACAGTCTCAAGGTGAAACTCGGTCGAGTAGATGTTGGTGAGCTTGGCGCCGTAGCCGTTGCGACCACCAGTCACCTTCGCTTCGTCATCATCGTAGTTGGAAGAGGTCAAGAGATGCCCAAAGATCATCTCTGGAATCCAAATGCGCTCCTTCTCATGCATCTCAACGGGAATACCTCGCCCATTGTTCCTCACGGAGATCACTCCTTGTTCAGGGTCGACATCGACGCGCAGCTCATTCATATTCTTGTCACGCTGCTTGTTGTCTGCGGCATTGACCAGGATTTCATCAAAAATCTTGTACAGACCCGGCACGTAGCTGACCTTGCGGTTCTCCATGGCCTCTGTCTCGGAGTTGAAGATCCATAGCTGATCGGTGGTGTACTCGACAGAACCAATGTAGGTATCTGGACGCTTCAAGATATGCTCGAGTTGTGTCAATTTCTGGTATTGCTCCGAACCCTTCTTCGCCGTGGCAGCTACTGGCACATCCATGAAGCTCTCGTTCTCAATCTCAGCCAACGGTTCTGAGCCGACCTTCTTCTTCGGCGCGGGCGCTTTCTTCGGCTTCTTATTCGAGGGCGGTGTATTCGAGAGTAATGAGTCGTCGTTGTCTGAAGGCACGTCCACGTCCGAGTTCTCCTCGTCAGAGTCTGGCAAAGCGCGCTTCTTCGCGGCGGCTTTCGGCGCAGCTTTCGTTGCTTTGGTCAATGTGGTTTGTTTCGTAGCCTTTGGTTTCGCAGGTGCCTTTTTTGCTGGTGCTTTAGTTGCAGTGGCTTTTGTAGCTGTCTTTGCCTTCTGAGTAAATTTAGCATGTTTGCGGCGGACGTTGCATGTGAATGCGCAAAGTGGGGTTCACAGTACTTACTGCCTTGGGCGCCGGCTTAGGCTCAAAATCACTCGAGGCGTCCATATCGTACGCTGAACCATCCAGCGCCGAATCATCCATATTCGCGTCAAGCTATGCGCGTATCACGCGCGCTATTAGTAGGGAGGGTCCAGCAAAATTGGTGCTCTCATTGACATCGGAGACTACGATTGACCAGCAACCCAAGAGTCGATGTCCCCTGGCTTCGAAGCGGGATATTCTAAGAAAAAGGTGGATGGTAGACGACGTGCAGTGTGTTGTCGCGATTGTTTATGCCGTCGTCCCTTAGCGCTTCATCAGCAACAACAACAAACTTCGACCCTGTTGACCCTTGCACCTGGGAAGCGCGTGTGTCTGGTGGCCTCAGGCATCAGTCATTCATCAACAGCCGATGTCACACGACACCACATTGCCCTGACGATGGCAGACATCGCTCGAGATTGAGTCTTGGAAATATAGACACTCTCTACACTGAGCAGAGCTGTCCCGGCAGAAATGCCGAGGATGGTCAGCGGCCCTGCCATACAGCCAGCGCTCTGCGACACACGGAACCTCGTCACGCGAGTGCTCATTTGGACGTGAGTCCTCTTGTCGACAACTGCTACGACTTCGCTCTGCCTGTTCAGTAGCGGTCTACATGTTCCTCGCGGAATTGTGTCAGATTGAGCTGATGCCGTAGCCGTTCCAGTCAATCAATCAAGCAAGATGTACATCAAGTGATGATCGCGAAGTCGCCACCCTCAATGTCACAACCAGCCACACTATCTGGCTAGCATTGACCCCACCTCAATCGTATTCGAGCAAATTAAAGGCATGATCACGTCCTATCACTGGCAGTCCGAGCTATCTGCCACTTCCGGCACGACTTTGCGTTCTCCTCAATACTCTCAGCATTGACAGTCTCGCCACTGCCGCGTATACCTTCACAGGAGCACCATAGAGGTTGAGCATGGGGATGCTGCCGGAGTGCGGTCACAAATCCTTTGTCTGCATCACGCCGAAAGCGTAGAGGTGTCGATCTGATCGCACAGGACAAAGAACGGTGGTGTTGCATGACGGTTGTGCGTGTCGAAACGGCAAGTGTATCACTGACAGTCCAGACCGTCATCAGGAGTACCACGACCTCGAAACACTTCAGCAAACGACTACTTGACTTTATTCCCCGAAGACCTGAACCTGCTTACTCCGCACGGCGACAATCCCACCAAGATCAGAAAGTGCATCTGAGTCCATATCACGACAATGACCGACGAAGCCCCCATTCTTTCTGAGAACGAGTCAAACAAGAACATCAACCGGCGCCGCTCGCATAACCTCAGCGGCCCTCTACAACTGAGCTTCCAAACCATTGGATCCTACGTGCAAGCCGAGACGCAAACAAGTCCGAGCCAAGAGATTGAAATGATCGACGAGCCCAGCGATCCCAAGATCATCAAGAAGCCCATTCCTCTCGATCTAGGAGCGGTGCCTACAACAGAGCCGATTCGCCCCCCACAATCGCGAGCTCAAGGCGAGAAGAGGAAGATGTCGGACAGTGAGTAGGAGAAGCATGAAAAGGGTATCATTAGACGTCTCCGCCACGCTATAAGCAACCAGAGACCATGATCACCGTCTCTCTCAAAGCGGTGGCAACTTAGACAAGAGATTTCCCAACCCCAGCTGTTGTGCCGCAGACTTGAGATCTCCATTCGTCTGATTCAGCGCCACAATCGTCGCCAACTTCGTCACGCCCAATTTTTGCAGAGCATCAGTCAATTGCGGCCAGGGACTCTTCGCCGGAGTGATCGTGGCGTTGAAATCCTGCGGCACGTTCTCCTGTCTCGTGAATACATTCTTGGTGCCAAAGATGTAGTTCCCGATCGTGCCCATCCACTTGTAGGGCTCGTTCAGCTTGTCACCGACGCCCGCGTCCCAGTACTCCCAAGCACTCGTGCTGCCAAAGTTGGTGCCGTAGTTGGCTTTTAGTGTGGCAATGGTCTTTTGGTAGGTGGTGAGGTTCTTCCAGCCGCTGCCGCCGTCGTTGGGGCTGGCGAGAATGCCCATGACGACGCGGTTCGCTGGATAGCCGTTGTTCACGATGGCGTTGTATCCGTTCGGTGTGCTTGCATCTCCCCAGCCTGGAGAACGGTATCAGCGTTTGAACGTTTACCCAATCTACGCTTTTATGCGACCTACCATTATAGAATTGCGCATTGAACCAGTTGATCGTCTTTCCATTTGGTTTCGCAGAGTTGGTCGAGTAATAATCCAGAGTCTTGTACGAGAACCCACCAAGACCATACCCGCTTGGCTGCAACTCGGAAGCTACAGGTGACATGGTGAGGATGAAGTTCGAGCCAAAGTCCTTGTTGAGTCGCTTCAGCAGAGCGTAAGGGCAGTTGACTGAGACCCTCTCCTCGATATCGAGATCGATCCCGTCCAGCTTGCGGTATTTCAGCTCATAGTAGAGAGGCTTGTAGTAAGTTTCGTTGATGATGGTGTTGCTTGGTCCACTGCACAATCGTGGGAAGCTACCGGGGGCAGCACCACCCATCATGTACATGACTTTGATGCCCGCATTTTGCAGCTGCTTCACCTCGCTCCACATGGCGTTCCAGTAGGTCTCATTTGGCCCATTGTCGTTGAGATGCATGCCATTCGGATCGCTGTTGATATGCAGAGCAGATATGTAGACGTGAGTGACTTGCGTGGGGTTCTGGATCATCGGGAGCATGGAGAATTTTCCGCCATCTGGTCGTCGGAACGTCTGTACGAAGGCAATATTTCGCGGTGGTTTGTAGGCATCAGCACGCTTCTCCAGAGTGGCATCTGATGGTAGTGCAGAGGCCACTCCCAACAATGACAGGACAGCTGCCGCAAAACGCATGGTGCAAACGGGGGTGTCGGGTATATTCTGCAAGTAAACACAATGAAGCTACAACTTGACAGTGGACGCACCACTCGTCCCTTAAGAACATTGTCGCGCTCCTTCGGAGCAATTGAGTCGCATCGCTACACATGGCGGGCGTTATCGCTTAAAAAACGTGTTTGCAGTTTAGCCTATGACCGTGGACATAAAAGCCAGAGTGGGCCTCGTCCATTGCCTACATCGGTGAAAGTCTTCAGTCCCGTGGGCAGTTATGCAAGCCATTGACTTAGAATGTGTTAGTACTTTGGCCGCCACGAGGGCGAGATCCATACAAGGTTTGCAGATCAGCGCCACGATCCGGGAACCCTCCAGCGCTGTGGACATTTTGCAGCACGAGCTCATAAGGAAGCCGTTGCTGTACGAGCCGGCCGGATGCTCCTCTTGGCTTTGGACATCTTCAGCTCGAAGGAAACGTTGTGGCGTTTGTCTAGCCCACTCAGACCCGGAGTCGCCGCAGAAAGGTCCAATATTGAGATCGCTAGCGAGTCGACAACGATGCAGACGGGAGAGCTCATCTTGCTTCTGGTCCTTTTCTTTCCTATTAATTAATACGAATGGGAATACTCTGGCTAACAGGCAATCTTGAACGCTGCGCATGCTCGGGCATTTAATCCAGCCCTTCTTCGAGCTCCTGCGTCTGCGTGGCAGCAGAAAGCATTGCGCGCGAAGCTCCTTTCAGATGCTACTTTCTTGGCTACTTGCCACAATCATGCGCCCACTTTGCACGTATGATAGCAAGAGGGACTCGCGACACCGCAGAACGAGAGACAATCCAGAAAATTAAGCCGATATCTGCAGGTGCTATGCCGCATCGGGAGTGGAGATCGTGGCCTGGTGCGGTGAATTGATCCTGGGTGGCTCGAAGAATTCATGCACAGAGATTCTGCCCTTCTGCTGCATTTCTCAAAGGTTCTCGAAGTGGCCGGGCGTGCGATAGGTGCCGCATTTGGTAGACAGACTCGCTGTCGTGTTGCAAGCTCAATTCGATCGGGCACCTTGACATTTTAGGCGACCTAGACAAGCTCACCGCAAGTGAGAAGAAGCATTCCGAGAAGAGTCGCTTGATTATCGAGGCGAACAAAGCGCTACCACAGATAGTTGTCGCTTCGCATCTTCACAGCTTTGACTGCACCTCTGCCTTTGCTCATAAGCTTCCAGAAAACGTCTGCCAGAGTGGCATGGGGTGAAGTCCTCATCCCTGTCCGTGGTTTTGGACCCAAACCTGCGCAGAACTCTATCGTCGAAGCTCGTACTCATTCCCCGCAAAGCAGCACTGATGGCCTGCTAGCTCAGCCTGGGTCAGACAGATCCTTGAAAATCGCATTGATGATCAGATCATGACGATGCAGCTTTAGGAGTGGACTCCGAATTGCGCAATAGCACCAATTTGGCAAACCTTCTGCCTCAAATTGCAATACAGCTCACGTTGTGACAATTGCGCGACCTTCGGAATCTGTGAGCGTGCGCACGACCCGAGTCCAGCATTTCTCGTCGTGGCTGGGTTGCGTGGAGATTTTTTGATGACAGCGGAGGATTGAAAAGTCAATCGTGCGTCGCGTCAAGGCCGTCGCTGTTCATACAACCACTTCATCGTTTCATCCTCCCAGGGTAAGGGCCTGGGAAATGTTTCCCAGCCGGAAACTCCTCCTTGCCATTGCAGGAGTCCCAGGACTTCTGGCTCAAGACGAAAGCCCAGGAAGACGTGAGCACGCTCAGCGTCCCAATTCCGCGACCGGCGCTTCTGGCTCAAAGGCATTCTCGCGCCATACGGGTCCGCGGCAAAGACGTTGTACGCGCGTTCCCGCTCACCCATCTGCGTCGAGTTCAGTTCGTCGAGGGTGAAGGGCGGGTTGAGGCCTTGCACGCGGATGCGATGACTTGGCCACTTGATGGCAGGAGCATGTAGCTCGAGGAATCGACGCTCCTTGAAGGCGTGCGTGACCACCGTGATGTTCTGCGGGTATGCGCCGGTGAGCTGTCGGAAGCGAATGATGGAGAAGAGAAGGTTTTGATAGCTGTCGGTTGCATACGTCTCGAGGGCGTACCGCACCCCGATGGGGAAGAGGGTCGGATTGTGGTTCACGATGTATCTCAGGACCAGTGCATAGCTCTCTGCCTCGCTGCGGGGCGCATTGGTGGTGAAGCCGCCAGAAAAGACCAGGAGGGCCTCGGGGTTGTTGTGCACCGCCAAGGCAGCGGTCATGATGTGTGCGATGAAGGTTTCATGCTCGCCTGGTTTGCGCGCAAGCGGATCGGAGCGTGAGAAGGGCTGCAGGATCCACTGCTCCTCTGCGGTATTCCTGCCGTCGCCCATGTAGATGCCATGGCAGCAGACCAGGACGAGGTCGGAGGTCTTGCACACGTCGCTGCTCTCCACAAACTGCTTCACTTCGGTCATGGCGACGAGCACTGCGCCGCGGGGCAGTGTGAATGGGTCGCAACGTTCTCAGAGCATGCGCTTACCACGTGCAGAGAAACGGCTTCATGTCAGACGGGACGTCCTCAGCTTCTGCACGGCCGCCTGCTCGGTGCACAGAACGGGGGCGGGAGCTGTCTCGCGCGATCGCACTGAACCGGCCGCCTCGTCGTCGCCTCCCCCGATACTTGCCGGAGTAAGACCTGCAGGGCGTGTGGGCATGGATGGGGGTAGCAGCAGAGGGCCTACACTACACGACGTGCGCGGCAGATTTGCGCGAACCCTAATGTACGGGGCGGGCCTCGGCAGCTAATGGCATCACACGCACAGCGGTGCCCTGGACAGCGCCGCTCTCCACGCTGCCTCTGCACGGCGAAAAGCAGAACAGCGTTGGGCGAGGGGGATGAGGGAGACGGCTCGGTGGATTTGCCGCCGTGCGCAGGGACGGGGATGCGATGGCGGAGGGAAGTGAGGGACAAGAGCCTATTGCGCCGCCGCGACGTTCGCTTGGTGAGGATGAGGCGCAGGAGCAGCTTGACGTAGCACCCGCTCGCTAAGAATAGGCGACACGCGTGTTTCTGGCAGCGCTAGCAGCACCAGTGTTGCGCCCGCGCAGCGCACCAGACTCGCCCGCAGTACAATAGACGGCGATGGGAAGGAGTGCTGCGCATCTCTCGTCGTTCGCTGCAGCACATCCACCAGCATCCAAGGGAAGGGCGCGAAATCATCAATTTCGCGCAGCTGTTTCGCTGGCTGTCCTGCGAATGAAACACTAGCACCGATGATCCGCAGAAACACAACACATCCCTGAACCCTTCGCCAGCCCTCTTGGCTCGACCGGCGTGCACATTTACCAGCCCAGCTGCTTCACCACCACCACCACCACCACCAACACTACCGCATCCCTCTCCGCCTTGGGAGCACCTCTGCCTCGACCGACCACCGCCGACGGCCCTCGCGACCCGGCCTGCCTTTGTCCCGATCGCTTGCATCACCCCTCCCGGCAGCTTTGTCGCCCTCGCTGACGCTGCGCTAATCCCGCACGCTCGTAAAAACACTTCCACACACGAGACACCTTCGTTTGACGCTTGGACGAGTGAGCACCCCACCCAACATGGCTTACCAACCTCCCGGAGGCGGCCATGGCGGCCATGACTTGCACGACAACCCCTTGGCCAGTGGCGTAAGTACGAAGCGTGCGGCACGTGCAGAAACTCAAGCTGATCATGATACACCCAGCACCCATACCATCAACCACCACATCGAGACAGCGAGGACGAGGAGGTGGGGCGCTCATTGCTCCACGGCAATCCCAGCGGACCCTTCCAAGGGCCCTTCGACGAACCACACTCGCGTGCAGGCACTCCGGGCGGCCACGATCCACAGGGCTACAGCTTGGAAGAGTCGTATGTGGGACACCAGCCCAACTTTGGCTACACAGAATATCACGGCAGCGAAGCCACCCTTCAAGACCCCGTCTATGGAGGTCCACACCGCGCCCCCAGCCCATATGAGAGGAGCGAGTCGGGCAGCACCGAAGCCTGGAGACAACGCCAGCAGCCTGGCGCGGGAGCAGGGGGCTTGAAGCGCAATGCTACTCGTAAGGTTAAACTCGTCCAAGGCGCCGTCCTCAGTGCAGACTACCCGGTGCCCTCGGCCATCCAAAATGCGGTGCAAGCAAAGTACCGCAACGACCTCGAGAGCGGCAGCGAGGAATTCACACACCTCCGCTACACCGCAGCAACTTGCGATCCCAATGACTTCACGCTGAAGAATGGCTACAATCTGCGGCCGGCGATGTATAACAGACACACTGAGCTCCTGATTGCAATCACCTACTACAACGAAGACAAGACTTTGACGTCACGTACGCTGCACGGCGTGATGCAAAATATCCGCGACATTGTCAACATCAAAAAGTCGGAGTTTTGGAACAAGGGCGGTCCCGCTTGGCAAAAGATCGTCGTCTGTTTAGTCTTCGATGGTATCGATCCATGCGACAAGGGCACCCTGGACGTGCTCGCCACGATCGGAATCTACCAGGACGGCATCATGAAGAAGGACATTGACGGCAAGGAGACGGTTGCGCACATCTTCGAATACACCACACAGCTCTCGGTGACTGCCAACCAGCAGCTCATTCGACCGCTCGATGACGGTCCATCGACACTGCCCCCTGTGCAGATGATGTTCTGTCTCAAGCAAAAGAACAGCAAGAAGATTAACTCGCACAGATGGCTCTTCACGGCGTTTGGCCGAATCCTGAACCCAGAGGTCTGCATTCTCCTCGATGCTGGTACCAAGCCCGGTCACAAGGCGCTTCTTGCGCTCTGGGAGGCCTTTTACAACGACAAGGACCTCGGAGGTGCTTGTGGTGAAATTCACGCTCTGCTCGGTAAGGGATGGCGGAACTTGCTCAACCCGCTTGTTGCTATCCAGAACTTTGAGTACAAGATCTCCAACATCTTGGACAAGCCGCTAGAATCCTCTTTCGGATACGTGTCCGTGCTGCCTGGTGCCTTCTCAGCGTACAGATTCCGAGCCATCATGGGTCGGCCGCTCGAGCAGTACTTCCACGGAGATCATACTCTTTCCAAGCAGCTCGGGCCAAAGGGTATCGAAGGCATGAACATTTTCAAGAAGAACATGTTCTTGGCTGAGGATCGTATCCTGTGTTTCGAACTGGTGGCCAAGGCAGGCAGCAAATGGCATTTGACCTACGTCAAGGCGTCCAAGGGTGAGACCGATGTACCAGAAGGTGCACCGGAATTCATTGGACAACGTCGTCGATGGTTGAACGGATCGTTCGCGGCCACGCTGTACTCCCTCATGCACTTCGGCCGCATGTACCGCTCGGGGCACAACATCCTTCGCATGTTCTTCTTCCACATCCAATTGATCTACAACATTGCTACCGTCACCCTCACCTGGTTCTCTTTGGGTAAGTCTTCCGCCTTTAAGCTTGCGAATGCACACTAATTCGCGAACAGCTTCATACTACTTGACCACCGCTGTCATCATCGATTTGGTCGGCACTCCTGGATCCTCCAACGATCAACGCGCCTTCCCGTTCGGTAACTCCGTGACTCCGATCCTGAATACTTGCGTCAAATACATATACTTGGCCTTCCTCCTGCTGCAATTTATTCTGGCGCTTGGAAACAGACCAAAGGGTAGCAGATGGACGTATATTGTGTCTTTCACGGTATACGCCATCATCCAACTCTACGTTATTGTGGACTCGTTCTTCCTGGTGATCCACGCCTTCGGATCGGGAACCGGCTTCGTCGTGGACAAGGGCGCCGATGATTTTATCAAATCATTCGTCTCATCCACGGGAGCCGGCATCATCATCATCGCGCTTGCAGCAACTTTCGGTCTTTACTTCGTGGCTTCCTTCCTGTACTTGGACCCATGGCACATGTTCACCTCGTTCCTCCAGTATTTGCTGATGATGACGAGTTACATCAACATTCTCATGGTCTACGCTTTCTCCAACTGGCACGATGTCTCGTGGGGTACCAAGGGATCCGACAAGGCTGACGCACTGCCCTCTGCTACGACGCAAAAGGGCGCCGACGGGAAAGCGACAGTCATTGAAGAACCCGATCTTGCTCAGGCAGATATTGACAGTCAATTTGAGCAGACCGTCAAGCGCGCTCTCACACCCTACGTGGCACCAAAGGAAGATACAAAGAAAACACTCGAGGATTCCTATAAATCCTTCCGTACTCGCCTGGTCACATTCTGGATCTTCTCAAACGCGCTACTTGCCGTCGCCATCACATCGGACAATTTTGACAAGTTTGGCTTCTCCAGTGGCGCCACTACCCGAACAGCAAACTTCTTCCGAGCTCTATTGTGGGCCACGGCCGCGCTCTCCTTTATCCGTTTCCTAGGATGCGTGTACTTCCTGTTTAAGAGCGGGCTGCTTTCGTGCTGCGCGAGACGATAATCGAGATCGAAGTGAAGTGTAAGATTGCAAGAGATGACAATTCGGCAGAAAAGTGTGCAACCATGATGAAAAAGCGTTGGACTGCATTGCGAGATGGTGTTTTGAATGGGTTGGAAAGGCGTTCTCAGCGGTTTCTCATAATCACGAATTCCCCGTGGCCGCAGACTGGCCCCGTGGCGTATTAAAACTGGTTGTTGCATGATAATATGTTCGATATGCAAATTCCTCCCGTCGTCTCTTGCTATCTTTTCAATTGTAGTGGCGATGCACGTGCTCACGCGACAATTTCGCCATTGCGCGTTCGACTTCATCTTCGAATGGAACTTTTTCTAGACTTTCACTATCGCCCCACCAACTTGATCCGCAGAGGACAATCCTGCCCAGCTAAAATCATGGCGATTACAATTCTCGCGCCAACGCCTGCCGCTGCACCGCAGCGAGCAGCAGCACGCGGCGACCAAGACACATCCATGCTCTCCGACTCGAGCTCCGAAGACGACGGCGACGACGACGATGACGACCCCAACGGCATGCAAATCGACACCCTCCCCTCCGGCCACTCCCACGCCTCCCGACAAATCATCACCCCGGGCCAAATCATCACCTCGGACCCGCAATGGATGCGCGGCCACGGCACCTTTGCCTCGCCCGCCGACGACACGGCCTCCATCCGCTCGACGCTCGCCGGCACGATTCAAAAGACGAACAAACTCCTCTCTGTCGTGCCCTTGCGCGCACGCTACACGCCGGAGATTGGAGACTTGATCATTGGGCGGATCGTCGAAGTGCAGTCGCGGCGGTGGAAGGTGGATGTTGCGGCGCCGATGCTGGCGAGTTTGCAGTTGAGTAGTATCAATCTCCCGGGCGGGACGTTGCGGAGGCGGACGGGGTATGATGAGCTGAATATCCGCTCGTTCTTCGGGGAGGGGGAGTTGTTGGTTGCCGAGGTGCAGTCGTTGTTTCAGGATGGGTCGGCGGCGTTGCATACCCGGTCGTTGAAGTATGGGAAGTTGAGGAATGGATATTTCATGGCCGTGTCTGGGGTGGGCGGGGGCAGTGGGGTGGTGAGGTCTAAGAGGCAGATTTTTACGTTGCAGACGAGGGGAAAGGGAGGGGAGGTGGATGTCATTCTGGGTGTAAATGGGTATGTGTGGATCAGCAAGCATGTGGAGGTCAAAGAGGCGGGAGAGGCGATTGGGTTGAACAAGATTGAGGAGACGGTGAGTATTGGCATGTACTCGAGTCAGAATGATGAGATTGGCAATGAGACGAGGAAGGAGATTGCGAGGGTCGCGGGGTGTATACGAGCGCTTGTGGAAGGGAGTGTCAGAGTTGCAGAGGAGACTGTCAGAAGGGCTTACGAGGCGAGTCTTGAGCTGGATGACCTCGAAGGCGAGACGGAGTATCTGGGTGGGGAGCGGGGAAGACTCATCGCCGAAATGGCTCTTGCTGGAGATGACTCTTGAATCGAACGAAGAGGGAAGAATCTCACGAACCTCATCCCCACGGCATATCTCGGTTGCGAGGATGGACTTTTCTACAGCGAAACGCAGCCGCTTGATCATGAGCGCTGCAACTCAGAAGACTACGTATCGCCACGAGCAGCGGCGAAGGAAGTGCAAATTTTCGCATTGCCTAGGATGGACACCATCCACCTTCTGGTGCCTCGATCTACAGCTAAGAATGTCAATAACCAGACATCCTGTCCTAGCTGGAACCAGGCTCGGTCTCCCGTATAGCCAGAAATGGCTGCGATACAAAGGCATCTTCGCAAATGCAAGCCATCGCTGACTCTGCCTCCAATCAGCCACATCACTAGCGCAAGCAAAGCTGCGCAGCCAGTGCACAAGGTCTGATGCGAATCGACGAGACTCAGCTGGGACAGTCACGAGATCGATCGACCCTTCGTATCGATTGAATCTTGCTGCTTGAAAACGACGGGCCAGCTACAATGCCATGAGAGAAATTCTGTGTGCGAGCGGAGCCCTGGCAGCGGAACAGCTCATGCGACGTGTGAGTAGTCGAACAAGAGATATCATGGCATCGGCGAGAATATGTCCATGTCTAAATGATCACCTCTAAGCCCATAGCAGAGGGCCAATCAGCTAGAGATCTGCCCGTCAATCTTGGCTTCGTAAGCAGTATATCTATCGTGACAATATGAGTTTCAATCCAAGCGAGCTAGAAATATCGTTGTACCTTTAGGTACAGTGGACTTGAGCGAGCTGGCCGACAGGAACCCCAAGGAAAATCTTAAGGGGGGTTTGCTAACTACTGCTTGTAGCTAAGACCTGCCTTCTTTAATAAGCCGATGATGGTTATTGGGTTTGCACGGTCGTGGTCAGTGACCCTTGTCCGCGCATCTCGCTTAGGTCCACTGTACTGTCCTCGCTCGAATGAAATCGCGATTGAAAATTTCACGCGACGTCTGCAAGTGATCCAACTGTGGGCACAGAGGTCCGTGTAGATAATTCCTGCAACAGACAATGGCCGATGAATGGCATATCATGCTTCGAAGCACTTTCATCACGCTGCGCGGCGCAACGTCATTCAACTAGCTGAGATTCAGTTGATGGGCCAAAGACGCCCAGGCGGAGGCTCATACGTACATGGAGACGACAGTCATCGTTGCAGTGTGAACACAGTGCAGTACCCACAGATACGTCCAACAGCCGACGATTATCATATCACACGCCGAGGTCAATCCGTAGCCAAAGCATTAATTACTCATTTGCTCATTCCATTCTGTATACCTAAGAGAAAAGGCGGACAATCCAAAAGCAACAGCAACAGACACGCAAAAGTGGTATAGAGTGTTTGCAAGAAACTTCAAACAAAACAACAACACTGCGAGACGTCGCAGATGCACAGAACAAGAAAGAATGAAGGAGAAGCGACCAATTCAAGGCTCGTCCGCTCATCATGCAACATCATGTGTGACTTTGCGCCCCGCAAATGCCATACCTCTTCCAAGCACCTAACAAAGAATGAAAAGTGCCATGTACGTCGTCAAGAGGGCAAGGGAGTTTTGCATGCCTCCAGGAGAAGTTGGAGGTTCGTGTCGTTTTCAAAGTCCAGGTCGAGAGATGCTCTTGGAACTTGTGGAAGGTGGAAAGACGAAAATGTCGAGGATGTCTTGCGGTTGCGTTCGTCAAGAACCTCTGCGTGCTTGCTCTCGATTGAATGACGCTCCAGCACCTCCTCAGAAAGCGAGTCCTCGGCGGTCACTGTAATGCTCGATATCGCCCAACCAGACATGCCTTCATTCTCGCGAGTTTCGTTTTCAACATCAGACAGCCAATCATCTGTGCGCTCACGCCGCATGACCTCTATCGCGGGGCTGAACTGCGGGCCTGCTCCGTTAGAGTAGAAAGCAGAACCTCCAAAGCAGTCACCGGGGAGATTCTAGTTCTTGAGCTTGTCGAGGATCCTGCTGAAGCGACTCTTCTTCTTGGTGGAAGAGCTTTCCGTCTTTGTTGAGTCGGGAGTGCCTTCCTTGCTGCTCTTAAGCCGCTCCATGATCGAATTGCGCTTAGCGGGAGTCGATGGGCTTGCACCCGTGCGTGGAGTGCCGACTGGCTTGGAAGTGGTCTCGGTGGATGTGACAGGCGCCTCACTAGAGGCCACACCAGTGGTCACGACTGGCGCTGTCTGGTCGGCCGTAGCGACTGGGTTGGGCTTCGACATTGGGCTCACATCTCGGCTGTCCATGGGCTTGCTGGCTTGCGCCTGCGATGTTGCTGGAGCGTTTAGGCCCTTTGACTTGTCGTCCATGCTAAGGGCAGCGACGCCTGCGGTAGGGTCTCCGAGCTGTGGTGCGCCGCTGGAAGATGTCGTGGCAGCAGCCGGGTCAGCAGCCGGGGCTACAGCTGTGGTAGCGGCCGTGGCTGTAGGCGCAGGCTCTCCTCCGGCTTGCGTCTCTGGCACCTTGTCCAGCAGCTCCTTCTCCACGTCAGCCTTCTCGGCGACAGCCTCTGAGTTTGCCGATGCCTCTGGAGCCACATGCGCCTCCTTCTGTGACTCCTTCACCTCGGTTGGAACTGCATCGGCAGCAGCGCGCGTCGTGTCACCGCCGCTAGGCTTTGTGTTCTCGTCGACAGTCTTCTGGACCGACGCTGGAAGAACGGATACAGGGTCTGTGCCGGTGGTCTCGTGGGTCTTTTGACGGGCGACGGCGGCAGCACCAAGAGCAGCGGCTCCAGCACCAGCGACCGCACCGCCAATCGCGCCGCCAATCGCGCTGCTCGTCTGGTCTTCAGGCTTGCCAATCTTGTCCTTGAGCTCGGCCTCTGTCTCCTTCTTCTCTGCAACTGCCTCGGGATTCGCAGAGGCCTCTGGAGACACGCCTGCCTCTTGCTGGCTTTCTTTCACGACCTCTGGCACACCTCGAGTCTCGAGCGGAACTTGTCCCGCGAGCTGGTTAGTGGTGCTGGCAGGGCCGACCGAATTGACGGCTTGTCCCTCCACTGGAGCTGGGGCTGCAGCCCCCATGCCCAGGCTCGATTCTGGAATCATATTTGTGGTCTGAGGACCGAGGCCGCCGGTGATGGCACTCGCAGCCACGGCGTCACTCTCCTTGGCCGAGGTCTCAGGCGCGGCGGGGACAGTCGCGCCACTGTTTTCATAAGAAGCCTTGTCCAGCTTGACGTTGCTATCAATGGTATTGGTGGTGAAGGAACTGCTCTCGGGCACCTTCTCCCCCGGAGCGAGGCTGATGGGGTTGCCGATGCCGCTGGTGGCCGGGAGAGGGGCCACGCTGACGGTCTGGTCGTCTGCGCTGCTCTTTAGCGATGGGTCGTCGTGGACAGTGGATGTGATGGTGTTGCTGTTGAACGTCTTCTGGTCGGGAAGGGGCTCGCCAGCGGGCACGCTGATCGGGTTGCCGACGCCAGCACTTGCCGGAAGGGGATTGACAGAGAAGGTCTCCTCCTTGACCTCAGTCGCAGGCGTCTCGGGGAAGGCGCCCGGCGCGTCGGCGGAGCTCGCGACTTCCTTCTCCGTGTCCTTCTCGAGCGGCTGCTGGCCGGCAAGAGCGGCGGTGGTGGCGCCAGGCGCGACCGAGGACAGCGTGTGCGCCATCGAGTTGACAGGCTGGATGTCTTCCGGCAGCAAGACGTTGTTGACGTTGCCCTCGTGGTCCGTCTCGGTCTTGGCCGTGTGATCGTGCAGCCACTTGCCGTCGGCGACGAACTTGTAGTAGACCTTGTCGGTGGAAGGCAGGTTCACCAGCTTCTCGTGCAGCTGGTCCTTCTTGTCGAGTTTCACGCTCTTGCCCCAGTTGTCAAAGGTGCCCGTCACGTAGACTTCTTCGGCCGGATGCGACCTGTATATCGCAGTCCTGTCAGCTTATGCGCAGCCTCATCGATCACGATCGCGGCTGGGTGGGCAGGGGCGCGGAGCTCTCGGCGGAGCTGCCTGGAAGCCCCAGTCGCGCAGTGCCCACGCGCTCCACCACGAAGACCGGCGGCGATGCATACTGACGTACCAGGTGAAATTATAGCTCCCCATGATTGCCGGTGGAAGTGGGCAGAGTAGGTCGTGGCGGAGGGTGGCAGAGCAAACAGCAGCTCAAATGACGACAGCAGTGCGGAGAGGGTTGAATGAGCGACCAGGTCGGCGTGGTCGCGCAAGACGCCGGCGACTCGTCTTACCGGCGGGTCCTGGTTCGCGCGCGGACCGAGGGACACGAGGATTATTGGAGGGGTGCGCGCGCGGTCGATGTCGCTGCTCTCAGCCTCTCTGGCAAACAGCGCGAGGGGAGCGGCGGTGGTGTGTGGGCGCGTGGAGAGAAGAAGTCGTTGGTCACATCGGAGGTTGAGTCTTCGGTCCCTGCATCGCGTTATTATGACTTACCGTGCGGTGGTGGCTGGGCTATCAATTTTGAGCTATCGATTTGGGATACGAAAGTGGAGCTGTGCCGTGGCTGGCCAGCGTACGGCGTCCGTCACATGGTCCTCCCCTCCACGCCTCTGCAGCGCGATGCTTGTATATCGCAGCGTCACCGGGAGCGGTGTTGGGAAGAGGACGAGAGGGGAGGGAAGAGATGCGAGCCGGGCGGGCGATGGTGTCTGCGTGGTGAGACATGCATGCCGACATTGATGACTGCTCCCCTCCCTCTGCTCGGCACACCATGCCACTCCACCGAGCAGCACACCAGGCACAGAACAGTGCCCAGCCCTCTCAACACCAAAATTCCTGGCCGTGCCGCGGTGAGCTGCGATCACTGATCTCAGCGACGTGCTCGCCACAGGCCGTGGTGCGGGTTGCATTCGCGTGTAAGATGCCCGCTGGACGGTGGTTGGCGAGGGTTTCTGGTGCGCAGCCAAACGCAGCCAATGAGTGAGTCCCAGCGCGGCCCCGCAGATCTTCAGCAGAGCGAGAAGCTGGAGCTGTGCGCGACCGCCTTCTCGAACATTGCCCGTTTCTGCCCACCACCACCGCGTTCCCTCCCTCTCCCATCGCACCACTATCCCTCTGCTGCGCGCGCATTGCTCCTCACTGGCATCCCCATCTCCCTCCGCACGCACGCCGAGTCCTTGTCCCTTGCATCTCCACCAATTCGCGCGGTAGCAGCTCCGGGCGTGCCTGAGCGCGTTGCACCAGACCGGCGATCCCACTCCATCCTAGCTCCTTGTACGTCACCTGCTAGTGGGCTCGTTTGACATCTCTGCCCTGCAGCCTCCATTGCGGGAACTCTCCATCACGCTGCGTCACAGAAGAGCAGCAGCAGTCGCAGCAGCACGCAAGCTCCCCGCCCCAGCGCAGCAGAGCCTCGTCGCGAGACCTGCTCCGCATCCCGGTGCGCCCTCCGCCGCCGCCGCCGCCGCCACGAGTCAAAGAGCCCTCCTCCCGCAGCCCGCGCGTGTTTTGGAGGCATGTCGCTCCCTAGCGACTACACCAACGAAATCGGCGCCCTGAACCGCGAGGTACTCAAGCACCAGCCAAAGGACATCCTGCAGTTCTGCGCCAACTTCTTTCAGCGCCGACTGGAGTCGCAGCGAGCCGAGTTCCTGCTGTCGCACCGACATTCCAGCAAGCCGGGAATGGCGGAGAGCACCTTCCCTGGCTCCAATCCGTTCACCTCGACTGCACCGAACCAGCTGGCAGGCACGGGCGGCGGCATGCATTCCCTCGCCGAGGAGGAGGAGGAGCACGACTTTGCCTCGCCCACCGCCTCCTCCTTCCCGCCCCACGTCCGCGAAGTCTCGCCCACCGACCCCAGCACCGGCCCCAACAGCACCGCCGGCGGCACCTTTGGCAACTTTGGCGGCTTCGGCGCCTCTCGCAGCAGCAGCGGCAACGACAACCAGCAGCCGCCATCTGCGGCGCCCGCCGACAACATGTCGCAGTCGACCTTCCCCAACAACTACAACATGAATCGTCGCACCTCCGTCTCGGCCGAGTCTCTCGCTCCAGGAGCTGCCGACGACGTCAATTGGAAGGCGCCCAGCTATCCCAAGACTGATGAGCAGCTGGCACGCCTCCGCGAGGCAGTGTCGCACAACTTTCTGTTCAAGAATCTGGATGAAGACCAGGCTTCGCAGGTGCTCAACGCCCTCCAAGAGAAGCGTGTTCCTGCAAAGGACGTCCGAGTCATCACCCAGGGCGAGTCCGGCGACTACTTTTACGTGGTGGAATCGGGCCGGTTTGACATCTACATTTCGCACTCGGGCAAAGCAGAGCAGGGCCAAGCAGGTCTCGGTGACAAGGTCGCAAGCAATGGTCCTGGCACTTCATTCGGAGAGCTGGCACTCATGTACAACGCGCCCCGCGCCGCCACTGTGGTCAGTACCGAGCCAAGTGTACTGTGGCAGCTCGACCGCCTCACCTTCCGCAAGATCCTGATGGACTCTGCCTTCCAGCGTCGCCGCATGTACGAGTCCTTCTTGGAAGGCGTTCCACTCTTGTCCTCGCTCACACCATACGAGCGAAGCAAGATTGCCGATGCATTGGACACGGTGAAGCATCCTGCAGGAAGCACCATTATTCAAGAAGGTGATGTGGGAGACAAATTCTACATCCTCGAGGCTGGTGAGGCTGTTGCAGTGAAGCGTGGTCGTGAGCAGCAACCGTTGAAGAGATATCAGCCTGGAGACTACTTTGGCGAGTTGGCATTGCTGGATGACAAGCCGCGTGCTGCGAGCGTAGTCAGCGTGACTGAAGTCAAAGTCGCAGCGCTTGATAAGGACGGCTTCCAGAGATTGCTGGGACCGGTAGAGGCTATCATGCGTCGCGACGACCCGCGTAACCAGGAAGGTGTCGACTCGCTTCGATGAAGCCTTCCAATCAAGGCTACATAGAATCGAAGTCCATGCAAGTCACCAAGGACACGATCTTGAAAGAAAAATCGAAATGTCGCACAGGTCAAGCAGACATCTGTGTGAATGTGGGTTGGACACGCGAGGGAAGAAAGAGCTTGTGAGAAAAGAGGCAACAGTATGGAGATCGGAGGGGAACTCTGCGGCGTCTGGCGAAGTGTGGTGTAGGTCTCGTTTGTTGCTGCACCCATGTTTGGCATAGGGAGAGCATGGAGCGGAGACTTACATGACTCGTGAGCAAAGGGTAGAAAACAATGTCAGATCATGAGTGCGACTTCCTTTAGTGAGGGACCTTGATTCGCATCTGTGTGTTGGTTGTGTGTTGGTGATCTTACTCGGTGCCAAAATAGAACACTCCAGGCTTCCTCGTATTTTGTGTGGAAACAGCCCCTCCAACACCCCAATGAATGCTATACATAGGCACTTCCCGTAGGAGGAGGGACGCATTCACTCCAAGATGGGTGTTGCATGGCCGACATACAACCAGTAGCACGGAAAACAACATCTTGCCTCAAGAAATTGTGATTGACACGAATACGGAAGAAGAATCATAGTAGGGCGAGTAGACAAATAAGAATGCTGTAACCGCATTGAGGTATCTATAATCAAATGGCACGTCATCTGAAGTCGATGCGTGCAGAGACGGGTTCTCAAAATCTGCTAGCCTTTCAATGCCTGCAGAAACTAAGCATCGGACTGTGCGGCCAGGCTGGACGGGGTCGTCGCTTCATCATTCAGAGCAGCACACAAGCTTGGCAACGTCTCTGTGCCTGCACGATGCGGTGATTCGGCAGTGGCAGATGCGAGAAAGCATATTGCACCACCCTGTCTGATGCTGCAAGCAAGCAAGCAAGGCGAAATTCTGCGCGCGTCTTGTGATGCTCTTGTCGCTTGGCATTCTTTGATTGGGGTCGACGCCAGACAAATTCTCGATCGCCATGGCCTGGTCGGGAGAAAGCTGTGCATCGCGACGTCGCTTGCTGCGCTGCTCGCAAGGTGCAGGAGAGACTCGGAACACGCTGCTGCTCTGTCCCACGGTCTAGAACACGTGCAATCCCAGTTGCGCATCTGCAGTGCAGGGCCCGCAGGTTCGGATGCGCTGGTCTTGTCGTGCGTGCTACCCCCGAGGGGGGATAG
Organism: Cercospora janseana; assembly: GCA_026725115.1. Taxonomy (NCBI): domain Eukaryota; kingdom Fungi; phylum Ascomycota; class Dothideomycetes; order Mycosphaerellales; family Mycosphaerellaceae; genus Cercospora; species Cercospora janseana. Next base: position 1,258,324 of record CM049100.1, read on the forward strand.
GCATCGCGCGCAAAGGCAGGGGAAAAGGCGCCGTTGACGTCTTTTTTCGTGCGCGTGGTTGATGAGAGGAGTCCGGATTGCTGCGCTGCCGAAGTCCACCATTTTGCGGAGGATGAGACATGCAAAGTGTGCTAGCAGGCTCGGGGCAGCATGCGTTGCTGCTTGCGCACGGAGAGCTAGCTCAGAATCGGGCGCGCTTGCGTTGCATATCGCATTGACCTCCCTTCGGTCCCGAGGCATGAGGGCCAGGGGACAGCGGATGCGATTTTGAACGATGGAGGTCAAGTAGCACGATCTCTGGAGTAGGCGAGTTGATTTACAAGACTACTCGGTTCTGCTAAGCCGGGGTCTGCGGGATCGAGTGAAAGGGTTGACGAGCCTGCGGAGCTGGTTCGAAGGTGTGATGGGCGTCGATGAGAATCGACGCAGTGTTCCTGCATCATTCAATATCGATGATTTGGACACATTTGAGACAGATCCGATTGAAGCTGGGGATTGAAATCTCTGGTAGGACGGAATGTAGAAAGCCTGACGATGAGAAGAGCAGGATGCGAGCTTGGCTTCTTCATCGAACAGGTCATAGAAGTCATCTGGATGGTCCAAAGCCGCGGGGCTTTGGGTCTCAGCGTCCTGATGTTGGCTTGGCGGGCATGCTGGTGGGTGATGGGCTTGATCTTGCAGATGAAGCGGAAGAGAGGACGTTGCTGCTTCTGGGACTGCCTGGCTGAGGGGAGCCGCTTCGAGATGCATTCGAGGCCTTGATGAACTTGTCCAGGAAGTTGCTCTCCCAGGAATGGTCGGCAGCCGTGGTTGTCGCTGCGGAGGACGACATTTTGAATGACTTCTTGATGGCTTGTAGAGCGACTACGAGTGATGCCGCTGTGCTACCTGTTCGATCTCGGCGACGGGCGACAGCACAGATCGACGGCCACGTGGTATGTTTGCTGACTGGATGAGCGGACGGGATTGTGGGTGATAGCGATCGGTGGCCGACTCGCAAGCAGGTGTGTGTTCGGAGGTGGATATCTGTTGTAGGGCAGAGAGAAGGATCGGGGATCACGGGCACGAGGTTGCGTGAGAGCGATGCCAAAGCTGGTCGTGAAGAGACTCAACAGAGGCGTCGAGGATCGTTATATCACAGTACGATCCCATGTGCTAAGCGACAAGCTAGACGGGCGCGTGGTATTTTTGAAGGGAGCCTACAAGGCTGACGCGATAGCGGCATGGATGCCAGCACCGAGTCATCATGCATCCCGGCAGCAACTCGACTCACGGACGAAGCGGCCGGAGCTAGACGATGGCAGCGACAGAGAGCGCGAAGAGAATTGACCCGCCGCGCCCGAACGCGTGTCCGTGCAAATCCGCAAGAACCGAACGGCGTGCACTGTGCAGGCGATGCTGCAGGGAAGGGTGAAGTCTTGCTCACAACCCAAGCCGACGAAGCCGCACGCGCCGGCCACTCGGCAGCGTCCGGATGCCATTTGTCAATGGGTGTGAGGCAGCAGTTCTCTCTCGCTCTGTCCCTCTCTCTCCCTCTCTCTCTGTCTCTCCCCTTGCGTCCTCCCACAACGACCACTCTGCCCTGCCCGGCGGTACTCGCGCATCTCTGCCCGCGTCGGTCGGATCAGCTCAGCTCCTGCTGACAGCTGGTGCCAGGTGCAATTAAGCGATGCTTGACAGGAATCGCGGCAGGATCAGTCACGAATGACAAACAACAATCATGCGTGAGGGTTCACCAGGCTCAGCCTTGCGGCCCAGCAGCCGCAGTTACCCCGGTGTGCAGACGGAGAAGGATTTGTCCACGCAAACCTAAAACAAAATGACCCAAGCAAGCCTATCCTATTCAGGCTCCCTGAGCGACACCGCAGCGCGAAATTTCATCTCGCATTGCGAAGCGGGAGACATCGGGCCCTGGCCCCTACCTTATAGCATTCTCCCGCCGGTGTGCTGTCAATTTTACCAGCAATAGGCGCTGGCACTCTGCAGACTCTGTAAAAATACGTCAACCCGTGCGCCTCGGGCAATATTCCGCGTAGGTATTGCCATCTCTCAGTCGGGACCGCGGCATCCCAGTGTCTGACAATTTTCTGTCCTCGCGTCTCCGCCTCGTCCATAGATATGATGTTATTCCGATCGCGAGGGACTGAACATGTGAAAAATAGGTGCGGGAGCGTGGCTCGGCGATCGCTGTTTCCTAGTCGAATCGGGCAACTTGTGCTTGCGACAATGCTACCTACATCATTCCTACCACCCCACACTCCACGCCTGATATACGACCTGCCAGGCTTCCTATACCAATGCTACGCAACAGAAGAATTGCCGTACTTTGTCGTCTTCACACCACGGTAGCTTCCATACAGGCACGCGAAGCTTGCGACGTTGCCGAAATGTCAGCCAAGATTTCCCGCGGATGTACGGCGGGCCATCCTCCCTGGCCTTCGCTTTCACGAGGTCAGCGTGCATTATCTTTGTCCTGCTGATGTCAATTCCCGTAGATTACGCCATCGACCTGCTCGGCCTTGCACGACGTGACTATAGTGGAGACTTCTAGACCAGCGGGCTCGTCTGTTTGTCTGAACAGGGCTGGCGGACGGCGTAGAAGCCAAGTGAGGAACTACGTTCACGTGGTGCGGATTCTGGATCATCGACCTCTTTTCCGCGAGCGTTGAGATCGAGTCCATGATGACTTATCATCGCATGGTTAGGGCTTCGGACTGCTGACCACTGCTCTCAAGGGACGGTATTCTAGAACATTACTAGGTCTGACCCTCAGGTGATCGGATTTTGTCGCCAGAAGCTCGATTTGGCTAACTCGCGCAACATAGTGGTGTTGCATATAAGGAGGATAAATTGGGGCTCTACGGATGTGCCGAGCCAATTAACAACACGAAGCCGGTCGCAGATTACTACGACTTTTCTAAGGACAAAATCTAACAATTACTTAATATCTCGATAACGAAAAGGATCAAGGACTTGCAACAAATGTGCATCGAAGCAGATGCAAGTCTTACATCTTATACCGCACTCGAAGTAGCGTGTGCGGGTGGCATCGAGTTTATAAACAAGAGGATTGTGCTTAATCGAGCTGGCTTTGAAAAGTGGGTCGATTTGTCCTCTTTATATGCATAACCAACATAGTATGGTCTCGCTCCTGCCTCCGGCTTTCTGTTCCGTTTTCCGGTAAGACGTGGTGTACTTGCGGACCTGTTACTTTTTCTCCGCACACAAGAGGTAGGGCTGTTCGATCGCACATCACTGACAGGACACCGATACCCCAGACTTCTGCTTTCGGGTTTTACTCAGGTGCTCTCCGAGCGACCCAGGGCTCCAGGCTCGACGCATTCTACAATCCACGGGTTCTTGATCGCATGGAGAATGCGGCGGTCATCTGCAATTTGACTTTGAGATGTCCTGATCTCCTGCCGGAGGTAGTCTCGAAGAGCAGACGTTTCCCCCGATGCAGCGAAGATGGTAACCTCGAATGATCCGAGGCCCGCATCAAGACAACTCTTCGAAGCGGTGCCTGGATCGTGTGCTGATTATCTCGCTGAAGGCGGCTGACTCCCCTCCTGACCCAACATGCCTGTATGGTCAGTTAATTCTAACCCGAAGTTCGTCAATGTGCCAACAAGCGTGTGGAGCGAACTTGTTGTGCACGGCTCACGGGAGAGCGATTGCGATGTGCTGAAGTGAGTACACACCTTCCTGAGGCTAATTGATTAACGATCTTGCATTGAATGTGCCCTCTTGACAATCTGCATGACGGCGAGGCCTACATTTATCTCACCGCCGAGGTCATGGAGAGGTCGAAACATTTGATCGACTGTGAAATGGTAAGTTGTCGTGAAATTTATTCGAATGTAGATAGCAACTACGTGTGCGGTGCATGAGACAGGCCTTCCTCTGAGCAGGATCATAAACGAATCTTGCTTGAGAGCAGTACGGCCAGCGCTGCTGGATCAACGTCTGAAGACACGTGCAGAAGGTAGTCGGAGGGTCAACCGAAGGTCAACCGAACCAACGCGCTCTCCTAAATGACTCATGCTATCGCCACCTAATGCCATGAGCCGCAGGCTCGATTTCGACTGTGCTGAAGTTGGAATGCCACGAGCTGCACGATGGTATGAATGTGATCCGAGGGGAACCCCTGTCGCTCGGTAAGCCTGCCGAAAGCTTAATGTCAAAAGTGCTGCGAAGCACATCAGCAGTCATAGCGTTTCGTGACGCATAGTGAGGGACACTGGCGGACTTCATGCAGCGGCGAATCTGACCAACTGCGAAACGACTGAAACCGCCGGACGAACTAGCCACGAGCCTGGACTGCACGTGCGTTGCGCCAGTCGTCCGCAATTCTTAATCGTGCACAATAACGACAATGCCCGGCACACGAGGCCCGGTGCCTGTGCCTGTGCAGGCCAATGGCAACGATCTCACGCTCGATATCTTGGAGAAGCTTGAAAGCAACGATCCTCTCGAGACCGATGCCGCATACCCCGATGTTCCACAAGCACAAGTCAAGGCAGCCTTGGACAGGTTGGCCAGCAGGGCAATGCTGGAATATGACACCAACGATACGGAACGAGTTATTCTGACAGCTGAAGGGCAACAAATTGCAGACGAGGGCAGCCATGAATTCAAAGTGTGGGAGACTGTCAAGGCAGCAGGAAAGCTCGGTGTGAAAGACCCATCACTTGCGACACCCAATGCGAAAGTCGGCCTTGGCAATGCTATGAAGCTCAAGTGGGTTAAGAAAGACGGCGACGCACTGGTGTCATTAGAGGAGAGCGTGCGGGACCAGACAAGAGAGATTCTCCAGTTTGCAGCGCAAGTGGGCAGCTTCCCCGACGCGAAGCAGCAGAAGGAGTTTCAGAAGCGAAAGCTAGTCACAACGAAGAAGGTCATCACATACAGCGTACGAAAGGGACCACGATGGGCAAAAGAAATCCTGGTCGAGGTGACCGATCTTACTGCAGAGATGATTGAGGATGGGAGCTGGAAGTCTGCAAACTTCAAGCCGTACAACTTCAAAGCACTCGGAGCTAACCAGAACGCCGGCACCTTGCACCCGCTGAACAAAGTGCGCGAGGAGTTCCGAAAGATCTTCTTCAATTGGGACTTCATCGAGATGCCGACTGCTCGGTGAGTCTGATTTTAGCTGTTCATGGTGCCTACTGACATCAGCTCAGCTTCGTTGATACTGGCTTCTGGAACTTCGACGCGCTCTTCGTGCCGCAACAGCATCCCGCTCGTGATCTGCAAGACACCTTCTACGTCTCAGACCCCGCAGTATCTGGCCCGCCAGGTCCCGATCCAATCGCGGACGCAGCCCTGAACAAGATGGAAGCCGACTCTCGCCTCTTCGCAACAGGCACGTCTGAGCAGGCAAAGCCCCTTGACTACAAGAAATACGCCGAAGATGTCCGCGCTGTCCATCAGGAAGGCAAGTTTGGGTCTATCGGCTACAGAGCCCCCTACGCCGACTCCGAAACCACTCGCCTCGTGCTCCGAACACACACCACTGCTGTCTCGACATACTGTCTGCACAGGTTAGCTGCCAACCCACGTCCCGCGCGATATTTCTCCATCGACCGTGTCTTCCGAAACGAGACTGTCGATGCTACACATCTGGCCGAGTTCCATCAAATAGAAGGCGTGATTGCGGACTATGGCCTGACTCTCGGCGGTCTGCAAGCTTTCCTGGGCAAGTTCTTCGAGCAGCTGGGCATCACAAATCTCCGCTTCAAGCCTGCATACAACCCCTACACCGAGCCGTCTATGGAGGTCTTTGGCTTCCACAGAGGTCTCAACAAGTGGGTCGAGATTGGCAACTCGGGTATGTTCCGACCTGAGATGCTGTTGCCCATGGGTCTGCCGGAGGACCTGCGGGTGTATGGCTTTGGTCTATCGCTGGAGCGTCCGACCATGATTAAATATGGTGTCTCGAATATTCGAGAGCTGCTTGGGCACAAGGTTGACTTGGGCTTCATCGAGAGCAATCCTGCTGTGCGGTTGGACAAGGATTAGTGATATTCAGATGAGCGTATTCGCTGTGCCTCTTCACTAACTTCGGCTGTACGTGTTGAATGTACGTTGTGCTGAAGAGGAAGATGCTCGGCTGAATACAGCAGGCCATGATATAGATGAAGAATCTCGAGGCAAACTTGCTTCAGTTTATGCTTTTGCATTCTCCATGCTCTGCGACCTGCGTGATCCTCTGTTCTCTTGCTCTAAACAGTACGCTTGCGCCCAGCTTTCGTCTCGACGCCTCGACGATGCCGAACACGCTTCTTGACAGTGCATTACCCCTTTCATCATGCTCCACACCATTTCCAGGCATTCGATTCCGATCACATTGGTACTGCAATACACATCGCCGACAACTTCTGCTTCCAGTGGAGACTGCACCAGCCGCCTCACTCGAGGTGCATATTCCCAAAGTCCCTCTCAATGTCAGCAGCTCGAGAAACACCCTCTGCAGCGGCGTGATTGTGACCACCGACAGCAGCACCACACTGCGGGCAGCGAGTCTGCTCCATTGGCATGCCGCACTCTCCTATTTAGGCCAGCGACGAGAAGTACCTGTACGCGGTGCTGGCTACGAACCTGTCGCTTGCGACAGAGCCGAATCTTCTCACCCCGTCGTAGGCGAAAGCGACGGGAATCCAAGATAAGGAGACTCCCTCCTACATCTCCCAAAACCAGCCCAAACCGACCCAAACCAACCCAAAACAAGCCGACTACAGCATATAAAAGAGACAGGATACGAAGAAGAGAAGAGAAGGGCAGAGAGAGGCTATAAAGGGTAGCTGCCTCTAGAAGGAGCCTCGAGAGAGAACACTACTTTATCCGGAATATGGGGCCATCCTTCCTTAGGTGAGAAGGCAGCATTCTAAGGAGGAGAAACCCTAACCCGATGGGAGACTTTGTCCACCTACCTATCGGTGCTAAGATTAGTAGGCATAAGGGCCTGTTCGGTTTACTAGATTATGGATTATAGATTAATAGATTATTGTCTTATTTTAATTTACGAACGATTCTCACTAAAATTAGCTATTAGCCGTATTAGTAATCTATACTGTTCGATTGTCGATAATCTAGTATAGATTATCGTACTAAGTCGTTATATAATTTCGTCCGGTTTTAACTCTATACTATTGCTGTTACTATACTATACTTTTCTAGGCGATTACCGCACTTATTGCCTTTATTATCGTTAATAGTTAAGAGGTATTTCTCCTCCTCTAATTCGCTAGCATACCTCTCGCCTAGAGGTAGGAAATTAACGGTGTTACGATATCGGAAGACCTCCTTAACCGGCTCTTTTAATCGCCTACGAGAGTATAACCGACAACTATAGCTTTAAACGCTCGTTCCTCGAACTCGTCGCTCGCACGACGCACGGATATAATCTATTAATAATCTTTGTATACAAAGATTATTAGATTATTCGTATATACCTACCTAGATATATATATCTAGAGAGGAGAATAGCGGCGACGACAAAGGATAGCGACGGAGGCCTCGAGGCCTCTAGACACGCACACGTATACGCAGACAGACGCGTAAACATCGATAGCGGCGCCGGAGGCGTCGCAGGCGGAGGCCGTTACCCTCTAAACGCGATATAGAACGCGTCTGCAGCGAGTAGCAACGTAGAGTACAATAAGGAACACTTTATACCTACGCGGGTGCAGTAGATACTCCGCGAGAGCTACGATACTAAAAGAGCTATTAATAAGGCTATCGTAGACTACCGGGCGAAAGACAACCCTCCTCCTCCTCCTCTATAAGGTAGAGGAGAAACTAATACTCTATTACGCGTATACAACTATAAAGGAAGGCGAAGAAAGCAAACTAGATAGAATCCTTACGACACTTAAGGCACTAACACTATAGAACAACTTACCTAAGAGTGCGACCTCCTTATAGGCCTAAATCGTAGCTACGCTGAACCTACTACCGAACTAGTAGAATAAGCTAGAGATTGCAAACACAATTACGATTAATATAGGAAGCGTAGAGGCGAGGGAGAAAGTAAAAATAATATATATAGAGAAATCTAGACAAAGATCGGAGTATATAAGGTAGTAGTAGTAATAAAGCTACCTAGTAGAGATATAAGAATCGTAATATATAGCGCCGTAGAAAAGGCGAAAATAGAATTAGACTAGAAGTAGTTATAGGAGATCTAGCTAAAGGCAGGCGTATAACAGGCTTAATACTAGGTCCTAGCTTACTACGTAAGTATAGAGCTCGAGGTTATAGACCCGAACTTCTAGAAGAGCGTAAAAGACAATAACGTAAAGACAATTCCTAGGCTAAAGATTGTAAGAGCGAGCTAGCTAAAGAGTACGAAAGCGAGAGAAGGGAAGTATACGTCCTTAGCGATCTTTATAGTTTAGAGCGAGATATAAGCTAGAGAGATACTCGCAAAAGGTAGACTTATATATAATATATAAATCTTCGAGGCCGAACTATACTACTTGTAGTAGAGGCTAACGCAATGCCTAAAGTGTAACAGATTCGGCTATATAGTAGTATACTATAAGAAGATAAACGAGAAATGTAGTATATATATAGGCGACTATAGAACAGACAAGTATAAGGCGACGGTAAAGAGGTATAGCAACTATAGCTAAAACTACAAGTCCTTCTTATAACTCTATAAGATTAAATAAGCAGCAATAGTAAAGGTATACTCGTTCTGCGACTAGTTTCGATAGAGATAGGAAAGCTAAAACAGTATAGAGAGACTAGCAACCTATAATAGGTATAAGATAGTAATATATAAAAAGAGGCTAGGCTTATAACTAGAGAAGCTAATAATAGAGATAGAGACCCTACCTATAGAAGAAACCCGACTAATAAGACTAGGTCGCCTAGTAGGCACGATAGTAGCGGCTATAAAAAGGAGAAAACAGACAACAAAGCTTCCTTTCTAAGGGTTAGCTAGAACGAGAACGAGAACTAAAGCGAAGGAGTAGAGGATATAATAGTGCTATCTACTCTAAGCTAGCACACTTCTAATAAATAGGTACACTCTCTAAATATACTAATATAACGTCAACTATAGTAGGACGATCTAGTCGCTTCTTCTATAAGAGTTAAACCTATAAGAGATATAGATAGTAGCCCTATAAGAACTATAGATTAATACGCGTATAGAACAAACGAAGACGACGAGACACTACTACTAAGTCGTCTCTATAAGAGGCTACCCCGGGTAGCTATACTAGTATCTAAACACCTAGATAGTATAAAATAGGAACTAATAGAGCACTAGAGAAGAGATATTACCTCGATTCGGATCTAGACTAACTAGGGACCTCTTACGATTTATAACGCTTATAACCTAAGCGGACTAATAAGCTACCGAGAATAAGGAATACTCTAAACTGCTATAGAGACCCTCCGGGCGGAACGGAAGGCAATCCTATACGGCGAATAGATCCTACTAGGAGACTTTAACCTCTACTACCTACTATAGAGCGGAAACCTAGTACAGACTTATTATAGAATAGTAGACGAGCTTATTAGGGTCGCGGAAGAGATAGAGCTAGGCCTCGTACTCGAACGAGGAATAATAACCTAAGAGAAGTAAAACTATAGCTACTAGACCCTCGACCTAGTATTCGCTACTACCTAAACGTAATAGAAGGTAATTACCTACTAGATATACCCTAAGAGGACCTATAGGTCGGATTACCTCTCGATAGTTATAATAATAGATAATATATAACTCTAGAAGAGACTAAGGGACCCGAGAGTATAGTAGAAAAAGGCTAACTAGAAGGCACTATTAGAGATTATTAAGAAGAAGGAAAGAAACTTAAAAGCGCCGCAATAACTATAGAAAAGGAGGCGGACCGATAGATAGAAGCGCTATAGAGGATTATTATAAGAGCCGTTTAAAAGGTAGTTCTATACGCTAAACTATCTACCTTTATAAAAGAGGGCTAGACAACCGAGACACAGCGCCTAATTAGAGCCGCAAGAATAGTAAGGAAGGAATAGAGTAATAGTAGGACATAGGCGAACTACGTAGCCTATATAGTAGCAAGTTACGCGAGAGTAAGATAAGTAAAAAAGGATAGCAACCTTATATAGAGAGTAGCGGTAAAAGAAACGATAGAGGACCCGACTAAGATCTAGAAGCTTGTAAGATAGGTAAGGGAAAGAGTAGGGACGCCGTAGCCTCTACTATAGTTCCCTAATATAACTATACCTGTCGAGCTCCCGGGGCCTAATAGAAGAATAAGCTAGAACGATAAGAAAAAGGCCGACGCTCTAGCTAGCTACTTCTTCCCAGTAGCAAAGGAGGCGGACCTTAGCGACATTAACGCCCGCGATATTCTAGAGCTGTTCTATATAGACCTAGAGGTCCTAGAGGTAGAAGTACTCTCTATAATTAAGAGACTGCCGACAAGAAGAGCCGCAGGACTAGATAGAATCTTAAACGAGCTCCTAAAGGGCTACTAAACTATCCTCGCCCCTCTACTTACTAAACTCTTTATAGTATACTTAAGGATTAAATACTACCTAACTATATTTAAGAAATCTATAATAGTAGTCCTCTAGAAGCCCTAAAAGCTAGACTATACGAAGCTAAATACCTATAGACCTATCGCCCTTCTAAATACTATAGCGAAGACTCTCGAAGCAATAGTAGTAAGGAGGATATTCGTAGTAGCCGAGAAGAAAGGGCTCCTACTAGACGAATAAATAGGAGCTAGACCGGGCCGATCGACAATTACTACGCTAGAAATAGTTATAGAACAGGTTCGAACAATCTAGAAAACGAGCCCAGAGGCTATAGTATCGATGCTATACTTCGATATCTCTAGTGCTTTCGATAACGTCTTATATTAGCGCCTACTATATAATATTGCGATCTAAGGCTTTCTAAACTAGGTTATCCGATTTATTAGGTTATTCCTTTATAGTAGGATAATAAGGCTAAAACTCGGAGAGTATATAGACAAAGAAAGACCGTAGGCGACAGGCATTCTATAAGGATCTACGCTATTACTAATCCTATTCCTATTCTTTATAAGCACCCTCTTACCTACTATCTGCAGCTAAAATATACTTGCGATAGGGTTTGTAGATAATACGAACATCCTTATATAGAGGAGAACTATAGAAAAGAACTATAGATAGCTAGAGAACGTATACGAAAAATGCATTTAATATTGAATTTAGGTGTTTGGGTCGTCGCTCGATGCGGCTTAAGTAGGAGAGGGGCGGAGCAATAGGTAGGAACCAACTATTATAATTGTTGTTATTATATATAGGTTGCATCTCACTCCTAAGATGGGGCATTAGCTGAGTTATGTAACCTAGTATTATATAACCTATATTACCTAATCTGGTGTCCCAAAGTGTCTCTTAGAATGTCCAACTAGGCTGCACTTTCTAACACTCCTACTTAGGTATAACGGGCTTCGGTCGGCAGTAGGTAGAGAGTCGGTCGGCAGTAGGTAGAGAGTAAGAAAGCAGGTCGGACAGAGTCGTATTCGCGGAACTACGTAACCTATCGGGTAGGTATTTAGATAAGACGTAGGACGAAGAAAGGAAAGAGAAGACTTCTCCTTTCTTCGTCGAAGAAAACTCTTCTCGGCAAGAGGAGCCGCGCTCCTCTCGGAAGGCCTAGGCTAGGCCCGTAATACTACCCTCCTAACCTATAGGTAGTCTCTACCTATAGCCTAAAGAGAAAAAAACTCTGTTTTTCCCTTTCTCGCTAGTACTGAAAGCTATACCTCGAAGTATCGATCGCGATACTATAACTATAGCTCGTTACCTATCTCCCTCGATAGGTAACCTCGCTACTTATAGGTATCCTCTCGTATACTTCTCTCGAGATACTACCTCTTCGGTAGGTAGTTATCTCTTCTTAGCCTTTCCGAGATACTATCCCTTCGGTAGATAGCTATCTCTTCTCGGCCCTCTATCCCCTTCTTAATAATCGTCGTCCCGACGATATAAAATTACCCCCCCTCTCTCTCTCTCTAGAGAAGGCGGAGGTATAGGCAGAGTAGGAAAAAAATTCCTCGGAGTTCGGGTAGGTAGGAGTAGAGTTATCGAGGCGAAGTCGTTGTAGAAGCGGAGTCGTCGCGGAAGCGGAGTCGTCGCGGAAGCGGAGTCGTCGCGGAAGCGGAGTCGTCGCGGAAGCGGAGTCGTCGCGGAAGCGGAGTTGTCGCGGAAGCGGAGTCGTTATAAGGAGGTAGGCGACACGGAATCGTCGCAGAGGTAGGCGACACGGAATCGTCGCAGAGGCGGAGTCCTCGCAGAGACAGGCGACACGGAATCGTCGCAGAGGCGGAGTCGTCGCAGAAAGACAGGCGATACGGAATCGTCGTAGAGGCAGAATCGTCGTAGAGACAGGCGACACGGACTCGTCGCAGAGGCGGAGTTATCGCAGAGACAGGCGACACGGAATCGTCGCAGAGGCGGAATCGTCGCAGAGGCGGGCGACACGGAATCGTCGCAGAGGTAGGCGCTACGGAGTCGTCGTAGAAGCGGAGTCTTCTCGCTCTCTAAGGGTAGGTCCTACGTAATATAACGGGCTTCGGTCGGTAGTAGGTAGAGAGTCGGTCGGCAGTAGGTAGAGAGCAAGAAAGCAGGTTGGACAGAGTCGTATTCGCGGAACTACGTAACCTATCGGGCAGGTATTTGGACAAGACGTAGGACGAAGAAAGGAAAGAGAAGACTTCTCCTTTCTTCGTCGAAGAAAACTCTTCTCGGCGGGAGGAGCCGCGCTCCTCTCGGAAGGCCTAGGCTAGGCCCGTAATATTAGGCTAGATAGTCTTCTACCTGCACTTCCCTATATCCCTTATACGAGCTGGAGCTGCCTTACAAACTTCTAGAACTATAGCCTATTCTTTAGTTTAGTAAGGCTATTAGCAACTATCTCTTTAGTTAGAACATACTCTACTGCAATCTTTCTCTACTACTAGAGATGCCTAATATAGTTATATATATTAGATTCCCAAGTGAATCTCGCGGCTATCGGGGGCGCTAAGGGACCCTCTCGCATATTGGCGCAGGTGCGCGAAAGGATATAGAAACTATCTATACTAATAAATAGTATATAAAGGGGTTGCTAAGCGCTCGGGCCGGACCGGGCTTCCGGAACTTAGCTTAGATAGGCCTAAGTTAGTGTTAGAATCTAACACTCCCTTAATAGTAGGTTAGGTCTATCTAATCTACTTGCTCTTCCCAACTATTATCCTAATTATATATAACTAAGGCTAAGGACTTAGTGTCTATTAGTTTGCTTTTAGATATTAACTTTACTATTTCTTAAGCTAGGTCTAAGAATAGGCAGTATATTATATAGTAACTATTCTGCTTATATAGCTTGCATTTTATCCCTTTTTAGACATCTTACTGTTTCCTCTTCTTTCTCTCTAGAATAATAATCCTAATAATGCAGCTCGGGCTATAAAGGCAATAGGTGTACTACTCTTAGGTATACTTACCTCTTTCTTCTAAAGAATTAAAAGTATACTTTTAGGTAACAGTAACGGCTGTCTATTAATAGCGTCCCTAATAGTAGACTACTAGTCTGGGAGCCCTAATAAGAGAACCTGTATTCTAGTACTCTAGGTAATAGCTCTAGCTATTTTAGGTTAGGTAGCTTTAATCCTCTTCCCTAATACCTAAAGCTGTGTCTATATAGCCTTAATGCTTGTATTATCTGTCTTCTAGAAGGTAAAGTACTGCTTTATAAGCTTCCTCCCTATAGCTTAGTTGTCCGTATATCTCTTCTTTAGCTCTTGCTAAACTTCCCTTATAGTTTGCAATTCTAAGACAAGCTCTTTATTATCCTCCCTATATATAAAGATATCTACTAGATCGCTTTATACTGTGTTTTAGAGGTAATTAGTGCGTTTGTCTTATTCTTAATAGTATAGAAAAGGTCCTCCTCTCTTAGGAAGATTTCTATCCTTCTAAACTATTGCTCTATATTGTCCTTTATAAGAATAGGGTATAGTCTCTTTAGTAGTCTAGATGATTTGTCCTAGGTATCTATTATAGTCTTATAGATTAGTGGTTAGGATAGGAAGAGAGTATACTCTATCCCAAAGAAATAAAAAGCGGGGTAGCTCTCTAGCTTAGTATTAGTATATAGGAGTCTTTTCTTAAGTAGATTACCCTCTTACTCTCCTTAGATTAGATATCCTTTTAAATAGGATCTAGCCCTTACCTAGAGCTGTGCTTATACTACTAGTATAAGAGGTTAGGGAATATACTACTATAGCACCCTCTAGCTTAGGACTTCCTATAGCTTCCTTATAATAAAGGTAGGTTTATAACTCCTCTTAATCTAGGATCCCTATCGGCTTCTAAAGGTAGTAAGAGGTTTAAGGTAGTACTCTCTACTATTAGGTTAATAGTAAGGTTTTATAAAGCTAATAGTAGGTTTAGAATGTCTTAGGTTGCTATAACACTCCCTCGACTCTCTATTGCAACCTTCCTTCTTAAATATCGCTTATCTAGTATAAACTAGGCCTTTAGATCTAGCTAGATCTTCCTTTAAGAGTTGGTAAGTTCTTCTAGTACTAGATTTTAAGACTTCTTATAGAGTTAGAGGTTAGTCTCTTAAGTGTTATCTAACGGCTAATAGTAGGTTTGGTATACCTTAGGTTACTGTTATACTTCCTTTAGCTCTCTATTATAACATCCTCCCCTCTTCTTCTAGTTAAAGCATCCTTTGTCTAGCTATCCTATCTTAATATCCTCTCTCTTCTATATTTCGGATTTAGCTGTAGGCTAGGCTGGCTACAATTCTGTATATAGCTGTATTACTATTTTTAATTCCTTAGCTAGGGTCTATAGGGTCCTATACCTAGTTGCAATCTAGGACTCGTGTTCTAACTATAGAAAGGGTTTTACTCCTTCTTTATATAGAGGCACATTATCCTTTATCTCTAAGTATAGAGGGCACAGTCTATCCTCTATATACCTGTCTTTACCTATAGGCTCCTAGCGCAGTCTCTACTGCTTCTAACTCTTTAATATCCCAGCTATAGCATCTAGGTCCTTACTCTTCTTAGGTCGGTGTCTTACTAGAACTACTAGCCGCTAGTTTAGACTATCGGCTCTTAGTCTCCCGGTCCTCCTCCTATAAAGAGTTTAGTATATATAATAGTACTAACCTAGGCTTATAACCTATTAGATTCTTAGGTGGATCTCGCGGCTATCGGAGGCGCTAAGGGACCCTCTCGTATGTTGGCGCAGGTGCGCGAAAGGATATAGAAACTATCTATACTAATAAATAGTATATAAAGGGGTTGCTAAGCGCTCGGGCCGGACCGGGCTTCCGGAACTTAGCTTAGACAGGCCTAAGTTGGTGTTAGAATCTAATAGTATATAATATTAATATGTTTTAACCTCTTATAGGTATAGGCATCCTTAATAAGGGTTAAGGCAGCTTGGTTGTCTCCTATAAGCTAGACTAGTCTTAGCTCCCTTATAGTATTAGAGTGTGCTTTTATCGTTAGTTAGAAGGAGCATTCTCCTACTAACCCTATATAATTCATCTCTCTAAGAAGTGCTACTAGGAACTAAGATTGCTTTATATATATATTTATAGCTATATACTTAGCTTCTATTATCGATGTCGTAATAGACTTTTGCTTCCTACTTATCTAAGAAACTAGGGCTCTATAGAGGAAGAAGATGCTTCTAAGGATTAAGACTCTATCTACTTTGTCTATTACATAGTTAGAGTCTAAGTATCCGATTAGCTTTTCTCTACCTCTCCTATATATTAATTTAAAGTCTAGGAATAATCTTAAGTATCTTACTAATTTCTTTAGAGCTTATATATATTTCTTAGTAGGATCTAAGATATAAGAACTTAGTCTTCCTAAGAGAAAAGTAATATCTAGTCTTATTATTATTATAGGCTATATCTAGGTACCTGTTTAGCTCTAGTACTCTATCTTTAATCCTCTCTTATTATATAAGCCTAATAGGCTTAAGCTCTTATAGCTATCTATAAGTAAGAGAGTTAGATAGGCTATCTCTTTATATAGATAGAACTTTAAGAGATTCTTCTAGATATAATATTTCTAATTAAGTTTTAGAGTTCTTGCAACTCTATCTCTTATTAGCCTTATTTCTAGGATTTTCTCTAGCTTTCTAAGATCCTTAATCTTAAAGATCTTTCTAAGTTCTTCCTTAAACTAAAGTATATCCTTTAACTTTAGTGCTATAATAGGAATATTATCTATATAAATAAGGACTATAATGCTTCTCCTATAGTAGATAAGTAGGTATAGGTCTACTTCTAATTAAATAAACCTAATCTATTCTAGCTTTAAGATATAGAGCTTGTTCTAGTCTCTTGCTACTTGCTTTAGTCTATATAAGCTCCTTAGGATTTATAGGACTATATTAGGTAGTTTGTTTGTTTTTTGTTTGTTTGTTTCTTCTATTTACGTTCTTTTGGAGTTAATAACTATATAGGACGGGAGCTAGTACTACGTACAAGCTGCCTACTAGGGGTTTTTTTTTTTCCTTACTCGCGCCTTCTAGACATTTCGGGCCGTTGCTCTCCATCGTTTGTAGCCGATAGTAAGCTATATATACTTCTATAAAAGAAAGGCTCTTATACCCTATAGAGGGGTGGGAGGGGAGTGTCTTCCTCCGGGAAGGAGGGGGTCTTCCTCTGCAGCCCTCGCTTTTATTCTAAATTCTAACTTTTAAAATTTCTATCTACTATAGGCCTTGGCGCTTAGCGCTAAGCCTATACGCATATATCTAGAATTTAGAATCGAGTCGAGTTTTAAGGAGAGTATCGAGAGGTGTCTAGAGGATAGTCTAGTTCTTATACCTACTAATCTTAGCACCGATAGGTAGGTAGATAAAGTCTCCTATTAGGTTAGGGTTTCTCCTCCTTAGAATGCTGCCTTCTTACCTAAGGAAGGATAGCCCTATATTCCGGGTAAAGTAGTGTTCTCTCTCGAGGCTCCTACTAGAGGCAGCTACCTCTTATAGCCCCTCTCTGCCCTTCTCTTCTCTTCTTCGTATCCTATCTCTTTTATATACTATAGTTAGCTTGTTTTAAGTTAGTTTGGGTCGGTTCGGGCTAGTTTTAGAAGATAGATAAAGAAGGGAGTCTTCTTGCCTTAGATTCCCGTCGTTTTCGCCTACGACGGGTAAGAAGATTCGGCTCTATCGACAAGCGACAGGTTCGTAGCTAGCACTGCGTATAGGTACTTCTCGTCGCTAGCCTATATTAGGTAGTATATTAATACCTAGGGGTAGAAGTATAAAGATTTCTTCTTATAGGGTGCTCTTAGTAAATGCGTTGTTTATATCCACCTAGTGCAACTCCAGGTCCTTCTTATATATAACAGCTATAAATACTCTTAGCGTATTATGCCTTACTATAGGTATAAAGGTCTCTTAGAAGTCTACTCTATATTTCTAAGAGAATCCCCTTATAACTAGTCTTGCCTTAAACTTCTTAATAGTACTACTAATTAGCCTCTTTACGTTAAACACCTACTTAGAAGTAATAAGGTTTTCTCTCTTAAAAAAACAACCCCTTTCTAAGTATTATTAGTCTAGAGGGTAGTAAGTTCTTTCTAGATTGCCTCTCTCTATATATGTTTCTATTTAGGATCCTAAATTACCTCTTTATAGGACTTTAGAATAAGCACCTCTTGTCTCTAAAAGATAGCTAGTACTAATACTATAAATGCAACTTCTTTAACCTCTATAAGGGCTTCCTAAATCTACTATCCCTTATTTTCTATATACGAGAGGAATGCCTTCTATTACTTAGCTACTAGTAGTTCCTCTTTATCTCTCTATCTCTTCTAAAGAACCTACCTAGTAACTATACTATAGGTCCTTAGTTCTAGTCCTTACTCTTTATCTAAGATAGATCTTCTTCTCTTTTAGGACTTTATAGATTGGATCCCCTCCTAACCCCTATATTCTAGTAGATCTTATACAACATTAAGCTCCTTTTCTATTACCTTTCTACTAGCTGTAGTCCTTTCTTGTCTAATAGGCTGCTAGTTTAATATAGGTAGTAGAGTAGTCCTATTTTCCTCCTACTAAGGTAGTATAGCCTTAGGGTTTTCTTCTCCTAGATCCTCTACTCTTTAGTATTCGTCCTTGTCCTTCGGTATAGGTAGAAGTTGTATAAAGAGGAGTTTAATAGGTGCTATAGGCTTTTAGGTAATACGACCTAGTTAGGTCGCATTAGTATAGGCTATAGGCTCCTACTTCTTTAGTCTTCTAACTAGGTTCCTAACTAGTACTCTACTATCTTAATTAAGTCTAAGAACATTCAACTCTATATCTCCTCCTTTCTTAGCCTTAAAAAATATAGTAGTACTATAGGCCTTTATAGCCTTTATATTAGGTTCCTAGAAAAGCTATATTTTAGTAGTGTCGGGGATATATCTAATAAACACAGCCTCTTTGCCTCTATTTATTAGCTTGTTAGATCTTATTCTAGCTAGTTAAGATCTTAGGTCTATAGATACTACTGCCTTGCAGCTCCAGACTCTAAAGTGTAAAACCGAGGGCTGGATGTCTAAAAAGGCTTTCTTAGGCGATACCTTAAGGCTATTAATTTCTAGTAAAACTTAAGCAATTCTTAATAGCTTAAAAAACATAAACGCGCCCTAAGAGGCGACGACGACGACGGCGGGAGGCCTTGAGGCCTCCCAACACGCGACGACAAACCCCGACTAATAACACGACGTTGCGAGCGAAGGAGGGAGCCTAGGAGAAGGAGGTTGCGTCTCCAACTCCTAGGAAGCCCGAGCCTGCCCGCAACCACCTCCCTCTAGCTAATAAGGCTAGAAACAAACTGCTAAAGCAAACATAAGACTAACTATCTAGAGAAACCTGAAGACACTCACGACCTAGATCTAGAGCCACCTCGACTCCCAGTCGACCCTCCCCTCCTCCCCGACCCTCCTCCTCCTCTAGTAGGCCTAATAGGCCCTCCTCTACCACGCCCTCTACTAGGAAGAGTTACAGACTCTTTAGGCTATCCAAAAACCCTTTAGAGCCGACCAACACCCACCACCGCCACCCCGAAAACATGGGCCCAGACAGCCTAATTCGGACACATAATACTAAGGCCCCAACCTTAGGCATCTATAACTATCTTAGTAAAGATAGGAAACTAAGAAGAAAGGGAGAAAGCAAAGAAGATAAGCTATAAAGAGCTTAGAAGGACACTCGGAGTGCAGCAATTCAAGGCTGTATAGAAGCTCCTAAGCGGAGACCTTAAAGTTATCCTTTATAGAGAAGGAGAGAAAAGCCGGTTAGAAAGGGACTAATTATAGCTCAAGGCTGCATACCTAGGAGCCCAAGTAGAGTCACCTAGTACATAGGTAATTATACACGGCATTAGGACTTCCTAAAAGCTAGAGAATGCAGAAAGTTGGGCCTAGCTAGACTAGGACAACCTTACCTAGTTCCCGGATAGGCTTAAGATTAGGAAAGCCTTCTAGCTCAAGAACTAGAGGGCAAGGGAAGAAACCAACTTCTTATTAGTAGTAATAGTAGTATAAGACAAGCAGACTACGAGAGAGATATACAAGAGAGGCATTACTATAGGGGCAATGTAGTGTGTAGTAGAACTATACCACCTATAACAGAGGATAGTGCAATGCCTTAAGTGCAACAACTTCGGGCATATTACTACCTACTATAGGGCTACGGAGGACACATATAGAAAATGCGTAGGAAAGCATCGGACAGACACCTATAAGGAAAAGAAGGTCAAATACAGCAACTACAGAGGAGACTACAAGGCATACTCCCTCTAATACAGCTATAAAGCAGCTGCGAAGGCCAAAGTAAGAGCCTTCTTAGAATAGTTTAAGAAGCAATAGGAGGCAGCCTTAGGCTTAGTATAAGAAGATAAGGCTGCAGAATCCTTAGTCCTTAAGAGGAAAGCCCCACCAACTAAGCTAACGCAAAGAGATATAAGATACAAAGGTAGGCCCTTAGGCACTATAGCAGCAACGATAGCTAGCAGGAAGCAGATAAGCAAGCTCCACTTCCCTCTACTATAAGAAAGGGAGGAAACCTAGGGGGAAACAGATACACCCTAAGAAGGGATAGATATTAACCCAATTGAGCTCCTCTCCCAAGTGTCCTATAAGTAGCCAAACCCTAACGATCTACTAATACAATATCAACCGGTCAAACACTACCTAAACCCTACTACTAGACAGCTAGGCAGCGGAAGAGGCCATAGTAATAGCACTCTAAGAACTATAGCTAAATACCGCGAATAGTAAGACTAAGACTAAGAAAGGATACTTTACAGTCCTCCTACCCTAATAGAACCCGAGGGTTGCAATACTTGTGTCCGACAAGATTGGGACTAACAACTAGACACCACTCTTCTATAATATAGGTAACTTAGTAACTATCTAAATCTAGACACAAGTGGGAACTATCTCTATCTATAACTGCTATAACCCCTCGAGGCTAACAAACTATAGACAAGAAGGGACCCTCCCTATACTCTAGGAAGCACTCCTACAAACCCTAGGGGATACAACTGCAAGCTATATAGTAGTAGGAGACTTCAACCTCTACTACCCAAAATGGGGGGGAAACACGACATAGTCCTAACATACTATAGCAGACAAGCTTATTAAAACAGTTATAGAGGCCTAGCTATAGCTAACCCTAGAACTAGGAACAATTATATAGAAAAGACACATAGCTAGCTGCTAAACATTAGACCTAGTCTTTATTAGCTTCTCCCTCCAAAACCTAATCCAAGAATGCAAAACCCTCCTAGAGGAGACATATAGCTCTAACCACATCCCTCTTAGGACAACCCTCTGTATTAGCCTCTAAGGGCCAATAGGAAGAAGCTAGAGAAAGTAGTAGAAAGCTGCTAACTAGGCTAGAATCCGGGACCTTATAGCCCGGGACACTAACTAACTTAGCTAACTCCTACTAGACACAAGGGAGCACCTAGATACACTAGCCTACAACATACAATCCTCTATCTAGAGGACTATAGAGGAGACAGTTCCTATAGCTAGACTATTAAACTATATAAGGATAGTATAGACACAAGAGTGCAAAGATGCTACAAAGCTTATAAGGAAAAGGAGAAGGGAATAGAGAGACTATAAAACAGAATAGAGCTATATACAATACCTTATAGTATTATATATAAGGAGCAAGGTAGTAAGGAGAGAGTAGAACCTAGCTTAGAGAAGGATAATAAAAGAGGTTACAAAGGACCCTAAAAGATCTAGAAGATAGCTAAATAGGCTAGAGAGGAGCAAACCAAAGGTACTAGCTACTATACTTCCTAAGCCTAGATAATATAGAGTACAACGGAGACACTAATAAGGGAAAAGCTGTAATCTTAGTAAAACATTTCTTCCCAGACCCAAGGGAGGCAGACCTAAGTAACATCCAACGCACCCAACTGCTACCCCAATTCTAGATAGAGGTCGAGGTCGACCTAAAGGAGGTGGAGAGAATCCTTAGAAAACTGCCTAGTAATAAGGCCCCGGGACCTAACTAAATACTAAACCTCCTACTTAAAGAATATAGGGAACAACTTGCCCCAATCCTAGCCAAACTCTTTACTATATGCCTAAGGATGGCGTACTACCCTAAAGCCTTTAAGCACTCTACGATAGTAGTGCTTAGGAAACTATAGAAACTAGACTATATAAAGCTAGGAGCATATAGACTAATTGCCTTACTAAACACAATTATAAAGGTCCTAGAAGCCGTAGTTATAAAGAGGATATCTAAGAAGACTAAAGAAAGAAAACTCCTCCTAGAAGAACAGATAGGTGCTAGGCCCGGTAGGTCTACTACCTCCGCACTAGACCTTATTACTAAATAAGTAAGAACTATCTAGAAAACTAGGCTAGGAGCGGTAGCATTAATGCTTTGCCTAGACATCTTAGAGGCCTTCGACAAGGTCTCCTACTAGAGGCTACTCTATAACATTAGAATAAAAGGCTTCCTAGAACATATTATTAGCTTTATCCGGTTATTCCTCTAAGATAGGACCACCTGCCTAAGGCTTAGAGAATTTATGGACCAACTAAGGCCCCAAAACATAGGAATCCCCTAAGGCTCTACTCTATCCCTAATCCTATTCCTCTTCTTTGCCTCTACCCTACTCCTAACGCTATATAAAGGGAACACCTCAGTAATAGAGTTTATAGATAACTCCAACATCCTCACATATAGCATATCTATAGAGGAAAACTGTAGGCAACTAGAGAAAGCCTACTAGAAGTATAAAGAATAGGCAAGGAGATATGGGGCAGAATTTGCACTACAAAAGTACTAGCTTATCTACTTTATAAGGAGCAGGAAACACAATCTCAAGGCCACAGTTAAAATACAAGGATTTAATAGTAATCTACTACTATTACTAAGGCTCCTCGGGGTCTAGGTAGACACTAAGCTTAAATGGGGCCTACATATTAAACGGGCAGCAGGAAAGGGAGCTAAACAGATACAATTACTCTAAAGATTATACAAATCCACATAGGGAGCATCCTTCCAAAGAGCACGACACCTATATACGGCAATAGTACAGCCGGCTATTACCTTTAGATGCTAAGTATAGTCAAACCTAGAAGGCACACAAGGCTACTACAGGAACCTTACTAAGCCTATTAAGAAGATTTAGAGGAGGCCCTAAGGAACATTATAGGAGCATACAAGTTAGTTACAATAGCTGTCCTAGAGAGGGAAGCAAACATTGCTCCTCTCTATCTATATACTTAAGACCTAGCTAGGTAAGCATCTAAAAGCAAGACACCTAACCTATATACTAATATATTAGGGATAGGTGCAGAGAGATTAGGAGACAGACATAAGTAAGAAGGAGAGTAAGGCAACCTATAGCACTAACCTAAACTAGGTAAGAGGAAATCCTCTAGCTAGTACGAGGACAAGAGACAACAATATAGACACACCCGAGCTACAAAGCATAGTAGGCAAAACACTAATAGGACAAGAAGTAGGAGAGGGACAAGGAAGAGAGGAGGGCTAGGGCAGGAGGAGAACAACCACCTATATAGAAAACTACTACCTCCTCTATTATAGGGCCAAATCTGCATAAAGGACTTACTAGACTAGAGAGCACGATAGTCACACTCCTAAGGACAGAGCATATCGGGATAAGGCAGTACCTTACTAAGAGGCGAGTCCTAGGATACACACTAGACTATAAATGCGGATAGGGACACGAGATACCAAAACATATCTGCATTTTCTACCTAAAATAGAAAGAGAGAAGGTACCTCCTATTCTAAGAAGGAGGATCCACAAACTAGAAAGACCTAGCTAACACAAAAAGAGGGCTGCATGCTACAGCTAAGTAGCTCATCTAAGAAAGTATCCTAGAACAGTTCTTACTTATAGGGAGAGAGGCGTAGGAAGGAGAGAGGAGAGAGACGGGGAGGATAGGGCCTGGTAAGAGGAGGACTCGCTAGACACCTAGCATTGTCCGAAGGAAAATAGGGACGAAGGAAGCGGCTACGTAGGCTACAAGGCAAAAGAAACGCGAGGGTTTTTCGTAGGCTTTTCCCTCGGCCGAAACATATAGGGCGTGCTGCTTACTCTAGTTATAAGAGGTAGACCGGCGTATAAGAATTATCTATCTATCTATCTAATTTCTAGTCTATTTAGAAGTGCATTCCTAATAACGGTATATATATCTAATGCTTTAGGCTAGAATTTAATTAGTATGTTTAATTCCTTAATTATAGCTCTTATATAGTCTTTAGAGGTCTGGATTAACCTTTCTACAACTCTATTTTGAATAGAATTATAGGCTTTAGTAGTATAGAAGGTAATTCCTTTATCCTTCTCCTACTGTTTAAGCAAGGTAAGAAGCTCTCTTGCCCTATTACTCCTTACAATTTAGACAGGGTTTCTAGACTACAATTCTGCCTTTCTTTTCTAAATTCTTAGAGCTTCTAGTACATCTTCTCTAGACTTTAATAGAATAGTCTACTTCTTTCTCGAGTAGTTATCGACTATTTTAAGCTACTATTTAAAACCAAGTCTTAAGATTAGTAAAGGACTATAGATATTAATTAATATAAGAGATAGCCTTTAAGGCTTTCTCTTAACAACCTTGCCTCTATATTTCTTTATCTTTGCTAATGCACAGACCCTACAGCTATACTACTCTTTTAGGATTTAGATCTAGGATTTTAGGTTTAAAACCTAGTGCAAGTCCTTTAAAAGATCCTTTCTAAAGTGTATACATCTTCTATACTAGAGCTCCTACTGTTCTTAGGAGTTCTCTCTATTACTATAAAAGTATAAGCTCCATTCTTCTAGGTATTATATAGAAAGGTAACCTCCTCTAGGGACTTGTTAATCTCTTCGATAAATGGAACTCCTCCTTTTAATTTTGTCTAGACAACAGGTTTTCTAGAGGATAAAACAAGTATAAATTTTAGTAGTTAAATACTAAATTGCTAGCTAAACTAATTCTAAGAAATAAGATTTACTCTAAGACTAGGGATAAATAATATATCCTTTAGTATAATCTGCTTGCCTTTCCTTCTACCTATTACTACCTTTCTAATATATGTAGCCTATAGATAGCTACCTCCAACCTTAATCCACTTTCTAATCTAAAGAGGCTTTAGTTCTCTAAAAAGGGATGCTTAGTTAGTTATATAGGATAAAGCGCAGGAATTAAGTAGCTATTCTAATAGCAGGTACTTGCCTTTTACTTCTATAGTTGAGTGTGCAACTTTATTAACATCTTTATCTTCTAATAGAGATTGGAATATATCTAAATTTGCTAAGGGCTTGCCCTCCTTCTAGGCGGTATAAGCCTTCCTAGAGGTATGCTTCCTTAGAATTAATTTAATATTCTTCCTAAGGGATTATACTTCTAGGTTAAGTCTCTTTACTAGCTCTTTCAATTCTTCTTTACTAGGTAAGGAGCTCCTTCTATTCCTAGATAGTAAGGTTCTCTTCTAAACCTTATATATCTTAGTCTTAATAGCTTCCTTTACTTTGCTTAAGAGGGGATAGTTGCTAGTCCTATTTAAGTATTTATCTTAATAGAGATTATATAGGAATATGCCTCTAACTTATATCTTTCCTTTAATAAACATTACTGTCTCTTAGGATAGGAGTCTGTTCTATTTAGACTCTTCTACTTTAAGAAGCTAGAGGATTTGTTTAGGTTCTAGGTTCCTCTATATCTAGATAGTCTGCCTTATACTCTTATACTAATCTAGAAGTAAGTATAGTAGGAATTTAATCCTTATACTTAGGAGCTTAAAGTGTACCTCCCTTATATTAATCTCTACAATTCTTTTCCCTAGATTCTAAAAGTAGATTTATAACTTCTTAATTATATCCTCTAGCTCTATCTTAAAGGTAACAAACTTCTAAATAATTATAATAGTATATACTTCTTAGACTTTGCTATACTTAGTATATAGTTTCGTCTAGATATTATATACCCTTATCTTATCTATTACCTTATCTTAATTATCTTCTTCTAAGCTTTTAAGTAGAAGATATATTGCCTTTATATTGTCCTTCTTCTATACTAGGCTGTATTTTAAGTGCTCTAACCTAGGGAATCTAGCTTTTCCTTTTCCTTTAGATAATAAACTCTTAGATAGGTCTAATTCTAGTATTTGTATATCTAAGTCTCTTATATCTAAGATAACTTAGAATACTTCCTTACCCTTAAGAATGTTCTCTTATAGTCTAAACCATAGTCTCTAGTTCTCTCTTAAGAGGATTAGGGTCCTTCTCTTACTAAAGTTACTCTCTTAATCTATTTTGCAAATTAAAAGCAAAAACTTAAAACCAACTCTAGAAAATTAAAACTCTTCTAAAGTAACTAGGCAGTTTCTAGATTGCTGCCTTCCTTACTATATAAATTAGATCCTAGACCTAACTTGTCTTTCTAAGACTCGTCTCTTTTAGATAAGGCCCTATAAGGTTTAACTCTTATAGCCTAGGCTCTTATAGGCTAGATAGTATCCTGCTTATAGAGAGCCTCTAGTCTTCTACCTTCCTAGATTCAAGTATAATCTAAAGTATTAGCAGTACTTAGTGCTTAGTATAGGCTTATCTAAAGTAGTACTAGATATAAGACTAATCCTTTCCTCTTTATACTCTTAGTTAAGTATACTTTACTAGGTTCTTTTCTATCTTACCTATACTTTTAGGAACTTCTAGAACTATATTAGGATCTTCTAAAGCCTTAGTATATAGTATAGATAGGTATACCTTAGGTCTCCTAGTACTCTTTTCTACTTCCCTGTCGCTATTAGTACTATAGTCCTCCTTTAAGGATAAGAAGGCTAACTCTTTCTACCTAAAGCTCTGCTCTATAAACCCGGGCTTATAACCTATTAAATTTGGGTGTTTAAGTTATCGCTCGATGCGGCTTAAGTAGGAGAGGGGCGGAGCAATAGGTAGGAACCAACTATTATAATTATTATTATTATATACAGGTTATATCTTACTTCTAAGATGGGGCATTAGCTGAGTTATATAACCTAGTGGCCTGCGAAGACCTACTATACGCGTCCACGTCGCCGTAGGTAGAAACAGAGCATCGAGGATGCGACAGCTAAGTATAGAGGCGACGAGCGAAAGGGCGGCGCCGCCGGGCGCTCCGCTGCAGTAGTAGGAGGTAGACGCGCGACGCGACGCTCCTACTACGCTACACGTCCTACTCCCTTCGTCGGACGGCGTACCTCCTCGTAAAGAAGGACATAGAGGATACTAGGATACGAAAACCACCCGACGCGTTCCTACTCTACCGTCGCGCGCAGAGCCTAAACTGCGGCGTTCTACTCGCTATAGGAATATAGAAGCCCTAGGGACGCGATAGGGCACCTCTAGATCTAAAAGGCTCTAGGTACGCGTTAGATTAGCGAGAAAGACGCGTCGAGGGACAATAGAAGCGGAACTCGAGAGAACCTATTAAGGCTTACTACATACTATAGGTACGGAACCTATTAATACGCCCGCTACGCCGCAACCCCTCGAAGACGTTATTAAGCCCTCTTTCGACGAAACTGTTAAGGCCTCCTCTATACGTGTACCTTAAACTATTTAAAAAAAAGAATGCGGACAGGGAAGGGGAGGGGTTACAGTCCATCGAAGAAGGAGATGTTATAGCGATTCGTAGAGAGAGACATAGCGATGCACACAGGCCAGCTATATACTAGGTATACGTAGGAGAAACATAGGCTAGCTCGCAAGCAAAGTAGACACAGATTTGGTTAGTAGAGGGATACGCTAATAGCCTGCCCGGCGTAGGGTCTATTAAGGCTACCTCTGCAAGACACGGTCGGCCTATCGTAGGGAGACCCTTATAGGCAACGCGAAACGGAAACCGTAAGGTGACCGCAGGGCGTAGTGCGTAGTAGCTACTGCTGGCTCTGGAGACCTCACCCCTTTAATAAGCTCTAACCTCCGGTGCACCTAATAGTAGGCGGGATCAAACCCCGGCCGGAGAGACTACTACGTAGCTCGAGAGAACGGATGCGCGTGTCGGTATATAGAGAGACAGGACCGTCCGGTATAGGACAGCACGCTGGTGGTATGTACTTAAGGAGCAAACAACGAGTTACTTGGGCTAAGAGAGGCCTCGCCTACCTCGATTAGTAGAAGCCGGCGGTATAAGGCCAAAGGGCATAAGATAAGGCTAAAAACCAAGGCAGGGCCCAGTAGACAATAGGGCACCTCGCACCTGCTTAGATATACAAGAATCTAATAACTATTGCTCGAGAGAACTTATTAAGGCTTACTATATACTATAGGTACGGAACCTATTAATACGCCCGCTACGCCGCAACCCCTCGAAGACGATGTTAAGCCCTCTTTCGACGAAACTATTAAGGCCTCCTCTATACGTATACCTCAAACTATTTAAAAAGAATACGGACAGGGAAGGAGGGGTTACAGTCTATCGAAGAAGGAGATGTTACAGCGATTCGTAGAGGGGATATAGCGATGCATATAGGCTAGCTGTATACTAGGTACACGTAGGAGAAACACAGGCCAGCTCGCGAGCGAAGTGGACACAGATTTGGTTAGTAGAGGGATACGCTAATAGCCTACCTAGCGTGGGGTCCATTAAGGCTGCCTCTATAAGACACGGTCGGCCTGTCGTAGGGAGACCCTTATAGGCAACGCGAAACGGAAACTGTAAGGTGACCGCGGGGCGTAGTGCGTAGTAGCTACTGCTAGCTCCGAGGACCTCATCCCTTTAATAGGCAACTAACCCTCGGTGTACCTAGAAGTAGGCGGGATCAAACCCCGGTCGGAGAGACTACTACGTAGCTCGAGAGAACGGATGCGCGTGTCGGTACATAGAGAGACAGAGCTGTTCGTGTTAGGACAGGAGGCTGGTAGTGTGTACTTAAGGAGCAAACAACGAGTTACTTGGGCTAAGAGAGGCCTCGCCTACCTTAATTAGTAGAAGCCGGAGGTATAAGGCCAAAGGGCATGAGATAAGGCTGAAAACCAAGGTAGGGCCTAGTAGACAATGGGGCACGTCGCACCTGCTTAGATATATAAGAATCTAATAACTGTTGTCGACGAAACTGTTAAGGCCTCCTCTATACGTGTACCTCAAACTATTTAAAAAGAATGCGGATAGGGAAGGGGAGGGGTTACAGTCTATCGAAGAAGGAGATGTTATAGCGATTCGTAGAGGGGGACATAGCGATGCACATAGGCCAGCCGTATACTAGGTACACGTAGGAGAAACACAGGCCAGCTCGCGAGCGAAGTAGACACAGATTTGGTTAGTAGAGGGATACGCTAATAGCCTACCCGGCGTGGGGTCCATTAAGGCTGCCTCTACAAGATACGGTCGGCCTGTCGTAGGGAGACCCTTATAGGCAACGCGAAACGGAAACTGTAAGGTGACCGCAGGGCGTAGTGCGTAGTAGCTACTGCTAGCTCCGAGGACCTCATCCCTTTAATAGGCAACTAACCCTCGGTGTACCTAGAAGTAGGCGGGATCAAACCCCGGTCGGAGAGACTACTACGTGGCTCGAGAGAACGGATGCGCGTGTCGGTATATAGAGAGACAGAGCTGTTCGTGTTAGGACAGGAGGCTGGTAGTGTGTGCTTAAGGAGCAAACAACGAGTTACTTGGGCTAAGAGAGGCCTCGCCTACCTTAATTAGTAGAAGCCGGAGGTATAAGGCCAAAGGGCATAAGATAAGGCTAAAAACTAAGGCAGGGCCTAGTAGACAATAGGGCACGTCGCACCTGCTTAGATATATAAGAATCTAATAACTGTTGCTTATTAGTAGTAATGGCAGTATAAGACAAGCAGACTGCGAGAGAGATATGTAAGAGGGGCATTACTATAGAGGCAATGTAGTGTGTAGTAGAACTATACCACCTACAACAGAGGATAGTACAATGCCTTAAGTGCAACAACTTCGGGCATATTACTACCTACTATAGGGCTACGGAGGACATATATAGAAAATGCGTAGGAAAGCATCGGACGGACACCTATAAGGAAAAGAAGGTTAAATATAGCAACTGCAGAGGAGACTACAAGGCATACTCCCTCCAATGCAGCTACAAAGCAGCTGCGAAGGCTAAAGTAAGAGCCTTCTTAGAATAGTTTAAGAAGCAATGGGAGGCAGCCTTAGGCTTAGCATAAGAAGATAAGGCTACAGAATCCTTAGTCCTTAAGAGGAAAGCCCCACCAACTAAGCTAACGCAAAGAGATGTGAGATACAAAGGCAGGCCCTTAGGCACTATAGCAGCAACAATGGCTAGCAGGAAGCAGACAAGCAAGCTCCACTTCCCCTACTATAAGAAAGGGAGGAAACCTAGGGGGAAACAGATACACCCTAAGAAGGGATAGATATTAACCTAATTAAGCTCCTCTCCTAAGTGTCCTATAAGTAGCTAAACCCTAACGATCTACCAACACAATGTTAACTGGTCAAACACTACCCAAACCCTGCTGCTAGATAGCTAGGCAGCGGAAGAGGCCATAGTAATAGCACTCTAAGAACTATAGCTAAATACCGCGAATAGTAAGACTAAGACTAAGAAAGGATACTTTGCAGTCCTCCTACTCTAATAGAACCCGAGGGTTGTAATACTTGTATCCGACAAGATTGGGACTAACAACTAGACACTACTCTTCTACAACATAGGTGACTTAGTAACTATCTAAATCTAGATACAAGTAGGAACTATCTCTATCTACAACTACTACAACCCTTCGGGGCTAATAAACCACAGATAAGAAGGGACCCTCCCTACACTCTAGGAAGCACTCCTACAAACCCTAGGGGATACAACTACAAGCTATATAGTAGTGGGAGACTTCAACCTCCACTACCCAAAATAGGGGGAAACACGACATAGTCCTAACACACTATAGCAGACAAGCTTATTAAAACAGTTATAGAGGCCTAGCTATAGCTAACCCTAGAACTAGGAACAATTATATAGGAAAGACACATAGCTAGCTACCAAACATTAGACCTAGTCTTTGTTAGCTTCTCCCTCTAAAACCTAATCTAAGAATGCAAAACCCTCCTAGAGGAGATATATAGCTCTAACCACATCCCTCTTAGGACAACCCTCTACATTAGCCTCTAAGGGCCAACAGGAAGAAGCTAGAGAAAGCAGTGGAAAGCTGCTAACTAGGCCAGAATCCGGGACCTTATAGCCTAGGACACTAACTAACTCAGCCAACTCCCACTAGACACAAGGGAGCACCTAGATACACTAGCCTACAATATACAATCCTCTATCTAGAGGACTGTAGAGGAGACAGTTCCTATAGCCAGACTATTAAACTATATAAGGATAGCATAGACACAAGAGTACAAAGATGCTACAAAGCTTATAAGGAAAAGGAGAAGGGAATAGAGAGACTACAAAACAGAATAGAGCCATATACAATACCTTATAGCATTACATATAAGGAGCAAGGTAGTAAGGAGAGAGCAGAACCTAGCTTAGAGAAGGATAATAAAAGAGGTTATAGAGGACCCTAAAAAGATCTAAAAGATAGCTAAATAGGCTAGAGAGGGAGCGAACCAAGGGCACTAGCTACTACACTTCCCAAGCCTAGATAACATAAAGTATAACGGAGACACTAACGAGGGAAAAGCTGCAATCCTAGCAAAACATTTCTTCCTAGACCTAAGGGAGGCAGACCTAAGTAACATCCAACGCACCCAACTACTACCCCAATTCCAGATAGAGGTCGAGGTCGACCTAAAGGAGGTAGAGAGAATCCTTAGAAAACTACCTAGTAATAAGGCCCCGGAACCTAACTAAATACTAAACCTCCTGCTTAAAGAATATAGGGAACAACTTGCCCCAATCCTAGCTAAACTCTTTACTGCATACCTAAGGATGGCGTACTACTCCAAAGCCTTTAAGCACTCTACGATAGTAGTGCTTAGGAAACTATAGAAACTAGACTATACAAAGCTAGAAGCATACAGACCAATTGCCTTACTAAATACAATTATAAAGGTCCTAGAAGCTATAGTTATAAAGAGGATATCTAAGAAGACTAAAGAAAGAAAACTCCTCCTAGAAGAACAGATAGGTACTAGGCCCGGCAGGTCTACCACCTCCGTACTAGACCTTATTACTAAACAAGTGAGAACTATCTAGAAAACTAGGCTAGGAGCGGTGGCATTAATGCTTTGCCTAGACATCTTAGAAGCCTTCGACAAGGTCTCCTACTAGAGGCTACTCTATAATATTAGAATAAAAGGCTTCCTAGAACATATTGTTGGCTTCATCCGGTCATTCCTCTAAGACAGGACCACCTGCCTAAGGCTTGGAGAATTTATAGACCAACTAAGGCCCCAAAACACAGGAATCCCCTAAGGCTCCACCCTGTCCCCAATCCTATTCCTCTTCTTTGCCTCTACCCTGCTCCTAACGCTGCATAAAGGGAACACCTTAGCAATAGGGTTTGTAGATAACTCCAACATCCTTATATATAGCATATCTATAGAGGAAAACTGTAGGCAACTAGAGAAAGCCTACTAGAAGTGTAAAGAATAGGTAAGGAGACATAGGGCAGAATTTGCACTACAAAAGTACCAGCTTATCTACTTTATAAGGAGCAGGAAACACAATCTCAAGGCCACAGTCAAAATACAAGGATTTAATAGTAATCCACTACTATTACTAAGGCTCCTCGGGGTCTAAGTAGATACTAAGCTCAAATGGGGCCCACACATTAAACGGGCAGCAGGAAAGGGAGCCAAACAGATACAATCACTCTAAAGGTTATACAAATCCATATAGGGAGCATCCTTCCAAAGAGCACGACACCTGTATACGGCAATAGTACGGCCGGCTATCACCTTTAGATGCCAAGTATAGTTAAACCTAGAAGGCATATAAGGCTACTATAGGAACCTTACTAAGCCTATTGAGAAGATTTAGAAGGAGGCCCTAAGGAACATTATAGGAGCATATAAGTTAGTTGTAATAGCTGTCCTAAAGAGGGAAGCAAACATTGCTCCTCTCCACCTATATACCTAAGACCTAGCTAGGCAAGCATCTAAAAAGCAAGACACCCAACCTACATACTAATATATTAGGGACAGGTGTAGAGAGATTAGGAGACAGACATAAGCAAGAAGGAGAGTAAGGCAACCTATAGCACTAACCCAAACTAGGCAAGAGGAAATCCTCTAGCTAGTACGAGGATAAGAGACAATAATGTAGACACACCCGGGCTACAAAGCATAGTGGGCAAAACACTAATAGGACAAGAAGTAGGAGAGGGATAAGGAAGAGAGGAGGGCTAGGGTAGGAGGAGAACAACTACCTATATAGAAAACCACTACCTCCTCTATTATAGGGCCAAATCTGCATAAAGGACTCACTAGACCAGAGAGCACGATGGTCACACTCCTAAGGACAGAGCATATCGGGATGAGGCAGTACCTTACTAAGAGGCGAGTCCTAGGATATACACTAGACTGTGAATGCGGGCAGGGACACGAGACACTAAAACATATCTGCATTTTCTACCTAAAATAGAAAGAGAGAAGGCACCTCCTATTCCAAGAAGGAGGATCCACAAACTAGAAAGACCTAGCTAACACAAAAAGAGGGCTGTATGCTACAGCTAAGTAGCTTATCTAAGAAGGTGTCCTAGAACAGTTCTCACTTGTAGGGAGAGAGGCGTAGGAAGGAGAGAGGAGAGAGACGGGGAGGATAGGGCCTAGTAAGAGGAGGACTCGCTAGATACCTAGCATTATCTAAAGGAAAACAGGGACGAAGGAAGCGGCTACGTAGGCTGCAAGGCAAAAGAAACGCGAGGGTTTTTCGTAGGCTTTTCCTCAGCCGAAACATATAGGGCGTGCTGCTTACTCTAGTTATAAGAGGTAGACCGGCGTATAAGAATTATCTATCTATCTATATAACCTAGTGTTATATAACCTATATTACCTAATCTAGTGTCCCAAAGTGTCTCTTAGAATGTCTAACTAGGCTGCACTTTCTAACATTTAATAGGCAAAACGATATAGAGCATCCTTTGCGCCGCAAAAGTACTAACTTATCTACTTTACGTAGTCTAGGACAAGACACAACCTTATAGTAATAGTAAAGATCCGGGGTTTAACGATAAACTAGTACTATACCTACGCCTCCTCGGAGTCTAGCTAGATATAAAGCTAATATAGGGACTATACGTTAAAAAGTAGTAGAGAAGGGAGCGGAGCGAATGCACTCCCTCTAACGACTATACAAATCTACGTAGGGAGCGTTATTCTAGAAAGCGAGACACCTTTATATAGCGGTAGTACGCCTAGTAATAACGTATAGCTACTAGGTCTAGGCGAACCCGGAGGAAGTAGAGGGATATAAGAAAACTATTAGAAAGTGCAGCCTAGTTAGACATTCTAAGAGACACTTTGGAACACCAGATTAGGTAATATAGGTTATATAATACTAGGTTACATAACTCAGCTAATGCCCTATCTTAGAAGTAAGATACAACCTATATATAAAAACAACAATTATAACGGTTAGTTCCTACCTATTACTCTGCCCTCTCCTACTTAAGCCGCATTAAGCGACAACCCAAACACCTAAATTTAATAGGTTATAAGCCTAGGTTTGCAGAGCAGAGCCCTAGGTAGAAAGTATTATAGAAGACACTCTAGTAGGATCCGAAAACCGAGCAAGTCCGCGTCTCGACCCGGATTCGAACGCACGAACCAACTCTGCCGTACAGCGCTCCGACCGGAACCTCTAGGGATCCTTTACCGACGCTTAGGGGCCCTGCGGAACGAAAGCAGACCTGCCGGACTATAGAGGCGCAGGTTTGTTAAATACTAGCGCCGATAAGACAAAGGTAAATAGAAAGGAGCAAACGCAGTCCCGCCTGCGTTTGCCTACGCCGTATATATTTAGTTAGAGGTGCCTCCTACACCTCTTCTTCTTCCTTCGTGTTTCGTTCTATATACTAAACCTAGTTCTTAGTTTCTAGATCACTTCTTACCTCTCGCCTTCTAAGGCTCTTATGTTTTACTACGTTATCTAGGCTTCTACGCCTTAACATTACGAAACACTATAATATATTACTACTCCGATCTAGTCTCGACACGATAGACGATCTCACAGCCGCGCTAAGCGGTATAGCTGTCGAGGATGTTATTCTACTCGACAGCCTCTATAGCCTCTCTCCCTCTACTATTAAGGATATAAAGCCGGAAGAGATCGTACGCGTGTGTGCCTCGCACTGTTACTACCTTAGTAAGTTGGGTTAGAGATATGCTTCGCTAGAAGCGACCGCGACCGCTGCCGAAGAAGATCTTAACTACAAGAACACCGAACTTAAATAGCGGATCTCCGATGTCGATGCCCTTAAGTAGGCCCTTCTTAATAAGGGTCCCTCCGATTTAAACAACGTTAAGCGCTCTCGTAAGCTCGCCGATCTAGACAAGTTTCGCTTAGGTAGTAAGGAATAGGACAATTTCAAGTCCTAGATTACTCTTGTTTTCCTTAATAATAGTAATTACTTCCGAGATAATTAGAGCTGTCTAGCCTACCTATTTAGCCGCCTCGACGGTCCCGCCCTAGATACGATAAAGAGGCATATACGTACTACTTATATCGACTTTAAAAATGTCGATGCCGCTCTGCTTAAGCTCGAGTAGACCTTCGGAGATCCGGACCGCAAGATAACGGCATAATAGCGTCTCCGTAACTTGCGTTAGATAAACCGACCCTATATTGCGTACTACGGCGATTTCGTATGCGAAGTCGAGTTTACTAGCTAGAACGAGGAAGCGATTAAGTCGGTATTCGTCTAAGGTCTCTCTTACGAGATGCTAACTAGCCTTACTCTTCGCCTAGAGTAGCAAGACCTGTCCTTCGATGCACTCTATTAACTCCTACTTCGCTACGATGCTAGTTAGCGCCTAGTCTCTTCTCTTACTAGTAATAAGTATAGTCCGAAGAAGTACGACTCAACTCCTTATACTCTAGTCTAGAGTAAGACCAACCTAGACAAGACTAGTATAGATAAGACGACTACCTAGGGAGGTAATCGCATAGACCTATCTGCCGGCCGAGGCGAGTTCCGAGCTACCCTAAGTAATAGTAGACTTACGCCCGAGGAACGCTAACGCTGTGTCGACAACCGTCTCTACCTATACTATACCGAGGGAGGTCACATCGCCTATAAGTGTCCTCGCCGCGCAGCCGCCCGCACTCCTCTTAGTAGCAAGATAGTGACCGTTACCGCCCTAGATACTCCCGGCTCTCCCTCTCCTACGAGTAGCTAGGGAAACGTCTTAGCCTTTTATATTAACGTATAAAAGGCCCTAGCATTGTCCCTATCTTGTAGGTTTCCTTAGCCTTGGTAGCCTCGGAAGCTATCTGTAAGGAGGAACTCTCTAGTACCCCCTTTATAATAGCGACCCAGTTAGGTCCCGAAATAAAATCCTCTTAGACTCCAGCTCTTATTAATAATAGCGCAACGGGCCTCGCCTTTATTAACGAAAGCTACGCCCGTACTCTAAACCTCTCCTTTTAAGCTCTTAAGTATCTACGTACTCTAGAAATGTTCGATAGTAGCGAAACTGCTACCGGAAAAATCACGCACATCGTTTATATATAGCTCGCCGTCGGCTCGCATACCGAATCGATTACTTGCTTCGTAACGACTCTCTCTTAGTCCTAGAAACTTGTCCTCGGACTCCCCTAGTTAAAGCGCTACAACCCGCGTATTAACTAGGCCGAGGAAATCCTAACTTTCGACTCCTAGTTCTATAAGGAACGCTGCTTCTCGGAGGCCCCTATACCCGAGAAGTCCGCCGACCGTTCTGTCCGATACATCTCTATAGCCGCCTTCGATCGCCTTCGCTAGGATTAGAAGGTGCAAATCTTCGCAGCTACTCTTATAGACGTAGAAAAGGCCCTATTATAGAAGGCCCCTACAGATCCAGCCTCTAGACTCCCGAAGCACTACTACTAGTTTTTGCCTTTATTTAATCGAGAAGCGGCTAGTAAGCTGCTCCCGCACCGAGCCTCCGACTATAAGATCGAGCTCCGCGAAGGAGCTATTCCGCTATTCGGTCCTCTCTATTCGATGTCCCGAGACGAGCTCCTCGTACTCCGAAAGTATCTTAATAATAATCGCCGAAATAGGTTTATTCGGTCTAGTCGCTCTCTAGTAGCGAGTCTAGTTATGTTCGCCTACAAGCTAGGGGGAGGGTTACGGTTCTACGTCGATTATCGAGGATTAAATGCCTTAACGAAGAAGAACCGGTATCCTATTCCTCTAATCTTAGAAACTCTCGAGCGCCTATTAAAGGCTAAGTATTATACGAAGCTCGATATTATTTTAGCGTTTAATAAGATCCGGATTACGGAAGGACACGAGTAGATAACTGCCTTCTGTACGCGCTACGGACTATTTAAGTACACTGTCCTTCCTTTCGGTCTTTATAATAGCCCGAGTACCTTCTAAGAGTATATTAACGAAGCCCTTCGAGAATTTTTAGACCGCTTCGCGACGGCCTATATCGATAATATCCTAGTCTATAGTTAGACGCTCGAAGAACACCGAGAGTACGTCCGTTAAGTACTTATAAGGCTTAAAGAATTCGGCCTTTACCTCGATATCGACAAGTGCGAATTTAAATGCAAGCAAGTTAAGTTTCTCGGATTAATTATCTCGACGGACGGCGTCTCGATAGATCCGGAAAAGATTATAGCAATTCTTAACTAGCCTTAGCCTTACAACCTTAAGGAGGTATAGAGCTTCCTTAGGTTCGCTAATTTCTATCGTCGTTTTATCCGAGGGTACTCCTTTACTATTCGCCCTCTTACGAGGTTAACCGGTAAGGATGTACCCTTCGTATAGGATCGAGCCTATTAAGAGGCGTTCGACTACCTCCGGGGCTAGTTTACTTCTGCTCCGCTCCTCCGGCATTTTAACTTCGATAAGGAATCCCGAATCGAAACGGACGCCTCCGATAGAGTTACTAGTGCAGTCCTTTTATAGAGAGAATCCCTGAGAGCCTATAGCTTCCTATTACCTTTCTATTTCGGAAGATATTGCCTACCGAATATAACTACGATATATATAATAAGGAGCTGCTCGCTATCGTAAAGGCTTTCGAGGAATAGCGACCGGAACTCGAGGGAGCTGCCTTTCCGATCGAAGTAAGTTCGGATTACAAAAATCTTCTATATTTCTTAAAGAGTAAGGTCCTTAATCGCCGGCAGACTTAGTGGAGCGAGTTCCTATTAAGATTCGAGTTCAAAATCTAGTATACTCCCGGGTCCGCTAACTCCTAAGCCGACGCTCTTACCCGGCAGTAAGGCGATAAGCCTATCGACCGTAAAGGTCCGCGACCCGAGCAAGCTATTCTTAAGCTATCTAACCTTAGTTCGGAGCTCGTAGAAGCGCTTCGGGTTTAGGGGTCGGAGGTGCCTCTGCTAGTTGTCCGCTTCGCGCGAGCCCTCGCTAAGACGATATAGATCTCCGCTAGAACGGACCGGGAGGTAGGGTCCCCCCTAGCTAAAGAATATAGGGAATAGAAGGGCTTCTCGGACGACGAGACGACTCCCGATTCCCCCGAATCCGAGCAAGAATCGAGCGATATAGACTCCGGTAGCGACGATTCCTCGTAAGCTAGCGACTCCGACTCTAAAGCTTCTTTCTATTACGGCGTAGAAGCCTAGATAACGTAGTAAAACATAAGAGCCTTAGAAGGCGAGAGGTAAAAAGTAATCTAGAAACTAAGAACTAGGTTTGGTGTATAGAACGAAACACGAAGGAAGAAGAAGAGGTGTAGGAGGCACCTCTAACTAAATATATACGGCGTAGGCAAACGTAGGCGGGACTGCGTTTGCTCCTTTCTATTTACCTTTGTCTTATCGGCGCTAGTGTTTAACAAACCTGCGCCTCTATAGTCCGGCAGGTCTGCTTTCGTTCCGCGGGGCCCCTAAGCGTCGGTAAAGGATCTCTAGAGGTTCCGGTCGGAGCGCTATACGGTAGGGTTGGTTCGTGCGTTCGAATCCGGGTCGGGACGCGGACTTGCTCGGTTTTCGGATCCTACTAGAGTGTCTTCTATAACATTACCCCCTTAGGCCCGACTCCTAGACCGGAGGTAAGAAGGGAGGAGGCGTTAAACTAATAGAGGATGCGTTATCCTCCGATAGGAGTTCCTCTACTGTTTTTCCGTCTAGTAGTTAAACGTATATAGGGTGCTTGTGCTCCGTTCTAGCTATAGGGCGGATTTCCTCTTAGATGTTCTATTAGTACGCTTCTAACTATTCCCTCTTTAGAATTAGGAACGTTCGGAGTCTACTATAGGCTCGGATCTTTTCCTTCTCGAATA
This sequence comes from Cercospora janseana, assembly GCA_026725115.1. NCBI lineage: Eukaryota > Fungi > Ascomycota > Dothideomycetes > Mycosphaerellales > Mycosphaerellaceae > Cercospora > Cercospora janseana. The sequence continues at coordinate 1,297,199 of CM049100.1, forward strand.
CTATATAGCGTAGCGGTTCCTAAGTACGGTCTCCTCTTCTAGGTATCCTTCCTATTATACGAGAAATATATTCCGTCCCTATTCCTTCTTCTAACCTATAATCTCTTCTACGATATACTCTTCCGGTTCGGCTTCGGGAGTTTTATCGACAGGCATTAGCGGTAGATCGGTTTCTTTCTAGTATAGCAGTAGCTCTATACCTATAGGTTATAGGCGAACGACAAGTTAAATAGGGTGGATTTCTATCTCTAGAGGTAGATCGAGTCGGTACGCGTGCGAGCCTACGGTTTCTAAAATAGTAAAGGGGCCTAGTTTCTTCTAGTCGAGCTTACGGCTTAGTCTTTTTATCTTAAAATTCCGAGCGTCGAGGAATACCTTATCTCCGACTTAATAGTTCGGGGCTGCTCCTCGCCTACAGTTCGTATAGTATTAGTAGACTTCTTTTATATAGTCGAGGTCTCGGCGGAGGACTTCTAATCGATCGTTCATTTTCTAAGTATACTCGTCGGCGTCCCTCTCGAGCTCGCCTTCTACGGCCGGTAGGCCTAGAGGGGGCTCTATTCCCGTACGAGGGTGATAGCTATAGAGAGTATAGAAGGGTAACATCCTGGTGGACGAGGAGTCCTAATTATTTACTACGAACTCCGCGAGGGCTAAGTGTTTTAGCTAGTTATCTTGCTCGTAATTAACGTAGCACCGTAGCATCTGTTTATAGAGGGCGTTTGCGATTTCTGTCTGTCCGTCTGTTTAAGGATAGTATATAGTCGAGACTTCGGCCGAGATACCTAGGATCTTATATAATCGTCGCCAAAAACGACTAATTATCTACGGAGCGCGATCGGAAGTAATAGACTCTAGGAGACCGTAGTACCTAAAGATTCTATCGACGAATAACTCGGCTATAGCTTAAGCAGTAGTACTATTATACGAGAGGAAGTGCCGATCTTTAGTTAAACGATCGACTACTACGAGGATGTTACGTACTTTCCTACCTCTATAGATAGAAGCCTTCGGCAGCCCCATAATCCAGTCTATCGAAATATGTCTCTAAGGGAGACGCGGAGTGCTAAGAGGCTTTAGGAATCCCCTTAGCTTAAGACGATCTGCCTTTGCTCTCTTATAGATAAAGCAGTTGTCTTCGTATCGGCTACAATCCTAGTGCATCCTAGGCTAGTAATAGAATCGTCGGATTAGGCTTAGCATCTTTTCTCGCCCTAGATAAGCAGCGGCTAGGATATCGTAGTATATTCTTATAATACGGTCTCGAAGTCCTTCGAAATCGGGGACGAATAGAGCGTTTCGGTAGAGCACCTTCCCTCCTACGAGTTTATATTTAGAGAGAGTCTATTTAGGAAAGGTGCGGTCTCTATTCTATAGAGCAGCGACTAATCCGCGGGCTTCGGGGTCCTAGAGGTACGTAGCATTTAATAGATCTTCGGTAAGGAAAGCCTCCTTCTTAAAGCCTTCGAAAGAAGCTTTAGAGTCGGAGTCGCTAGCTTGCGAGGAATCGTCGCTACCAGAGTCTATATCGCTCGATTCTTGCTTAGATTCGGGGGAATCGGGAGTCGTCTCGTCGTCCGAGAAGCCCTCCTATTCCCTATATTCTTTAGCTAGGGGGGACCCTGCCTCCTAGTCCGTTCCGGTAGAGATCTATATCGTCTCGGCGAGGGCTCGCGCGAAGCGGACAACTAGCGGAGGCACCTCCGACCCCTGAACCCGAAGCGCTTCTACGAGCTCCGAACTAAAGTTAGATAGCTTAAGAACAGCTTGCTCGAGTCGCGGACCTTTACGGTCGATAGGCTTATCGCCTTACTACTAGGTAAGAGCGTCGGCTTAGGAGTTAGCGGACCTAGGAGTATACTAGATTTTGAACTCGAATCTTAATAGGAACTCGCTTCACCGAGTCTGCTGGCGATTAAGGACCTTACTCTTTAGGAAATATAGAAGATTTTTATAATCCGAACTTACTTCGATTAGAAAGGTAGCTCCCTCGAGTTCCAGTCGCTATTCCTCGAAAGCCTTTATAATAGCGAGCAGCTCCTTATTATATATATCGTAGTTATATTCGGTAGGCAACATCTTCTAGGATAGGAAGGCAATAGGAAGCTACGAGCTCTTAGGGATTCTCTCTATAAAAGGACTATACTAGTAACCCTATTAGAGGCGTCCGTTTCGATTCGGGATTCCTTATCGAAGTCGAAATGCCGGAGGAGCGGAGCGGAAGTAAACTAGCCCCGGAGGTAGTCGAACGCCTCTTAATAGGCTCGATCCTATACGAAGGGTATATCCTTACCGGTTAACCTCGTAAGAGGGCGAACGGTAAAGGAGTACCCTTAGATAAAACGACGATAGAAATTAGCGAACCTAAGGAAGCTCTATACCTTCTTAAGGTTGCGAGGCTAAGGCTAGTTAAGAATTGCTATAATCTTTTCCGGATCCATCGAGACGCCGTCCGTCGAGATAATTAATCTAAGAAACTTAACTTACTTGTATTCAAATTCGCACTTATCGATATCGAGGTAAAGGCCGAATTCTTTAAGCCTTATAAGTACTTAACGGACGTGCTCTCGGTGTTCTTCGAGCGTCTAACTATAGACTAGGATGTTATCGATATAGGCCGTCGCGAAGCGGTCTAAAAATTCTCGGAGGGCTTCGTTAATATACTCTTAGAAGGTACTCGGGCTATTGCAAAGACCGAAAGGAAGGACAGTATACTTAAATAGTCCGTAGCGCGTACGGAAGGCAGTTATCTACTCGTGTCCTTCCGCGATCCGGATCTTATTAAACGCTAAAATAACATCGAGCTTCGTATAATACTTAGCCTTCGATAGGCGCTCGAGAGTTTCTAAGATTAGAGGAATAGGATACCGGTTCTTCTTCGTTAAGGCATTTAATCCTCGATAATCGACGTAGAACCGCAACCCTCCCCCTAGCTTGCGGGCGAATATAACTAGACTCGCTGCTAGAGAGCGACTAGACCGAATAAACCTATTTCGGCGATTATTATTAAGATACTTTCGGAGTACGAGGAGCTCGTCTCGGGACATCGAATAGAGAGGACCGAATAGCGGAACAGCTCCTTCGTAGAGCTCGATCTTATAGTCGGAGGCTTGGTGCGAGGGCAGCTTACTAGCCGCTTCTCGATTAAACAAAGGCAAAAACTAGTAGTAGTGCTTCGGGAGTCTAGAGGCTAGATCCGTAGGGGCCTTCTACGATAGGGCCTTTTCTACGTCTGCGAGAGTAGCTGCGAAGATTTGCACCTTCCGATCCCGGCGAAGGCAATCGAAGGCAGCTACGGAGATATATCGAACAGAACGGTTAGCGGACTTCTCGGGCATAGGGGCCTTTGAGAAGCAGCGTTCCTTATAGAACTAGGAGTCGAAAGTTAGGATTTCCTCGGCCTAGTTAATACGCGGGTTGTAGCGCTTTAACTAGAGGAGTCCGAGGACAAGTTTCTAGAACTAAGAGAGAGTCGTTACGAAGCAAGTAATTAATTCGGTATGCGAGCCGACAGCGAGCTATATATAAACGATATACGTGATTTTTCTAGTAGCAGTTTCGCTACCGTCGAACATTTCTAGAGTACGTAGATACTTAAGAGCTTAAAAGGAGAGGTTTAGAGTACGGGCGTAGCTTTCGTTAATAAAGGCGAGGCCCGTTACGCTATTATTAATAAGAGCTAGAGTCTAAGAGGATTTTATTTTAGGACCTAACTAGGTCGCTATTATAAAGGGGTACTAGAGAGTTCCTCCTTATAGATAGCTTCCGAGGCTACCGAGGCTAAGGAAACCTGCAAGATAGGGACAATACTAGGGCCTTTTATACGTCGATATAAAAGGCTAAGACGTTTCCCTAGCTGCCTACGGGAGAGGGAGAGCCGGGAGTATCTAGAGTAGTAACGGTAACTATCTTACTACTAAGAGGAGTGCGGGCGGCTGCGCGGCGAGGACACTTATAGGCGATGTGACCTCCCTCGGTATAGTATAGGTAGAGACGGTTGTCGATACGGCGTTAGCGTTCCTTAGGCGTAAGTCTGCCGTTACTTAGAGCAGCTCGGAACTCGCCTCGGCCGGCAGACAGGTCTATGCGATTACCTCCCTAGGTAGTCGTCTTATCTGTACTAGTCTTATCTAGGTTAGTCTTACTCTAGACTAGAGTATAAGGGGTTAAGTCGTACTTCTTCGGACTATACTTATTACTAGTAAGAGAAGAGACTAGGCGCTAACTAGTATTATAGCGAAGTAGAAGTTAATAGAGTATATCGAAGGACAGGTCTTACTACTCTAGGCGAAGAGTAAGGCTAGTTAGTATCTCGTAAGAGAGACCTTAGACGAATACCGACTTAATCGCTTCCTCGTTCTAGCCGGTAAACTCGACTTCGTATACGAAATTGCTATAGTACGCAATATAGGGTCGGTTTATCTAACGCAAGTTGCGGAGACGCTATTGTGCCGTTATCTTGCGGTCCGGATCTCCGAAGGTCTGCTCGAGCTTAAGTAGAGCGGCATCGACATTTTTAAAGTCGATGTAAGTAGTACGCATATGCCTCTTTATCGTGTCTAGGGCAGGACCGTCGAGGCGGCTAAATAGGTAGGCTAGACGGCTCTAATTATCTCGGAAGTAATTACTATTATTAAGGAAAACAAGAGTAATCTAGGACTTAAAATTGTCCTATTCCTTACTACCTAAGCGAAACTTGTCTAGATCGGCGAGCTTACGAGAGCGCTTAATATTATTTAAATCGGAGGGACCCTTATTAAGAAGAGCCTACTTAAGAGTATCGATATCGGAGATCTGCTGTTTAAGTTCGGTGTTCTTGTAGTTAAGATCTTCTTCGGCGGCGGTCGCAGTCGCTTCTAGCGAAGCATATCTCTAACCCAACTTACTAAGGTAGTAATAGTGCGAGGCATACACGCGTGCGATCTCTTCCGGCTTTATATCCTTAACGGTAGAGGGAGAGAGGCTATAGAGGCTATCGAGTAGAATAACATCCTCGACAGCTATACCGCTTAGCGCGGCTATAAGATCGTCTATCGTGTCGAGACTAGATCGGAGTAGTAATATGTTATAGTGTTTCGTAATATTACGGCGTAGAAGCCTAGATAACGTAGTAAAATATAAGAGCCTTAGAAGGCGAGAGGTAAGAAGTGATCTAGAAACTAAGAACTAGGTTTAGTATACAGAACGAAACACAAAGGAAGAAGAAGAGATATAGGAGGCACCTCTAACTAAATATATATAGCGTAGGCAAACGCAGGCGGAACTGCGTTTACTCCTTTCTATTTACTTTTATCTTATCGGTGCTAGTATTTAACAAACCTACGCCTCTATAGTCCGGCAGGTCTGCTTTCGTTCCGCGGAGCCCCTAAGCGTTAGCAAAGGATCTCTAGAGGTTCCGGTCGGAGCGCTATACGGTAGGGTTAGTTCGTGCGTTCGAATCCGGGTCGGGACGCGGACTTGCTCGGTTTTCGGATCCTACTAGAGTGTCTTCTATAACACTTTCGAAGGCTTCGAGAAGGAGGCTTTCCTTACTAAAGATCTATTAAATACTACGTACCTCTAGGACCCCGAAGCCCGCGGATTAGTCGCTACTCTATAGAATAGAGACCGCACCTTTCCTAAATAGACTCTCTCCGAATATAAACTCGTAGGAGGGAAGGTGCTCTACTAAAACGCTCTATTTGTCCCCGATTTCGAAGGACTTCGAGACCGTATTATAAGAACATGCTACGATATCCTAGCTGCCGCTTATCTAGGGCGAGAAAAGATGCTAAGCCTAATCCGACGATTCTATTACTAGCCTAGGATGTACTAGGATTGCAGCCGATACGAAGACAACTGCCCTATCTATAAGAGAGCAAAGGCGGATCGTCTTAAGCTAAGGGGATTCCTAAAGCCTCTTAGTACTCTGCGTCTCCCTTAGAGACACATTTCGATAGACTAGATTATAGAGCTGCCGAAGGCTTCCACCTACGGAGGCAGGAAAGTACGCAATATCCTCGTAGTAGTCGATCGTTTAACTAAAGATCGGCACTTCCTCCTATGTAATAGTACTACCGCTTAAGCTACAGCCGAGTTATTCGTCGATAGAATCTTTAGGTACTACGGTCTCCTAGAGTCTATTACTTCCGATCGCGCTCCGTAGATAATTAGTTGTTTTTAGCGACGATTGTATAAGATCCTAGGTATCTTAGCCGAAGTCTCGACTATATACTATCCTTAAATAGACGGATAGACGGAAATCGCAAACGCCCTCTATAAACAGATGCTACGGTGCTACGTTAATTACGAGCAAGATAACTAGCTAAAACACTTAGCCCTCGCAGAGTTCGTAGCAAATAATTAGGACTCCTCGTCTACTAGGATATTACCCTTCTATACTCTCTATAGCTATTACCCTCGTACGGGAATGGAGCCCCCTCTAGGCCTACTAGCCGCGGAAGGCGAGCTCGAGAGAGACGCCGACGAGTATACTTAGAAAATGAACGATCGATTAGAAGTCCTCCGCTAAGACCTCGACTATATAAAAGAAGTCTACTAATACTACGCGAACCGCAGGCGAGGAGCAGCCCCGAACTATTAAGTCGGAGATAAGGTGTTCCTCGACGCTCGGAATTTTAAGACAAAAAGACTAAGCCGCAAGCTCGACTAGAAGAAACTAGGCCCCTTTACTATCTCGGAAACCGTAGGCTCGCACGCGTACCGACTCGATCTGCCTCCGGAGATAGGAATCCACTCTATTTAACCTGTCGTTCGCCTACGACCTACAGGTATAGAGCTACTACCGTACTAGGAAGAAACTAACCTACTACTAATGCCTGTCGATAAAACTCCCGAAGCCGAACCGGAAGAGTATACCGTCGAAGAGATCGTAGGTTGGAAGGAGGAATAGGGACGGAATATGTTCCTCGTATAATAGGAAGGATACCCGGAAGAGGGAGACCGCACTTAGGAACCGCTACGCTATATAGTATTCGAGAAGGAAAAGATCCGAGCCTATAGTAGACTCCGAACGTTCCTAATTCTAAAGAGGGAATAGTTAGAAGCGTACCGATAGAACATCTAAGAGGAAATCCGCCCTATAGCTAGAACGGAGTACGAGCACCCTATATACGTTTAACTACTAGACGGAAAAATAGTAGAGGAACTCCTATCGGAGGATAACGCATCCTCTATTAGTTTAACGCCTTCTCCCTCCCCACCTCCGGTCTAGGGTCGGGCCTAAGGGAGGGTAATGTTATAGAAGACACTCTAGTAGGATCCGAAAACCGAGCAAGTCCGCGTCCCGACCCGGATTCGAACGTACGAACCAACCCTACCGTATAGCGCCCCGACCGGAACCTCTAGGGATCCTTTACCGACGCTTAGGGGCCCCACGGAACGAAAGCAGACCTGCCGGACTATAGAGGCGCAGGTTTGTTAAATACTAGCGCTAATAAGACAAAGGTAAATAGAAAGGAGTAAACGTAGTCCCGCCTACGTTTACCTACGCCGTATATATTTAGTTAGAGGTGCCTCCTATATCTCTTCTTCTTCCTTTATGTTTCGTTCTATATACTAAACCTAGTTCTTAGTTTCTAGATTACTTCTTACCTCTCGCCTTCTAAGGCTCTTATATTTTACTACGTTATCTAGGCTTCTACGCCTTAATAGAAAGAGTTAGCCTTCTTATTCTTAAAGAAGGACTATAGTACTAATAGCGACAGAGAAGCAGAAAAAAGCACTAGAAGACCTAAGGTATACTTATCTACACTATATAGATAGATAATTCTTATACGCCGGTCTACCTCTTATAACTAGAGTAAGTAGCACGCCCTATATGTTTCGGCCGAGGGAAAAGCCTACGAAAAACCCTCGCGTTTCTTTTGCCTTGCAGCCTACGTAGCCGCTTCCTTCGTCCCTATTTTCCTTCGGACAATACTAGGTATCTAGCGAGTCCTCCTCTTACTAGGCCCTATCCTCCTCCGTCTCTCTCCTCTCTCCTTCCTACGCCTCTCTCCCTACAAGTAAGAACTGTTCTAGGACACCTTCTTAGATAAGCTACTTAGCTGTAGTATATAGCCCTCTTTTTGTATTAGCTAGGTCTTTCTAGTTTGTAGATCCTCCTTCTTAGAATAGGAGGTGCCTTCTCTCTTTCTATTTTAGGTAGAAAATATAGATATGTTTTAGTATCTCGTGTCCCTACCTACATTTACAGTCTAGTATATATCCTAGGACTCGCCTCTTAGTAAGGTACTGCCTTATCCCGATATACTCTGTCCTTAGGAGTGTAACCATCGTACTCTCTAGTCTAGTGAGTCCTTTGTGTAGATTTGGCCCTATAACAGAGGAGGTAGTAGTTTTCTATATAGGTGGTTGTTCTCCTCCTGCCCTAGCCCTCCTCTCTTCCTTATCCCTCTCCTACTTCTTGTCCTATTAGTGTTTTGCCTACTATACTTTGCAGCCCGGGTGTGTCTATATTATTGTCTCTTGTCCTCGTACTAGCTAGAGGATTTCCTCTTACCTGGTTTGGGTTGGTGCTATAGGTTGCCTTGCTCTCCTTCCTACTTATATCTATCTCCTAATCTCTCTACACCTGTCCCTAATATATTAGTATGTAGGTTAGGTGTCTTGCTTTTTAGATGCTTGCCTAGCTAGGTCTTAGGTATATAGGTGGAGAGGAGCAATATTTGCTTCCCTCTCTAGGACAGCTGTTGCAACTAACTTATATGCTCCTATAATGTTCCTTAGGGCCTCCCTCTAAATCTTCTTAATAGGCTTAGTAAGGTTCCTATAGTAGCCTTATATGCCTTCTAGGTTTAACTATACTTAGCATCTAAAGGTAATGGCCGGCCGTACTATTACTGTATATAGGTGTCGTACTCTTTAGAAGGATGCTCCCTATATGGATTTGCATAACCTTTAGAGTAATTGTATCTATTTAGCTTCCTTTCCTGCTGCCCGTTTAATATATAGGCCCTATTTAAGCTTAGTGTCTACCTAGACTCCGAGGAGCCTTAGTAACGGTAGTAGGTTACTATTAAATCCTTATATTTTGACTGTGGCCTTAAGATTGTGTTTCCTACTCCTTATGAAGTGGATAAGCTAGTATTTTTGTAGTGCAAATTCTGCCCTATATCTCCTTACCTATTCTTTACACTTCTAGTAGGCTTTCTCTAGTTGCCTATAGTTTTCCTCTATAGACATGCTATATATAAGGATGTTGGAGTTATCTACAAACCCTATTGCTAAGGTGTTCCCTTTATATAGCGTTGGGAGTAGGGTAGAGGCAAAGAAGAGGAATAGGATTAGGGATAGGGTAGAGCCTTAGGGGATTCCTATGTTTTAGGGCCTTAGTTAGTCTATAAATTCTCTAAGCCTTAGGTAGGTGGTCCTATCTTAGAGGAATAACCGGATAAAGCTAATAATATATTCTAGGAAGCCTTTTATTCTAATATTATAGAGTAGCCTCTAGTGGGAGACCTTGTCGAAGGCCCCTAAGATGTCTAGGCAAAGCATTAATGCCACCGCTCCTAGCCTAGTTTTCTAGATAGTTCTCACTTGTTTAGTAATAAGGTCTAGTGCGGAGGTAGTAGACCTGCCGGGCCTAGCACCTATCTATTCTTCTAGGAGGAGTTTTCTTTCTTTAGTCTTCTTAGACATCCTCTTTGCAACTACGGCTTCTAGGACCTTTGCAATTGTGTTTAGTAAGGTAATTGGTCTATATGCTCCTAGCTTTGTATAGTCTGGTTTCTATAGTTTCCTAAGCACTACTATCGTAGAGTACTTAAAGGCTTTGGGGTGGTACGCTATCCTTAGGCATGTAGTAAAGAGTTTGGCTAGGATTGGGCAACAGTTATTAGATTCTTATATATCTAAGCAGGTGCGACGTGCCCTATTGTCTACTAGGCCCTGCCTTAGTTTTTAGCCTTATCTTATGCCCTTTAGCCTTATACCTCCGGCTTCTACTAATTAAGGTAGGCGAGGCCTCTCTTAGCCTAAGTAACTCGTTGTTTGCTCCTTAAGCACATACTACTAGCCTCCTGTTCTAATACGAACAGCTCTATCTCTCTATATACCGACACGCGCATCCGTTCTCTCGAGCTACGTAGTAGTCTCTCCGACCGGGGTTTAATCCCGCCTACTTCTAGGTACACCGAGGGTTAGTTGCCTATTAAAGGGATGAGGTCCTCGGAGCTAGCAGTAGCTACTACGCACTACGCCCCGCGGTTACCTTACGGTTTCCGTTTCGCGTTGCCTATAAGGGTCTCCCTACGACAGGCCGACCGTGTCTTATAGAGGCAGCCTTAATAGACCCCACGCCGGGCAGGCTATTAGCGTATCCCTCTACTAACCAAATCTGTGTCCACTTCGCTCGCGAGCTAGCCTGTGTTTCTCCTACGTGTACCTAGTACACGGCTGGCCTATATACATCGCTATGTCCCCCTCTACGAATCGCTGTAACATCTCCTTCTTCGATGGACTATAACCCCTCCCCTTCCCTATCCGTATTCTTTTTAAATAGTTTGAGGTACACATATAAAGAAGGCCTTAATAGTTTCGTCGAAAGAGGGCTTAATATCGTCTTCGAGGGGTTGCGGCGTAGCGGGCGTATTAATAGGTTCCGTACCTATAGTATGTAGTAAGCCTTAATAAGTTCTCTCGAGTTCCGCTTCTATTGTCCCTCGACGCGTCTTTCTCGCTAATCTAACGCATACCTAGAGCCTTTTAGATCTAGAGGTGCCCTGTCGCGTCCCTAGGGCTTCTACATTCCTATAGCGAGTAGAACGCCGCAGTTCGGGCTCTGCGCGCGACGGCAGAGTAGGAACGCATCAGGTGGTTTTCGTATCCTAGTATCCTCTATATCCTTTTTCGCGAGAAGGCACGCCGTCCGACGAAGGGAGTGGGACATATAGCGTAGTAGGAGCGTCGCGTCGCGCGTCTGCCTCCCACTACCGCGGCAGAGCGCCCGGCGGCGCCGCCCCTTCGCTCGTCGCCTCTATACTTGGCCGTCGCATCCTCGATGCTCCGTTTCCACCTACGGCGACGTGGACGCGTATAGTAGGTCTTCGCAGGCTATCTATACTATATACTAAAGCTTTAGAAGATCCTAGTATAGTTCTAGAAGTTCCTAAAAGTATAGGTAAGATAGAAAAGAACCTAGTAAGGCACACTTAACTAAGAGTATAAAGAGGAAAGGATTAGTCTTATATCTAGTACTACTTTAGATAAGCCTATACTAAGTACTAAGTACTGCTAATACCTTGGATTATACTTAAATCTAGAAAGGTAGAAGACTAGAGGCTCTCTATAAGTAGGACACTATCTAGCCTATAAGAGCCTAGGCTATAAGGGTCAAACCTTATAGGGCCTTATCTAAGAGAGACGAGTCTTAGGAAGATAAGTTAGGTCTAGGATCTAATTTATATAGTAAGGAAGGCAGCAATCTAGAAACTGCCTAGTTACTTTAGAAGAGTTTTAATTTTTTAAAGTTGGTTTTAAGTTTTTGCTTTTAATTTATAAAATAGATTAAGAGAGTAACTTTAGTAAGAGAAGGACCCCAATTCTCTTAAGAGAGAACTAGAGACTATAGTTTAGACTATAAGAGAACATTCTTAAAGGTAAGGAAGTATTCTAGGTTATCTTAGATATAAGAGACTTAGATATATAAATACTAGAATTAGACCTATCTAAGAGTTTATTATCTAAAGGAAAAGGAAAAGCTAGATTCCCTAGGTTAGAGTACTTAAAACACAGCCTAGTATAGAGGAAGGACAATATAAAGGCAATGTACCTTCTACTTAAAAGCTTAGAGGAAGATAACTAAGATAAGGTAATAGATAAGATAAGGGTATATAATATCTAGACGAAACTATATACTAAGTATAGCAAAGTCTAAGAAGCATATACTATTACAATTATCTAGGAGTTTGTTACTTTTAAGATAGAGCTAGAGGATATAATTAGGAAGTTATAGATCTACCTTTAGAATCTAGAGAGGAGAATTGTAGAGATTAATATAAGGAAGGCACACTTTAAGCTCCTAAGTATAAGGATTAAATTCCTACTATACTTACTCCTAGATTAGTATAAAAGTATAAGGTAGACTATCTAGATATAGAGAAACCTAGAACCTAAACAAATCCTCTAGCTTCTTAAAGTAGAAGAGTCTAAACAGAACAGACTCCTATCTTAAGAGATAGTAATATTTGCTAAAGGAAGGATATAAGTTAGAGGCACATTCCTATATAATCTCTATTAAGATAAGCACCTAAATGGGACTAGCAACTATCCCCTCTTAAGTAAAGTAAAGGAAGCTATTAAGACTAAAATATATAAGATTTAGAAGAGAACCTTACTATCTAGGAATAGGAGGAGCTCCTTATCTAGTAAAGAAGAATTGAAAAAGCTAGTAAAGAGACTTAACCTAGAAGTACAATCTCTTAGGAAGAATGTTAAATTAATCCTAAGAAAGTATACCTCTAAGAAGGCTTATGCCGCCTAGGAGAAGGGCAAGCCCTTAGCAAATTCAGATATATCCCAATCTCTATTAGAAGATAAAGATATTAATAAAGTTGCATACTTAACTATAGAAGCGAAAGGCAAGTACCTGCTATTAGAATAGCTACTTAATTCCTACGCTTTATCCTATATAACTAACTAAGCATCCCTTTTTAGAGAACTAAAGCCTCTTTAGATTAGAAAGTAGATTAAGGTTGGAGGTAGCTATCTATAGGCCACATATGTTAGGAAGGCAGTAATAGGTAGAAGGAAAGGTAAGCAGATTGTGCTAAAGGATATATTGTTTGTCTCTAGTCTTAGAGTAAATCTTATTTCTTAGAATTAGTTTAGCTAGCAATTTAGTGTTTAACTACCAAAATTCACACTTGTTTTATTCTTTAGAAAACCCGTTATCTAGACAAAATTAAAAGGAGGAGTTCTATTTATTAAAGAGATTAACAAGTCCTTAGAGGAGGTTGCCTTCTTATATAATACCTAGGAGAATAGAGCTTATACCTTTATAGCAATAGAGAATTCCTAAGAATAGTAGGAGCTCTAGTATAGAAGATATATATACTTTAGAAAGGATCTTTTAAAAGACTTGTACTAGGTATTAAACCTAAAATCCTAGATCTAAATCCTAAAAGAGTAGCATAGCTATAGAGTCTATATATTAGTAAAGATAAAGAAATATAGAGGCAAGGTTGTTAAGAGAAAGCCTTAAAGGCTATCTCTTATATTAATTAATGTCTATAGTCCTTTGCTAATCTTAAGACTTGGTTTTAAATAGTAGCTTAAGATAGTCGATAACTACTCGAGAAAGAAGTAGACTATCCTATTAAAGTCTAGAGAAGATGCACTAAAAGCCTTAAGGATTTAGAGAAGGAAGGCAGAATTGCAGTCTAGAAACCCTATCTAAATTATAAGAAGTAATAGGGTAAGAGAGCTTCTTGCCTTGCTTAAATAGTAGGAGAAGGATAAAGGAATCACCTTCTATACTACTAAAGCCTACAATTTTATCTAAAATAGAGTTGTGGAAAGGTTAATTTAGATCTCTAAAGACTATATAAGAGCTATAATTAAGGAATTAAATATACTAATTAAATTCTAGCCTAAAGCATTAGATGTATATACTATTATTAGAAATACACTTCTAAATAGACTAGAAATTAATAGCCTTAAGGTATCGCCTAAGAAAGCCTTTTAGACATCTAGCCCTCGGTTTTACACTTTAGAGTCTAGGGCTATAAGGCAGTAGTATCTATAGACCCAAGATCTTAACTAGCTAGAATAAGATCTAATAAGCTAATAAACAGAGGCAAAGAGGCTATGTTTATTAGATATGTCCCTAATACTACTAAAATATAACTTTTCTAGGAACCTAATATAAGGGCTATAAAGGCCTATAGCACTACTATATTTTTTAAGGCTAAGAAAGGAGGAGATATAGAGTTAAATGTTCTTAGACTTAATTAAGACAGTAGAGCACTAGTTAGGAACCTAGTTAGAAGACTAAAGAAGTAGGAGCCTGTAGCCTATACTAATGCGACCCAACTAAGTCGTATTACCCAAAAGCCTATAGCACCTATTAAACCCCTCTTTATATAACTTCTACCTGCACCGAAGGATAAGGACGAATACTAGAGAGTGGAGAATCTAGGAGAAGAAAACCCTAAAGCTATACTGCCTTAGTAGAAGGAAAATAGGACCACCCTACTACCTAAGTTAAACTAGTAGCCTATTAGATAAGAAAGGACTATAGCTAGTAGAAAGGCAATAGAAAAGGAGCTTAATATTATATAAGATCTACTAGGACACAAAGGTTAGGAGGAGATCCAATCTATAAAGTCCTAAAAGAGAAGAAAATCTATCTTAGATAAGAAGTAAGGACTAGAATCAAGGACCTATAGTATAGTTACTAGGCAGGTTCTTTAAAAGAGATAGAGAGATAAAGAGGAACTGCTAGTAGCTAAGCAACAGAAGGCATTCCTCTCGTATATAGAAAATAAGGGACAGTAGATTTAGGAAGCCCTTATAGAGGTTAAAGAAGTTGCATTTATAGTATTAGTACTAGCTATCTCTTAGAGACAAGAGGTGCCTATTTTAAAGTCCTATAAAGAGGTAATTTAGGATCCTAAATAGAAATATATATAAAGGAGGCAGTCTAGAAAGAACTTACTACCCTCTAGACTAACAATACCTAGAAAGAGGTTGTCCCTTCTAAGGGAGCAAACCTTATTACTTCTAAGTAGGTGTTTAACGTAAAGAGGCTAATTAGTAGTGCTATTAAGAAGTTTAAGGCAAGACTAGTTGTAAGGGGATTCTCTTAGAAATATAGAGTAGACTTCTAAGAGACCTTTGCACCTATAGTAAGGTATAATACGCTAAGAGTATTTATAGCTATTATATATAAGAAGGACCTAGAGTTGCACTAGGTAGATATAAATAACGCATTTACTAAGAGCACCCTATAAGAAGAAATCTTTATACTTCTACCCCTAGGTATTAATATACTACCTAATATAGTCCTACAAATCCTAAGGAGCCTATATAGACTAAAGCAAGCAGCAAGAGACTAGAATAAGCTCTATGTCTTAAAGCTGGAATAGATTAGGTTTATTTAATTAGAAGTAGACCTATACCTACTTATCTACTATAGAAGGAGTATTATAGTCCTTACTTATATAGATAATATTTCTATTATAGCACTAAAGTTAAAGGATGTGCTTTAGTTTAAGGAAGAACTTAGAAAGATCTTTAAGATTAAGGATCTTAGAGAGCTAGAGAAAATCCTAAGAATAAGGCTAATAAGAGACAGAGTTGCAGGAACTCTAAAACTTAATTAGGAACATTATATCTAGGAGAATCTCTCAAAGTTCCATCTATATAAAGAGATAGCCTATCTAACTCTCTTACCTATAGATAGCTATAAGAGCTTAAGCCTACTAGGCTTATATAATAAGAGAGGATTAAAGACAGAGTACTAGAGCTAAATAGGTACCTAGATGTAGCCTATAATAATAATAAGACTAGACATTGCTTTTCCCTTAGGAAGACTAAGTTCTTATATCTTAGATCCTACTAAGAAATATATGTAAGCTCTAAAGAAATTAGCAAGATACCTAAGATTATTCTCAGACCTTAGATTAATATATAGAAGAGGTAGAGGAAAGCTAATCGGATACTTAGACTCTAACTATATAATAGACAAAGCAGATAGAGTCTCAATCCTTAGAAGCATCTTCTTCCTCTATAGAGCTCTAGTTTCTTAGATAAGTAGGAAGCAAAAGTCTATTGCGACATCGATAATAGAAGCTAAGTATATAGCTATAAATATATATATAAAGCAATCTCAGTTCCTAGTAGCACTTCTTAGGGAGATAGATTATATAGAGTTAGTAGGAGAATGCTCCTTCTAACTAACTATAAAAGTATACCCTAATACTATAAGGGAGCTGAGACTAGTCTAGCTTATAGGAGACAACTAAGCTGCCTTAACCCTTATTAAGGATGCCTATACCTATAAGAGGTTAAAATATATTAATATTATATACAACTATATTAGGCATCTCTAGTAGTAGAGAAAGATTATAGTAGAGTATATTCTAACTAAAGAGATGGTTGCTAATAGCCTTACTAAACTAAAGAATAGGCTACAGTTCTAGGAGTTTGTAAGGCAGCTCTAGCTTATATAAGAGATATAGGGAAGTATAGGCAGAAGACTATCTAGCCTAAGTAGGAGTATTAGAAAGTGCAGCCTAGTTAGATATTCTAAGAGACACTTTAGGACACCAGATTAGGTAACATAGGTTATATAATACTAGGTTATATAACTTAGCTAATACTCTATCTTAGGAGTGAGATACAACCTATATATAAAAACAACAATTACAACAGTTGGTTCCTACCTATTGCTCCGCCTCTCTTCTACTTAAGCCGCATCGAGCGACGACCTAAACACCTAAATTTAACAAAAACGCTTATAAGCCTACTCGAGAAGGTGTAAGATATAGCTCTAAAGCACGTTATAGAGGTATATAAAAGCGTAAATCAGGTAGTCCTTTAGAGCGAGATAGGGATAACGCCGATATACCTCTATACCTAAGACCTCGTATAGTAGTATACGATAAAAAAGGGAAGCAACGGAGCCGAAAGGTTCCTATAAGAGCAATAGAAGAGAATCCTTAGAAGCTAACTACTAAGAAGAGGACAAATAGAGAGAAGCGAACGGATCCCGTTAAGAAAGGACGCTATAAAAGCTCTAGTCGAAGGGTAGACCTAAAACTAATACTCTAAACCTAAAGACTAGTAGTTATAGCGCTAATAGTAAGAAACCTAGGATAAGGAGAAGAGGAAGAGGAGTAGGTAGAACGTAGTATAGCTAGTAGTCTAGAAAACGGCTAGTAATAGGAAGTAATATAACCGCCTATATAAGAGCCTCTTCTGTCTATAGAGTACGATAATTACGCTAATTCGGATAGAGTATATCGGATTTAACTAATACCTCGCTAAGCGAAGAGTACTAGAGGTATTACCGTAATACGAATACAGATAGAGTATATAGATACTTAAATACGTATACCTCTTCTACCTAGCGAGAAGCGAGATAAGACTTAAACTCTTCGCGAAGGTAGAAACTACGGACTAGAGCTAGATAACTACGACGAGGAGAGGACTGCTAGCTATAGCTCGATAGCTTATCCGAGAGGGAACACTTCGCTAGTTCTCTCTCGCACGCGAGAAGGAGGAGAAACACTCTATCGGAAGGTAGGACCCTTACCTAGAACACGCGTAATAGAAAGGAGAGAAGCAGCCTAGTAGAAAGCAATAGCTACTACTATAACAGTAAGAGTCTAAGGGCGAATAAAGCAGAGGAACGGCTAGGTAACGGACAGCTATAGAGATAAGACAAGACAACTAGAGGAGTTTTATACCGAAGAGGCCCTTCGGGCTTTAAAGGCTTTTATACTTCAAAGACAGATAGGGCGCTCCGCTTACTCGGTAGACGAGGTAGAACGGTATAAGAATGTTATATTATATTATATACCTACCTATCTAAGAAAGCCGATAAGCCTTAGTATAAGATGGATTATAATCTATCTAGATTATGGATTATCAACCGAACAGATGGATTATTAAGATGGATTATTGCCAAGGAGGTAATAATCCATCTCAATAATCTATAAACCGAACAGGCCCAAGAACTGGACTATCCTCTAGACACCCCTCGATACTCTCCTCGAAACTCGACTCGATTCTGAATTCTGGATGTGTGCGTGTGGGCTTGGCGCCAAGCGCCAAGGCCCACAGTAGATGGAAATTTTGGAAGTTGGAAATTGGGACAAAAGCGAGGGCTGCGGAGGAAGACCCCCCGCCTTGCGGCGTACAAGAGCCTTTCTTTTGTGGAAGCATAGCTTACCGTCGGCTACAAACGATGGAGGGCAACGGCCCGAAACGTCTAGGAGGCGCGAGTAAGAAAAAGAAGAAAACCCCAGCAGGCAGCCTGTACGTAGTACTAGCTCCCGTCCTACATAGTCGTTGACTCCTAAAGGACGTAAATGGAAGAAACAAACAAACAAACAACTCGCCTATTTACAAGTCAGTCCTGTCACGTAACCGCTCGCATCGGACTGGTACTCACCGACTGTGAAAGGATGGCCGTTCACGCAACGATACCAGTGTCCTGTGCTCCCAAATTCGTTTTGCATGGCCGTGACGACCATGCGCATCTCTGCGTCGCTAAGCTTGCCCTTGAGCATCTGGCGAACGGCATCGACTTCAGAAGTGATGCTTGCTGTTTGACCGGAGTAAGTCAAGCAAAGCTGCTCGGCTTGATCGAGACGTGCTTCGGCTTCGCCTTTCAGGTCTTCAGTCTTGCTTGGGCTAGTCATTCTGTCAGTTGATATCACAAGGAGATCTCGTGTTCGCCACCTACTCAGCATCTTCGGCAGTAACCTCGACGATGCACTGCAAAGCAGCGAACTGCGCCCAGAAGATGTTTGCCTCTGCCTGTTGCAGCACATTCATCGTCTTGGTGGCGTCGTGTAAAAGCTGATCGCACTGCTCGCGCATCTCGTCCATTTTCAGTGACAACCCTGCTGACTTGCGCGAACGAGCATCCATGTTTTCCCAAGTAGTCACGAGGTCGTTCACGATGATCAGATCGCATCTCAAGTGCAGAGCTTGGATCAGCAGCTGCGCACGAGTTTGGAGAATGCTCGAGTCAAACTTGAACTCTGGTACGTCTGCTTCTAAACGACGGCGTCGGGCTTCGACGAGATCATGCACACGCTGGAAGGGTTGCTCTTCCTTGCGGACCTTACGCTTGAAGTCCAGAATATCGATGCGTAGAGCGAAGATCTGCTTGTAACGTCCGATGACACCACTTCGAATGGCTCTTGGAAAGCCCTGCAGGCCCGTGAGTCGAATTTCGCCTGTGATCGCAGCCTTGTCGACGTCGTCCAGTAGGTGAGCTTGCTGTCTCTGTAGTGCTTCAGCGAGCCCAACGTACACTTGGTTTGACCAGGTAATGAACTTCTTCGTGCACTCATCGAGATGTACGCGTCTGACGACCCGGCCATAGCGAGCTACCCTGCGAAGAGAACTGCGGCAGTTCGGACAGCTCTTCATTTTATTGTACGCAAGTGGCAACAAATCACCTTTCACGGCCATGGGCATACTAGGTTCTGTGGCCTGGTTCAAGTGGTAGTGCGCCGCGATGTCCATCTGTCCGTCTAGGGTCTCCACACTGAAGACATGACCGCAAGGTAGGAACAAGCATGGAGTTTTGTCCAAGTCTGTCTCGCCATATGTCTCCATCAAAATCATGTCGACCTGAATTTCACGGATGTCGTCCGTAGCGCATACTTGACAATACTCGGCTGATGGGCAAATCTCGCCACACAAGCTGGGGCACTGATGGCCGCACTCAAGACGCTTCTCGCAG
This sequence comes from Cercospora janseana, assembly GCA_026725115.1. Taxonomy (NCBI): domain Eukaryota; kingdom Fungi; phylum Ascomycota; class Dothideomycetes; order Mycosphaerellales; family Mycosphaerellaceae; genus Cercospora; species Cercospora janseana. Next base: position 1,316,625 of record CM049100.1, read on the forward strand.
CGCTTTGAGCAAGGCACCCAATCGCATGGTGCGCCACACGGCATGTGACATGCGGAATGAGGGCAGGAGGATGGACAAACCTCCTCCGTACACGGTGTGCAAGGCTCGCGGCAGAGTTTTGCACAGCGCGAGTGCGCACAGTTGACTTCGCAAGGAGCAGAGCACGGCGGGCAAGACTCGCCATCGTGGCAAAGTTCTGGGCATGAATGACTGCAGGTATTGAAGTCTCGTCCGCAGATGCGCTTGCACTTACCATGATTGGTCGCTAAGACGGCTCCAGCTTCATCACGCGGGCTGCATGTGCCGCAGTTCCTTTGACAAACATGACCGCAGTCCAAGGCCGTCGAGCATGTTGCCGGGCAGAGAAATGCGGAAGAGTTGACACTCGTACTGCATGGAACAAAAACCTTGTGATTACAGCCAGGGACGTCGCGCTGCATCGGAACCTCGCAGTGAATCTGACCTCGATCTTGGAATTGCCAGCATGAGATCTCTGCAAGATGATGATCGCACTCAAACTTGATGTCGCAATGAACAAGCTCTTGGCAAATCTCAGCACAACGAGCGCCGCAGGCAAGCTGGCAGGGATGGAGGCAGCCTTTCTTTGGCCGTGTACAGTCCTTCAAGCAGTAGACATCGTTGTGAAGGCTATCAGCGTGGCATTTTGAAGGACAAGAGTGTCCGCAAGGTAGCTGCTTCTCGCACAACAGGTCACATCCAGCTTCAGGAGAGATGCGTGCGAAGTCGTCCGGTTCGGTAACCCGCAGAGGCGCATCTGGGTGACGGGGACAACTGAGTTCCAGAGCGTGGCCGATAAGGTTATCCTGTTTGAACATCTCAATGACCTCGCTCCACATGGCAACATGGCCAGAAGTCTGAGAATTCCCTATGATGTACATTCCGTGCTGAGCACGAGAGAGCAGAACTCCAATTCTATTCGAGGTCCGCAGGAATCCGCATTTGTGTTGATCATTACTGCGAACCAGAGAGACAATCACCACCTTGGCTTCCTCGCCCTGGAAATTGTCCACTGTTGCGAGTCGGACAGCCTCAAGCAGACTACCCTTTGTGACGGCGGGCTGAGGCGGGTGTGACCCCTTTACTGCTTCGTTCAGGTCGTCTTCTTCCACCAAATCAGCTTCGTCGCGGTCATTCAGAATCACGCCCATGAAGCTCCCCAGCTTACGTCTCAGCTGTCTCAATTGACCCAGGTATGGTGTGAGTACTGCGATATCGCTAGTTGCATACACACCCTGTCTCTGCAGATGATTGACAAGAGCGGCAATGATATCGACCTCGTACTTATTGGTCTGTGACGTCGAGTGGATCTGATCGTTCTTGCTATCCTCGCTATGACTGTGATCGAGCCAGAATAGACGATGTCGCATGCCGACTACTGAGGGGAGATCCTGCACTGCATCGGCGTCCTTGAGCTTTGGATACAGAGTATTGCGGACCAGTCTGGAAATCGAGGGATGCATACGGCGCTGAGTTTCTAGCGTAACGTATTGCAAGCCTTGGGAACCTTGCATACGTGGCTTAACCAGACGCTCGAAGAGGGAGATATCAAGGGCGATCGATGATGCTGGGTTGTCCACTGAAAGCTCGTGGTTCTGGCATTTTGGTCGTAATTGCAGATGATCACCTATGAGGATAGCATGTTCCAGCGATGGAAGCATGGCTGTGAGTAGATGAGCTTCCAGAACCTCACCGGCTTCTTCCACAACAAGAACTTTCGAGGGCAGCTTGCGAAGATGTTTCAAGTTCCGGGCTAGGCCAGTTGTGGTTATGCCGATGACACTGGCCTGAGCGAGTATGCGTAGGTCCAGATCACCTTTCAGTGTCTCAATTCTCTCCTTGTCTTCGCTATGGGCACGAATTTGGATCTCAAGTTCCTGGTAGATTTCACCGAGAATGGAAGAGATCCAGTGCTGATACAGAGACTCGCGCTCTCCTCGAGATAGATCAGCCAGTGAGACTTGCTCTGCCTCTTGCAGAGGCCGATCTAGCTCAGAGTGTTGCTCATGACCACCGTAGCGCCAGGTTTGAACAGGTGACATGTCTTGTCGCCTCCGAACAGTCGTCCAGCCATCATCGTCCGACCCGTCTTGCATTTTGGCAGCCTCCACTGGCCGAGATCTGTCCAAGAACGCCATTACGGCTCGCTCTGGGTCGGAGGTGACATCGTTCAAGCGAGACAGCAGAGCAACAATCTCGCGTGTGGTCGAATCGATCCGATTCTTTGCCTTGCCGTATTCGTAACCTTCCTGCCTGGTGAAACGGTGCTCTCGCGCCAGACTCCGAATATTGACGGCGGCAAGTCGCACGCTTTTTGATCGAGAGCCTATACGTACCAGCTGTTTCACGCCAGCGTCAAGAAGATGCTCCAGCAGCTGATCCAGCGCGTGGTTCGTATAGCACACACACACAATAGGCCCAAGCTTGCCAGCGACTCTATTCTCAAGCAGGGCTTGAATAATTCTGACACCAGTGTATGACTTTCCAGTACCTGGAGGGCCCTGTATTAAAGCCATGGAGTTTGTCAAGGCGTGCTGAAAGGCTGCCTGCTGAGCTGCGTCGAGACTACTCTCCAAGAGCGCTGTTGCCATGTCATCTCCTCCATCCTGGTCAAGATCAATATCATTCGTAGGACCTGTAGGAGGGGCCCGGAGACTTCGGAGCTGATATCGAAAACCTTGTTGTGAGGCGTAGCGTGGTCCATGCGAATGGGCGCCAGGTGAACCAGAAACGAGCAGGTCTGCGAAGGGCACGTCGAGGGTCTCTGACATATGCTGCAGGGCATGTAAGGTCGGAGCAAAAGATGACAGCAGTACGCCGGGAAACTCGACAAGCCGACGGGTTACGTTTGCATCGCGCAATAGTCCCTGGAGAAATGTTGTCACCGCGTCCGCATCCGATGTCGTCAGCTTGGCGAGTATGGCTGCGGTATGCGGATTGCTGTAAGATGTGTATCGATAATGTCGCGTTCGCTTCTGTGTTGACTGTGAACTCGGGACGTGAATTGTCAGGAACGTAACATCGCCGCCAGAGGACAACAGGCAGACTAAGGAATCGCCAGTGAGTCTGCGGCAGTCCGACCACCACTCCTCGCGGTCCTTTACCGACTTGTGCCTCAGAAACGCTGGCTGGTCAAAGGAGAGCGCGAGTAGTAACCCATGTTGATCGTCAAAGAAAAAAATCATTCAGACCAACGTTATCGTACACGTGAGTACGCGCAGCAGTCTTCTCCGGCATGACATTGTGTTCCGGATTTTGAAGGCGCTGGAGCTCGAATTTGGCAGAGTCTCTGAGCTGACCAACAGTGTCCTTTCTGACAAAGGCGGAAGTGGCGATCCAACAGTCCAGAAAGACCTGGGCGATGCCAATCAGAAGGCTCTTCGCGAGGTAAGTACTCCACTCGGGCGCTCTCGATCTCCTCACGCGTGGGCAGCACTTGCATGAATTGGATATCCTCGTGATCATTGTCGTGCCGGGCACCGTACTCAGAGAGCTCTCCGGGGAGATCTTGTGCTGTAGTGAATGTGGCCGCCATGGCGGGAACAATACGTTTATTGAGATGCTCTCCAGCGTTCGGGAGCTGGAGTCCAATCTTGAAGGCGACATTGATAGTACGAAGACCACGTTCAGTTGCCCGAGAAACGGCGTTGAGCCCGGCCAATGTTACAATCTTCTCTGCGCTAGCCTTGAGGGGTTCATTGACCTTGGCAGAGCTGTTCCGCGTGACCATGAGAGCAAGCACGGATATTGTAACATCGCAGTCGGCTACATTGGGTCGCGCATTCAGCGATCGTGCCGCGGCGCGGAAGACTGAAGCTCCTTGCTCGCCATCTGTGCCGTAGAGGTCGTTGAGCAGAGTTGCGTGGCGTACTTCAACAACCACAGATTGCAGCACACTCTCGTGTGACAAAAGCTTGAAGTATGGCAGTAAGAGTTGTTGCCACACAACCGCTAGTTTCTGATCGCTTAACCCATCGAACTTTCGCGCGACTATCTCGCGTACACGCATGACACCTTCTTCGGTAGCCAGCGTGGTGATCACAGTCTGCATGTGTTCGGTACTCGAGGACACGAGACTGATGGCATTTTCCAGAAATCGACAGAGCTCTTGGTCTCCGAGAGGCCGACTGCGTCTCTTGTCTCGCGGAATGGCGAACTTCCATCTCCTCAAGGTGTCCTCCGTGGAGCTCGCGGTGGCTGTCGGGTCACTGTCTGCGTGAGCGGCTCTCTGATGCGATGCCAATGTTGTCGCAGCTTCGTCCTCGTGTGCATATCTGCAATCATTCCCATAGCGGCATTTGCCCGCCGCATAGAAGCGACAGGCAGGGCGTGCCATGAGTAGCGGCAAGCGCCGGCCAAACGACCGCCGACGTCGAGGGCCAGCGGTGATAGGATGTGTCACGAAGGTGGTGATATGTGTTCGCTGAGGGAGAAGGGTGTAGTGAGCACTTGACGATATGAGAATGTCGAAAACGAGCAGGTGCACGCAGTGTCGAATTGACAAAGGCGAAGAAGCTTGTCTGCCAAAGAGGGCGCGACACAAGTTTCACACTTGCACACGCAGCAAGTGAAGGGCAGCAAACGTTGTTCAACGACGGTATGCCGCGCATGAGAGCTCGCGTTGCTTTACTCGAAAGCCCTGGGTCTGGAGAATGCTTCAAACCACTCTTGCAATATCGACTGATCTTCGGCCGCACATGGCTCACTCGCAGCGAAGACGGGAGCATTTCTGAGCGATGTCGCCACGCCATGGGTTAAAATCGCAGCAGGCCACATTGTCATCTTGCAGTGCGCCATGTCTGAGTCGTCTTTCAGGTTTGTCCAGTCCTGCCAGCTGTCTCTGTTTGCTCGCGAGGTTCTGCGCCTGAGCAGCGTTTCACTTGCATACACCATTGCGGCTCGTCTGTGCGCGCAAAGTAGCAATCATGGACTCAATGACATGGTGAGACTCGTCCCGAAACGGCGATACAGAACAAGGACCGGACAGACAGCTGAGAGGATGAGAAGTGAAGTGTGACTTCAGAAGCGTGCACAAACCAGCCAAGACTTGTGCCCTGCACATAAAGTTATGTCTACCGCCTGTGCCCAAGGACCAGTATAGCGACAGACAGCACTCGTCTCGAGCCCGTGTGTATACTTGATTGAGCTCACGCGTGGGACAGTGCTTTGCTATATGCCACTTTGACTCTGCTGGCTCAGAACAGTGTCACTTAAGAATCGCCGTCCTGGTCGCTTTTCACAACGGCCTGTATTGGTCGTTATGTTTCTGCAACTCAAAAGCCGCAAGTTGTGCTAAGAATGAAGATTTGTATGATTCAAGTTTCCAAGTTTGCGTGCGGATTCCCCATTCGCACTTCATGCTATCTTACAGATCTCACACGAGGTGGGTCAACAATACCCATTTCTCGCAGAGCCTTCCACCATTCGCTTCATGCGGCTTTGGAACAGTATCTCCTGTATCCTGGGCAGCCACTCTTTCCCGCCTGCATAGTCCTTATGCCATATTAATTGCATGCCATGTATCGTGTACGGTTGCAGAGCTCGGACTAGTACCTCCCAAGCTTCTCGTGTCTGGGTGCCTGGAGTCAGCGCATCAGCATCAACCACCCAGCAAATGCATTACCCGTCTACCTTCATCCAGCTCGTGTTTTACAGCAGTCTTGGACACAACATCGAGCCGTTGAATCAACACTGCTCTTTCGCGGCGCGCGCCGATCCAGTCGAGCAGTGGCTTAGTATCGCTGTTGTACACGATGGCCGTCATGGTCGTCTGACATGCATAGTACATGAGCAGACACTCTGTACGGATCCGTCGACAAGTTCGAGCCAGACTTGGTTCGATGTAAATATTGGTATGAATCCGGTCATTTGGCTCTGCTTTCACGGCCCATCTCCAGATCGAATTCCGTATCTCTGCTGGTAATCTTGAGAATGGTGAGCTCTCCATGATCGTGCCGATGCGAATGAAGCTGCTGTGGGAGGAGCCCGCACATCTTTCATGATATATAAGCTGAGGAAGTGAGAAGTTGCCCAGGTTTGTGACGTGGCTACGTGAGCTGATGGCATCGTGCCGTGTTTCATGGTTGCAACAGATGTAAAGTCTCAGGAGCGGCCGCGAGCGATGAACATCGAGCTATACGCGGAGAATCTTGTTCTTCAGTGGTTCAGGCGATTCTCAGCTCGCTGTGTGACCACTCAATTGACTGCGAGCATTTTCCAGGACTGAGAAAGTACACCTTGTAAAAAGGTACAGAGCGTGCGAAGCATTTGTGTTGCAGATACACACGCAGCTTAACGCGAGGTGTATCGCAGAGATATCACGTCTGACCAAACAGCTCTCCGATCATATCACATATCTCTTGAATGCATAGTCGATGTGACGATTATCTCGCATCGGCATTGCTCCAAGGTCGCGTGGGCCCGATTGCCCCAGTATTTGCAAGTACGCTGAGCCTGGCGTTTAAACGGTCATCCCGGGTCTCTTGCGCTGTAGCATCGAGAGAACTTGCTCAATATACCAGACGGCTTGGGACGTCGTCCTGCACCAGACGACGTCTTCGTCCCTCAGTCTATAGCTGTTGGGCGTAGTCACTGCGCTCTACGGGGTTGTACAGCAAGCCGATCTCTAGCCATATCCTCAGTCTTGACAGCTGCGTCTCAAATTTGCTTCCTATTTATTCGCGTCGGTCGACCCATGATCGTGATGCCATGTCAGGTCCTCACTTCCCCGCCCTCGTGCAGTCCAGCGGAGCGGTGGAGGATGAGTGCAGTAAGCTTAGATCTGGTTGGAGACCCACATGGACGGAAAGTCGACGGAGCTCCAAAGCTGGGTGCTCGCCACTACGTAATCTGCAGTTCTACGCTGCTATAGTTTGCGACTACTACGACCGCAACGACGACCTTACCGCCGCAACGACGACCTTACCGGTGCGACGACGACTCTACCGCTATAACGACGACCTTACCGCCGTAGCGACGACCTCCCCGCCGCGACGACGACCTCCCTGCCGCGACGACGACCTCTCTACCGCGACGACGACCTTACCGGTACGACGACGACTCTGCCGCTATAACGACGACCTTACCGCCGTAGCGACGACCTCCCTGCCGCGACGACGACCTTACTGCCGCAGCAACGACCTCCCCGCCGCGACGACGACCTCTCTGCCGCAACGACGACCTCCCCGCCGCGACGACGACCTCTCCGCCGCAACGACGACCTCCCTACCGCGACGACGATCTCCCCGCCGCGTCGACGACCTCTCGCCGCGACGACGACCTCCCTGCCGCGTCGACGACCTCCCCGCTACAACGACGACTTTACTACTATAACGACGAGCAACGACGACCTTACTACTACAACGACGACCTTACTAAAGAAGAGAAGGACATACCTAATATTTACTTAAAGGTAAAGTAAATATTAGTTAGAGATAAGTGCACAGACTATAAAATAAAGTTGTTAGACTATAAAAAAAGTCCCGGGATTCGAAGAGAATTTCGTTAATAGAACGAGCGTAGAATGCTATATAGTCTTCTAAATCTAGAAGGAAATAGATAAATATATAAAGTATATATACTCGGTATTATAGAGTATAATACGTAGTACTATAATACCTACGTCGATAAAGGCTTCAAAATTGTGTATTAAGAAAGGAATTCGTAGTGGCGAGCACCCAGCTTTCGGCCTCCGTAAAAGACCCTGCAGCAGATCGGGCTTGCAAGCATATTGTCCGACAATCAGACATGCTCTACTTCTTCTCACCGACCACATTACTTGCCGCCGCCCCAACGCTCGCCCCTCCGCTGCCATTGCTGCCCCTGCCAGCCTCACCGCAGCCGTCGAAGCCCTGAACAGGATCGCTTGCGCCATTGCGAGCAGTGCTGTGTCCCCGCAGTCCCTCGGCCAAAAGCCTGGTCGCGACTGCCCGGCAGAGACCCGCTTTGCTGCGACGCCTTTGGCAGCTCGCCGACCTTCGACACCATAGACGCGTCCACCCCGATTCGCGAGCCTCCCTCTCCTTGTGTAGGACAACGAAATGCAGCGAGTCCGTACCTGGCAACTCAAGCGATGGAAAGCAGTACGGCAACGCTATTGCCGATGGGCATAGCAACGAAAGACAGCAGCAATCACGAAGGCCTGCAGCACATGGGATTTGCCGACCCAGCAAACACGACCGCAGTCCTTGATCGAGCTGCAGCAGACCAGATGGTAGGCATAGGAACTCATACTGGTCAAGACATGAATATTGGTACAGCCTCTAGTGGGCCGATACCCAATGGGAATGTGCAGCCCAACATCGGCGAAGGAGCCCATGGCGATGCGCCGCCTAGCACGAAGCAAGCGTCAAGGCTCGAAGACAGCCCGAGCCACTTTGCAATGCTGGACACTCCGGCACGTCCGATGGTCGATCATGGTATTGAAAGCAGTGTCCGAGATACCGTTGGTATCCACGGTACGGAGCCAGGCCTGTTCAAAACGGAGAGCGCGCCCAAGGATCAGGTTGCGGATCTGAACATGTACGCAGCCCTTCCAGCAGCCGACGAGGTACCACTTGACCGAGATCTGCCTACCGACTTGATCATGGCAGAACCCAGCACACCTTTGAATGCGCAGCTGCCTCTTGCAGCGTCCCCAACCATCGCTGCCGACGAACCAAGCCTGCACCAGGCCTATGCAATGCTCAAGTTTCCAGATAGCTACTACTACGTGAAGTCTACGAATGTCATGGTAGGCCGTGATCAACACTACTATCGCGCCTGGCGCGAAAGCAGGAGGCAGAGCAAGAAGAAGGCCAAGATGCAGCGTCGCGCGCAGCAATCTCTAGATGACTATGCTCGCGAGCCCAGTCACCATTCGCAATACGGTGGCGACGATGACGAGGATGACCTCGTTGGTAGGCCCGCCCACGGACTATTGAGCACGTACAGCGATGTGGGAGGTGCCGTCTCATACGTTGACCCCACAGACTACGGCCTCGAGACCTCATCTGCGCTGGCTCAGCGCGGCCGAAGGAGCAAGAACAACTCATCGTCAAACCACTCAATAGCGCCGCGCAGTCTGCACGAGTTCGAGCACGGTGATGAACTCGAAGGCGACCTTTACCACGACAGGGAAGGTAATCCCCATGACCCTCATGAATGGGCTCAGGTCGCGATCCATCCCCGTGAGCCGAGCCACATCGAGAAAATATCCCGTGAACATTTAATCATTCGCTACGATTCACAAAAGCGATCATGGGTCATGGATGTCATTGGCAATCGAGTGTTGCACAATGGTGTCCTTCACAACAGAGGCGAGACTGACATCGATCTCAACCATGACGACGAGATCATTATCATCTCCGTCAGCTTTCGATTCATGCTGCCTACCGACGACGAACCAGAGTTGATGGAGAGTGTAGAGTATGATGACGACGAGGACGATTTACAGACCAGTCCAGCTGCGCGAAGGAAGTCTCGTACAATGGAGGGAATCGACACGAGCGATGATGAAGATTCTTCTGAGGAAGATGTGCCGCTGGCGCAACAGAACAAGCCCAAGAAAACCAAAGGCAAAAAGGGGAAGACCAAGGAGCCAAAGGCCAGACCTGTCAAATTGAAGTTGAAGAATAAGGGCGCTGGCAAGAAGCTTCCTGATGGCACGGAGGCGACTAATGCAAGCGAAGAGCCCGCGAAAGTCAAGGGTAAGGCACCGGCAAAGACGAGTGGCAAAGCTCCAGCCGCGGCATCGAAGACGACACCGAAAGAAGATGCAGCGCAGGACTCTGTGGACGAGAAGGACGAAGCGGAATCCAGCAAGCTTAAGCAAGAAGCAATCGGGGCGCCATCGACGGAAACGCCACTCGCTGGCCCAAATCAGGCTCCTGCGACCAGCCAGCCTCCGCAGGCTTCGCCACCAGCAGCAATCAACCTCGACGCGAACTCTGCATTTGCAGGTGCTGATCCATCGCAATTGCCTCAGAAGCGTAAAGGTCCAGGTCGGCCTCCAAAGAATGGATTGATCTCCAAGCGCGATGATGCGGGCGTCAAACGCAAGCTGAAGGAGTACGAACGTCAAGGTCTTGTACCTCCCTCAATGAACGAACTACTAGAAATAGTGCGGGCTGAGCAGAGGCAGAAGGACGCCGCGGCCAAGGCTGCCTCACGCGGAGAAGCGGCTCCTGAAATGGGCGTGCAGAACGTGGATCCTCGCATGCAGAGCTACAGCACAACGTACCCATCTGCCACGCCAAGCCAGCCTCAGCAAGCAACAGCGTCTGGCAATGGCGGTCCGAACGATCTTGCTGTGGCAAGATCAACCAGCCCGCGGCCACGTCGACCTGCGCGATCGCCTTCGCCGATGCCTGCACAAGAGACGTTCACTGAAGAGCAGCTCAAAAAGCCTTCGATCACTTACGTCTTCATCATTGACGAGATCCTGCAAGACCCTGCTCTCGATGGTCAGGCTGACCTACAGACAATCTACGACAAGATACAGAAGCGTTGGCCCTACTTTCGTTACGGAACGACCACCAACGGTTGGCAAAGCAGTGTTCGTCACAACCTGCTGCAGAGCCCACGCTTTGTTGAGTCCGGCAAGAGCGGCAAGGGAAAATATTGGAAAATCGACTTTTCTCATGAGCTCGATCCGAAGAAGAGAAAGCAAGCCACGCCACCGCCGCCCGCACTGCCGCGGAATGGGGCAGCGTATCAGCAACCGTACAGCGGGTCATACCAGCCTGGATCCAACACGTATCACAGTCCGTACAACGGCGGGCCGAACGCTGTTTCCGGACCTTCAGTATCAGGTCAGATGCAACAAAATGGACAGCCTGGCAGTGGGCAGTACGCACAACCCCAATATGGACAACACAACGGTTCTCGTCAGTCTTCGCAACATCCGCCGCCGCCATCTCAGCAGCCGCAGCCGTTCGCGACAATCGTGCAGGCCATCTTGGCATATCAACCGCAGTTTCTGGCTCCGCACGTGGGCAAGGAAACCCACGCTCAAGCATCTGAGCAATTTCAACAGGCCCTTAACCACTATTCGGAACTTCATGCCGGCAACACGCCCCCAACAGAAGGAAAAATAGACGAGACGAATGATCCATTCAAGACGTTGAAACAGATTTTCATACAGTATGGTCAGGGAGACACTCGGACGTCCCAGAATGGGACCACAAACGGCGACAGCACAGCTGCTGCCACGAGCAGCGCTCCAACTTCTAATACTAATAGCAATGCAGGCGCGGCTCCAGCTCCTGTCGCAGTGCAGAGTGCAGTTGACAATTCTTTAAACACTGAGGTCACTGCGTCACCGGCCAACGGAGCTGCGTCGCATTCTGTGTCAACAGTAAACGGCGCTCCAATGCCACAAAACACCCCCACAGCAGTGCCACATCAGAGTGCAGCGACGGGTTCTGCTCCGTTGCCAAACCAGCACACAGCACAGCAGTCTCAACAGGTGACTGCGCCAATTGCTACAAGTTCCGCCACTATCGCAACAAATACTGCGCAGCCGACGCCTCCGACGCCCGGCAATGTTCCACACAATACAAGTGCACCACCAGCGGCTGTCTTGCAGCAGACACGCCCGCCAGGACCGGTGAATGGGCACTCTGGCACGCCACAATTTGTTGCTAGGCCGCCACAATCTGCTGCTCTACCAAAACCTTCGACCTCTGCCGCGACGGGACCGCCTCCGCCAAACCAGACTACGGGCTTGCTTGCCGTGTCAACACTCCCGCCGTCTCAAACCCAGCCCCTCGCGACAAGGACGGCTGCTGTATTGTCTACAGTCGAGGCTCAACAAACGGCCGCTCTGCCAGGACCAGGAAATACAGCGACAACAGCGACGGTCTCCCAGCCAAACTCGTCTGGATTTGCGCAGCCTTCATCGCTAGTGCCGAGCGCGCAACTCAGCAAAGAGGGGCAGCCAGTGACGCCGGCAGTCACTCCGTCGACTGCTCCTTGGTCTACAGCTCAGCCGGTGAATGCCACAAACAGTGTAGCAACAGCCAAAGTTGAGCACGAGCGCCTTAACAGCCCGCTTGCTATGCAATCTGATGGTACCAACGTGAGCTCACTGGGGCACTCGTCTGCCGAGCGGCCTGCTTCGGCCGGCATCAAAAGATCAGCCGAAGGGCACGAGGAAACTCATGAGGCGAAGCGCCAGAAGTCCTCGCAAGAGCTGACGGGAACAATGTCAGCGCCGCAAAGAGATGCATAACGAATTTTGAGCCTTTTTTTCGCGCTAATTTTGGGGCCGTGATATTATTTATGATCATTGATTTTGTGTTTGACAGCTGTAGCGTACTAGCGAGCGAGGCGTTGGGGCTGATGATGAAGCAAAACCTGGTACATGAATCAACGAATTGAAAGCCTTGCATCTATGCTTTTGTCCTCTGATTTTGACCGCAAAGCTCTGGCAGACTACATACGATGTTGTTTTGATAAGGTCAGGACTTTGTGTGCGATCACCGCTTCAACGTTCTGAGCTGAACAGGCCTCTGCTTCCTGCTACTTTGAGAGCCGACTTCCCACCATTCATTGAAGAGCGAACATTCTCCTGTCGGCATTCAAGGCCAGAAAGTAATTCACGTCGTCATATGTCTCACCTCAACTCCGCGAATCACTCTTCCACATCTGCGCATCTCCGCGTCATGCCGAATCGTCAAATTACATTCGTAGACATTCCCATGCGGTGCCAGAACAACACGCGCCGCACCGCAGCGCCGGGCGGCGCAAAGGCTTTTTTCCGCAGGTACGCTACGAGTCGTCGGCGCGCTGGCGGTATCCCGAACCACGAGCGGAGAAGCTCAATGCCGAGGCGCTGTGGAATCGAAAGTCTGGATCGGACGAACGGCTGGAAGACGTGAAGTATTGGTAGATCCGAGACATTCTTTTGTCAGTCGGGTCGGGGCTTTGGCAAGGGGTGATGGTTCGCTAGGAGTTGACTTCGAAGCGCCGGCATGGAAGGCCGTGTGAGAGGTTTGGTACTGGGCAGGTGTGGCTTTGTGTGCCGTGTTGGCGGTTTGCGGGATCTTACCTGATCGTTCGTTCGGACATGGCGTCTTGAGGTCGTCATCCTGATGGATACATGTACCAACAGTGATCGATCTGCATGTCTGCATCGAAGCATGATTTCCAGTGCGGTCACCGGCGTACGCTTAAGCTTAATTGTGGGTCAGGACTAGAGTATTTTGATTGCGACATTGTATTGTCTACCTGGCTGGTAGTTGTATTCTTCACTTCGCCAAAAAGCTTTGGAAAGCCTTGTTGTCGATAGCAACGTTGCCCACTGCACGGAGCTTGCGCCGGCCCTCCTTTTGCTTCTCAAGAAGCTTGCGACGTCGTGATACATCGGCAGCATGCAATTTCTGTAAGACGTCCTTCCTGAAGGGCTTGAGCGTTTCACGTGCAACTACCCTCTTTCCAGCTACCGCTTGAATGACGACCTCGAACATCTGTCGATCAACATGCTCCTTGAATTTGGTGACCCACGCCTTGCCGAGCCTCTCAGCTTCAGAATAGTGAATGACTCGTGCGACGGCATCCACAGGCACTTTGTTGACGTTGAGCTGTAATTTGATGATGTTGGATTGTCGGTAGCCCGCATCTTCATAGTCGAGCGAGGCGTATCCTTTTGTTGCCGATTTAAGCTTGCCGAAGAAATCGTCCACCAGTCGTTCCAGCGGAAGTAGATACTTTAATATGACTTGCGTTGCAGTGAAGAACGAAAGAGACTGCTGCTCGCCACGATTGGCTTCGCACAGCTTGATGATCTCGCCAAGATATTCTTGAGGAAAAGTGATCGTGGCCTCGACGTATGGCTCCTGCAGCTCGGTAACAGTCTGATGAATTTCTTGATGATGGGGAAAATCGTTGGGATTGGTGATGATCTCTTCTTTTCCATCTCTCCGAATCACTTTGAAGGGAACTGAAGGCGGTGTGATGATAATGTTGGCACCGTGCTCTTGTCTCAAGCGATCCTCAAAGACAGAGCAATGCAACGTCCCCAAGAAACCGAGTCGCCATCCCGCGCCGAGAGCTTCGCTACTCTCCTTCATAACAGTCACAGATCGATCATTGAGGGTAACTTGATTAATGCTATCCTCGAGATGAGCATAATCACCTTGGTCGGTTGGAAAGGCGGCCACGAAGACCATAGGCTTAGGCTCAACAAAACCCGGCAAAGGCTTGACGACGTCCCAATTCTTGTATGCCACTGTGGTGTATGTATCACCAATCTTTGCCTCCTTGCTGCGTTTCATGCCCGGGTTCATGTAGATGTAGCCCAGCTGACCTGCTCGCAGACATTTCTGGGGCGTCTCCAAGGGATACATGATGCCCACCTCGCCTGCGATGTATTCCAGTCCAGTAACATTGGACACCAATCGATCCCCGGCCCTGACCTTGCCTTCGAATATACGAACAAGCAAAATGACCCCTTTGTAGTTGTCATACCAGCTGTCGACGAGAAGCATCTTCAGGGGACCATTTTCATCGCCAACGGGTGCAGGTATCTCTTCGACGATTTGCGGCAACAGCTTGTCTACATTTAGGCCTGTCTTTGCAGACACCATCGCTGCATTCGAGGCATCCACCTCGAAGGTATCCCTGAGTTGCTCGATCGTGCGCTTCGTGTCTGCGGTAGGCAGATCGACCTTGTTCAACACCGGCACAAGCGTGAGATCTTGAGCAAAGGCTAGATAGAAGTTGGCCACCGTCTGCGCTTGAATGCCTTGTGAAGCATCCACAAGCAGAAGTGCTCCTCCACAACTCGCATAACTGCGGCTCACTTCCGCGCGAAAGTCTACATGGCCAGGCGTATCCACCAGATGCAGCAAATAGTCATCGCCATTGTGATTGTAGATCATGGAACAAGTCTGTGCCTTCACCGTGATGCCGCGCTCTCTTTCCACGTCAAGCTTGTCAAGAATCTGCTTGTTTCCTCCAGGCTCAATGGTCTTGGTTAGCTCCAGGAGCCGATCACTGAGCGTACTCTTGCCATGGTCGACATGAGCAACGATACAAAAGTTGCGGAAACGGTCGATGGGGATCTTCGAGATGCGCTGCTCGACAGCGACGGGATCGTGAATGGAGTTGGCTGCCAGACGTGCTGTGCAGCTTAATGACCTTCGCTGGCCCTCGAACGTTGAGCGCGCTGCGAATCCCGCATGGTGGGTGATTGACGACTGCCAGGAGCGGCTGAAGCCAGCTAAGCCTTTAGTCGCCAAAAAACATCGTTGCATGAGTGAGAGCCGATGGCATTGTCGTGTGTGCCCAGTCTCGTTCATCAAAAGTTTGGACGATGTGAAGCTCTTGGCGCGCTCCTGTTGTCCCCGCGACGTCAAGATATAAACATCACTTCGACAGACACATTGAACATATCGCAGCCAACGACAGACCAAGACAAGATGCCCTCAGCGACAAGAGACTCTGCAATGAAGAAGTCATCATCGTCGAAGACTTCAGAAGACGCGAAGACGCATAAGTTGTCATTGAAAGGCAGCTCAAAGTTGGTCACGGAGTTCTTCGAGTATTCCATCAACACCATTCTATTCCAGCGCGGCGTGTATCCCGCCGAGGACTTTACTGCGTGCGTCACAAACCACTGGGAATACTCCGGGCCTCGCTAATGTTGATGCAGAGTGAAGAAGTACGGCCTCAATATGATGATAACGCTGGATGATCAGGTCAAAGCCTACATCAAGAAGATAATGTCGCAACTCAGTAAATGGATGCAGAAATCCAAGATCTCCAAGCTTGTCATCGTCATTACTTCCAAAGAAACGGGAGAGCATGTGGAGAGATGGCAATTCGACGTGAACATCTTCAACAGCGATGACGGCAAGAAGAAATCTCGATCTTCTGCTGGCGACAAGGAGAACTCAGCACCCGCTGCTGCAACATCCAGCAGCGAAGCAGCACAGCCCGAAAAGACAGAGGCGGAGATTCAATCTGAGATCCAGGCGCTATTCCGACAAATCACGGCGTCAGTATCTTTTTTGCCGATGCTCGATGGGAATTGTACATTTAATGTGCTCGTCTACGCGGATGCGGATAGCGAAGTTCCGCTTGAGTGGGGTGATTCAGATGCAAAGGAGGTCAAGAACGCGGAGAAGGTCATGCTGAGGAGCTTCTCGACGCAAAATCACAGGGTAGACACAGTGGTCTCCTACAGGTATGTTGTCTCTGGTGTCCAAAGATCTGGCGCGCAGTGATGCTTGCTGTTCAGGTTTTGGGCAAATGGTGACCAGATCATGCTGCTGACTTTGACGACAGACTAGCAGACTGATCTCCTTGTTTCAAAGCTCGCTTTCTGGAGTCGAGCGGGGATGTATCAGTCAAGCTCGTGTATGGAGCGACAGGATCAGAGGCTAGCGTATTTGGTCGTGATAATGTGAGGGCCTTGGCCGTCGCTGCAGCAGAGTGACGGACCATAGCAGCCGGAAATTTTTTTTCGTAACCCTAATCAAATATCTCTTGTGCATTCGAAGCGCTGCTGTGCAAAATCACGCGTAGGAATGGGAGGTCGTACGAAGCTCCGCCTGCTATTTTTGTTCATCGGTTCCGATACGATGCAATTCTGCAAGTGCGTCCAGCTTTTGCAGCATGGAGAATTCCTTGCTTCCGTTGGGCCCATGGCGGCACGAGGTCGCTGTGACGAGAAAAGAAGAAGCAGCGCGTCTAACGCTGCCTTGGTGAGAGGTTTCGAATTGAGAGCGTGACCATTGCGAATCTGCAGGACACTAATCATGCCCGGTTTCAGAACATACTTGCACGGCAGAGCAACGGCAATTCACGATAGCGTGGGACGGGCATTACATGTGCACTGGTAAATGCCGCAATGATGTTTATCTGGATTTTACGAACGGATGCTTTAAGGGTCTAGTCTAATACTCGTCACAGCACGTGTATAAGATGGTTGAGCTTCGAGGACCCTAGGGATTCCTTTAGTGAAGTGACTCCAAGCTTTTAGCCTCTTACATCTTTCGACAGAAAGTTCGATAGTGCATGTAGACGCGGTTGAGGCGGTCCATGCAGAGCACATGCAAGCACTTACCCGTCTACTGCTGCATACATACACGCTTCACAACACGGTGAGCCGCATCTGTCCTTGTCCTTCGCACGTGTCACTTGGCAGCTGCAAAGAATGTGCAACCGCCGCGACTGAAACCCGCTTCATGTCCTTCCCGAGAGAACTTGCCCAAACGAGCCGTCAAGAAATCCCAGCGAAAATTCAGATGCAGTCAACATTAAACGTGGGCGCACCGACGCCGTCTCGGAGCGGCATAGTTTCATCATTGCATAGCAGGTCGACTTCAACCTTTGTGTGACTGCAGCTGAACCCAGATCTTCGGCGAACTTAAGCAGCACTTGCAAGTGCAGGCCCAAGTATGCCTCGTCTCGCTCTCCAGTGTTGGTCGAGTAGTACATGGGCGGCCAGAGAATTCATCTATCGATCTCGCCGGTTCAAGTCATTCATGTGGCGTTGAGAATCCAAGAAATGGAGGATCCACCACCATTCCCGCCTGACCGCGTTCGCCTCAGCAGCCATAAGCAGGTCACGTTCATATTTTGCAAGCTTTGTCTGCGGGTCACAGTGTCCGTGTGGAAGCATTCTTTGCCACGAGAGTTGCGCAACGAACCGTGCACCACTGCAGCAGGTCGCTCGAGCCATGTCGAAGCGCAAGACGGGATGTCACTGCTTTGAGGTTGTACCGCACTTCCTGCGGCAGTGGCAAGGCTCATCGACGAGTTTCCGTAGCTGAGTCTTAGCAATCTGTCAGTGTCGATGCCGGTTGTGCAAAGACTCCTCCAACGGCGGTAGACTGATGAATGCTGGCTCAACTCTGGACCTGACTTGGATCTCATCTGCTGGGCAGGTGATACGAGTCAGTAGAGGAGAACACGCACTGTCCTTGCAGGCGTAGAAGTCTCACATTGTAAATCAAACGAGCCAGTAGAGAGCGCCTATCCACGGTCAGTCTCAAGAACGTATCCCAGCACACAGTCAACACAACGGCCATGACCGCTTGTGTCGGGGGGGTTTTCGCAATCGGTAGACTAGTCCAGACAGAACCAGATTCCCGGCGTCTGTATGGCACCGCTGAGCTGGCCAGCGGCCGAGACACGGCAAGCGGCAGGCAGATTTCGCTTCCAGCGCTGCGATGCTCGCCCGCTGTGGTGGCCGATGTCTCAGTCGCAGAGTCTGGTGCCGCGGAGCAGGGTTTGCCGCCCATGACGCTTCAGCGGTGGGACGGGCGTGCTCGCGAAACCCACTGACCGCACCTCACGACAGCTCTACTGCACAAGCTCGCCTGCTATTCACGCACCGCCGCCCCAGAACCTTTCCTCCGTCACGCTGAAGCTGCGCGCTGGATGCATCTGCACCGCTTGAAGATGCCATGTTTCAGCGCGCACACGTTCACCTCCACTCGCCGCCCGCCTTACGCAGCGGCCGCGAAACAGCACCATCCTCCCACCTGCACGTAGCCGCGGCCGAGACACGAGTGCACCGACCGGCCTCTCGTCAACAAAGCGGCTGCGTGCAGCCATTTGGCGTCGGCCGACAACGCTCGTATCGTCGAGAACCATGCGATCAGGGCGATGGTCTGTGCTATCTGCGATGGCTCGACGGCTTCGAGGCGTTTAGACTTCGACTCGCCTCGTGCTCTGCAGCGCGCTGAGGGGTGCTCGGTACAGTCCAACCACGCACCCGCACCCAAAAAGCAGTGTCCGCTGCGTGCAACTAGGACAGATGGCGTCAAAGGCTCTTCAGAAGTGCCCAAACGGGCTGCCACCTCTAGAATCTTGCCTGATGGAGACACCCGACAATGCACTGTGATAGCACCAATGCGGTCTAGCACTCGCCGGAAACGTATTGTCCTCCACGGCGAAGCGTACGCTGGACCCAGCGGCGTGTTGGCTGTGTGGACACCATACCGCATGGGACCGATTCTGGTCGATTAGTTCTTCACTCAACGATCCGTATGGGCGCAGAAGAATCTGTCAGCTTGCTAGAAACTGCACGCAGCCGTCGAGCTACGCGCTCTGAGTCTTCATTGCAACGATCCTAGCAGTGTCGCAGGCCGCCACGCCAGCCTTCGTGCTACCAGTAATGGCCGCTTCGCCAAACGCCATGAGAAGACGCTCAAACTGCGTCAGGAATCTGGGTCCGTTGAGCAGGCTGCGCATTTGAGACGAGGAGTTTTTCGGATGGACGGCCAACACAGTGGATCGCATCAATTTCGCAAGACGGGCCTACTGCACCCAACGCGCCGCAAACCTCTGGCGTCCCAAAGTGAGAGCATAACCATATAGAGGTGGACGATTGACTTTCGGACAGCTGAACTTAGAGTCAAGTTGCAGCTCAGCCGCGCGCTCGTGGCGGAACCAGCTCGGACTAATTCACGCGGCTTCGAGTAAGGTACGGTGAACTCAATTGTGCGGACTCTGCCGAAAGTAGCCTGGCGTGGTTAGCTCTACCAGAAAGAGATCTGTGTCACGGCTTGTAGGATGCGGAACATGGCTTGGTTCTCGACTCCCGTCAGCGACACGCAGTTGCGGCATTGCCATGCAATGGTGGCGCTAGCCGTCCCCGAGCAAGAGCAGAGGCCGGCACCAAGGGCGAGGAAGGTTCCGTTCAACGAGCACGTAGATGGTGGATCCAGTGCCGCATGCTTCATATACAAAGCTCGTGCCTTCTCTTCTATCCCTTTCACTTAGCACTTACTCGTTCATCTTTGTTGATCGGCAGGCGTTGTGTCTGCACGCATTCGCTGTTTGGGCACCCGAAATCCACTCCACTGGGTCGCGCATCCTCTGTTGTATTGCAGCTCGGCGCAACGACATTCAGCTTGGTAGACCTAGTCGACGGGATCGAAACGGGTGTGAGTTTCCTGGATAGGCCATATCCGCAGGCTCGGCACGCACCGTGACAATGGGTCTCCTCTCCTACATGAAGCCTAAGAAGGGCGAGAAGGAGGAGGAGGAGGAGGAGGAGGAGGAGAAGAGGCCAGAGGCTGGCAAGGGTGAAATGACGGAGAAGCCATCAACCGAGCAGAGCAGAGCCAGCACAGCGGGCCCGACTCCGGGCAATGGTACTCCTGGCTCTTGGTCCAGACCTGCCTCTCTATATCCGGCCAACGAGTTCCGCATGTCCCAGTCTGACGACATCCACGAGATCAAGTGCGATGTCATGGTCAATTGGCTGTATCAGCAGCAGATGGAGCGTCTCTGGACTGCCGGCGGAATGGACGAAGGTGTGGTACTCAAGAAGACTAGAGGCCAATACACCTGCTGTCCTTCGGACATTGTGGAAGAGCCTTATGGCTTCTTCAAAGCCATTGAGACCTTGAACGTCAAGGTAAGGAGATCGATACGCACAAGTGCCAACTGCGACTGATCAGCGCCACAGGTAGCAATGACTGTCAACACTCGTGTCATCAAGCTCTTCCTCCACAACAACGATCGACCATACGTGCCGCTCAAGAACGGCCTCCGTCTCCAGGTTCTTCCAGATATCTCCTACCTTCCTCGTTGCCAAAAGCATCAATTCGCTGCGTTCATTGCGGATCGAGGCCTCCTGGTGGTTTGGGACGATGAGCCACGACACTTGCTTGACCGTGCGCACAAGATTGAGAAGTCACTCATGGAGATGATCTGGGACGATACTTCGTCGATCGAAGAGAAGAAGGAGGGCAGTGTGGCAGTCAACGAAGTCGACGGTGGCTCAGACAGCGGCGACCTCGAAGCCAACGGCGTGGAGAAGCCCCGCAACATTGTGCTTTGGCAAGCTATCCTCTGCGCAGTCACACTGTGTCTGACTTTCTTCGCTATCGGCACGGGCTTCCAATCCATTGCGGTCTCCACCATGATTGACGGCAACTACATCCGCTGCGCCTTTGTCCTTGTGGTGCCTCTGCAATTCTGGCTGGGACTTTTCTTCTTCCAGTCGCTGGTCAACAACGTCGCTCAGCTCATTGGTCCTATCTCGCAAATGTCTGCCAACACCAAGTTCTATTCTGGCGTCAAGCCCAAGCGGCTGCGACGTGGCGAGAACGGTCTGCCGCACATCACCATCCAGATGCCTGTCTACAAGGAAGGTCTCCAGGCTGTCATCGAGCCCACTATTCGCTCCATCAAGGCTGCCATCTCCACCTACGAGATGCAAGGCGGCACTGCCAACATTTTCATCAACGACGACGGTATGCAATTGATTAGCGAAGATGATGCTCGCGCCCGCCAGGACTACTACGACGAGCACAACATCGGATGGGTTGCGCGCCCCAAGCACAACCCAAAGCCCGCGGAGGGTGAGGAGGTCTTCCTCCGCCGTGGAAAATTCAAGAAGGCTTCAAACATGAATTACGCTTTGTGGGTTAGCAACCGTGTCGAGGAGAAGCTCGCCACTATCGAGCGCCACCAGGGCTGGAACCAGGACGACGAGGCCAACGCATACCGCGACGCTCTTACTGAAGTCGTTGAAGAGGACGAGGGGAGAACTTGGGCCGACGGAAATATTCGCATGGGCGACTACATTCTCTTGATCGATTCTGACACCCGTGTTCCGGTCGATTGCTTCCTGGATGCTGCCTCCGAGATGGAACAATCGCCTCAAGTCGCCATCATCCAGTACTCATCTGGTGTCATGAACGTTACCGACTCGTACTTCGAGCGTGGCATCACATTCTTTACCAACCTCATCTACACTGCCATCCGCTTCGCTGTCGCAAACGGTGACGTGGCACCATTCGTCGGTCACAATGCCATTCTTCGCTGGTCCGCTCTGCAAGCTATCGGTTACGAATGCTACTACGGTGATGAGCGCGAGAAATTCTGGTCCGAGGATACTGTGTCTGAGGATTTCGATATGGCTCTTCGTCTGCAGACTGCTGGATATCTCGTGCGTTTGGCCGCTTACCAGGGAGATGGCTTCCAGGAAGGTGTCTCGCTGACCGTGTACGACGAGCTGGCACGATGGGAAAAGTACGCATACGGATGTTCCGAGCTTATCTTCCAGCCTTTCCGCTACTGGTTTACTCGTGGGCCCTTCACCAAGCTCTTCCGCCGCTTCATCGCTTCTGGCATGCCACTTCCATCCAAATTCACAATTATGGCCTATATCGGCACATACTTTGCTTTGGGATCTGCCTGGGCTCTGACCTTCGCCAACTACTTCCTTACTGGATGGTACAACGGCATGTTGGATCACTACTACGTCGACTCTTTCCGGATCTACTTCGCCATCATCGTCATCTTCTCGGGTCTGGGCAATGTCTCCCTCGCTGTGCTGAGATATCGAACTGGTCAATGTGGTCTGTTCCGTGCCTTGGTCGAGAACTTCTCGTGGGTGCCGCTGCTCATGATCTTCCTGGGTGGTGTGTCGCTTCACGTCTCTCAAGCGCTCTTGTCCCACTTGTTCAGCATTGACATGACCTGGGGTGCAACAAGCAAGGAAGCCACCGACACCACATTTTTCAAGGAAGTGCCGCATGTCATCAAGAAGTTCAAGGGAACGTTCATTTTCTGCTTCTTCTGTGTTGCGATGATGATTGTTCTTGCTCGTTTCGCACCTTATTTCTGGAGGATCGATGCTTTCATTGCTATCTACCCGCTGAGCAGCGTGATCGTGGGACACTTCTTGCTCCCCGTGGCGCTCAACCCGGGTCTGATGAGATTTACATGGTAAACTCACCTCGTTCATTCTCTTTGGGTTTCTTTATCAATGGGTAGCATTTTCGGGAGCGATTAAATCCCTGGTTAGGGACATAGAGATAGCATACTTACGACATGATGAAAAGATGCATATAATAGTAGACTAAGGACATTCACTGCACTTTCAACCTGATAGCCACATGCACAGTCTCAGCCGCTGTAGATGCTCACGCACAATCCGCTCTGTACACGGGCCCAGAGAATTGTGCTTCTGCCAATCGTCGTCAGTCGGCGAATTTCTATTGCATTCGCAGACTACGTCCCGCGTTCCTGTCAAGTCCTGCGGCGCCTCGTGTGCCATGTGCTGCGATCGACACGATCTTCCGCGAGCTGTCCCTGCAGTAGCCACGTCTTTTGCTGGGCAGATTCCTATGTACTAAGAATGTCTCCCGCACTCCTCTGTCCAGGAGTAGGAGTGTCATTACACTAGGAAGCTCGTGTCTACCGTCCAACTCGCAGCCAGTGCCTTGAATGCCACTTCGACCGTGAGAAGCGCCCACAATCCGCCGGTGGCGGCCAGGCTGCGTCTGGCTGATGTCGGCTTCAGGAAGCATATTGCGCCCCCCACCACCGACCACTTGAGGGCTTGCGCATAATCGTCAGTTGTCCGACATGGCACAAACGAGGGCGCGGGGTCATCACCAGCGCATCGATTGCAGGAGCTGCAAATGGAAGGTGAAAACAGAACACACTGATTACCCGATGTGCATTTTGAGGAGGCTTGAAGACCAGATCGTCAGCCCACATGCCTTCAGCCGCCCTGCACGTGCCCTGAGAATTCGACATCTGTCACAGCCTTCGCCCGCAAGAGCATCGCGATCGGGGATGTATCGTTGTTGGGCGGAGCGGGCGTGACGCAGGCAACACAACTCGCGCATCTCTCGTATTTCCCCCACTCCCAAGTCATGGTGTGCCGTCTGAAACATGCGTCGATGATTTGCCGTCCTGTGTGCTTCTCCGACGCTTGGTGTTGGTCACGATGAACGGCCGCAATGCCCCTTACAAGGAGCCAAGACATTCCACTGCCATCCTTCCTGATCTTCATTTGATACGGCGGCTGGTAGCGACATGGCGTGCGTGGCAGATGCAAAGCGAGATTGACAGAATGGATTGGCTTCTCGATAGTTCTTCTCTTAGTGCCGCTTCGGGCCGTGAGATCCTGGCACTCTGCACGGACTCGCCTTCCCGATAACAATGCGCTACAGAGGCTCTAACTTCTTGTGTGCACATCGACAGATTACGTGCATGTTCAACCAAATCAAGGCACCCACGCTGCGTGGCGTCGAGAGCGAAATATTGTGCATGGCCGTCTGCATAGCGAATTGCACGTGCATCTGCAGCTTGTCTTGAGATCGCGAGCTGCCACATACGACGTGCCTTCACGCTTGTGTCGCTGAGACGATAGATCCCACGCTAGACGATTTGCACAATGGACGAGCTGCAGGCGCGTCATCGAAAGGAGCAGAAGGACCTGCAGAGCCGTATTACACAAAAGAAAAAGCAAGCCAGCAAGAAGACTCGCAAAGCCGTCAACGACGAGTGCGAGCAGCTGGAGCGTGATCTCAAGGCTAAGCACGCACGCGAGATTGCTGAGCTTGATGGCGGCAAAGTAGAGGAGAATGACTTGTCTGCTGAAGAGCTCGAGAAGCTCACGTTACAGATTGATGACGATGTCAAGCCGCAAGCCAATGCCGCCTCCATCGAAGCGTCAACAGAAGCGAAGCCTCCCGACGCGGACGAGGATGTATCCACCCCGGGTGGCCCCAAAAAGCGCAACCGGCAAAAAGACCGACTTGCGAGACGTGCTGCAGAACAGGAAGAGCTCGCCAAACAAGCAGCAGAGGAAGCAGCCAACCTGCCAGACATGAAAGAGCAGGAAAGGTCAAGAATGCTCGAGGCAATGAAAGAGCGTAACCTCTTCGAAAAGGAGATCCGTGCCGATGGACACTGTCTCTATTCTGCATTTGCAGACCAGCTTGAGCAGTCGGACGTTCCGCTGGGCACAATGCCAGGCGAGGCACCTGCCATTCCGTACAAGATTGTACGTGCCAAAGCTGCAGACTACATCCAGTCACATCAAGATGATTTTGCCCCCTTCTTGGAGGAGCCTTTGCCTGATTACGTACACAAAGTGCGCGACACGGGTGAGTGGGGCGGTCAGCTAGAGCTCATGGCGCTGGCGAAGACTTACAGCATGAATATCAATGTATTGCAAGATTTTGGCCGCGTCGAAAAAATCGAGGGTGCAAGTGGCAATGATGCCAAAACAGTCTGGCTAGGCTACTACAAGCATGGCTTTGGGCTTGGTGAGCACTACAACAGCCTGAGAAAAGCGCCTTGAAAGCAAAAGCTGCCTTCACTCATTCTCATTCGTGCTGCTTGAAAGCATCAGTGTTTTCGGTCTCTAAAGGCTCTTGAAGTATACCAAGATGGTATAGCATAAGCTCGCGTAGAACGTGAGGCTGTTTCAATCGTCAGCCTCCTACATAAGTTCGCTGTTGTATACAGTCGCATAGGGAGTGATCGCCATTTGCGTGGTGAGCACCGGTCTCACCCACCAAAATCCGACACGTGTCACTTGCACGAGATACAATTGAACCAGACAGACGCAAGACCAGAGAATGGCTTTGAAATCTCGCCACTTGAGGAAGTCCTCTCGTATTCCAGATAAATTCGGGATACGGGAGGACTACTTGAAGCGGCGAGAAGCGAATTTCGAAATGCCAGATGCGGACGGATATGAAGTAGAGCGTACACTCAGGACTCCTCCACTGCCCAACTCGACGCTGACTGCGTCTCTTCTGGACCCAGGACTCGCGCCGAAGCTGCGGACGAGAATGAACCAAAATTCAGACTTGGGACTGGTAAGCCTTGAACCGCCGCAACCTCAGGTCGAGCGCGCTCCCTCCACTGGTCATCCATCTCACAAGTTGGCTCTCGACTCTCGGGCCTGCAAGAATCGCTTCGGTATCGGCACGTGTACTGCACGAATGAACTCCGCGAATCCCTTACCCAGAGCGTCAAGAATCTTGCTGCTCGTTACGCCTCTTCCGAGAGGACCATACACCACAAAATGCACAGCTTTGATATTTGGCATCTCCACACGTTCAATGTAGTACCAGTCTTTCCAGTCGGAGCCCATCATCTCCTTGAGCTTCCCCTTCGTCATCAGGGCGCGCAGCCAATCCCATTCCTCGTCAGTCTTGACGTACAGACCGATGTTGACATTTGCTCCTTTGTCGCCGCTGCGACCTAAAGCAATGTCACCTATTGGCGCCATGATAGTGTCTCCAAAGGACGCCAGGTCAATTACCGCCGCTGGATCGTAGTCCTCTCGAGGTGCAAGTGCTTCTGTCGTCTGGGGAGCGCCAACCGAATATCTCGTCACATGCGCAGATTCCTTGTCGATGACATTGACGCCTTCTTCCAGCTCAGCTTGTTCTATGATACCAGGGTAGTATGCGAGGTACGGCTTAGGCACTGCAGTCCGCATGTCGAGCGAAGAATGGAAACCCGCAAAGTGTTGCATCGCATTGACCGCAAATGCGCCGGGGACTTTGGCCACAATACCTGGATCTTGCGCTTGCGCAAAGACACGCATGTATGTCGTCGATGCCAACTGACAGGAGGGATTCGACTCTGGCCGACCAACCCATTGGAAGTCGAGGACGTCGAACTTGTCCAGGAGCTTCCACTCCTCTAGCTTCGTTCTCACCTGAGTTTCGAAAAGTGCCCACTTTTTGGCAGTGGCGTATCCAGTCGCGTTGACAAGCATTTCAGCCTGCCAGCCGCCCTTGTAGAAAACGGCGAGCTTTGTGGTGGAGGGTGGAGGATGGCCTTTCGTACCGGAGACTTTTACTCTGTCTTTCCCAACTTCCTCGATACAGATGAGTTTCGTGTCGGCCTTGACATCCGAATTGAGGTAGATGTTTCCTTGCAGCTCATACAAGAATTGGCATTTGACCGTATCGGCCGTGACGAAGCCTCCCAGCTTTTGGTGCTTCGTCACGATACAATCTCCATTGGCTTCGATCTCAACAATGCCCAGACCCAGATTGAGAAGTTGGGGAATCTCATATTGGTAGAAGCCCGCAAAATTCGCCCCAGTCACATAGGTGCTACACTCGATCAGGTGTCCGGCGACGAGAGCTCCAGCTAGAGCATCGAAATCATCGTGCTTCCATTGATGCCACCACGCCGCAGCGCCAATGACAGGACTTGCATCAGACACACGACCACAAATGATGATATCTGCACCTTCCTCCAGACCCTTTCGTATCGCCCTTCCGCCGAGATAAGCGTTCGCGGAGACAATCGGATTGCGCTCTGGATGTTCCAGAAATACCCTGGAATTTGCTTCCAATTTCACATTGGCATTGTTCCTGTCCAGATGCGGTAAATCCACGTCTTCTTCAGCTTTGGACAGAATTTCGCCGATTCTCGGGAGCAAATTATCGCCATCCACATACGCAATCGTCAAGTCTAGATTCTTCGATCGAACGTATTCGTGGGCTTTCATTGCGAGACCTTGGGGATTGAGCATGCCGCCATTGATCACAACCTTGATCTTCTTCTCGGCTATCAGCTCGGCGCTCATTTCGATGCCATCCCAGGCTGTCTGACACCATCCAGAATGTTGGCCTTTGGAGAATGCTTCTGCGTCATTGCCTAGATTGATTTCTGCTAAGTAGTCTCCCGTGATCACATCGACGGGGCCGTATTTGGCTTGATTGTACATGTGGTAGCCTGGATCGGGCACTGCTCCGCTGCAGTTGGCTATGCGAACTGGACGCTTCTGGCTGGCCATTGTGTAGATGACTTGTGCTGTATCTGCGCGTTGGCTATAGGATTAGGTAACGTTGGATAAATGGCAGCAAGTGGCATGAGATCTCTCGAAGTTGCTCTTTACCATGGTGCTATAAATATCTTCGAGTGTTTGAAGCTCAATGCACAGCATGTCGACTAGGCCATGATCGCCTTAGTCGACATAGCCGTAGCGCCCGTGACATGGTAGTGTCGACGTCGGACACCCGGATCCGAGGCTCACTCATGTCGAGCTCCACATTGTGGGGTAAGTTCTAACGCGAGACGAGTCGAGATGTCGATGCACCAATGTTAAGTCGTGACACTCTGTCTGCGGAGCACAATGATAGTGAATACCGCAAGTCAAGCAGAAGCACCATTATAGACGTTTTCGTTTGCCGAACAATGCATGATATGGTAACTAGCCAACAATCTCCATGATGGTCGAATGGATTCTAAAACATTACTCGAAATACAGCGTAGTAGACTATCGTTGTATGCGATCCAGGATATTGTTTCGGTTTTGACACAAACGATAGAAGACCAGACAGTTCTGTCCTGGACAGTGTGCTAGATCGAGCTCTCTTGAGGCTGCAAGTGTATTGCTGCATTGTTGTTCACCATTCTTGGCATAAAAATCTGCACATGCAAAGAGATAACTCATGCCAAGCTGATATTACGCGGGACTCTTGCTCGTCGCCTGACTGTAGCTCATTACCCAGCTGCACTGTGATATCATCCACGGCTTTGCGTTTCCGGACGAGATGGCTTACGCCAGTAGTAGGCTCTGTGCAAACGGATGCGGCGCAGGATGGGGGCTACTCCGAAGAATCACTTATTGTGTTTGCTGAATTATGGTCGGCATTATTTGATCAAAGTGCATGCTGGACATGCGAGCTCGATGAGTTCGTTGCATGATGCTGGGGCATTGAATCGCTTCGCACCGCGTACGGCGCGGCAAACTGTATTTTAGCGGTGTGCGGGAGGCTGGCATCAGGAAAACCTCCACAAGCTGTTGTCAGACCGATCGCGTCACGAGGACTCGGATTGACCTGGTGAGAGACGGGCAAGAATTGAATAAGGCGCCGCTGTCATCGCGAGCATGATTTGAAGGAGACCTTGGGAATCCTCTATGATCCTGCTGTGGCTGCGCGTGCCTTGTATGCCATATCTGCCTTTGATCATGTTGCTGCAATGGTTCCGCACCTTGCTCAGGAGTCGAGATTGCGCCGTCGTGGCTGTCTGTGGCGCGTCGATTTGGCTTGAAATTATGGCGCATTGGTCTCGGGCGGCCAGGAGACGGTGTAGTGATATCAGTACCCTCGATAAATGGTGCAGATGAAAGCCCTGCCGGCTGCTGCTTATTGAGAAAGGGGACGATCATGTCGATCGCTTGAGCTAGTTGTCTGCAGACTTCTATAAGTGCTTTGAAGATCTGGCTAGCAGGCGTTGTACCAATCGAGCCAGTGTACTCTTTTCTCTGCTTTCTCATTTCAGTGGCCTCTTGGGCCTTCTGCCGCAATTCCTCATCCTTGTGCAGCAGGCGCCAGAATTTGGAGGCGTTTGTTATGTCCATCTTCCGTATGAACTGTACCTGCGGCGTGACATGCGCATACTTCTCCTTCAGCAACTTCAGGAGGGCAGGACAACTGTAGCGCTCCTCGACTTTGAGCTTGTAGAAGTGCATGACAGCATCTGTCCTCTTGTATCGATCTTGGGAGAGCAGATCGTGCTCGTGCCGACACTGTGACTGATCTCTTGCATTAGTACGAGAGATGAATGCTCACTCAGGAATGCATTTGCATTCCATCAGTCCGATGCAGCATGGCGCAGTCAGGCCTTCCGCATGCTTGGTGTAGGACTCTATCCAGATCCTCGTCCTACACGGCTCCAACTTTTGGAGTGTATCGTCCATGGTGCGCCGGTTTCGAACGCCAATGCCTTGGTTCTCCTGACTGCCCGTCCTTTTCTTCTCGACTCGCCCTCAGTCGCGGCACTCTCGGGCCTCGGTGACTACTCCATTCCCCGCATTAATGGGTGTCGTGGCTCGATGATAGACGTGGGACATGTGCGGCCAGTGGTCTAAGATCTACTGGGAGTCCAGCAATACATCTTGCTCTAAATGGAAGAGCTTGTTTCTGATTTTCTCCACATCGTCGGGAACAGGTCGATGCACCAGACACTTGTTGGAATACTGTATCGCGGAGCATACGAGCGGTGGAAAGTCGAGCTGCTTGCGAATTGCGTTTCCGGGCCGAAGGGAGGCACAATTGCGTGCGCTGCCGTTCCGGGCTCGATTGAATCGCCATGCTCGTCGCGTGTTGCAACGGACGAGCCCAATCCTGTTTGTGCATCGTGTAAATTCTGTGAGGCTGTTGCGGCGTCCGCAGCACTCGGCACATCGGTCTTGATGGAGTCTGCGAGCCTGACGCGGACAACACGCGGCATTGCGCGCTGCTCGTGCGCGACACGATCGCGTGTCTGCAGCGTGAAGAGCGACGCTTCTGTAGATACTGTATTGCGGCAAAGGTCCGCCACCCCATTCATTGTAACTTCAGATCAACAATGCAATGAAATCGCCCATCAATATTGATACCATCCAGCCCACAAACTTAGGTACCTTACTTTACCTTTCTCACAGTACATCGAGCTTCCGTGGGGAACATCCCAGCTCCTGCACGTATACCATCAGCAATGGCGCCCGGATCTATCCTCGTACTCGGTCTCGGCGAGTTAGGCGAAGAGATCGTCAAGTCTCTAGCGAATCACCCTGAGCGTGGCAGCATCAAAGTTGCTGTCCTTCTCCGGTCACGAAAGCCAGAGCAGCTAGCACAGCTCGACCAGTGGAAGGTCGAAGCAGTACTCGGGGATGTTGCGGCAGATGGTCCGGACAGACTGCAAGACGTCTTTCGTGCCTTTCACACCGTCATCTGCTGCACAGGCATGTATTTGTCGCCAGCAACACAGATCAAAATCGTAAGGGCAGCTCTGGCAGCTGGAGTGAAGCGTTACTTCCCATGGCAATTCGGTGTCGACTACGATACGATCGGTCGTGGCAGCGGGCAGGACTTGTTTGACAGCCAGCTTGACGTGAGAGATCTTCTGCGGCAGCAATCTGCGATGCAATGGGTGATAGTTTCGACTGGGATGTTTATCCCCTTCCTGTTCGAACCAGCTTTCGGTCTCGTCAGCGCCGACAGATGTACGGTCACTGCGATAGGCAGCTGGGAGAACAAGATCACAGTCACAGATCCAGAGGACATTGGCAAAGTCACTGCTGAAATTGCGATTCGACATATGGGCATTTCCGGCGTGGTCTTTGCTTCTAGCGACACAATCTCGATGACACGCCTGGCTGATATTGTTGAGCAGAGCACGCGCAAGAAAGTGGATCGCAAGCTGAGGACGGTGGAGGACTTGACGCAGGAGCTTGCAGAACACCCTTCTGACTACATGTGCAAATATCGGGTTGTCTTTGGCAGAGGCATCGGAGTGAGTTGGCCAAAGAGTGCGTCTTTCAATGCACGGCACGCGATCGCTACCAAGACTGTTGATGATTGGGCGTCGCTCAATTTGGCGTCGTGACATAGTCTAATACTTCAAGGTGCGAGACTGCGAACCTGCTTGGACTCTCGTACGATGTTCAGCGTTGAAAGCAGTTTGACGCATTGAGCGCATCGCCTTCAAGCGCTGATCGTCCTTGGCATGCAGTCGCTGATCAATGATGGAGCCAACGTAGCAGACGTAGCTCGTACTTTTACGATGTGTTTGTCTTTTGATCGGCAAACATCCCTGTAAAGCAAGGATGGGTCGATCTAGGCGGCAGTAACCAGACGTTCTTTTTATGGGATGGGAACATCACTTGCAAGAATCCACTCCATTTATTTGAGATAGTAAGTCAGCGAAAAAGCTTTCATCTACGAGTGACTGATCCCTTCCATCACAAGCTGCGGCTAGCTGCAATCGTCACGATACAGATGGCGCAAAGCGGAATGGCCCCAACAACATCAGCAGCGACTGGACACTTATCGACTGTGCCAAGCAGTGATGAATACATACGAAGATATGCTCTTGAACGCGAGAAGAGGCTCGGCAAAGGTGGCGTTGCTCAGTACTTTGAGCCCAAAAGTTCCACCGAGTTCAGCGAATTGATTGAAGACCCTTGGATAGCAGAAGGTACGCCGGTGGCTCCAGTGGACCATAATGACGGGCAGCGCAAAGTCGTGATCGCCGGAGCCGGCTTCGGTGGTATCCTATTTGCGGTAAATCTGATCAAAAACGGCTTCAGTACCAGAGACATTCTGATTGTTGATCCCGCGGGAGGGTTTGGAGGCACTTGGTATTGGAATCGTGAGGCGCCCGACCCGTCGTGCAAAAACATGGCTGACTTCCCGTAGGATATCCTGGTCTAAGATGTGATGTGGAGTCATATATCTACATGCCAATGCTCGAAGAAATGGGCTACATGCCCAAGCACAAATATGCTTCTGGCGAAGAAATTCGAATGTATGCCGATAGCATATGTCAAAAGTATGAACTACTCGATACAGCGATGTTTCAATCGACCATCCAGAAGGCGCATTGGGACACTGCTCACAGTTGCTGGGATTTGGAAATCTTGCAACATCCAAAACGCAGCAAAGAGTCGAGCATTCGAATTAAAGCAGACTTCCTGATACTAGCCAATGGCATGTTGAATAACGCCAAGATTCCGAAGATGGACGGCGTTAGGGATTTCAAAGGCAAGATGTTCCACACGGCTCGATGGAACTATGAAATCACTGGCGGGACACCAATAGCTCCAGAGCTGACGCAACTTCGGGACAAGCGAGTGGCCGTCATTGGGACTGGGGCGACGGCGGTGCAGGTAGTACCGCAATTGGCGAAATGGGCGAAAGAACTCTACATCTTCCAGCGCACACCTGCTGCTGTTGATGAGCGGAACAATCGGGAAACGAACCCGATCGAATGGAAGACCAAGATTGCGACTGGTCCCGGATGGCAGCGCAACCGCAACTTCAACTTTCTCGAACATGTTTCCAATACCGATCCGAAACCTGGTGTTGACCTTGTCAATGATGGTTGGACAAGTGCACCCGCGTTCAGCGCTCTCGTTGGTGGTCCGTCTTATAGTGTGGGCATGCACAACGTTGCAGAGCATTTGCAAATGCTACAGACTCTGGACGCTCCGCGGGCAGCCCGAATTCGAGAACGAGTTGCACAGACCGTGCGAAATCAAGACACGGCTTCGAAGCTCCAGGCGTGGTATCCGACGTGGTGCAAGCGACCTTGCTTCCACGATGAGTATTTGAACAGCTTCAACCAAGACAACGTCACACTTGTTGACACAGACGGTCGTGGCATCACGCGCATCACGCCCAATGGCGTGGAATTCGATGGTCGTGAGTTCGAAGTTGATCTGTTGATCTGGAGCACTGGCTTCACTTCTGCAGGCCTCGGGACCGTTGCCTCGAGGGCGGGTATAGACTTGATCGGCAGAAATGGCAAGAGTCTCGACCATCAATTCCGGAATGGCATGTCGACACTACACGGACTCATGAGCCGAGACTTTCCAAATCTGTTCTGGCCAGGTCCTCAGCAAGCAGCGAGTAGCGCTAACCAGGCGTATGTTTTGGAGCTCCAGTGTGCTCAAATCGCCTACATCATCTCGGCCGCGTTCAAGAGGACCAAAGGTACGCCGATAATCCAACCCACGACGGAAGCGCAAGAGGCTTGGTCGATGCGCTGTTTGGCTGGAGCTGCAACATTTGCTGCGTTGCCTAGCTGCACGCCCGGCTGGACCAATAGGGAGGGCGAAACGGACCAAATGACATTGGAGGAGAAGATGAAGAGCGCGCGGCAAGCCATCTGGAGTCGAGGGATCGTAGATTACACCAGAATTCTGGAGGATTGGCAGCGTGAAGATAAGCTAGAGGGTTTGGAAGTGAGTGCTCGGGATTGATATACCATGACGCGGTATTCTAGCCGTCCGCATGCGAGAAATGACGCCCTATGTACTGGCGGTTCTGTCGGTCAAGGCCCACATTAGCTGTCTGGTAGTTAGAGCCATCACAAAATAGGAAGGTGGTTGCACCAGGGTAGCAGTCCAGCAGTTCGGCCAACACCTTTGGCCGAGAATCTTTAACCTCACTCCTCGCTTCATCGTCACCCAAATTCCTTTGCATCACACTCGGTCCAATATGACTGACTTTGACGTGGCCACCGTGCGAGCTCACTTTCCAGCACTCAGTGGTAAGCAGGTGGTATGAAGCAGAACACGGAGCACACAATAGTGGGAAACTGGTCTGACATCTATGACCTAGTACTTGGACAATGCAGGAGGAAGCCAAGTCCTCAAAGAAGTGATTGATTCTGTCGTGCACTACCTCAGCAACAACAACGTGCAGCTAGGGGCGAGCTATCCAGTCTCGCAGACTTCCACACATCTGTTCGAAGAAGGCAACAAAGCAGTGGCCAAATACATCAACACCACGCCCGATTGCGTCGTTTTGGGCCCTTCCGCAACACAGCTTTTCCGAAATCTGTCGCTCTCTTTGTATGACTACATTGATTCTGACTCAGAGATCATCGTGTCCCTCCTCGACCATGAAGCCAACATCGCAAGTTGGGTCCAGCTGGCCAAAGACAGAAACTGTAAACTTGTCTGGTGGAACGCCACCGACAAGCAAAACCCTCAGCTCGACATCGAAGTTCTCCGCAATCTCCTTGCGCCGAAAACAAAACTCGTAGCCTGTACGCAAACCTCCAACATACTCGGTACCATCAATGACGTCAAGGCCATCGCGGATGTCGTTCACTCTATTCCAGGCGCTCTCCTCTGCGTAGACGCTGTCGCCTACGCCCCGCACCGCGCCGTCGACGTGGCAGACTGGGGCGTCGACTTCTACAGCTTTTCTTGGTACAAGCTGTATGGGCCCCACATCGCGTCTCTCTACGCCTCCAAGTCCGCCCAAAAGCACATGCGCACGCTGGGACATTTCTTCAAAGACACGAGTACGCTGGAGAATCTGCTGGGGCTGGCGGCTGCGAATTACGAGCTGACAGCCAGCATCCCGAAAGTGTGCAAGTATTTGGAAGATGTGCCGTGGGATGCCACGAGTCGGTATGAGGAGCAATTGCAGAAGATTCTGATCGACTATCTGTTGTCGAAGCCAGAGGTGTATCAAATCAAGGGGCAGCCGACGGCTGATCGGGAGAAGAGAGTGCCTGTGATTAGCTTCACGGTCAAGGGGAGGAAGAGCAAAGATGTCGTTGATGCGATTGAGGCGAGGAGTAATTTTGGATGTCGATGGGGCAGCTTCTACTCGAATCGGCTGTGCGAGCAGATCCTAGGCATTGACCCTGTCGATGGTGTCGTCCGTGTGTCACTATTGCATTACAATACTAAAGAGGAAGTGCAAGGGTACGTGAATTTGCTGGATGAGGTGGTTTCTCAGCCATAATGCTCTGGGGGTATCTCAAACCAAAACTAGAATGTAACGCAAGCCTTTGCTTCGGTGCGGCAGTGCCATTCAGTGGCCTGACACTCTGCTAGTGTCAATCGCACCAGAAGGACCCGCCGTCGGTTCATCAAGTGCCCGCTCACTTGAGGTTGTAGTAACACAGGCGCACGTCCTCGTTCCGTGTGGACGCGTCACCTTCTTTGCCTCTTTGAATCTTCCCGAATTGGTCCAGAGACATGGAGACATCTCGATACTTATCATTTCAAAACCCACGAAAGCGTTTGTCTTGCTTGAAACGTAACACTTCTTGCTCAGTTGGGCGAGCTTCTGGTCCATCTCCACCCCGAATTGGGCCCTGGTCTGGTCGACGCACGAGTTTAAACCTGTACCGCATGTTTGACTCATCAGTCAGCTTCGACTCGACCACGTCGTACAATCCATCGTAGCGGAAGCCAATCGAAGGGGCGTAGCGAGAGTGGCTGGCTGCTTTGCTTGAGCGAATAAAGCGCACAGGAACTTTGCTCTCCTGGTTCTTCAGCAGTAGTGCAGTCCCGCGTGATATTTGGCCTGGGTTCGTTGAATCTTGTCCATAGTATTCAACGATATCGCCTGAGTCGTGGTCCGGATAAATATGGCCCTTGCCACCACTCATCAAGCAAGAATATGCAGCAACACCAGTCTCTCCTGAGATGCCGGCCTGACTATCACCATGCGCTCCATCTCGCAGAGCGCAAAGCAAAGTCGGCCACCATTGCCCGTTGACAAGCTTACCATTTCCAACATATTTTGAGGAAATCTGGTATCCTTTGTCGACTTGATCGGCGGCTCGGTCACCTTCGGCGTGCTTGCTCTTTTTCGTCGCGAGTACCAGTCCATGCAGCATATCATCCTCGAAGTTCTTCGAGCACCATTTGTGGTACAGTTCCATAGCATCTGACTTAACATCCCACGGCCAATGTTTCGCCATGCCTTGGGCATACCTGTCGTCGAAGATCTGTGGCAAGCCATCATTGTTGTGCAGAATACGCTTGTTGCGAAGAAGCTGTGGGCCAGCGTCACCCATGGCCAGAAAAGGTGCCTCATGCAGTATTTCGCGGAGCTCATTCATCTCTCTGGGGTTGCTATTGTGCGGGCCATTCCTCTTCAGTTTAGTGATTTGATCTTTCAAGCGCTGAAGCAGAGTGTCTGCGTTGCTCGTGCCGGCAATTCGCTTGTTCGTCACTTTGTGATTTTGATACCACATTGGCGGCTCCCGCTCTTCGATTGCAACAGGAGAGTGCGGGATATCGTCTGTGGGGTTCTCTGAACGAGCTCTTTTGTTGGTGGTCATGCCTGACAGGTCACAGCTCTCGCTGTTGCCGGCCGGTGCATGTCTTTTCAGACTCTGTCGCTCAATCGCCCCTTCCACTGTCTCTGTTGATCCTACTGCCATGGTGGGCTCAGCTTTGCCTCGGCCGGCCTGCTTTTGCGCGTCGCGGACACCCTCTTCAACCTGTCGTGTAGTGTTCTGACCATCAGAAACCGTCGTCGTTCTCCATACGTTATCCGTGGAAGCTGGGTCGGCTCTACGCAAGCTCGATTCTCGACGCTGGACTTCGAGAGAGTTAGCTCTGGAGGGTCGTCTGTCCATCCGTGGTTTTCCTCCAACGAGTGCGTTACTCCCCTTAATGCCGCCGTCTTCGTGCGTGATATCTGCAGTGCTGTCTCCGAGTTCCCGCGTTCTATAACGTCTTTCTGCCTGCTTATGATGTTGCACTGGCCTAGGTGGCTCTACGTTTTGCTTCTCGACCAGCCCGTTCTGTTTCTCAGGAGCTTTCTGGATCAGACCGGCATTTTCGGCCGTGTTGTGGAAGGCCATCGAAGAGTGGTTAACCGAACGCGTAGGCTCTGAGCACAGTCGCGAAAGTGATTGCTTAGCAGCCTGTTCATGCCCTTCTGCTGCAAAGGTTAAGGGTGGCACTGCAGAGCCCGACCATGCAGATTTGCTGGCGCTGGCGTATAAATCGGTGGAAGTTGCAGTCTTAGCCTCTGCCAGCCGCTTCGCTTCATCCTCATCCATTTTAGCCCATCGTGCCTGCAGCTTTGCTACCCCGTCGCTGGGCTGCACGTCCTCTTTCGACACTTGGTTGCCCATGGCGTGCTCAGGTTCAATCGCTGTGGAGTACGACGCGTGCAATTCGAGAGGATCGCTTTGATTCTTGACTTCAAATGCACGGCTCGGCGACTGTCATCTACTATACTTCGTCAGTTCGTCATAAGTTACCACATAGATCAACATTATTCAGCGCGGAGGTCATTGGCGCGGCTCTGGTCCTGTTGCTTGCGGCAAGCAACTAGCTAGGGCTCTCTCCTGTCTGGTAGACACGTACCAAATGCTGAAAATCTGCCCTTCACAATGCGTGAGGGGCGAATTAGGCACAACTGAAGAAGGTTGTCGGATTGCTGCCAGTTTGCGTTTGCAGACTGCATCTGGCACAAAGCCACTTGCCGCTTTCAAAGCATTAGAAGAGATGTAGCGAATTGCCTTGCCTACTAGTCTTCTTGGGGCAATGTCTAGACGTTACGGACGCTTCCAGGTGTGGATCTTAGAGTGAACATAGAACTAGCAGGTGCCCACTCGCGAACGGCAGAAACAGCTTCACTTTGTGCTTCCCGTTAGATCTCGGCGGCAGCACGTTACGGCTTGAGCACTCTATAGCAACCACACCTGCGCTGTCAGACACCTCCACTGTGCTCTCACGCGCACGCGAGTCTTGTTGCACGTGGATGCGTATCACAAATGGCGTAAGATGCAGAAGAGTTCGAAATATTATGTCATGAGCTAGACCACTTGTAGCAGATAAGGGGGAATAGCGCCGCAATTTGATTGCCTGCGTCCGAGCTGCATAATTGACACCATTCTGCCAGCATCATACTGGACATTTGCAGCAAGGATCGTGAGCACAGTCAGTTAAGTGGTTGCGCCGCTGAGCGACAAGAGGAGTGGTGCACAATTTTCGATGATTTCTGAAGCCAGATGGTGGTCGTTCGAAACGGCGGTAGACTGTATCTGTAGTCTGGAGAGAGGCTCGACATGCCGCAGCAAGTAGTGTTATTTCTGAAGCTAACGGGATGGTACAGCGTGTCACATTCAGACACAGGCCTGTACGGGAGTGTTGTGAAGGGAGGCGAGGTTGAGTGACTGCAGGCACAAAGCTCACTTCCTGTGCTCATTGGCAACCCCCAGAACGAAGTCAGCTATGGCAGCCTGACCTTCTTTTCGTGTTGTTGCCTCAGTGTGCAGGGCTCCGATGATGTTCACCCTTTGAGTTGTCAGGCCAGCACTTTGAGCGATGTGCTCCAGCTTGTCAGCTTCCCCAGCAGGCACCACCTCATCGCGCGTTGCCGGCATAATGAGAACTCTGGGAGTGCTACTGGCTCGCGAGATGTTGCGCAGAGCTGCTTCACTGTCCCAAAAGTTCCAGAGAAATGGCCACAGATAGCGATACGGCAGCCACTTCTGCGGATACAGAGCTAGAAGCATGCTTTTTATCCCCGTGAATGGCGTTTCTAGGATGAGGCCGCTGATGCGGACCCTGGCGCCGGATGTGTTTGCAGACAGCCAGGAAGCAGCGGCTGTAGTGGCGATTCCTGCACCTATACTCTGGCCCCACAGGATGATCTGTGCATCTCTGACCGGCTGGGCTTGCGTGACATCCACCCAGTCCAACATTGCTCGAGCGTCCAGCTCAATGCCTTTCTGTGACGCACGTCCGTTTGACGTCCAGTACCCACGATAAGAGAGCGCAACCACGATGAATTCGAGCTCACCGTACTGCTTGTGAAGAGAGGCCCGATCATCAATAGCTTTCAGAGTGTTGCTTAGCAAAGGGAGTCTCGGAGGTGTCGAGCTGCCATTTCCCTGGAAGTAGCATATTACAATCTTCCTTCTCCGATTGTGTACATGTTGGCCGCGCGGTGACTTCAGGCAGCCCACACATAGCGCTAATTTCTTGCCATCTGAACTCCTGATATGCAAGTGCTGCCATTGTACAGGCTTACACACGGCAGCATAATCCTCGACTCTCTCCTTCCGGGCATAAGGAGGCATGTATGGCATGTAGATGATCTTGTCTTGGAAGAGAACGGTCATGATGCATTTATACGTCCATAGTCCGATGAAGAGCGAGGCGAAGACCACGGGAGGGACCAAGACGGTTGGTAGGGTAACCCCGAATGCGCGTCTGGTTTGGCTTGTATGGTCGATCAAGTTTTTCAGAGCATGCCGGGCACTGGCTGAAGGCCTCATCGGTGAAATGCATGTGAGCGTGTAGCTGCGATGCTTTCGCCCAGACAGGACCGAATAGATGCCATGGCCGCGCACGGGTCGGACAAGAGCAAGGTGCATTCCTACGAAGCCATCGCGGACGACGAGAGTCTGTCACTGTCGCATGAATGGCATATCGATGCATAGTACATGTATCTGAAATGCGCAGAAGACGCGATCTGCAAATGGCGTGGACGAGAGTGAGATTGGAAGCATGGACCACGCAGGGGATGGATGGACCCTGCAGAATGTTAGATGATGACCTCGGTGGGGCACACTATTTTGTTCGACTCACTCCCAACCTTCAATGCGACTGTCTTTTGCAGTCATCGCCAACGCAGAACAAGCCATTGACACGTGAAAACATGGCTTCCGAGAGATCACCGCCCTTTCTGGCAGTCATTGACCTGCATTCTTATCAAGGCATCGACCAAATCCAGGAATCGAATGAACTCGCATACGCCGGGGGGCTGGTCACAACCGTCACGAGCTCAAATATCGATACCGCCTTTAGCCTGCTCAAAGACACCGTGGCACGATTTCCGGTATATCTGGTTGTTTTTGGGCTAGAAGCGCAGCAGGATATCGTCGATCTCCTGGACGCTGGCGCTGCAAAGGTGTTCGTGCGAAGCCAGCAGGCCGCGGAGCTCAGAAACGTCAAGTCCGTAGACCCCACACGGGTCGTGTATTGCCCTACTGCGTCAGTGGGTGAGGACACGCAAGCAGTGGATGGTACGCCATATGGCCTGTTCTTGCAGAATGTAGGAAGCGTAGAGAATGTCAGCAGTATATTGAAGGAGCTTGGTAAGGACAGACCACCCGTTTATGTCTCGAAGCAGCACTTTACAGAGGAGGAAGCGGTAGAGCTTGGCAAGCAAGGCGCAGTTTCCATCATCCCTGCGACGCAATTGACCATTGCGGCGAAGCCTTCCACAGACAATGTCCGCGTAGCGTCCCTTCTGCTTGCACAGGTGAAGAGCGACAGGCCGGATGGTCTTTTCACGACCTTGGTCACAGATGAGCGCGGCATAGCCCTTGGGTTGGTCTACAGCAACGAAGAGAGTGTGGCGGAGAGTCTACGATCTGGAAGAGGCGTGTATCACAGTCGAAAGCGAGGACTCTGGCGCAAGGGAGACACGAGTGGAGATTGGCAAGAGCTTGTACGGATCGACGCAGATTGCGACCAGGATACTTTATGCTTTGTCGTGCGACAGCAAGGACATGGCTTCTGCCATCTGCAGACGGCAACGTGCTTTGGGCAGTACCGAGGTCTGTCCAAACTCCAGAAAACGTTGGAGAGCCGAAAACGTTCTGCGCCTGAAGGATCCTACACCGCGAGACTGTTCAACGACTCGAACATGCTCAACGCTAAGATTATGGAGGAAGCTTTTGAACTCACCGAAGCCAAATCGAAGGACGAGGTAGCATTCGAAGCAGCCGACTTGATGTACTTCGCGCTCACGAAGGCCGTGGCTGCCGGGGTGAGCCTGGAGGATATTGAGCGGAATCTGGATGCAAAGAGCGTCAAGGTCAAGAGAAGAAAAGGTGACGCAAAAGGACCTTTCGCTGAGAAGTTTGGAGTCACAACGAATGGGACCGCACCTGCGAATGACCCGGCACCGAAAGAGGAAATCAGAGAAGCCGAATCGCAACCAAAGAGCAAGCACGATCCAGCTGGACTGGATGAGAACGGTAAAATCAAGATGAACAGACTTGTGACATCGCAGTCTACACCCGAGGCAGTGCGAGAGGCGCTCAAGCGGCCCTCACAACGATCGACTGAGAAAATCATGGGCATTGTGGATCCCATCATCAAGGATGTTCGGAACAGGGGCGATGTTGCATTGCTGGAGTACACTCACAAATTCGAGAAAGCCACGTCGTTGACGACACCTGTGCTGAAAGCTCCATTCCCAAAGGAACTAATGCAACTGCCCCCTGAGACAATTGAAGCCATTGATATCTCATATGAGAACATCCGCAAATTCCACGCTGCCCAGAGAGAGGCAAAGCCCTTGGAAGTGGAAACCATGCCAGGCGTTGTCTGCTCACGGTTCGTGCGACCTATTGAGAATGTAGGTCTTTACGTCCCAGGTGGGACGGCAGTACTGCCATCAACTGCACTGATGCTTGGTGTGCCGGCACAAGTGGCTGGATGCAAGCGTATCGTGCTTGCTTCGCCCCCTCGCGCAGATGGCAAGCTGACTCCTGAGGTCGTTTATGCCGCTCACAAGGTTGGCGCTGAGAGCATTGTCTTGGCTGGTGGTGCTCAAGCTGTCGCAGCAATGGCATACGGCACGGAAAATGTCACCAAAGTGGACAAGATTCTCGGTCCTGGCAACCAATTCGTCACGGCAGCAAAGATGATCGTCAGCAATGATACGAGTGCCAATGTCAGCATCGATATGCCTGCTGGGCCATCAGAAGTACTGGTCATCGCTGATAAGACGGCGAACCCAGCTTTCGTTGCCAGCGATTTGTTGTCGCAAGCAGAGCATGGCGTCGATTCGCAAGTCGTCTGCATCACTGTTGGCCTGGATGAGGCCGAAATTCAGGCAATCGAAGACGAGCTGCACAACCAGGCCATGGCTCTTCCTCGAGTGGACATGGTACGCGGTGCCATCAGCCATTCGGTAACGTTGGTCGTCAAGGACATGGAGGAAGCGATGGAATTGAGCAATTCGTATGCTCCGGAACACTTGATCTTGCAAGTCGAGGACCCTGTGGCTGTGCGGGAGATGGTGCAGAACGCTGGCTCAGTATTCTGTGGTGCTTGGACTCCTGAGTCAGTCGGCGACTATTCTGCTGGTGTCAATCATTCACTTCCAACGTATGGCTATGCTAAGCAGTATTCTGGAGTGAACCTGGCAAGCTACGTCAAGCATATTACGTCGTCCAATTTGACTGCTGAGGGTTTGCGAAATGTTGGCAAGGCGGTCATGCAGCTCGCCAAAGTCGAAGAGCTCGAGGCTCATCGCCGCGCAGTGGAGATTCGTTTGGACTTTTTGGACAAGCAGGCTGCATGATGCGTTCCTCAGACTCGCACGTCACTATCAGATCGTGTCCGCACGAAGTATGGCTTGAATTACGACTAGCGATGACTATCAGGTCTCGGCTCTTCTTCAGAACCTGGTATGCTCTTGCTGTGCTGTTGAGACCATGTGCCACTTCATTCGATCCGGGAACTTCGATACAGGCACG
Source organism: Cercospora janseana (assembly GCA_026725115.1). Lineage (NCBI taxonomy): Eukaryota > Fungi > Ascomycota > Dothideomycetes > Mycosphaerellales > Mycosphaerellaceae > Cercospora > Cercospora janseana. Next base: position 1,359,123 of record CM049100.1, read on the forward strand.
ATTAGACTCAGAGGTGAACAGCGGCGGATAGAACCTGTGCCCCAGCAGGACAGCGTGTACCTCTCTTTTGACAGTTCACGACAGACGATACATGAATCTGATTACATAGACCATTGTACATAATAGAAGTTTTTTGCAATCACAGTGGCTGCGTTTCGATTCGACAGATCGATACACAGCCTTCCAGATCTACGGAGGTAGCGGCCGCTTAAGGTGCTCTGCTGGAAAACGTGTGTCTGGGAGTTAGCCTGACCTGGCAGCATAGGGTTCCACAGCATGACTGGAGATCCAGAAGCTGCGATAGGAACGAGAGAAGATGGAAAGGTGACTGGCTAACCCCACTCAGCCAACTGACAGCTAACGGCACTGGAGTGCCGCCAATCGCAACCGAAACACGAAACGTGAGCACGGACCGACTAGCTTCGAGTTCTGGTCTACTTCTGCCCCTCCAAGACCACGCGTGCCACGGAAGTTCGCAAGTGAGAGGCTTCAGCTTGCACCGGCAAGGCTTACGCCGAGCGGCCGCGCAAGAACTAAGCTAGCGCCGTCAATAACATCCTCGGGCTGAACAGCTTTGCTAGACCGCGGGATTGTGGCAGGATGCTGGTTGGTAGCGAGGCTTATGCCTTGCCATGTACAAGCATGTATATTAAACGCGTCTTGTCGACCTTCTTCCACAGGCATCCTATACTACATCGGCACAATACGATCTTCTTGACCTCAACAGGATTTTAACATGGCAGACATCAAAGACTGGGCTTCCCTGAGTCCTCTGTCCGAGCAGTGGCATGAGGCAACGGAAGCCGCTGGCGCCACGCCAGATCTAGGCGTCTTTTCGGACATCCCCAGTATGCGCACATGGATTGAACAGCGCAACAAAGCTATGGGAGATGTCATGGCAGGCGGAGCCTTCGATGATGTCGAGGAAAAAGATCACCAAGTGAAAATGCGGGATGGCCATGAGATTGCAGTGCGGACCTATCACCCGAAGAAGGCGTCGGCACCTGGTCCGCTCGGTGTGGTGTATCATGGTGGTGGTTGGTGTATCGGAAGCATCGAAAACGAGGAGTTGCTGTGTAGGCTTATGGCGAGTAAATTGGGCATGACGGTTGCAAATGTGGATTATAGGTTGGGACCTGAGTGGAGATTCCCAACTGCGCACTATGATTGCTACGATGCCACGAAATGGGTAAGTTGTGATGGAATTCCTATTCCTCTTTTCGACAGCGCCATACTGAGCGATCCAATCCAGGCGGCGGCAAATGCCAGCCAGCTGGGAGCCGATCCATCAAAGGGCTTCACTATTGGAGGAACATCCGCTGGGGGTAACATCACAGCTACCATCTCTCACCTTGCTCGTGACGACAAGCTTTCGCCTCCGATCACCGGCTGCCATTTGATGATCCCAGCTGTGTGCGACAAGATCTGTTACCCGGAAGAGTACAAGAAAGACCTGTTGTCCCGAGACGAACTGGTCAGCGCGCCAATCCTGAGCAAAAAGGCAATCGATCTCTTCTGTGACAACTACTGCGAGCCCGCGCAACGCAGCGATCCATTGTTCAGCCCTCTATTATGGCCGGCCGGGCACAAGGATTTGCCCGCCCAGTATTTCCAGATCTGCGGTGCAGATCCGTTGCGAGATGAGGCGCTCCTGTACGAGAGACTGCTGAGGGAGGAGCAAGGCATCCAGACGAAGGTTGACGTCTACCCCGGACAACCGCACGGGTACTGGAGCACCTTTCCCGACATGCCAGACAGCAAGAAGTTTGTCGAGGAGTCGGTCAAGGGTTTGCAATGGCTGTTGGAGCAGAAGAAGTAGGGCAGTCTTCTAGCATTTTGCCTCTGCTGTCAGCTTGGCGTGACTCGAGTCTGCACATGGGCCTTCTCTGAACCTATTTGTGAGCAGATTGTCACGTGGAGCTGTGGGTTTCAGGAAGAAGTACAGGCCAGGGGCGGACACCTCATTCGAAGTTGTCTATGCATTCGATTGTCCGCAGGCTATTCGGACTTTTGATAGAATATTGTACATTTCGTAGATACATGTACATTGTCGTCTTCGATGCTTGCAGTCGGCCTTCCTTTGCCATACACTCTTCATCCTCGCTGCTTTGGTCTAGCCATAGCGTCCAGACTGCCACGTTATCGTCCGGTGTCTCGTAAACCCGCGCAGCATGGCCGTCCCTCAGGGTTTTAAGCTGCGTTCCAGCATGGCTGAACTTTTGGTCGCCGAGCAGTATGCCGCAACAGATACCTGGCGAACGCCTGGGCCATTACAGTCGATGCAGAGGGCCCTTCCGATCCAAGTGATTCGGTAAAGCTCATTCACACCTCGTTCTTGTCCTTGTCGCTCATGCCTCTTGCCCCCAAAGCTTCTTCCTTTCCACTCTAGCTTCCTTCGCTTCCTTCCTCTTTCGTCCCCATCTCGCCCGGGCAGCTTCCGCCTCGGCATCCTTCTCTTTCGCAACCTCCGGCGCAGTAACACACAAACTGACAAAGAATTGCGAGCAATTGAATTTTTCCGCCAATCGTAATCGTGACCAGTGTCTGGGATCCTCCAACCGTAACCTCCGAATCTCATTCACGTCGTCCTGTGTAAGATGATATTTCTTCTCGTATGTAGGCCGTATAGGCTTCAAGTCCTCTGCGTGGGGTTGTGATGCTGCCCGCTTTGCTGCGATGATGCCGAGAATCGAAGTGGGTTTTTGTGGTGTGCCAGCTGATGTTGTTCCTGTTGCTGTCATGTGTAATGCCCTGCGGGGATCTGATTCCGGAAGGAATTTGAGTGGTGTATGGTATACATTCGGCGCGCTGGCTGGTGGATTGTAGATGATATGGTCGCTCTGTTCTTCCGCTGAAGGCGCGAACGAAGGATCTTGCTTCACGCGGAGCATCTTTCTCGTCCGACGATATGATGCGGCATTGCGGCGACACGTCTTGCACACATATTGCGCGGCATCTGAGGATATCAGAGATGGACGGAGGGTCTGCGAAAGAAGAGAGGATACCATAGTGCCGGTCGTGTGATGATGTTAAACATTATCCTGCTCGACATGCATTGGACTGAAAGGAGCAAGTCACCTCCGCGGCGTTGCCCACCGCGCCAAGACCTGGCGCGACCCATACACGCTGTCATTTTGAACTTCCTCACAGAGGCGACAGACATCATTGATCGCAGCCCGCTCACGAACATGTAGAAATTTCTCGAGATGAGGCCGCTTATAGTGAGCGGCTCCAAGGCCTGATCACACTCATCATCAACTCTGCTGCTGTCCCCATCCCATCTCAGTACGATGCTGAGCTCTTGACGGATTGCCCTTCATCGCTCTTTAGCACTGTCCATTCTAGCTTCTTGGCTGTTGACAGTGCGCAGAAGCGAAGCTCGAAATCCAGACCAGTTTACAACACTACGCCGTACGACAGATTCTTCAGGAATCTACATTGCAGATTCCCCGGCAGGAGACCTGAAATGAGGTAGCAGACTCAGCTTCGACGATCGCAATGTTGGTCCATCAGCGGTCGTATAGGAAGGCTCATGGAAGAATCTGTCCAGGCAAGCAACGCATATACACGCTTTTTTCCGAAGACGGCTCTCAATATGATTGTCCAATGCAATGGGACCGGCAGATGTTAATCGAGCGATATGTACTGTCAACCATTACCGCCGCACGTGAATTCAAAATGAGTATCCAAGAGGATAGATTACCGCTATCTCGTGGTCGAGTGTGTGGCCTATCTTGCCGAGGACTGGCGCAGATATGCGAAGAGAAAGCCTACCCACGCGCCGAGAGCTACTCCACTTCCAAACTAGCTGAGCTCGTACGCCCCCCCACACACGGACGAGCAGTATATGTGACCATCCGGAGTCGGCCTCACAGACGTTGACTGCATTTTACTTCAGTATTAGTGGGCTGGATGCCATGTCTCAAAAGTCTCCTCCGCTAGCAGGCGCTGCCACCATTTCTCCTTACGGCATCCGCACCTCACCCTACTACTCCTCGGTAACACACAGCAATGGCCCTTGCACAATCGTTACGCTCGCAGGCCAAATTGGCGCAAGACCCGACGGCACGGTACCTAGCGACCCCGTCGAGCAATACAAGCTCGCCATCGGCAATCTTGGCCGCTGTCTCGAAGCAGCTGGAGCTCGGGTTCAAGACATTTTGAAGCTCACTTACTACATTGTCAACTATGATGCAAAGAACCCGCGGCATCGCCCGATATTGATGGAATTCTTGGGCGAACATCGTCCTGCGTCGACATTGATCCCGGTGGAGAAGCTTGCAGCGCCGGAGTTTCTATTTGAGATTGAAGCAACCGCTGCTATCCCGCAGCTCCTGGGCGAAAGGGTTGATGTTGTAGTCGTTGGAGCGGGCCTTAGTGGACTTCAAGCCGCAGTAGATTTGCACAAGGCAGGCTTGAAAGTAAAAGTTCTTGAAGCTCGAGATCGTGTTGGGGGGAAGACATGGTCGAGGTCTGCACGAGGAAGCGTGTGTGACGTAGGTGCTGCGTGGATCAATGATTCGAACCAGTCGAAGATGTACGCTCTGGCTCGAAAATGTAAGATGACGTGCTCTGCTTTGTATGACTCGACTGAACTAATATGGACCAGATGGCTTGGAGCTCATCACGCAGAATACCGATGGCAGTTTCATTTGTGATGAAGGCATCGGCAACCACAAGACTCATCCCTATGGCCGATTGCTCTCGAGCACCACAGACCAGGCACAGATCGACGACATCATTCGTGTGCGAGACATCTTCGAAGCCACATGTCAACAAATCGACATCACAAACACTGTGGCATCTGGCAAAAAGCTTCGCGCAGACCTCGATGATCTCACCTTTGAACAGTGGCTGCAGACGCTCAACCCCAGCGAGCACGCGATCAATGCTCTCAAAGTCGGCACTCGTGCAATGCTAGGCGTGGAGCCGTCGGAGCTGAGCGCATTGTATTTCCTCGACTATTGCCGTAGTGGCGGTGGCTACATGCAAATGCGAGGTGATCGGAAACACGGAGGCCAGTATTTGCGCATCTACTCGGGGACTCAGTCGTTCAGTAAACACCTCGCCGCAGAGCTTCCTGACAATGCACTGGTTCTCATGTCGCCGGTCCGTCGAATCGAGCAGATTGACGGACAAGGAGTGCGGATCACATCTGCAAGGGGTGTATTTGAGGCTTCAAGGGTGGTCGTCTCCGTTCCCACGCCGCTATACCGAGAGATAACGTTCAGCCCGGTGTTGCCAATCGCGAAGCTCGAGCTGTCAGAAACCGCCAAACTTGGAGACTACTGTAAATCGATCATCTTCTACCAGAAGCCTTGGTGGCGAGAGCACGGTCTCACAGGTATGTCACAGTCTGCCCACGGCCCGTGTGTTGTGACAAGAGACACGAGTGTAGATCCCGACAAGCACTACAGTCTGACTTGCTTCATTGTCGGGCAGCCTGCACGAAACTGGATGGTACTCAACGCTGCAGCTCGGGAGCAAGCGATACTTTCGCATATTCAGAAGCTCTTTGGCAGATTTGCCCATGTCGAAAAGCCCATCCATATCGAAGAGCAAATTTGGCGGAACGAGCAGTGGTCTCAAGGCTGCCCTTGCCCTGTGTTGCCTCCTGGCGGGTTGACAAAATTTGAGAAGGTGTTGAGAGAGCCTGCTGGCAAGATACATTTTGTCGGCACCGAAACAGCGTTCGAGTGGAAAGGGTACATGGAGGGTGCGGTGAGGTCGGGTGAGAGGGGCGCACGAGAGGTGCTTGACAGTCTGGACCGGGCAAAGCTGTGAACATTCATTTGCTGCAGTGTTTGAATAAACATCGGCTTGTCGCACGTCAATGCGGTCTTTCTACCCTCATGTGATCGATGCCGTTTGCGAGTCGCTTTCGTGCTCACATGTCGAGCCAGTCGTCAGGAACGACGGTACGATAGCAAGAACTAGCGCTTCAGAAGCCGAAATCCTGTCAAAACGGCCACTCGGTTGATGTTTCTCTGCAGGCATATCCGATGACATTGCTCAATCCATGTAGACTTCATTTTTCAGATTTCTCAAGTTTTGGAGGAAGCCATATCCTGTACCACCTTCGCTCGGAGGCTGGCCATACCGCATGTCATAGCTCCGCGCAGGTGCGGGTGCCACCTTAGCATTGGTGGCGGTTGTCCTGCCTGCAGCCTTCTGCTGCTCATCGACAGCCTTTTGTAGCGACTCGACGAATCGGTTGCGCGCCTTTTCCTCAGCAGTCCCTTTGAACACTTGGGCGAGCGCCCGCATCTCTTCCACCTTGGCACTCGCAAGCTCAATACCCTCAGCACCAGTCGCCAACAAGCCATTAATCTCGTTGCGCAACTTGTCAGCATATTCTTTGCCCTTTTCTTCACGGGACCTGTTGTCATCGCTGCTCTCTGGTCCAGACACCGATATGAAGGAAGACGTCAAAGACACCTCAGATGGAGCCAGCGGCCATTGCATCGCTGAGCCAAACGTCTTGATGACCGTGTCGAGGCGTTCTCGAACAGTGGTCAATCCTCGCAGCTTTTGCAGAAACTCGGGCTCCATCGATGTCTCACTGGTAGTCGCGGCCATCTCTGCAGTTGCTTCGTGATTGTCTGCACACAATGTCGATGCTTCTTTCTCGGGCCCTTTGCTGGGCACAATTAGTTCGATGTCCCTATTGAGTCCATTCTCAAAGGTGTCTGTCAGACCCAAAGTCTCTCCTCGCAACACTTCGACCTCGTACGCCAATCTGCTGCCGCTGCGAATGATTTCATCCGTGAGCTGAGTCAGACTATTGGACAGCCGCGTGGTCTGCGCATTCCATTGCGCGAGGAGCGTCTGGAGCTGGGCCGAGAGTTCGGGCAGAGTCGCTGATCGAGCCCCTCGATGTGCTGAGGATGACAGCGAGAGCGTCGGCAACGTGCTGTTCAGGTAGTCGACAGGATCGAAGTCGGGCTGGAGGAAGGGGTGGATGGCAGTGTCGGTGAGTTGAGCCGACTTGCGCTCGACGCTGCCCACTGGCGACGAGTTCGTCGGTATTGCCATTGCGCATGAATGGAGGAGGGTGGAGTGGAGCCTGGACTGGCGTGAAGCGGCACAGGTACGCATTGATCGACAGACGCACGCGACGGGCCGTTGCCGGGCCGCTCGTCTTCGCACGCGATGGCGGGGATCAAGCTTCAGGCAACGACGCCGCTTCACGGTGACACCTCCTACTCTTGCCCTCGATACGCCGTGCTGTGCCGTGCGAGACGCGACTCCATCGTTCGCAGCAGAGCGCGAGCGCCAAGTTGCATGATTGCGGTGAGTGAATGATGGAACAAGTGAGTCCTCCTGTTGCCTGAAAGCCCGCACGCGACGCCTCCAGCAGCCTCGCATTCCGTCGAGTGACCGGCTGCTCCCCCCGTGTCGTACCTTGGTACCAGCGTTGGGAAGAGGGCACGCATGCTGTGCAACACTACCTATCCGGCCCTTGCTTCATTTCCCTTCACAGAGCCCAGTCAGCTCCATTCGTGCCTATTCACCTACACGCTGGCAGCTTCCCCTGTTTGTCGCGCAAACAGTCACTCGTTCTTCTACCCGCGCCTCGTCCTCAAAAACACAATCACTCGCGCCTGAGGCCACGCCACCATCCTTCATTAGTCCACGCGCGACCCCTCTCATCCTCAATCATCGACCACAACAAGGTCTACAGCCACTTGTGTGCCTAGCTTTTCTCTTCCGCCGTCAGACTCGAACAACAGCCGCCGCGATCCACTCAAACCACCCACATTGAAAGAGCGCCGTTGAGCGGTTTGCTCGCAAATTCCAACTCGGGCAGACTTGAGGCGGCGCGAGAGGCAGAAGCAGCATGCCTCGTCGTCAGTTCCTCGCAGACTTCGACAAGGCTCAATCTGAGCACCTGCCACCGGGCATCGCCAACCTGCGTGCCGGCGATGATGATGGACAAATCGAGTTCTCGTTCCTTGGCAATCCCACACCCTTGGCCGACGGCCCTGTGTCCATCACCGTTGGCGTCGCAGACTTGGGCGACTACCCAAAGTCGCACGAATACTACATCTTTGGTGGCGAAGATGCCCCACCCGATATCAGCAAGGCTCTGGGCTCAGTCCGCGGTATTAACAAGAAGTCAGTCTCCGAAATGCTCGAAGTCGTCTCTAGAATGCTGTGTCAGGTGCAGCCCGATCGGGATGGCGACTCACAGATGCTGGACAATGACGGTGAAGATTACTACGCGGAGGAGAGCGGCGAAGACGCTGACGTCTACGATTCGGACCACGAAATCTTCGACGTCGACACGCCTGCTCACAACCCTGCCTTCCTCACCACTCAAGTGCGTAGTGCGCCAGATCGCAGGTTCAGAGAACGCATCCGACAAGACCTTCGTACGGTCAAAGCTGCAGGCTTCAAGGCTGGTCATCTCGGGCACCTGCTCGCTGGCAATTCAAGCTATGTCACCGTCTCAATTCGTATCGCCAAGCTTGGCATATCCGAGGAAGCAATGCAGGCATGGCAGATCGAGCCCAACGAATATCTAACGCTGCTCATCCAGTACCCCAACGGCTACAAGACGAGTGAGGAGCTACAAGGCTTCGAGTCGTTACGTCTGGCCCCAAACCTCGCCATGCGTGTAGTTGTGGGCAAGCGGCCCAAACCCTCCTTGAAGGAAGCGATGGAAGCCTTCACCAACGTACGAAAGACCGAGACCAGCAGTGCCCATGCCGAAGATCTTCCCACTGCTGACGACCAGAACGACGAGGGCTCGTCCATCCGCGATTCCTTCATCTCCAAACCACTGAACGCTTTGTTGCAGGAACGACTCGTCCCCATTCTACGATACCGTAGCATGGGTCTGGGCTGGGATGGTGCAGAACGCTGGTATGAGGAGCTGCAAGCCACGGCTGGTCCAGCATCGCGTGGCCGCGCTGTGCCTGATCAATTTTACCGGCCGGAGGTCGTCAGTGATGCTCTCCCAGAGATCGTCCGATCCGATCACTATGCAGCAGTCGGCGTCGTGTATTTCTCTTTTCCACTACTTGCCATGGAATTCACCTTGCGACACTTTGTGCGCTGTACCGAATTCTGTCTGGTCTGCCATCACAAGTTGTGTTCAGACGTGGAAGCCATCAAGCCTTACGTGTGTGACAACGCTCTTTGTCTCTATCAATACATGGCTATCGGACTTGGTCCAAGTATTGAGCACGAGATGATTGCGCAGCCATACGTCGTCGACTTGCTGGTATCCTTTTGCTACAACAGCGCAGCGGTCTACAAACTCAAAGATTTTCCCGATGGGTTGTCGTTGATGGTGCCACCAGTCGATATCAACACTCATAGCCCAACGGGCTCAGACTATCGTTTCGAGCGATACGGCAGGAACACCGTGAAACCAGCCCAACCACAGACTCGCAGCGAGCTACCCAACTTTCAGGTTGGCTTCGACCAAAATACGCGAGAGCTGATCTTCTCCGACCGTGCTGCCGGTTGTCCCGTTCGTAGGGGCGACTGGATCCTGCTCACCAGTCCTTCATTGGAGGGCCAGGATCTTCACTGTCGCGTCTCGGACACCACGTACTTCCCGACCATATCTATCGACCCGCCCGTGGTGATTGCACAACAACAACATAACAGCTCTGAGAGTCCAGATGGTAACGTGCAGACTCCAGCGGTGACGCCCTCCACAACGCGAAGCCCTAGTCCAACACAGCTAAGTGACAAGTGGGCTCCCGCTAGCTTCCAGGTGTATGCGCAGGAGTTCAACCAACTCGACAGCTCGAGCAAGTGTGTCGCGATCTGCCGCCTCCTCGATACTCTGCCCCCCGTGACAGAAATGAGGCAATATCTGCTCAGACGGCAGCCTGCCGATCTTCAGAGCTGGAAGGGTCGCATCTCATCTTCTGCACTGAGCTTGTTACGCTGGATCATCGCCAGCAACCGATCGTGCATCATGCAGGTGGATGGTAACGAGCCTGTTGCTAGAGACGGCATGAGCTCTGCTTCAGCTGCTTCAGGAATTTCTGCCGTGTGCGGCAAGACTCAAGAGCGTTGTTACGGCATGAGAGGTTACATGCAATTTCGTTTTGCGATGGGCGCTCCGGATAAAGAGCAACGCTTCGTCACAGAGGTACGGAAGACTGCTGCTCGACTCAGCCTCAATCACCAGACCATCTTTGCGTGGCACGGTTCGCCGCTGCACAACTGGCACATGATCATCAGAGAAGGACTACACTACAAGAACGCAGATCACGGTCGTGCTTATGGTGACGGCGTCTACCATGCCAAGGATGCCGCCACGAGTACTGGATATTCCGGTATGAAAGGCAGTTACGACGGCGTCACTACCCGTAGGTCCTGGCCGAGCAGTATCTTGAAGATTTCTTCGGCCCTAGCATTGAACGAGATTGTCAACGCCCCGCAGGAGTTTCAGTCCGACAACCCATTTTACGTGGTGAAGCAACTAGACTGGATCCAGACTCGATACCTCTTTGTGCAGGTGACTTCGAAGAGTGACGATATCAAGATAGGGCCCGAGGTCATGCCTAGATTTGCTCATCCCCAGGATCCCTCACGCACGCCTCTTGGCATGGATAGAGGTTCTGTCATCGTGATACCCGCCTCAGCAATCAAGTTCGGGAAGCGACCAGCGGCCTCTACACCTCCTGGAACTCCCTCCCTCCTCAAGAAATTCAAATCTTCTTTCGGCAAGCAGAAACATACCGGAGCTGTGGACGATCCAGTTGTGATTGATGAAGATGACACAAATAGCGTCGCGACTGACGTGGAAGACGTCGACTTGCTCAAGGACGAGCCAGAGGACCATACAATCCCGGCCGCACCTCTTCCAAAAGGGCACGCGCTTTCGGAGCAGGGGCGCAAACCACCAGCAACTGACTTCGTGCCCGGCTCGCTAAATTTCGCCAAGTTGCCAATCATGCCGTTGCCTACATACGCCACGCCTGCTGCAACAAAACGTCTGATGCAAGAGCTACGAGCATTACAGAAAATCCAGGAGTCGACACCTGCGGCAGAACTGGGATGGTACATCGATGTTGACAAAATCGAGAATGCTTACCAGTGGATCGTTGAGCTGCACTCTTTTCACACGATCGAGCTCAATGGACAGAAACTGCCCCTTGCCGAGGATATGAAGAAGAAAAACGTCAGGAGCATCGTGCTGGAGATCCGCTTCAACAAGGACTTTCCCTTCTCTCCACCATACATCCGCGTCATTCGTCCCAACTTCGTGCCCTTCACCAAGGGAGGTGGCGGCCACATCGTCATTGGAGGGGCAATGTGCATGGAGCTGCTGACGAACACTGGCTGGCGTAGCGTCCTGTCAATGGAGACCGTTCTGACGTCCGTCCGCGCCAATATCGCCAGTGAGCCTTTCGCACGCCTGGCTCCTGGTCCTGGCCATGATTACGGTGCTGGCGAGGGTGCAGAGGGCTACATCCGCGCATGTGCCTCCCATGGCTGGACGGTCCCGCCTGGGTTCAAGGAGATGGCGTACAGCGGATTGAAGCAGTAGCGTGGCTGGATGGGGCAAATGCAGAAGGCGCAGCGGGATTTTGCAGGGTGGATCGATAGACGCGTACCATGACTTTGATGGCAGACGGTCGATTAGCGTGGCGCTGGGGGCTGCATTGAGATTGCATTGGAATCTCTCTTTCGTATATACATCCGCACTTTGCGACACCATTACTTATGAAATTAGAATCGCTTTGGGAGTTGAGTATCAAACCTTCATTTGCCAACTGATTCATCCCATGATTTGCGGCTCTTCTATATGATTCGTCGGCTTCTATGTTGAGGTCCGGCACAGCGTCGATGTGGCAATGCGTGCTCTGTTCCAAAGTTCGACAGGCTATTTCGAGGCTGCGAATGCTCTGTCCTTATTTCGCAGGTGGTTGATATTCCACGACAGACTGTCACGCAATGCGTGTATGTGCAGGTCCAAAATGACCAGTGGCACCGTAGCTTTGAAAATCACTGCATCATCCCTGCGCATCATCCCCTCATTCAATCGGTCCATCACTCAGTAATCGGCCTCCACGAGTTCCTCCCGAGGAAATTCTTCACGCCCTCATCAGCCATGACTTCGTCCGCTAATCTTCCTGTAACAACACTGCGCTCGTGCTCGCGCCCTAGAACATAAAACGTCTTCCACGGCCCGACCCATCGTCCAGCATCAGGTCCATTCCTTGTTCTGCGAAAGCCAGAATTTAGTCGATCGAGCGTGAGGAACCAATGCCGCTGATGGACGGAGCCGATGGTGTTGGAGGCGCCAGTGTAAGCATTATTAGCGCGGATGGTGGCGTCGTCGTCGTCGTCTGAGGCGTCGGCTGCGTCGAGATGGGCGTTTTCGAGAAGTTCTTCTTGGGCTGGATTGATGGCGGTCTTGGTGTCACAGTCTTCTTCGCTGCTGGTTTCTACGCTGGATTTCCGCGGTTTGGCGGGCCCAATGCGTCGTCGCTTGCGCGCTGGTCTCTTGGGCTGGGACCCGCGATCATTCTGGGTTGGTAAGCGTAATGCGATGGTGTAGTTGGTAGGAAGCCGGGTGCCATGCAGTCTAAGATGTATGTGGCGCGACTGAAATGCTGTAACGAGACGTTCGTTCTGAGCATCCGCTTTCGCAGTCGTAGCTTCCGCGTCTGACAGCTCGTCATCTGTGCTTTTTGGTCGATCGGTTTGAGGTCGATCTAAGATTTCATACTCTCCAGTGTCCCAGATGAGAAGCGATCCTGTTGCGTGAGAGGCTGATTCGATGAGATTATTCTGCTCTTGTCAGCTGTTTCCACCGCGCAATTGTGAATTTTACACCGGTCTTCAATATGGTCTGATCATATGTCACGGTCCGCTACCTACCCACAGATTGTGTACTCTGGTCTCGATGGCCATTCTGTTTGGTCGAAGACTATTGGCGTTTCCAGGCATACCGTAAGGTATTGCCCAGCTTACTGAGCTATTATCTGAAAATTGCAGACGTAGGTCATAGTGCACGCCAGAGATTGGATGATCGTGTTGATGTATCACGAAATGCGCCCCTTTGGCGTGTTGGTTGCGCAGATAGAGCTCTCGGAAATGCCCAATAGACAATCTTGGTCCTAGATTCGGTCTTGATGCCAGCGTCAAGTGCTGCGCAAAGTACGTCAAGTGATCGCGAATGGCCACTTCATGTGCTTCGATCGCTGCTGCTTTTGACTTGTGGGAGAGCTGTTCCTCACTGTCCCCGCGTCCATTGCTGGGACTCTTCACACCACTTTTCGAATGCTTCCTGAGCGGTGGCGGAGATATGTCTCGAGCGAGCGTATTGGGCTGCACCATAGCCCGCTTGGACTGATGCTATCACTCGGGCACGCAGAATGAGCCTGTGGTGCGAAGGAGGCGAGAGGGTGAAGTGCAGCGAGGCGGAGATCGCAACGGCATCCGCGCGTCTTGGCATGATCGTGGAGCTTCGAGCTTCTTTCTCAGACACGCGCATCCAAGTGAGGATCATCTGTGCGACATCAGACCTGAGAGCCTACACCCTCTTTCCACCTTTGTTCTCGCAAGTAACAGAATCGCGATCATGTCTTTCCTCGGATTCGGCGGTCGGCCACAGCCATCATCGGCGGAGAAGATTGCAGCAGCGGAAGCAGAGATTGAGATGGTGTCAAACATGTTCAACCAGTATGTACCATTATCATCTCTAGTGCATTCTCCTAGGCGCTGACTAAACGTCTTGTAGACTGGTCGATACATGCACGAAGAAGTGCATCCCAAAAGAGTACCGCGAAGGCGAGCTGAACAAGGGCGAATCCGTATGTCTCGATCGTTGCGTAGCCAAGTTCTTCGAGGTGAACATCAAAGTCTCAGAGAAGATGCAAGGAGAGGCGCAGTCAAGACAGGGTGGAGGAGGACTGTTGAGGTAAAGAAAGGCTAGGACAGGAAAGGAGTGGAAGTCGGAAAGAGATGAAGAAAATGATGTACAGCGAGACACTGCGAGGACGCTGCTTCAGCCGCATTGGAAGGCGTGGAGCGCAGACCCAGATGGAAGTGCACGCCTGTGGCGTGGTGGAATGCGCGCCGCGCGATGTGATGATGTATAACAGCGCCGCCGTGCTCGGCTGGCAGGCAGACATGCGTACAGGCAAGGACTCATGTCGCTGTGTACATATACCACGAGATTCATAACGGATATGAACAAATCCCAGCTTTGGCAGCGTCGCGAGCGAGCAGCTGCCGACCTCGAGACTAGCTGTCCCTGCATTTTGAAAGGCGTCCAGAGCATACGCCCAGCGTGCCTCGGCCACTGGTCGGCTCGGAACATGGCAAGAGGACTCACTTGTGTGATGAAACGGTCGAGAACGACTGTGGGGTCGATTTGGAGCAAGCATTATGCTCTATCGTAGCGTGAGTATGTACAAGGAGCGGCGCAATTTCGCTCGAATTGCATGAACCTCCCATACCAGGGTTACATGCCAGGTTCCCATCCTGGACGCCGTCGACCTTCGCTATGCAAAACATATAGGTATCAATTGTCATCAAGTCATGCCTTTTCCAGTCGTCTCCGAGCGATCTTCCGTGGCAAGGTCCATGGTACGGCACATATTACCTGGCAGACCAGTCAGCGGGAGATTTGATCAAGGTGCTTCACGTGCCCTTACCTCGCCTTCGCTGTAGGCCCAGAAGTATACTATAAGCCCAATGAAGTAGTATAATGCTGGGTTCGTAGCCTGATAGAGTAGCAGACTACTCAGACTCGCAAGCGGCAACCACATGAGTCGGACTTCGAGTGATTGATGTATCGCCGTGCCGGCGACAAATTTGAGTGGCCATTCATAGGCCAAAGATATTATCCCGATGACGAGATTAATCGTCTGTAGTATCGGTATAGGTTTGACGGCCTGGTCAAAGTTCTTCGTGAGCCAGTCGAAGAAGAACTTGGGCCAGAAGAAGCCTTCCAATGCTGCAGCGATTTGGTCTGGCAGTGTGTTAGTTTCTACCCTGGTCGTGGATCTGGTCGTGATCACAACTCACATATTGCAGCGGTCATGCAGATCAAACGCGCCCAATGGTTCTTGATGAGCTTGCCCATGATGAGCTGTACACAGTCTCGCTGTCCGCAAGCACTAAATGCTATCGCGCCAAACCACGGTATAACATCATCTGGACAGAGTGGAACAGAAGTGGTCGTGCAGGGTGGCGAGGATGGTTGAGGGGTTGTCTAGAAGAGATTTGAGGAGATCGGCCCCAAGTACAGAGCTACCGAGCGTGCGGAGTAGCAAAATAGGAATCGTCTGCCCACCGTGGCGGACTGCATGCAGAGTGATATGGGATGGTAGAAGGAACGGAGAAGGACCTATACTATGCCGAGATCCTGCGATACGAAGGATCGAGAAGCGAACAGCCTCTCGATTTTGCTTGGAGGCTTGGACTTGGCTGACTCGTCACAAGGCGTACAGCCCACGAGAATGGCAGCGCTTCAGGCGCGATGCGGGCGAAGATGCGGTGGGTGTTGCATAATTCTGGTGCTCTAAGCGCCGAATGAAGTCGCATCGAGGCTGGAATGGATGTTCATTGGCTGAAGGGCGAAGTGGATCGGCTTGCTGCTGCCGAGGCTTACCAACTTGGCTTTTTCCGTTTGTTCTCTTGGTGTTCGCGCATTATGGTGATGGGCACTCTGCTATAAGTATGTGTTCATTGTCCAGAATACGATGTTGACAAGGCTCCCAGGTCAATACATTCTTGTTGTCTGCAAGCCTACGGTACAGCGAGCACCAGGAGGGATAGTGGACCATGGAGTGTCGTGTCCAATGAGCGTCCAGGGGCTCGCCAAGGCGTCCTGCTAGCGTGGGCGGTTAGAGGATGCAGGTGTCGTGCTGCCGAAGCGCCCCGTGTGTGCTGGGCATGCTGCAGGCACACGCCTCCGGATGTGTATCTTGCCCACTCAAGCCCTTCGCCTGCAGCATTCGCGTGCTGAGAGGTCGAGCTCGCTGGAAAGGTCCCAAGATGGTGGCACACATGCACAACGGCCAGCCGGCTAGCCTTCTTGTGCATGGCCAGCTCGTAGAAGGTTGGTCGCGGTTCTCTTGTTCCTTTGTCAACCTCGTGGCAATGATTATATTGCGATCATAGGCTGCTCCATCTGCATATTCGCGAGTCTGGTACCTGAGCTCGTGGTTGAGCAACAGATCCAAGGCGTGCGGGCATAACGTAGCCCAGCTCGCATGCTGAATCAGGTCTCAAGACCAGGCTTCATTCTCCGTGGTCAATCTTGATCGCAAAGCATAGCGGCATTTCTTTTGCTTGATCGAAACGACCCGACCGGACTCACCGACATGGCGATACCTAAGCGGAAGTCATGGCTGGCCTCACAATTCACACCAAGAAAATTGATCTTCTACATCCTCTTCCATGGCCTACACATCGGCCTGTTCGTCTTCGGTTGGTGGAAGCAAGCGGCGGATCCAAAGCTTGCCCCTCTCAACACACTGCACTTCAGTGTCTGGTTCTCGCGAGGTGCTGGACTTTGTCTTTCGGTCGATACGATGATCATACTCCTGCCGATGTGCAGGAACATTCTCAAGGTTATCAGGCCAAAGATCAGATGGCTTCCGTTGGATGAGAGTCAGTGGTTCCACCGACAAGTCGCATACAGCATGCTGCTCTGGACCATTGTGCACGTTGCCTCCCACTACGTCAACTTCTTCAATGTCGAGCGAAGCCAGATCCGAAAGGAGGCTGCGGTCCAGATCCACTATCAACAGGCCGGTGGCATCACGGGCCATATTATGCTTTTGTGCATGCTCCTGATGTACACCACGGCGCACGCCAAGATTCGACAGCAGAGCTTTGAGACATTCTGGTACACGCACCACCTATTCATCCCATTCCTGCTCGGAATGTACACGCATGCTACAGGCTGCTTCGTGCGAGATTCTGTCGAGCCTCATTCACCTTTTGCAGGAAAGCCATTCTGGACCCATTGTATTGGCTACGAAGGATGGAGATGGGAGCTTGTTGGTGGCGGTCTCTATCTCTGCGAGCGTATTTATCGAGAGCTGAGATCGCGCCGCCAAACAGAAATCATCAAGGTTGTTCGCCATCCATACGAAGCTGTCGAGATCCAGTTCCGCAAGCCCAGCATGCGATACAAGGCTGGCCAGTGGTTGTTCATCAACGTTCCATCCGTCTCGAAGCATCAGTGGCATCCCTTCACAATCACGTCTTGCCCCTTTGACCCATATGTCAGCATCCACGTACGACAAGTTGGAGACTTTACGAGATCTCTTGCCAGTGCCCTCGGAGCTGGACCGGAACAGTCAGCATTGTATGATGATCTGGACCCCATGGGCATGTACGAGGTAGCTTTAAATAATGGGCAAGAGATGCCTCGATTGCGCATAGACGGCCCTTATGGAGCACCCGCGGAGGACGTTTTTGAAAATGAAATCGCCGTCCTGATCGGTACTGGCATCGGTGTCACCCCCTGGGCTGCGATCCTCAAGAACATCTGGCATATGCGACTCTCACCGAACCCACCGAAGCGTTTGCGAAGAGTGGAGTTCATCTGGGTCTGCAGGGACACGAGCTCCTTCGAATGGTTTCAGGCACTTCTACAGTCACTAGAGAAGCAGAGCAACAACATGTCTGGAGGTGCAGCGGGAGGACAACAGGAATTCTTGCGCATACATACCTATCTGACCCAGCGCATGGATATTGACACCGCGCAGAACATTGTTCTGAACAGCATCGGTACTGACAAGGATCCACTGACGGAGCTCTCGAGTCGCACCAACTTTGGCAGACCAGACTTCAATCGGCTCTTTGTGGCGATGCGGGACGGCATTTTGAACCAGAAATACATCGCTGGAATTCAAGACCGCAAAGGGAAGGCTGAAGTGGGGGTCTACTTCTGCGGACCAAATGTCGCCGCAAGAGATATCAAGAAGGCTTGCAAGCAAGCTACAGTTCCGGGTGTCAAGTTCAAGTTTTGGAAGGAGCATTTTTGAGCCGTCTCAGTCCTATCGGAAAGGATTTCAAGGATGTGTCCGTGCTACTGATGGGAATCTCAGCGATCCGTCACGAAGTCTTCTCGGCACCTGTTCTTCCGACCTCTTATCGGCCAGAAATTTGACAAAGAATTAGCGCCCCAGCTGCGGTCTGATTCACCAAGGAAACCAGCGTTGCCTTCGGATTTGCACACCCCACTATTTCGCGGATATTCTCAGAGGCTTGCAGATGTCCCGAGCGCTGCAACGCGGAGACGCTCAGTGTCTCGGTGCTGGGCATTCGCCGAGTTGTCGCGCTTGCGCGTACATGCCTTGTGCTCGACTTCTTCGGCCGCGCTGTTCATCGAATTCGGACCTCCAGATTCGTCTCGGACTGCCATCCTTGCAGCTTGGCTTTTTCCGCGCAGTCGCTCGCGAAAATTTCGCGGCCTTTGGCGACACGGACCGTTCTTCCGCGACATGATGGGCTTTTTAGCGGGTTCAGTGACGCTCATTGCCACGTCCTGGTCGTGCCGCCGCTGCTGGTTTGGGGTTGCAAAGCTGTCATTGCCAGAGGTGAGGCTATCCTGATGAGGCTCTTCGGCACCGTTGAAGTCGCCTGCTTCGAGCGCACGCTGGACCACTTCGTGCTTCGCATCTCGGCGTGAACTTACTGCGTCGTCGAAAAGTCCCGTGGAGTTGGCATCAGGCCTCTTTCGCTTCTTTCCTCAAGATTGCGATTTCACTCTTAGCCTTGGCAGTATACTACGCCTCCGCCATCCCGAGCAGAGATGACACACAGGTTCGCGCAGCTATGAGAACATGTGATCGGGGATCTGCGTTTTACTTAGGGGTCACGCACAGGTGAGCAGCTCTTGGCGGGCCTCTGCCGCGGATGGCTTGGTTCTTGAGCAATGAGAAAAGACGTCCCAGGCGTGCGGCAATGGTGTGCCTAGTTGACGATCACGATGAGCAAGTTTGAAAGCATGAGTCGGAATGCAGCGTATGTAGCTTAGGTTCACACTGGAAAACTATAAAGAACCTAATAGTGTGCCGCAAATCCAGCTCAACCACTCCTAGACACACCAGTAGCCGACTGTTTGGAGACCGCGGTCTTTGCCGATGCGTGGTTGGTTGGCAGGGCGATCCCCATGGAGATTATGTGTTGCATAATTTTGCCTTCTAAGGAATGAAATTGATCGACCGTGACGGAACAAGTGTTCGGCTATGGCGGTTCAGTGTGGGCTCGATCATGTGGAATTGTGTTCAATTCTTGATTCTCAGTCTGAGGCAACCCGCCGCATGCTCTTCTAGGCCGGTATCTAGACTTCTGTAATGCATCGGAGATTCGCTTCTTGAAGCATAGAGTTCGTGATTCTTGTCGGCGATCTTCTAGTTGTTCATGAGTATATTGTGCCTGCTTTTCGACGTGTCATGGCAGAGCGCGGGACTGTGAATTGCGGTGCGTGTTGAGCACTTCCAAAAGAGGGACCGCGACTTCCAAGACGTCTTCAAGAAGCTCCTTTCGTTGTGGGAGACAGGATTCCTTGAGAGGATCTCAGCCTTTGAAGTGATAGCTGAATGGCTTGGTTCTAATGCAAAAGTGCCCTGTGAACGGGGCTATGACTTTCTACCAGCAGCTTTCTAATGGAAAGTCAGGTGTTGTACACTTTTCAGACTGCTTGACTTACGATGTAGCAATCCTTGAGCGCAAGGAACTCCTTTGCGCACATATCCTTCTTGACATTTTGATAATTAGCCGCCACGCATTTGCCGTAGATAGCACCCTGTTCGTGAGTCAGTTGGTGCAATGACACATTGCTCGAGGTCAACTTGCCTCTGGCGAGCACTTAGCCGCCGCTTCAGCGAACTTCTCAATCGGTCTCGTCTGTCCCGGCATTGCTATGATGATAGCGAAGACAGCCCTTGCGCATCAAGTGCCATGTCGTCAGGAATGTGGAGCCTTTCGGCAGCGCTCCTATTGGTCAAAGCTACATCGGAGCGACAACCACAACAAAGCGCGTAACTCGAGTGAGCTTCGCGCGCGCGATGTCGCCACTTCTGCAACACGCGCCTATCGCTCGAACTCGACAGCTCATAATTTGCATGTCTTAGACGCGTGCAGCTCTGACGACCAAGCACGAGAAGCAGATGTGTAATCGCACCCGATGACCAGGATATACTCGAAGCGCGTGCGCCGGAAACTCGTAGGCCAAGCCGTCGATGAATGGTTACCCTCATGATCGCGAGCTGCCCGAGCTGAGCAATGACCGTAAGTGCTACGCGCATGCTTGAATTCCCCAACTGAGCAATGGACAGAGATCGAGACTCTCTACCAAATATGTGTATCGGCCGCCAAATCCGCCAGTCCGCCCATCAAGTCGCTCTTCACCGAATACGATGCCTTTGTGGAAGCACAAGGGCTCGACCCAGGCCATGAGAACGCGCTATTCCGTTGGATCTGTTCCATTGGTGACAGTACGCGGCAGCAGAGTCAGAGCGGGCAAAAAGTCGATCTCGTTCGTGGATTGAGGAGCGTGCTTGCTGCCCAAGGAATCGAGACAGTGCTCGATGATGAGGAAGAGGATGAGACACGGTCATTACGAATCGCACATACACCCCCGAAAAAGACGCAGTCAAAATCGGAACGACGGGTCTCGTTTGGAGATGCGCAGGTAGAGGAAACATGGCTCAGTGAGCACACAGAATCACTTCGTCCCGGTCCAGGTGACGCCCAAAGCAGACTGCTCGCCAAACCGCCGAGGAGGGGCAGAGAAGCCAATAGTGCACAACGAACGCGTTCAACCAGCAGCTCTCAGATCTATCGCTCTCGCCAGCCAGCGCCGAAGCATTACCAAGAAGGATCGCCCTCGTCACATTACCAATCAGAATACGAGGACCAGAAGAACCCGACCCTGGTTTTTGAGGTCTCACAGGCTCATTTGGAGCAGAATGCAGACGCATTTCTCGGGACGAGCGAGTGGCGAAATGCAAGACGACTGCTGCACCTCTGGCATGACATCGCGCTGGAGCGGCGCGCTGCGAATGCACAGGTCTGGAATTTTGCTGTCAATCACGACCGACGGAAGCTACTCAAGGAGTCTTTCGATACTTTGGTCGGAGTGTACCATGAACGTCAGGCGGAACGCCAGCGACTTGTTGAAGCTCAGCGATGGCAAGCAGAGCAGGAATCGCGAGAGAATGAACGAGAGCTGGAGCTTCAGAGCAGATTACAGGACTATCAACGACGGCGCGATGAGCAGCATATCTGGAAAGCATTCAGCAATTGGTACGAGTCGCTACAATATCAGCAAAAGTGTCGCAGTTTTGCCAAAGAGAGCATTCTGAAGATCCGCTACTTCTCCAGATGGCGAAAATTCACAACCGAGAACGCGAGAAAAGCTCGAACAGTGTTGACCAAGAAGTATCTGAGCATATGGCGCACCAAGACTGCACGACACGCCTTGATCTCCGAGCAGGCTGAAGCACATTACGAAGAAAGTTTGATGAAAAGGTGTCTCCGGCGCTGGTTCTGGGACTTTTGCGCTATTCGCGTGGAAGTGTGGCGCGAGCAAAAACTGCAGCAGAAGGCCTTTAGTCAAATGACCACAGTTTTGCGCCAGCGCAGGATGCAAGACGATGAGGCTGCGGAATTCCGTTGCCGTCAACCTCTGCGCTCCAAGCTGCACAAATTATTGCACAGGAAGAACGAGCTGGAGCTGGCATCCCAAACGGCGGAAAGTCTTGCGCGCCGAAAGCTTCTGCAACGATGTCTCAAAGCTGTGCAATTACGCGCGAAATTGACGCCCTCTGAGGCGACTCTGTCGGCAAGAATCAATATTGGTCTGAAGCGAAAAGCGTTCAAAATTTGGCAACTGCGCCTAAGCTTCACTCGGCAGGCCCTAGAAAAGGACCGCATGCGCATTCTGCAGTC
Organism: Cercospora janseana; assembly: GCA_026725115.1. Taxonomy (NCBI): domain Eukaryota; kingdom Fungi; phylum Ascomycota; class Dothideomycetes; order Mycosphaerellales; family Mycosphaerellaceae; genus Cercospora; species Cercospora janseana. The sequence continues at coordinate 1,381,020 of CM049100.1, forward strand.
GGCATGGACAACCTGGAATGATGCCCTCCGCTGCAAGGCCCTCGCACAGCGCATTGACGAGCGGATCCTTGTCGAGAGCTTGTACAAGTGGACACTGCAAAGCCGATTGAAGACATTCCAACGAGCCAGGGACGAGAAGCTTGTGCGAAAAACCTTCACTGGCTGGGCGGATAGATTATCACAGAAGACTACCTTGCTGGTGCAGATTAAGCAAGACTTCGAAGATAATCAGCGGTGGAGACTCTTGAGGTGCGGTATCACGAGCTTGAACAGAGCGCTGCGACAGCGAGAAGATGCAGAACGTACCGCCGTGGAGTTCGCAAACAGCAGAGCCCTGCCAAATGTCTTGCAGACCTGGAAACAGCAGACAGGTCATGCGCGAATGCTTGCTAATTGGGCAGCTGACGCGCGTTTCTTCGTTCTGACTACTCAGGCACTGAAGGTGTGGCGAGAGCGAAGCGAGCAGCATAGACACATGCGCAGACGGGACGCGTATTCGCGCGTGCGATCACGGATCAAGCTTCGAATCGTCAGTCAATGCTTTGCTCGTCTACAAGCTAAAGGCAATGCCATCCGCGCCATGGACCAGGAGGCAAGGCGTGCGTCGCTCGCTCGACTTTACGCGATCAGCGCAGAGGCGTTCGACAAGATGCGCGTGAAGACGGCAGTTTATGAGGAGCTTGCTACCCAAGCTCAGGCCATGAACCGCCAAAAGCTGTTGGGTTCTGCGCTGTCAGCCCTTGTGAATGAGCATAACGACTTACGGTCTTTGGGAGAACAGGCTGTGTTCTTCCGACAGGAGACTGATCTGGCACTTCTCGCTGGAGCACTGAAAAGCGTACAATGGGCAACGTTCACAGCGTCTCGTCGTGCCGAGAGCGCTGAAGCTCTATGGGCTCGCAATCGTGATCAGCACATCAAGCATATGCTCCGCCATTGGGCATCTCAGGCGAAAGCCCGAAGGGATGAGAAGAGCAGACAGCACGAAGGAGCTGACAGCCCCAGCCTGCGTCAGGCTAGTCGAGCCGCTGCGAGGTCTGTTGAGAGGCCCCGCGTTCCTAGTTCTCCTCCAGCCGCCACTCCTGGGTATATGAGAACCCCATCACGCACACGAAGAGCAGGCCGCTTCAAACCACTGCCGACGCCGGCTAACTTCACCCCTTTTGCTTTTGACCAGTCTTATCTTGTGACGACGCCCGCGCCGCTACGCGGCCTCGAAGCCAATCAGGCAGAGGGCGAAGCAGAGACAACGGACATCTTCGAAGGCCTGACACCGCAAGTTACACCATTTGCTCGAAAGTTGCGGGCTGGGGGCGTAGGTACGACACCAGCACGAGCCCCGCCAAGTGCGCTCAGAAGCAGCGTATTTGGGAGATCCGTGGGACCAGGAGGTACTGCGAAGAGTGTCCGGTTTGCTGGGTCGAATCGCTTCTCAAGCGGTTTGGGTCGCCTTGGTAGCGTTGGTGATACTTCATAGTACTGGGAAATGATGACTTTTCATGCTGATAATATTGTCTCACACTGGACTTCAATCTCGATGTACCTTCATGATATCTACTGGACGAGCAGAATTGCGGTCGGATGTGCTTATGTACAGCACCCCTGTGTGCATCGTTGTATTAGCGACGATCGACCTCGACCAGACAATCGAGTGGCTTGCATGACAGGCGCCCGCTGTGTAACGCTGAATGCCCTGATAATGCAGCTTGTGTTCGTGCAGCGGCAGGAATATCAATATGCGCCTCAGTGCAAGCGTGCGGAGACATGCGGACCTGCTCTCAGCTCGTCACGGAGCACAGAAGCTCACGAGACATTCGACACACCGACCAAAGGTCTTCGCGACTGCGTTTGGAGTACTGGAGACCAAATGACCGCGGCCGAGCTGTCAGCTCCGATCATGGCCGTTGAGGGCCTTCACATGGAACGCATCATGCTTCTCCGGTACCCTGCGCTCACTGGCTCGAGCTCCACTGACAGAGGTGGAGACCAGGCGATCATGGGGGGCATCGAAACAACAGCAGAGCCAGATGACGCGACTGCGGTCAGAAGCTGGTCCTCGCATCGCGCGAAGCTCTCGCTCAACTCTCGAATCACGATTGTCGTTGCAGTTCCAGTCCTACTCCTCTTCTTGCTCGCCATACTAGGCGTGGTGCTGTACGGCACGAGGAGACGACAGACCCTCAAACCTGGGAAGCAGCGAAGAAGGAGAAGGACGCCGGAGCCGTACCAGGATGACTTTCCCGATCACGCAGATGCCAGGCCGATTGAGCCCTCTCGACACTCTGCAGAGCGAGAATACTGGCTGCGTCCCAATGCAATCACAGAGACATCCTTTGACGGACTCTCGCGGATCACAGAGCTGCCTTCGCACTCGGGAGATGAGTGGGAGCGACAAGTATCTAGTGAGAGCCATGCGCTTGCGGCTCGTGGACGAGCTCAGCAGCTGCCTGCGTCCATCAGCTCGCACGTGTATAGAACGAATCTCTTCGAGGGCAACAGCGACGACGATCTGGGACAATTTAGCGGATTAGATGAAGACCCATTCTCCGGGGAAACGCAAGCTCTTGGACATGAGATACGCAGCGAATGGTCGGAGCCTGTATCGCCGTTGTCTCATTCAACCCATGGCAAGCCGAAGGTCGATACACGGGCGGATAAGGGATTCAGTCGCTCTGTCTCGCCCGAGTCGCTAAACGAGCCTGTGACTGCCATCCATCGGGACGACGGTACCGGCGCAGAACACCCCCATGTCCGCGAACCCGCGGAAAGCAAACCCCCTCCAAGTCCACTGATCCCATCAGTCGTCGACAGTGACCTTCAGCAGGAATCTGGAGCTCATCAACGAGAGCATATCAGAATGCGGTCTGATCCGGCAGAGAGCGTACGGAGACGTGATGTGGAAACGATGACGGCCATCGACTCGGAAGCAACGCCAGTCGACGTGATGCACGACGACTCACACGAGGCTCTGAAGCCAAGCAAAAGCGCAGACGATGCCATCGTTGCGCAAAACCCTTTCGCTGACGCCTTTACCGTACCCAGCAGCTTCCACATGCCTCCACCTCCTTTGTTGGATCGAAAGTCATGGCTCGGTGCTCATCACGTAGAAAGCGCAGGGCTGAGTCCGGGTCCGAGCGGCGCGGCAGCAGGTAATGAAGAACGATGAAGGTCGGTGAATGGACGATTCTGTCACGTTTCATGTAGAGGACGGCTTGGTCGCTTTCAGCTTGACACGACTGAATCGGAAGAATGCGGCTTAACTCGCAGCCATTCTACTCCTGACAGATAGGAATTAGCAGATTGTCAACCCGAAGACATGCTCCTCTCTCTCTTCCTCTCTTCGTCCCTACCTCCGCGAACAGCCACCTCCACCTACCCCTCCACACTCCACTGCATCGCAAATCTAGACCCCTGATAGCCCGTCACACAAACAGAAACAAAACCTCGCACGAGCAGCCTTGCCCATCACAAACAGAGCAGTGCAAGCTACCCCAGCATCGTGCGTGTCACCCACCGCAGTCTCCGTCCTCCATCCTGCACGACATTTTCGTCCAACCTCAGCCCTCCTCTATCTGAAACGACCCCTGCTGCATATCTGCATGATCAGTCAATCAATCAAGCGAGCGAGCGAGAGAGCATGTACAACGCGCAGATACAATTCCCTGCTGCGTCGCAATCTATATTGATGCAGCGAAGCAGTACCCTTTATGCGGAGCACCTGCGCGCGCATCTCGGATCGAAGCGCGAAGGGTTCGCGATACACTCGACGTTGTGTCTTTGTACACAATGGCAGCTTTTCGCGCGAGGGAAAAAAACATGCCACGGTCGCGTTTGTGCGAGGGGGAGCTCATCAAACGTTCATTGTCGCTGTTGCTCGTGTTGGGTGGTCGTCGTTTGTATTCCGTGTTGTGTTCTGTGATGGGTGTTTCGCCTCTCCTGCTCCGGTTTGACATAGAGCGTTTGGTGTTGATGGGATGCGACTGCGATACCACTGGTCTGCAAATCTTGATTACCGGTGTGTCGAGTCCTGCTTTTGTGATGCGTGAGAACTTGCAGGAAGCGGGTTGGCGTCAGCTTGGTACTTCTGCACCTCGTTTGCTCAGATTATGGTGCGGTCGTTTGTTGGCTGTCTTCCTATCTTTTGAAGCCGTTCCTAGTCATTCTGAAGAGACAGTAGGTCTATCAGGCCGGCGTGGTCGAACTTCACCGGGACATGAACTGGGAACACAATCATATAACATGCTGCAGTCGCGAGATCTGGCGCGGATTGGGCGCAGGAGCACGCAGGCAGAGCTCATTGGCACATGGGAGAGCACTGCAGAATCAACATGGACACCGAACCCAACCGCAGCGGACATCATTAGTTTCGACGATGCGCCTACGCCCACGCCGAATACAGGATTCAGACTACAACTTTCGGAATGGACGACTTCGACATCCAGCAAGGCAACCTCAATGTCGCGTGGAGCTGCCACCGTCTGGCCAACGTTGCCAGACCCGACAACCGCAGCGGCTTGTGTTGACTGTCGCACGGATATGCCCCAGTCAGAGGCTGCAGGGACGAGCAGGAGCAAAGATGACGCGGTGAATGGGGCTGAAGTCGCGCTGGCTGTCGCTGTTGCGATACTTAGCATGTTCGGCCTGGTTGCGGGGATAATTTTGGCATGGCAGAGACGCGGACGTCGTCGCCGAGGCAGATTCCAGACGCAAGATTCATCACGCAGTCGAATGAAGAATTGTGGCAACGGCAGAGATGATCTTCGGTCGGAGAAGAGGGGTCACACGGACTTTCGTGACAGTCGCGGTGCCGCAGGAATTCTGGTGCCTACCTCAAGTGTTAGCTCAATCGTGGTGCCGCAGAAGACGCTCAGTCAGCTTCCAATGCGAGGCGTCCATCGAGGTGGTGTTGCTGCGCACTCGTGCACACGAGATCCGAATCCTGCAACGGCAACGGTGTCGCCTTCTCGGCCACTGCCGCCGATCCCGTCGTCGGCATTCCAGGCACCACCTCCGTCACCGTCACCATCAGTCCGGGATACGACGTCGGCCCGTAATGCATCTGGAGGCCCATGCAATCTTCAACCTCCTGCATTGACGGCAAGGTTTGTTCATGCTGGGTGTCGCACGCCGCTGCCTATGGTGAGATGAGGCGGGCAGTTCACTGGGGTCCCTGTTTGCATCTCCCGAAGATTGCACAAAAAGGCTCCTGTCGTTCGCTTCGGAGGAGGAAGGCCCCCACTGCCTTGGGAGATGAAGTCGATATTCTTAGCATGCACGAAATGCGGGTCACGCGGTTAAGGTTGTGCGCGTGTCGGCTGGGATTGGCTTGCCCCAGGAAGCCGTTGAAGAAGACCCGAGAGGAACAGGACAAGATTCGATGCTGCAGAACTTCGTACCGCGGGAACCGATGCTGGCGATCTCAAAGCAGGGTTGCGGCTCTCGTGCGCCGATTTGTTCTCAGAAGACGGACATGGGATCATGGATTCCACAACGGGCACTGATTGATAGCGGGGGCGGGTGATGGTCTGCTCTGCTGTTCCCGGACGGTCTTCCTATCGTGGTCGAGGCAGTGATAATTCGGTTCTATAGTGTACATAGCAGGCGATGAGGCAAATGTGCTCCGAGATGTTGCAGATGCTCGACCAATGCAACTCTGATCCTGTCAGAACGTGCCTCACTCGGCCGCAACATTCTCGCAGAAGCGCTGAGGTGGAAAGATCCGCTCGCGAGATCTCTGAGTCAAGAGAGGAAAGTGACATGGTAGGGGCCGTCCGTGGAGAACGTGCATGTATTCACTGGCAGTCAGCACCGCCTCGCGTGCCATGTTGCAATGCAAGGGGAGGGCATGGCATGCGCCGCATCCGGCCGGGCTGCGATTTCTGGAAATGGACGTGTCGCGAGCGTCGCGAGAACCCTAGCAAGCCTGACCCCGATGGCATTGGAGCTGTGGCATGTCCATGCTCTCGAGGCGGCTGCTGCTGAAGTTTGCTGATGATGATGAGCGTTGTGCCTCGGATACCCCAGCGCCACCCCTGGTTGCGCTCCAGTGCTGGAGGAACTGCATACGGCTGCCTCCGCACTGACCTCAGCAGAGCACGAGTGCGCGACGGCTGCGACTGTATGGAGCGGCGTGGGAGGCAGAGACGGAAGGACATGCTGGGGTGATGGCGAGGCCAGATCCTCCATCCACGCGCTCTGACAGCAGATGGTTCAGAGCGCGGGTGAGTGGCTGCCGATCTCCCAAGAGGCGACTCGTCTCGTGGTGGATGCAGGCGGGCGCGACAACAGCCGCTGCGAACAGAGAAAGGATGGAGCGACGCCTAATGACTGAGTTCTGCCTCGAGGTGCCGAGGGCATGTGGGAGGCTGCGCATCTCAAACCGCAGCCGTGTTTCATCACCACGACTGCAGCACCAGTTCGGGCACGATGGCCGCCCATGAGTCGCGTCGCTATAGGTGCTCGCGGGCTTAATAACAGCGTCGCTGCGACAGGAATGACGTCCGCGGGCGCGAGTGGGACACAGCGCATCTCGCGTGCCGCGGTGACCCCAGCCATGGCGCGGCTGTCAAGATTGGGCAGTCGGGGAGGCAGCGGTTTCAGAAGTCTATTAGCGTTCCCGGACCGCTGCTGCACGCTGCGAGTCATTTCCCGCGAGCACGATGATGCGGCCGCTGGTGGTGATGATGATACCGCAGCAGCAGCAGCAGCAGCAGCAGCAGTCGTCGTCACGCGGCGATGAAACACGACGATGCTGCAGATGCACAGTCGCCTCTGTGCCATCTCCTTGCGCGCCGCGACTGATGGGCATGTCGCACCACCGCTGGAGGGCTGTTCGGCGCGTGTTACACGCCCACGAGTGGTGTTCAATGGATGCCGGGTGGGGCTGCTCGCGTAGCGCGCACGAGGGGCTCTCTCGTTTGAGCCCAACGACGGCAGTAGTGAGTGGTGATGAGGGAGCGCGCGAAGGGCGGTGGGCGGCCAGCACCGCGGCCAGTCAGCAGACAATCTGTCATCCCGTCAGCCCTCGGGGGAGCAGCCCTACTAGCCTGCCCGTGGTGATCACGGTGATCCCGCTCGCACGCCTGATGAGGGAGGGATGGAGGGAGGGAGGGAGTGGTGACGAGCGAGCGTCGCGCGGTGGCGACAAGATCGATATAGAAGGAGTGGGATGAGCAGGCGGTGCGTGCTCGCGGTGGGTGTGGGTGAAGACAGACGACGGCGCGCGGAACAGCAGATCGAGAGTCCAACGTGCTCTGTGCGAGCAGTCCGTGAGGCTTGACCAGCCATCTCATTAGAGCCAGACACTAGCTTCGTGGGCACGAGCAATCCTCCGCCCACAGAGTGCCGCCGCTGCTGCTGCTGCTGATACCGTACCTCGTCCTCACAACCACCACCACCACCACCATCACCACCCGCCTCACCTCCCCTCTCCTCCCTCCCTCCCTTCCCTCGCTTGGGCACCCGCTCCGCCGACCCTCGCTGCTCCCGCCAGCGTGTTCGTGCCGCAGGACTGTTGGCGATTGCGATAGTCGCTGCTGGCGCACGTTGCACCGGACACCTCGTGCAGGGCAGAGCATCCGTCCGCCGCGTCTCGACCGGGATTGGCTCACTTCTGCTCCTCTGGCAGCATCGCAAGACCTCGCGCACCTGCACCGATCCGCGCCCGGCTTGTGATTCCTTCTGCCTGCCACTGGGACCTGTGCGTTCGCAGCCGGCGAGCCATATACTGACGCCTCGCCATCCGCCGCCCTTCCCCTTCTCGTGAGCAGGACCAGACAGGCGAAACGTGTGTTTGATGCAGCGGATCGCTCGCTTCTCGCCCGGCCACAGCAGCACGTCGTCTGACGCCCTCGCCTCGCCTCATTGACGTTCCGGACATCGCGTGTGGGCCGCCATCCGTTGCGTGCAGGCCGCAGGAACGAACGACACGCGCCGCTTCCTCCAACGCGCCTGCGGAACCAGCAGCAGCAGCAGCAGCAGCGACCAGCGCAGCAGCAGCAATCTCCGCGACCCGCACGTGCGGCACCTGCCTGCAGCACCAGCGAGCGGTGTCCCGCCGCCCTCCCTGCGCGTGTCTCTACACCAGGTCCCCCCTCCCCCACCGCCGCCGCCCTCCCACCCATACACCGCCCTGCTGTGCAGGCCCCGGAACCATGTCAGCTGCCGTGCAGCAGCAAAATGAGCGCTTCGCCTCACCCTCGACCCAGCTGGCTCCATCCCCACCGGCTTCGTCGCGACGCTCGGCAGCCGTCCAGCCGAACAATGCATCACACCCAGCCTCGCCGTCGCAGCCACACCTGTCGCCGTCCATGAATTCCCCTCGTGCTGGCAGCCAGGCGCAGCAGGGCGCCATGAGTCCCTCCACCTACCAGCAGTTCTACCCCGACTCCACCGCCCCTTCCTCCACCGCGCGTCCCGCGTCTCAGCACACGCCTACACACGCGTCCAAGCCCCAATCCGCACACACTCACGGCAGCGGCAGTGACAGCGAGCGCCGGAGGGCCACCCGTGCAGCCCAGCAATCGCAAGAACAGCGCCCCAGCAGCAAGAGCTCGCGGACGCGTAATGCCCCGGCATCGAGTCGATCGCAGACCTCCATGGGCCAGCCGCCAATGGGGACCGATTTGCCGCGCGAGAATAGCGCGGTGATCAATCGAATAGTGGTGGACGATCCACAATCGGATATGGCCCGAGAAGAGGCGCGAATGGCCGAGGGGCGGCCGCAGGATCCCTCGTCCCCCATGGCAGCCTTGTCACTGGAGCCTGCGGAGCCTGCGCCTGTGCAGCGCAGCCGCCAGGAGCACTTGAAACACTCTTCGTCAAACCGGAAGGAGGTCAAATTTGGCGACTACATCCTCGGCCAAACCATTGGCGAGGGTGAGTTTGGCAAGGTGAAGATGGGCTGGAAGAAAGATTCCACCGTGCAGGTCGCAATCAAGCTGATCCGGAAGGAGAGTCTGGCGGGCAACAACACTCGTCTCCCTAAGATCTATCGCGAGATCTCCATCCTTCGTGAGCTGCAACATCCGAACATTGTCCGCCTCCATGAATTTGTCGAGACGGAGCGCCACATGGGCATCATATTGGAGTATGCGTCGGGAGGCGAGCTCTTCGATTATATTCTCAACCACCGATATCTGAAGGATCCCGCAGCGAGGAGGCTGTTCGCCCAGCTTGTTTCCGGCGTGGGCTATCTACACAAGAAGGGAATTGTGCATCGCGATCTCAAATTGGAGAATCTCCTGCTCGACCGCAATAAGCACATCATCATCACGGATTTCGGCTTTGCGAACACGTTCGATCCGCACGATGAACTCGGCGAGGACGTCGAAGCCCGGATCTCTGACAAGGAGTACGTCAAACGATATGGCTACGACAAGGTGATTGCGTGGCAGGATGGACGGGAAGGCGGTCACCGCAGAGGTGATCTGATGCAAACGTCCTGTGGCAGCCCATGCTACGCCGCTCCAGAACTCGTGGTGAGCGATGGCCTGTATACCGGCCGAAAAGTGGATGTGTGGAGTTGCGGCGTGATATTGGTAAGGACGACGTCTGGCGGCTCAATCGTTCTCTGCTAACATGCGTAGTATGCCATGCTGGCCGGTTATCTGCCTTTCGACGACGACCCAGCGAATCCCGAGGGCGACAACATCAATCTTCTGTACAAATACATCGTGAGCACACCTTTGACGTTTCCCGAATATGTGACACCGCATGCTCGTGATCTGTTGCGCCGGATACTAGTGCCCGATCCGCGACGGCGAGCGGACTTGTTCGAAGTCGCTCGACATAGCTGGTTGAGTGAATACACGCACGTGGTGGGCTTCATCGGCAGCAAAGTCAAGAGCGAAAAGGACATTGTTGACACTGCGCTGCAAGGCGAGGACGCGGCGCAGCTGGGTCGCAGCGCTTCTGTGAGGGAACCGTCGAGCAGACCAACGCCGGACCGGGCTTCGACCTCGCAGACACCGCGACATGTCGCGGCCGCGAGCATGGGTGGAGATGAAGCTAGCGACTTCAGAAGACAGCAGAGAGACGCTAAGCGAAGGACCGTTCAGGTGGAATACGTGGCGCCGCAAGGCGCAACAACTCGTGGAGAAGCGAGTCCTGAGACAGGCAAGCGAAGACCGTTGCCCATCACAGCTGTTTCTGGGTCGGGCAAGACCAGAGCAAGGACCGATGCACAAGGACCAGTGGAGGTTACGCCAAAGTCTATGGACAACGCCATGCAGCCGCCGGCCTCTCGATCTAGCAGACTCATCTCGGGCGACCACACTGGTGCATACTCGGCATCGACGAGCGCCATACCGCGACCCAACACAAGCGGCACAATTGGCGGTACTGCCCGGCTGCCTTCTCGCGGCAACTCTTATAGCACGCCCGCCGCTGCTCAGCCGACAAACACGACAGCGCAAGGATCATTCTCGCAACCGAAGTCAAGCTCGGGTTACATTATCGCAGGTTCCGGTCCAGTGGCTTCAGAGCCAGAGCAATTCGATGCCCCTCATCGACCCCAGAGTCAGCAGAGTCCCAACGGAGGCCGCGTGCAGACACCACAGCAGCCGTACGCGGAAGGCAAGCCGGCAGGCCACAGACGAAGCAGTACGCTGGGCAGCCTGGCAGACAAGGTCCTGAACAGAAACAGCTCCAAGAGGCAATCGCAGTCGTCACAACAGGATGGGAGCGCGCCTGTGCAGAACGAGAAACGAGACCGCAAGTACTCCCCTGTCAGCATGAAGAATTCCATGCCGAACAACGCTGTCAACGATGCGACACCGAGACCCTCCAGCGACAGTCGAAGACCCAGCTTCCACTTGCGGAACAAGGCGTCCAAGGACGGAAGTGTGACAGGCCGCAGATCTTCACGACGGTTTTCTTGGCTACCAGCAAGCTTCAGCATGAACAACTTTGGCGGGAAGAAGCCCGATGGCTATGAATCGGGCGGCGACGATGGATACCGCCCTCCTCAATCTCAGCAATCAAATTCATCGAGAAAGGGTCGGCCAGAGAGCAAAGGAATGTCCTTTGGGCGAGGCGCTACCGACAGTCCCCAGGCAACTGATAGCGATATGGCGCTCTATTATGATGATGATCGGGAAAAGGCGCGAGAGCGCAGAGGCAGCGCCGCTCCTGGATCATCGCACGCCAACAAGCATCTTGCCCCTGCGCGCGGACAATTCCCCAGCCCACCGCCTGTGTTGCGCAAGCAATACAGAGATGATGGCTATGGAAACAATCAGCTGGAGAGTGATGTTCCTGAAAGATACTACACTCCTGACGCGGAACTCTCGGCGGCACAAAATCTCGAGCAGTACAATATAGCGAGCAACGGTGAATGGCTGCCCGCTTCGCAGTCCCAGTTGTCACAAGTCACAAGCAATGGCGGCGGCGCTCGTCGTCGTGACGAGTCCTTGAGGCCCGCGCACAGGCGCTTTGCAGATGGCTATGATCATGGACACGGGGGCAGCTCGAGCGCGACAAGGAAAGTCATGGACTTTTTCCGTCGCAGAGGTCGAGAACGAGAGAATTAGGAATTCCCTGCCAGCCGTCGATTCAGCGTGAGAGGGTCTAGACATGGTGGTTATGCCATAGATGGAGCACTCGAGAAGTGAATTACTGCTCGGACCCGCAGGCCCGGCCGACATAGGGACGAAGAATGACACAGTAGACGAAAGAAGTGGAACGAGGCGAGTCCACTCGATCGCTTGCAAGTCACCAAGCGTGGTACAAGAGTATGATTACGATGTGATTTGGCGGCAAGAGGTGCTCTCCTGGGGTTGTGATGCAGCCACCACCTTGCTTTGCCATGCATTCTGGGCGTCAAACTGCTTTCACCGCATGGGAATAATAGTGAGGGATCATTGGTTCGGCAGCACAAGCGAAGGCGTTAGCGCGGGTCGGTGGATTTTTGTTGAGCGAAACTGTACTTTTGAGCATCTTTCTTCGAGCTCTGTTAAGATAGATTGACTGTAGACGTGCAGCTGCTATTGTGTCAATGAAGGCGTCCAAGTGGCGCAAATGTACTGTTCAAGCTGGATTGGCATCTCCGCTTTGACTTCAACTTTGCAGCCAGGTGAATGACTTTTCACCACTCAGGCACTGGCTGACGTCAACACGAGATCGGAGCTTTCCCCGCGGACACATCTATTTGTGAGGATCTGTCCGCCAATGCTTACGCTGCTGTCATTTGCAAACGCCCCAACAAGCCGGGGAGAGATGTCACAAGACCGTTGTGAGTGCCTTGGCCATTGATTTGCTGAATGTGAGTTGCCGCATCAAGCAGTTTCACCACGCTCAATGATGATCGACGCGTCCTCTCAGCCCTTCTCTTGGCTGCTTCGGGCAGGTCACACGCAAGCTGCTACGGACGAAATCCCATATGCGTCTGACACGAAAGCCGCTTCTCATGGCGAGAGACCTCCGCATCGATGTACGTGCGATTGCTCGAAGCAGCCCTGGAAAGACATGAAGTCGCACCCTTGTCTGAAGCATGGTTGCTTTGGGCAAGTTGCCGATGTCAAATTGGCACGCAACAAAGCCCCAGGTTTTGCTGGCGTAGCGAACAACCTCGGCTTCCTTATGAGAACAAAGCACCGGCCTTGGAGGCAGAGCGTGGATTAGGCAATTGTCGTGTTGAATGGAGGGGCAATTGAAATAGGGACAGATGCAGCATGATGGCAGCAGATGATGGTCAGACGAGTATAGAAAAGGTCGTGAAGATGCCCAGTATGCGGTCCAAAGTCTACAGTGTCGAGCTGTGCAACACGAGCTATTTCCAAAGATAGAGAAGAGATCATGCGCGTTGTTCTTTTTGTTCAAAAGCGTCCCATCGTGGCAAGCCTCGTGGGTGCCGTTCTGCTGGGTCTTACCGTCTGGCTGGGACGCTGCCACCCGGTATACAGCTGCTATGCAACGCTTCCGATTCTAGGACATCTGCTGGCCTTGCGACCTCTGCATCGATCTCAGAGTGCACTTCGAAGGAGCTGGCGATTCCATGAATTTGCGAGGAGCAAGAACTGTGGGCCTACAGCAGCAGTGCCGACTCCGCTGTTCGGTGCCCTTCGACACAAAGTGAACTTGCTCCTCCATCCCGGCGGCGACCTCCTGGATGATGTTTTTGCAAAGAAGTATGAACAGTATGGCGCGACTCATGCTCTTCACGACCGATTTGGGGTGCCCAAGGTTATTCATACCATCGATCCCGTCAATATCAATGCCATCATGAGGACTGAGGCTGATGACTGGAGACCTGCGAAGGGCAGAGCCAACACAATGTATCCTCTTGCACAGGAGGGACTGTTGAACTCTGAAGGCGAAGCCTGGTCGCGCAACCGAAAGTTGATCCTACGCCATATCAATACCAAACGCGTCAAGGATATTCGCAGCGCAGAGCACGATGTTCAACTGCTCTTTGATGCGATTGGTCTGCCTGATCGTGATGGCTGGACTGGGACGGTCGATTTGCTCGATCTCTTCCACCGCTTGTCACTCGATCTTTCAACCACGTATTTGCTCGGCACTAGCGCGAATGCACAATTGACTGGAGTTTATGAACGCAGGCGTCAAGCAGTCATGGAAGAGTACAATCTCGTTCCGAACAGGAGCAATCAGAAGATGACCTATGGGGAAGCTTACGAAGTCGTGCGAAACTACTTTTCCTGGCGCTCAAAGCTTGGGTCGAAATACTGGCTGGCTGACAGTCCCGAGTATCGCGAGGCATGCGCTACGCTGAATGACTTTGCCGATAAATTGATCAAGCGCGCAATGGCAGATCGATCATCTCAAGGCGGCGCGATCGATGGAACGGAGTACTCAGGGGGTAAATACGGTCTCATTGACAGCCTCGTCCAAGAAATCGGCGACCCTATCCACATTCGAAACCTCATCATGGACCTCTTCATCGCAGGTCAGAACATGACCGGCACAATGGCAGCCTGGGTCTTCGCTCAACTGAGCGCGAACCCTGCCATCTTCACCCGTCTCCGCACCGAAGTCGTCGATAAATTCGGCACCGAAGATGCCCCTCTGTCGCCCCTGACCTGGGACAAGCTCCGATCCTGCTCCCTCATGCAAAACATCATCCGCGAGACGCTCCGCATGTACCCTCTCCTCGCCAACATCGGCCGCAACGCCAAACGCGACACCGTCTTACCGCGCGGCGGAGGCGCCGATGGATCCCGGCCCGTCGCCGTCCCTCGCGGCTGCGCCGTCACATGTAACGTCTACCTCACACATCGCCGGCAGGAAGAATGGGGCGCGGATGCGTGGGAGTTCAAGCCTGATCGTTGGGTGGGGAGGAAAGTCTCGTTTGGCGCGTACGCGCCTTTTGGGGCGGGCCCGAGACTTTGTATTGGACAGCAGCTGACGCTGACGGAGATTTCGTTCTTGATGTTGAGGATGTGCCAGCGATTTGAGGGGATCCGGGTGCCGGAGGGGCAGGACAACTTGGTCAAGGGGTATCGGGTGGTAGTGGCGCCGAGGGATGGGGTGAAGGTGCAGTTGAAGGAGGCTGGAGGAAGGAGAGGGAGTGGGAGTGCGGCGTTGGGAGCAGAGGTGGCCTGATCATGACATGGCAGTAGACGATCTGAATGGTAGTGATGTAAAGTTTCAGTCCCATTAACTCATTCTATATGCATGTGGCTATCCACTTACCTTGGGACCTGTAATCTCGAAGACTGTACTGTTGGTTGCTCCCCTCTCCCGCTTGTCTCGACTGCACTCCAGCACCGCCGCGGTCCACGGCCTCGTTGCTTTCGCCACTGCGCCCATCGAGACCGCCAAAGCTTTCACCGACCCCATCATGGATATTGCGACCATGAAAGCGGATGCACTCCCGTGGCTACACGTACGCAAAGCGAAATCATCGCATCTCCGCAACCCGGATTTCCAGGCGAGCTTCGAAGTCGAGTCATCAGCGGCTCGTGTACGAGCGGGAGTTAGAAATCACCCTAGAGTCTCACGCACTCCATCAAGCCATCGATTATGCTCGACTGCAAGTTGATGCACCGAGAAGCAGGACCTGTCTTTTTCAAAGCGTGCACCTTTACTTTTGACTGTCGGCTCCGATGATGGCGAAAATGACGGGTGCACCGATTGCCTCCGTGCCCTGCGCGAGCAAGAGGTAGCCTAAGTATGACTGTCAACGCGACAGAGCAGCTTCAAGAAACATTTTTGACAGCCGAGCGAATGGCCATGGAATGCAGAGACCACACAGCGTTCGAGCGCTACACGCTGGGTGACTTGTTCACATTGCGCAAGCTTTTCACATCTCTTGAGGTGTTCCAGGCGGACAAAATCGCGCATTCGAACCCAGGGAGACGTCTTCACTTCTTGTAATTACACATTCGCCGCAGCGTCGTAGACAGCGACTCCTGATGAGGGCATGAAAGCTCGATCTGCAACCTCTACGGAGCAGAGAAGCATGGGAATTGTCGTTGCCGTACCATACTGTAGAGGAGGGAAGCGGAAGAGCAAATGGCTGATGTTCGACGTTGGGAGTGTCAGCGGAGAGGCTCGTACTATGATTGGTGCGGAGCTCAGGGCGGGAACAGGGATGCGCGAATGTCGAGAAGGGTTTCGCGCTAGCGATTATCATCGAGAAAAGTTCCAGCAACAGGAGACCTGAACATTGCCTTTCCCCTCACATCGTCGCTCATTCCATCGATATTCCTCGTTTCGTTGATTCGTATCATCTGTGATCCCTCATTGAGACACGAACGAGACACTTCGTCCCACACCGCACAAGATGCGCCGAGCCTTCCAGAGATGCTCTGCATCTCTCACACGACCAGCATCGACTCTCGCTTCCACAGCACGAGCGGCACAACAATGTCTTCGATTACCAGATGCTCAACCAGTCTTCAGAGCATTTACGTTCCCGGCCACGCGCTGCTTGCACCAAACGGCGAGACTGCGAGATGTCGCCACAGAACCGTCATCGATTTTGGAACCATCGACGAAATTTGAGGACATGGCAACGAAGAACATCATTCATCGCAATGTCATCCGCGCCATCGTCGATGACATGGGTATTGAATCAATGACGGAAGTGCAGCAGAGGACGATCGATGAGGCTCTCAAGGGCCAGGATGTGATTGCACAAGCGAGAACAGGGACAGGCAAGACACTGGGTTTCCTGCTACCCGTCGTGCAGAGAATGATCAATGAGGATCCGGCCATCGCTGAGCGTGGACGCGGGCGTCGCAGTCTAAGAACGACTGCAGACGACATCCGAGGATTGATCATTTCCCCTACAAGAGAGTTGGCGGAGCAGATTGCAGCTGAGGCGAAGAAGCTGTGCAGAAACACTGGCATCATCGTTCAGACTGCTGTGGGTGGTACACAAAAGTCGGCTGGCTTGAGAGCCATTCAGAGTCAAGGCTGCCATCTCTTGGTCGGCACGCCAGGTCGCCTCAAGGATATCCTGTCGGACAAGTACTCACGAGTGGAGGCACCCAATCTCCAGGCTCTCGTCCTCGACGAGGCCGATAGACTGCTTGACCAGGGTTTCTGGCCTGAGGTCCAGGAGATTATGCACATGCTTCCCACGACCGCTGAGAAGGACCGCCAGACTCTCATGTTTTCTGCTACTGTGCCAAGGGAGGTTGTGAGCATCGTCCGCAGCACGTTGAAGCCGGGATTCAGCTTCGCCAAGTGCGTAAGAGACGATGAAGAGCCAACACACACTCGAGTGCCACAGAAGTCGGTCAGCCTGCAAGGTTTGGAGAACTGCATCCCCTCCGTGATTGAACTTTGCCATCGTGGCATTCAGGCAGGTCAAGAACCGGGCGCCCGTCCTTTCAAGGCCATAGTCTTCTTCAACAGCACCGCCGAAGTGTCACTTGCGGCCTCGGCACTGCTCGCACTTGAAGCGCCCAGCTCCCAGCAAGCAGACCGTGCCTTTGGACGCAATAACGGCGGTCACCCATGGTATCCGACCAAGATCCTGGAAATTCACGGTCGCTTGACGCAAGGTCAACGTACCAGAGCGTCTGAGGATTTCCGCAAGGCCACATCTTGCATCTTACTTTCTTCCGACGTAACGGCGAGAGGCATGGACTTTCCTAATGTGACACATGTCATTCAAGTAGGACTTCCACCGAACAAAGAGCAATACATTCACCGTCTCGGACGTACTGCCCGCGCTGGCAAGGAAGGTGAGGGCTGGATCTTCTTGAACGAGGTCGATGAGCAAGAAGCCCGACAGCGCCTCAAAGGTATCAACCTCGTCAAGGACGAGACCCTACAGGTCCCAAAGATGGATCTCACAAAGCCAGCAGACGTGCCTGCGGATGCAGGCAATATACTGAGCATGTATCAGCAAGCCATCAAGTCTGTGCCCATAGACGAGAAGGCTAAGGTGTATTTGGCGCAGTTTGGCACATATCAGTGGTTCTCGCGCAAGCAGCAATTGGTGCAGATGATGAACAACCTCTCTCGATTCGGTTGGGGATTGGCCACACCGCCGTCAATATCTCACGCGCTCGCACAGAGACTCAGGATTCGCAGCATACCTGGCGTGGTCATCTCTGACGCAAGGAGCGGCGGAGGCTCTTTCGAGCGCCGCGATGCTGGCATGAATCAGTTCGGCGACGGCGAAGGTGGTTTCCGCAGTCGCGACAAAGAACAGGGAGGCTACCGCAGAGAGCAGCCTAGATTTGGTGACCGAGGAGACAGAAGCTATGGAGGCGACCGTGGCGGTGACCGAGGAGGCAGAAGCTATGGAGGCGACCGTGGCGGTGACCGAGGAGGCAGAAGCTATGGAGGCGACCGTGGCGGTGACCGAGGAGGCAGAAGCTATGGAGGCGACCGTGGTGGCGATCGAGGAGGCAGAAGCTACGGAGGGGAGCGCGGCGGTGAACCACGAGGACGATATACGCGTGATGGCGGCGGATATGGATCAGGTCGTCCGCAAAGAGCGGAGATAATGGGAGACTATTAGATGAGCATGTTGCATGAGGACGAATGTGTCAGTGTCTGTGATGCATGGCAAGGGCGTTTGGGATGGGGCTTTGTGTACAACATTGCGAGCTGTGTTGAAGGCTCGACATCATCAGCCAGATGATGCAAGATGCAGTGTAAAAGTATGTATAGTGTTGATCACCTCTGCAAGGTGAAAAGAATCTCCAATCATGATACCCATAACTATTCGGTGATATCGTTGGGAGTTGCTCGGTTCCGAATTTCTGATGCTGAAAGAGGCTCTGCTTACATGTCCGACCAGCAACCTCAACTTCGGATATAAGCACGTCTCGTTGCATCCATGTGCATCAACGTCTGCCATATTGTTATTAGGACGCCTTTTTGCTTGATTAGTGGTCGTAGGTAGCAATTGTCTTTGAGAACAGCCGCCGACATCGCCACCCCGCCGGCCCACATTGCAGCACTTCCCATGCAGTCTAAGTAGTAGGTAGCTCGCTCGCTGGCAACCTCACCTGTACATGCATGACCTAGATATACGCACTCCATTCCAATCCCTGCTATACATGTCCATCCTCCTCCGACGAGCTGCTCTGCCGTCCTCCCCACGCTCCAGAATCGCCCAACTCCACCGCCACTTCTCCCACTCCGCCCGCACAATGGCTCCCGCCTGGACACGCCTCATCCGCTACATCTCCGCCCAAGACGGCGCAACACGCCTCGGGGACCCGCTCCTCCCCGCCTCCGACTCCTTCGCGGACATCGACGCGCTCGCGCTGTCAGGCACGCTCAAAGTCCGCGTGCTCGACGGCCCGCATCCCGTGCACGCCACTCCCACGGGCGCCGAAGACCACGTCAAGACCCTCCTCGGCCCCCTGACGCCCCAAGATGTGCCCGTGGTCCGATGCATCGGGCTGAATTACAAGACGCATATCCTCGAGACCGGCTTCGATCTCCCCGAGAATCCGACCCTGTTCATCAAATCTCCCATGACGGTCGCGGACACGCGCCAGCCGACGCCGATTCCCAAGATTGGACAGACGCATCTGGATTATGAGGGGGAATTGACGATTGTGATGGGCAAGGATGCGAAGAATGTGAGCGAGGAGGATGTACGTCGTGTTCTTTCATTATTTGTCCCCCTCCTCTCTCCTCTGATTTCCTTTCTCCCCTTCTCTCTCTTCTCTCTCTCTCTCTCTCTCTCTCTCTTCCTTCACCTTCCTGCAATCGGAAATGACTTCTTGCTGACAAGGCGCGGTGATGGAACAGGCCCTCTCGTACGTCGCCGGCTACGTCGCCGGCAACGATGTCTCCTGCCGCGACTGGCAAATGGAGAAATCGAAAGCGGGCATGATGCCGCAGTGGAGTTTCTCCAAATCCTTTGACAAATACGCCCCGCTCGGCCCCGCCATCGTCAGCACGGCCGTGTTGGGAGACGCGTCGAATCTGGTGCTCACGACGCATGTCAATGGGGAGGAGCGGCAGAACACGAATACGAGTGATTTGTGCTTTGGCGTGAAGAAGTTGGTGAGTTTCTTGAGCATGGGGCAGACGTTGCAGGCGGGGTCGTTGATCATGACGGGCACGCCGGGGGGTGTGGGCATCGGGTTTAAGCCGCAGAAGTTTTTGAAGGACGGGGATGAGGTTGCGGTGGAGATTTCGGGGATTGGAAAGGTGGTGACGACGATGCAATTTGAATGAGGCATGAAGTGAAAAGGTGATTAGAAAGCTAGTATCGATTCTCGCTGCGCTGCTCCGCTCGAGAAGTATGCACTAGTACTGTACTCATGTGCGTTGCATCCAATGGTGCTGTTTAAGTCTTTACAAGTCGGCGAGCCAATGTTATTGTGTAGCCTGGAATTTTGAGGCATGTCTACGCGGTGAGAATCGTCGCTCGAATATCGCAGGTGTGACGAAGGCTTCGTGGCTGTGCCGTCGACATGGCGGAGCTGGTGCTCGGCCCTCTCCACCCATTGCCTACACCAGCTTCAGTCCCGTTGGCGCTCGTTTCGTCACTCTCAAGGTAGTGCTAAAACTGCCGCCAATGTGGTCGGTAGTCCGGAGAACGCTCGTGGTATCGCATGGCGTGGAGTCGCAGCGTTGCTGCAACAGGAGTACCAGATCGCGATGATGACTGCCCGTGCTCTGTTGACGAAGAGCCTTGCTCAAACACTATCGTGTGCCGGGTTGATGTGGCTTCTGCAAGGCTTATTCCCGTATTGTTGGCTGAGCTTGTTTGCGTGGTAGTGCTCGAAGGATATGTCTGCCGGTTCTGAGCGCGTCCGTGCAGGGCGTCCAATGGGCTACTCGCACTGTCCTCAACGTCTCGCCCAGTTTCGCTTTGCAAGTGACGATGTTTCCGTGCTGTCGACCTGAAAAGATCCGCTGGGGTCTGTGGTTGCCGGGCAGCCGGCAGCAAATCGTTGTATACCCTGATGGTTGCAGTTGTCTCTGATATGCTGTTGGGAGACGGAGAGGAGAGAGGCGCAGGGCGTGCTGGCGTCGTCGGCGTTGGTGGAGAATTATCTTGGCCAAGTGGAGCCTGGTGTTCCAGTGACGGCAGTGCCTCAGGTAATCCACGCAGGTCTTGAATATCGAAAAGAGAATCTCGCCGGTGGTCCACCTTGCTTTCGACGACGGTGGCAGCAGACAATGAGCAATGATCTGCCTCTTCTGCTTGGTCCAAGACGGAAGATTCTTTGCTGGCATTGAAAGCGTCGCCCGACAGGAGAGGCACGCGGCGTTGACTCGAAGCCTGCGTGAACGCCCTTCCTACTGATCTCGGAGGAGAAAGGCCGGTGGCCAGTTGACTGAGCTGCTGGCTCAGCTCATCCAAGGGCGAGCTACGGTGTAGTAAGTCCAGCGTCACCGTACCGGGCGTCACCACTCCCTCGGCACTTGTGCCACTGTGGATCCTGTCATGCTGGTGGTGCTTTTGTCGCGTGCAGTCCCAGGCAAGCGAGCTGCTGCGGGCTCGTATACGAGGACCAAGTCGGACACGTGGAGATGGGGAAGAAAGGAGATTGGGACTGGAGGTGTGACTATCTCGCTCTTCGTGCCTATCGTGTGCGCCTCGCGCGCCGCCATGGATGCCCGTGTGGCGGCGAGAGCTGGTGGGTCGAGGAAGAACGGGCGTCCGAAGTGGCGGGCAGTGGTCAGAGTGGTCTCTTGCTGCTGCGGCAAAGGCAGCTGTCGGCACGAAAGCAGGCGCGCCGGGGTCTAGTATGCCGAGTGATGCTGCAAGCGCGGACTGCTGACGACTTGGCGGGCGTCGGGGTGGCGGGACGTCTTCGCCGGCGTCAATGCTGCATAGCGCGGCTGTCGACGAGGAGGATGCGGCTCGTGTGCGGGCGTGATTGTCGTTGGCCGCCGTGATGCTCCTCCGCGTCAGCCGGCTGGAGATGTTGCTCAATCGAATGCCGTCCGTGTTGGAAGGAGCGCGTCGTGTGTGCTGCCTGGCCTCGAAGCGTGTCTGGTAGTCTGTGATGTCAGCAGGGGACAGGCCGAGGCGCGTCGGCTTCGCATGGAGCATGTTGCACCGTCGAGCCCGCGTGGGAGGCATGGCGCGAGACGAAAGGACCAACAAGGGACAGAGCGCACTTGATGAGCACGAGATGCAGCGACAGAAGGACCCGAGGCGCGCGTTTGCCGATTGCGGGAAGTGCTGCTTGTTCGCGTGCTGCGGCAGGCACGTGTCCGTCGCGCACAGCGGCAGCAAGCACGCGTCAAGGGAGAGAGAGCATGTGCAGCGTGCTTGCACTGACTGCTGCCTCCAGCAAGGGCGTGCGCGACTCCGCCTCGATGGCCTGGCCGTCCACTCAACAAGCCAACGCCCGCCCCTCGCCTGCCGGAAGACGCTCGAGATGCGCCATATGCGACGCCGCCTGGGCAGCAGTGCGAGAGACGTCGCGCACGGCCGGCCGAGGGCGAATGTGTCCGAGGCCTACCTACCTACACCATCCAATGAGGCGGTGACTCGGCACAAGTGTGTAGCTCGCCCTCAGCCGCGATTCTGCCGCGGACAGCGCAGCGGACGCGCTGGAGACGGCGGCGGCCTGACGGCGGCTGCGCCCAAGTCCATGTATGTAGTGCGCGAGACACGACATGACAGCGGGCACAGCGATGGTGGTGGTGATGGGGTGGGTGGGGAGGTCGGGGATGCGAGGACAGGTAGTTAGGTGGTGGGGTGCAAGGAAGATGGGCCATCTATTTCCGGCGAGAGAGAGCTGCGACCTGACGTGGTCTGCCCTTTTCGCGTCATCTGCATTGGGTGGAGGAGGAGGAGGACGTCGGCAGGAGGTGGTCGTGAGCAAGGCGAGACACGCAGGCTGTCATGCTTGGCTGGGCACTACGTAGGCTCCTCCTCGTCAGTTTGAGCGCAGCAGCGTTGCTCGACGACGGCGAGGATGATGATGATGAGCAGCGCCATTGCTGCTCCGCCCCTCCCCACCACCACCACCACCACCACCATCATCCCCTTTCCCTCTCCGCCGACCTGAGACACTCCGCACGCCCTCCTGAATTTGACCTTTGCGCACGGGATCGTGCCAAAGCTTGACGCCCCTGCTCTCTGCGATCCGTGTCGGCACACGGCTAGACTGCAGCAGACGACGGACGGCGACGACAGTGCAAACCACTCTGCTGCCTCGTGCCTTGCCTTGCTGCACTCCGCCTCCTGCCCTCCTCTCCGCCGAGCAGTACGCCCGCCATCCCCGAAGCACCACCACCACCACCACCCGACCGACCGACTGATCGACGGAGCAACAGACACCTCGACCCTGGGCCGCCGCCATTCGACCACACGCTGCTTCGCTATTCCTCATCTGGAAGCCATCCGGCGCCCACCTGTGATGCCGCAGCACTCGACCAGTGAGCAGGACAGCACACCAGGGCAGGCGTGGCCGACGCACTCTGCAATATGAGTGCCGGCGACCTGTCGCTCTCCCAGTCGCTGGGCGGCCTGCGCATCGCCAACCCCGACGACCACGATGACGACGACCCCGTCTCCTCGCCCACCGCCGCCCCGTCACATTCCTCCGAGAGCACCGTCACCGACGCCCGCCGCCCTCATCTGCTCTCCCTGGCAGGAGAGCCTGTGGGCTCAGAATCGGGCCTCGACACGGCACTAGACTTTGACCCCAGCAGCTATGAGATGCAGCACGCGGGCGTAGCGCAGCCGTCACAGCCGAGGCGATCACCCTCCGTGCAGCAATCACAGTTCCCTGAATCAAGGCTAGAGCACCGATCGAGCACGCACTTGATGCAGCAAGCGCGGCAACAGCAACCACTACCACCACCACCACCACCACCACCAACGCAGCCACAACAGCTGTCTACCTACACGCCGCAACTCCGAAACCCGAGCGTGCAGAGTGTAGCGCAGCAACAGCGCATGAGCGGGCTGTATAGTCAAGTCAATAGCTCCCAGAGCTCGGGCATCTCGCATCAGGGCGGCTACCGGTATCACGACGAATTGGCGGCGTCATCGGACGGCAGTGGCGGCCTGGCAAGGAGCGGATCGCGATCTGCGAGAGTGGCATTGGCCAGCATACCCACCAGAGAGTCCAGTCGGTCGTACCGACAGCCACCACCATCAATGAACGGCCTCGGAAATGCACCCCTACCTCCCAGGAGGAATTCGAGGAGGAGCAGGGCGACCACAGCGGGCTCTTCGTCGACGGGAGGCTACGATGGACAGGAACAGCCGTATGCGGGATCGGCTCCCATGCCGAGAACGCGAGAAGAATGGGACGAGAGGGGAGCGGCGATGGGGACACGCAAGGATAATGATGGCTCTGGATCACAGGGATCCAGAGTGGTCAAGAAAGGCGTCAAGGATTTCAATTTTGGTCGGACGTTGGGTGAAGGCTCCTATTCGACAGTGTTGGCTGCCACGGACAGGCAGAATTTGAAGGAGTATGCCATCAAAGTGCTTGACAAGAGGCACATTATCAAGGAGAAGAAGGTGAAATATGTCAATATTGAGAGAGACACGCTGAACCGTCTCACCGAGCATCCGGGCATTGTACGACTATATTACACTTTCCAGGACGAACGATCACTGTACTTTGTGCTGGACTTGGCGTCGGGCGGGGAACTGTTGGGCGTGCTCAAGAAGATGGGCTCTTTTGACGTCGAGTGCACGCGCTTCTATGGTGCCGAAATTCTGGATAGTATAGCATACATGCACAGCCGCGGCGTCATTCACCGAGACTTGAAACCGGAGAATGTCCTGCTGGATCGTGATATGCACGTCAAGATCACGGACTTTGGCACCGCCAAAATCCTACCGGACCCAGCACGAAATGGATCGAACGCCGCCGGAGGATCCAGCGGGCGACCGACAGACGGCGCGGACAATGACCGGGCCGTGTCATTTGTGGGCACTGCCGAGTATGTGAGTCCGGAGCTGTTGCGGGACAAGAATGCGTGCAAGGCCTCTGATCTCTGGGCATTTGGGTGCATAATCTACCAACTGCTCGCCGGGCGGCCTCCCTTCAAAGCCGCCAATGAGTACCTGACTTTCCAAAAGATTTTGGCGCTGGATTACTCCTTCCCGGACGGATTCCCCGAGGTTGCGAGAGACTTGGTGGAGAGACTGCTTGTCCTAGAGCCGGAGCGTCGACTGCCCGTGGAGCATATCAAAAATCACCGATTCTTCGATGGTGTGCAATGGGGCAAAACTCTCTGGCGACAAAAGGCGCCGCGTCTCAAGGCACATGTCCCTCCAGCTCCGGCGCCGATCAAGTTGAATGGAACGAGCGTGAGAGTCGGCCACGGTGCCGGAATGGCAAGCTCGGCGGCAGCAGTGGCCCTCTCGTCTTCACAGTCGCAGAATTCCAATACTCAGCAGCAGCAGCAGCAGCAGCAGCAACAACAACCTCGTCGACCACAATTGCACAATGTCACCGAACTGCCGCCCCCGAGCCAGCTCGACATAGACTGGTCGCCCGTGCTGACGCACAATAACGAAAGGATTCTGAAGTTGGGCAATCTTGTTGTAACAGCGGCACCTCAATCGAGCAGCCCGACTGGAAAGAATGGTGAGGCGCAGACTCCTGTTGAAAAGCCCAAATTCTCGCGGTTCTTCAGCAGCAATACCACCAAGAAACGTGAGCGTCTGGTCCTCATCACATCATGTGCACGACTTGTGGTTGCCGCCGCCGGAGGCAACGAGAAGAAATCCAAGCTCGAGATCAATCTTGCGGCCAGCGGGGCGACCTGCAAGAGCTGCATAGATGGCAAAGGTTTGACTTACTGGACTATTGATACTGTGAGTAATAGAGCGATGCGGACGAATTAGTATCACCGCTGACAGACGTAGCGTGACAAGCATTACACCTTTGAGGATCCCCGAGCAACCACATCGGACCCGGCGGGCAGCAAGTACTCAACGCAAGAATGGCTGGACTGTGTGGAGCAGGCGCGCGAGGTTGCCATTGCTACATCCATGACCAACTCCTACTCTGGCGACTCGATGCTCAACGACGTCAACGCAGCATCAGCGATGAGCTCCCCCTCCGACTCCGTTGGCGAGGACACGGTCATGCCGTTGGGCGGGCCAAGCGCTGGCGAGAGGCATGGCCACGCGCTCCGTCACACATTACGCAGAAACCCCGAAGACGATGAGCGGAGTCTTAAGGGAAGGAAGAGATTCAGCAAGAGACACAGCAAGAGTGGGCTCGCCGCAGTGTTTTAGTAGAGCTGCGAGCAGAGCTACGGCTTGCCCGTGTGTCCATCGACCGGTACACAACGTACGCACTGCCGACGTGGCACCTCTGAGAGAGCACGGCACGATGCCACGGCTGCTGCAATCATGGCCCTTAGCAACACCACTGTGGCCGACATGTGGAAACCAAGGCACCGCTTTCGGGTGATTCGCATTTGCAAAAATGATACACAAAGCACACACATCATCAACACTTCATGACGACACGATTCCCTTACCATGTACGCAGCGATCTGATTCTTGCACTCGCTGCCACCCCATTCTGAAGTTGCATTTCTTGAGGAGTGTTTTAAAGCGCGAAAGCCGGCGGGAGTTTTATGTTCCCTTCACGAAGTTGGCGCTGTAAATTCTTGGCGTTTCGTTTGATCACAAGCCTTTTTTTTTGTCCTGGAAACGGCCGTGAGGAGCGCTTGCGATTTTCTTGGTGGAAAAACTTTGGTAGCATAGGAAAAGTCCTTTTGGTGTACAATGTACGTTCGGCGAGGGAAAAAGAGGGAAGGAGCGGCCAACAAAGGCGGGAAGAGTGCAGAGAACGAGAGAACGAGAGGGCGAGAGACAGGCACAGAGAAGGAGAGGCTCCAAACAGCGAATGTCTATTCAACAAAAATTCCCCCACCTTGCCGGTGTCGTCCTTTGCCTTTAATTTGCCAGATTATGCACAATTGCTGGGAATGATGACAGCACAGAAGGCAGAAAGAGAGGCAGACGTGACTGAAGGCGTGCAGCACGGCATCCACGCAGTCATACAGCAGCGGTGGGTGAGATGTGACTTTGCCCGCAACGACATCCCTTTCGATGATGACCGCAGGAGACAGCATGTTCCGTCAGAGCGGCGGCGCAACCCCGCCACGCATGGTCGTCGCCTCGTTGCATTCTGCCAAACGCCGTTTGTCTTCTTCGGCAGCGGGGAGAGGGAGGGCTGAAGCAACGGTTCTCTTCGCGTGGCGATGCGTTCCTGCAGCCGCTGCTGAGACGGGTCAAGTCTTATTATGGGACATGGAAGTCTGACGGCGTGCTGTTGCTGGGTTGAACCGTCTTGTGCTCCGAGGCTTTTCTGTCATTGGAGGGGAAGGGGTGAGAGAACGTGAGCTTGCATGGGGCGCGGGGAGATATGGCCTCGCAATCATGCGTTGCGTACGTAGAGTTGCGTGCCTCACTGTTCGGCGACGCCAGGCTGCTTGACGTACATGTGCATGTGCATGCACGAGTGTTGAGGGTTGAGTTGGCCAGAGGCAAAATCTGTTGCTCACTAGTGTGCGTGTGGAGCACGGCGAACATGGCACCATGTGGTCCATCATCTCTCATATGAGTACTGTGCAATCTTCCAATGCGACAATTGCAGGACGAGATGCAACAAGACAGGCGGGGAATGGGAACAATGCAAACGCGGTCAAGGGCTCCGCCCACCTGTCGAGGCGCGTCAGGTGCTGTCCCGTGGCCCTCCGCCCCCGGCTTCTACACGAGTTCTCTTGGTTGTGCGACCGACCACCCACCCATCGCTCGAGAGGCTGCGCAGCACGCGCCAATGCCCCTGCTCATGCGGGCATGATGTCAGGCCGCTGTCCACGCCGTCTTGAACCACGGTTCCCAGAGAAGCTTGCTGGAGATGCGCCGGGGCGATAGTGGGGAGGACAGGCGCGCGTCGACAGGCCGGGCAGGAATTTGTGATCGATCGAGGGGGCAGCAGATTGGTGGCGTCCGATGCATCGTCTCTGCTGTCTTCACCGCATGGCTGACCGGCAGTGTCGCATCGCCGTTCTGTCGTGAGATGGGGGAAGCAATTTGCAATTGCTCGTCTGCTGACCGCAGTAAATGGACGTTCTCAGCTGCACGCGTCCTGACTGCCGGGCCTGCCGACGAGCAGGCAGCCGCCCGACGAGCCCAGCACATTCCCCTCCCAGTGGAGAGTGGCATGATCAAAGTATTGGCGAAGAGTGCGCAGGAGTGTGACGGGCAGTGGTTGGTAGGCAGTGCCCAGTGCGCCTAGGCAACGGGACCCTGTCCCGCTGGCCTCTTGGAAAGTGGCCCAGCAACTCTCTGCGGCCATTGGCCACGTCTAGTTCCTTTGTCGCCCGCTCCTCCTCCTCCTCCTCCTATTATCCCTCCCGCAAGGCCAGCAACAATGAACGCCGCCAGTGCAGCGGCGCCCGCCGATTGACAGCTCCGCGCGGCCTCGACGTCGCGTGCAGCAAGCGAGCGACGGCCGCTCCCTGCCACGCTCTCCCACGCCCCGGCGGCTGTTGAGCCCGCCCACTCCACGGGGACGGGACCAATGCTTCATCCGCTGCGAGGGAATCCTCTTTCCAGATGGGGCCCTGTGGCACAGCGCATATGGATTCGCGCCGAGGTGACCCTGTCGCTTCTGCGCGACTCGACGATCGACTCGTGGTCCCGAAAGTATCACAAGGGCGCTCGGCGAGAGGGAGCAGCAGCAACTGGATATCGTAAGTGCAACGCTGCACCAATAATTCCACGGCCCCCATGCTGCCGCGGCGTGCATCGCCCACCGAATCGACCGTGCTGGGTCGTTGCATGAGCCGGGCCTCCTGCCGACCGGGAGCTGCTCGCATGTGCACACACCGTAAGTAAGTTGACGGGATCGCACTCGTCACGCTTGCTTGTCGAAGAACTCTCTCTGGTCTCCTGCGTCTCGCATGCATCCCACCTCCTTGCATCCTCATCTGACGGGCTGCTTCGCCTCCTGCTCTCCCTGCGTCGGCCGAGTCATCTCTTTCATCCAGAATTTCCTCCTGCGCCGAGACAAAGATCCGCGACATGCTCCGAGGCACGTGGGTTCTGAACAAAGGATAACCGCCGACCGACAGCACTATATCTCAGACTATTTGGCCTTGGCGCTGCCCACGGCGACACGCTGCGACAGGTCGGAGTGGGTAACATCACGACCCGCAGCTCACTTGCGTTGCACTCCAGCGAGAGCATGGCGACTCGAAGTTATGCGGATGTGGCACCAACAGCAGCGACTATAGGTATGTC
The DNA here is from genome assembly GCA_026725115.1 of Cercospora janseana. Classification (NCBI taxonomy): domain Eukaryota; kingdom Fungi; phylum Ascomycota; class Dothideomycetes; order Mycosphaerellales; family Mycosphaerellaceae; genus Cercospora; species Cercospora janseana. The sequence continues at coordinate 1,409,662 of CM049100.1, forward strand.
TGCCTTTTTGTCTTGCACTTTGGATGAGACTGCTAATCATGGCTGCACCAACAGCATTGAATGCCTACATTTACGGCTATGGAGGACACTCACTCGTCACGCCACATCAGCAACTCAAGCAACGATGGTGGACCGACGAAAGGATCGATGCCAAGGTGACGAGATCCTTCGTCATCAGCAAATTGCGCGGCGAGGAACGCGATTTTCTGGATAGACCACTCGCGTTCGGAGAAGGTCTCACTGATGACACCTATATGGTATGTTCGGGCAGCAGGCAAAGACTGGCTCTCATGGAGATGTGTGCTGATCATCATGTGCAGGATTGGATCCTCGACCGGGCCAAACGGTTGTTCTTGATCCTCACAGAGGTCGGTGTTCCGGACCAGATATTCGGCTGCATTGACGACTCTTGGGACGACGAGGATTTGCCACTATCGCTCGAGAATGTTGAAAATCTGGAACTTTCGTACAAGAACGATGAAGCCCTCAACAAGAAATTCTACGATACGCAATTCACTTTTCTCCTCCGAGAGCTGAAAGAAGGCACTCATCTGGATTATGGGTCGAAAGAACATATTCCCATGGAACATGTCAACACCCTCCCACCTGCCGTCACCCTTCAGCCGTATGATCGCATTCACTTCCCAGGGCGACCGGATGAGGTGTTTATGCGCAGAAAGTACAATCTCGTGGACAGAGCGACTGGAGATAAGTACCGCGAAAAGTACATGCGAGACGTGCGAAAAGCGAGGGCGCTGCAACACGAGCACATCGCGTCTTGCTGGGCTTCTTATACTGCCGAGAATGCAGGCTTCATCATCTCCGACTTCGTCCCTGAGCACACACTAGCGACGTACATTGAGCATCGAACACCTGTACAATACATGAAAGTCACAGCTTCGGAGCGACCGGTCATGCTTTGCGAGTGGATGCACTGCTTGTCCGACGCTGTTGCATGTATGCATAGTCGCGGCGTTGCTCATACTGCCATTCGACCTTCAAATATCTGGATCGACAAGGAGAACAACATTGCTTTCGGAGAGGTTGGGTCGCTGAGCACATTGCAACGAGGCAAGAAGGCTGGCAAGACGGAGCAATACGACTACGCGGCGCCCGAGTCCCACACGTCGAGAACGCCTGTTCTGTTGAAAACGACCTCCCCGCCGGTCAGCGGCATGAGTGCCTTCTCACGGTTACGGAAAATGAGTACTAGTACTTTCACCACGATCGACACAGTGAGCTCCTCAGAGTCTTCTGGTGGAAGCAGCACGCGCAGCAACAGCTTTGTAGGAGGAACCACGATCGGGAGTCCCATTACATCGCCCACGACGTCCTTTCGAGATGGGCGCAGTGACAGCTTTACAACGACCCGAACTCCACTATCGCCAACGATGGATCTCGAGCCTCGATCATCTCAGTCGATTCGCAACTTCTCACGCCAGTTCGGGGACAGCTGCTCTTCGCCTACTGTTTCCATCGCACCATTCTCACCGACTTGCTTCGAAAGTGAATCTGCCCTGCTCGCCAGGCCTAGCACGATCGACACGGCCGGCTTATGTGAGTTGCCGCGAGCGATACCGGAGATGAGTGATATCTGGTCTCTTGGCTGTATCTTCCTCGATATCATCACTTTCATGATCAAGGGCAAGAACAACGAGTTTGTCAAATTCCGTTCCACTCGTGTGAATGGCAAGAATCGCACACGGATGGATACATCTTTTCACAATGAGCCGGACAAAATCTCGAGCTGGATCAGTTTGCTCGAAGAGGAGAGCATCCGGCATGGGGAGCAAGTCTACCGAGGCGTGCCTGAACTCTTACGACTAGTGCGAAGAATGATGGCGCAAAATGCCACCCTCCGACCATCTGCACGGGAAGTCAGGGACAGAATTCAGGAGATCATGAGCAACGAATGCGGAGTAGAAATTTTCTGCTGCGCCGACCGAGAATGGCCGGAATTCTCGCGAGCCGATGTCCAAGACAACACCAGCAGGAATCTCTCCCCGCGAAGAGGCCGCAACGACTCGCCTGTGGACATTGACCCCAGTCTTGCAATGGGCATGATCAGCCTCGGAACGTCTCGAAAAGGCAGTGATGCGGGACCGCGCAGCCATGACAGGCCTCGGAAAGCGACTGCTGTTCTTGAGCAACGGCTGAGTGAGGCAGAACAGGATGCTTTTGCAAGGACGACTTCACACTTCAACACGTCTGATCAGCAGAGGCGTAGCTCGGCGTCAACTGTCACGGCGAAGGTCAGTTCTTGGCGGAGCAAGTTCTTTAGTGGAGGCGGTGGGATTGTGGCGTGATCAAGAGGAGGAATCGTCTCGGCGGCATTCTGTACAGTTTGGATGCGATCGTCTAATCTGAAGCAAATTCGGGCATTGTACATGTACTTTTGAAGCGAGATAGCGAGATACCCGTCCGGTAATGCGTGTTCTAATCGATGCAAAGCCTTTGAGAAGGATCCTCCACGACGGCCCCGACAGTGGGTGGATATTACGAGCATCTCCTCGTACCATGCATGAAGATATCTGAAGCAGCAAATGCAGACATCTCCATGTCAGCAATCAGCACAAATCGCTTCTGTTTGCAACCGAGGGCTTGCAACCTTGTGTAAATCTCTGCTGACCAGCAATCTCAGCCATAAACGTCCAAACTTCTCATTCGCCACCAGGATGGCCACACAGCACCAAGACCAAATGGACGGAATTCCAAACCTCGAAGCGCCGCACGCAACACCCGCCGCTTTCTCAGTAACCGTCCGGATCAAAGACACGCGTCAAGACCACGATCCCTCAACAACCATCATCTCCCAGCCCATCTGCCACCGCTTTCACCTCTGGGCCCCAGTCGTCGACTCGCGCGACTACGAGCACAAATCTCCTCCCCTCGGCCTTCGTCCTCGCGCACATCTCCTCGCACCACCCACACTTCACCGCCCACTTTGACAACCGACCCCGCCGCACTGACCTTTGCTCTCGTGTCAAGTTGCTCTGCTTTTTTCTCCAGACGCTCGACGATGTCGTAAAAGAATTGACGCGACACTGCCATTCGTCCCCATGATCTTGATCGATAATTTGCGTCGTGTGCGTCCGTCTGACTGCGAGTGACCTTGCCCGCATCATCGAGAAGGCCGGAGACGCTGTTGTATTCGGGATCGATAGTCTTTTGCTTTGACATTGCCCTTCTTGTCCACGACGACGGTGAAAGGTGTCTTGCCTTTGATACGCAACCTTCCATTGCCGGCGCCCTTGATGGCTGCATCAGTGATGTATGTGTATGCGAAAGCAAATCGAGACGTCTCTTACAGTATTGATCCAGTCGTTGAAGATCTTGTCACAGACTACGTAGCTCGACAGACTCTGACGGCCGGAGGGTAGAGTCGGCGCGATCTCTTTTGCGAATTTGAGGAGTTCCGCTCTAGACTTGCTGTTCACGCCATCGGGTGCCTGCTGTGGATCAGCATGTTGATGATGGATTCATGGGATCATGTTATATCTCACTTCAAAGCCATAGCGGGCGGCGTTGGAGTCCCGAGATCAAGACGACGTTCGGGTCTAGAATCGTCTTCGCAAGACGTTCCGCTTCTTTGTAATTTTGCTCGCGATACAGGCCCTGAGTGAGACCCCATTTGGAGACCAGGTCATTGGCTTGCTTGATGCTGATAGTATTCTTGCAAGCCGTACTGTACGACACCGAAGGAGCTGCACGGACGCAGACCAGTAGGGCAGTAAGTGAGACTACGATGATTGTCTTCATTTTGATCCTGGAATCTGCTTGCAATCGCTGTCTTTGGTGGGTGATGTCTTGCAGTTAGGGGAGCCAGGAGTGGAGTATTTATGATTTTCAAGTGACTCTCCAGACTGTTAGGCTGCGGCCGCTCGATCACAGAATCTCATAAATCGAGAAGCATCGTTCCTCCTCGTCTGCTCCATTCATCGAGCTGAGGCTGAGACATCGTATCCCACTCGTTGATCCCGGCAGCCGAGTCTCGAGTCTAGGAATGGCTTGCAGGACATGGCTTTTGTGGGCGAGATGAGCTGCACACATCCGCTGCATATGGATCTGGGGATTGTGATTCAGTCGCGTACGCTTTTCCAGTGACGGTCTTTGAACGTAGTGCACTAAGATTCGAGCAGTGAATAATTGCCAGATGACCATGAAGTCAATGTCGTGCTGTACTGTCATTAGGGAGGTTCCAGACGCTCTCATATGCTTCAAGGCTATTTGTGGAGGACGTGGCACGTTTGTGGAACTCACGGCTCTTGTGGACGTGGAAGAATGCCGCCCACTTCAGCTCATGAAGCTTGAGAATGGCGTCAACGCTGACTAGTGAGGACGGATCTGCACGCGTACTACATGATCTCCACTGACGCCCTCTCATCACAATGTCTTACTGAAAATTCACATCTCCGACCGGTCGGGACATAACATGGCTGCAACCAATTCCCGGCTCTTCGAGCCTATGCAGCTCGGCAGAGTGCAGCTGTCTTCCCGCATCGTGATGGGGCCGGTTAGTAGCAATGGTGCTGATGAGGACAACACACTCACTGCTGCTTCTATCAAATACTATGGGGACAGGGCTCAATTTCCGGGAACGCTGATCATCGCAGAAGCCACATTTATCTCACCACAAGCCAGCGGCACGGCTGAAGCACGAGCAGGAATTTGGTCCAAAGCCCAGATCGCCGCATGGCAAGCGGTCGTATCACGAGTCCATGAGGCAGGCAGTCATATCTATCTACAGCTCTGGGCATTGGGGCGTACGGCAGATCCGGAGATCAAGCAGAGACAAGGCACTGGAGATGTGGTGTCGAGCTCAGCGATTGCAATGGAGAATGGCGTCGTACCACGGGCATTAACCGATGCGGAGATCCGGCAGTACATCGCGGAATATACGCAAGCCGCAAAGAAGGCCGTTGAGCTCGCTGGTTTTGATGGGATTGAGCTTCACGGTGGCAACGCTAGCCTGATTGATCAGTTCACTCAAGAAGTCGTGAATCAGCGTGACGATGAATGGGGTGGGAGTGTGGAGAAGCGATCGAGATTCGCGCTCGAAGTCACCAAAAGTGTAGCTGCTGCTATCGGGTCCGATCGCGTAGGCTTTCGAATTTCCCCTTGGAGCACGTATCAAAGCATGGGTATGACCAAAGACAAGACTATAGCACAGTTCTCCCACCTGCTAGAAGGTCTGAAGCGGTTGGAGATTGGACATTTGCACCTTGTGGAATCACGCATCGCCGGACGAACAGATGTGGATGCTGGAGAGCCATTGACCCCTTTCATCAAGGTGTGGGAACGTGCTTCGCCGATTATTATCGCCGGCGGCTACACTCCACAAAGCGCTAGGGAGGCTCTGGACCACGACTACAAAACGAAAGAAGTGCTCATAGCCTTCGGGAGAGCCTTTGTGGAGAATCCAGATCTTGTGCGCCGTGTACTGGAAGGAAAACCACTTCTGACCTGAAGCTACTTGTTGCACCACAGTCATTCCATGCGCCCGCATATCTAGATGTGAGAAACGTTGTCCCGGGACAATGCACCGTGTCAAACAAAGCTGTGGCAAAGCGGCAATCGCTTGCCCAGCCGCGCGCAAACCGGCTTCAAACACTTCCTTTCACCTGCGACGCAGCGAGGCTGAAGTCTGGTATGAGTGGAACGATGTAGAATCTGTCAAGAAATTGCATCGACCTCGAGACCAGTCTGTGCACAAGCGCACGTGTGGAATGCCCTGCAGGACGGTGTTACACTTCTCGTGCTTCCAAAAATGATATCTCTCGTCTTCGTGCACTGAAAATGGCTTTTTAACTCTGCAATAGCCAAGTCGCTTCGTCATGTATCACTAATTTTCAAGGCAAGTTGTAGCTCACGCGGCTGGTCCCCTTTGATCTTGTAATCTTCTTCACCGCGGTCTTCCCGCAGCCCATTGTGCTGTCGACGTGCGTACCGCCGCAAGGATATGTTTCCGCACCAACGATGCGCACGACGCGGAACTTTTCATCATCAGCCATGCCCATTGCGTTTCGATCGGGAATAAGTCGCTCGAGTTTGTTGGCCTTGAAGTCATCTTCGCTCCACCACTCGATCTCGACCGGCATATCCTGCTTGACGTACTCGTCCACTTTGCTCTGAATCTCGTCTTTCCATTTGCCTTCGATCGAACCGGTAAACTCGCACGATGCAGAGTCCGGGAAGTGAGACGCTTTGGTCTCGTCGAAGTCTTCGACCTTGTTCTCGAGGAGATGTCGAACCGCTGCTCCAAGAACATGACCAGCAGTATGGTATCTCGAGTAGAGAAGACGCTTCTGCGTGTCGATGTTCTGCGTCACTTGTTCGCCAGGCTGAAATATCGTGGGCGTGGAGAATCTTCCATGATGTAACACTTGACTAGCCGACATGCGCGCCATGCGCACCACGAATTCGGCACCGCTCTCGCCAGTCATAGAGCCTTCATCGGACGGCTGGCCACCACCTTGTGCGTGGAAGATGGTAGAGTCTGTGACGACGACGTGGTCCGTATCTTCAGCTTGTTTGAATAGAGCTTTGTCGGCGGCTTCGAGCGAGGCGAATTGCTTCACTGCGATGACGGCAGCTTTTATGGTGCAAAGATGGCCATGAGTTTGATAAGTCAAGATCGTTCGTTGCATCCTGAGAAACGTTGCACCAAGGACAGAGGCACAAGAGCGATTGATGGAGGGGCAAGAGATGCAGAGTGGATTTTGTCGTGCTCAATATTTTGGCGTGATGTCTGCTTTTCAACAGTTCAGCCCAAGTTATGGGGCAGGCATCGACGATGATCCCACGTTGTGAGCAGAGTGACAGGCTGTCAATATTGGAATTGATGATTCAAGGTCTCAACTTGCATTGGCAAATAGCGGGAGCGGCTGCCTTCTTGCCCGCCAAGACTTTAGGACGGATACCGGTCAGAATCGAGGTGACTCCACTTGAGGAACGCATGTGGCATGGCTTAGAGAAATGCGTAGAGCGCAAGTAGAACACGCGAATGCTGTTAGATGTGTGGGACAGGGGATGACTGCAGTAGTCGTCCCATTTCAATCATCAAGTATGTACATGTATCTCATTATTTCATACATCAAGGTGTGCACATGCCGTGGCTACCTTTATGCTCCGTTTCCGTTGTATGCGAGTCTGTTCGCAGACAGAAGTTGTAGACCAAGGTTGAGAGCATTCCTGTGAACGTATTAGTATCGCAATCCGGTCAATGACACATACGCGACTTACTTGGTACTCAACTCCTGAATTCTCCGGCAAAGTGCCTTTGGATCGCGAGAACCCTCGAGTGCCAAAAGATAGGCACCAAGACCAGCGATGTGTGGACTAGCCATTGAAGTGCCGGAGATGGTGTTGGTATCAGTGTCGCTATCTATCCAGGTCGAGATGATGTTAGAGCCAGGAGCGAAGATGTCCACAAGAAGACCAAAGTTGGAGTAAGAAGCTCGCTTGTCCTGGTTGTCAGAAGCACCGACGGTGCAGACGTCTGGTGCAGAGGCTGGAGAAGCAGTGATGGTAGGCAGACCAGAATTACCGGCGGCAACGGCGAGGAAGAGGCCTTGACGGACAGCTTCGGTGACAGCAGCGTTGGTTATGGGGCTGAAAGGACCACCAAGCGACAAGTTGGCAACAGCCTTGCCCATGCGACCCTTTGACTTTGCGTCGTTGACAGCCCAGTCAATACCGGCGAGGACACCAGCGTTGGATCCACTGCCCTCTGCTCCAAGAACCTTGACGGCAATGAGGTTGGTCTTCTTTGCAACACCATAGGTGGTCGAGCCGGTGGTACCAGCGACCTTGAAATGGGTCAGTCACGGTTACAAATAACCACTGAGAACAGACTTACGTGAGTTCCGTGTCCATTGCCATCGCCTGCACCCTCACCATCGACGAAGCTGGCGCCGAAAGATGCACGCCCGCCAAAGTCCTCATGCGTTGTTCTGATGCCAGTATCGATGATATATGCATATGTGCCAGAACCTGCAGAGTCGTCGTAGACGTAGCTGGTAGCGCCGTTGGCACGATGCGAAATGCGTGCCAGGCCATATGAGGGCACGTTGTTTTGTGTGACGAGCGCCGAAGTAGTGACGCGGGTGTTGGGCTCGATCGATTGGATCGAAGCAATCTTGGAAACGACAGACGCGAGGTCGGCCACGCCATCGATCGAGAATCCCTTGAAGCTGCCAAAGTCATACGTGTGCTTGGCCTGAGCTCCGACTGCTGAAGTGACTTGAGAGACTACATCAGCGAGGACGCTGTCCTGGTTGACACGAACGATCCATGAGCCAGCGATAGCGTCCTCTTGTCGAGCGTCCAGAAGAACAGGCGCAGCGAGCGCAGCTGGCACAGCCAGGAGTGCGGAGATGAATGAACGCATGTTTGAACAGGTAAAGCGGATTTGGAGCAGAATCCTGGTAGACTGGTGAGGGTGCAAAGCGCTATATACCTGCCCGTCTTCTCAGATAGCAGTTGCCATCGATGCCCCATTCGTGCTCGGCCCACAGGCCTCCGCTGCATTGCAACCCGCCATTCGCGCGATGCCACCCAGATCGACAAAGTCACTGCCTTAGCATTCAAAGGGCGACAGTGGTATGGCGCGCCGCCAGCCTGCGCCTCCACATCTGCGAGGACGGGTGAGAACGAATTTGACCTTGGTGCTGATCCGCTCATAGCATGACCACTCTTTGAGCGGATAGACCCTCGACCGAGGCACGTAACGCGACGACATCCAAAGGGGTGGGGTGTGCTGATGTTTGGGTCGGTGACCACTCCTTGGAACAACTTGGCAGCGTGCAAGTCCTTCCTACTCCGTTAGGTGTCAAGCATGCCAAGCGCGAAGGCGTTGAACAGCGAGAAGTTTGTCAGGGCTTGGATGTGCGGAGCGTCCAGTCAGCTGGGAAGCTGATGCTGTCAGCGCAGATCTTGCCACACTGGTCCGCTTTCAAGCACCACTAAAGTATCTTACCTCTTATTCTCAGAGAAGAGGTGTTGAGCTATGGGGGTTGCGATTCAGAAGCAGCATTTCATCATGCCGTGACTGGTATCATGCGCGGGAGGGCTGCATGAGAGAACAAGAGATCGCTCCCGGAGTGTGCTCGCTGCGCGCTCAAGAGTACTCTTTTGCCAGCGGTGGACAACGGCTTACAGGGGATTCTCGATCAAGCCAGCACGAAAATGCATATTGGTCAATCCAGCTAAGCAGACAGCTGATTCCAGCCGAATTCTTGTGAAGCGCAATTCTCCGCCAGACCAGTCGACCTCGGGTAAGGCCAAAGTGCGGACACTAAGCCCGCCAGCGCGACAGCATATTTGTGATTGTGGTAGAGGGAGCACATGTTTGGGATAGCGTCGGGAAGACGAAGTCACTGGTGTGTATGACATGGCGATGGCCCGAGTCTCGCCACTTCCACTCATCCACACGCACGGATCACTGCTGCAAATGATATCGCGTGAACGAATGGTCGTTTGCTGATTGATGGCCAAGACCATGTACGGGCGTGGCTGCCGCACCGACCCAACGGACCCTTGTTATAGAGATGTTCCGCCACAGTGAGCTTGTCATGGGACGCCGGGACTTGGAAAGCCACGTCTCGGAGCAGATCCTAACGCTCAGACGGACCATCACGTGCCCGACATGCAGGTCCTCTTAGACCGTCTTGGCCGTGACTGAAGCGGCAACCGACATCTCAGTCTTCAAGATGATGGCATGGCCTGGTCTACATGCTCAATCACTTGGTGGGCGTGGGCAAGGCATTCATCTTCCTCGGTACTCGGCCCTGCCACTCGCGAGAGAATGCAGCCAACAGGAGAGCTTGTGGTGCAACGTGGCGTCCATCGCCATGGCAGAGCGCTGGGGCCAGAGTCTGGGTAGCATATACGACAGAGGCGTCGACTAGTTCGCCACCTGTAAGTCTATCTGCAAGCATGGATACGCAACAGCAGCTTTGTTGGTATACCGAGGGTGGCTTTGACGCACATATTAGGAATGAGATACTGCCTTGAAGTCCCTTTCGCCTTTCGTGTGGACCGAGACACGTCTCGTGCCCGACGTGCATGTAGCGTGATGTGCATTTGCGCTCCCAAATTCAGTGTTCGCCGGAGAGGTCCGCGAAAATCATGTGCCAGCAAATAGATCTTTCACGTGAGTCAGCCAATGTTCGGCAGGAGTAACTCTGCTTGCGCACCGCGACTTTGCTCCCAGCCGCTCCCAGCCCTGGGCGTGGTCGTGGCGGCTCACGGCGCCAGCGCTTCTATTGGATCCCAGAGGTGCCTCAAAACTCCATCAAAGTGGGCATTGGGCCGTTGAAGACACCTTAGGGACTGGTAAAGATCGGAGTTTTATGCTGACCTCGCACCATCGCCTCGCCTGACACATGATCAAAGCCGATCGCCTTGATCTCTCAAGCCGAATCTGAAAAAGTCATCTCGCTCAACTTCATGCGCACTCTTGATTCTCATTCCAGCCATCAAGCTTGCGCCCGCCCACGCACCCAACGTCTCCACGCCTCGCACGACGCCTCTCACAGCAGCTTCTGCCCGACCGTGCGCCTGTGCACGTTCGGCCTTGATGGTGATGGGGTCTTTGATATCATCGTGCACACGATCTCGGTGTGGCACGCCCTCCTGCAGTGGCATCTTCAAGGGCGAGAGTGGTACCGTGGGGGATGTGCTGCCAGGTGGAGTGTGATTCAAGGTGTTCGGCGAACGTTCGCTGAGGGCCACGGCCGCAGTATTTTTCGCACTCCCATAATTTGAGACGGGGTCCCAACCTCGAGTAGTGACTAGATGCTCAACCTCCTGAAGCACACGGCGCTTCAGGCCTGGGATTTTGCCATAGATGCCAGTCATCACGATGCGACTCACGCAGATCGCGCGAAAATCAGTTGGGAGGGATCGCAGCACAAGATAGGCGAGCGTGTGCACAGGGAGATCGTGGTCGTCATGTTCGTTGGAGCTGCCGTCCTGGGCGAAGAGAGCCCGCTCTGCAGGTTCCGCAAGCTTGTCACAGAGGACAGCGAAGGTCTCGTTGCTGGCGGTTCCGGGCACTGGAAGCTGGACGAATGTTGCCTCGTGATTACTCTGCGCCCGCTGCTGACACCACGCCATTCTCTGCGACACGTCCTCAGCTTCGTCAAAAGTGACCTTGACCTCGTACTCGCTGGGCACCGAACCCTCGATGATGTTGCCCATCTCGCGCGTCAACACTTTGCCTGCCCTCACGCTGCGTCGTTCCGCAACCTCCTTGTATTCTCCCACCGCAGTCACCGTCGTCTCCTCCCAGCCGACGTCAATCACGAGTCCATTCCTCAGGCCAGCGCTGACGCACGACATGACTGGTTGCGTGATGAGGGAGACTGATGGCGGCTGTGTGTAGTGTCCAAACAGGACCTTCAGCACAACTTCGAGTAGCGGTGTGGGAAGCAGCGACGGCATGACGAGAACCGCCCTCCGCGGCTTTGCATCGAGTTGTAGGTAGTCTGTATGAATTGTACGCAACGTGCGATCCAGTTTGTCCTCGACCAACCCCAGGTCAACTTGGCGCAGATCGTTGCGATAGAGCTCAAAGCTCGCCGCCCACTCTTCTCGCAGTCTGTACGGACGCATTCTGAGCGCAAACTCGGGAGTGTATTGGCTGTAGTCGCCAGCTCTCGCTGCCGTTTCTGGACCGAATGGGAGGATGCATCGCGGCTTGCTCTCGCCTGCGTATCCAGCGGAGAAGTAGCGCGGACCAATTTCGTAGACGATCACATCCTCCTGCTCGGATCGAAAACTGCCTGGACTGCCGTATTGCGAGGAAATGCTGCGCCCGAGCTGCGGTGTGCGTGGACTTCGCGGCGATGCGGCCGTTTGGAGACTGGAATGGGATGGTCGCGGACGAGTTGCGTGCCGCTCGTGGTCGCGTTCACGAAGAGTCGAGGCCGTAGCCATGTCGATGAGGAGTTGTGCATATGTATGGCAGTGTGCCGACGCCAAATGATCAGCCTACATCATGTCATTGCCGTTGAAGTACGAGTCCTCTGGCGCGTGGTATCCAGCCGGAGCTTTCTGACGAAGCACTGTACAAGCTGTGAAGCCAATTAGTCATCTTAACATCCTAGTCTACATGTAAGCAAAGCGTAATACACGAGCATTCTCTATTTGGTGCGTCAATATCTCTCGAGTATCTCTCGAGTACTCTCTCAACTACACGTATCTTCCTCGACGAGGTATAGATATATATCTTAAATAAAATTCCTAAGATATACGGAAGCTACTTATAGAGATTTAGATAATCTATAATCGCTTCCTAGAGAGCCTCTAAAATAGTGTGCATCCTTTACTATTAAATGCCGAGCAATTGTTAGAGCTCTTTTAGAACTTCTACGATGCGTATAACATGTTATTCGCACAGCTGTGCGCAGACTCCACGCCTGTATTAAGTACAATTTTGCCGCACCGCTAAAAGACGGTCAAGGTTTTCGGCAGTACTACACTCGCTATTTGGCTGTCCATGAATTTTTCATGACGCAACGTGAGACAACGTCACACTTGTGATTGAAATCGAAGTGATCAGAGGCAAGTGGCGAAGATCTAGTAAGTGCATCCTTCCCTATATCATGTATCTATGCGCGCTCGGCGTCTTAGCATGCAGGACGTTTGCAGTGTTTACGAATATGTCCTGGAAAAACGCGTCCGATCAGCGTTTGTGGTCGACCATTTGACATGAAAAGATACATACCTCATCAGGATCGGGATGCAAGCGCATGCGGAAGAACGCCTTGTACTTGACCACGGGCCGCGTGAAGTAGGCGTGCATCCGTGAAGCAGCCTCATAGCTGGCATGTGATGCGAAGATATCATCGAGTTGCTCGCGTACCACCATCCAAGCTGTGATCGGATCCAGTCGAAGCGCGTAAATAATCGACTGGAGCTGGTCGTGGATGACTGTGTGCTGCAACACGTCCCAGACTTCTTCTTCATTCTCTGTCAAGATCCAACTGCCTGTTCGAACGCTCGGCAGATGATGACCACGACGTCGCAACGTGGGCGTGTGAATCTTGCAGCTGCCAAAGTCGCGGAAGCAAAAGCCAGCGATGGAGCGTGATTTGACATCAATACGGACCATGCTGTTCTGTCCGTGTGCTTCAAGGCCGATTCCCGACTGCAGCGCTGGCAACAGCACGGCAGGGAGAAGTTTGGCCGAAAAGTCGCTGAACCAGCTGAGCTTGCTCGCGGGCGTATTCAGACCGAACGTCAGCGTCGCGAGACACTCTCCATACCCAGAAGGTCTTTCGCTCAGGGCTGATACAATGATGAGGCGCTGGCCCAGGGATCTGGCTCGAGGCTCCAGATCTCGGCGGAGGAGACAGGACAAGTGTCTCGCGGCCTTAGCATCCTTCTGAGAGCCCGTCACAGCAGCCACCTCCTCGCAGATCCACGTGTCCTCGGTCACTGCATCTGCAATAACAGTCGAGATCTCGCGACTGGCGCCTGTCGTATCGGGGGTGATTGTCCGCAAAACCGAGCCGATGGTACAAGATAGTGCCAATTTCATGCAGAAGCTAAATTCCAAGTCGTCAGGCAACTTGATGGTACGGAGTGATGCCTGTGCTGTGGCCTGGACTGCATCGCGGCGGAGGACGCGAGACGCGGGGAAGAAGTTCTGTATCGCTGGCAGCTGTCGCGTGAGACAGGGGACCACCATCTCGTGCTCTCGTGTGGGAGGCAATTGCAGTTGTGATACTAGTGTCTGAAGAATGGAGCGAAACGGACCGGTGATCTTTAGACTGGAACGGTCCACTGCAAGAAAGGATACGGAAGGCTGTAGGAGTGACGGAGCCTCCGAAGACCCGAGTGGTATCACACCATGCTGTGCAACGAACGAACGGCCCATCTGCAACCCGTGAGTGCCTCAAGCCTCGGAATACATTCTGTAACAACATACCGGATGCACAGGGTGGCCGGCCACCACTGCGTGCTCCCACTCGATGGCGGACGAGTAGGGAGTTGGTATTGGTCTCTTCTCAGCCCACTCGAACCAGGCCGCTAGCAAATGCAAAGTCAGTAATGGTCTTGTTCATCATCCCGTGAGCTGGACAGTGGACGGAAATACTCATGTTGTCAAATGCGGAATCTAGCTGCGCCAAAGCCTCTTCCCAAGCGCCCTCACGCTCTGCGACTTTTCCGGCCATCATTGTTCGGGCCACAGTCGCAAGCCCTCGTGGAGTGCATGCGGAGCGTGTCCCCGAGGACTTGGTGCTGATTACAGTGGGCCATTCAAAGTGACTTTGGTGCCACAGTCCTCCTGGGGTCTTGCCCGTCGACTTCGACAAGCCGATCCAGATCTGGTGCTGCTCATCATCGACGCTACCACAGATCTGAATACTGCTCGGGACGTGCTGGTTTCCTTGCATGGAGCATGGCGATTCTCTCGTAAGGAGAAGACCTTCATTGAGAAAAGATGCGACCAGACGTGAGTTGATCTCATAGGCGGCGCGTTCCTCGGGAAGAAGCTTGAACACCACTTTCAACGACTCCGGAAGAGTCGGGGTCTCTTGAATGGTCATATTGAATCTATGATCAGGAAAGTGCCGACAAACGTTATCAGATGATCAGATAAAGTGGGATGAAGGGAGAAGGGGGAGCAGCGCTTAAATCCCCCCACGCACTCCCTTGCAAACATTTACACGGCAGCACCACCCTCCAGCATGTTCTTGCTCATCTGAGCTGACACCGCCTGCCCTCGTGCTAGGCGCCGGTGCCACGCACGGGAATACTGCGTGGCTCTGTACTTGCCGCACGACAACCACAAGTGGGGGCTACCCTTCACATGACAAGACAAGCTGCAATGTCCCTGCAACTTTAGCACGCACTACAAGCTCCAGGGTGTCGACTCAAGTGCTCACCGCGCCGGAAACAAGGTGGCCAAGGCGAGCCTTGTCTTGAACCCTATTCCGACATGCACGACGTACAAAAACCTTCAGTGTCGTACCATTTGTGATGGGGACCGTTGGAGATAATAGTGGGAGTATTCCTTCCATCACAGTTGCCAGCATCGCTGCAAGGTGTCAGAAATCAGTTGAGAAAGTGCTTCTCACGCTGTACCTCCTGAACCTTCCGACGGGCCGGTTTGAGACGGCCTTGCGATATCTGTCGTCTGAGGGCCTACCTGGATGGGCTCAGCGGCCCGACATAATCGCGTGCTGGACGCTTAACTGCGTCAGACTTGTCTGCATACATATGCTGCACTCACACTCGCGCAACTCACTCACGGCGCATGCCAAGGCCGACTCACCAGCCGTACTCTTGCACAACCAAGTCTATGGGCACACTCTCCATCTTTTCCAACGCAGCTTTCACCGCCTCTCTGCAATCCATTTCCATGGATAAAGGCCCACAGCAAAAAATCGACAAGCCATTTCCCTCTGCGCTGCACGTCTCTCTTTCAGCATTGATCACAGATTTTAGATCGGGTCGACGAGCTACGATTCTGTAAGGAGCAGCATCTTTTGGCTTCCAAAGCTCTGCTTTGCGGTCCTCGAAAGTGTTGTCCTCTTGCCCCACCAGAGACGAGGACGAGGTCACATACGTGGTAATCTCTACGTCCTTCCTGCTTATCCCCGCGAGCTCGTTCTCGCACACATCCTTGACTGTTCCCAGGGTACGGGCTGCCCACACGAGGTGTATACGTGCAAACCCGCCGTGCTCCGTGTAATGATACAGCCGGGAAATGCAAGAGCTGATGCCCGATCCTCCTGCTATGAAGAGCAGACTGTCAGATTTCCGTGGAGTGCGATGTGAAACGCTCGGATAAGGCCCTTCAAGAAGCAGGCGAACTGATGTGCTGCGTATCTCCATCTCAGGTTGAGATTCCGTGACGTGTGAAGTAGGCGCTGACAGGGAAGAAGCAAGATCCTGAAGCCGTTTAGTGAAACCCTTGCGAGGACGGATGAGGAAGGTGTGTTTGCGTTGCGAGAATCTGTCGGCACACTCGACGCCCGATGTTATGGTGCCGCTGCGCTTGTGCTCTGAGATTCGATCGGAGTGCTGATTCGGTGTCCAGGAACATAGAGTGAATGGGTGACTCTCCCAGCCCCTCCACCTTAGAGGCTCGTACAGGAAGAAATACTGCCCTGGGCTCGGTGTGTACTTCGCGTCAGCGAAGTATGCAGTCATGTCAACTCTCAGCAAGTCCGAGCTCGTTGGGTGGTGCAACCTGGCTTGGACTTTGGGCGCGAGCACATGAACTCGAAGGACCCTCAAGAGCCGCAAGGTGCGATCTGAAAGCCATGTGGCGACGCATATCCAGATGAAGACGTGGTAGGACTTCCGCTCCAGTAGCTCGTTATGGTGATGGTAGATACTGCCGAGCACCGTGGCCGCAATTGCCACGTGAGTAACAAGAAAGGCATCGTACCAGCGAGACCGGAAAATCCGGAGAGAAGTTGCCGCAAGAAGGCAAACCAGGAGGAGCGACTGTGGTGCGGGACGTCAGCTTCTTGACTACATTGCCACCATGTCAGTCCGAAGGGAAGGTGCCACTCACCACCACTCCCCAGCGCCAATAACTCGCACTCCACACACTAAAATAAGTCTTCTTATACGAGTTCGTGATGGAATAACTGACACCATGTGCGACCACTAGCAAAGTCGTGATCCGCGCCGTCCATCGGTGGAATTGACTAAATGTCGAGTATGGCCAGGCTGTGACCCACAACAAAGGAGAATTGCGAATACCGAACAGCCAGATCAAAGGTAGATTCGCCAATGCCAGCGTGCCGAGACGGTTGGAGATGTACTTTGCTCGCTCGATCTTTTGCGTGGCGTAGAAGACATTTCCCTCAAAGGTCTCGTAAGCTGGAAAGCAAAGCACGATGCACAGCAAGACGTATATGCTAATGGTCGCTGCAACGGCGGGTGTCAGGTGAGTATGCCTTCCGCGAGGGATTGTCAGGAAGCGTTGCCCAGTTGAAAGCAGGCTTGATTTGCCCTTTGGTGGAGCCTTCGCGGTCTCTCCGTAAATACGCTTGAGCGCGCCAATCAGAAAGACTAGGGCCCAGTAGGCGTATAGGGTGAAGACGAAGTCCCAAGTAATCTTCGTGGCCTTGTATCGTGTGATCTGCAACAGGAACCATCGTCAATCCGAGGCCAATTCATGGGTACAGTCTGAGAAAAAACTCACCGTTGACTGCAATGCAGTACGATACCAATCATCCGCCGGCATCACCGCCTGCGTGAAGTCTCGCGCCTTCGTCTCCTTTGCAGTCACTACTACAGGATTCCTCGACTTCGTGACAGCGTACGGCTTCAGCGCCGGCCGCTCTTGTTGCACGCACGTCCAATTGGCATAATCCAAACCTGTCCGGACATGGTCGAGCTCGCAGTATCGATCCACGCAGTCAAACAACGACTGCACGACGAGCGGCTTCGCGCACGGAGGGTTCTCTGGACTGCTTCCATTGAATCGGATCCGGCCGACAATGGCCGAGCATGCTATTGCACAGTATTGTGCTGTGGAAGGCTTGGGGACTGCGCCTGCTCTGACTTTGCCCGTGCTGCAGGTTGTCAGGAGCACGAGTGACAGCAGCAAGGTGAGGAGTCGCATGATTGTGGCTGTTGCGATGAGGAGAGACGACCCGAACAGCACGCGGATGTCTGGGTTGAGTCGGTGACAACGCTGTTCACGACACGAGCCCAAGCCCTCTCGCCACACTCGTTTCCACCCCATTGTCTCCCACGTCGCTGCCGCCGGAGAAACGAGCGATCAGGATCCCTGCTGGGCGGGCACACGATGATCAGATAATTCTATGACCATCAGATAAGATAATCCCGGCTCCGAAACCTTGTTGGTTGCAATCATCCCTTGATCCTGGTGAGACATGATCTTTGACCACGGTCTTGCCTTCGTACCGCTGCTGCCAAGCGCCGTGGACCTTGCCTCGCCAGTGGGGTTGAGATATTTACTCCCTTCGGTACAAGTGCGCTTCCCTCATTCTCGGCTTGTGAAATGGATGGTCGGGAATATGGTTGTCCGAAAGCTGCATTATTATTTGCACGTCCGGCTAGGCGGTGGGAGGCGGGCCATCGACCCAGTCGCACATTTCAACACCCAGACTCGAGCGACTTCAGTCGACTTTTGCGATGGAAGCACCGCCCAGAATGTCGACCCATGCAGACCAGATCGCTCGAGAGCAGCAAAGAGCACCAGACACCCATGAGCGAGTAATATCCGAGAACGTCGAGACTGCTCCAGACAATCGTCCTGCGCGCAAATGGTCTTACTCCAGAAAACTTTGTACGACATTGCTCGTCGGCAGCTTCCGCTTCGTTTCTTCCCTCGCAGCATCGTCCCCCTCCTTCGCCCTTCCAGACATCGCGAGCGAGTTTGCCACCACAAACAGTCAGCTCGCAGCGTTGCCGCTTTCCGTATATATACTCGGGTACGTAATTGGCCCTCTCTTGATTGCGCCGTTGTCATCGACATTTGGACGCGTGCGTGTGCTGCAAGGCAGTAATCTGCTTTTCGTGGTGTTCAACACAGCTGCGGGACTTGCGCGGCACAATGCTGCCTTGATTGTGTTTCGATTCTTTAGTGGGATTGGAGGGAGTGGACCTGTCACGGTAAGACTGCGGAGGCAATGAACCCCACCCAGCACAAAATGAACGAAATCGTTGACTTTCGTACAGCTGGGCATTGGCATCCTGAGCGACTGCTGGACCGCAAAGGAGCGCACAAGGATGATTTCCGTTTACACCCTGCCTGTCCAGTTGGGACCTGCGCTGGCGCCCATTATTGGAGCATTCACCACAAAGTATCTGTCATGGCGGTGGTCGTTCTTCATCATCTCGATTGCAAGCGGCGTCGTGCAGACCTGCGGCGCGATCTGCCTTCGTGAGACACATGTTCCGCATATTCGCAAAACTTCCACCAAAGCTAGCAAAGTAATACCACTGGCACGTGAGCTTTCCGAAGCTCTTCAACGCCCAATTCGCATTTTTACACTGCACGCAACCACGCAGCTGTTGGCCGTGTACGCCGCACTGACGTATGGGATCGTCTACATGGCTTTTGTCTCATTCCACCGCCTTTGGGTACACGAATATGGACAACCCTCCGATCTTGCGTCCCTGAACTTCCTCTCCATCGCAGTCGGCGAAATCGTCGGATCACTCGGCATTCGGCCATTCAACGAATGGTCATATAAGAAAACGCAAGCTCGATCTCAAGATCCCACCTCTGCTCATCCGGAATACCGAACACCGGCTCTCATCTTCGGAGCCCTACTCATGCCCATCGGACTCGTCACATTCGGCTGGTCTGCCCAAGCACTCACTTCTCCCGTTATACCCAATCTTGGAGTAGCATTGTACGCCGCGGGAGAGGTCATTGTCTTGCAATTTACCAGCTTATACGTTGCGGACGTTTACGAGGGACGATCGACAGATGCCGTGACTGGAATTTACATTCTGCGATGCTTCGTGGCTTTCCTGCTATCATTGGTGACGTCGAATATGTTCCGCACGCTGGGGTATGGACTCGGGAATACGTTGCTCGCTGGAGTGGCCGTGGTGCTTGGATGGCCGTTGCCGTGGTTGATCTGGCGGTATGGTGCGAAATTGAGAAGGAGAGATATGAAGGAGTTAGAAATCGGTGATTAAGCACGGCACATGGCACGTTCGTGCTTGTAGAATGCTATTAGTCGTAAGTGATATCAGCGGATAGCAGTGAGTGAGATTTCTGACTCGCTCATTTCAACCTTGGCTATAATCTGACCTTGTTTGCTTCCTTTGCTTAATCGTCCAAGTAAGGTAGGTTAAGCCTGCTCGTGTACTACACGACGTGGAATTACGCTTGCTCCGGAAACTCTAAATATCTCCGGGTCCGGATACGCGAAGACTAGTTCTATATAGCTAAAGCTAATAGCTTAAATATATAATATAGCCTAGATAAATAAGTAAGTAGCTAATCAGGAGCCTAAGAATTATAAAAGAAAATAATTTATAATTTATAAATAGCTATAATAAGTAGTTATAAAACTAGTTAGATTACTATATATACGTATAACGTATACTAGCCTACTAGAATATACTTAACTCTATACGCGCTTACTATACTATAGTATAAGATTTACGCGTACTATAAAATTAGCTTACTACGTCTTTTTCTACTAATTAGCGGCCTAGCTATAGAATATATTACTACTACTCCGTTCTTCCCTTCTAAATATTCGATAGATTTAAATCTAGTCAATCTGAGCTTCTGCTTAGTAATATCATCTTACCCGAATCCCCCGAGCCAAACCTAGCAGTTGGCCTCCTAGTTCGTGTGGGTCTCGTCACGCTCTGAGCAAAGTCTTGGCGAAAGAGAGTTTGGAGCTCTACATAATTTTCTCGATCTTCATTTGGAAGCAGAGGTCTCCTACCACCCCAGACCCACGACCGACCGCGCTCCCATTCATACCGCTGCAGTCATCCTGTCGCCTTCTAGCGGCCACATACAGCCAGGATGACGCTCTTCATTCTCACCGAAACGTCGGCGGGCTATGCGCTGCTCAAGGCCAAGGATAAAAAGTTGCTGAAGCGCGATGATATCGCAAAAGAGGCCAGCACCGCTGAGGGCGTGTGCGGGCTACTGAAAATGAAGGAGTTTCACAAATTCACAAGCGCTGCATCGGCGCTCGAAGAAGCTGCTGCATTGACTGAGGGCAAGGTGAGGCTCATTCCGAGAGCATGAGGCCAAGGCACGAAATGAGTTAGTGATTGACTGGAACAGGTCACGCCCACTCTTGCCGGCATGCTTGACAAAATCAAGGATGAGAAGAAGGTCTCGCTCGCGGTTGCGGACCCAAAGCTCGCCAATGCCATTGGCAAACTCCCCAACCTCCAGATTACGCCCGTCTCCGACTCGAGCACTGCCGACATCTACCGCGCCATCCGGGAGCACCTCCCATCACTGATTCCCGGTCTCATGCCAGAAGATATCAACACCATGTCACTCGGTCTTTCACACAGCTTGTCCCGGCACAAGCTCAAATTTTCTCCCGACAAGGTGGATACCATGATCATTCAGGCCATTGCGCTCCTGGACGATCTAGACAAGGAGCTGAACACGTACGCCATGCGAGTGAAGGAATGGTATGGCTGGCACTTTCCCGAGATGGCGCGTATCATCAACGACAACCTGGCTTATTCACGAGTCATCCTGTCCATGGGCATGCGAACGAATGCCGCAGATGCAGATCTGTCGGATGTCCTACCCGAGGAGATTGAGACTGCAGTCAAGGCTGCTGCTGAAGTCTCCATGGGCACCGAGATCACCGACGACGATCTTGACAACATCAAAGCACTTGCCGAGCAAGTTGTTGGCTTCACAGAATACCGTGCACAGCTCTCTTCATACCTCTCAGCACGCATGCAGGCGATTGCACCCAATCTCACAACCCTGGTCGGCGAGCTTGTGGGTGCGCGTCTCATCGCTCATGCAGGATCCCTCATGAACCTTGCCAAGTCCCCAGCCTCGACCATTCAGATTCTCGGTGCCGAAAAGGCACTCTTCCGCGCTCTCAAGACCAAGCACGACACTCCCAAGTACGGTCTCATCTACCATGCTTCCCTAATAGGGCAAGCGTCAGGAAAGAACAAGGGCAAGATCGCGCGTATGCTTGCGACCAAGTCAACATTGGGACTGCGTGTGGATGCGTTGAGCGATTGGGGCCAGGCAGGCAAGGGTGAAGAGGAAGAGCCCACAGAAGAGGAGAAGACGGCTATTGGTGTGCAAGGTCGCGCAGCAGTCGAGCGAAGGCTACAAGCGCTCGAGGGCAAGCCACTGAAGGCGAACAACGTGGCAATCGGTCCCAACGGTCAACGGACAGCAGCACCAGCCAAGTGGGAGATCAAGGAGGCTCGCAAATACAATGCTGATGCAGATGGACTTGCAGCTGACGCGCCTGCGGCTGTGACCAACGGGCATGCCGAGACATCGTCCAGTAAGAAGCGCAAGCTTGTGGAGGAAGTGCAGACAAACGGTGGCGCCGATGATAGCGAGGACGACGAGGACGTTGACGACACTGTTGCCACGTTCCAGGGCGCATCATCGAAGAGCGAGTCCAAGGAGGAACGCGCCGCCCGCAAGGCCGAGAAGAAGGCAAAGAAGGCCGAGAAGCTGGCGAAGAAGGCCGAAAAGGAAGCCAAGAAAGCCTCGAAAGAGTCAAAGAAGCGGAAAGCAGACGACGAAGAAGAACCGGCAAAGAAAAAGAAAAAGAACAAGGCATAGAATGCTTGCTATCTCAGTCTGATCGGGAAGCATTGCCTTGGCGTTTCCACGGCTCTTTTGGGTTCGGCGTTGCTCTGGCTATCCAGGTGGGGAAAGATGATTTCCTTCGATTGTGTGGATGACATCTCGCACGGCGTCTGAGGCGTTGCTGGCTGTACACACCGAAAGGTGTGTGACGTTTGTTCTGGTGTATGACTGTTATACCTATTGTACATTTTTCTATCTCCGCAATGATTGAAGATAGTCTTGTGTCACGATGGCCTGGCGGTCATTCGAATGTAATGAATATCTCCTGATTTGTGGTCCGTTTTCGTGCGTCACGTCGCCGTCCTCGAGACTGTCTCAGGCTCGTTCACAGACACATGCATTTGTTCAGGATGATTCTACCAGGCAGCAACCGTGTGAATGGGGAGAAAGCAAGCCAGCAGAGTGTCGTCTGCTGCCAGCATGTGTCCGCTGTCTATAAATTACAGCACCACACTCCGCGCTGATGTCACCGTCCATCCACGATCAAATTGACAGCGTGATCCCAACGAAAACCACATGTCGGCTTCTGGCCCAGGCGAACAACCGCGATTAATCAACGGAAACTCCGCCACGTTCAGGATGAACATCCGCACATCAGCACAGACATTCGAACTCGAAGTGCATTCGTCCACGACAGTGCAACAACTCAAGCAGCTGATCGAAGCGCGAGCCTCACCGGACCACGACTTGAAGGATGGCTCCGATGGGAAAGTGCACTTGATGCTCAACCCGTGGCAGGAGATGGAGCTGTACTTGAGTTGGGACGAGGTGGGCTTGGGGAGGGAGAACGTGCGGGAGGGATCGACGGTTGCCGTCGTGACGAGGCCTGTTATGCGTAAGGTGACGGAGGCGGGAGGGGAGTGGAGGTTGGAGTATCGGTTGATATGAGAGTGGCTTGGATAATAAGGCTGGCACAAGCTGTTCTCTTTGCTCACGCCCTTCCCGAGTCTTTGTTGTTGCAAGCTGGGATGCGATGCGATTCAATGCATGCTGCCGTGTGGTCCTTCATGCATACATGTAGCTTGTAGAGGGAGCGCCTGATCCTCCCTGTCCGAGCAAGGCGCGATCTGTGTCGTTCTGACTTTTCAACTTTCATTCGCCGTTGTAAGAACCAGCCTTGGGTGAAGAAGAGCCGTTCAGATCAAGAAGTAAGCGGGTTTTGCCCCTCTGTTGTACATTTTCTTCGTTTCTTGGTCCAGAACGAAGTTGGAGACCTGCACCTGATCGGAGTTGCTGCTGTTCTCTGTGTGAAGCATTATCTTCTTGAAGTGCAGCAGACATCAGCATGTGAGTGCGACTTCTCGGTCAGCGGTGCAGGAGGAGCAGAGTATACATGATCCGGGATCTTTAGACACAGAGTCGCTCGTATCTTCATGTTCCTTTACGCAAGCTGTATGTACTAGATTCTCGCACGGCATCGCCAAGGGCAGCACTGTTTAATCAGCCGTGTTCAAGCATGTCTGATCATTCAACAGCCGCTCATAACAGACCAAATTCGCGGACGAACTTGGCATTGAGGTGGATCGAAGGGCGATCAGAAGCAAGGGACTTGGGAACCTAGTCAGCCAAGACCCTGGCACGGACCCAGGTCCGTTGCAATATGACGCGCTTCGACGACAGGTCTTCCAGGATCAAGTTCTGTCTCCGGCATTCGCGCCATGCAGGTTATGCGCTGTGGTCTGTGCCAATGTAAGTCCCGTAGCTCTCTTCAGCACTTCGCTGTTCCCTCTTCACAGCACATTCACGATGGAATTCGTCCTTGGCCTCGCAACGGCATTACCCGTCGTGAGCGCGACAGGTATCTCGGTGGTGACGGGCGTGGCACAAGGCGTGTCGGAGCAGAAGAGGGTGAATGCCGATGCCTCGAACCAGACTCGCATGCTCAAGTTCCACGTCGATACGTGGGTCAACGAGGGCAAGAAGAAGGGAGTCGGGCCAGAGCTCACGAACGGCATTGTGACGTTACGAGACTCGAAAGTCTGGGTGGAGGCGAAGAATAACGAGACGGGCGAGCCGGCGCACGTGGGACACCATCCGTTCACTGGCTTCTACCTTGCATACCCCGACGACAATCGAGGATACACGCGAGGGCTGGTGAGCACCATTAGCGTTGACCCGCCCATGCTGAATTGGATCTATGTGGACAAGGACACGTACGAGTGCAAGTTTGCCGCGCGGTCAGGCAGTATCATGCACCATGTCGGGGACTATGACTGGACGAGTGATGATAACGACAGCTGCATTACCTTTGACGGCTTTGAGGGGTTTGTCGCCGTGGAAGAGAAGACAGGGGGCTGGGGATTGTATTTTGACATGGATGATGACGGGCTGAAGGGCAAGAAGAAGGGCCGGAAGGTGGTTGAGATTCACTTGCAGAGGAGAGTCATCACGGGGCAGGAGGTGAACAAGTGGGGTTTGAAGGAAGATGGGAATATTGGCTTCAAGTCCACGAAGGAGGTTGACAAGATCAGCAAGCCGAAGCCAGAGGGGCAAAAGCCGCAGTCCGTGTTACAGCGAAAGAAAGAGTGAATGGCGATGGGCGTTTGTGGCCTCCGGTAGTGGCGTCGTTTTGCCATGCACACTGCTGTCTCCCTCCGTGGCCACGCCAAAATTTGTAGGTGTCGTACAGTCGTGTCAAAGGTTTGCGCCTCTACTAAAGATCTGACCGTATGCAGACTAATGGACCTGGCATGTATCGTCATGATCCGGATCATTACAGGGCTTCGCCGCGCCGAGCTCTGGCCCCGCCCGTGCTTTGTTCCCGGAGTCCATGAAAGATCATGCCTTTGACTTCAGAGGCCAGGCTCAGGCCTGCGCGATCTTGTGGCGTTGGGTTCGAGAAGCAGGGGATGCGTCGTGCTGCAGCGAAGACAGATGAGCTAGGAGTGGAGGTTGACCGTCTCTGTGCTCGTTGCGCGCTTGCGCTCTTCGAGGTGAGTGCAGGCGGACGCTTGGAAGCTGACTGAGCACGTGCAGCCGCATTGCAACGGCGGCAGACCAGCTGGATCGACATGCACCCGTGCCAGCGGAGGCTGAAGGGCGGCATTGCTGAACCACTCGGGCGCTTGCATTTAATCGTGTCGGTCACCGGAAAGGGGCAAGCGAGAGCATGCGGGCACGAAGAGACACAAAGCCGGCGGCAGTGCAATAAGACTGGATTTGCTACGTATACGACAGAGACTACATGCACGAGTGGCTACTCCTGACGATTACTGCCCATGCCTCGCAAGTGCTTCTGGATTCTGAGTGTGTGTGAGCACGGGAGATAATCCTCACACTGCGCGGCTGGTCGAATCTTCGAGCATGCAGCTCATGACAACCGTAGTCGTGCCGACGACGTTCTGTTGTGATGATTGCGGCCATTGGGAGTGGCTGGTGGAGGTGTTGACGTGTATTGTTTTGACGGTCGCGTCGATTCTGAGCCGGGAGGCATAACTTCGCGCGCCGCCCCGCCCCGCCCCGTCCCGCCCGGACCTGCCTCCTTCCCTCTCTCCACATCGCACATTTGACCGCGCCTTCTGCACCGCGCCACATTTGCACATTCACCCAGCACCGCGCCTTCTACACACTGCGCTGCGCTGCACTTCACTTCACTTCCCCGTACATACCCTTCTGCTTCACCTTCCGATCACAAGCCATGGCTGCTCGCAAGAGCGACCGTCAGTCGGCAGCGCCCACGCGTCGCAGCACCCGCATTGCCTCCAAGACCAACTCGCGCGCCTCCTCGGCCGCCGACAGCACTGACAGTGGTTTGTATCTTCCCATCCCTCCCTCTCCGCCCCCCGCCGCCCCCGCCCCCACTGCACCTTCTTCGCTCCTCTCATCGCGTGGTATTGACGCGGCCCACTTAGTGCAAGTGGCCGGCAAGAGCGCAAGCGTGGCTTCATCCAACATCCAAGTCACCCGCCGCCCCAGCAAGACCAGCGTGGTGCCGCTCAACAACGGCATCGAGAAGAACACTTCCAAGCGCAAGTCTGCATATACATCATCCTCGGTCCCGAAGCGTGCGGTCGCGCCCGTCTCAACAACGCGCCGATCTCCCTTCAACGTGGACTATGCCATTGGATGTATCCTCTCTGAAATCCAGCGCAACCCATCGGCCACCCGCATCGCATGTCTCGACTCACTGACCGTGGCCGAGAAAGACGCAGTCATTCAGCGCTTTGGTGAGCGCGAGCTTCGTCTGCAGCAGCAGATGGAAGAGGCGGAGCGTCGCGTGCAAGAGGCCATCGCCGAGCGTGATGCCGCCTTTGAAGATCGCGACAGGGCGCGCATGAAGCTCAAGACTCCCATGCGTGACGCCATGTTCCAGCAGTCTCTCCGCAAGAGACGTGAAGAGTCGCTCGCCCCCGCCGAAACGCCCTCACACACGCGCATCATCAGTGCGACAGCTGCATCGCCTGCTGTCGCTTCGGAAACTCGAAACACTCCACACACCAGCAATTCGCTCGACTTCTCTACCGCAGAACTCATCACCGGCACACCAGCCCCAGTCTCAGCACCATCACCACAGCCTGAGCCGTCCCCAGAAGAGCAAGTCACACCCAAGCCACGATCATCATATATCGGGTCGCTTTTCAGCACCATCTTATCTCCTCTGCGCTTGGGCATCTGGTCGCAAGGAAACAGTTCGCAGTCACAACAACAGACCTCCCAAGACCGATTGGGCGAGTTGCCAGCATCTCGCAAGCGTCCAGCGCCGGCTCAAGAGGAACCAGAGATACACACACAGACACAAGGACAGGGCCAGACTCAGACGCATACGTCCTCGACCCTGACCCCGGCGCAACAGCCACAGCGAGTACACACATTCTCCACCCCACGCGCTTCGACCACTTCGATCTTGGGATCACACACCGCTCGCGCGTTCACCATGCCTTCTACCAAAACCCCCTTTCAAGAGACATCTCTTGCTACCATCACTGAACACACCGAATCGAGTGAGCAGACGATGGACCTTGATCCGACGCCAGTGAGACCTCAACGCACCATCGCCTCCGTCCGTCGCGCTCAACAGACGCCGTCCCGCCTAGCCAACACACCATCCCGTTCCTGGAGCAAAACACCGACGCCCAGGGACACGAACGCGGATCGCCGCCTGGAGAAACTCAGAAAGTTTCGCGAGCTCAACGAAGAACTGGAGACAATGAAGGAGGATGAAGAGGTCAAGCAAATGACCGAGCGCCCGCTCAAGCGTGTCAAAGTCGACACATTGGTCAAAATTCCACACAACCGACCAGGCGATGCCTCTGGCACATTCCGCATGCCCGATATTGACTCCGACGATGAGATGGAGGTCGATGCCGACGAGGAGACCCGAAGCAACATATTTGAGCTATCCACCGCCGACGAGGTGTCTGCGACGCCAGCGAAGATCGTACCTGCCGCTGCCGCAGTGCCACCACCAGTCGTGCCTGCTCTTGCAACTGCTCCTGCACCTGCGCCAGCACCAGCAACAGCACCAGCACCTGCCCTTGCTTTCGAGTTTCCAGACGTCGGCAAGTTGCCGGAGAGCGAGGAGAACGAGGGAAGCGCCTACCTTGGCGCCAAATTTGCTTACGGCCTCGAGCATTGGAAAGCAACTAGCGAATTGTTGGACTTGTTTTGAGGAAAATTTCGAGGCCCCGAGCGACTTTGTTGGGCTTTGTTTTTGTATACTGTAACAAAAAGTGTACTTTAGCTGTACGAGACCATGAATGACGATGTAATCCAACGTCTTGTGCGTTCTACGTGACCTCGTAGAGCCAGTCCATATTCCCAAATTGAGAGGCCCAGTGGCAGGACATAGCCTTCACCCTACATGACCTTTTTCAGAACCAGTGAATATCCGACCAGGACGCTTGGAAGCTCGTGCCGATCTGCAGAGAGGATTAGGTGGGAGGGCAGATCTGTCTCTGTTCGCACGGCCTCTCAAAGTTACGCGACACCCAATCAGCAGCATTTCACATGTTTGTCGATCGGAGAGATACAAGGTGCTGAGAATTACTTTCTCTGTGTCTAAACTGTATGCCTTGCTTCCAAACCTTCCAATATCCGACCAGCATGATTCGGATTGTTGACTGATCCACCGGAAACGCCATGCTCAGATACGACTCGAACATTGCTCTTTCAAAAACTCTCTCGCTCGGCCGACAGCAGTTCTTGGTTTTGTTTCGGTTTTGGCTTTGTACGCATGGCTGGGAAAAAGATGCCGGGGTGAGCAACAGTCATCAGCACTGCCGCCAACGCAATCATGGCTCCATCAAGTAACAAGAACTCGTTCTCGTTACGCATCAACGGTCCGCCCCAACCTCCGGCCATCTCAGGTAGCCTGGTAATGATTAGAAGCAAGTAGTAGAAGATTTTTTTTTGGACGGGTACTGACCGGTATATGCTTCTCACAAAGATCGCCAGGAAAGCTATGGTCGAGGAGACAAGGTAGGCCTGGAAGCCCCTTTTCGAGGATGAGTATTCCTGCGCCTTTTCGAGCTCAGCGCTACGCAGGGCGTTGGATCTGACAAGTGCGAAGGCGAAGTCGGCTGCCAGTAGCAGACAAATCGCCATCGTTGCGACCTGGAAAGCAATACCAGCGATCATGACATCGTTTCCGATGTCAATGACATCGCCAGTGCCAGACGCAGCAATTCCTCCTCCCGCGGCCTGCAACAAGATGCTGATGATGTCGCAGCCGATGAAGATCCAGGTGTATAATTTTGGCATCAGCCTCGACTTGTCCGGGCCAAGAGTGAGGACCATGTGCTTGAGGGTGAGGTAGATGCCAGCCGCCAGAAATGATGGCGAGATGATGAGACAGCAGATCTGCACCTTGAAGCCATTCTCGCTCCAAGGATTGTCGTGCATCATGATTCGTCCTCCATATCCGATGGTCTCGCCCAGACATCCGATCGCAACGACAATCGAAAATGCAACAACCTTGTATCGGATCCCCAGCAACACTTGAGCGATGGCACAAATTCCGAAGACGGCGATGAAGAAGCTGTTTCCAGGCAGGTTGGGTCGGTACCCGTATGTCGTAGCTTCCACGGGACACGCAGCTGTGACTTCTGTGCAGTTGCGGTTCGACATATCGTCCAAAGACAAGAGTCACAATGCAAATGTCACTCTCAAGAGGAATGGCCTAGAAATGAAGAGGCTTCCCAAAAGAAACCGTCGATCGACTGGAGTTGCAACATGGTATCATTCTCCAAGGGAGCGATCAGGACTGCTTTTGCCGGGCGAAAAGTCGCCGCCTGGGCTCATGATGATGGCAATCCTTTCAAATTTCTGCGTGCGCGGACTGAGGCGCTGAGGTGGATTGCATTTCCTTCGTACCTCGTACGCTAGCTGACGACGATGAATCTTTGGGCGGCTCAACCAATCATCGCCATCTTTGTCCAATGTCGCTTCCAATTCATCGGGTCCGTGGACTCGCCTTTGAGGCAGACGCAACCCTCTTCTCATTGAGCATCGTATCCTCCGAGTCCGTGAACGACCGCGCGCGGCTTCTCTCTCTTCAATACGTGTAGTCCATCCTTTCGTCTGCGTTTTGGTCTCTTTCCACGCGCAGGAGCTGACGGCCGAGTAGGATTTCGCGTTTATGGCGCGAAAGCGACAATTACACCGCGCGAGCTGTGGTGGCATACCCATTGATCGAAGGAACGCACATGGCATGAGAATACCACAGCTGCGGAAAGCTGGCAGATCTTCCACACCACGTGCTGAGGCACAGTCATCCTACTTCTCATCTCGCGCAGCACTGATCGGAGTCTCCATCTCATGGCCAACCTGATGCCCGGGCAACTCGTATATCTCTCCGGCTCCCAGCAATTGAGCTCCAATACAACCCTCGAGTTCCAGTTTCTTCTCCGCAGGCTTGCTTGCCATTTCGTGGACATGGTTCGACATCAGTTCTGCTTTGCTATTGCTGGATCCTGCAGGGAGTTCGGCTTTTCCTGCAGCTCGGTCAAGCTCAGCACGCTTCGCTTCCTCTGCCCGCTGCTGCCTCCGCTTCCTTCGTCGCAGGAACAATAGTCCACCGGAGACGAGTATGGCTAGCAGCACTGCCGCCACGACGATCCCTGCTATCGCTCCCGTTGCGATCCCTCCTCCGTTTCGCGAGGCCGGGAGGATCGTCACAATTTCACTTGAAACGCCAGGTCTATGCAACGACTGTCCCAGCGTGAAGCTCTGCCGCTCCCAGTCGACGACGAGGTAGGCCTCCTGCAGGAACGTTCGACCGAGCACAAATTGGCTCTCGTTCGCGGCTCTTCGGAGGGGGAAGTACGTCGTGTCCTTTGTAGACCATGGCTGACCTATCTGCTGGTCGAATGCCGCGTACGGCAAGGTAATACCCACAACGTTGTTGACTGCTGACGCTGCTGCTATGGCAAAGGTAAACTCAGGAGCGTGACTCAGCAGATTCTGTCGTGTCGTAGCGTTCACGAAGTACAGTCCGGTATTGTTGTCGTACTGCAAGCCCAGTGCGTCTGCTAGAATATCACACATCGTATCAGGGAGCCAGATCTGCGCTACTGTTGAATCGATGGATACATTCAAGCCACTGGTCTCGATAGCTGGCGAAAGGGTTCCTTGTAGAGTGTTACTAACCACCAGGTTCTTCAGACGTACCGTCAGCGACCGTGCTCCGGCAAATGCGAGAGGAAAAGTAAGATTGCTGGGTTCGAAAGCTGCGCGATCGTAGCCGCCCATGACAATACTACCCGGCGCATTGCCTATCACTTGTCAGAAGGGCCCTGCCAAAGATTCTGTTGCTAGACTTGCGATACGCTGCTCCGGCACTGAAGCCGTACGAAAGACTGGGAGAGGTGATACTATTCTTTGCTGCGCTTAAAAGCGTGGTCGCAGTGTTTGGCAAGTTGGAGAAATTGCCCGGCTGCACCCCCAAACCGAAGACACCCAACCAGAAGTTGTAACTGGATATGCCGCCGATGATCTGACGACTGAAAGTCGTGGAGTTGCCCGACGTTCCGAGCGAAATCTTGTCCAAGCCATACAATGCCGCATCGCCCGAATTTGGGAACAGGTTGTCATCCTGACTTAGATCATAGATGCCGATCTGTTCCCAGCTACTCGATTCATTGACCTGGAATCCGCCATTCCGGGTGCCTCTGGAGCTTGCGCAATTTGGTATCGATGATTCGCAACCTTCTGGGACCGGTACCCATATTTCATTGCTGGTTGTCGAGCAGAGAACTTCGAATTTCTGCGCCGGTGTGCCGACATCGAGGTGATATGTCGACCAGTTGCCGTCGTTTCCTCCCCAGCCAGACGACCGCAGTATCAGAGGAGACGCTGAACGCGACATACTCTTAAAGATCCCGCAGGACTGCGCCTGGATGCTGCTATGTCACCTTTTGAACCTCGAGACTCGGCGATGTTGGAACAAAATGCGATCATCGCGAGATACATGGCTGAAGCCGGCTTCACTCGCGTGGCGTCACATTGCTGTCTGGGTCCATCCTTTTCAGAACCTCGAACCTGTCAGATCCGTGACATGGGCTCCTTGCACTCACCTCAAACTCTTCTTCGCCCGTCGATGCACGAGCCCTATTTTTGAAAGCATGTCGCAGTCAACGCTGCCAAGACTCCAATGGAGATACCATGTCGGCTTAGCTAACACTTTGACGTACGTGCATGGCCAGACTTCCCAGCCTCGTACTACATGGGGCCCAGGTCAAGCGCGTCTTCCGGAGCGCAATCTTCAAGGGATACTGGCCATTTCCAAAGGGTTGGTGGATGTTGACGGTCCTGCACTTCCACAGGCGCTGCCTGGATGAAAATCTGCGCTCGCTGAGAATACTGCTGGGCAGCACATGTCGAGAGTTCGTGGTCGGGTGGAGGACTATGAGTAGCCTGCGCGCAATACTTCAAGGAGCGCGACCACATTCTGTCGAGCTTATCACCTTGTGCTGCGATGCCTCTTGAGACATGTGTCTTCACAAGCACGCGCAGTGGCGGGAGAAGAGTGGTGCCGGCTTCAACCCCTACTTAGAGTTACATTGGTGTCCAGTGCGTGCTATTTCAGACCACGGTGTCCTTCATCACTCTGATGTCCGTGGAGGCTTGAATGCGATTGTCGATTTGAAATGAGTCTGCGATTCGTGTAGGACAATGCGCTCCTGGACAACGAGCGCTGCAACCAGTCCTTAGCACACGAGCTCATCGTCTGAAATACGGGCAGAGTCAAGTCTTTGGCTCCCGCCCGTCTTCTGTCGCCGACCTGGAGAGGGGACCACGGAAATGCCCTTGCTCGCGGACGCGTCCGGTTGTGCACATCCAACAACCACGTGCGCACCGTGTCTGCTTGGAGCTCTAACGGCGACTCTGACCTTTCCGTATAATATCACACAGACACTAGATGTCGAGGTGATACCGTACGTCACTGGATTGCCCAATGGCACGAACTGCACGTACAGCTATGAGACGATTACTCCTACCCACGTACCGATCGGAACCGGCGTGCCCATTGTTTTCGACAACAATTCAACCCTCACTTGGGTGACCGATGGCGCAACGCTGTAAGTTTGGAATGTAGAGTGAAGTTCTGCGCTCAAAACTTACGCTTGTGAAGGACGTATCCAACCACATATGCCTCATTCTACAACTTCACGGGCGTGGCCGCACCTACCGCGGCACCAACAGCATGCCTATCTAGCAAAGATCTCGGTCCAATTACCTTGCCAGCGACGACTGCCCCAGCAGCTTTCATATACACCCCGGCAGTTGGCACAGATGCAATGATGGAACTCACCTATGGCCACCTGCCAACTCCGCTACTCGGATACCTCGGGAGCCTTACCACAGTCGTTCAGCAACTCGGGGGCAATCAGCCGAGTAAATGTGCTCCCACATGGCAACATGACCCAATTGCATGCACGAGACCACCGCCCTTCGTGAATGCTACATCAACGATACCACCTCATCACAGATATCTTCAGCCGACGGCTTTCCCTAACCATACGAACGCTTCACAGAATTTGTCGATGATTACCCTGAATTTGACGGGGACTTTCCTAAGTCCGTTCCCTACGCTGGAGCCAACACAGAACAACCTAATGGAACCTCCTCCTGGCGGTGCTCCGCCCGCGATCGACAAGATTCCTGCGGTGGCGTTAAGGCGCAGAGAAGGCAAGCCCAACTTTACACCATACAATCCTGCCGATGCCGACAAGACAAAGCCCGATATTGTTTTGCCGCAGAATCTCGGCCCTGGGAGCGACGACCACAGTGGGGACAACAATAATGGTGGTAGCAATCAGGCTGCGCAGCAGAGTTCCGATCAGCATCAGTCATGGTCTCCCGCTCCAAATCCTGACAACTACGGCGGCAGTAGTAGCACCTCTCCCAAGCATGGGCAATCGCACGACGCAAGTGGTGCTGGTTCCGACACTGCACACCAAGGTCCCGCACAGGAGCACAAGTCACCTTCCACATGGATCTCTGGCCATCAGGGAGACAGCAGCAGTACTTCCCCTGAGCATGGAACATCACGCAATTCGAATGCGGGTATATCTTCGTCTCCAGGGGGCTTGCAACATACCACGGGGAGTATTGATCAGTTCGGAGGGGGTATGGACCATTCGTCCGGGTCAAGCGCATCGGAAGCATCTGGAGGCGGCAGTACACTGCCTGCTTCATCAGAGAAGGAAGGCGCATGGACTGGATCGCCAGGAGGCAGCAACAATGGTGGCGGTGGCAGTGGCGGTCCAAGTTCATCTGAAGGCGGGACCACCTCGACTTCGGTCTCTGGATACATTGAGTCCGGACTCAGCCATGGTTCGAGCTCGTCCTCAACGAGCTCTCCGGCCGGCCCAGCGGGTTCTCCGCAACCTGGATCTCAGAGCTCATCAGGTGGCACTTCTCCGGGACAGGTTCCTGGTACAGTACCGGGGAATCAAAACCCTGACTCGCAAGAACAAGGTGGAAGTGCATCTGGGTCACCTGGACAGCCTTCGTCTAGCAACGGCAATGGCAACGGCACGCCAGCGTCAGGATCGCTGCCTCATGCAGGCAGCAGCACGCCTTCGCAAAAATCCTTAGGCTCTATTGCCGGCCGACCATGTATGCTAGCATTGGCAGCTGGACTGACGATTGTCGCGATTGCGGCTGTTTCTTGAGATCTGTTCTCGCAAGAGTTGGTCGACGTTCTTACCTTCTGATCAAACAGAACTTTACACAGATAAATTGAATATCTTTGGCAGTAGCTGGAGCGCTGGTGTTCTTGATTATTTCTGGTTTCTCGAGATTCATCTGGGAGACGCTACGTCGTAGTGGCGCATTGGTAGTGGTTCATGTTGCGTCAAGACGCAGACTTATAAAACGGTGTTGTAGCAACGCCGAGTCAGGACCCGGCGCAAAATTATTGTTTTCACTGCCTTGTCAATGCTATTTTTGTTTGCTACCAGGGGTTATGACAAACGTCCTCGAAGTGACAGCCTAGATTTATACGTCACGCGGAGAGACTAACGTTCCACAAACGGAATCCTTCATGGCTAGTTGCTTAGCTGAGATAGAGACTTCTGTTCGCTGATCGTACTCTACAACATCATCTGCTACAGACTGACACGCTGTGAGATGTGACAGGACAGTGTTGAATCTATGCTTACAGTACCGGGCCATCAAGCGCTGTCTGCGAAAGACGGTCTTCTTTCTTCGAGCCCCCTGTCGTTGAGCATGTTTTCTCGTGAAATGCTGTGTGGACGACGTCTGAACTCTGCACTCCCGACTATGCCTCTGTCGTGGCCAATGCTGTGTCGACAGCAGCGACCAAGATCTCATGCCATCGCCCAACCCACCAGCGGTCCCGATGAGCCTCGAGGACAATGGAATAATGCCGCAGCACCAGGAGCGCATGTTTGTCAAACTCGGCCACCTTGGTGAAGAATGCGTCTTCTGCCATTGCGGGAAAGTGAGCCATGGCACGAACATCACTGGGCGCAGAATGGACAGTCGCCCACGTGGTTCTCAGCAGTTGTGTTGCCTCCCTGCAGACTTGATCCATCTGAGAAGTATCAAAGGCTTGGAAAGCCTCTTCGACCTCAGGCGCCGATTCGTCGGGAGTGGCGACTTTCAGTTTGTCGCCAAGCAGTATCGCTTCGCCAAGCTCCGTGTCCTCTGTATTCCGAGAATGCCACAGCGCTCGAGGGCCTCTGAATAACGCGAAGACTTCGAGGATATCTTGTACGCTTGGGGCTTCGCTCGTGGACTGCAAGCTGCCAAACGCCAGGAAGATGAGCATGATCGAGTACAAGAAGATGATATTATTCTGCGTCGGATCCTGCCGGGTGAGCATGTCCTGAAACATTGGCAAAGCTACTTGTTGATGATAGAGGCCTCGCGCACGGTATTTTGCTGCCAATGCGGATTCACCTGGTATGTTCGCATGGCTCGCAGCGAGGTCAACAGCTGCCAGTGCGAGGACGCCGCGTTGCAGCACGGGATGAGTCTCGGCTTTGACGGGCACGACCATCTGCCAGACTTGACTCGCTCCGTGCGTTGGGAGCAGACGAGTCGATGTGCTTGTGCAATATCGGTGCATAAGTCTCAGATCGAGAGCATCGAAGAGGTGCGGAGTGGGGCCCGAGATCGATGTAGCGCTCCCGTTTGCTTGCTGGCCAATCTGACTAGAAGGACTGCCGCCATCGAACGGATATTGACATGCGGTGTTTCTTCTTGTGCAGCTTTTGCAAGCAGGTCTGCCCTCGTCGCACTAGACTGCATCAGGAAGTGCATTTCAGGTCGATGCATAGCTAGACCTTGTACCTTTACTCTTCTTGCCTTACATGCATAGCAACCAGTCGTGGTCTTTGCATGATGTCTTCGGCTCGGCATGTTGGTCCCTGTGACATGGTTTATTGTTTGTCAATCAGCCGAGCTATACGATGTACGAGGAAGGTGCTCCATTGGGGGACAGTCTGCGCGTTTTGTGAAAGGAGAGGCGTTGTTCGAAGGATGTAAGCAGTACGGGGTGATACCCTAGATGCGGCTAGTGTACGAGATACGTATCCTTAGTCATCATTCACGGCGCCTCATGCGCCTATGTTATCGGCAACGATAGGCGATGTGAGACGCGCGAAACACAAAAGTATAAGAAATTCCTCCACGTGAGAATGCTTTTTTGACTGTCTCTAAAGACAAGGACTTAGACGCACGCTTAAGTGCGCGCAGAGAGTGTTGACCAGAGCACTTGAGATGACTTGCTGCTCATGGCGAAATTCTTAGCAATACACACTTGCAACTGCTGTCTTCTACTTCGACTTGCCACCAAACCCACGGCCGCCATCTCTGCCACGGCCGGACGCGACCCGCAGTACATATGCTCCACGCTCGAACGTATTAGCCACAATGTACCCGGATGGAAACTGGAAATTGCCCCAACTTCCTACGAAATCGAGAGACCCTCCATTTGCATCATCCTCAGGGTGCATATCAAAGAATGCCAACGTCTTGACTTGACTGCCATCTGGCTGGCGAGCAATGGATCGGACATCTTTGACCCAGACGCCTGCACCGTAGTTGGACTGGAACATCACGCCGTCTTCAATGTAGAGGTTGTGATCGACGGCACGGTGGTCTGTGGATTTGAAAGTGCCGGTCTAGAGAAGGGGCGTCGTCAGCTCAACGTCCTGTGCGGAAGATTGGGAGCAAAGGCAAGTTGTTAACACTTACATGCTTTGGATTCTGAAGATCAGTCAGATCGATGATGTGTGTAATCGGCACACCATCAGCAACAACGCCTTGGACCTCGTCCAGCTCGTCGTTCAGCAGGACGAATTGATGCCAGTTGCGCTCAGTCCACCATCCCTGATGGCAGTACGTCGCACCAGGATACTCGAGGCGTCCAAGCATGGTGGAGTTGGCTTTGTCTGTGGAGTCCCATACTGTGATCGAGTCTCTGCAGGACATTCGTCAGCACGATGTTTCCTGGATTTGGGAGAAGGTGAGTCATGGATCACTTACTCATTGTAGGCAATGCAGATGTTGCGTCCACGGTAGCGTCGGTCAGGACCATTGTAGGTGACGCACTGCGCATCGTGAGTGTAGCCATCGGAGCTTGCACAGCCTGGTTTGGTCGGGTTTCTCGGGTTGTCCAGATTGATGTATTCGAGACCTGCTCGGCATGTCTGGTTGCGAGGTTGCGCGCCGACAGCGATGGCATACTCATTGTCCCAATCTACGACAATATTATGTGCTGTGATCCAACTCAGTCGGGTTCAAACCCTCCAAGGTTGTAACTCAAGATCTTTAAATTGCAAGAGACCGATGTTAACATAGGAGACTTACCACGACCAATAGGTAGCTCGTCGAAGATGCTCTCGACATCGTCTCGGCTGAAAGTCACTGGGTTGGCGGGATCAATGGCAGCGACCTTGTTCATGTCAAAGATTTGCACGTTATGGCCAACAGCCTCGGACCCAATGATGGCCAAATTGTTCAGGACTCGAATCTCTCTCCATGACGAGCCAAGAAGATCATTGGCAGGGAGTCTTCCGAGATATGCCATCTTGCCATGACGATCAATCTCGACGAATGCTGTGCCCGTGTGCTGTCCGATGAGGGCGATTTGTCGACCTCTGGGGCCGACCCAACCCCAGACTGAAGAGCCTCGACGATTGGGAAACCGTGGGTCGGCTTCGCCGCCGCCCAGATCGTTGTGGTTGATGAAATCGTAGAGATCCATCTGCATGAAAGGATTAGTACAATTTTCGTGTCAACTCTTTAGTCAAGCATCCTATCCATACGCGCTGAGCACAAGTCGAGAGGCATCATCTCTCAAGTTGGCAGCGAATCATGCTTGCACTGTGGTCGAGGAAGACTTTGAATCCAGCAGCAGCACCGTCATAAGCACGTAGACGGCTTTTACGTTTCACAAACCTCCGCAGACTGCTGAGCTGGTACTGTACAGGCCGCGGCATCCTGGGCGAGCACCATAACTCACATTGTCACAGCGGAAAGTCTGCATGGCATTGCCTGGCTCGGCGATAGCAAGACCATCGCGGCATCGCAGACGGTCACGCTTCACTCGGCGGTCGAGCTGATCCCAGTTCTGCCATGACGGCCACTGGCTGGAATTTAAAGCTCCTGCAGCTTCGAGAGCATCCCATTGAGCCTTGACAACGTCAGCGTTGATCGGTTGTGGAGAGAGGGGACTGCGTACATTCTTCATGTCCAAGATCATCTGATGGACCTCGCCTGATTCATATTGCTCGCGTTTGAAGTGAGCGGCGCTAGCCAGAGCTGGCAGAGCCAGTACCGCTGGAGTTAGCTTCACCATCTTGGCAATGTGAGTTCGAGATGGAGGAACGGCACGAATGAGCAGGAATGAGCAAATTGTTAGATGAGTACGCAAAGGAACTTATAAGTTCGCTCTCCCGCCTCTTCCAACTCCCTCGCGCGCAGTGTACCTCGACATAAACCAAGTCTACGCCGTTCAAAGATCAAGACAAGCGCAAGGCCGACCTGCCCGATTGGGATGGTATGCCTAGAATATCGATGTCTTGGCCGACATGGCACAAGATGCACGGCGAATGGGCCTGAAGATAGCAATGGCTGATCGTCCTTCTCTTGCGTCTCTTGGGTTCTGTAGCGAGGATGCTGTTCGTGCCAGCGGAGGTCACTCATGCTGGTACCTTCCGGATTCGCCCAACGGAGCGCATGGCACGCCAACAGCTATCTCTTGGACAGAGAAAGTGATGGCGATGTCGCGGGTACAAGCTCTCGGCGCAGCACCTCAAAGCCCTGGCACAAAGCGCAGCACTCCCACTTGGAGAGAGGAGACCTTTACGGCAAAGCACTTCGAGCAAGCGCGGCAGCAATGTGCGATTTCTGGGCCTTCTGCAGCAACAAAAAAGAGACGCTTTAGCTCATCGACCGGGTATTCTGCCCTATGGTCGTCACAGGGCCATTCCTAGAAATGTATGAGTGCCAACACTCGTACACGAACAAAGCGGTCCGCACTCAAGCTTGTGGAGGGTTCAGTCGTGTTGTTAAAGTCATGCTCTTGCTTGCTCCGTCCGATTTCCGGGACTGCGATTGACTGGCAGCAGGTGGGCTGAATGTGGAATGGTACTGAGTTTGCAGTGGTTTTCGATAACCAGGTCGAGCTTCCTGGTAAGAAGAGCATGGCGTTCGTGCCATATCAACAGTGTGAATGTGCGCCAATTACGTGAACGTCTGGCTCCTCGTATGCGTCTTGACTAGTCCAGATAGCCCATTTCATCGTCAATAACACCTTTGAGTCCTCGAGGCTGTCTGATGTAACCTGCATTCGGGGGCGGCCAGGATCTTGATTTCACTCGCAGCTCCTCGGCATCTTTCAAGGCTTCCACTAAGGCTCTCAGTCTACCATGCACCACATACTCCTGTTGAGCCAGAGCTTCAGCAAGCTCGACTTGGTGATTGTCAAGGAGTTCTTCGTTCGGCACGACGACGAGTGGGACTTGGATCCGTAGAGCGTCGAGTATTGTGCCGGAGCCTGGATATACAGTATCAGTATTCTGGCTCCGCTATTCAGAAGATGCCATAGCATACCGGCATGACTGATCACTACGCCCTCCTCGCCCCCATCTGTGCCCTTCGCCTGTCTCATGTACTGTGTTAATCCTGCCTTGTCGAGCGCGAAGCCTTGGACGTTCAGCACACTGCCGCTTTCACTATTCTTCGCAGCTGTTATCAGCGAGTC
This sequence comes from Cercospora janseana, assembly GCA_026725115.1. Lineage (NCBI taxonomy): Eukaryota > Fungi > Ascomycota > Dothideomycetes > Mycosphaerellales > Mycosphaerellaceae > Cercospora > Cercospora janseana. Next base: position 1,449,633 of record CM049100.1, read on the forward strand.
AAAAAGCTTCTGGCCGTCTTGGCCATACTGCACGAGCAGGTCTGTATAGCCCTGCTTCTCGAGTGCTTCGAGAAAGTCGACCTCGAGTACTGCTTTGACCAATCCACCGAAAGAAGCTGTGGCGCCGATAGTGACGAAGCACGTCTTCGAAGGCATGACCAACGTGTTCTATGCCTCTGTCTACAAGCTGCACTGTCAGCGAGGAAATGTAAGTCTTGTAGGCAAGGGGGGTCCAGTCTGGATGCGGCGAAGGCGGAGGTCTTGGCACTCGGACAACTCGAAGTGAACCACAACGAGGCAGTGGAGTCGCATTCACCATTGACCATCATGGCAGCGCCATTCAAGAACGTCTGCCGACAGGCGGTTCAGACAATATCGCGCTGCAATATCTCCACAACAACGCGTGTCAGCTATGCGCGTGGAGCGCAATGGCAACAGCAACGCCCTCTCCATCAGACCTCTCGGTGCAAGGCACAGCAAGAGCTAGTCGAGAACGACCTGGACACATATCTCGAGGCTCTCGACGAGAATCTTCCCTCTGAAGCAGAGCTTTCCTCCACCGCCCATGCCGAGCTGGACCAACACCGCGAGTTGCGAGAAATGATGCGGGTCGCAGCCTGGGAAATGCCCTTCCTCGCCCAGTACGCCAAACCCTTCAACCAAGCGAAACGCGCCGGAGACCAGACACCTCTACGATGGCGATACACCACATACTTCTCCGAAGTACATCCTGCATCACGCAAAGTCGTGGTCGAATTCGAGCTCCGTCATCTCAGGCTCGGCGAGAGAGAGAAGGTGAAGCTCACGAAATTGGTCGGCAGTCGTTATGATCCTGAGAGGAGAAGTGTGAAGATGAGCTGCGAAAGTTTTCCGACGATTGCTGAGAACAAGAGATACTTGGCGGACACTGTGAATAGACTCATTGCGGAGGCGAAAGATCTCGAGACGGATTCGTTTGAAGATGTGCCTCTGGACACACGGCATCATAAATTCAGGAGGCATTTGAAGTTTCCGGAGGAATGGAGGATGACTGAGGAGAGAAGGAGAGAGCTGGATATGGAGAGGAGGCGATCGTTACTTGAAGAGGGGAAGCGAGTGGAGGAGGGGAGACTGGTGTCGGGAGTGGAGGCCATTGAAGCGGACATGCAAGTGAAATTGAAGCAAGCCGAGGAGTCTGCCATGGCGGAAGCGAGCCGTCCGTTGCCTGCTGGGAAGATGGGCAAGAAACCAATGCGGCTGAGAGGTCTATAGTGGAGTGCTCCAGAGAGGAGAACAGCATGTAAGCAAGTGTACAAATACAGGGAATTCTCTGGGTAGCTGATAGCATTTGGAGACTATGCCTACGACAAGCTTACGGCACAACGCGAGACAGCCTTCTCCTTTCTCTTCTCATGTCTTCTCAGATTGCATGATCCGCATGAAACTTCACGGTCACGTCCATGGCCATCTTGACCTCTTGCGCATCGAAACTGAGCTCCTCCGCCTTCTCCTCCGCTCCTGCCTGCGGCCCAGCCCTCCGGGCGCTCCGCATCGCCATCGTCGAACCAAAAAGACCATCGCCTCCTGGAGCCACACCGCCCTGATGATGATTCCACCCTGCACTCATCACATTCCTCGCATCGCCCTCCTGCAACTCGACGGGCCTCATATTCGTGCACCCGAGCACCTCACAATAATCCTTGGCCTTTTGCATCGCGTCCTGCGCGGCTTCCTTGCGCAGCTGGGATTTAAAGGCTTTCAACGTGGCATCGGTCAGGATCCAATTGATGTTCTGCACCTCCACGTGGCTGAGGCTGGAGAGTTTTGCGCCAAAGGCGCCCAGGGCGCTGAAGTCGCGGAAGCGGATATCGAAGTTGACGGAGGCGTTGTAGACGCGCGGCACGGGCTTATCGGGGTTCTTGTGGTTGTAGGGGACGTGGCTGGTGGAGGAGAGAGAGGTCTTGGACCAGTGAGCTAGTGGCGCTGCGCCCTTGGCTTGGGCCGTCTCGTCCTGAGGACTGAGAGGGCGGAGCAGGGACTCGATGTGGCGGGATGTGGTGAGGACTTCGTCGGAGACTGCAGCTTTGTTGTTGCCGGAGCTCGAGACGGAGACGACGATGATTGCTCGTTCTGCTGGGTGGGGAATCTCTGCTTTTCCTGTCACGAGGAGCTGAAATGGTGGCGTTGAGGTGGACGACATGCTTGTTCTTCTGTAGACTCGACTTGGATTGAGCCGTTCGTCGTGAGAAAGACTGTTGTTGTGTCGTGAGGATATTCAAATTTCCCCCGGGCAAAATCGGAGAGTGGTTGCTTGGATGTATGTGCTTCTTCGCAGTAAGGCATCTGGAGTTGCTCCTTGTATACCTGCATTAGGCAGCTGTGCACGCTGCCACACTGCTGTTGCCTTGGCGTTGCCTGCTTGCCTATGCAACACCATTGTACGACACAACACGAAATGAGAGATCGCAGACATGTAAACTCGCATTGCATCTGAAGCAGACGAGATGACATTTCACTGGAAATACGATGCGCGAAGCCTGAACCCTTGTTTAGCCTGTCCTAAAAGTGAATGTGCTAGACAAGCTCACTACACAATTCTGCTGGCTACCATTGGTCTGGGAGGCGCCTTTGTACTCCGATAATCAGACGGAGCCCCTAGTGAAGACGCGGCATTTGATCATTGCTAAGCTATGTCTGTACCCCCGATTCTATCGAGCAACCCAGTAACACACTACTGTCAGTCCGCAACCTAGCAAGAAGCACCAGATGGCACACCCTTGCACTTGCTGCTCGCCTTACCACCAGTCACGCTCACACTCTTCCATGTCCAGTTGCTGCAAGAAGCACACAAAATGTACACGGGTGTCGCACCACTCGCAACAGAACCATGAACGTTCTCGACCGTGAGACCAGTGATAGGTACTCCAGATGTAGGTGTTCCAGTGGGCGAGCCGTTCTCATAGTCCTGCTCGATGACAATCCCATATTTGCTGATATTCGAAAGCGTGATACCGGAGTATGTGACGTTCTTCACAGAACCCGTCGCACCGTAGACAGTCTTGACGCGGATGCCGTTTTGCGAGTCCTTGATGACCGAGTTCTCGATGCGCACATTGGAGACATCGTTGTCGGAACGGCCTCCGACGGAGCCGATCGAAAGGCCGTGGCCACCGGAACAAGTGCCATCGGCGAAAGAGATGTCAGATCCAGAGTTAATGGCGAGGCAATCATCCTGGTTCTTGACATTGGCTCCAGAAATGTAGACTCCTGTGGAAGAGCCGACGTCGAAAGCATCAGTGTTGTGGCCGAGGCTACCAGCAGCAGAGTTGTCCAGAGAAACGCCTTTCACATTCAGATTCTGCGCGCCGTTGATCGAGAAGCACTGAACAGGATAGTTCTTGATATTCAGGCCAGAAATAGTGGAGTCGGTGAGCTTGTGAGCATAGAAGAATTTGGGCTTGGTCTTGCCTCCGTTGCTGCCCTGCCCATCCCACCATTTGGCGCCGTTGCCATCGATGACATGTCCAGAAGCACCATTGATCGTGAGTTTATTGCCGGAGAAACTGATCAGGGGACCGGCCCATTCTTTGTACCCGAATGTGGTGGTACCTTGGAAGGTGACCTACAGGTTTGTCAGCAGACGAAGCGCTTGAGTACATTCAGTATACTGACAGTAGTGCCATCTTTCAAGCCAGTCATATCAAGTGTCTGGCCCGCCGGGACTGCGATGCCATTCAGAACGATGTTACTAAACGCGAGTCAGCTGCGTCACGCCCTGCGATGTGGCAATCCGACAACGCCAAAGAGCATAGTCATTGTGCAGTGAAGGATCTGGAATGTGACAAATCACTCTAGGCGGACAGACTTACGAGCAGGAAGTCTTCGAAGCAATCGCAGTTGCGGCGTCGGTGAAAGTGCATGATGCACCTGCAGCGGCGCTGGCGATCTCAGTCTTGTGAGCACGAGTGTCCAACGGTGCGCCTGGCAAAGCAGCAGCAAGGCCAGAGCCGACCAGCGAAGGAACGACAATCTTTCCAAAAATCATCTCGAAGCAAGAAAGACCACCAGGGTCTCGAATGGGCTAATGGAAGAGCAAGCGTGCGGATGGGCCAGCCCGGTCAAGTGGTCGGAGAAGCTGTATAGAGAGATGGATGCAAATGCTTGCCAGAGCTTGGAAGACTTGGCCCTATATACGATGCATACTGCCCACGCGTTAGCGTACTTGACGTCGCACCGAGCATCATCAGGAGGCGAAGGGTTCTCTTCGACGGGACTCCAGCATGGGTCACACAGATTGTTGTGGGCGAAGCGCTAGGCTCGCTTGACCTCCGGTGTACCATCGCAAACTGGGTAGTGAGCAGTGAAAAGTCATGACCGTGGGCAGATCTAGCATCATCGGGGGCTTCCGACTGGGGGCATAGGCGCCTAGGCCCAAGCAATCGCGTATGTATGGTCTAGAACAGGTTGAGGTTGACGCGTGTGGTATAGTCTACGTGAAACATCTGGATCCGCTCGATATGAAGTCGGTTGCAGCCAAGGTGTCTCACGGCCATTTAGCCGGAAACGGACAACGAGGCTCCACGTTGATTCGAACTTCTGCTTCTCAAGCGTCTGGATCAACATTGCAGTGTGATGCGTTTTCGGACAACAAATTTTCCGTGGCCATGTTCCGCGTGATTATTATGATCAGTAATGCTGTAGCACGATATACATGCGCCACCGCATGCGTCGCCCAGATCGACAACGAGGTCCTGCTAGAATGAGTGATCTTGGCCGAGGGACGCGCTTCTGAAGCATCGGCTCTGGTATTCATCGGCCCGGCGCACGGAATCAAGGAAAGTAGTGCAATCCGAGCTGTGCGCAATGGACGTAGTCATTAGTATTAGAGGAAAGCGGAGTCCACCGCACAGCCATGTGCAAACTTGATTATCGTTCGCAAATCGCGGCCCTATTTGCCCGAACCGGTGATCATCTGTGATTCGTCCGGCGTAGTAATTTTGCGTGTACCTCTGCACACCGAGGCACCTGGCGGATTGCCGTCAATCAGCGTGGCCGACTGCCAGGTCTAGTGAAGATCGCGGAGCAGATGCGTCCTAGCTCCGGTCGGAGATTGTGTAGATGCATTCATATTGTGCAGCATCCATCGCTTCATGACTTTCCACCAAAGAAGCTTGTGATCTTTGCATTTGCCCCCTTCTCGGGAGTCTTTGCGATAGTATTATTGGATGTAGCACTTCTGGGCTTCCTAGCAGTCGGTTGTCTGCCAGCAGTATGCTTAGCTGGTGACGGGGTGGCATTCTGCGTCTTCAGCACCTTCTTCACAGGGCTTTCTGCTGCCGCGCGTAGGGACTTGGCGTCGACTTCGGATATCTCGCGCTTGATGCCACGCTCTGCTTGCTCATCGGCTGCATTGAGCACGTCATTGTCATCGAGCGCAGCTGTATCCGTACGTATCTTTTGTGACAAGTCTCCTTCGCTCTCCTCAGTCGGCTTAGGGAGTGGCGCGTTATCTTCCGTGCTTTCAACCTTGACAGTGGTCTCACGAGACTCATCCTCATGCTTGTGCACATGGGCGTCCTGCAAAGATCGTGCTGCCTCATTCTTCGCGGCAACATCTTTTGCAGTCGCTTTCTGATTGCCGAAGAAGTTCGCAATATTCTCCTTATTCTCGGCACTGTTCACTGGGATGATGAACTGCGGACTGTTGTTGCCGACCTTGCCCACGGCTTGGTCTACCGGATAGCAGTCGAGTGCGCCTTGGTACGGTTTGAGTATGCCTTGAAGCTCCTTGTTCCAGCCGACAAGATTTGGGTCCAGCCACATCCTCATTTCGTCGCTGTCAGGCTCGAAGATGACTGGCATGCGATCATGGAGAAATTTGAGCTGCTTGTTCGAATCCGTTGTGATGATTGTGTACGTGTACAGCTTTTCATCGCTGCCTTCATACTGCACCATGTCCCACAGACCAGCAAAGCACATCAGACGATCGTCTGTGTGTTTCATGAAATGTGGGATTTTCTCTTTGCCATTGTTCTTCTTCAGCCACTCGTAGAAGCCTTCTGCGACTACAACGCAGCGTTTCCGCTGCTTCATCGTGTTCCACATGCCGCGATTCTCGATCAGACTGTCATCTCTACAATTAATAGTCTTCATTTGACCACCATAGTCTGGTTGGCGTTTGGTCCAGAATGGCACGAGGCCCCATTTCGCAGCTTGCAGCTTGTACTTCGTTGCAGCGGTGCCGTTGCCAGTGGTCGAGTCCTTGGTCTTGTCCGTGGGCACATCATCACGATCATGGTTGATCTGCGCCTCTGTATGGCCGACGTCGTGGTGGCGTCCTGCAGTATCAGCGCGATAAATTAGGCCGTGATATCCTGGGGCGAAGTTGTAGCTTTGTCTGAGGCGCTCGTCATCATCCGGGGGAGCGTCGTCGACAGGCATGTTCTGTTCAGCGAAGTGTCGCCGCACACGCGACGGATGCCACGACAAAGCGTAGCGACCGCACATTTTTGACGGTCTGTGAGCTCGAATGCAATCGCATAGCGGGTCGACGTCGTGCTCAACCTGGAAGGAAGACGCGCAGTCAAACGCGTTGTCGTCATCAATTGGAGCAGGTCCCTTGAATTTCGGTCATCCGCAATTTACATCTCCTCCACCACTCACCCCATCACGACCATGTCGGGACGGTCTCTTTTGCGCCTGTCTCTACATCGAGCAGCTCGACAGGTCACTTGCCAGGCCCGAGAAATACATAGTACTCCTCTGCTGACGCGCACTCGCCCTCAACGCGCCTTGCGACCACCACCCATTCACCATGGCTTGCAGAGACGACATGCAGGCTCTTTCATGGAAAACGCGAAGAAGCTTACGAGACAGAACCCCTTCTCAATATCCCTTGCGGTCTTCATCATACTTGCCGGCGCGGGTAGCATTGTCTACGCAAACTACGTCTACCAAACATACATCCTGGCTGCCTTCCACAAATATCCAGAGGCCGTGGCGAAGAAGTTGCGCAGGGCATTGTACTACACCAACGTTGATGTGCAACCAAAGGAAGCGCTCAAGTACTACAAGCAAGCTCTGCAAGAGGCGGAAGAGATCAAGATGGACCCCTTCTCCGACGAGATCATCGGCGTGAAGATTCAAGTCGCCAAGCTGTTCGAAGATATACAGCTGTGGGGGAAAGCTATCGAAGTGTTGGAGCGCACGAGATCAGACAACCTAGCATGGCTCAAGCAGTTTGGGCAATTGGAACACAACAAGAAACGGAGAACGAGGGTGCTGGGGAAGACGGTGGGCATTTCGGTGAAGCTGGGAGAGCTCTACGGCCACCCTGCCATCTACGACCGTGATGCCGCTCAAGAAAGACTGGTCTGGGCAGTGGAGACTGTCCTCAAGGAGCAGCAGAGAAGGGTCAATGAAAAGGTGGAGGACGAAGACGAAGGTGACTGGATGAACCACGACCAGATTGGCGCCGCATTGGAAGCACTTGCTCATAGCTACGAGGCGAAGGGCCAGCATTATCTTGCGACGCCGCTCTTCCTTCAAGCGCTGAGCCTTTATCCCACCAAAGACTGCCACACCGTCGTTCTCATGAACAACCTGGCATCCTGCCTGGCACAGCAGTCTCCAGCGGCTGCACGGGCCGCTCAGGCATATGCATCTTCTCAGAAGATTGCCGAGCGTCCGACTGGTCCGGCAGCGTCACGCGAGAGCATGATTGAGAATGCAAAGCAGTGGGCGCAAAAGGCCTTGGATGTGGCAGCTGCAATTGCGGCGCCGGAAAGGACAGAAGAGTGTGACATTGGCTGTGCCGTGGCCACGCACAACTTGGGCGAATTCGCCGAAATGAGCGCTGATATCAGTCTGGCCAGACAAAAGTACACGGAAGCCATCAGCCTTGCGCGCGCCATCGGTTTTGAGGAAGGGGTGGAGCAGAGTAGTGCACGACTGCGAGAGCTTGCGAAGGCCGGTTGAATATTGTTGGTGGTTCTTAACCGGGTCACGTCAAATTCCGCAGCTTGTGAGCGCTTGCAGGGCGCCAACAGAACGGCAGGTCGTGGGAATTGTGCATGCTACGATGCAGAAGATGTCCGTGAAGAGGACGAGGAGCAACACTGCCGACTTGAACACGGTGCTTGGAGCTTACACGTCCCCCGGTTGGTTTTACAAGCCACCGGCTGTCGTTGCGCCGCACTTCGCACCGTGCCGACGACAGGCGAGGCAGATGCAGCCTTGGCCGCGGACCACCAGGCGAGAGGATGCACGGACGTGCGAGACCGAGTTGCACTCGCATTCTCTCGCATGTGGTCTTGTCGGCATACATGTAGGTTGCATGAGCAGTGGTCACGAGTGAGGGCACATGTGACGGCAGGAAGATGCGCGCGTACATTGGGCTCGCGCCGAAGGTGACATGAGTGCATGAGTGTGCTGTCTGGTGCATGAGACGGCGACTCTCTCCATCTCCAGCGTGGCCGCTTTGGTGCGCATTCTTGTCCACCTGGCCTCGTGGGCAGCAGGGCAATCTCCGATCGTCCGATGGTTTCACTCGCGAACGCTGGAATGGGAACGGAGGGCGGGCAGCCGTGGATGTTGCGGAAGGCCATGAGCAGGGTGGTGGTGGTCGTCGTCAATCTCATGCACGCGGCAGCAGCAGGGGCCTCGCACACGTGGCAAGGAGCAAGGATGGGCAAAAGACGCCATTGTCGAGGGGTTGGGTGACGAGAAAGCTGCAAGGCTCGATCTGCCTCGGCGCGGCATGATGATTGGCGTAGAGAGAGATTGCCGCATGTATGTGATGGTCAGATCTGCTGCGCACATGCTCCCCCGGAGAGCGCTCGTCGGCGAAATCACGCTGCCGGCGATGCTGCTTCATCTCTGCCCCTCGTCTGCCAGCGATTCGCCTCGAGATGTGAGGTGTCACCCTGGCACCTGTAGTGAGACATTGCAGACCACAATAGATTGCTGCCTCTCCCTCCTCCGCAGGATTCCGCGTGTCGCCTGTCCCTCGATCCACTGGGCGTGAGATGGTCCATCACGGCTGCCAGCATGGCCTGTGGCAGGCGGTCGAGGGTGCAATCATGGCACAGGTCGGAGCCGGAGGCGTGATGGCGGAGCACAGTGGTGCGATGGCATCTTCGAGCATCTTGTCAGTCGCAGGCGCGCCTGTAGTGTTTGGGGAATTTCTTCGCGTGCTCTAGCTTGAGGACTAGAGGTCGATCATGAACGACCAGCGCGCCCGCGCGCCCATGCTCCGTAGCTTTCGCATCATGACGACTGTTGTATGATTGTGCGTGCAACGTGTGTGGGTCGAGCAGTGCGGTCGGGGAGATTGGAGGAGGAGAGGAAGATGGCAGCCGCAGCGTACCTGACAGTCCACCCACCCTCCATACCTTGTGATTCTTATTACACAGTCCACCCATCCACTTTGGCTGATCATCATCAGCATCCAGGACATGGTCACGGAGGGCAGAGCGCGGCGGCGGGCGGTGGACCCATGCAAGCATGCATCGCCCTCTCGCTTTCTGCCGACGCACTAGAATACCCACGCACCGCGACCGACGCCTCTCCCATCCTTGCACGCGAGCTGGAGCTGCTGCTGCTGCTCTTCTTGCAAATAAGAGAACCAGCGTGCTGGGACGGCGACGTTGCATGACCTGCACGCACAATCATCACCATCATCATCACCAGCACCATGTAGTCCCTCGTGCTGCCCGCCCGCCCGCCCGGCCGACACTTGCTCATCGCCTCTCTGCCTCATCCCGCTCTCCTCTCCTGTGTGCTGCTCGCGGGCACTGCCTGCTGCTGCATTTCTGGTATGCTGCCCGCGTCGCCCGCCCGACAATTCTGCTGACGGCGCACGCAGCGCTCCTCCGCGCCACCCACCACCGGACCGAGCATGACCTCGCTCGTGGCCCTGCTCTCGCAGCAGACGCCCAGTCTCGTCACGCGCAAAGGCCTCATTGTCCTGGGCCTGCAGAATGACTTTGTCCTGCCAAGCGGCAAATTGCCCCTTCCGGACACGGCCTTTCTCCATCGCATCGCCACCTTGCTCCCCTCCTTCCGCCCCCATGGCGACGTCATCTGGGTGCGCTCCGAGTTCCACCAGACGCGGCGCGTGAACGGCGACGACACTCCGGGCGACACGGTCGTCGCCGGACCCTCCCGCGCCCCAGAGGCTGCACCTCTCGCCACCGACGACGCGCACGTTCGCGCTGACCCCGGTGCGCAGTCGTCCGCCGCCTCCGTGCACCAGCCCGACTGCGGCGAGACGGACGAAGAATTGTTCCTCACCAGGACTCCCACGCGCGAGCCCTGTTGCCTCCCGGGCAGCGAAGGTGCCGACTTTGCTGAGCGCGTCAAGCCATTGATGGAGAGCAGCGACCTCCGCGTCACCAAGACCCATTACTCGGCCTTTGCCGGCACATCGCTCCTCATGACGCTGCGCTCCAAGCTCATCACCGATGTCTACATCTGCGGCTGCATGACCAACCTCTCCGTGTACGCCACCGCCATGGACGCAGCAAGATACGGCATCGAAATCACCCTGATCGAGGACGGTCTGGGCTATCGTCGCGCGGACCGCCACAAAATGGCCATCCGACAACTCAGCGATCTGATGGACGCCAACGTGATCAACACCAACTCGCTCATCATGCGCCTGAGCCAACCGCTGCCTGCGGCGGAAAGCAACACGGACTCGGAGGAGGAGGAGGAGGCGGCGGAAGGCTCGACGCACACGACGGGCAATGTCTTGGAAGCAGACAGTGATGACGACGGCGACAATGGCAACGACGAAATCACCTTACCCATCGTAGGTCTTTCCCGCGCAATCCTCGACCGAAGATCCGAGAGGGCTCAAGTCACGCGTGTTGCACGGTCGCCCAGACACTCACGCTCTGCAGCTCAGCAACCCCGCATCACTCCCACCCAGTATGCAACACCTAAAAGCTATCAACCTCACCACCGGCAAATCAGCGATCCCCCGGGAGAACGAGTCCGAAAGGCACAGAAAGGTCACCCGAACCAACTCGAGTCGGCCACCAGCCAAATCCCATTGAGCGCTTGTGACTCACCCCGGAGGATTCCTGGCCAGCCCTGGCTCGACATCATTCCTCGGGACTATCAGCAATCCCCAGCATCTTGCTCTTCTTGCCCACAACCGTCTTCTGCCCCCTCGCAAGACGGCCAAGATCGCGCCGACACTCTGCCTGATTCGTGAGGTTCGTGCAGCATGACACATATCGTGGAAAGTCAGCCGCTTTTTGGCCACGACCAGATTGGAGAGAGCGCGGGATCCCGCCTGGTGCGCAATTTCATGCCAGATGCCACAGACATCTTTCAACCACTTCAAAGTGAGATCAAATGGCAGAGCATGTTTCATCAGACGGGACAAGTCCCACGACTGGTCTGCTGTCAAGCCTCCATTGGCGATGATGGTAGCATGCCGGTGTACAGGCACCCTTCAGATCACACATTGGCGGTCGGTGCATGGACGTCCACGGTTGATCGAGTCCGTAGGGAGGCCGAGCGATTGGCCGGCCATCCTCTCAACCATGCCTTGATTCAGCTGTACCGCGATGGCAACGACTTTATCTCGGAGCATTCGGACAAGACTTTAGATATCGTTGCAGGTAGCAGCATCATCAATGCCTCATTTGGCGCACAGCGCACAATGTGAGTACATCCGGCTGTCGAGGCGACGCGGAATTGTCCTTGCCTGCCGCTCCGTGGGAGTGAGCTGCTTGATTCTCCCCATCACAAGCGCGTTTTGCGCAAGCACCTTCGCTTACACTTGTCCAGGCGCATACGAACCAAACGCGACAAAGGCAATACGGAATCAGCCTCTCGTACTACATACCGAGTCCCGCTGCCGCATAACAGCTTGATCATCATGTCTTTGTCAACCAATGCGCAGTACCTGCACGCAATCAATTGGGATCGTCGCCCTGCGTGTGAATTCACAGACGCCGAAATGGCGTATGGTGGCCAACGCATCAGCATCACATTCCGTCATATTGGTACTTTTTTAAGCAAGGACTCCACCCTCATATGGGGTCAGGGTGCGACGGGCAAAACGAAAGACGCTGCGCGACCTGTCATCAATGGTGATCCAACGGAGAGCGACAAGTTGGTCCAGGCATTCGGCGCCGAAAATGCGGCATCTAATATCAGTTGGACAGAGATATATGGTGCTGGAAGCGATGTCTTGCATTTGAAATGAACACAATGTGCCCTCACCGTGAAGAGTAGAGCGCTGCAGCTGCGGCCTCGAATCATGCCAATCACTGAATCGATGGATGCAGCAATCTCACAACTCCCCACCAATTCCACTTCTCTTCTGCATCTTGTGCAATTCTAGCAAGACCACCAGATTGTCGAGTCTCGGACATGCTCGGGTCGCGCGTGAATATTTCATGGGCAAAACAACGCCGTCGCACAGCATGAGCGCCTCTCACATCAACGAGCCTCGCACAAACGCCGCAACATCCTCCCCCGCTGACCTGGGTATCGGATGTGTCCCTGTGCACTGCCCTCTGCACAGTTCCCCGGTCCGCATGATATTCCATCAATCATTGATTCATGCCTCAGAACAAGACTCATCCTCCTCCTCCTCCTCCTCCTCCTCCTCCTCCTCCTCCTCCAACACGACCCTTCCGCCTCACTCCCCGCCTCCTCAATCCCCCGCCCCTCACAACCGACACTAGGCCTTCTGCAATCGCTGCAAGCGACCCGTCAGCATGGAAAAGTTCCATTCAAACGTCCAGATTCATGCAAGCATGTTCGCAAAAGTTGCTGCTGCTGCGAACGTCATGATGAGTTTGTTTCCCATTGAGACGCGCCGAGTGCGTATTCCGTACTACCAAGGCGATCGGCCGTTCGACCAGAGTGAGCGCGCTCGCACCGTCGGTTCGACGCTGAGCCCTTTGTGTGTTGCGGAGCGTATAGACTTGGATCATGACTGTGATCGATGCGCTCCAGCCGTCCACGGATGTATCAGCCTCGTGGGCGAAACGGAAGCGGGTCCGTCGCCAGAGTGACCTCTTGACGTAGACTAGGGCGTGTCCTGGTCGCCTTTGTTGCGGCGCGCTGCTCTCTCGTCTCCTTGGCGCCACAAGCGATCTGCCTTTGGCAGTGGAAAGCTGCTGGGTACCTTAGGGATCAGCTCCCACGAATATGCCCGCTGCGATGTCACTCGGTGATCTAATTTAAGCGTGAGACAGATTGGAAGCGTCTGGCATGTCACACCATAACCACGGACCAGTCGTATCTCAAATAGAATATCTCACGAATCGAACGAGCAGCCCAAATGGATGGCCGCTTTCTGCTAGTGACAATGCCCGCCGAAACAGACGAGCTTTGGGGAAATTTTACCATTTCTCGTTCAGGAAATAGAGCCACGTCCTTCCTACACGCCCTTTGACTTCTGGCATGTGATCCACTGGCTGTGCTCAGATCAATTTCGCTGAACTCACTACGTAGTAGCTTTCTGCTCATCGTCTGGGCAGTTGTCATCGTTCCGCTGTCCAGAAGCCGTGGTGTCACCTGGCTTCGTATCTTTCATGGCAGCTCCTGCACGAGCGGCTCCGCTTCCGCCGTATCCTTTCGGGGCAGTGCTAGCTGGGCTGCTGGGAGATGGAGGCTGCTTTTGAATCTGGCCTTGGCCGCCGACTGTTGAAGCCTCGGTGGGATCAGAAGGCTGTGGTTGCTGACCTTGAGGAGGCGAAGAAGAGGTAGAGTGCGATGGGCTGTCCTCAGGGCAATCAGTAGTGCTGTCAAGGGGCATTTTGCCGTGAGGGATGGGAGGCTGTTGTTGGCCTTGAGTATCAATGGGTGAAGCTTCAGATGGGTGGGACATTTGAGGCATTGACGGTTGTTTTTGGGAGGAAGGTGAGCCGTGAGGGGGAGGTAAGCCACCGACAGGCGAGACTCCAGATGGATTAGGAGTTTGAGGCGCTGGTGACTGGTCTTGAGGCGTCGAAGACGAGCTGTTCGATGGCGAAGAGCCACCATCGTCGTTGGTATCTTGATCGTTGTCGCAAGAGTCGTAAGAATCGGGAGCGCGACTGGACGAAGTGTCACCTGGTGATGCCGAAGTGCCGTCACTTGGACTGGCGGATGTGTTTGGACGCGGTTGAGAGCCACTGTTACCGCTGAGCCCAGAATTTGTTGCAGGTGTTGAACCAGATGGCCGAGAATCGCCGTTACCGCTCGTGCTGGGCCCGCTCTGGCCGGTGGAGGTGGAGCTCGAAAAACCGGTGTTGCCAGAAGAGGAGCTTACTGATCCAGAAGCTCCAGCAGAACCAGAGCTGATAGGAGTGGTGCTATTGCCTGTCGCACCGGCCGTGACATTAGCCATGACCGGATACTCGACCGGAAGCACACCATAGGTGTTCACCATCACGGTGGCGCTGGTATTACCAGTGGTAGATCCAGTGATGGTAGCACCTGGAATCACATCAGGACCTGGAATTGGCTTGTATTCCTTGATCGCATTGTTCCAAATGGAGAAGTGAAGGGCCTTATCGTCAACCTTGTAAACACCCGGAATATCGACAGCCTCGATGGGAAGCTGTCCTGATGTGCCAGATAGCTTTAGTTGCCCGCAGGAGAAGTAGAATTCGACGCCATTGTCATGAGCTCCGTGGAGAGCCACATGCTCAACACGAACAAGATATTCTCCCTCAGGAAGGTTGGATGGCATCTTGAACGTGATACCATTCTTCATCCATTCGCACCATGCCTCGTTCAAGATGCCCCCATTCGACGGATCACCACAGAGAATGGCTTCATGAACTTTGAACCATTTTCCACTACCATCATACGTCTGAACATTGTCATTTGGCGCTTTAGACATGTAAACTTGGACAGGTCCTATGCGAGATTAGCATTCAATACGTGATCGATGAGCAGCAGAGCATGTGAGAGCGAACCAGGATGCTTGACAGTGGTGCCCCCAAATGCCAGTTTGAACTGTATTGTGTCACCGCCTTTTACCGTGTAGACCTCCGTCTTGGCGGCATTAGCCATTGATCCGATTTGGCAACGGAAGTCTGTACTGTTGATATCGGCCAGCTTGTTGGGCATGTAGCCCTTGTCATGACGTCGAATGTACGTCCAGTCCGTGCCGACGTCGACGTTGTTGACACACAGCTTGCTGAAGGAATAGTGGGCACTGGTTGTGGGAATGGCAATGGCCGCCAGGGTCAGAGCTGCAAGATTGGCGCGCATTGTCAAGGATCGGAACGTATCTGACCAGCCGAACGTGTGTAAAGATTTTTGAAAAGAGAGTTGGGGCTCGCGCAGCGAATTGAAAGGAATCAATGTACAGGAAAGACGGGAACGGGAATTGGACTGCTGTTGATGACGCTATGAGTCGTTGAGTCGTGGTTTTTATACCTCTCTTTGGTCGCAAGGTGCCCTCCTTGCGATCACTACGAACGCTTGCTGTAGGGTCACCGCTGGAGCGCTTAACGGCGGCGCGGAGCTGCCAAGAATCGCAGATAGATTATAAAGCGGTCGTGACCTCGTATAACCCCTCAGCCGGATCATGCAGAATTCAACCACGCCTGCAGGCGACAATAGTGTTACAGGTCGCTGCGAGGACGAAGGAGGATCGACACATCCGAGGGGGAATGCTATCGCTGCAACATGCGAGAAGTGCGAGGATCTGGTGTCGTGCAGCCTGTCAGCGGATAGGATAGCTCGTATCTTGATACGTCCTTCTGGATGTCCCGCAAGAGGCACGCAAGAGGCACCGGACAAAGTCAGCGAGGTCGAGGAAAATCAGCACTGCCGAGATGTGACTGAGGCATCTTGGCCAGTGTCGTCCGCCTCCAGAGCCACTGATGCTGGAATGAAGTTCTGGTGCGACATTTCGAGACCTGGAACGATGGCGGCAACCTGTCCGGAAGATCAGCGAGTCTTAAGAGAGAGGCTGTCGACACCTACACAGCCAGTCTAACCCCATTGAGGCCATTTGGAAGCCATGTTGCAGCTGGCAGGGCATCAGAGGCGTGCAGCAGGCGATGTGATGAAGTCGTTGTATCCGATCGAGACGCTTGCGCTATGGAAGCAAAGTCCCACTCTTGAAGTGGTCTAGTTAGTTAGTTAGGAGAGATGGCGCTAAGAATGCCAAGTGCGGAGGCTGCCTCAGGTTGATTGTTGTCTCTGGACGACACGAGCTGTCTTTTGCACGCTCCAGACATGCCCCTTCGAGTATTACGCCACATGTCAGACACCAGAAACATGCCACTCGTCGGCCTGATCTAGACACTTTTGTGCGAAGAATGGGGGCAACTATCTGCGCGCCATGCAGCGACATCGCCTCGACAAATGGCCGATAGCGGCAGTGGAGGAGGGGCTCAAACGGGCAGGTCACAGTCGGCGGGGCCGATTCGATGTCGAGCTACAGCGTCGATGGTACAGCTACGTAATGACTGGCCTTGCCAATGCTACTTTTGCCTGACTACTAGTCCATATGCTGTTACCCGCAGTATCCGACCAACCGTCGGCCTATCTCGCCTACTGCCTATAGTGTCCCTAGATCATCGGAGCGTTCATTCCCTTTCCCTGCTCCTCACCCCAATTTCAGCCAACTCGCCGCTGCCAGAGAAGAGTGCGCCTGGCATCAAGCAACATGCCTCTCCGATCGCAGAGCCTCTATCCCGCAAAGGACCCAGACTTCGCCAGCTTCCCATCCCGGCGATCAGTTGTTCATAGCACAAAAGGCATCGTAGCTTGCACACAGCCACTCGCAGCAAAATGTGGGATCGAGATTCTACAGAAGGGTGGCAACTGCGCCGATGCAGCAGTAGCAGTGGCTGCAGGGCTGAATATGACCGAGCCGGGGAGTACTGGCATTGGAGGAGATATGTTTTGCCTCTTCTACAATGCAAAGACGAAGAAAGTGCATTCGCTCAACGGGTCAGGGCGATCAGGGAAGAACCAGAAACTTGCGAATGTGAGAAAGAGCTTGGGCTTTGCAGATGGAGAAACGGGCAAAATACCCATGACCAGCGTGCATGCCGTCAGTGTGCCTGGTGCTGCGGCGGGATGGGTCGACACGGTTGAAAGGTTCGGAAGTGGCAAAGTGAGCCTCGAGGAGATCCTAGAGCCAGCAGCAAAGCTCGGCGACGAAGGATTTCCTGTCAGCGAGCTCATGTCAACATGGGTAAGTGTTTCAGAGCATATGCGGACAGCCTGTTGCTGATTTGTTGCAGTGGGAAAGATCCGAGGGAACTATCCGGAATGCCTCGCCCAATTTTAGCGAAATGCTGAAGAAAGACCCTAAAGGCCAGGACGGATGCCGAGCACCAAGACCCGGGGAGATCATGAAGAATCCAACCTTGGCGGAGACCTTCCGAACAGTCGGGAAACAGAAGAAGGCTGGTTTCTACGAAGGCCGTATCGCGGACGAGCTTGTCAAAGTTGTACAGGACTTAGGGGGCCACTTGACGTTGGACGATCTCAAGAATCACGCGGAGCTTGGGTCGGAAGATACTGAAGCTATCAGCCTGAAGTTCAAGGCGCAAGACGTTGCCAAGAATCATGGGCAGCACATGCACGATCAAAGTTCAGACGGCGTAGAGCTTTGGGAACATCCTCCAAATGGCCAAGGCATAGTAGCCTTGATGGCGCTAGGCATTATCGAACAGCTGGAAAAGTCGGGGAAGATTCCCAAATTCGCCAAGAATGATCACAACTCCACAGCGTACGTGCATGCTGTGGTCGAGGCATTGAGAATTGCTTTTGCTGATGGAAATTGGTGGATCGCGGACCCGAATGTGTCCAAGGTGCCGACCAAAGAGCTTATCAGTCCCGAATATCTTGCAGAAAGAGCGAAGCTGTTCAGTCCTGACAAGGCCAGCGACGTTCTCGATCATGGATCCCCCGCACACAATCATTCAGATACGGTCTACTTCTGCGTGACTGATAGCGAAGGGAACGGCATTTCGTTCATCAACAGCAACTACGGCGGCTTTGGCACATGTATCATCCCTAAAGGATGTGGTTTCACCCTTCAGAATCGCGCCGCAAACTTTGCCCTGCAACCCGAGAACCATCCGAATATTCTCGCACCAAACAAGAGGCCTTACCACACTATCATCCCAGCCCTAGTCACGAATGTGTCCGATCAGAGTTTGCACAGTGTCTACGGAGTCATGGGCGGGTTCATGCAACCTCAAGGCCATGTACAGGTCCTGCTCAATCAGCTGGTATTCGGATACACCCCACAAGCTGCATTGGATGCACCACGGATATGTATTGGAGCCGGTATGCCTGACGCAGGGGATGTCATGGATCGGACTGTGTACCTGGAAGATGGCATACCCGCGGAGACTGTGGAGGGCCTGAAGAAGTTGGGTCACAAGGTGGAGGTCCTGGCTGGACATGATAGAGGATTGTTTGGCAGAGGGCAGATCATCAGGTGGTCGGTGGATCCAGTCGAGGAGCAAGGTGTTTGGAGCGCTGGGAGCGATCCCAGAGGCGATGGGCATGCTGTGCCGTTGTAAGGATTGTAAGTTTGCGTGAAAAGCGCTCAGCATAACTCTTCTGCGCACATCCACCAATCATTGTCGACACTGCGATTGTACGAGCCGTAAAGATATGACACTGCATGGAATTCTGAACGCATGTATAGATGATTGCCGGCGTTCCAGCAGATCCATTCAGAGCATCTCGTGGCACCAGCCTTTGACTGTCCAGTCTGAGGTATTATGTGGCACGCGGAATAATTACAGGCCGGGCATTGGGACAGATTCCACACATTCTCCTCTATCAGTATCTTGTGAAAGTGCAAGCGGTGCCTCGAAGTGTGCATGGATCTCTCTGATGCAAGTGAGATGTTGATCGTGTCCTGCCATGATATCAAGCTCTCGAGTTAGTGCTCCTCGACTGGAGGAGCTGCCGTGATCGGCATCCATCGCTCAGCAACCTGATCTGAACGAGAAGTCTTTGAGTTCATTTGAGGCAAGCTCTTCGACAGGGGCTCCATCGCGTCGACGCGGAGAATACGGGAACACCGCAGCAGCCTCATAGGGCGAGGTCAGCTCCTTTGTGGATGCGGCAGCGCATGTCTCCTTGACGCTACTGAGGCACAGCACATCAGAACATTTGTCAAGCTGAGTGGCGTCAATCAAGTCCTGTCACACGAGATCAAGTCGCTGCCTGGAAGTGACAAGGCCGCGTCCCCTATCTCACTGACCTTTGCATGGATTCGTTTACCGCAACACCTTCCATCTTCGCCGCATAGCCTGGACTAACGATGCCGACTGCTTCAAAGAAATGTCAGTGAAGCGCAAGACCAGGATCTACCTAGATCAACAAACACTACAGGAAATGCTGCGACCGCGAACGCCCTTGTTTCATGTCTTGCTTGACTGATATGTATTGTCAGGCACAGCGACTGCCCTTTCCACGAAGGACGCGCAAGATTGCAAAGATGACAAACAAGGGTGAGAAGTGGTAGAGCGAGAAGATCCACGTGCCCCTGCACAGCATAAAGGATCTTCTTCCAAATCAATCCACGTATTTCAATGTTACCATCGGCAATGGACGGCTGGGCAAGCATGAGATACTTCGCTACGACAGGTCGTGGACGCAGTCTGGTAGTCCGGAGAAAATGAACGAAAATAAGTAGCCCGGCAGTCATGTGCTCGATGCTGCACTCCGTGTTCGTCGTGATCCATCAAGAAGGTGAATGCTACCACTTGACGATCAAGGGTTCCTGTCTACAGCAGGGGCTGAGATCTCGCGACGGCTTCACTTCTAGTACCTCTGCTGCTTCTAATATCACTCGACTCGCAATGGTCCCGATGCTGTTGTTGATGCATTCCAAGGGGATGGCAGTGCCTTATATGAAAGCAGATACCATCCACATTGGGAGTGAATGGCAGGGAGATGGTTTTTGATTTCAATCGTTTTCCTATCCTTTGGCGGAATTCAAACTTTCGAGAGAAAGTACTGGTGCTTCAGCAAGATGTCTGTCAGCAGACTTGTCTATCGAGGCTGGTGAATTGTAGTGAGCAGGGCTGGAGCAAGATGAAACGGTTTTACGCTCTGTAAGGGCAACAGGACAAATTGTGATAGATCAACCCTGAGGAGGCATGTGGCACATCGACGAAGCTCTTCTCCGGCGTGAAGATGTAGATGCAGCTATGTCATGCAAAACCCTGAGAGCTTGAATGCGAACTCATCAGCCTGGCGGCACGACTACGCGACTGTTTGTGCATCTCTCGTCTGTCTTCCTTATTAGCTGTACCTGATATATGCGTTGATCACAGTTCGTTGAACTACAAAAAGCATCTGTTCAGTTACATGATCATAAGAATCGCGACCACTAGCCGCGTGATGAATGCACAGCAACTAGCCGAGCTTCGTGACACCTCCAAAAGTGGCTCGGAAGGATGGTAGCCTCCTCGTGCGGCTAACTCGCTGGCACAACATCGGCAGGTAGGTGGAGAAGGCCGCGAAGGATTCGCCTACAATCAGGTCGTGTCGTGTCAAATATTTGTAGACCCCACTCTATAAACGCCGACTTGTCATGCCGCATGCCGAGTGAGGCTGGAATGCTGGCACTTCCAATGCAAGACTGACACGAACGCAACACTCCTGTGCTCTCTTCTCGCACCATTCAGGACGCGAATCACATGTCTTCACCTAAACTGAACGCTCTCTGGTCAAAGGCCCTTGCGGCATTGCGAATCCGAGCTGTGGTCGTTCTTTTGACGACCGGTGTCGCCTGGCTCTTCCTGTTCGGTGTTCTGAAGCATTTCCTTTGGCGAGATCCGCACTCTGGCTTCTTTGAGGATGCTACTGTCTATGATCTTGGTTATAGTGCGGTCCGACGTGACGAAGCTCGCGATTATGTGAAGACACACGACCAAGACAGCAGAGATCCGGTTTTATTGTCTGGCCGGACTCCCACCATATGTGCTGCAATGGTGACCTACAAACGCCCGCATAGACAGTATTTGAACGAGTCCATTGGCTCGCTCCTCGTCGGCTTAACTGCAGACGAGAGGCAGGCGGTCAACGTCAGGCTCTTGTTCGCTCACTCCGATCCCTCAATACACCCTGACTGGAACAGTACCTGGCTTCGTGTCGTCGATAGCTGGTCGGGTTATGAACTCTCTGAGTCTGAGCTGAATGTGGTACGGACTGTCGAGGAGGAACAAAATTTCTATGTCAAGGGTGTCATGTAAGCACTGCATCTGCTCTCTCCACCACAGATACGCCTGATAAGCTGACTATGGTGTAGAGATTACACTTACGTACTTGAGCAGTGCATCAATCAGACAGATGCACCATACATCGCGATTCTGGAAGACGACATCATCTTCGCCGAGGGATGGCTGTCAAAGACGATCGCTGCACTGAATGATCTCAAGCCTCACTCACTTCATTGGCTGTACTTGCGCTTGTTCTACACCGAGACATCTCTCGGCTGGAACACCGACAGCGACTTTTGGTATCGCAATACGCTGCTTTTCTACTTTGTGGCCATGGTAATCTCAACTGCGATCTTGTTCTGCGCACGATGGCGGTACTCTGAGGCGCGGACACGGCTAGATGTGGCGACTGTCTGTGTTCTGATATTGATCGCGACTCCGGCTTTCGCGACGTTCTTCTTCATGGTCGGCAAGTACAATCTCTTCCCTCTCAAAGGCGTTGAGAGCATGGACAAGTTTGGTTGTTGTACGCAAGCACTTGTGTTCCCTCGATCAGCAGCTGCTGATCTGCTGGACGAGCTTCGGGGCCGTGAGGGAGGTGGTCAGACTGACGCTCTCATCGAAGAGTACGCTGATCGGACTGGCTACGAGAGGTTTGCATTGGCGCCTCAAGTCGTGCAACATGTGGGACTCATCTCAAGCAGGAATAATCTTGAGATCAACACCCAAAGTACGTGGGCATTCTGGTTCGAAGCCCAAAAGGCCAAAAAGCTCCATTTGCAGCACTCGAGACTCGCGGCCGAGATAGACTGGCGGTCATTACCTGGGTAGCATCATTGCTCACAGATGGGTAGACAGTGGCGATGATAGGCCCACCGTCGGAAATGAAGAGTGTTATGGCCAGCAGGACTCACAGAGTTGCCTCGCTGAATGCATACCTTGCGGCGCTAAGAGCTTCGCCAAGTCTTGGACGGGCAGATCATCTTGCTCTGCGGGAGCTTCGAGTCAGGGACGAGACGGAAAAGCAGATTGCGAGCTTGATCGACAAGCTGTCGGAGTGTCGAGCGCAAGCGCGTCGTCTCCGCAAGCCCAGCTAACTTAGTGCGCATCGCGAACAGGAACCTCGAGCTTTCCTGAACCTGGCGATCCTTCATAGTCTATGGTATGGCCCGATCGAATGCCGAGGAAATTGATGCAGCGCTGCACAAGTTGGCCAAGAGGCGATGGAGCCACGAAGGAACGTAGGGCCAGCAGAGCGAGAAGCTCGTACAGCACCGCAGGGATCGCAAGGGGACGGAATATGGTGGAAAAATTCTTCGCCTCACACCTTGAAGATATGATCGTGCCTGATGAATACCATGTTCCTGGAGGAATGATGTCGCGAAGTGGTGCCGACGCGGAAATTGGGATCCCTGCTTAGCGCGGTGCTTCGATTGAACTCTCGAGGGCAAGTGAGAAAGCTGTGCATAACAACAGGCCTTCCATCCCCATCCACTTCGCTAAACTTCCTGCAAGATGGGACATCGTGCTGACCATACCCAAAGCCTCGGTCGACGGTCGGACGTCAGCTTGCTGCCGACTTCACGCTGGATAGTGAAAGAAGGCTTCTTCACGACACCACGATGCTGTCGAGAGCCGTAGACGCTTGGATCATGGAAGTGGTGATGGAGCAGGGGACGGAGAAGGCGTGGTGCATCTGTTCCCTGTACCAACGCGATCAGAACGAGCTACTATACGCAAAGCGCGGGAGATTTGACGAGGGCCAGGGCTCTGCAGTTCTAGATGGAACCAGAAGAAGTACAACGAACACCTTCTGAGCCTCGCTCTGGTCTTTGCACGCATCTTCTTCACGGGACCAATAACGCTTCACCTTCCTAGCCTGACTACATGCTGCTGCCAAAGCGCAGCAGCAGCCTGCTGCTGCCATGCCCAGCAGCGACGCCGAGCTCTCCAACCCAAACAACGACCACCAGCGGCTCTCGCACCCCTTCCCGCCCCGCCCACCCAGAAACCCCCCCAACATTCACCATCGACCTCTCCCTCCCGCCCGAGCACCGCTACGACGCCGTCTGCGCCGCCTACCATGCCGAAATCAACAACATCCCCGCGCTCTTCGACGAAGTCCTCTCGGCCATGTGCAGCGACATCCCGCTGCGATGGATCCACCTCACGTGTCGCGCCCTCTTCCGGAAAGTGTACGATTCCGAGGAGAATCGCGAGCTCCTCGGCATCAGTCGCGCGACGGGCGTGGAAATGTACCTGCTTGTTTCCTTCAACGTCTTGCTCGATTTGTTCATGGGGTGAAGTAGCGGCGGGGCCGCGGTGAAGGATACCGAGGGCACAGGAGGGGATTATCTGCGGACGAAGATGATACATTTCCGGACGCTGGATTGGGGGATGCCGAGTCTGCGGAGGTCGATCGTGCAGTATGATTACAAGAGGCGCGCGGACGGGGAAGTGGTCGCATCGAGTCTGTCGTATGCGGGCTATGTGGGATTGTTGACGGGAGTCAGGAAGGGATTGTCGTTGAGCATGAATTTCCGACTGTACCGAAGCGATATGGGCAGCTTGGGGGCGGACGTGAGGTATTTTTGGCATTTGTTCAGAGTCGTGTGCGGGAAGAGAAGGTGCTTGGCCAGTGAATTGAGGAGAGTGATGGTACCAAGGACAGAGAACGGACGATTGACGTATGAGGAAGCTGTCAAGATCTTTGGATGCAACGACAAGAAGAGGACGCGGAAGACCACCGCCTGCTATCTTTGCTTGAGCAATGGGACGGAGACCACGGTGATTGAGAAGGACTACAGGACTGCTAGAACGAAGGCGAGCGAAGAGTTCGTGGTGGTTACCAATTTCGATCAAACGCAATCTTGTTCCACAACCACGCAGCCAAGCCTTGGCCGAACCAGGCGTGAAGCGTGGCTGACCAGCGGAGACCTGGAGCCCATCATTTCCGGTCGCCCCTGGAAAGATCCCCGACCCATTGGAATGGAGGACCTGCTAGCTGATGCCGAAGACCGCCACATGTGCGCAGAGCAGAACTACTGTTCCATCAGGAGGAGAAGGGAAGCAGACTGCAAAGGCGAGTACGACGTCAAGAGTCTGGTCACGGAGGAGGATGTGACGGAGATGGTGCAAAAATACCCCACGACGAATGAAGAAACGCATTTTGCGTGCATCATGGATCCTAAGGAGGGAAGGGTGAAGTGGTGTCGCATGTTCGTTAAGCCGATTGATGCGCAGTGGGTGAGAAGTCATTTGTGGGAGAGTCCCATCGATTTCTCGAAGGGCCCTGAGGGCGGGTGAAAGAGTGGTGACATGGCCACCGTCCAATGTTCTGGCTTCGACAATGCACGAATGAAAGGGTTTATTGATCGGTTCCGACGTCGTTGCACGTGGCGTCCCGCCCTTGATTGCTAAGTGTAGGCTCACAACGGGGCGTTGTCGCGGGCCATCGCTTTTGCGATGTCCTGGCTGATAACATTCCGTCATATCAGAAGGTCTGTTGAGGCAGGAAACGAAGCAGTGGAGGGTGTACTCCTTGACCTCGACGTAGCTGTCCACGAGACGTTGAGCACGATCATCTCTGTCATCATCGCCGTCGTCGGAAGGGTGTCGGCGCAACCTTGCCTCCTGGTCGGCCTTGGTCTCCGTTCATGGACGGTAGTGGATATCATGACGAATATCTCCCACGAGTGGTGTCAGGATCGCCAGCTCGTAGTTTTCAGCATAGTCTACGCACGCCCTTCCCCCTTTGGCAATGATCATGATTTCCTTGCGGCGTTCTGCGGGTCTAGCAGGGACGGCGTGCTCAAACTTTCCGCAGTCTGCAGAATCCAGGTGCGGAGTGCTGCTTGAATGGCGTTCGTAAGGCGTGCTGTGTTACTGCGTCTGACGCGGCGGCAGTCTGGTTGCGACAGCTTCGACACCGTGATGCCCTGGAGCGACGTCCTGCGTTATCACGTGCCTGCTCACATTGTGCCAAATCCTCGACGTGACGAAGCATGTGATTCCTTGGCAGTGCTGGTGGCGTCACGAGGGGCAACGCCAATCACCGCGTCGCACCGCCCGCGCGTCGCGTATATATTTTCCTCTCCCCCCGCCCCCAACTTCGCTCTGCATACTTACCTTCTCGAAGCACTCCAAGCCCACGAAGTTGGAGGCCATTCACAGCACCCTGCATTGCACTGCGCGGCGGCACTGTGGATCGTCGGGTCCTTCGGGGCTTCATCAATTCCCACGCTGGTGCTGGGGGTCGGAGAAGGGTGTCGCGTCACCTCACCATATCTCTACGTGGTGGCAGTAGACCGTCGGCCAGCCTCGCCAGCCTCGGGAGATGCGGAGGATCCGAGCCATGTCGCGGGTGCTGCATGGCCGGGCATGCGCAACGACCGCGGTCGGTTTCTCTTCTGCTCGGACAAAGCCCTCCGCTGTCATCCAAGCAACCATGAGGGGATGCTTCGAAGCTTCTCCACTGCAACAATCATGACTGGCGGACTGCGACGAAGCCTGATGAGCCTTGTCCATGGCCCACAATCGTGGTTCGCCATGATTGTCGCCACGTGATGGCGATGGAAATGCCGCAGTACGAGGTCCCGATGATGAGCGCGTGCCATCGTAGAGGCTTGTGACGGATAGTCAAGACTGCAGGTCCCTATGACATATGACAGTGTGTGGTATGCATACCGGGAGTAGGGGTACAAACAGGCCAGCCGAGTGTCTTTCTGCCGGGCCAGTCTAAAACTCCTCGAATCGACCCAATGGAAATCATTATCACTAGACGCACGCAAGGGAGGGTTTAAGGCGTATTCCAATTATAGCAGAGTGAAGCCACAGAGTATGTACTGTACTGTACCGTCCTGCGACCCGCTTCCCATTTGCAGATGACATTGCGACGAGCGAACCTGGTCTGTTGGTGTATTCCTTTGTCCGCCGGAACCAGCGATCTGCGTACACGTGATCATCATCTCCCAGCTGCATGTTCCGAATGCCATTGCGGGACGTGTTCACTTCAGACACCAACAGAGTCCAGCAGTGCAGGCGTGGCCTTTCCTCCTGCAAAACGCCACATCGAACAACAAGGGCCAAGATGTAGAGCACGCGCCTCTTTCACGACGGCGCGCGAAAGCGCAGCCTGCTTCGCGATCCCAATCTCCATGACCTTCGACCTTGGCGTGCCCTTCATCCTGCTTCTGAGCAGACAACAATCAGCGCGCCCTGCGATGCCGGCCGATCAATGCCGGACGACATTGACCGGACAAGCTTCGCTATGTGGTACTATAGGTGCAGGCGAGACGACAGGCAAGGGGTTTCGAATCTGTACCCTGTTGGCATGCTGACACTGAATGGAATACCCTGTAGAGCACTGTGAAACTTGCTGGCGGTCAGCAATGACAGGTTCCCCTGGAGCCGGTCCTGCCGTCTCGCTCACATCGAAGACTGTGGAACCACTGGCCGCCCCGGATCTCTTCTCAACACAGGCACGACATGACTGATGACCTGTCCGCTCAGCTTCTTCCCCAGTCTGTCGCTTCCCGCTATCTGCTCAATCCCTGGACAAATTTAATCTACATCCACGAGCGCAGGTCTTTCGTCCAGGTTCTTCCTCACCATTTACAAACTTGGTGGTTTGCCGCACTTCCGCCCCAATGGCACGGTGTTGTATTTGATCCGCGCAAGCCGCGAGACGTCATCAAAATGAGGCATGCAGGAACGGACGACGTGTGAACCCAGGTTTCGCCTGTGCCGCCTCGTTCGCAGAGCAGGCCGAGCCCGCTGCAAGCTTAAGGCTTCGTATAATCCAAGATGCGATGGCTATGGCTGGCATTTCTGGACTAGAGCTGTATGCTCAGCCAGACCTGATCAAATATTCCCCCGGTACGCATGCATGATGAGATCGGTCCGCTTCGCGGGCTGGAGGTCTACAGTATTTGATAGCTTGCTTGTTTCCCGTGCCACCGAAAGACACACCTTCCCTCGCCTCCATTCATCAGTGCCTCGCGCCGCCTACACAACACGTCCCTGTAGAACCTTCCCGCCATGAAGTTCACATTTACCAGACTCGTGGCCATGCTTACCATGGTGTCGGAGGCTCTGGCTGGTACCGGAACAAGCAATTGCGGCACCACTAAATGCTCGTATGTGGGACAGCAATTCGTACTAAAAGGCTATTGTGGCTGCGTCAACCCATCTGGAGCATACGTCGACTGCACGGCGACTTGTACTCAATCTGATCTCCATGGAGTGGGGGCACCCTTCCCTCCTTGCTGCGTACGTGCATACCCTCGAGAGCGCGAGAAAAGTTTTCAGTGTCGGACTCTGTTTCCCTTGGCTCTAACATGTGTTCTTCCAGGATACCCAATGCCCATGTTAAACGCACCGTTCAATACCTGAGAACATATCGCTTTGGATCTCACCCACATAGAAGGCTCGATGCACGATGATTCACAGGATCCTGGCCGCAGCCGCAAGGCTTAGCGACCAGCGCGCAAGACAGACCCGAATGGGCACGTGACAGGAGGGTGGGAAAAGTTCTCAGGTTTATTGATTTACTTAATTGCACACCACGATCCTCTACGTCGGTTGCCCACGTCGAGCAATTGCCTTTATCTTCTTAAATTGTGGACCAATTGCATAGATTTCTCAGACCTGGTCGAATTCACATCGTCTCCCTGATCTGCAAGTGTTGATCCACGCTACGTTGCCACTGCGTGCCATCAAGCGTTACTCGGATTCTCATGACCACGGTCCCGTCCGTCTTATCTGGTGACTCCCAAAGTTCTCTGAGATATCCGCATTTCCAGGACCAAGCGCTGCCCACAACAAAAGTCTGCCACCGCGTCAAGACTGGCTCGTCCTACCCATGCACTCCAGGCGTGCGTGGGCGTGACATGCCTCCAACAGCATCCCGCTTGTGCCTAACGCGGCTACGGCGGCGTGACGACACATCGTTGAGGACACAAATTGACGTTGGGAAAATTTGGATAGGGATACACGCAAGGACAGCTGCATGTCACACTCCCATCGCCGCACTAGGGTTCGAACATTTGATCAGCTCCAGTCGGTGGGCGATGCATCTGAGCGTGCTGACTTGGACGTTGTCGGCGCTGACAAGCTGGAAAGCCATCATTATCGAGGAGAAGAAGGTAGTGATGTTCATCTTGGCTTGGTGAGGACCGAGTGTTCAGGGAACATCACTACCTTCTCCTCCTCGATATTGATGGCTTTCGGGTGGAGGAGTCTGGCCTGAGTCTAGCAATGCTGGTGTTTCGCATAGCGGGACCGTGAGGCGAAGGAGGGTAGAAGCAACGCCATTCTTATTCCTTCGCAACCTGCCTTGAGAGATTCGTCTTTGAACGGGAGGACAACGGATCCCAGCGATGCGATTTGGGCAATGATCCGAGGATAGTGGCGAAGGGCTTTAGTAGTGCTGTTCTTGCGGTATTAATGCTCAGCTGTCCACAGCGAACAGCCTGCACTCTTCAGTGCGTCATTCGAGTGGACTGGACCAGCACAAGTCGAGTTTGACAGCTCGATAACCGGGGACTGCGTTCTTGGACAAATATATCTGCTGGAGGCCAAGGATTCCATGCCGAAGGATTAAATTCTCTCGAGCTCAATAATGGAAAAGGAAGCAGCAAAATCAAGGCTGAAAAGTCTGGAGCTGCTGCAATGGCAGAATGGGCTGCAAACCAAGACTTAATCAAGTGCTGAAGCCTTGACCAATGTGTGCAAGGTTCTGCCCTTCCGCCCTTTGCCCGATGCATCGCATGTTTCATGCGGTCTTGACCTCATTCAGGCTTCTCAGTGTATTGCACAACGTCACGCATCACGCGCGTGATGCGTGAAGTGTTCTGTCAAGATCGCAAGCGGCGCCGTAGATACTCTTCGCTCAGAATGTCTGGCTCGGCATGGACAGCGGGACTGCTGGGCTCCTCATTGTGCTCACGCGAGAAAGGGCAGCCAGTGTCAACATCCTGGCCGCGGGGCATGAGCTGGCACTGCCCTATCAACAATGAAAGACAGAGAATTCTCGTAGGCGCTTCAACAAAGGCCAAGTGCCAGCCTTCGCGTACACTTACCAAGATGGTACAATAGTCACTCTTGTAGCATGCCAAGAGAACTCACAGACTATAGTGATGAGCGTGCACAAAGGCCATCTCGAACTCGAAGAGTCGATCCAAAATTATAATATTTCTTCATCTCACATGGCAGCATGTGGTTGGGCGCGATGTCGATTGTCTCCGAGAGGTGCCCGAGAGAATAGTCTAGCGCTCGAATCATGCATGGTCTTGGCGAGCTGCGGTGAGTTCGTACTTCGAAGTTGCACGCACACTTTCTCAACTTTCCACGTCCTGGCAGGTAATCACAGATGCCCCCTGGTAAATGTGAATCGTCCTTCGCGTGTTGGAATTCGTAAACAGTTCTCCGCGCTGCCATCTCCGCAAGACCTACGATACCCGCCTCTTGCAGCTGGCAAACACCAGCCCTTGGCTCTCTAGGCACGCTCTTTTAGTGCGGTATTGCGACCTTCTCGACATGGATAGCATCTGCCACCAAGTGGAGTAGCCAAGGGACTTCCTCAGGTGGCCTGCATGGCATAGATCTGAACGGGCATGAAGTGCGAACAAAAGCTCACCAATTATCGGAGTCGACTAGAATCAAGACACGGCTCCGTCCTGGGCAGCACTTACCAAGCGCACAATGTATGCAAGATTAGCGCTCGGAATCTTGCTGACGCGTGGTGCATCGCGAATGGACGATGGGTACCTTATTAAGTCGGCTCTCGCTGACGCCTTACAAAATTTTGCGCTGCTCCGATCGTGAGTCGCGGTCAGTGTAATTATGGCTGGCAGCATATTCTACGCAGCAGCTGTCTGCTCAGCTTTGATCGGCACGAGCAGTGCAGCGGAGTTCAGCTCGGAACAATATGCATCTGGTGCGGTACACGCAAAGATCATGGGCATCAAGATGGTATCAGCAAAGTAATTGCTCTATGTTCCCGGCACAGTGGGTACTGACATAATTTTTAGGCTCAATGGGAAGCAGAGATGCAAGCAGGCCAGATGAACAGCTCCAAATACCCCGAGCTGGGCTACACCCCATGCATAGACGGCTTCGCCGCGGGTGTTCCAGGCGATGTCAATAACACCTTCAGCTGCCACAATATCGACCTATATCATTTCTTGCCGCACTCAGCGCTCGGCAGCGTCGGCCGAGGAAGCAGTATGTGGGGATGGGCCTCAGAAGATGGAAGAGAAATTGTAGCAATCGGGCAGTACGACGGTACGGCGTTTGCTGAGATCACATCCGAAGGCAAGATTTCGTATCTTGGGAGATTGCCGCAGTACGATGCCATCGGCTCGAACTGGAGAGAAATCCGCATTGTTGGTGATTATGCAATCATCGGATCTGAGGCTATCAAGCATGGCGTCCAAGTGAGTCCGAGACCAAGTCTGATGAGATCAGCATCCTGACACCAGCACAGATCTTTGACATGAAGAAGACGTTGACGCTCGACCCGGAGAACCCCAAGAACTTCACACAAGCTGACCTCAGCTCGCACTGGAATGGGCTTCCTGTTGGAAGAACTCACAACATCGTTGTGAACGAGGAGCTGAACTATGCTATCGCTTGTGGGTCTGTCGGTGGCAATGCGACGATCCGTGTGCGTGGCCCAGATCTTCCCTGCCGTGGAGGTCTCATCTTCCTTGATCTCAGTGACCCGAATAATGTCACCTCCCCGGGTTGCGCTGCAGGTGTGTCGAGTGAGGCGGCATGGTTCTCGTTTCCCATCCACTGACATTTGAACTCAGGCGATGGCTATGTCCACGATGCCGAATGCGTTGTCTATCGTGGCCCGGACTCTCGCTACTTCGGCCGCGATATCTGCTACGGTTACAATGAGGACAAGCTCACCATCTACGACGTCACGAACAAAGTCGGCAACACCACAACCATCATCTCCAAGACTGCCTTCCCTGGTGCCAAGTATATCCACCAAGGTGTGGTCAACAACATCACTTGGCAGGAATACCTCTTCCTCGACGACGAATATGACGAACGTGACGCCGAGGTAGGACCCATGACCAAAGGTCTCCCTACCACGCACATCTTCGACATCCGCGACCTCGAAAACCCCTTCTACAGTGGCAACTTTGCCGGCCGCAAGCGCTCGACTGATCACAACCAGTACATCGTCGACAACTACTTATACCAATCCAACTACGGCAATGGCTTGAATGTCTGGGACATCAGCTCCGTCACCACAGACCCCTCAGGCGGCTCCATCTGTGAAGCAGGCTGGTTCGATATCTACCCCGAAGACGACGAGAAAGAAGGCGGCGGCTCCGTTGCTTTCCTCGGCAGCTGGCACTCGTACGCGAAATTCAAGTCCGGTTTCATCTTCGTCCACACCATCGAGCGGGGCTCTTTCGTTGTCAAGATGACGAGCAAAGAGTGCGTGAAGCCGAAAGTCTGCGAGAGCAATGCTTGCCTGTCAAGCCTGCGGGCGAGCTCGATTGAAGGGAGGCTGGAGGAGTCACAGGCTTTTTGCCATACGTGGTTACAGAGGCAGAGGGATGAGGAGAGTCTGATTCCGGATTATGTGAGGAGCGGGTGTGCTGGGGAGAATGTCGTGCACGCCGTCAGTAGTGCGTGTGGGTGTGTGCCGACTCCTGCTGTCCCAGAGTTGCCGAGGACGACGAGTCGTCCAGCTCCTCCGACAGTCTTGCCGGCGAAGAGGACGCCTATGACGGCAAAGTAGAGTGATATTGAGAAGGACGCCTTTAAAGGTGGTGCATTGTCAACAGGAGGCACGCGTGGAGCAGCCTTATCGAGTACGTGGTAGTCTTGGACATAAAGTCGAGATTATCACACGATGAATTATCACGATGTACATTTACCGAGAACAATACTCTGTCACGATCAGGGAAGGTGGTATCTGTGCCGACGAGCCACCGGTTTCTGCCGATCCTTAAAACTATATTGTGATGTGCTCAGATATGTCAACAAGGATGCAGAAAAGCACCAAAGATCTCCCATGCCATTTCGAGGGGTGCAGGCGGAGCGAATGGTGCTTCGCGACCTGCCCATGTGATCCTACACGCAACTGTTGGGAGCGTGACAGCCCAGGTGCAGGGAAACTTTCCCATCTTGTCATCTGTCCGCATTCGCTTCAAATGTGATTCGCAAGAAAAGTGGACTGCGATGTAGCTGGTGGTGAGGCAATATGTAGTGCGTGGCCGAGAATTTCAGCAGCTGTGGGTGAGCGCTTTCACATTTACCCGAACTGGTAGCTGTGCTCCGTGGTGGGCATTCTCGCCTATAGGAGGAGCTGTGCTTGCATTGTGCAGGCGAGCTCAGCTCTTGGCTGGTGGGTTGATACAGGGGGCTGTTTTGAATGAGTCCAGTTTCCGTGATATAGTAAAATGGTTTGCGCCTCACGATGCTGCCCCGCAGACTTATCGAGCAGGCTGATGCTTTGGGAAAAAGGCGAGGATTTTTCAGATATATGGAGATTATGGAAGGGCACAAAAACCGTGGCGAGTCAGCGCATCTGCCTATAGCAGTGTCAGGAGCCTGCACATGCAAAGTCGTCTACATGCACTCTGCATGCAACTTGATCCTGCAGTCGCCATCGAGAGACTTGTGGGGATGCAGCTGCTTCTCGACTGCTCAGGAATGCTGTGCGATCAGATAGTCTATCAGAGGAGCATTAAAGGACGGGGAAGTGCCTATCCGATTCCTCGCATGCTCAACTTTCTACTGGCATTGGGAGTACATCAAGGATGTCTCCGGCTTTGTTCTTCATCGGAATCGCAGGCATCGGATACTTGCTGTTCAGAATTGCAACGGCGAAGCCCAGAAAGCTACCTCCAGGACCAAAGGGGCTCCCCCTAGTAGGGAACATTTTTGATCTTCCTCAAAAGGGCGGTCGTGACTGGATCCACTGGGCTTCGCACAAGGAAAAGTATGGTGAGCGCTAGACTGGCCCTTTCGCGGCGTGACGCGAGCTGATTCAGTAGGCCCAATCACTTCTTTGACTGTCCTAGGCTCGACGATCATAGTCTTACACGACTATGCAAGTGCGTTTGAGATCCTGGAGAGGAAATGCGGTCTGAGCGCTGAGCGGCCACATCTTGAGTTCCTGAGCATGTAAGTAGAAAGTGCAAAAATTAGGCAGCATAGTCTGAACGCTCTGCCAAGGTGTCACTGGGGCAATAATGTTGCTATCCAGACCAAGGATGACTATAGGCATCGCAATTCTCGTCGACAGATGCATGCATTCATGGGGACCACTGCCGCATTGTCCCGCTTCCAAGATGTGCAGGACGTCGAGACGCGTAGGTTCCTGCTTCGGATACTTCGCGCACCAGACACATTGTGGAAGCAGATCCGCAAGTAGGCTTGAAATTGCATTTGGACGTAGGATTTTCTGCTCACGGATGTCCAGGGAGGCAGGCGCGATCATACTTGACCTGGCTTACGGTTACACCGCCGAACCAGAAAAGGACGATCCACTGATTGACCTGATGGCAAACGCTGTTGAGCATGTCAGTATTGCCGCGCAACCAGGCGCATGGGCCGTGGACAACATTCCTTGGCGTGAGTTTGTATTCTGCCATGATCAAACAGTATTGACCCCGGAATAGTGAAATACCTCCCGAATTGGTTCCCAGGAACGTCCTTCAAGCGAATTGCTGCGGAATACGCGGCGGCAGCTGACGAATCTGCCGCGAGGCCATTCAAATTCGTGGAGAGGAAGCGTAGCAATGGCACGGCAGGACGATCTTTCATTTCTGACCTTCACGACAAAGCGGGCGGCCGCTTGGAGGACGCAGACGCGCATAGTGCCATGTGGACTGCGCAGTCAATGTATGCTGGAGGCGCAGATACGGTAATGCGAATGTCCTCCACCGAGACGCAGCACTGATGTAGGCACAGACTGTCAGCACCACGGCGCTCTTCTTCATTGCAATGATGCTTCACCCTGAAGTGCAGCGCAAGGGCCAAGAAGAAATTGACCGGATAGTAGGTTCGGAGCGTCTGCCAACCCTGGATGATCGCAACCAGCTGCCCTACATTGACGCAATTGTGAAGGAGTGCCTGCGATGGCGCCTGGTACTTCCGGCCGGAGTTGCGCACAAGCTCACCGCTGATTACGAATACAATGGATATCTGCTGCCCAAGGGCGCGATGGTGATAGCGGATGCATGGTGAGATGTTCCGATCTAGCCGGGCGATCATCATGGCTGATTCTCAACAGGTCAATGGTTCAGGACCCGAGTTTGTATTCGAACCCTGCCGCGTTCAACCCCGAGAGATTCATGGGCGACAAAACAGAGATGGATCCCCGCAACATCATCTTTGGCTTTGGGCGACGCATTTGCCCTGGACGGGTACTCGCTCATACCTCGGTGTTCTTGACCATCGCGAAGACGTTGGCTGCGTTGAACATTGCGAAGCCGATCGGAGCTGACGGCAAGCCCATCGAACCTGACACGCAGTTCGAGGCTGGCCTTGTCAGTCACCCGGCTCCATTCCAAGTGAAGCTCACGCCGAGGAGCGAGATGCACGCTGCATTGGTTGCGGAAGTCGAGCAGACGCATCCCATTAAGGAGGGCCATGCAAAGGAGCTGGAAACCATCACCTCGTGGTAGGACGGCGTGATTTTATGTAGTCACTTGTCATGTCGATATAGAAGGGGGCGTGTAGACGTGTATTATGTTGGTTACCGAGGTTCACTGCACTCGCTGAGATTCTTCTCATCGTTGATATGTAGAGGATGAGGTGCGTGACGCGTCGAAGCGAAGGACAGACGCCAAGTGAATGCCCCGCCGCGTCTTGGCATCTGAGCTCCATCGTCCTATATTTGCCATCGATGGCTGCTTGCCCATCCAACGTCTGCCGCCGTTGCCTGACTGAGACGACGACAATGGATCAGTCGCGAGCCATCAACGCTCTCGCGCCCTTTGTGGCCCTGGCCAAGTCGGCCACGTCGCCGCGCGCCGCAGCGGATCTGGTCCAACAAGCCATCTCTGCGCCCAACACCTACGTCTTCGCCGAGCTGCTGCAACAGCCCCATATCCGCGCCCTCGCCGAGAATGAGCAACATGCCCCCGCGCTCACGCTGCTACAGACGTTTGCTTGGGGCACCTGGGAGACCTACAAAGGTAGAAGGGCTTCCTGAGCCAACTCGACACAAGTCATACTGACTGCTGGACAGCCACTTCTGGCCTGCCCGCCCTGTCCGATGCGCAAGCACTGAAGCTGCGCCTGCTCTCCCTCCTCAGCATCAGCGCTGAGAAGGGAGATGCCTCACATCTGAGCTACTCATCTCTCTGCTCGCGCCTCGATCTTTCCTCAACCATCGACCTCGAGCACCTCGTCACGCAGGCCATCTACAGCAACCTCATCACCGCCACTCTCAATCCGGCCGCACAGACAGTAATCATCACATCGGTGGCGCCGCTGCGAGATGTGGCTCCGGGCAGCATCCAGACAATGGTGGCAGAATTGGCGGCCTGGAGTGGAAGGTGCGACACCGTGCTCGAGCAGCTGGAGGACGAGATCAAGAAGGTCAAAGCAGATGCAGAAAAACGGGCAAAGAGAGAGGCCAAGGCAGAGAGACAGATCAAGGCGGTGACGGAGCAAGCTGAGAAGGGGAATAAGAGTGAGGGCGGCGGCACGGGCTCACGGTCGGGGCCGACGACACGAGGCACGAACAAGCGCGATCAAGCGGACGACGACGATGAGGACGAGGATGCCATGGATGTCGATGATGCCGGACGACCCGCGGGTGGGAAGAAGAGAAGTGGCGGCGGCTTGCTGGGAAAGCTGACAGGCAAGGGATCCAAATAGTTGTAGGATCTCTCCACACACCTTCGACCTCCTCCATGGAAAAGGATACGCCGACACGCATGTCATCCCGGAGCTGATAGCAAACGGCGACATGGGCCGCGGGGGACTTCAAGTCACCCACACGTAGGCTGATCCGCAGATCTCCTGTACAGCTATTCCTCGATGCTTCAGCTTGCATCAGGAGCACGCGGGTATCAGAAAGTGGATCGCCGAACTGAAAGAGGCAGCTCCAGCACTGGAGTCGCAGCTGGATTCTACCGTCAAGGAGATGATCTGCTGCCTAAGGCATCTGCTACGAAGTACGCCGGAGAGCGAACTGCGGCATCAAACGAAATTCACGTAGCACGAATTTATGAGCGCATGAAATGACATGCTACGCTGGCGAGATTCTCAACCCTGCTCCCCTACCGAGCACTTTTGACAAGCCACAAGGAATGTAATGACCAGGTCCTGAATCCACAGTCGGCTTCAGGTACCCGCATTGAGGCCTTGGCGATCCTTCTCGTGCGACCTGTTTCTCGTGTTGCCATTAAAATCACAATATCATGCTGTCCAGCTCCGGGACTAGCGAGAGGACGGCAGTGGCTAGAAATTGTACCAAAGTAGCCTTTCGTAGTTGGTGCTCGACTTTCCAATCTTCAAACTTTTTCCACCCTTCATCATGCATTACTCTAACATCCCCGCAACAACGCTCATCATCATCCTCTTCATCTCTGCCTGTTCTGCTCAGCAGACTTTCCAGATCTTCCCCTTCCACGCACAGGATGTCTTCGAGAGCGGCAGCAGCGAGTCGCACTCCATCAACTTCAACATCTCTCGTCCCGGCGCCGTGCCTCAGCAAGGTGGAGACGGGACTCACAATTGCGTGATTGAGTGGTAATGGAGCAGCACACGAAGAAGGCCGATGGCCTCGCTCCATCGCCGCAACTGACTAAACCGCGTGCAGGGACGGATCTGATGCCCCAACATGCTATCAACTCTGTACTTCCGTCTTCGGCCTCGGCATCGACAATGCTGATTACTGGGCGCGCGTCACGCCTGACGCTGGGAAGAATACCGCGGCAGATTTATCGATTGTGCGGCTCCCAAGATCTCTCTCTCTCTCTCGCGTCGGCTCGAAATGCTGACCTTGAATCTCTATCGGTGGGCAGGACGTCCTCGAGTACTACTCCTATCGCCAAAGTGTGGTGCAGAATGCGACGTTTGTCGCCAAGGATCAGGAGACGTCGTGCTATGGCTGTGAGGCGGGTTCTGACGAGGGACGTGTGATGAAGAAGTCATGTGCATTGAAGAACGTTGACGATCCTGTGAGGGCCAAGGTGGAGGAATTTGGCGTGGGAATTTATCCTGTCAGTAGTGTTGTGCCGGTTTGTGGAGAGTCGTGAGGGATGAGGGCTGGTACATAGTTGCGGTCCGTCTGGAGATGGGGAGCGAAGGGGAATCGAGATCTTGCAATCTAGAGCACTCCAATTATGGGTATCGAAATAGCCATGGATCGCAGTGTCTGGGTGGAAATCGTGCGTTCACGTTCACTGTTCTCCGGCGTCTCGTTCGCGCATCAATGCTCCACTTCCCTCTGCGGTGGCGTCGCCGTCTTCTTCTCGTGGTCCTTCTCCGACTCATCCTCATCTCGAATCACAGGCCGTCCATGATGAACATGCGGCTTGCCCCGACCCGTGACATCCATGAAGATCGCTTTGACAGTCCTTGCGCTCGTCTTCCTTCCCTCCCACAGCGGATACAGACCGACGCAGAAAGAAGAGCAGAACAGCCACAGGATTCCGACAACGACCCAGCCGGTGAAGAACTTCTTCGAGAAGATGTATGCGCTGCCGTACATGGGCATGGGCCAGAGGATGAGGAAGGCAAGTGTCATACCGACAGTGAGCCAGCGGGCGATCTTGCTCGCTCGTTGGAGTTTGGATTGCTCCGCGGCTTCTTCTTCCATTCGCTTGCGTTGTTCGCCAGGAATCATTTCGAGGTCGAGGTGCGCCGCAGCTGCGAGATCCGAGTCGTCGCCTTTGCGGATTTGTGCCATGCTGACCCAGTCGTAGGCTGGGGTACGGAAGGCGAGGGAGAGGATGGGGATGAAGATTCCTGGGGCGAGGAGCGAAACCACGTTGCCGACTAGCATGGGATAGTTTGAGCCTGTCGTAGTGACATTGAGCTCGCCGTACTGAGTCTTGGCTTGGACGAGCCAGCCGATCACCGAACAGCATAGTGCGAGCGGTGGCGAGAAGGTTGCTGCTGCCCAGCTCTGTCTGCTCCACAGGAGAGTGAGGGTTGATGGAAGGACAGCACCTGAGATGATGACTCCCATCAAGAGGTAGAGGTATCCCATCGAGATGCCGGCATAGTGCAGACCGGTAGAGAAGGCCGCCATGCAGAGTGCATAGACTGCACAGCTAGCATGTGACATGTAGATCAGACGCTTGCCACTGGCGCTCGGGTTGATGTAGGTCTTGTAGATGTCGTATGTCCAGATAGAAGAGACGGCTATCAGCTCTGCAGACATGGCAGATGTCACGGCCATGAAGATGAGCAGAAGCGTAGCAGCTGCGCCGCCTGATCCGAGCAGAGCGACGGCGGCATTGGGAAGTACGAGACCGGCGCTCACGTCTGCCTGGTTCATGCGGTTGGGATAGGTGGGGAAGACTGGGCTGTTCTCGAGCGCGAGGGCCGACAGACCCATAGTAGTAGCTGCGAGCCACGGTATGGCAAACCATGAGAGACCGCCGGCGATATAGCCTGGGAGAGCGTGAACTGGAGAGGCGGCAATAGCCTTGTTGTAGTAGCCGTTATCCATGAAGACAGTGCCTAGGCGGACGTGAGCATGCGACTGTGGAGTTTGAGGAGCTCGAGACTTACCAAAGTTGCCCACAATGTTGATGACAAAGAAGATTACACCTTCTTTCGATCGCATGGTGAGATATGAGCCGCCAGCATTGCCTTCAACAGGGTGTCGCTCCGTTGCTGCCATGAGCAGATCATAGACTGCTCCTGGGCTTCCAAGCTGTGAACCCGTCGCATAAGCCGTGAAGGCGAATGTCAGAATAATCACCAGAATGACGACAGTGTGGATGTAATCAGTCAGGAATGTCGCTTTGATCCCGCCAAACATGGTGTAAAGAACCACACCGACCGGTAGCAAGAAACAGCCAGCAGCTGTAGGCACACCACAGAGTGAGGTGGCCACGGCAGAACCTCCAGTCAACAACATTGCCGTCACTAGAATGTTGGTCATCAAGCCGAAGACGATGTAGACACCATGCGTGACAGCGCCATATCGAGCTTTGATGGCTTCGAGGAACGTGTGAGCATTCGGCGCCTTTCGCTTGAGCTCAATCGCGATGGTCGCAAAAAGGATGATCTGGACCGTAGCTCCAGAGGCATACCAGAAGGGGCCACTGACGCCATATTGATACGCAATCGAAGACGACTGGAGGAGAGTAGCAGCCCACGTCCAGGAGGAGACCACGGCCGAAGAGACGAGACCTGACTTGACAGTGCGACCTGCTGTACTGAAGACTTCCGAAGTCTGGAGTTCGTTGTTGTAGCGCTTGAGGACGAAGGTTGTGAGCATCATACCGAAACTATAGCAACCATGATTAGTATCTTTGCGAGCAAGCTGTGCAGCCATTCGTCTTGTCTTACGCAAAGAGGAAGCCCAATCCAACAATGACCCCATAGCCAGTGGCCTGACTCAGTGGCGGACTACTCGCCATGACTGCTTGATCACCGCGCTCAGTCGGCAAGGCCGAATTGTCGAAGGCTAGAGGTGAAAGCCTTCGATGAAGAGAGAGGGACGAGATAGCTTCACACGCCTTATTGCCAGAAGCAAGTCGCAATGCCTATGGACGGCACGCAAGGCAAGTGGCAATCCCTACGGACGGCCTGCAAAGCATGGGTGCCAGTCGTCTTCTATACCTCATATCCAAGGCTCGCCTGCGTCCAATGGCCCCTACGATATACCGACTTCGCAGCTCTGTGCGCGACACATAGCGCAGGTGTCGCCGCACGCGAGCGCCGCCGCCGGGGTGGCATATTTTGTGGCAGCGTGGGCAGGTGATTGGACCACTCTGATATGTTACTCGATGGAATCTCGACGCGATAAGGCAGCACCGATGCGATCAAGTTCTGCTATCTCGTGCTCCCATGTTCTCGCAATCAGCTCGATGCTGATAAGGGCAGGCTTGGCTCATGGCTGGCCAGTGAGGTGCATGGAAAAATCTTAGGGCATAGCTTCAGAGTTTTTCGTGGCTAGTCCGATGGCGTTTCGCTGCTGTGCATATGAATGTGTATCGTGCCTGTTCCCTAATCGCTACCCATGGGGTGCAGGGAGATACTGGAGACCCGTTCTAGTTAGGAGATGTCCTCGCAACGACACTCCAAGCAAAGGTTGTGACTAAGCCGGTTGAATGCGAATTGCGCCTAAATGCCTGCGGGCCCTTGAACAGCATAATTGTCCCGCTCTGCTTCCAGCTCCGTCACGCGTCCGTCAATGCGGAACGTCAAAATGTAGTCTCAATAATCGCGGCTGAAGTCTTCCCGGCATCATCAGTAAGTCTTTCGGCATTTCCTTGTAACTCATTGCGAAGAAATTGAAATTGGTTCCAACATGGGTGCAGAGGTACGTTACTCGAGTTAGAGGTGTGCGGGCATGCCGGCAGACCATCAATGTCCGGGCAGTCAAGCAGAGCTTTCAAGCTGATGAGTGTGCAGAACTTGTCCTTTGTACTCGAGAAAGCTGGCAGTGTCAAATTTGAGGACCGTCCCATACCCCAGCTCAAGTCGCCCTACGATGTCATCGTCAACACAAAGTTCACGGGAATCTGCGGCAGCGATGTCCACTACTGGGTCCATGGAGCCATTGGTCACTTCATCGTGAAGTCCCCTATGGTGCTTGGTCACGAGAGCAGTGGTGTAGTCACCAAAGTCGGCGATGGCGTCAAGAGCTTGAAGGTGGGCGACCGGGTCGCCATGGAGCCCGGTGTTCCCTGCAGACGATGCGTGCGATGCAGAGAGGGCAAGTATAACTTGTGCCCGGATATGGCCTTTGCCGCGACACCTCCATATGATGGCACACTGGCCAAGTACTATGCGTTGCCAGAGGACTTCTGCTACAAGCTGCCAGAGCATGTGTCTCTCCAAGAAGGAGCTCTGATGGAGCCATTGGCCGTCGGCGTACACATCTCGAAACAGGGAGGGATCAAGCCGGGCGACAGTGTGGTCGTGTTCGGTGCTGGTCCTGTTGGTCTACTTTGTATGGCTGTAGCAAAGGCCTTTGGAGCTTCGAAGATTGTTGCCGTGGATATCAACGCCGAGCGTCTCGAGTTCGCCAAGAAGTACGCAGCAACACACGGTGTGCTGTCTCAACGAGAGTCTGCTGAAGACGCCGCGCGACGCATCATTTCGGATGCTGACCTGAGACCCGGAGCGGATGTTGTGCTCGATGCCAGTGGTGCTGAGCCTGCGATCCAAACATCAATCCACACTCTGCGGGTAGGAGGAAACTATGTGCAAGGTGGAATGGGCAAGAGCGACATTACATTCCCCATTGCCGCCATGTGCTCGAAGGAACTGAATGTCAAGGGATCGTTCAGATATTCATCGGGCGACTATCAGCTTGCTCTTCAACTGATCGAGAGTGGGCGCGTCGACGTCAAGTCTCTCATCACCGGGACGGTAAAGTTTGTGGATGCGGAGAGGGCTTTTGGCGATGTCAAGGCAGCAAAGGGGATCAAGACATTGATCGAGGGTGTCGAGGAGTAGGTCGCGTGAAGGTGGATGCAAGGCACCAGGAGCTGTTGCTCTTGCGAGCAGAGACGGTTCGAGGCCGCAAACCAAGGTAGGAGAACATCTCAGCGCGTGTACAGGGGCATGCAATCATCTGCAGCGGCCGATCAATGCTTCTTTCTCTTCCACGAGTTGCACAAAACATGTCACCTGCGGCTGAGGCCGAGAGGCACACAGCGAGCCATTCGAGTCCGAAACCGGCGGTCCTCGAACGGCAACAATGCTTCCACTGTCACTGGGCGCATCGCCTAAGCATGCTGCGGTCCGATGTCAATTGTAAAAAGTACAGATCTGCTGTCTTCTCAGGTCCGGCCCAGGGATCTGCAGTGATTGGTGGAACATGCTTCTACAGTTCTGCGACTCGGCGTTAGCGCCTCTGCAACCTGAAACACCACCACACGCTGTTTCGAAGTGCTCTCTCACGAACGCATGCTCTTCCGCAGACGAACCTCCCGTGACGCCGCATCCCGACGCGTCTCTGCCCATCGCGGTCGGTTCGAGGGCAGCAGATGAACGCTGACTTGCCCTGGCGCGGGAGGCGTCCACAGGGAGCGCCCTTGCGAAACAGCAGCGAGCCTGGAGATTTGCCGTGCGACGTGGAGATCTGGTGTGTCTGCTGATGGTTCGGCCCTCGGTGCACGACTGGCTCTGCGTCGCTGCACGCTGGCCGCGTCGCAGTAAGGCGTGTCGATTGTATATGGGCTAGGGCCGCCAAGCTGGCCCTCGACCGGGACTCTGTGGCGGGAAATGGCACCGTAGCGGCGTGGACGGGCGAGGACGTGCAGATGATGGGAATGCATTGTTGACTTTCCATTTAGATGAGCGCTGGCTCCTTGCGGAAGGCGTAGGTCACCTTGTCCCTCTCTTGCTTCCATATTTGATCCGGTGCTGGAGTTGCTGTGCACATACTCTTGCTATTCCATTCTCCGTTGGAAAGGGCACCATGTGCTATGATCGACACACATAATGCAATACTTTGGCACAACCATGGCACCCCCTTCGCCACTCCCGGACTCGACTGCGCTGGAGGCTGGTATTATCGAAGATGAGCGACCATCACGAATGTCTCGCGTTCAGGACAATGTCCGCCATCTGCTGAGATCTTCAGTGTTTGGGTCTGTGGCGAGCTCTCCAACCAGTCCAGTGCATCCACCGCCAGCTGCACAAACTGCGCGCGGTTCGCCAACTCTTCG